>CM030361.1:256644341-258049341 GCA_017893485.1 Hemerocallis citrina
CAGTTTTAAGATATTCATTTATCTCTACTTTTCGGTATTTGGATAGAGTCGATTATCCCCTCCATATGAAAAGATCAAATCTGGGCTCTTCTCTTGATGAAGAGATTAGAGTTTTCAAACTCTTTTGTGCATGGAGGGATAGAATCAGTTACTCCTTAAAAATAGGGAGTTTAAACTGGGTTCGATGAATCGGGACTCCTTTGTGTTAAGGATGTTGCAACAGTCCCCATTATAGGCTGGATCGGGTCAATAGGCCTGAAAACAGCCCAACCCCTTTTGTCGGGCCTGTTTCTACTGAAAATTACCATTTTACCCCTAAGAGCTTTAAGATCAGTGCCCGAGTTGAACGATCTCGATTTTGTTCTATTTTTACACATCAATATTTATAACCAAAATGTATAATTGCCTACATGAAATCTAATATATAAAAGAAGGATATCTACATATTAAAGATTTGAAGACAAGAAAATAAATTTTCGAAAGAAAATTTGAAGTTAAAATGCCTATCTTTTCACTCCATATAGCAATATGATCATGGTACTTTAAACTAATATTTTAATTTATTACCTTGGAGATGTTAATTTATTATTCTTTTTGTATATACACTCATAGAAGCAATTTTCTTAATTAAAAAGGATATAATGAACATAAAATTAAATTTGTAATTTTGAAGAGAAATATTCAATAGGATCTGAATGAATATGACGTATTATTTATCATATCTCCATAATAATCAGTTTTAGCTTCTCTGATCTCTCTCCAATCTTTAACATAATTAACAACCCCCAATATGATCCATTATTATTCAAGGTTACAAGTGAATCTCTTTTTCATATTTCAATAAATGAAAACCACTCGGACCACATCTCCTCTATGTTACACAATAAATAACAAAGAGAGAAGTGACGTGTTAGGAATTGTGGCCTCAAATATACGTAGGCACGGGGTACTTGATGTTGGAGAAGAAGAGGAGGAGACAAAGAAGCAAGAGAAGACAAGCAGCAAGTAGAAGAAGAGAAGTCTGGAGGGTTGCGGTCGACCGGCTAGAGGTGCGGTCGACCGACCCAGTCGACTGGGGATTCTTCGAGTGCAGGCATCCAACAGAGGAGGGGACGGTCGACCGACACTAGGGGTGCGGTCGACCGGCCTGGGGGGGCAGTCGACCGACACCGACGCTGATTATTTCTTTTTGGCTTACGGGAGAAAGGCTCAATTTGCTAGATTTGTGTATATCTTTTAGGATTTGCTTGGGGGCTATATATATGGCCATAAACTCTAGGGTTTAATTAGTGTTGATCATTATTCAACTTCATGAGAGATTGTGCCGAGTGTTTTAAAGGTGAGAGAGAGAGAGATTGAGAGTTGTAATCTTTCTTGTAATCTTTGTATTTCTTTGGGAATAAAAAGTACTGGTTATCTCTGCATATTGGTTGTGTTCTTATGAGATCCATATATTGTGGTGGCTTGTTCTTGGTTCATCTATTTCTTGGGAGTTTCTATTGCTTGTGGTGCACTTCCGCTATTAGCACTACGAGTTGGGAGTAGATTTCTCTGACAAGTGGTATCAGAGCTTTACATGTGGTATCAGAGAAGTTGATTCGAGATGACCGATAACAAGATGAAGATCGAGAGATTAGATGGGAGTGACTTCGTGATATGGAAGATTCAGATGATAGCGTATCTTCATCAGAAGGATCTTGATGGTCCGTTGTTTAATGAGAAGCTGGTAGGTGCAGACAAGGATGCGAAGGTCTTGGCAGAGTGGAATCGTTTGGATCAGAAGGCACTGGGACAGATTCAGTTGGGGCTGAGTATGAAGGCGTTATTTCATATCTCGAAGGTAAAGACCGCAAAGGAGGCTATGGAAATTCTCACGGATATGTATGAGAAACCGTCGGCATCTAATCAAATTCTTCATCTGAAGAAATTGGTTAATATGAAGATGAAGGAAGGGGGTTCAGTAGCAGAGCATGTGAACCATTACTGCATGGTTTACAACTAGATGGAAGCTACAGGTTTGAAGTTTTCAGAGAGGAGGCAATTATTGTTACTTCTATCTACTTTACTCGATAGTTATGGTACGGTGGAACAGACCATTACAGGCACTATGACAGATTCGACGACTCTACAGGATGTGCTGAGTAGCATTCTGAACGAGAAGGTGAGAAGGGTAAGAAACGGGGGATATCCATCATCATCTTCTAGAGATTCTGCCATGTATGTTGAGAAATGACGCAGGAGATCTAAGAGCATTCGAAGAAGAAAGGATCAGAGTAGTTCATCTGAGAGTGGGTCTGATGACAGCGATGGAAGACATGGGCCTGAGTGCTGGTATTGTCACAAGAAGGGTCACATGATGCGCATTTGCAAGACTTATATGAAGAAGAAGCAAGAGAAACCGAAGAGAGATACTCCAAAGGAAGCTCAAGTGGGGCTTGTTAAGGATCTTTGCTTATCAGCTCGGGAGGAGTTTGGCACTCAAGATTGGTGTATTGTTTCGGGAGCTTCTTTTCATTGCACTCCGAGGAAAGCTATTTGATGCTACGAGGAGGGTTCTTTTGGAGATGTGATCGTAGAAAATGGTCACCGGTGTCCGGTACGTGGGGTTGATATTGTTCGCGTGAATACCATTGATGATCAAAGTATTGTCTTGCGGGAGACAAGGCATGTTCCAGACTTGAAAGAAAATCTTATCTCGATTGGAAGGCTAGACAAAGAGGAGTTGTCTACTACAGTTGGTAGTGGGGAGTGGTGCATAGCTGCAGGTTCAAGGGTGGTTGCAAAAGGGAAGCGTGAGGGAACGCTGTATTTGCTTAGAGACGTGAGGGGCGTTTCTCCTGTAGTTGACTCTCAACCGAAATCGAGTAGTAGGTTATGTGGTGTGCATCCGAGTTCTTTCAGTTGTGGAGGGGTGGTTACTAATTTAGTGGGAGCTACTGGCCATGAAAGTGATCCTAGTGGGCAAGACGTTGCTGCGGTGAGGGTACTTTGTGAATTGGTAGTTGAAGCTTCAAGTCACTTTTGTATGATAGAGAGCACTGGTATCGATATGTGGGGTGATGTCGATGAGGGTAACCGAATTGGGACTGTAGGGGTTGAACAGTCTGCGAAGTTTGTGGAGGTGTCGTCCACGGAGGTTTCTAGTGCATTGAGAGGCTTCGAACCATGTCCGGTGTTGATGGAGATCTTGTAATACCCTGAATTTTCATTTAATGAAAAATATTGATTTTTACGTGTTGTGCATGTACAAATCTTGTATGCATATTTTCTTATAAAATTATCTTTTATAACATGGAAAATTATTTCTTTCTTTCTCTTTAATTTTCTAAAAAGCCTATTTTATAAAGCCTAAACTTGTTTTCTTATTTTTAAGCCCACCCTAATAATTAAATATTTTATTAAATAGCCCATGTGCCTAAAGCCCACTATTTTGAGGCCCACAAACTTAATTAATCTTTTAATTGTCACAACTTGTCATGTAGACACAATTAGTGGACAATTGATTAATTAAATTTGTACAACTTTAAATATGGGGTACTAGAAGGGGCACGTGCACACACTAGGGTGTGCTTTGCACACTTTTGGGGAGGCCGGTTGTGGCCAAGAGAGAGAGGGAGAGTGGGATTGAGTTGAGGGGTAGTTATTGTGTTCATGGAAGTTGCTACAACTTCCCAACTCATCTTAGTCCTTAATTTCTAACTCCTTGATTAATCCTAGCCATCTATTTCCACCCTAAAAGTGTATAAATACCCCTAGCTTTTCTTCTCATTGGTGCACTAAACATTTGTTAAGAAAGAAAAGAAAAAGATAAGAGAGCAAAAGATTGAGGAGATTTATGAGCAAAATATTAGAGTGTGAAATCTTTGTGTGTGTCCCAACCAAAAGGAGGCCGACCATCACCATCAAGCAAAGAGGGCTCGGGTTGCACCAAGGAGCAAGGAGGAGGGGCATTTTGCAATACATTCTAGGAGGAGAAGACCATTTTTCTTGCACTCTAGGAGCTTTCATTTTCATTTCTCCAAATAGGTGGGTGTTTTTCATACTTTTAGAACTAGATACCATGCTAGGGATGATTTAATGAAATTATTATGAATCAATTAGTTGAAATTGGAACCATGCTTGTTTAATTAAAAATGGAATGATAACTTCGAGAATGTTTGATAGAATGATTGCTAATGGATGAATTGTGAATTAAAATGCTAGAAATCACCATATTGTTATGCTACATGTTCTAATTGAATGCTATGATAAAATTTGTACTTATGAGACAACTAGTTGAATTAAATGCCTTTTGTGTAATTGATTGCTTAAAATAAAGTTTTTTTGTTGTAGAAAGATGAGAAATTGCCTCTAAATTATTGTAGGTGGTTAATGAATAAGAGAACAATGAAATATAGTAGTTATGGAAATTTAACTCTAATTTATGAAGAAATGTGGTGTTTGTTCTCAAAGTCGAAACTATGGACATAGAACATAAAGTAGGGCCAAAATACATGTTTTATAAAGTAAATAATGGTTATAAAAACACTGGTTTACTGTAAATTCAGGTTTGGTAAAATCTGGAGATTTTTGTTTTCAAAAGAGAAGAAAAAGAAACAAATTTGTTTTGAGATTTATAAACTTTAGAAATGAACAGAGAACTGGGTTATAAACAACCCAATACCCTTTGAGACAATCTGGTCCCTTAGACCAAGTGGTTAGTGGTGCGGTGACCTTTTACTGTAGCCGTGGTCAAACCCTAAGGTCTCTGGTTCGAAACCCAAGCCATGCATTTTATTTCCTTTTTTTTAATAAAAATCCAAAATTTGAGAACAAGCTTATCTCATTAAAATCCTCTTTCATATCGCTTAGGCGCCTTAGCCCAATTGGCCTGCGGTGGCTGCCGACTTGGTCCAGGTCGTAGGTTTGAATCTGGCTATCGGCAAACTTGAGCATTTTTGATTTTTTTGAGTTTAAAATCGAATTTTTGACTTTTAAAAATCCCAAAAAAATTACAACAATTATTCTAAAAATATGTAGATCTTGTGAAAAATATTTGAACACTATTTAGACAAAGTAAAAAAATGAGTTAGAGGTAAAAATTGGGTAGAATTCCATAGAAAATTGTAGTTTTGTTAACTATAAAAATAATCTCTTTTTCGAGAAATTATACCAAGTGATAAAGAATAATTTTTGGAAGAAAGAAGATTCAAGTGTGTTAGCTATGGACTCTCATTGTTAAATTAAGTATTGTTTATGAATGAACATACGACTTTGTGCCTTTGAATTAGATAAATGAAACGAACATTAGTAGGAGAATTAAATAAAGGTTAGTGTTGATTAAAATGAGATTAAGAAAGTTTTGTGGAAAGAATAAACTATTTGAGTATGACATATTGTATTTATTTATTTATGCATGATATTACACATGAAATGGGAATTGAATGACTTGATAAATTTATGAATATACAAGTGCTATGAACATGAAATGGAAATTATTGTTAACCATGAAAAAGAGAACTTATAAGTATGAAAAACTCGATGTTGTGATTATGAGTTGAAATTAAGAACTAGGGTATAGCTAAGCCTTATACCGGCAATAAAAGAAATGCTGAGATGAAATTTGAAATGAAAAGACCAAGAGTTAGGTCATGTGAAATGAAGGAATAAGACCGGTATAGTAGGAGTGCTAACCCTAAGAAATTGATTTTGTTCATGATTCAATTAAATTAAGGATTAGGTACATAGTGAAGATGTGATGAAAGTAAGAAAAAAATATGAGTATGAGGGCCATTGGATTGGCGGCGTGAGAGTATTCACAGGATGTCCCATGATGCTTCATGAGTAGGACGTGGATACTGCTCCAGAGTACCGTCCCGGTGGCGACGCTCGTGGGGTGTTTGTTGACTGCGGGTGGTATCATGTCTATGGTAGGAGGTGAATTACCACAGGATGCCTGTATGATGAGTCATGTGACAGTGCGTTGGGATTCTCTCCAGGGCGCATAGACATGAGTTCGTAGGTCATAGAACATCTAGGATACTTACCGTAGTTACAGTAGTAGATTAAGTCATGGCGAGGGATTGAACCGTACAAGATGAAGAACGGTTAAGGGCTTGCCCTCGGACCTATGTAGTATGGGCTGCATAGACTCTGAACAAGTGCGCAGTAGTGTCATATAACATAAATAATTGTATTAAGGATTAAGTGCACATTCACAACACGACATCAATAAGATAGTCCCATTAGCTTTGATTGTGAACAAGTTTGTGGTTTGTTAAGTATTGAAAATCGTTATACTGTTTTCGGTATAGAGAGGATGACCGTGTATAATGTTTCGTCAGTTGAATGAATTGACGTGCCCACAGTTTCTATGCAAGGTAAAACACATGAAAAAGACTAAAGAAGACTTGATGCTTAAAGATTATTCAACTGTTGTTGTATTTCATTCATTGATGTAAAATTTGCTTCTGCTGTATAAATGTTAATGTAAATGTAACTCTGATGTAAAGTAAAGTTTTATTTCCATGTAAAATTGTACAAAGAGAAGTGAAAAGATCCTGTGGAACTCGAATTCAGTTGTATTTGGAATTCGGGGTGTTACAGATCTTGCAGGGTGGGGAGTCTCATAACACGGAATCCGACACGAGAGATTGTTTCTCCAGTATTTGTGCTCTATGCGATTGGTGGAGCACATCCTTCATGAGACGATGAGGGGTGATTGGTGCACTCCACATGGTGGAGTGGCGGAGGTGCTCTTCATGAGAGTGGGGAGTACTTGGGTCTTCCATGAAAGTGGGAGATGGTAGAGATAATGCGAGGAAAGATTGTAATAACTTTGAAGCATGGTGTATTTGGTCCAAGTGGGAGATTGTTAGGAATTGTGGCCTCAAATACACATAGGCACGGGGTACTTGAAGTTGGAGAAGAAGAGGAGGAGGCAAAGAAGCAAGTAGAAGAAGAGAAGTCTGGAGGGTTGCGGTCGACCGGCTAGGGGTGCGGTCGACCGACCCAATCGACTGGGGGTTCTTCGAGTGCAGGCGTCCAACAGAGGAGGGGACGGTCGACTGACACTAGAGGTGCGATCGACCGGTCAGCCCTCTGGATTGATTTTGCACGATGCGGTCGACCGGCCTGGGGAGGCAGTCGACCGGCACCGATGCTGATTGTTTCTTTTGGGCTTACGGGAGAAAGACCTAATTTGCTAGATTTGTGTATATCTTTTAGGGTTTGCTTGGGGGCTATATATATGGCCGTAAACTCTAGGGTTTAGTTAGTGCTGCTCATTATTCAACTTCAAGAGAGATTGTGCCGAGTGTTTCAAAGGTGAGAGAGCGAGATTGAGAGTTGTATTCTTTCTTGTAATCTTTGTATTTCTTTGGAAATAAGAAGTATTAATTATCTCTGCATATTGGTTGTGTTCTTGTGAGATTTATATATTGTGGTGGCTTGTTCTTGGTTCATCTATTTCTTGGGAGTTTCTATTGCTTGTGGTGCACTTCCGCTATTAGCACTACGAGTTGGTAGTAGATTTCTCTGACAAGTGGTATCAGAGCTTTACATGATGGTGTCATAAACTTTTTGGGAGAAAGCGATAATGATGAAACACGATAAGATATTTTAGCTAATTTTTTCACTTATTTTTCACTTTTTATATGATGAGTTAGGGTATAATTGGGTTTGTGTTTTGAATCCTAACCCAAAGGTTTATGGCATTTTTTCTTTTGTAATACCATATATTAAATCAGGTTCATATGTTCATATATTTCATACATCTATCGATATAAATGTTTCAAACATTGCTTTTGATAACATTAGCATGTCCAAAACGATATAGCGGACAACATAACAGTTGTAAAGGGTGATATTTAAAACAATGATGAGGAATATGGTAAAGATAGAAAGTTGTAAGGGCCAAGCACTTGAAGGGTAACGGCCAGTGTTCTAAAATGTGAATTTATGCGTTATGCGTTGAGGATTCGCTTGATATAGGCCACATATAGTCTATTTTGTCATAATTATGATTATGCGACTGTATTTTGAAATATGCGGTTGCATATCTAATATGCGCCCACATTAATCGAGTATGCGCCAGCATACTTTGAGTGTGTAGTTGGGTCTATTTTTATTTATATAATTTTTTCTTTTTTTTACCCGACCCATTTTAAGTTTAAAAAAGACTAGATCGCTTCTTTCTTTCGCAATTGCACACATGAAATGAGAAAGAAGTCAACAAGTGGTCAAGGGTTGTGTAACGAGGATAAGGTGACGATTCCTAGCGATGGGAGTGAGGTAGAAGAAAGCAAGCGGGACTTTAATAGCACCAACTCCAGAATGCATATTGAGTAAGACTATCCTTCGGACCATTTTGAGAACTCTGATTGATTGGCTTATCATGGACCTACTACCTATAGTTTAATAGTTATATACTCCCTCCACCCCACAATATAAGTCATTCTAGCTTTTTTTTTGTCCCACAATATGTTGCTTTAGGTTTTCTAGCAAGATGTCTTAACCTTTTTAAAGGCACATTAATGTTTTTTTATGAGACTTCCAATTTTGCCATTGTGTAGTCATTTGATTTTCTCCAAAAAAAAAAATACTAGCTTATTTAAGGGGATGACAAGTTTGACATTTTACAATAGCTATCTCATTTAAGAGCTTTAATAACCAAGGTTGTTCATTACTTTTACAATAACCAGAGAATGCCTTAATGTGAGTGTAGAAATCTAGAATGACATACTATGAGGCGGAGAGAGTATATTCTTTATTGTTGTAGGAACAACTATGCTACCTCATCTATACTTTGCGTTTGTGCAACTCTTAAGTAATTTTTGACTTTTTAGCAAGAAGACTTTATGAAATGTTGCAAACTAATTCAACTAGTTGTTTTAATGTCTTTCTTTAGCTCTATCACGATATTATCATATTATGCACTTATGCTATTTATTTATATATGTTTTATGTCATTTTAATTTTCAAACAAGCTTTTCTTATTTTCTCTGACCTTCTATGATTTCTTAGATTTTTCTTAGATTTTAAATTACTTTTTCAAAGTTCTGATTTTTATTACTAAAACTCAAACCGCATATGCAGTCACATATGGCCGCATATGTGGTATATGCGGAATGCGGCCAAGAATTGCATAGTTCCGCATACCACCTTCTACAACCCTGGTAACGGCAAGGTTTAAAAGGGTGGTCCAAGGTTCAATTCCGGACTAAAGCGCAATTAATTGAAATGTTCAAAATCCTAACGAAACCCCATCCTCAAAAGGGGGGGGGGGGGGGGGGGGGGGGGGGGGGGGAACCATATCCACGTTGGTGGCTATGGTTAAATGAAGAAACATACAAAGGTTTAAGGCATCCAATCAGAAAAAATGTGTTATCCAGTGTATAGAAACTTGGAAGTTTCACTTGAAACACGTTTTAAAGGGTTCAATGAAGGAATTTCGACTAAATTACAATTGTACAGCAAACATTAACTACGAAAATGAAAGAAAATTCATGTATCTAGCATAAAGATGAAGGGGAAATGTATGACCTTCATCAGCTTTCAGATATCAATTAATCTGACTTTCTTAAGAAATATCATGTCAATGAGTCTCGCAATCTTTAACAGCATAAAGTCCAAAGTACCAAATACAAATTAGAAAACAATGATATGTATAAATTTATTCTAATGAACACCACATTTAATTTAATATAGTCAAGTAGTCAAATAAACTTAAATCTCATTCATTTGTCAATATCTAAAATTATTCTGATTAACTAGTAAATACATTATATTTCTTGTTTTCTAAATCATATTAATTTAATTTACAATATACCAGAAAAACACTAAAAATAGAAGAAGAAAAAACAAAAGTAAACGATCTCCATGGATACAGAATAAACATTTTAATATCTCCCATTAAACTTCTATAATGTCAATAAAATTCCCACAAACATGACCATAAATTTGATCGTGCCTAGAATAGATCATTTGAAATTTGAGACAGCAACCAACTGACCTTGCGAGCAGCAAGTTTATACTTCTTTGATTCCAAGTAAGCCAACCCTGAAGCACAACGCAGTTTTGCAACAATGACAGGTTCCAACGAGTCTGGTGTTTGCTCTGCCTTACCAACATAATTTGACACATGCATGAATTGTCCTAGCTCAATGCTAACAAGAATCACATTCAGGCACATGTGAATTATATGCTTCGAAGTAGTGCAATAATTACGGGTCCGGACATAATTCTTAAAAGCATCACCAAGTTGACCATGTGCATAGTAGAAATCCCCAAAATCATTGTAGCCCATTCTGATACTTTCCTTGATCAAGTTTGTCTGCACATGAAAACACATGAAATGTTTTCAGACAGTCACATGTCAACTAAGTGAACCAGATAGTCAAAACCAAATCAGTTAAAATCATATAAAGAACACTTAAAATAGATAATAGTAGAAACCAAATCTAACAGTTAAAATTGTATAAAGAACAGCTAAAATCATATAGATATGTCTATTGAAATATTAATATAATCCCTCAACCCTAACTAAAACTCAGATCTTTCATTTTTAAAATTCAGATTCAACATGTATTTTTCAATTGAAGAGTATACAGATGTCAGATGCACCACACAATCCAAGTTTCGGTCCACTATAGGGGCTTCAACCACAGGGGGAATGATAGAATATAAATATAAATCCCTTAATACTGGCTACCCACTTCAGAGCTTTAGTGCCTTGGCAGAGGAAACAGTTCTTTAACCGGAAAACCAAAGGAAAAAAAAAATGATATTTTGCTCAAAACACAGTAGGGAGACAATACCATAACAATGATGATCAACAGAAGTACATTGTGCTAAAGTAACAACTAAGGTAATAAAAGATACAATCAATACATGGATAAAGGTTTGACATATAAAAGTGTTGGGTTCCGTCCTTAATTGAGAATAATATGGAATTCTCTAGAGATGTAGAGTATCTTAGAGCTTCATGGAAGAGTGTGGAAGGAATTTGAAAAGTATAGTTTCATGGAGATCTCTAGAAATGGAGAATTCTAAAGAGTTAATCTCCACCCTTGGATCAGATTTATCTCCACCGTTCATTGTGGGTGTGGAGTAGTATAAATAGGGGTGGAAGTCTTCATTCCTACTCATTCCAAAAACAAGCCATTTCCATAGTGAGAGTTAGAGAACCACTTTGAGAGAAAGTAAGATAGCTTGAGAAGTTCTAATCCTCAAGCCTGAGTGAGCCACAAAATTGTGAGAGTGTATTGTAGAGAGTCAAATTCTTGTAATCCTACTACACTTTGTATAGTAGAAGAATATCCATTTGAGTTGTAAATCTCTCTTGCATCTATTTCTATCTATATCTTCAAGTGCCCATCTTAACTTCACGAAGCAGGAAAATACCGAGTTTTTCCCAACAGTGGTATCAGAGCCAGGTTCACACACCGTCATCATCACCTCGTGCGGTTTAAGATGGAGGACATCGTTGCCCATGATGGAGACATGTTCAAGCTCACCGCCAACAACTACTCGTATTGGAAGCCGATGATGGAAGATCATCTATATTGCAAAGACGTGCATGAGCCTATCATCCACAATGCCAAGGTGAAAGGAAAGAGCGATGCAGAATGGGAGTTACTCAACCGAAAGGCCGTTGCCATGATTCGTAAGTACATCGACCGATCTCTCTTCGAGCATGTCTCTACGTATACAAATGCTTATGAATTATGGACAAAGCTCGAGTCCATGATTCAAAAGAAGACGCCTCGTAACAAAGCCAATTTAGTTCGACGGTTGGTGAAGTTGGAGTATAAGGATGGTCAAAGCATGATTGAGCACTTGAATAATTTCAAGGGGCTCGTAAATCAGCTAATGAAAACCGAATTGAAGATCGATGATGAGTTGCAAGTCCTTCTACTCCTTAGTTCATTACCTGAAAGTTGGGATACATTCGTGGTTACACTTAGTAACTTAACTCATGAAGGAAAGCTCACCATGGATACCGTCAGTGATAGCCTTCTTGGTGAAGAAGCAAGGAGGAAGGAACGAAGCGATTCTGTCTTTTCCGAGGCAAATGTTTTCGAAAATCGGGTAAAGAATGATGGTCGTGGACATAGCAAGGGCCGAGAATCAAACCAATCCCGAGGTAGATCCAAATCATGATCAAAGATTACATGCTACTACTGTGGAAGGACGGGCCACAAGAAAGCAGAGTGTCGATCCTTCAAGAGAGATCAAAAGGCGGAAGATGTGAAACCAGACCAAATCAAGAAGCAAGAAGAGAAGAGTACTACCGCTGTGGCTGCAAAAGAAGAACTGATTTATCTCATTAGAGAAGGCAATATCCTAAACATTGCCTATGATAGTTCTTGGGTTATCGATTCTGGTGCTTCCTTCCATGTCACTCCCCATGAAAGTTTCTTTTGATCCTACCAAAGCGGTGACTTTGGTACGGTGCAAATGGAAAATCAAGATAGGAGCAAAATTGTCGGGATAGGTGACATCATCCTTACAACAAGCACTAGAAGCAAGTTTGTCCTAAAAGATGTGAGACACGTCCCAGCTATGCGTCTCAATCTTATCTCCGCTGGAAAGCTTGATGATGTGGGTCTGGTGAATTACTTTGGTGAAGGAAAGTGGAAGCTCACCAAAGGAAGTTTAGTCGTGGCTCGAGGAAAGAAGGAGGGGTCATTGTACGTGATGCAAGCCAAGCTCTGTAAAGGGGAGGTGAATATCACAACCGATGATATGGATATATGGCATAGACGACTTGGACACATAAGCGAGAAAGGTCTTCACATACTTGCTCATAACCAACTTCTTTCTGATGTGAAAGGTAAAACACTTGATCCTTGTGCTCATTGCTTGGCTGGAAAACAACATAAAGTTGCTTTCAAAAGATCTTCTCCACCCACAAGAAGAAAGAATATCTTAGACCTTGTACACACCGATGTGTGCTCAAAGTCCGAGACATCCATTGGTGGTGCATCATATTTTTTCACCTTCATCGATGACCATTCAAGGAAGGTGTGGTTGTACTTATTAAAAACAAAGGATCAAGTGCTTGATGCATTCAAGGAGTTTCATGCCCGAGTGGAATGCGAGACAGGAAGGAAGATCAAATGTGTCCGATCAGACAATGGAGGTGAATATAAAGGTCCCTTTGAAGCCTATTGCAGAAAATATGGGATAAGACTAGAGAAGACTCTACCCAAGACACCGCAGTTAAACGGATTAGCCGAGAGAATGAATCGAACTATCGAGGAAAGAGTTCGATATATGCTCTCTCATGCCAAGTTGCCTAAGTCATTCTGGGGGGAAGCTGTGATGACCGTTGTTGACGTCATCAACCCTTCACCATCGGTACCTTTGGACGGAGCTATCCCAGAGGAAGTTTGGTCAGGCAAAAAGGCTACCTACAATCATCTCAAGGTGTTCGGATGCAGAGCATTTGTTCACATACCCAAAGACGAGAGAGCCAAGCTGGATGTAAAGACAAAGGAATGCATCTACCTTCGCTCGCCAAAGGATGAGTTTGGATGCCGACTTTGGGATCCAATCAACGAGAAGATTGTTTGTAGCCGAGATGTGGTATTCTTCGAGGACCAAAAAATTGAAGATATCCAGAAATCTGAAAGGCCAAGATTGAGAAGCAACCGTAGTATAGACCTTACACCGGCTCATCAAGAGGAGAATGTCACACCAGAAAACAATGAAGCAGAAGATCTCGAGCCTATCCTAGAGCTAAATAATCTAGAGACTCAAGATGAGTCAATTCAAGATGAACCTCAGCCTAGCTTTCCACTAGAGTTGAGACGATCTTCGAGAGAACGAAGACCATCTACTCGTTATCCCGCGGAGGAGTTTGTGACGATAACTGATGAGGGGGAGCCTCAAAGTTATAAGGAAGCCATAATTGACACTCATAAAGAAGAGTGGATAAAAGCTATGCAAGAGGATATGCAATCCTTGCATGAGAATCATACATACGAACTAATGGAGCTACCAAAAGAAAGAAGATCCTTGAAGAATAAGTGGGTGTATCGAATCAAGACCGAAGATAGTAGCCTGAAGCCTCGCTACAAAGCACAGTTGGTTGTTAAGGGATTCAGTCAAGAGAAAGGTAGTGACTTTGAAGAAATATTTTCTCCGGTGGTAAAAATGTCATCCATCCGTGTTGTTCTTGGCCTAGCAGTGGTTGGAGACTTAGAGATCGAACAGCTCGATGTTAACACAGCATTCCTCTATAGAAATCTAGAGGAAGAGATCTACATGGAGCAGCCAGAGGGATTCAAAGTTCCTGGCAAAGAGAATTTGGTGTGTCGTCTAGCGAAGAGTCTATATGGCCTCAAGCAAGCACCAAGACAATGGTACAAGAAGTTCGAGTCTTTCATGGCAGAACGTGACTTCAAGAAGACGGAAAGCGATCATTGTGTCTTCATAAAGAGGTATGGAGGTGGCGATTTCCTCATACTCTTACTCTATGTTGATGATATGTTGATTGTTGGACTAGATCGCGCAAAATTTGATGCTTTGAAAAAAGATCTAAGCAAGAGCTTCGCCATGAAAGATTTGGGACCGGCTAGACAAATCCTTGGAATGAGGATCACTCGTGATAGATCAAGAAAGTTATTGTGGCTATCACAAGAGAAGTACATTGAGAAAGTGTTGGAAAGATTCAATATGCACAAAGCGAAGCCGGTCAACATACCACTTGCTGGACACTTCAAGTTGAGTATGGAGCAAAGTCCAACAAGTGAGGAAGAAAAGAAGGAAATGAAGACGATCCCTTATTCATCCGCGGTAGGTAGTCTTATGTATGCAATGATATGCACAAGACCCGACATCGCCTATGCAGTTGGTGTTGTTAGTCGCTTCTTGGCCAATCCGAGGAAAGAGCATTAGGATGCACTCAAATGGATTTTTCGATATCTACGAGGTACTTTCAAAAAGTGTTTATGTTTTGGAAATGGAAAACCTGTGTTAGAAGGATACACAGATGCAGATTTAACCGCCGACGTTGATTCTAGGAAATCAACATCGGGATACCTAACTACTCTAGCAGGGGAGCTATTTCTTGGCAATCAAAGTTGCAAAAGTGTGTTGCTTTGTCCACTACCGAAGCTGAGTACATCGCAGCTACTGAAGCTTGCAAGGAGATGTTGTGGATGAATAATTTGCTGCTAGAGCTAGGAGTAGTCCAAGACAAGTATGTCTTAAAGTGCGACAATCAAAGTGCAATTTACTTAGCAAAGAACTCTACCTTTCATTCTCGCACAAAGCACATTGATACACGGTATCATTGGATTCGAGAAGCTCTCGAAAAAAAGCACATACACCTTGAGAAAGTTCACACGGAAGAAAACTGGTCCGACATGATGACCAAGGTAATACCAACAAATAAATTTGAGGATTGTTGTCAAGGTGCTGGTTTGCTACTACCTCCCAATTAAGTCAGGAGGGGGAGATTTGTTGGGTTCCTTCCTTAATCTATACTATTATTAAGCAAACCTTCATTTTCGTGGCTTTTTACTGTTATGTCCTCACAAATATAAAGGGCTAACAAAATATGCAGGGGTAAAAAAAGTAATTTACATGAAAAAAAATAAAGAACCATCTATCTATCTATACTATTAATAGCAATCGGTAACAGAACAGTCAGTCATATTTTGGACCAAACAAACAAACAGTAATTGCTTCGGGTTTGCTATTAACAAATACCGAACGCTATTAATAAATCCATGAGCATGCAGTAGTAATAAATCCATACCGATTGAGAACCCAAGGCTTTTTACTGCTTGGGTTTCCGAAACGTTTTTTTGAGAACCCAAGTCACCCAAATGTTTTCCTTCAAAGCCATGCAGTAGTTTAGAGCATATATAATGAGTTCTAAAGGGAATAAATTAAAATTAAAGCTGATCCAAATATACATAACAAGAAATTGCTGTAGTGTTAAAAACTTTCCTTTTTCGAAGATATCGCTGTAGTGTTTGCAAGCATTGGAGAAGATATCAAAGACCCAGGGAGTGGCGTGCTTGAAGGGGGGGACAATAGTGGCGTGATTTATTTTCGTCGAGTGTGCAGGTGATGATTTTTGTTGTTGTTGTTGTTATTGATTTATGGTTTTTGGGAATTGTTTTGTTGATTATTATATTTGATTTTGAGGGTGCAGAAAGTGGCAGTGTCGACGGTTGCAAATGTGTGCAAGAAGTTGCCGTTGGATTGTTCTAAGATGGTGATGGAGTCGGTGCCTGCATTGTGTAATCTACTGGATTACGAGGATCGGAAGGTAATCAATTTTGAGTTGGATGTGTATAACACAGCTAGCATATTTGAAGTATAACATTGACAGATCATAAAGTATCACATTTGACTATGCTAGCATATTTGAAGTATCACATTTGATTATGCTAGCAAGTATCACAGGTGACGATTAACTGTCAATGTTATAATCAGAACTTCAGAACTATGACTAAAATGTGATACTTTATGATCTTCAGAACTATGACTAAAATGTTTAAGATCTGAAATTCACAGGTTATAATCTATTCAAGTAATCTATAAACGACTAAAATGTTAGAGCTGAAATTTAAAATATCCTTTGTCTTTGTCAATTTAAGTATGTCAAAAGATTGGGATGAAAACTGGAAGGGATGAGTGACTATGAGTCACTATACTAAAGTATCACAAGTATAGTCGTTTTATATAGGTCAATCTTCAGAATTATTAGTTTATAATCAGAACTTCAGAACTATAACTAAAATGTGATACTTTATGATCTTCAGAACTATGACTGAAATGTTTAAGATCTGAAATTCACATGTTATAATCTATTCAAATAATCTATAAACGACTAAAATGTTAAAGCTGAAATTTAAAACATCCTTTGTCTTTAAAATATACTTCATGGACCTTTACATCAAAGTATAGGTAATACAAATTGTATAGGTAATACAAATTGTCAACAAATGAGGTACTTTTAAAATGAGATAAAACAGGTAAAAGCATAAGAAGACATTTGATGTTACTTTAGTAGAGGATGAGATGTGCGCAAAATTGTTTAAGGTTGTTTTGGGATGAAAACTGGAAGGGATGAGTGACTATGAGTCACTATACTAACTCCTAACAAGTGAAATGTTCCTTAATAGAGTTGAATGAAGTAAAAAAGGTCTGGGTAGTCGACTCTAAACTGAGTTCAATTTTGGATCTATTTGACGTTAGTTTCTTTTGCTGTATATATCTATTGATATATTTTTGATTTGTATTTATATTATATGTACTATTGCCTTTCAAATGCTGATATTAATTAGTTACCAAACTAACTAATTAATATCAGTCAAAGATATATTGAGTGATAGAATTGAGTCAAATATATTATACACAACTAACTAATTAATATATTAAGAATTCTTTTATCGTAGATAGATTTAGGGGATTGATCAGTCAAAGATATGTTGGGTGAAATGAAGTAGAAATATCTGATAGGAATTACATGATAGCTGAAAGGGTATTATGTTCGTCAGTCTTTGAGCTATGAAGTTTGCGTACATGTCAGTCATTCTCACAAGCGTATGTATATCGATATCTACTGTAGCAAGTACTTTCTCAAAATGAAGTTTTGTGATTTTGTACAGAGATTTGTACAGGGTTTGTGGAGATTGAGGTTCCTATCTATCTCATGTTACTATGTTAGGCCTGAAATCTGTAAGATTTTCAACTCCATTTTGTATGGTTTGCCTCTGTTATCTTGCTTAAAAGCTTCTAATAAATGAAACACGGTTATCATCCTTGATACAATTTTGGTGTTCTGTACATAGATATAAATGGTACCACAGCTCATATACTAATTAATATCTACCAGTTACCAAAAAGAACTAAGAGGTTTTCATTCTAACACCTTCAAGTCTTTGATATTACCCATCAATTGTTTAGCTAATTAAATGAATATTATCATTGTGGAAGGTAATGTATTTGTTTAGATATAGTAATGTATTTGTTTAGATATATACTACCAATGACACAGGATATTGGAGATTGGAGTTGAAAGATTGAATCTATAAAGGATTGAGAGGGTCTCATTCACCTTTATATCTTCGGTATAATCGGTCAATAATTTTCGATTAATATACTGACCTATGACACAAGATATCAATCAAAGCTTGGAGTTGTAAGATTGAAACTTTTCATAAAATACGAAGAGGTTTTCATTCTAACACCTTCAAGTCTTTGATATTACCTGTCAATAGTTTAGCTAATTAAAAGAGTCTATTTGTGTATAACATATTTGCTTAAAGATATACTACCAATTATGACACAAATATTGTAGATTGAGGTCGAAAGACTAAAGAGCATGATGCTGCTGATGCTGATGCCGAATCAGACACTTGATGAGAAGGAAGACGATGTGGTGGATAGACATATATGTATTATTTTTCTCATCCCAGCAGTTTAACATTTTTTTCCTTACATTCTACCTTACTCTTGATTTCTTTGCATCTTCTTCTGGTTGCAGGATGAACTATAGAGTGGATACACAATTAGCGATGTCTCTGTTAGTTTTGAACTTTATTTGGACAATTGGATCATTGTGTCACTTCCTTCGACAAACTTTGATTCTTCTTAACAATTAACAATTGGATCTGTTATGTAGTATACTATTGATCCATTTCAAAGATGCATATTATTATCATACTTAGCTTATGGAAATTAGCAACATTCAAAAGCATATGATTCTTTCTCTATTTTGATAAAATTTTCTGCTGATACTTTTCAAGTTCTTCCTTTCCCCGAATATTTTTCTCAGTTTTCAAAAAGTGTCAGTCTTCTTTTTGACAGAAAGGAAATGAGATAGTCACATTCTGTATTCGTTAGAAGAAAGTTGATGGTAGTTGGAAATTTGGTAGTTAAAATTGTATTATTAATTTATCATATTTTCTGTTTAATGATGTACTTTATATATTTTCGACTCTAATAATATTTAGGTAATGTATCTGATAGATCTTCTTTCATTAGTCTTGCTGTAAAAAAGAAGTATACAAAAAGTAGTATACTGTTCAATATTTATCTCAGTCTTGCTGTAAAAAAGTAGTATACTAATTTTGATTTTTCTCTTTTATGTATTGTTGAAGTTTGGTTCTATAATCGTTCACACTGATTCTATTATTGAAGCCTGCTATTTGGCGGTTAAATATTTTACTATCTTTTCTTATACGATATACAAATTCATTTAATTTAATGACTAAACTTTTTTTATAGACGTGCATCGCACGTGCATTATACTAGTTGAGAATAATATGGAATTCTCTAGAGATGTAGAGTATCTTAGAGCTTCATGGAAGAGTGTGGAAGGAAGTTGAAAGGTATAGTTGCATGGAGATCTCTAGAAATGGAGAATTCTAGAGAGTTAATCTCCACCCTTGGATCAAATTAATCTCCACCATTCATTGTGGGTGTGGAGTAGTATAAATAGGGGTGGAAGTCTTCATTCCTACTCACTCCAAAAACAAGCCATTTCCATAGTGAGAGTTAGAAAGCCACTTTGGAGAAAGTAAGATAACTTGAGAAGTTCTAATCCTCAAGCTTAAGTGAGCCACAAAATTGTGAAAGTGTGTTGTAGAGAGTCAAATTCTTGTAATCCTACTACTCTTTGTATAGTAGAAGAATATCTATTTGAGTTGTAAATCTCTCTTACATCTATTTCTATCTATATCTTCAAGTGCTCATCTTAACTTCACGAAGCGGAAAAATACCGAGTTTTTCCCAACAAAAAGGCACAGCTGCATGGGATAGAGATGGATAAACACAACCAGGGTAGCTATGTAACAGTGACAGTGCTGCTAAAAACAGCACATCGTGATGCTAACTGTAATGAGTGACTCAACAAAAGATAGGGACGAGACATTAAAATAGAAGACATTTAGATGATATGCTTATCAGCTTGGTATTTTTCCCCAAGTAAATCTGTAGGCAGTTTATTGTGATCAGACACTGATTTCTTTTATGCCTACAATGACTAGATGCACAATACCAATATCTAAAGGTGTGATGGTTTAGCTTACTAGTGTACACTAGAAGTAAACTGCACAATATCAGCAACATATGGATAAAACGATGAAACATTGCTCTATAAAGCGTTCAGTCCTATTGTCACGGATTTTATCCATATCCTCTAGATTTAAAAAATGCTATTAGCACTAAACTAGCATGAATGATGAGATGAATCCGCCAATCTGCTGGATGAAAGCATGCGCTTATTATATCAACCTTTTTCTAAAAGTATAATTATTAATTTGTGTTGATCTAAAGTTATAACAGTTTGTGTAGAAAAATATATAACGTAGAATTGAGATGTAAAGCTGCATATAATGCTCTCTACTGTTCACCTTGTCTGCAGATAATGAGAAACAAAGGTTTTATTTTCTTGTGGATTACTCAAATTAAAGTTCTTGTTAAGTATATCTGTTATTTTTCAGATTTCGTATGTAGTATCGGGCCTGAATTCTACTTTTAAGATGCATGGTTCTATTTGTTAAAAGTCATAGAAGAAGAGGTAAAGTTTAACTTCTTGAAAAGGGAGTGACAATGGCGTAGAACATGATGAACAATTCAGATTATTTTCAGAATAGAGCAACGGAGATAATGAGATAGGTTAGAATTTTTTTTAATACCAAAAATGGTTTAAACGCAAGTGTTAGATATTTTGAGAAGTAGAATATAGCAAAATTGGGGTTTCTAAAAGGGGCAAAAAAGGGGAAGAAGTCAAGTCTAACTAATATTTAATTTTGGTCATCTTGGAATATTATAATATTACTAGGTTTGTTCGTGGACACGTGCCTACGACACGTTTCCGTGAACAATGTAGCATATAAAAGGCTTGTAAAAAGTTAAATATATGCACGTGAAGATTGATTTATATAGATGTGTATTTGGCTAAGACATTGATGTATTCTGAAATAAGTTGTTTATTGGCTTATATCTTGCAGGATCATTTGTCAGGAGTTTAGGATTGAAAAAAAAGTAATGGAAATCTACAACAATAGTGGATCGAAATCAGTTACTATGTGCGACTTAAACATAAAAGATTTCAAACTGCATGAGTAGTAATTGAGTTGGTAATGCAGTTATCGCCTCAAACAACATAAGTTAATTCCCCGTTGTCATATTTTCATGTAGTTAACCATGTATGATTTTAAGAGGGGTTAAAAAAATGAGAGAGAGAGATAGAGAAAAAACTTGTTGTGATGTATATGTAAAGACTTTTTGTTAAATGTGATCAAGTACAATATATTTAGTATCGAAATACTGGAAAGCCTATTGCAAATTTGATCTGAAACAGGCATGTTAGCCCCAATTTTTGATATATTTCAGTGAATGAGATATTTGACATGTTTTTTTCTTTTTTAACTTACATCAAAACACATAAGCCCAACTATTAGGCATTTCAAACATTAAGAGAACATGAAGATTGCAGATGGATTGACGACTCAACCTGCGAAAAATCATTATAATGAAAAATGAATCAATAAGTCAAAACCAATGGTTATTTCTATTGTAGAATACTAATAAAAATTTTAGTAAAAATTTTGACAGTCTCTCCTAAAATATTAGCTCTTTTACAGCAAATTCTTATGAAATTCTGCTAACAATTAAAAATATAACATCATAGCAGTTAATATCAATCCTCCTCAGGCCAATCTAAGCAACATTACACATGCACCATATATATAAGGCTCTGGATGTAAAAATCTTGATATGATGCAAGATACAAAATTAAAAACTAAGATTTTATTTGAAAACGTAATGGATTTGTAGGAATTTTAGTAAAAATTTCGATAGAATCACCACTAAAATATTAGCCCTTTTACAGCAATTCCTTACGAAATTCTGCTAACAATTAAAAATATAACATCACAGGCAGTTAATATCAATCATCCTCAAGCCAATCCAAGTAATATCACACAGGCATCATATATATAAGGCTCTGGGGTAAAAATATTCATATAATGCAAGATACAAAATAAAAACCAGAATTTCGTTTGGAAACGTAATGAATTTTTAGAAAAACATTTGAAAAACAACACAGAACCCAATACTTTACAACTTTGCGGGTACGAATTTTAACATCAGTATATTATATCATCATCCTATACAGATACTTACATCATCTTCCAAAATCCTAAATATTACACAGATTTACATAATCCCTTATTCTACATAACTTAAGGGAACAAAATATACAACTAATACATTATCAACCAACCCTACTAAATTTTTTATTTACAGGGTTGTTACAATAGGGATCAAACACAAAGCTTCAAGTCTTCAATATGGGACGAAACAGTGAGCCTACACAAACAGTAAAAGTTTTTCAAGAATCAATCAAAACCAATGATAATTAAAGAAATAAATAGTAAGAGTATGTAGGAAAATTTATTCTCAAACCAATACCTTTCAGATTGGATGATGTACAAAAGAGATTGTCTTCAAACTCGACGGTTTGAACCCAACATATCTGCATAATAAAGCTTACTATTAGCACCCAAAATGAAAGTAAGCTATCAATGAAAACATCATCAACAGAACTCATAATGCCTAGAAACAACATAAAAATGCATGGAAACAACATAAAAATAGATTTGAATTTTCAGGAACAATATAAACATAGATGAAAATGGTTATAAACAGCATAAACAGAGCTCAATACACCTGGAAACAACACTATATATGGCTCAAAATGCTCATAAACCTAGTAGTGTAATATCAACACAGTCATAACAAAATTAGTGTAATATCATCACATTGTAATCTCATAGTAAAGCATAATAGTGTGATCAACTGCTTGTAAACATAGCTAAAAATGCCTGGAAACGACATAAGAATAGCTTAGAATTCTAGTGAGGAAGAGGTTGGGAATTCTAGTCCTAGTTAATCCTTGATTCTTCTAAGCTCTTGTTTAACTGTGAGAGAGAGAGAGAGAGAGAGACCAAGACCTGTGTGTATTTATTAACCTTAATTGTAAGCAGAACCAAGCCATATAAAACCCATGGAGTACTTGTTACCTATCATAGTCTTTTACCAACTACCATCTGAGCTACAGCTTAGTAACCGTACTTAGTTTTGTGATTTGTGTCAATTACATAGAGGAAATAGAATTACATGAAATTGGAAGGAAATAAGGGTGTATATATGCATCCATATTGAAGTTAGGTTGGTGTAAAGCAACTGATTTTTTAATGGTACACATGAACAATTTTTTTGTAAGGAATTAAATTCAAGATAAACCATTATCTTTATCATTTTCAAAAGTTTTTCCACCAAATGAATTAAGTAGATGAACATCATCAAACGTAGACCAACTAATTATGCAAACAATCGAAGGGCAAAGAGAAACGGAATCGGACGGAAAAGAAATGAAAAAAAATGAGAATCTCTACGGTAAATTATATAAAAGAGAAACAATCTCTTTCCACTACAGATCTAAACACACTGATTGAAAAACTCTTTTTCCTCTTTGAACTTGAAGAATCTAGAGAGCAATACAATATGGTAAACTGTGTCCCACTAAATACTGCAACAAAGCATCAAGCCGAAAATATAGTACAGTTCAACAGTGTATTAATTGTCGGTATACCAAGGTTAGGTTTACTAACAGTGTTACCAAAAATTAGGCATAGTATGAACCAGCAGGCTCTAGTCCTGAACTCTCTTGATCTAAGCCTCCTACCCCATCATAGCAGTTCTCAATTAATCACCGACGCAGACTAAAAAATATAATGAACCTTATTAAAAACTCACTTTTTATCAGAAGAATATATAGAAAACTCATCTTTGGCTTTTGTTTCTCTCGGCAACAATTTACCATTGTTATTTTTTACCTAATTTGTTCACAGTATATGCTTCCACCATCAACAAATTACTCGGGTTAAATGACTACCAGCTAACATAAGCAAAAGCTATAAATGGAACAACACAATTTCAATTCCTGTAGTTGCACCCAACTAACGACCCTAATGATTTAAGAAACAATATTAGTGCTTAGCAGCTATTAGTCTTCGGATACATGAACAACAAAAAAAAAACAAAGGACATAATTACAGTATAGAATTTACCATCAACCTTTGTCTAATGGTGCCTCATTTGGGGTAGAGTTCTATCGTATAAGATCTATCTTTTTATTTAGGGTAGAATTCTATCTTATTAAATTTTCCGTTTCATAACCTCATTTTTTATAAATCGGTCGTGTATCCCTATTTGACAGCTGTTGCCGCTGAATTCGGGTGTGGGGGCAATAGATGAGATTTGTATGTTAGTGAGAAACTCACACAGGTTGACCCCTTCTTCTTCCTTGCTAATTTGTTGGCTCCTTGGTGCTCCCTTGAAACCTGCACAAACGTTCGAGACACCGGGATGGATCCCGGCGACGAACCCTCCGACGATCAAGTCAATACACAGAAAAAGTCCAGGGAAAAGAGTTCAAGTGTGCAAAGTGTGATCACCTTTAACAGTAGGAGGCAGGGAGTTTTTATAGTCGCCAGGGGGATCTCTTTCAGGATAAGAGTGAATCCCTACTTATAGGTGTGGCAGGATAAGGGTGGTTATAACCACCTCCCCTAGATCAGGGGGAGCCAGGATTTCCTCCAATCCTGTTGAACTGGCTCCTAACGGGTTAGGACCCGTTCTCAACTGGACAGATCCGTTCATGAGTTAGCGGGTCCAAAAGGAGGGACCCAGTTTCCAATTCGGACCCGTCTGTAGGCGAAATTACCGTCTTGCCCCTGGGACATTGAGATTCGTGCCCACTTTGAATGGTTCCGATTTAACCCAATTTTTAGCCATATCACGAGCCCCCCACTCCCAAAGACTGTGTTATAGCCTTGTGGGAGTAGTTTTGTTGTTTTGATGGCGTATAGGGCTTTATCGGAGCTTCCAGATGGTGGAATCTCGTCTGAGGGGCGAAATGGTGTCTTCCTGAGCTGGTATTGTGCCTGAGGGTGGCTCTTAGGTTGCTCTGGACCTTTGGTGATTTTTTTCGATCTTATATTATTTTTTCGAACCATTTATTCAATTTTGCAAAGCGATGATTTGCTTTCTGGAAAAACTAATCAACCATTCCAAACAATAATTATTTATTCCGGGGCTCAAAAAATGCTCCCCCGAGTTTATAATTATTTCTCAGAATTTCTAATTAATTTTCCTGAATTTAGATCATTTTTTCACAATTTTTAAATAAATAATTCAAAATAATAATTAAAAAAAGGGATTTAATTACCATTTATGACGTGGCCGAATCGCGTCCATCCATTGGTGTCGGTGCGCGGTTCGGGATGATTAGACGACAGGGTGGCACTGAGCGACGTGGACGAGTCTCGACCGTCCATCAACATCTAGCTCGGAATTCTGAGTGATCCGACGGTTCATGTCGCTCGGCGAGACTATTTCCATATGGGCAGCTCGGAAGGCCAGTCGCTCGGAATGTGATTCCGAGCGACGTGGCGCAATCTGGGATGTCCATCTAGATGCGGCAAGAATTCCGAGGTCATCTGACGGTGGATCTCACGTTTGGTCACGTGGCCAAATCAGGGCCGTCTATCAGGTCGCGGCACGAATCACGAGGCGATCGGATGGCTCATGCTGCTCGTCATGATTTTCTCCGTATGAGCAGCTCGAAATGCCAGCCAGTCGTTCGGATTGGGACTCCGAGTGACGTGGTGCAATCTGAGTCGTCCATCCAGAGATCATGCACGAATCTTGAGGCACGACGGCGCGAATCATGAGAAAATGTAATTTTGGTTGGCGTGGCTGAATCAGGACCGTCCATCAGGTTTCGGCACGAATCAAGAGGCGATTGGACGGCTTATGCTGCTCGGCGTGATTTTCTCCGTATGAGCAGCTCGGAATGCCAGTCGCTCGGATTGGGACTCCGAGTGACGTGGCGCAATCTGAGCCTTCCATTTAGAGATCATGCCTGAATCTTGAGGCACGACGACGTGGATCACGAGAAAACGTGATTTTGGTTGGCGTGGCCGAATCAGGACCGTCCATCAGATCTCGGCACGAATCACGAGGCGATCGGTCGGCTCATGCTGCTCGGCGTGATTTTCTCCGTATGAGCAGCTCGGAATGCCAGTCGCACGGATTGGGACTCCGAGCGACGTGGCGCAATCTGAACCGTCCATTTAGAGACCATGCACGAATCTTGAGACAAGGGACATTTTGACTTCAGGGCCAGGCGTTTGAACTTCTAATGGGCCGTTACGGGAGCCCAAAGTGTTCGAAGGCCCACCCGAATCTCACTTTAACACTTACAACTTTTCACCACCACTCTTTCCCCTTAATTACAGTTCGTTTTTACTTCACTTTTGCTAAAGCCATTCTTGTTCTCGAGCGGCGCTGCTAGCTTTCGCAGCCAGGCGTTTTTAATCTCCAGTGACCTATTCCGACAGTAAACGTCACTTCAAGGTTAGTTATTTCAAACTCAATCTTGAAATGTTTAGAGCGTCATCGGGGGACGAGACCTCCACTTCGGACCAAGGTACCGGCCAAGCCGTAGTGGTCGCGCCGAGGAAAGGGAAGGAAGTGGCTAAGTCAGTCGTTGTATCGATGATAGTGGAGACTCCGAGGGGGGCAGGAGAGCTGGGTCAGCTGCCGTCAACATTGTCGAACCTCAGCAGGGTCAGGAGCTACCCCTAGGATATTTTGAGGAAGGCAGTGCACGGGATGGCCGCAGTGTACGAGGAGAACAGCCCGAGGGATCCTTCCGAGGTGGATGAGATCCCTTCGATCATGACCGAGGCGGACCTTCATCGGATCAGGAAAGGATTCCGCATCCCAAAGGAGTATGCTCTGCCACTCCCTGGCCCCGGCTTCCGAGCGTGTACGGGGATGTCGCTAGACACATGCGTCTTCCCGTACAATGCACTCAATGCCGGCCTTCGGCTACCACTTCCGCCTTTCGTGGTCGCGGTGTTGCAGTGGTACGGCCTGAGCCCCATGCAGTTCATGCCGAACATGTGGCGGCATGTCATTGCCTTCATCCTCCAATGTCAGGCGGTCGGTGTGCAGCCCCAACTCGTCCTCCTTCGTAGCCTCTACCGGATCTGCCGAATGAGCAAGATAGAGTACCGGTACTATTTATTGCCAGAGGAAGGGGGTTAAACTGATCGAGAACCCGTACTCCATCAAGCATTGGAAGGAGAAGTACTTCCTGATCCGAGGTCCCGAGCCGTGGGGCTTCCCTATGGTGTGGAAGGAGGATGTTCCAAAGTGGGCGAAGACCGAACCGGTTCTCACTAAAGAAGAAGAGGAGATAGTGACGAAGATCCTCGGTTGGAAGGATATTACTGAGGAGGTCTTGTTCGGTGGGGGTCTCAGTTCGATCGACCCCAGTACGCTCCTTTACTTTTTTTTCCATAACATACAAGTACTTACTTTTAGTGTTTGTGTTTTTCACTAACTCTTTTGCTCGGTTTTTCTTGATGTACAGAAGCCCCCGGTATGGACTATCGAGCCCTGATGGCGAAGAGGAGCGCGACAACGGCAAAGGGTGCGGACACAAAAAAGATGAAGAGGACTACGGCGGGGCCTCCTTTCGGCCGAGCGGTACAAGCGCCCTCGGCGCCAGCGGCTGTTGTCGACTTAGCGGCGGCGCCCCCTCGGAGCCGCAAGTCTCGCTGCCTTCGGCTGAAGCCCCGGCATCTTTGAGCGGGGCATTCTCGGCCGGCGCCGCTCTGGCGCTGGAGGTGCCGCTGCTCATGGCCGAGGCGGAGGCCATCCTTACCGAAGAGCACAAGAGGCTCTTTGTCCCCGACTGGCAGTTGATGAAGCTAGATGGTATCCTCGGTGATGCGGGGATGTGCATGCAGACGGTATGCCATCTGCCGACCCCGAAGGATCGCGTGGCGCTGAGGGCAGGTACGGTCAACGACGATGCCTTGGAGATCGCCCGGTCGACGATGTCAGTAAGTAGCCCCGCTCTGTTCCCTTCAGCTTCAGAGTTAACGATCTTTGAGTTCTCATATTCTTCTGTTTTGTTCACAGACCCTCTGCCACTTCAGCCATATGCTCGAGCAGTTCTCCGAGCAAGAGAAGGAGAAGAAGGCGGCGAACGATCGCGAGCGGTCAGAGCGCTCCAAGGCGGTGAAGCTGTTCGAGGCCGAACAGCAGCTTTCGACATTACGAGCAGCCGAGGTGGGTGCCCTCGAGACAAAGCTTGCCGAAGCGCTCGAGCACTTAGCGGCCGAGACAGCCAAGGTCGAGGCGCTGGAGAAGGAGAAGGCTCGCCTCGAGGAGGAGCTGGCGAAGGCTGTGATGGCGTCCGAGGAGGCGCTGAAGGGGCAGGAGATGAAGGTGGCGGAGGCGACGAAAGCCAGTCGGGACGAAGCGGAGGCCCATATGATGACAAATATGGAGGAGGCCTACGGTCGAGCTCTGAAGCATGTGGCGGCTCGCATCCCCGGCTTCGACGGTTCGACATACTACTTCTACAATCCGGTAGAGGGCGAGGAGCTCATCCCTCTGGCGGAAGTCGAGCCCGAGGGGGAGGATGACGAAGCTGAAGGTGACGGCGAGGAGGAGGTGAACCCCAAAGTGGCGCTCGTCACTCTGTTGAGCGAGGGCGCCTCGAAGCAGCACCACGAGGTGGCTCCTTGACTCAGTCGCCTTTTTTTTTTGCCGAACTGCAAACTGGCCACCGCTTCAACTTTGAAATGAATAAGAAAGTTCTCTGTTTTTGACTAAGTGTTGAGCAAGTTTCGAACTCTCTTGTTTTTGCTAAGTGTTAGAGTACTGTGAATCTCAACGGCCCCGTGCTCTGATTCTTTTCAGTTTGTCGAAGCGTTACAGGTCGTCAAGTTGCCTCGGATAGCCGAAGTTGCACGCTTACGAGCTAGTCTAGGGGTGACGAGATTGGGGCTCGAGCGGAACCGAGAGCGTCTTCATGAAGTGGAGCCGGACCTCCGTAAGGCGAAATACGAGTTGAAGCACCTGAGATCGGCCTTGGTTCGTCGGGACATAGAGAAGAGATGGTTGGAGGGGCGGATCAAAGAGAGGACCCCCGAAGGTGAGGATGTGGGCTCGTCTACAGAAGCCACCCTCGGCCTGAAGCTCAAGCGCCTTGGCGACTCTCTATCGGAGGTGACAGCGGAGAGAGACGAGCTGAAGAAGGTGACCATCGTCAAGAGCATGGAAGTTGCTCACCTTCGGCGGGCGGTCACCGATAGCTCCCGAGGGGCCGGCTCGGTTCGACTACCTCGTCTGGACATAAAGGTGAGAGATAACTTGCTCAAAGAGTGCACTGTCGAGCTCGAGGCAGAGGTTGCTCGTCTCCAATCGCGTTCCGAGCAGAGCAACGTCAGATCCACTTCTTGCACTCGGGAAAAGCGTGATAGAGGGATATCTTTCTACGAGCTTGCGCGCCGCTCGCCGTCAATGCATCGGAGACCGAACGATGCGCAAAGTGGGGTGGCAGCCTCGTCGAGCGGGGCGTCGGTTGGAGCCACCGTTAGAGCGGGTGCCGATGATGCTTCTCGACTCGCCAGCTTAGAGACGAGCGCCAAGGGGGCGCGTCGACAGTACAACATTCGTCGACCTCGGGTGTCTCTCAACCGGAGTATCCCCGCGCCTCGGAGGCGCTGAAGTAGGCCTTATGAGTCTTGCGCTTTTAACTTCACAAGTGTTGTTTCTCGCTGCATAGAGGAGCAGTTGGTCTTGTAACTAGACTTGTCATTAGATTTTAATGAAATTATACTTGTCTTCGTATTCGTGTGTTTTGCTGGCATTTGTAGTTGTCAATAGTTGTAGGAGCACTCCTGAATAGCGAACCACTTGTTACATTCTTATGAGCGAGCAGTATAAGCGGAAGTGTTGGACTCCAAACTCGTCGTTTAAAAGAGAGAGTCAACGGTTGTGGGAGCAATTCCGAATGGCGAAACACTTCTTACTCGCTTATAAGAGAGTAGTTGAAGTGGAATTGAGCCAAGTGTTGGACTCTGAACTCGTCGTTTAACAGAGAGAGTCAACGGTTGTAGGAGAAATTCCGAATGGCGAACCACTTCTTACTCGCTTATAAGCGAGTAGTTGAAGTGGAATCGAGCCAAGTGTTGGACTCCGAACTCGTCGTTTAAAAGAGAGAGTCAACGGTTGTGGGAGCAATTCCGAATGGCGAACCACTTCTTACTCGTTTGTAAGCGGGTAGTTGAAGTGGAACCGAGCCAAGTATTGGACTCCGAACTCGTCGTTTAAAAAAGAGAGTCAACGGTTGTCGGAGCAATTCCGAATGGCGAACCACTTCTTACTCGCTTGTAAGCGAGTAGTTGAAGTAGAATCGAGCCAAGTGTTGGACTCCGAACTCGTCGTTTACAAAAGAGAGTCAACGGTTGTGGGAGCAATTCCGAATGGCGAACCACTTCGTACTCACTTATGAGCGAGTAGTAGAAGCGGAATCGAGCCAAGTATTGAACTCCAAACTCGTCGTTTAAAAGAGAGTCAACGGTTGTGGGAGCAATTTCGAATGGCGAACCACTTCGTACTCGCTTATGAGCGAGTAGTAGAAGCGGAGTCAAGCCAAGTGTTGAACTCCGAACTCGTCGTTTAAAAGAGAATTTTTTTACAAGTAGAGTTAGACTACCCAAAAAATAGAGAATTTGCTAGGTAGAGTTCGTTTACTCAAGATATAGGAAAGTTGTGAGGAGAAATTTCTCTTTATTGAAAATAACCGGGCGGCCGCTTCTAAGTTGCAGACCGCCTTTACATTTTGATTAAAAAGAAGATATAAGTAAGGTTTTTGCAATCCTGAGGAAGTTGCTTAGAGCGGTGTTTAGACACCCTCTCGGTACTTCATCAGGTGCTCGGCATTCCAAGTCTTTGGCATCTTCCTGCCCCCCGGGTCTTCGAGTTGATACGCGCCCGGGCGTATAACTCTGAAGACCTTATATGGTCCTTCCCAATTGGGTGCCAGCTTGCATTTTTTGCTTGGGTCTGAAATTGATAACTTTCTCAGCACTAAGTCCCCTTCCTTTGATTGGTCGGTCGTACCCTCTTATTGTAAGCTTGAGTGATCCTACGACGGTAGGTCTCCTGGCGGATTGCGACTCTCTCGCGGATCTCGTCAATGAGGTATAGGCATTTGCGAAGCTGGTTCTCGTTCTGCACCTCGTTGTAAGCTATGAGTCGAGGTGAAGGCAGACCCACCTTCAAAGGGATAAGAGCTTCCGATCCGTATGCGAGGTTGAAAGGGGACTCTTCCGCCGAAGTTCTTTTGGTGGTGCGATAGATCCAAAGCACATTGGGAACTTGTTCGACCCATAGCCCTTTGGTGGACTTGTCGAGCCTCTTCTTCAAGCCTGAGAAAATTTGTCGGTTCGCATTCTCCGCTTAGCCATTGGACTGGGGGTGTGCTACTGAAGAGAACCGCTGTTGAATCCCAAAGTTTGTGCAAAAATCATGGAAGGCAGCTCCCGTAAATTGGGTCCCGTTGTCGGTTACGAGAATGCGAGGTACCCCGAACCGATATACAATGTTCTTCCAAAAGAACTTCTGCACCTTGTTCTCGGTGATCGTTGAGAGAGGTTCGGCCTCTATCCACTTGGAGAAGTAGTTTATTGCTACCACCAAGAACTTTAGCTGGCCTGGTGCCGGAGGGAAAGATTCGAGCAAGTCTATCCCCCACATTGCGAACGGGATTGGGCTTGCCAAGGAGGCAAGTTGTGCTTGGGACAGGCGACGGATTGGGGCGAACTTCTGGCAGAAGTCACACTGGCGAACGTACTCCTCTGAATCACTTAGTAGTGTGGGCCAGAAGTACCCGTAGTTCAAAAGCTTCCGGGCAAGGGATCTCGCTCCCAAGTGCGCCCCACATAGACCATCATGGGCTTTCCTTAGGGCGTAGAGCACTTCTTCCGGGGAGAGGCATTTCAGATAGGGCCGACCAACGACCTGGGTGTAGGAGCGTTTGTACATGATCCCGTCCAAGAGTGTGTACCGCTCTGCTCGTGTCCTGATCCTCCTTGCTTCTTTCGGATCTTCGGAAAGGACTCCATCCCGGAGGTAATCGAGGAGGGGCTTCATCCAGTTTTTCCCAAGTATTAGGAGGTAGGCTTCCATTGGCTCCGAGCCATCTCCGTCGATGCTTGGTTTGAGAAGGACCTCTATTAAGACGGTCCGTTCTAGACCTTGGAGGGACGAGGAGGCAAGCTTAAAGAAGGCATCTGCTTGCGCGTTTTCCTCTCGGGGAACCCGCTGGAGTTGAACATCTCTGAATAGAGCTAGAAGCTCCCTCACCTTTGCCAAGTACCTAGCCATGCGGTCGTCTCTCGCCTCGTACTCCCCGGACACTTGATTGACCACTAACTGAGAGTCGCTGAAGACCCTTACTTGTTCGGCACCCGCCTTGCGAGCCAAGCAGAGCCCCGCAATTAGGGCTTCATATTCTGCCTCATTGTTTGATGTCGGGAAGTTGAGGCAGAGGGACTACTGGAGGACGAAAGCGTTGGGGCCAGTTAGGATGACGTCGGCTCCGCTTCCATCGGCATAGGAGGACGCATCTACATAGACGGTCCAGGCGGAGGTCGACAGGCCACTCTCTTGAGTCGAGGATGGTGTTCTCCACGATGAACTCAGCCAGAGCTTGGGCCTTTATCGCCGTCCTGGGCTGGTAGCTGATGTCGTGCTGGCTCAACTCGATGGACCACTTCATGAGCCGTCCGGTAGTCTCCGGCTTGTGGAAAACCTATTTTAGCGATTTCGGTAAGGACGACCACCGAGTGAAATTGGAAGTAGGGGCGGAGCTTTCGGGCAGCCAGGACCAAGGCAAGTGCCATCTTCTCCAGCTTCGGATAACAGAGTTTGCCGTCGCGGAGCACCTTACTCACCTAATAGATGGGCTTTTGCATCTTATCCTCTTCCCTCACAAGGACCGCGCTAAGTGTGCTCCGAAGCTGCGAGGTAGAGGTAGAGGACCTCCCCAGGTGCTGGCTTACTCAAGAGCGGGGGGGTGGCCAAATACTCTTTGAGCTTGTCAAAGGACTCCTGTTGCTGTGGCCTCCATTCGAAACCTTTAGCCCCCTTGAGGGCTTTGAAGAAGGGGAGGCACTTTTCTCCGGACTTGGAGAGGAATCACCCGATCGTGGCGAGGTGCCCCGTGAGTCTCTGCATCTCTTTGACGTTGGAGGGGAGCCATTTTGAGAATGGCTTGGATCTTCTCGGGGTTGGCCTCTATGCCCCTCTGGCTGACTATAAACCCCAGAAATTTGCCCGATGAGACACCAAACGCACACTTGTTCGGGTTTAGTCTCATATTGTGTCTCCTGAGCACCTCGAAGGCTTCTTGAAGGCCAAGCATGTGCTCCTGCCCTCGAGTCTCTTGACGAACATGTCATCGACGTAGACCTCCATGTTTCGACCAATCTGGTCTCGGAAGACCTTATTCACTAGGCATTGATAGGTAGCTCCTGCATTTTTCAAGCCGAAGGGCATAATACAGTAGCAGTAGAGGTCTTGGTCCGTCACAAATGAGGTCTTCGGGATGTCCGGTGAGAACATCCTAATTTGGTTGTATCGTGAGAAAGCATCCATAAAACTGAGAAGCTCGTGCCCGGAAGTCGCATCGATTAGGGCGTCGATGCTAGGAAGAGGAAAGGGGTCCTTTAGGCACGCCTTGTTGAGATCAGTGAAGTCAATGCATATCCTCCAACTTCCATTGGCCTTCTTGACCATTACCACATTGGAGAGCCACTCAGGGTAGTTCACCTCCTGGACAAAGCGGGCATTGAGGAGTTTCTCAACCTCCTCCTTGATCGCCTGTTGCCTCTCGGGGGCAAACCTTCGCCTCTTCTGCTGGACAGGCTTGACCCCAGGGGTGACGCTCAGATGATGCATTGAGAGCTCCTCCGAGATCCCGAGCATGTCTGCTGCAGTCCATGCGAAGAGATCGCGATTCTCCCGTATGCACTGGGAGATATCTTGCTTTATGGAGGGGGAGAAAGCTTTGCTGACGCGGAACGTCTTAGTGGTGTCTTCTTCGGAGAAGGCCACTTCCTCCAATTCGTCCACGGGCTCGGAGATAGTTTGGCCGCCTTCCTAAGGAAGTTCGAGCGCTTCCAATGAGAGAACCGAACCCCCCATCGAGGTCATATAGCACTTCCGAGCCGCTTCTTGGCTTTCCCTCATTTCTCCCACTCCTGAAGGAGTGGGGAACCTCATTTTCATGTCATAGGCTGAAGGGATGGTTTGAAGCGCGGCAAACCTGATCTACCCAGGATAACATTATAGGCGGCCTTGACGTCGACCACCATGAAGTCCATTTGCTCCGTGCGAGTTGTCAGGGCCTTTCTAGCCGTTACGTCGAGGGTTATAATTCCTTCGACCGTAACCGGGACCCCGGTGAACCCATGGAGAGTGTAGCCCGCGGGCTTGAGCCGGTCCCTGGACAGCGGGAGACCTTTGAAGGCCTCCAAGAAAAGGATGTTGACGGAGCTGCCGTTATCTATCAAGACACGATGAACTTCGAAGTTCGCCATGCGGAGATTGATGACGAGGGCATCGCAGTGGGGCATGCAGACGCCCTCCAGGTCCCTATCGGAGAAAGTCACCGGGACTCCGAGGCCCTTTGGAGGAGGATGGCTCTGCACGGAGTTAACCTCCCTTACGAAGGCTTTTCGGGAGGAGTTGGAATCTCCCCCCATTGGGCCCCCGTGTATCAGGTGCAAGATGCCCTCTACTTCAGCCTCCGAAGTCTCCGTGCGCTGCTCATTTCGCCTGTTAGCTCCCCGAGGCGGCGGGGGCGGATCGGCTCGGTCCCTTTTTACGAACCGGTTGAGTTGCCCTATCTGAATGAGGGCCTCGATTTCATCCTTCAAGACCCGACATTCATCCGTGTCGTGCCTGTGGTCCCGATGGAAATGGCACTACTTACTCCAATCCCTCTTCTTTGCCGGAGTATTCATCATTAGGGGAGGCGGTAGGAGGCCATCGTTCCTTATCTCCATGAGGATGGCAGATACACTCGCGTTAAGCGGAGTGAATTTCTAGAACCGAGGAGGAGGACGCCGCTGACCCCCATTGTCTTTTTGGAGCTTCTTAACTCATTCTTCTTCTGCACCCTTCCGCTTATTCGCAGAAGATGAGGCCTCGAAGGTGGGGCAGCAGACGGCTTCTTCCGCTCGGATGTACTTCTCGCTCCGGAGTAAGAGCTCTGAGAAGTCCCGTGGGGGCTTCTTGGCGAGGGACGCCTTGAGGTTAGCATTGAGGATGTTGGACTGGAAGGCGATGGTGGCGACCGAGGGTTCAAAGAAGCAATGGACCTAGCATCGGCAGTGAAGCATTTGACATAATCCCTTAGTCGTTCGCCCTTCTTTTGGCTGAGGAACAATAGGGTGTTGTTCGTCTTCTCGGCACACCGACTGCTCATGAAATGCGTGAGGAAAAGACCCTCGAACTGGTCGAAGGTGAAGATAGATGCCGGCGCAAGCCGAGAGTACCATTCCCGTGCCGGCCCCTTGAGTGTGGCCGGGAAGATCTTGCAAAGGAGGGAGTCAGATGCATGGTAGATCATCATGAGACTTTTGAAACTCTCAATGTGATCTGCGGGGTCCGACTCCCCGGTATAGGTCTCGAAATGTGGAAGCTTGAAGTTGCCGGGAACTGGAGCCTCCATAATGGTACGAGAGAATGGAGGCCTGCTCGGACGAAGGTCCCTTGCATGTTGCCGCTCGTCTCGGTCAAGTTGGCCGAGGCGCCTCTCCATCTCGTGGAGACGGCGGTAGACCGAGTCCTCCCTTCGGTCTTGTCTGGCCAAGCCCCGGGACTCGTTCTCATGTCGAGGAGGGCTGAGGCTGCGCCGGTGATGGCTCAGAGTAGGAGGTGGACTGACTGAGAGACGGGGGTCACTTGGGGTAAGGCTCGGACTACGGGAGCGGCAGTGGTGATCGAGAGAAGGACGGCGACGGCTCGCAGCCTGCCTAGGACTTCGGGAGCGGCGGTGGTGATCGGGAGAAGGACGGCGATGGCTCGCAGCCTGCCTAGGACTTCGGGAGCAGGAGGATGGTGAGGAGCCGGTCGAGGACTACGAAAACGGCGAGGATGGTGAGGAGCTGGCGGAGGACTGGGAGCCCTACAACCATTGTTGGGGGCAACGTTGAGAGCCCAGAGGACCGCCTCCTGGAATTGCTGGAATTCCGCCCTTGTGACGGGGGCCTCCTGCTCATGATGGTCCCAAGGTGCATGGCGACTTGCCAGGGAGCGGCTCCGTCTTGGGTGATGTTGGGGCGACTCTCTTCGTCTACGGGGAGAGTTGGACCCCCCTCAGTTGGATCGGCGTGGCGAACGGTCCCTGGCCTGCTCGCGACGAGGGTTCGACTCTTGGGCCCGCCTCTCCTCTAGATGGGTACGGAGATCGGGTCCATGCTCAGTCTGCCGATTGTTGATCACGTTCCGCAGATCCTTTGGAGTGGGGAGAGTATAGGAAGCCATGGAATCGGTGTCGGCATTGTGGATGGAGACTCGAACCTGATGGACAGGTTGCTTGCGGCGACTCCGTTGAGAGGGTTCCCCTACTGCAGCCTGGGGTCCCAAAGGCTGCTGGATGGACTGCGGAGCCAGAGGATCAAGCTGCTGGGTTGGTTGGTCGGGATGAGGGAGATCCCCCTGCGGAGGAGGAGGAGGATGAGAAGAGGTTGTCCTTCGGTTGGAGTTTGCAGGTCTCTTCTTGGGAGGCATGACTGAAAGAAACGTGGGTTGAAGGGGGAAGACGAGATTGCTTGTCGAGTGAGTTCCCACAAACGGTGCCAATCTGTTGCTGTTGAATTCGAGTCTGGGGGCAATAGATGAGATTTGTAGGTTCGTGAGAAACTCACACAGGTTGACCCCTTATTCTTCCTTGCTAATTTGTTGGCTCCTTGGTGCTCCCTTGAAACCTGCACAAACGTTCGAGACACCGGGATGGATCCCGGCGACGAACCCTCCGACGATCAAGTCAATACACAGAAAAAGTCCAGGAAAAAGAGCTCAAGTGTGCAAAGTGTGATCACCTTTAACAGTAGGACGCAGGAGGGTTTTTATAGTTGCCAGGGGGATCTCTTTCAGGATAAGAGTGAATCCCTATTTCCAAGTGTGGCAGGATAAGGGTGGTTATAACCACCTCCCCTAGATCAGGGAGAGCCGGGATTTCCTCCAATCCTGTTGAACTGGCCCCTAACGGGTTGGGACCCGTTCTCAAATGGACAGATCCGTTCATGAGTTAGCGGGTCCAAGAGGAGGGACCCGGTTCCCAATTCAGACCCGTCTGTAAGCGAAATTACTGTCTTGCCCCTGAGACTTTGAGATTCGTGCCCACTTTGAATGGTTCTGATTTAACCTCATTTTTAGCCATATCAGCAGCAAAGATCAAAAACAATGTGGCATAAGAATTATCAATGCAAAGATCTAAAACAAAGGGTCTAAAGGCCATTTTTCTCATTAAGTTATCCCTTCTTTCACAGCGAATTAGCCATGATCTAAACGAAGGATTTCTAACCAGTTAACCACCATTTTTTAAATTAATCATTTTCATCAAGATCAATTTGGCAAGGCATCAGCAAAACTTTTTTTTAAAATATTAAAAACTACCATCTAATGTGATATTTTGGGCCAAAAAAGAAGATAAATAAAGTTGTCAAATGTGTTGGGAATTGTCATAAAGTTGGAATGTAAATAAGAACTAACCGAAAGCCAATTCATGGTCATCTGCAGTAGCATCTGACATGTCAGTGTCTACAATTGCACCACCAACAGACTTAGCATCATCCATGGACATTGCAAGAGCTTGTTGTAGCAACGCACTCTCGTCATCTTGTTACCATATTGTTATATTCAAAGTTAGCACATCAGAATAAAATGCTCTTTGAAAATAATTACAGTATAAGAAATCAGTGGCAAAGTGCATTTCTTAATAATATCAAACCAGATCCAAATAAGCTACAAAATTGAATGAGTATGATTTCTTTCAAAGCCTATAAGAACTTAGAACAAAGCCTATAAGCTACAAAAGCCTACAAATCCAATCTTTACATGAGAATGAGCATCAAAATTAGAATTCAACTAAAATTACATAAAATGAATAAAATACTAATTTGCCAGAGCATCTCGGTATCAACAAATATTTTAAAGAACAATTACTGTACCACGTGAACTATACCAGTAAAAATGAATAAAAAGGTAGCTTATCTTGTACCCAAAAAATGACCTTTTTCCTCTCCTAAAAAACCCAACAAAAATCCAATACCCAATCACCTGCCCTCAGCTCAAATACAATGAAAACCTAAAATCCATGATAAATCCCACCAAATACAAACAAAAAACAGAGGGTCAATAAACCCAACAAATGTCAACACATACACAACAACAAAAGCCCAGCATCCAATTAACTTCAATTTTACAATTAAACATCACCAATTAGCCCCGGTGGGACTAAACTGACCTCTCATGTAAGTGCAATCATAGGGGCGAAGCCAAGTCTGAGCGTGGCTGAAGCTGGAAATGATAAAGGGTTGAGCTTTGCACTGAAGAAGAGTGGCCCATAAATAGAAGATACCCAAAAGGTGAAGAACTGAAGAACCCATTAAAATTGGGGGGAGAGAGAGAGCGACAGAGGATTTATATGAGAATCTAATGAGAGAATAAGAGAAGGAATGGAAACAGACAGAAAGAAGTAAATCTTATTTTTGTGAAGACTCAGAACAGTCGAATGTTTTGTTAATGGGTTCAAGCTTCTCTTTGTAGTAAAATTTTATTTCATTATAAAAGGTGGAAAAAAGAAAAAGTCATACTTTTATCTTTTTCTTTTGCTTAAAAAGAATTTTTTTTTCAATAGGATTGTGGGCTCATTTTGTAGAAAAAAATATACAATATTTTTTGGCCCTATGTGGCTACAAACACATGTAAAATGGAAACATCTGAATTTGCTTAAAAATTGCCCAAATAATCTTTTTTTGTTTTTGTAATAAACTATCAAAAAATTGTTAGTTACGTATTGCATTTAAAATACTGAATAATTTTCTAGCCAATGTTATCATTGTTATTCTAAACTTGATGTAACTAATTAAACCAATTAACTACCGGTTTCTATTAATTCTCTTATTGTCCATCTCTATAGCTAATGAGACGCAGTTTTTAAGTAGCAAATTTTTTACAGGATATTTGTCTTATTTTTTTTGCCGATGATACTTATAGGCTATTGTGATACTTATAGACTCATCTTTCAAAGTCCTAGCTCTATCCCTAAATGAGTCACGTAAAAACTTGAATCTTTTTATATTTAGTAGCCATAATTATTACATCAATAAATTCTCTTTAGATAAAGAGTCGAATTCTTACTCACCCACATAAGGAGGCGAAGAACTTGACTACACTATGTTTCTTTCAAAAAAAACTTGACTACACTATGTGTAATGAGTGTGTGGAATAGAATTAAGGAAATTGATTTAAATTTTCTATTAATGATAATAAACATCTAAATTATTAAAATTAAATTTAACCCCATCAATGGTCCAGATTTAACCCCACAAAACATAATAAAACTACAGTCTAAAAGCCAGACAAATTTAGATATAGAAGCAAAGAAGGAAATTTTTTTCGACCTGGAAGTAACAACCACAGTCTTTAGCACTATTTACTAAGTTGCTCCAATGCTTATCCTGCATTAATGTTGAAGCAGAACCCACCACCTGAAGTTTAAAAAACAAAGAGATAGGAATTGCATCAGTAAAAAAATATAGATTACTTCACCATACTCAGCCATAATTATTACATCAATAAATTCTCTTTAGATAAAGAGTCGAATTCTTACCCACATAAGACGGCGAAGAACTTGACTACACTATGTTTCTTTCAAAAAAATCTTGACTACACTATGTGTAATGGGTGTGTGGAATAGAATTAAGGAAATTGATCTAAATTTTCTATTAATGATAGGAGTAATGCTATAGCCACTACTTCACTACCAGATTCTTCACTACCTGATGTGGCAGTCTAGTCAGCAATGCCACATCAGCAGCCCACTTAAAATATATTATTCATTAATTAATTCTAAACATATCAATTTACTCTTCATCTTCCACTCCATTCCTTCCCCTTCCTATCTACAGTGAAGAATCTTCTCACCCAATATTCTCAGAAGTCATTAACGCCGCCGCCTCCTCCCGCTGCCACCGCTTCTTCCCGCTGCCCCCACGCGCCGCAGCGTCCTCCCGCTGCCGCCGCGTCCTTCCGCTGCCGCTCGCGCCGTCGCCGTTGCCTCGCGCCGTCGATAGAAGGTACAATCAAGATCGTGGCTAATAGACCATGTCTAGCATAATTGACAACTATCGCGATTTAATTCAAAATTTTATCGCATTTTTCAACCATCATCACTTCAAAGACAGTTGCGCAGTTGGGTCCGGTGGCGGTTCTGTCGGGTGCGTACTTATCACTGAAATATTTACCTTTGCACCCATAAAGAGAAAGTCAAATAACCCAGAGATGATAATCCTTCCTTCCTTCCTCATTTGAAATATGATTTTCAGTTACTTTGCACATGGGACTACAACCGACTACATGTACGATGTCGCCAAGGTTCCTGTATCTTTCACTTTCAAGGTAAGCTTCACATCTGATTTTCAGGTTATCAGTTGTCATTCTTGTGTGGAAACATATTTACTGAATTTTGAACACAGATATATGGTGACAATTCAGCCTCTTCGAAAGATTGTTTTAAAATGTTTAATCCGATTGATTCTGCCACTTTCAAGGTAAGGTATGGAGAATTTGTTTGACGTCATCATTCTTTTATATGAGACACTCAAAATAAAGAACTTTAATGACCAGTCTCGTACCCAAATTTCAGAGAGTTCTCAGTGATTGGTGTTCAGCACTCCTCGAATTATTTGAGATCGGGCCTGATCAACTCAAGAAAGCTCATGAACTAGGCAAAATGATCTCTATTGGTGGCAATGTAATGTAGTGCATGGAAGCTTAGTGGGAGAGAGTAGAGAAAGGAGGACGATGGTGGATGGCCTTGCACTCGGAATGCAAGAACTTAGAACTTATTATAGGTTGTTTATGCTGTCATCAGTTTTGTTAATAATGTTCATGTTCTGTTCACGGATAAGTAAAACCAAATGTATACAGACAAACTCGACCATATTGAGTTGATTTTTTTTGATAAATCTGATCTATTTTTGATGTTCTAATAGCAAGTTCTAGCCAAAAAAAGAGTTGGTGTTCTTCTCTTTCTATGTGGTGTGTTCATCTGAATGGTGAACGGTGAGTCAGGGCTGCTTCCCAAAGAGAAGATTGGAACTAAGATCACTCGAACAACTAACAAATTGATTTCTTTTAGCATCAGTAATCATCTTATAATTGATGAATGAAACCACTTCATCCATTCATTGCCTTCAAAATTTATTGTGCTTAAATTCTTCAAATATTCTGAGAATTAATTGTTAGCATCATTTTTTTGGGTATATGGATATTCTGTTACTTCAATTGCACTAGTGTTCTTGAGTTTGAATGTCGATATAAGGTAGGTAAAAGTCGATACAAGACGCCAATGGATGCTCTTGCCGGGTTGTTTACAAGGTTTTATTCCTTCCTTTTCAGGTATCCTGAAATCCAGTGGAGGCAGGCAGCAGATCACAACCCCATCATGGCAATGCTAAGTCAAAATCTTTCACTGAAAAGGGTCGACATAAAAGGATTTAAACAGTACTAAACACACACTTGGACTTCGCAAATAATTTACATGACTAACAACTCCTCAAGATAAATCAAAATAAATGTCCCAAAGGATCATCCACTTTTAAGACGAGACGATAGATTAACCCAGAAGGTGGGAAATTTGCACCATCTTTAGTTGGTACCATAACTTCCATTGCATTTGTTTGACAAATGAAGTTCATTCAATCAGGCTATCAAAGCAATTAGCTATCTAATTCACGAAAAACAATATGCACAAGAAACATGCTACCTTCAATTCAGTACCATGCACACATGTTTAAAGTATGCAGGAAAAAATGGTAGACAACTTATTCCCCACCTAGCTTGACTCCATCAATCAACTATCTATACAGAATCAATCAATACAATAAGACAATTGGTCCTACCTATATGACAAGCAGCATACTGAAACAAACATATTCCTGGTATATGATTTTGTTTTTGAAAGAAAATTGCAGCATTTGGCTTCAATTTGAAGCCAGAAAGAACAAAAATCAATCAGTGGAAAGTGCGTAATCCATCTCTATTTCTTCTGCTTCAACTGGTAAGCTAATGTCCAAAATCAGTGGAGGCTGCAAGATGCAGAAAAAAACAGTGTTAAGGAACTGCCAGCAACCAATAGAGTTACACCTTGCTCTGGATTCTGATTGAAATAGATGCACAGTACTGTACACTAAGTGGGCATACATTTAGAGATCAAATAATTAGTAACATTTATCAGAGTAAGAAAATGTAGTCACCATTAAGAGTTTGATGTCTGAATACTAACAAATATGACACATGTTTACGGAACTCAAAGGCGGCAGCGGGAGGACGCTACGGCGCGTGGGGGCTGCGAGAAGAAGCGACGGCAGCGGGAGGAGGCAGCAGCATTAATGACTTCTGAGAATATTGGGTGAGAAGATTCTTCACTGTAGATAGGAAGGGGAAGGAATGGAGTGGAAGATGAAAAATTAATTGATATGTTTAGAATTAATAATGAATAATATATTTTAAGTGGGCTGCCGATGTAGCATTGCTGACTAGACTGCCACATCAGGTAGTGAAGAATCTGGTAGTGTTACTGCTAAATCTGGTGTGGGGGCAAACAGATAGTATTTGTAGATTCTTAGGAAAACCGAATTGCAAAAACCTGGAATCTTCTCACCGGAGTTTGATCATTGACTCTCGCCGTTCACCTACAAAAAGTACGATACACCGGGGTTGATCCTGGCGACGCACCCTCCGACGCCCAAGTCAGTAATCAGGAAGATTATGAGAGAGCGTAAATTGGCAAAAGATTGATTACCTCTTAACGGTGGTGGATGGGGAGTATTTTTAGCCGCCTTTGGAACCAGTTTAGGAATGTAATCTCTAGGATTAGATTAGGAATGTAATCCCTAATTCCCAGTGAAAGGATAGATGTGAATCAGGACCGTTGATTAGGATGAATCAGAAACCCAAATTCTATCCCGCTGGACCGAGTTAGCTGCGGGTTGAAATCCGCACCCAGTTGAGATGGATCTGTTTGCGGGTTACTGGGCTTTTTGGGGAGAAGACCCAGTACCTACTTCAGACCCGTTTGTAGGTAAAATTACCATTTTGTCCCCAGGCTTTGAGATTCGTGCTAAGTTGGGACGGTTCCGATTTAACCCCATTTTTAGCCATATCACGAGCCCCCCCACTCCCGAAGACTGAGTTTGATCAGCTTTTGACGAGTAGTTTCACTGTTTTAATGGCTTACGGAGTTGTATCGAAGCCCACACAAGGGGTGTCGAATCTTTAAATGGGGTATCATGGTAATTTCCACGTTAGTAGTGCGCTCTAGATTGTTCTTGAGCTTTCTTCGACTTCTGATGATTTTTCCTAACTTTGCGAAGTGGTGATTTGTCATTCGGTGTTATTTTCGTCGTTTCATGGCCTGGGTGCTTCTGCCTCGTCGCCGACCCCTTCCGAACACTCGCTACGAAGGAGGCCGAGGTCCTTGGGGGTTCGGCACCTTCCGCCGAAGCGCACAGGTACTTCGGCCAGGCTATAGGCGTGTTCGGTGTGGTTTCCTCTCCGTTAGAGGGTCGGTGCCGAGAGCGTTCGGCAGCATGTGCCGAGGTCCACTTTTCCATGTAACATGGTCGGTGGCAAGAATGTTCGGCAGCATGTGCCGAGGTCCAATTTTTCCATGTAACATGGTCGGTGGCAAGAACGCTCGGCAGCATGTGCCGAGGTCCAATTTTTCCATGTAACATGGTCGGTGGCAAGAACGTTCGGCAGCATGTGCCGAGGTCCAATTTTTCCATGTAACATGGTCGGTAGCAAGAACGTTCGGTAGCATGTGCCGAGGTTCAATTTTTCCATATAACATGGTCGGTGGCAAAAACGCTCGGCAGTATGTGCCGAGGTTCAATTTTTCCATGTAACATGGTCGGTGACAAGAACGTTCGGCAGCATGTGCCGAGGTCTTGGGGTGCGATTTTTGGCAGCATAGGAAACATCAGGCTGAGGTGACTGCTGCTGAACTTCTGTCGGATGTAACAATCATTTAATGCGATGGCTGCTGATCTTCTGACGACTCTGACAGATGTGCCAGTCATTAATGCGATAGTGCAGCTAATCTTCTAACGACTCTGACAGATGTGCCAGTCATTAATGCGATACTGCAACTAGGCACGGTAAATAATGCGACGGTTCAGGTCGTTTTGTCGCCTTGTATAAATGGGCTGGCTCTGTGGGCCTACTAACCTCGTTTCGTGTGCCCAGTACGATAAAACTTCACCCCCCTCTCATTTCTCACTTCTCTGAATTTTTACTCAGGCGGTAATTTCTACTAGTGAGAGCTCACGGTAATCGTCGAATGCTTTTCCGGTGAATATTCCGACCGTTCCCATCAACTCAAAGGTAATTTATACATAGTCGTTTTTTAAGTATAAATATGTCTCTTTCTCTTATATCCGAGCCCTCCCCTTCTGCCACCGAAGTGCCTTCTCCGCGTCGCCAAGATAAAGGCAAGAAGGTATTCGGTCGAGACAGTGTAGTGGAAGATCCGAAGCGCATGGGGCTCTTCGGCAGGTATCCAGGACAGCTGACAGGGCTTCAGCGGGTTCGAGAGCTTCCTGAGGAGCATGCCGAGCGCATCATTCATGGGAGGGGAAGAGCCTTCGAGGAAAATGAGGCAAGAGAGACCTCCGAGGCCGATGAAACGGTCTCCATTCTCAGCCAAGAGGACTTGGTAGTTATCCGGGGTTGCTTCCAAATTCCGGAGGAGTACGAGCTTATGCTGCCGAGACCCGGGGTTAGGGCAAATTCGCCGATGCCAGTAAACATGTGTTTCTGGCCGGTCGACGCCTTCATCGCAGGGGCTCGGCTACCTCTCCACCCGTTCGCGATCAAAGTGCTGAGGTGGTTTGGGGTCAGCCCCATTCAACTGATGCCGAACGTGTGGAAATTTATCAATGGGTTCGTACTCCACTGCCAAGCGGCTGGGATCGAGCCGAAGCTGAGGGTACTTCGGACTATCTACCGGCTTCATCAGCAGAACCGGTCGGAGTTTCGATACTACCTAGCTCCGAGGCACGGAGGTCGGCTCGTCGTCTGCCTCGACTCCATCAAGCACTGGCGAGATAAATACTTGATAGTGCGGGGCGCTGAGGCGTGGCCCATACCCACCAGTTTCGTAGAGGAGGTGTCGAGGTGAGTGAAGGAGTTACCGATGCTTCATCCTCAAGAAGAGGAGTCAGTGCAGACTCTTCTTGACAGGCCGAAGTACGATTGGAGGGAGCTTACCAAGGACATTCTTTTCAGGGGAGGGCTCAACCGCGTAGACCCTAGTACGCAGCTCTTTTTATGCTCTCATTTTTTTTTAATCTTGCCTATTCTAACTTGTGTCTTTAACCGGCTTCTTATTTGATGCAGAGTCAATGGATTTCGACGCAGTGATGGCGCAAAGGGCTGCCCTTGGAAGTAAGGCGCCAAAGAAGCGCAAGAGGGTTTCCACCAAGCTGCCGCCCGTGAAGGCTCCGAGGGGCGCGAGCGAAGCCGAGGCGGTTGAGCCTCCGGTTGTGGTGACCCCGACCTTGGCCGCGGGGGTAGCCTCGGCGTCGAATGAGGCAGGGGACTTCCCGATCTCCGTAGCTCTCGGGATGGAGACGCCTCCGCTGACGGCGACGGCCGAGGAGCTCCTTACTGAGAAGCACAAGAGGATCCACGTTCCGGACTGGCAGGTTCGGAAGCATGATGGGTTTCTCGGCGACTCCTTGGCGAGTACGCAGGTGGTCAAACACCTGGCGACGCCAAAGGACCGAGCCGCCATGGAGGCCGCCATGGCGGGCGATGACGCCATTGAGATCGCGCGCTCGGCGGTTTCGGTAAGTGTCGAATTTCTGCTTTCGTTGGTTACTTTTTGTTTCGATTTTTCTAACTCTTGGCACCCCTTTTTTTTGTTGTAGATCATCGTCCACTTCGGTCATCTTTCGAAAAAGATGACGGAGTTGGAAAAGGAGCTGAAGCAGGAGACCGACCGGGCTCGGGCCGAGAAGACTCGAATCGGCACAGAGCTCGACAAGCTGAGGGTCGAGCTCGAGGGGAGGTCGACGAGGGTCGAGTACCTCGAAGGCCAGGCCGCGAAGCTCGAGGCCGATCTTCTATGGCAGAAGGAGGAGTCGGCCAAACAGCTGGCCGAGGCGGCGAGGACCAAGGACGCCGCAGTGAAGGAGGCCGAAGAGGCCACCATGGCGAAGGCGCAGGGCTTCCTTGCCCAAAACATGGCCAAGGCTTATGCCCAAGCCATCTCTCAGGTGTCGGAGCGATACCCTGAGGTGGACTGCTCGGGGTGGAGGCTGTTCCCGGGCCATGTTGAGGGCTTCGACCCTGAATCGGAAGGCGAGGAAGAAGGCGAGGATGAGGACGACCACGAGGTTGAGGTCATCGGCGAGGTGCAGATCACGGAAGTAACCCCGCTAGCGATTCAGCCCCCATCGGGGGGTCTATCCCCATCCAGTCTCGACGCCCTGGGAATGAGGTCGGCTCTTGATTTCACCTCTTGTTTTTTTTTGTGCTGTCATGTATTGCCTAATTGCGAACTGGCCACCGCATTTTTTGTGATAAATGAAAGAAACTTTTGAATTCGACCCCTCGTCATCTTTAAATACCCCCCACCCCTTTGAAATTTGGCTAAGTGTTAGACGAAGAACTTCCGCTTTAGTACTTGTAGCTTTTATTCAGGGATCGGATGAGGAGTGAACTTTTGACCATTTACTGAGCTCCGTTATTTGCCTTGATCTTTTCAGCTTGCCGAGGAGACCCTCTCAGCCGAACCCACTCGCTCCGAGGAGTTTGGTTCCGATGGTAGCTTGGGGTCGACGAGGTTGAGTCTGGCCAGGTGTCGAGAGCGCCTTTATGAGGTTGAGTTAGGGTTGCGCAGGGCGAAGAGCGAGCGGAACCACTTGCAGATGATCTTGAGCCAACGGAACATCGAGATTCGGCGACTAGAAGGTCGGCCCGCCGATATCCCCCCTGTAGACGAGGAGGATGGCTCGTCGACAGCCTTCACCAACGGGCTAAGGTTGAAATGTCTCCAGCTTTCTCTGTCGAAGATGATAGCGGAGAGGGACGGTATGCTCACCGAAGTGCACCACTTGCAGATTGTGGAGCCTGAACTTCTGGCGGAGGAAGAGGAGCTGACCAAGGTAGTGGGTAGGCTGATGACCGAACATGACGAGCTGACGGCGGAGGTCGATGCGTTGAAAAGAGCCACAGTGGATAGGGGCATCGAAGTCACTCACCTCCGTTGGATTATCGCCAGTCGCCCCAGCATTCCGAGCTCCGCCGTGCCTCCTCGCTTCGAGGTAGATGCCGGAGACGAGTCTCTGAAACAGAGGATCGCTGAGTTGGAGGTTGAAGTGGCTCGGCTAAAGCCGCATTCGGGGCCAATTAATTTCAGGAGCACTTCATGCACTCGCGAGGAGGGTGAGCGAGGTATGTCATTTTATGAGCTCGCGACACGTTCTCCCGTAGGTCGCCCAAGTCCGAGTGATGCCCAAAGTGCTGTGGCGATTTCATCGATCGGGGCGTCTGCCTAGGCAACTGTCAGGAGCAGCGCCGAGGACACTTCTCAATTCACCGGTTTAGGGACGAGTGCCGGGGTTAAGCGTCGCCGCCCTCGGGTGTCTTTGAAGCAAAATATCCCTGCGCCAAGGAAGCGCTGAAGATTTTTTGTTTTTCTAAGTTTTGTATTTCGCCTAAGTGTAACGAGTCGGCGTTGTAGTTTTTGCTTTTAGAAGTCTTGTAGCTCGGTTGTAGAGAAGATGCCGCTTTGTAATTGTCTCCCCGTACTTAATCAAAATGATGCTTTTTCTTTCTTGAACTTGTGCGTTTTTGAACCCTTTTTATTGTTGTGTTACTCGTGACTGTCTTTAGCGTGCCGAGGTCCGGAGATAAACTTTCGATCGTTTGGACCTCGGTGCCAAGAGCGCTCGGCAATGAGTGCCGAAGTCCAGAGCAAGGTTTTTCGCTTATTTGGGCGTCGGTACCAAGAGCGCTCGGCAATGTGTGCCGAAGCCAGAGCAAGATTTTTTGCTTGTTTCGGCGTCGGTGCCAAGAGCGCTCGGCAATGTGTGCCAAAATCCAGAGCAAGGTTTTTCTCTTGTTTGGGCGTCGGTGCCAGGAGCGCTCGGCAATGTGTGCCAAAGTCCAGAGCAAGGTTTTTAGCTTGTTTGGGCGTCGGTGCCAGGAGCGCTCGGCAACGTGTGCCGAAACCAGAGCAAGGTTTTTTACTTGATTGGGCATCGGTGCCAAGAGCGCTCGGCAATGTGTGGCGAAGTCCAGAGCAAGGTTTTTTGCTTATTTGGGCGTCGGTACCGAGAGCGCTCGACAATGTGTGCTGAAGTCCAGAGCAAGGTTTTTTGCTTGTTTGGGCATCGGTGCCAGGAGCGCTCGGCAATGTGTGTCGAAGTCCAGAGCAAGATTTTTTGCTTGTTTGGGCGTCAGTGCCAGGAGCGCTCGACAACGTGTGCCGAAGTCTACAGTAAGACTAGGCGGGCTGAGCACTGCTTCGAACCTCTCGGCTCCTGAATCTGTGAGGACGAGTTCCTTGCAGTGGAGAGCAGCCTATTTGAGGATTACTTCAACTTTTAAACGAACCATAAGGACCAGAGGTTAGCTCCTCAGGGTCCTGGTCATGGGTCGGCAATATACGAGATTTTAGAGGTGATTTCATAGTCCGCTATTTGCTCAAGGACTAGGGTGGTCGGGGACCTTCGACTTCTCTTGAGGAAACACAAAGAATATAGCGAATTCATATTAATGACCTTCTAATCTGCGAGGATCAAGAGATGCATACGAATGGTAGACCTAGCATCAGCTTCTCATAAGTACATTTTAGTTGTAAGGATCTTGCGCTCAGCGGCGAAACAAGAGTATATTTCAACGATCGTGGGAGCAATCCCGAATGGCGAACCGCTTCTCGTTAGAGTTTGTTTCAATGGTTGTGGGAACAATTCCGAATGGCGAACCGCTTCTAGCTCGCTTAAGAGCGAGCTTGCGAAGCGGAGTGAGCCAAGTGTTGGACTCCGAATTCGTCGTTAGATTTTGTTTCAACGGTTGTGGGAGCAATTCCGAATGGCGAACCGCTTCTAGCTCGCTTAAGAGCGAGCTTGCGAAGCGGAGTCGAGCCAAGTGTTGGACTTCGAACTCGTCGTTAGATTTTGTTTCAACGGTTGTGGGAGCAATTCCGAATGGCGAACCGCTTCTAGCTCGCTTAAGAGCGAGCTTGCGAAGCGGAGTCGAGCCAAGTGTTGGACTTCGAACTCGTCGTTAGAGTTTGTTTCAACGATTGTGGGAGCAATTCCGAATGGCAAACCGCTTCTAGCTCGCTTAAGAGTGAGCTTGCGAAGCGGAGTCGAGCCAAGTGTTGGACTCCGAACTTGTCGTTAGAGTTTGTTTCAATGGTTGTGGGAGCAATTCCGAATGGCGAACCGCTTCTAGCTCGCTTAAGAGCGAGCTTGCGAAGCGGAGTCGAGCCAATTGTTGGACTCCAAATTCGTCGTTAGAGTTTGTTTCAACGGTTGTGGGAGCAATTCCGAATGGCGAACCGCTTCTAGCTCGCTTAAGAGCGAGCTTGCGAAGCGGAGTCGAGCCAAGTGTTGAATTCCGAACTCGTCGTTAGAGTTTGCTTCAACGGTTGTGGGAGCAATTTCGAATGGCGAACCGCTTCTAGCTCGCTTAAGAGCGAGCTTGCGAAGCGGAGTCGAGCCAAGTATTGGACTCCGAACTCGTCGTTTGGGTATAAAGAAGGTAAAAACAGAGAGATACACGCAATTCACAAGTAAGATAGGAAGCAGGATGTTCTTTATTGAAAACTAATAGCCGGCTGCTTCTAAGTTGCGAGCCGTTATTACATTGGAGAAATAAATAAGCAAAAGTAAATTACAAGTGAAGGGAAAGGAATGGTTCGACATTTGAGAGTACTCGGAGAGGCGTTCATGTGCTCTCTTGGTACTTCAAGAGATGGTCAGCATTCCATGTCCTGGGAATCTCTCTTCCTTCAAGGTCTTCTAGACGGTATGTCCCGGGCCAAACCACTTTGGTGATCTTGTAAGGTCCTTCCCAATTTGGGGCCAACTTGCTCTTCTGACTGGAGAATGATATAGCTAACTTTCTGAGAACCAAGTTCCCTTCTTTGAGGTTGGTGGGACGGACCCACTTGTTGTAGGCCAGCTCGATCCTCCTTCGGTAGCTTTGTTGGCGAATCGAGGCTCTTTCACGGAGCTCATCAATCAGATCCAAATTCGCCCGAAGCTCCTTGGCATTCTGCTCTTCTTCATAGGCAATGAGGCGAGGAGAGGGTACACCGACTTCCAGGGGGATCACGACCTCAGACCCATAGGTGAGATTAAATGGCGACTCTCCTGTAGGGGTCCGTTTGGAAGTGCGGTAATTCCAGAGTACATTAGGAAGCTGATCGACCCATAAGCCTTTAGCGGACTTGTCCAGCCTTTTCTTAATACCGGAGAGGATTTGTCGGTTGGCATTTTCTACTTGACCGTTTGACTATGGGTGAGAGACGGAGGAGAAGCGTTGTTGGATGGTGATGTCTTCACATAGAGCTCGGAATGCGGCCCCTGTAAATTGTGTTCCATTGTCTGTTATAAGGACTCGAGGGACACCGAACCTGCAAATGATGCTCTTCCAGAAGAATTGAAGTATTTTGTTCTCGGTGATTGTGGCCAAGGGCTCGACCTCTATCCACTTTGAAAAGTAGTCGATTGCCACGACTAAGAACTTGAGCTGGCCAGGAGCTGGGGGAAACAGCCCTAGTAAATCCATCCCCTACATTGCAAGGAGGATCGGACTTGATAGAGAGATGAGCTGAGCTTGAGATAGGCGACGAATGTTGGAATGCTTTTGACAAGAGCTGCATTGCCGAACGTGTCGTTCGGCATCTTGGAGAATGGTAGGCCAGAAGTACCCATAGTTCAACACCTTTCGAGCAAGTGATCTGGAACCTGAGTGTGCTCCGCCCATACCTTCGTGAAGTTCTTGCAAGGCGTATGTAGCTTGTTCGGGGGAGAGGCACCTTAGATAAGGTCTGTCGTCAACTTGTGTGAAGGAGCGCTTGTACAAAATCCCCTCAAGAATGGTGTACCGCTCCGCCCTAGTTCTGACTCGGCGAGCTTCCTTAGGGTCTTCGGGGAGGAGCCCATCCCTTAGGAATTCTACCAGGGGTTTCATCCAATTATCTTGAAGTTGAACAGGCAGCGACTCCATGGAGCCAGGAGTTTCTTCTTCTATGCTCGGCTTCAGGAGACTTCAATCAAAACGGTCTGCTCGAGACCTTGGAGGGAGGAGGAGGCTAACTTGGATAGAGCATCTGCTTGGGAATTTTCCTCCCTGGGGATCCGCCGAATAAGTGCCTCTTCGAAGAGAGCCATGAGATTTTGGACCTTAGCTAGATACTTAGCCATTCGGTCATCTCGCGCTTCATACTAGCCCAGGACTTGATTCACGACCAGTTGAGAGTCACTAAATATGTTGAGGCGTTGTGCCCCGGCCTTGCGAGCCATTTCGAGACCGGCTATAAGGACTTCATATTCCGCTTCATTGTTGGAGGCCTTGAAGTTGATGCGGAGGGAGTATTGGAGGACGAAGTCATCAGGGCCTGCCAGAATAACCCCGGCTCCGCTCCCTTCAGTACAAGAGAATCCATCAACATATACCGTCCAAATAGGAGGTCTGTTTGCCGCTTGACTGACCTCGGGAATGGTGCTTTCAACTATGAATTCAGCTAAGGCCTGAGCCTTGATCGCGGTCCGAGGTTGGTAGGATATGTCATGCTGGCTCAGCTCGATCGACCACTTCATGAGGCGGCCAGAGGTCTCCGACTTGTGCAGTACTTGCTTCAGCGGTTGGTCGGTAAGAACGACCACCGAGTGAGACTGAAAATACGGGCGAAGCTTCCTAGCTGCCCTAACCAAGGCATATGCCATCTTCTCTAGCCTTGGGTAACGAAGCTCGGCATCACGAAGTACCTTGCTTACGTAATAGATGGGCTTCTGAGCCTTGTCTTCTTCCCTCACCAAGACAGCGCTGAGGGTTTGTTCGGAGGCAGCTAAGTAGAGGTAGAGTGTTTCCCTAGGGATAGGTTTGCTGAGGAGAGGGGGTTGACAAGGTAGGCTTTAAGCTGATCGAACGACTCCTGCTGTTGCTAACCCCATTCGAAGTCCTTACCCCCCTGAGAGCCTTGAAGAAAGGAAGACACTTTTCCCCTGGCTTGGAAAGGAAGCGCCCTATAGCTGCGAGGTGCCCAGTTAGCTTCTGAACTTCTTTTATATTTTTGGGAGGAGCCATATCCAGTATGGCCTTAATCTTCTCGGGGTTAGCCTCGATTCCTCTTTGGCTGACCATAAAGCCTAGGAATTTTCCCGACGAGACTCCGAACGCACACTTGTTCGGGTTGAGCCTCATATCGTGCTCCCTGAGTACAACGAACGCCTCTTGCAGATCGGTCACATGATCGGCCCTATGGATGCTCTTCACAGGCATATCATCAACATATACCTCCATATTTCGGCCGATCTGTGCTTGAAAAACCTTGTTGACGAGGCGTTGATAAGTGGCACCTGCATTCTTCAACCCGAAAGGCATTACCCTGTAGCAGTAGAGGCCCTGATCGGTTACAAAGGAGATCTTCGGGATATCCGGGGGAAACATACGAATCTGATTGTGGCCGGAGAAGGCGTCCATGAAGCTGAGGAGTTCATGGCCCGAAGTTGCGTCGATCAGGGTGTCGATACTTGGGAGAGGAAATGGATCTTTGGGACATGCTTTATTCAGGTCGGTAAAGTCGATACATATTCTCCAACTCCCGTTGGCCTTCTTTATCCTCAAAACGTTTGAGAGCCATTCGGGATAATTGACCTCCTGTATGAACCAAGCCTTGAGGAGCTTGTCCACCTCTTCTTTTATAGCTTGTTGGCACTCGGGAGCAAATTTGCGTCTCTTCTATTGAACCGGTCTGGACCCCGGTGCAACACTCAGATGGTGGACGAGAAGCTCTTCGGAAATTCCGGGCATGTCGGCGGCTGACCAGGCAAAGAGGTCGAGGTTATTTCTAATACATTGAACTATGTCCGAGCTTAGGGCAGATGGGAGGATCTTGCTGATAAAGAACTTGCGGCTCGGATCTTGCTCAGAGAAGAACACTTCCTCCAATTCATCCACTGGCTCGGACGTTGGTCGGACACCATCTTGGGGGATTTTAAGAGTTTCGAGGGAGAGGACTGGACCCCCAGTAGAGGTCATGTAGCATTTGCGGGCCATTTCCTGACTGCCTCTTACTTCCCCTACTCCTGCCCGGGTGGGGAACTTCATCTTGAGGTGATAAGCGGAAGGGACGGCTTTGAGAGCAGCTAGGCCAGGTCGGCCCAGAATCACATTATAAGCAGTGGGGACATCGACGACCATGAAGTCCATCGGCTCCGTTCGGGTAGTAGGAGTTTTGCTAGCGGTTACGTCGAGGGTGATCACCCCTTCAATAGTCACTGGCACTCCCGTGAACCCATGGAGTGTGTAGCCGGCGGGCTTAAGTGTGTCCCGAGATAGTTTGAGACCTTTGAAAGCGGCGAGAAAGAGGATGTTAACGGAGCTGCCATTGTCCACCAGGATCCTCTCCACTTTAAAGTTCGCCATATGGAGGTTGATGACAAGTGCGTCACAATGAGGGGTTCGGACACCCTCAAGGTCTTCATCTGAGAATGTGACGAGTACTCCGAGGCCTTTAAGAGGAGGTGTGCATCGAACCGAATTAATTTATCTTATAAACGCCTTTCGAGAGGAGTTGGAGGAGCCCCCCATCGGGCCCCATGAATGAGGTGCAGGACACGCTCCTCTTCGAATTCGGGTGTCTCATCGCGTTGTTCGGGACGATTGTTAGCCCCCCGAGGGGGAGGCGGAAGGTCAGTTCGGTCCTTTCTCACGAATTTGGCTAGCTGCCCCCTCTGGATGAGGGCTTCCATCTCGTTCTTCAGGGCCCGACAATCATTGATGCCATGGCCATGGTCCCGGAGATAGCAGCACCATTTTTCTTTGTCCCTCTTCTTGCCAGGGGTGTTCATTTTCGGGGCAGGGGGTAGCACCCCTTCCTTCTCAACCTCCATGAGAATAGTGGAAATGTTGGCGTTAAGAGGAGTGAACTTTTCGAATCTGGGGGGAGGTCGGCGCTGTCCGCCATTGTCCTTCTGGAGCTTCTTGGCTCCTTCTTCTGTTCCCTTTCTCTTGGACCCGGAGGAAGGCCCCTCAAAGTTGGGGCGGTGCTCAACTTCCTCGGCCCGAATATACTTCTCGCTTCGGAGAAGGAGATCGGAGAAGTTCTGCGGGGGCTTCTTGGCAATGGAGGAGCGGAGGCTGGAATTGGGGACATTTGATTGGAACGCTGCTGCAGCGACCGATTGGTCGAGGGAAGCGATAGACCTAGCTTCCGCGGTGAACCTCTTTACATAATCTCTCAGCTTCTCACCCTTCTTCTGGTTGAGGTAGAGTAGCGAAATGCTGGTCTTCTCAGTTCGGCGGCTACTCACGAAGTGGGTGACGAAGAGGGTCTCGAATTGCTCGAAAGAGAATATCGAAGATGGGGCGAGGCGAGAGTACCATTCGCGAGCCGGACCCTTGAGGGTAGCGGGGAAGGTCTTACACAGCAGAGCATCGGAAGCTTGGTGAATGAGCATGAGGGTCTTAAAGCTTTCGATGTGGTCGACCGGGTCGGACTCCCCGGAATAAGTCTCGAATTGGGGAGGCTTGAAGCCTATTGGAACGGGCACCTCCATGATGGTTCGAGAGAAAGAAGATCGACTTGGGCGGAGTCCTTCCTCTAAGCTCTTCTTCTCTGTCTAGCCGACCCAAGCGCCTTTCCATTTCGTGGAGACGACGGTAGACAATGTCATCCCTTCGGCAGTAATCAAACGAGCCTCTGGACTCGTCTTCGTACGAGGGAGAGCGGGGACTACGACGACGGTAGCTCCTGGAGCGGTGAGGACTAGGAATGTGCTGGAGGTTGCTAGGAGCTGGGGGAGGAGTTAGAGACCATTGGCGAGGACTTCGGATCGGAGGAGTGGGGACCCTCTGAGCATTGTTATTGTTGGGCCGGAGATTGAGGGCTTGTAAGATGGTTGCTTGGAATTGCTGGAACTCGGCACGGGTGATGGGCGCCTCATCATTGCTCGGGGGTTGCCGACCAGCTGGAGAAAGGGGTCTTCTCCTGTGGTGGCCTGGGGACTCTCTCCACCCTCTACGAGGAGGGGACCTTCTGTATTATCGGCGATGAGGAGATCGCTCATTTAGACGGTGTTGGCGGGAGGCTCCCTTTCGGGCCCGCCTTTCATCCAAACGGCGGCGAAGATCCTCTTCTTTGCGCCGATTGTCTAGAGTGTTGCGGAGGTCATCGGATGCTCGGGAATTGTGAGATGCCATGGAATCAATAGAGGGGTTGTGCACGGAGACGTGATCATGTTGAAGAGATTGTTTCTAAGGATTGGGACGGGAGCCCCCGCACCGGCGTTCTGAGGAGGAGGCTGGTCCTGCCGCGGGGCCTGATCAGGTTGAGGGGAAAGTCCCGCCGGCTGGACGGTTTGGAGAGGGATCTCCTGTTGTGATTGAGGGGGAGTGGGTCCGCGGTTGGACCCTCTAGATCTTAGTTTCCTTGGAGGCATGGCTGGAGGAGATCTAACCGACGGGGAGAGGAAGGATCGCTATTCGTGGGTTGGGTTCCCACAGTCGGCGCCAATGTGTTACCGCTAAATCTGGTGTGGGGGCAAACAGATAGTATTTGTAGATTCTTAGGAAAACCGAATAGCAAAAACCTGGAATCTTCTCACCGGAGTTTGATCGTTGACTCCCGCCGTTCACCTGCAAAAAGTGCAATACACCGGGGTTGATCCTGGCGACGCACCCTCCGACGCCCAAGTCAGCAATCAGGAAGATTATGAGAGAGCGTAAATTTGCAAAAGATTGATTACCTCTTAACAGTGGTGGATGGAGGGTATTTATAGCCGCCTTTGGGACCAGTTTAGGAATGTAATCCCTAGGATTAGATTAGGAATGTAATCCCTAATTCCCAGTGAAATGATAGATGTGAATCAGGACCGTTGATTAGGATGAATCAGAAACCCTAATTCTATCCCGCTGGATCGGGTTCGCTGCGGGTTGAAACCCGCACCCAGTTGAGATGGGTCCGTTTGCGAGTTACTGGGCTTTTTGGGGAGAAGACCCAGTATCTACTTCAGACCCGTTTGTAGGTAAAATTGCCATTTTGTCTCCAGGCTTTGAGATTCGTGTCAAGTTTGGACGGTTCTGATTTAACCCCATTGTTAGCCATATCAGGTAGTGAAGTAGTGGCTATAGCATTACTCTAATGATAATAAACATATGAATTATTAAAATTAAATTTAACCCCATCAATGGTCAAAATTTAACCCTACAAAACATAATCAAACTACAGTCTAAAAGCCAGAAAATTTAGATACAGAAGCAAAGAAGAGACTTTTTTTTCAACCTGAAAGTAACAACCACGGTCTTTAGCACTATTTACTATAAGTTGCTCCAATGCTCATCCTGCATTAGTGTTGAAGCAGAACCCACCACCCACCACCTGAAGTTTAAAAAACAAAGAGACAGGAATTGCATCAGTAAAAAAATATAGATAACTTCACCATACTTCACCATAGAAAAAGAACCATACTTCCGAGTAGTTAATTGAAAACATAAAAGTTCAATGTCTTATTCCTCAGAGCATTAAACTTTTAAGTTATTGAACAACAATGAGATCAAATAACATTGCTTCTCTATTGTGTTTATAAGTACTCCAAATGCATTTCTCCAACACAGACAAACATTTTGGGTGGGAACTTGGGAAATGTTTGTCAATTAAATTTCAACTCGAACCTTTTAATTGATTAAATTTAGACTTTCTGGTGAAGCTTTGAGTGATCAAGTACCGATGAGAATTGAAGTTATGAAAGAGAAGAAAGATTACCCAAATTGATTAGCTAATTTTTTTTCACTCAAATTGATTAGCTACTTAGTTAGCAGTTTTTGTTTTGGGACACACTTGTTATCCCACTTGATCTTTGTTTAACTCATGTAACTTTTATGCAAAAAATGCAAAAAAAATTCTGCACCTGAGCTGTAGAGACGGTGAAATCGGTGGTCGGGATCAACTGAGGATGTAGAGACGGTGACGGTGAGGGGTTCGGTGGTGGGAGCGGCGTCGGGGTTGGCGCTAGTAGTCGCTGATTGCAATCAGGAAGGAGGTCGGCGCTGGTGGTTGATGAGAGCGAAAGGAAAGGCCGGGGGGGGTGTCACGACTGGAGGTGGGGGGTCGCTGTGTGGTGACAGGAGGGGTCGTCGGCAGGAGGGCGGCGCTCAAGAGGCACCGGAGGAGGCCGAGGTAGAAGAACAAGTAGATGGGAGGAGAGAGAGTGTGAGAGAGCGGGGAGAGAGAGAGACAATGAGGGAAAGAGAGATAGAGACAATGAGAAAGAGAGAGAGAAGGGGGGATATTTTGGGAGAGAGAGAGAGAGAGAAAGTGTGTGGGTTTTGAAATTTTTTGGTTTGAAATTTTGGGCGGAAAAATATATTTTGTGAGAATCAATCTGGACCATTAATTTTAGGGGAGATTGAAGGAGAGTCACTTGATAGCTCTCTTTATAATTTATTATATAGATATGAGAAAAGGCACTAAAATGTGAATGCTTACGTAAATTTGGCATATTGACATCAATCTAAATCTTGGATTTGATATCGTGTCGGCCTTAGAATTTTCATAGCAGATGTCGGATTTCACAGAAATTTTGGGAATATTTGAAAATACGGTATCATGTCAGACAAAAATATATCACTTAAATGTGAAGTATCACGTATGTAACCTGTATTTACAGTATGTATCAAGGTATCATATACATAATTCAGAGACTATTGTTTACAACCGAAATCTGTGGTTATCGGTAAGAAACCATGCAGAAAAAATGAAATATGCAAAATATATTATACAAAACATCCATAGTACAACAATATAATCACAATTCGAAAAAAAAATACAAAACAAGAAATGTCGGTGATCACGCCGAAGAAGACAGAACATGAAGATGACAAAGAGAGGAAGCAACAAGAACCCAAAAAAAGAAAAAAAAGATGGGATTAGGGGATATTACGGCACTGCTGCTTAGGGATGGCTAGATTGTTATATTATCATGAGTCATGACATGTCAGGTTTAAATGATGAGTTTAAGATGCCAAACTGTCCATAATTTCAGGCAATATTTGTGGGCAAAATTTCAGATTTATCCTGCAATATCAAGAATTTGCCCCATACAACAAGAGGAAATCTAGTATGGTTTTGGTGTCCCAAGGCCTCAAAACATTAAAATTTTGCTGAAATTTCATCGTACCGACCGATATTTAGCTCTAGCTGCTTTCACCCAGCGATCTTGAGTAGCTTGTCCAGCCGTTCTTCAAGTTCTCATTGGGTGTTATATTCTATTATATGATTCTCCTCACAAATGGTTGGCAGAGTCAGATCTTTCCTTTCAGTTGGAAAGGGCATATAGACTAATATTTAAAACAATTATTGAAATATTTTCAAACATAATAGGGTAAGAAACTGCCAAATTAATGAAATTTAGGATAATTTGGTGGAATTTAGTGATATTTGAGCTAGACAGTTAAAATCGGTTTTTGAAACTAATCGGTGCAGGTTTGATTACCGATTAATCGGTGATTTTTCCGATTAATCGTCTTAGGAGCTAATCGGACCTAGAACAATTACTGATTAATCACCGATTAAATCGATGATTAAATCGGATCTAAGTGCATAATATTTGAGTGGGGATACTAAATTTGGCTCTGACCGGAATTGTGCATTTGTGCATAGGTACATACATGGGACCGAAACAAGAACTGATGTAACTTAAAACGTTTGCATTGTGGTGCAAGTGCTGCTTGAGCCATAATTGTATATGCACTACTTCGATTTAATAGCATTCAACCCCTAAAATAGCATAGGCAATTTAGTATGGTATTGGTGTCTCCAAGCCTCCAAAACTAAAATTTTGGCAGATATTTCGGCCATATCGGCTGATATTTAAAACAACAATTGAAATTGTTTAAATCATGATAGCTAACAAACAACTAATTTAGTGAAGATAAGGATATTTTGGTGGAATTTAGCAATATATTTGGGTCAAGATGCTAACTTTGAGTAAGACCGGAGTTGTGTGTTTGTGCATAGGTGCATACATGGAACCCAAACACAAACCTATGAAACTTAGAAGATTTGCATTGCGGTGTGAGCTCTGCAAGTGCCACATTTGTATTTGCACAGCTTCCATTTAATAGCATTTATCCGTAATCATTAAAAGGAAATACCTCGACTTTACTTCATTATAAAACAAAATGAAACATAAGTAAATAAATTATCATAGCCAATGTATTGATCATCACACCAACAAAAAACTAGAAGACCAAAAAATAAAATAAAAATCCATCTTCCATGTCTACTAAAATATCCGATGAATCTAGAATACCAAACATATTTGTTGTTTAACCTTAAGCAAATCATTCATTCATTCACTCTGACAAAAGTGATAAAATTTCATGGTTCCCACCAAAATAACAATGCAAAAGAATATCCATTTTATGCAGCAACTAGTTGACTAATGCAACGTTTCATCACACACAAAAATAAAAATAAATCAATTTATACAATGTGACCTATTCTTGCTCATTAAGTTGACTGCCTTCAACCCTAATTTTCATCCTAGACAGTTAAAACTGGTTTTTGGAACTAATCGGTCTATGAGAGATTAGTGATTAATCGGTTAATCGAAAAATAATTGGGGATTAAATGGAAAAAATCGTGTACATATATGTATAATTTAAAAAATGATATATGCTCATTATATAGCTACCCTAAATTCTAACATAAAACTATTATGAGATTATAAAATAGGAACATATAATTATAGAGAAAACGAAGAGTACCTGGTTTAAGCTGAGTTTAGATTCTAGATGTGGATCGGATCGGGTTTACTGGTCGGTTCCAACAAACAAAAACAATCGGGGAGAAACAGCAAGAGAAAGTGTAGCAGATGAGGGTCGGGTCAAGTTTGCGACGGCGCAGGGAGAGTGGCGATGGGTTGGGTTTAGGTTTGCTCGAGGAAGATGAAGAGAATCAGTTTAGGTTTGGGATTGAGAGAGACAGAATAAGAGAATGGCAATAGGTCGGGTTTGGGTTTGCGCGATGACCAGAAATGGTTTGAATTTTGAATATGAATTTGAGTTTAGACAGGATAGGGCCCAGTTAATGCAAACAAGCATGAAAATTAAAGGGAAAAATTTATTCGATTAATCGGCCACTTTAAATCGGCCTCAGGTGATTTGGACATGCTAAAGGTAGCTTCAATCCAAGATAAGTTAAGAGAGAATCGCCTCAGATACTTTGGACATGTCACACGTAGACCTAGTAGTAATCCCGTTAGAAATATTGATTTGATAAGTATTGAGAGCAGGGTTAGGAGTAGAGGAAGACCTAAACTAACTTGGGTAGAAATTGTGAGAAAATATATGATAGCTTGTGACCTAACAGAAGATATTGCGCTAAACCGAGCAGAATGGAAAATCAAGATTCATGTAACCGACCCCAACTAGTTGGGAAAAAGGCTTTGTTGTTGTTGTTGTTGTTGTTGTAATCAGCCAATTAACCACTAATCGGTCAATTATACCCAATTAAATCACTAAAAAAATAATATTTAGCCTACGATTAGCAATTAATCTAGAGTTAATCGGGTGATTAATCGGATTTTAACTGCTTAGTTTTCAACTTAACTTCAGCATAAACTTTGGAGTTACTTATCCAGCTATCAGCAATTATTTCTCGTATGGAACACATTCTAATGTAACAAGCCTTAGTTGATCCTAACATTCATAGAAACGAGACTTGATCCTCCATTCAAGGTAACTCATTGAGAAATACTAAGCAAACTAACAATCACCTACTCAGCACTAGTAAACTCAACTCAAGAACATGCAGCTCATATAAACTACTCTTGCGTTAGTTGCGAATGGGCACCACCCTTTCTATCTTAAGTAAGAAAGTAGTATACTAAAAGCAGTACAATTAGCAGCACTTTTCCATTTAACTCTTTTTTTTTTGTCCTCCAATATCTAGTTGCCAAAGTGAGACCAAGTTAAAACCTACCAAAAGTGTCATGCTAATTGAACCCCTACTTCCTACGAGAGAATGACAAACCAGGTCCAGAAGTTCCACGAAAAACCTACCAAAAGTGTCAATGATTTTGAAGTTATGTGCAAATATTATAAATCTAAGGATTAAAGTGCGAAAGTGAACTCACTAGGCGAAAGCTTACCCCACATATTGAATGATTAGGATGTAGATCGTGGAGCGTTTAAATTTTCATGTTAAATGTTGGAAGACTTTAGTTGATTTTAGTAGGCAATCCTATTTATTTGATGGATATTTGATTACTGTAGATATATTTATCACCTTGTCATAATTAATTTTGTGAAAGATCTCTCGAGGAGATAATTAATAGGATGATTTCTTATTATTTGTTGGCTAACGTCCCCAATTTGTATGTGCTCAGGTTCGGGGCGTTACATAAAAGATTAATGACAATATGATGACACTTTTCGACTTCTACATTTGAACCCTTATCCCCCTGTCTAGATGAGCTTCACGACGATCGAACAAAACCTAATTAACAAACACTAACTTTCACATACATCTAAAAAGAATTAAGAATCAAGAAACACAAACCCTATAACCATTGAGCTCATTCTCCAGCTTCTCCTTCCTCGTCTCTGCCCTCCGCTCCACCCCCTCCGCCCACGCCCGATCCACCTCATACTTTGGTCCCAGCCTCCCCCCCCCGATCTTCGCCGCCACTATCCGGTATAAATTCGCGTCCTCCCTTTTCTTGATCTCGTCGTATGCCATCCGAAGCGCCTCGAGCTCCATCGCCTGGTTCCCGCACTTCTCCGCGATAAAGAGGAGGCGAGAGATTCCCGGCCCGTGTAGAGCGTGGCGTATGCTTCGATGTCGAGCGTCTCGCCGGCGCGACTGAGAAGAGCCCTCGAGGCGGCGGGGGGTTGTCGCCGTTGGAGGAGAGCATGGCGTCATCGACGAATTCTTAGTCGGCGTTCATGGCTGGTTTTGGGGATTGGTTAAGGGTTAGGGTTTTCCTTTTTTTTGTTTTGTTTTAAGGAATTGGGTTTAAGAATTTTTTTTTCCGAAATAGGTTTCTTTTTTAAACTAATTTTCAAAGTATATATTTTTTGAAACTAATTTTAATGAACCGGATAGGATCTTGCAACCCCAGCCAACAAATCAATAATATATTAAAACAACTCAAAATGTAAATTTTACAAGCCGTAAAATGTGAACTGATAACAGAGAAAAGGAACAGAAATACAACACAGAGCAACACTAGAGAAACGAAAAAAGGAACCACGTCGCAGCAAGAGCCTCTCCCACACAACAGGAAACAAACAACAAGCAAGCGATCGGCAAGCTGAACTGCAGAAGGAGACCAAACGCTCCAAAGCCCGAGCTACCTCGACCAAGCCCATCAAGGGACACCTCCACTAGGGTGCTGAAAGCATCCACTACAGCACAACCTCCCTGAAGACCATGATCGAAACAGACAGTCCAGACCACGGGCCAAAGAAAGCGACCTTAGGCCAGCCAACAGAACAGCAATAAAAGGTCACACTCAGACGATTCCTTAACCAAAACCAAAAGGCTGCCGCAAACCACTCTTCACACCCAGATAAAGAATAGAAAGAGTAGGGAAGAAAGCTCTAACCGAAGCAATACCATGAAAATAGATCAGCCCCATAAAGAGAAAGGAGCAGAGCAATAAACAAACCATCCGCAAGCAAGAACAACCCATCATCGAACGCAAATGCTACCAAACAGCAGATAAGTAACAACATAAGCAGAGACACTAAAGAGACAAAACCAAAATCTGAGGAAAACAAGCCATCCAAATGCAAAGGATCGGGAAGAAAAGGCCAAGTAGCTCAACCAAAGCAGCCACAATAATCAAACAAGCGCCCAACATGCCCAGACAAAAGATCAGAAAAAGAGAATTTAGGCTAAAGCAATAACGTAAGAAACATCACATACTAGATAACAGAGAATAATATAAGCAGCGTATACAAAAAACAAAGCCCAAAGCATCTTAAGAACAGAAACAAAAGACTGGGGAAAGCATCCCACAGATGGAGAAGGCAACAGCCTCACAAAAAAAACCCCATCAAAACCCAGAAGTAAGCTTCAGTTAAAGAGCGCCAGCATGGAATGGAGCAAAGGGATAGGAGCTCCGCAATGGAGAAAGTTAATCCTGCAAATGGAAAAGAGGAAGAAGAGAAAATATAAGCCCACAGTCAAGGAAAGCAAAATTATAATGCATTAAGAGTGCGCAGACAATGAACTGCATCAATTAATTTTTGGAAAGCATTAATTTTTGGAAAGCATTAATTTTTGAAACTAATTTTGAAAGAGTAATGTTATATCCACTACTAATTTTATTGTATTTCTCTTCATTATCTTAGGTGGCACACTCCAATAGGTAGGAAAGATGGAGTAGGTGGGAGAACTCTTCAATAGGAGTATGCCATCTAAGGTAGTGAACAAAATAATAGTGAAATTGGTAGTGGATGAAGCATTACTCATTTTGAAAATATGTCGGTCTTCAAAGGCCGCAATTAACAATGTACATAATAGGTCGATTTCGAGGTTGCAGTTCACAACTGCGGCCTAATGATATATCTTAGCTAATATGCTCCGAGACTTGGGGGAAAATTTTCTAAGTGTAAAATGTGAAAAAATACGAGGCCACAGTTGGGTACTGCGGCCTCAATATAACATAGGCTCCAGTTCACAACTGCGACCTTAGTTATATGCTTTGTAGAACCTAGTTTTTAGCATTATAACTAAGGCCGCAGTTGTGAGCTGCGGTCTATGTTATATCGATGCCGCTGTACCCAACTACGGCCTCATATTTTTCACATTTTACACTTAGGAAAAAAAATTTCCAGGTATTGGAGTTCAGCATTATATTGCATGTACGAAGGCTGCAGTTCATAACCATGGCCTATGAGAATAGACCTATCTCTGTAATTAGTTTCGAAATATACCTATCTCCGGAATTAGTTTCGAAACAGACCTATTTTAGGAATTAGTTTAAAAAGGATACCTATTTCGGGAAAAAATCTTGGGTTTAAAATCCTAAATTTGGAGAGAGAGAGAGATCATTTTTGGACGGAATTGTTATCTAGAGGCCCTGGTCAAACCTGAATTTCGATTTGGGCATTTTTCAACCTTTTTTTAGACCACAATGGGCTTTCTCTATAATGATACTCAAAAAATCAAGTATTTTCAAAATAGCATTTGAAGTTTTCATATTTCCAAAAGTAGTATTTGTAACTATTATATATCTTCGAGATTTCCCGCATCTTGAATAAGATTAGGGGTGGGAAATAGATCATGAAAACATAAGGAAAGGATCTAAAGGACCACCTATAAAATATAATCCCCCCTTCCCTCTCAATGAATTGCATTTTTTGGAACGTTAGGAGAATGGGGGCGAGAGATAAACGGGAGATGATTAGAGACACCGTCTGCTCAACTAAGCCCGACATCGTCGGCCTTCAAGAGACTAAACTCCAAAGCCCAACTCGTCAGACAGGAATTGGGGATAACAAGATTCGTGAATGGCAACTAAAGCCTGCCAATGGCGGGATTGCCATTGGCTTTAACCCGGAGTTGTTTGAATGTATAGACGAATGGATTGGGCTATATTCCATCTTTGTCCTTCTCAGACGACTGATTGACAACGAAATTTTAGCCAATTTAATTTGTGTCGCGGTCATGTTCGACTTCAATCATGATCGCCACTGCAATCCTAGGGCATTGGTCACCTTTGTGTGAGTCCTTTCGACAGTCTTGACGAGCTTGTCTACAAGATTGGTTCTGTAACCCTGTTTCCAATTTTTGGATTTTTCTTTGTATTATTATTTATTTTTCTTATTTTTTTCTTTATCTTTTCAGAACCCCTGTAATTTGGTTAATTGATAATAAAAAAATTTATTTGTTTTCCACTCATTTTATTCTTCCAATCTATTTTAAAAAAATCCCGTTGATTCCTGAAAACTTTGCTGTGCAACCTAAGAAAATTTTTGTTCATTGAACACTCCAATTAATCTATTATAAATCCTAATTTTTCCCTATTGAATTTTAACCCCCCCCCCCCCCCCCCAAATAAAATAAAATAAAAAAACAAAAAACCTATAGCCTTTTCTTATTGAACCCGAACTCGCTGCCAAATAAACCACATTCTTAACTTTTCCCTATAAATACTCATATTATATTAACCCTAATTATCTAAGCCTAATTACTCTCCTAATCCTTCTCCCCACCGCTTCTTCTTCTTCTTCTTCTTCTTCTTCTTCTTCTCGTCCTCTGTTATGCGCCAACCCATCGACCTCGCCATTGCCACCGCCAGCACCTTGACCCCCTGTGCCCCACTGCTAATCCCCGAACTCCACTGTAGATCGCTGAACCCATTCACTAGTCGCCCTCCATTGCAGCCGTCGCCTGCACCGCTGCCACCTCTCGCGATCCCCGTCGTCTGCGCTCTGTGCACCACTACAGATCCCCGAACGCCGCACTGCAGTCGCCATTGTCGTTTACTATGTTGCCGCCATTGTTGTTTTGCTATTCTTGCTGTTATGTTGTTGTTTTATTGCACGTGCTGTCGTTTGCACGCGTGTGCTGCCTGTACGCGTGTCACATGTGTTGTGGTGTACGTGTGTTGCACGTATTGCATAGTCGAGACTCTCGTCCCATTATTCTCTTAACAATCGGATAGTCATCATTAAGGCAAGTCTTCTTGAACCCCTTTATTATTCGCGTTCATGAATTCCTTTTGATCCGTGCAAGTAGTTCATAATCCAATCATTGTATAAATATTTGTTTGATATTTGTTCAAGAGGATATCACGAATTCATCGGCGAAACCAGGTGATAATTCTCTTTTCGTGCCGTTATCTTTGACTCAAACCTATTCCCTATTATACTCTTGCATATGCATGTAATATATGAATACAATTAGAACCATGTTATAGGATTGATTGATGATTGGAATGTTTTCAATTGAATGTGACTTTCTTGAATTAATTGCCATGATTATGAAATGCCTCGTTAATGTTGAAATTCCATGCTGATAATTAAATAAAACTTTTGTTGATTAATTACCATGAAATTGCATGCTTGCGTGTTAAATTATTGTCAATTCATATCTATCTATTTGCTAGCCTGCTGTCTGTCTCATATTGCATCAAACTCTTGAACCAGATGATGTAGGAATTTAATTGGACTTTTTAAACAACAATTGTAGGTCTGTGGGTTTACTTTTCATAACATTTGATGGATTTGTATCCCGAGATATAATCTGCAAGATATCAGACTTTTAATGCTGCTAGGTCCAGATTTTCAGATTTGCCATTATGTGTGTATCAACATGAATTGTTAAATAAAAGAAAATGCTAACAGTGGAATTAAAATTTGAAATTGACCTGGTTGAGACTAGACATGATTAGGAGTCACCCTATTTTTTTATGGAATTATTTGATAAACTGCAGACCCGATATGTATATGTGAACATGACCTTTAACCTGTTGCCTGAACATAAAATTAGTAAAGAATAAGATTTTTCACTTAGTCTCTGTGATTTCAATATGTCGTGTGTATATGCGTTGGAACCGGCAGAGAGTCTAGTTTCTAGAACTTCTGACAGATCCTGATTTGCTTTCTTGTAGTAACGGAAAAACCTATTTTTTTACAACAACGTCTTGCTATCCAGAATGTATGTTTTGTATTGATTAAGCATAAACACTTTTTGCCTTGCATGTAATGAGTAGAATTAGTCATACCTTGCATTACACAACCTTGACATCTTCTTGCACTCACATTAGGATGTAATAAAATATTAACAAGCCGGAGTATTAAGGGTTGACTTGGTAGTAAACAATTAAAGACTGTACTCGGTAGGGGTCCCTTATTGCTTGATTGATTACTATTACGGATTGTTGGCCATGGATTTCTGTTTATTGATTGTTAATTCTTTTTTATTGTGCCGAGTACATGATCTGTAGAGTTCACCGTCACAGTTTAAAACGATCATTGGTTGCATGCACCGAACTCGTAGTATGGGACATAGTATTACGTGCATTAGATAGGTTAATAAAATGAATAGTAACCCTAGATTGACATTGCATGCTTGATCCCGAATATTGTCATCGACAATGATTATTAATTATAACTATTGATTGTTGCATAATTAAATATAGACCCTTGACTTTATCACCAACTGTTGTTATTGTTCTTTGACTTTGGTCTGGTCCTCATTCTTGATATACCATGTTGTTCTTGTTCTTTGTTTCCCACTACTTGCTGTCCGTGACTTGCTCTAACGGACATTATTTTTTTCTACCTTAGACCACGAGTTTGCAGGTACACAAGGAGTGACACCCAAAGGACTTGGTCAATAATAGTTATAAAGAATGGAGCTCAATAAATAGACTCCATTGATTATCTCTTTATGCTATTTTCCTTGAACATTGCCATTATTAATGTACTTTGTTTTTGGGCTTTTATGACCCAAAGTTTGTTTTATCTTAAATGTTGGATATTATGCTATGGATTATTTCATTGATTATTGAAGTTATTCTTCGTTTATGTGATTATTTACTCTTGCGTGGTTGTGATTATTATTCATATTGTTGAGTTAGACTGGTTCAGCTTATAGATGATGTTTATATCATTCGATGGGCCTTTGTTATGTGTCCGTGTTCCCATATCTTGGGAAGCGGGGCGTGACAGGTTCACTTATTGGTCCTTTTCTCCCCTGCCCTACAAAATGAAACTCAAAACACGAAAACAAATGAAATAAATTAGAGATGCTCTTAGTATCAAATCCTAGAAATATTATGAATAAAATAAAATAAATAAATGGAAAACCTACCAGCATGATGCCGGGGAGAGCCCTCGGTCCTCCCTTCCCCTAAATAGGTAGGATATGTGTGAATGTTTTCAAAAGCAATGATTTTTATATGCTAAAAAATTATGTGTGCAAAATTTTTGTAATGCAAAACTAAAATATAAAACAAATAAAAATATATGAAAGAATGAGGCAGAGAATAGTTAGCCCAATGAAGTCCATTTTGAGTGTGTTGTAACGCCCCGAGCCCGGCTCAACTGCGCACGTGGCTACACGTGCGCACACGCGAAAGAACGGACACAAAACTCTAGCCACGCCCACCACAGGCACCATCAAAAGGTGGGTTAACCCTTAGATAACCTTTATCATTTGGTTTCCTATACATATCTTACACTCACTTCCTTCTCCATTCCGATATGGGATTTTATCCCCTTAGCCATGCACTTAGCCATGCACGTCACTATCATTTATCCATGCATGCATTCACGTCACTATCATTTATCCATGCATGCATTCACTTTTTCTTTCATTCATTAATTCCAAGCATAGCTCCATAGTAGATCCTGTAGGCCACATCACTTCATCAAACCCTTTGATCAACCCATAGGATCATCCATAGGCCACTAATTAATACCTTCATCTCATATATTATTATTTATTTATTATATATATATTATTATATATATTTCTATATATAATACAACTTGATTCAGGATCCCTTTCTAACCGATGTGGAGAGGATTACCCTGATTCTGCTAGTTGTACAGTCCCCTACCCGGGCGACCTGTCCCAACCTAGCTCCTTCTCAGGCGTACATCTTGCACACACTCGGTGTCGAAAGTCGGCTCTGATACCATTTGTAACGCCCCGAGCCCAGCTCAGCTGCGCACGCGGCTACACGTGCGCACACGCGAAAGAACGGACACAAAACTCTAGCCACGCCCACCACAGGCACCATCAAAATGTGGGTTAACCCTTAGGTAACCTTTATCATTTGGTTTCCTATACATATCTTACACTCACTTCCTTCTCCATTCCAATATGGGATTTTATCCCCTTAGCCATGCACTTAGCCATGCACGTCACTATCATTTATCCATGCATGCATTCACTTTTTCTTTCATTGATTAATTCCAAGCATAGCTCCATAGTAGATCCTATAGGCCACATCACTTCATCAAACCCTTTGATCAACCCATAGGATCATCCATAGGCCACTAATTAATACCTTAATCTCATATATTATTATTTATTTATTATATATATATTATTATATATATTTCTATATATAATATTATATATATATATCCACTTAAGTACGGGGTGTTACATGTGTTGCTAATTCTTCAACCATAATGGTAGCATGATCAGAGATGGAGAGAACTAGAGTACCAGATGTTAGAATATTCTCGTAAGTAATTGATGTTACTTGTTTTCGGGTGTGGGAGCAACATATAATGAGTTCTTTTGGTGAAGAGTAAACTCAAATCTCGGCTGCTGATCTGACCCTAATATGTTGCTGATGTAACGCCCCGATTTCCATACACTGGGAAACGTGACATAAGCCAGAATTTTTCCCTTCAATTAGCCACAATACACAGAAAAACAGAAAAATTTAAAATTTTTATTCAACACAAATGTATTACAAGTCCGAATGTTATAAAACTGCAATACATTACATCAGTGTTACAATAATGCCATACAAGCCCAAGTGTTACAAACTTTTTATAAGAATTACATCAGAGTACAATGAATAATACATAACACTTGGTACTTTCACTTGGGTACTTCTCGACAATTAATAAATTACAACAAATATTACAGTTGAATTAAATCAACACTTTGCTTCTTTTGCCTTGAGTCCTCCTGAATCCTGTACCTGTAGCTCTGCAATCCAGTACCTGTAATGTTGCAATTCAGTACCTATTGAAGTGGGTACGTCAGTACATATACTGACACTTTAAGGTTGATGACTAGTAGCGATTCTCAACTTTAAACAAACAGATTGATGAAAAGAGAAACGTGTATATATAATTGATGTATCAGTGTATGCTATGACTTAGAATCTAATGCAGGATTAACTAATGCAATGATGCACTCATTCTAATGCAAGCAAGACATTGGAACAGTATGCATCCCATACTACATACACCCCATATCAGGCCGTTTCTTCAAATATAGGGATTTGAACCCGCACCATAAATTCTACTCTTGTACTCAACTTGTTTCTGAAGATACAACATGACTGATGAGGTTGACCCGAAACGGTCTAATCCCGCAAATGCAGTACGCTCATGGTGTCTCCGTTTTCCACTACTACCCGGCGTACCAGACCTCACTCAAAAACCAGACGAACCCTTGGAGTTGTTGCAACACAAGTTAGCTCGAAGCATCCCCTGCACCCCCTATCCGATAGACCGTAGTCTGTGGCTGTTCGCTCCCCCGACATAGGACATGACGGAGTTACAGGGGTCCATCCCCTCAGCTCCGACAGGAACCGCTCCCGCCCTTATCAGTGCACTTTAGAAATTAACAGACGAGATACGGATCCCGTGCTCCCAACTCGTGAGAAGGCACAGACTGTATCCCTTTGACAAGAAGAGCACAACCCAATAACACCACCTAGTGCCGGCCTATGGAACAGGTCGGATCATAAGGTATCACCCTTAATACCAACTCTTTCCCTTCGGCGAAAATGATAATAAATAAGGGTTAAATAGTAATAGCCATAAGTTACTACCCTAACGATATCACTAATCCCTAAACAATCCGAGGAATGACAACAGTACTAACACAACATGCTAGGTGTTAAGTTAGACTTCGCAAAATAACTCTACTAGGTGCTCAACCTAGACTTACCAGAATCCCTAAAGATCTTGTTCATAGCCTATCGATCCAAGACCCGGGCAATACGAACATATTCACATGCTACTACCCTGAACTTGGATTTCGTCTACGCTCTGGTTCGCGATCAACCTATACTGGTTAAGATATGACGGTACACGAGGAGTGACTCGTCCACAGTCCCTTAGGAGTAAGAAAAACACACATCGTGATGGTCGATGGCCCCTAGGGCAATGATATCACCCTAGACGAGCACAACAAACTGCGTACTAGCTAATAAGCTACATACGAGTAAACAAAACACATACGAGCTAAACAAGCTACGTATGAAACCAACAACTACATACGAGCCAGGCGGGCTGCGTATGAGACAACAACATACATACGAGCCAAATAAGCTACGTATGAGACCAATAACTACATACGAGCCAGGCGAGCTGCGTATGAGAAAACAACATACATACGAGCCAAATAAGCTACGTATGAGACCAACAACTACATACGGGCCAGGCGAGCTGCGTATGAGCAAAACAACATATAGAATCAATCATGTAGGTGTTCTCACGACCTAGAAGCAACCAAACGTGCTCACCAGCAAAACTTGATCTTTTATAATTAGAAGCAACTGAAGAATCTTCTAATATTCTAATATAAACATACTGCCAATGAAAACTCGAAAGTGACATAAAAAGCCTTTTAACACCCTAGAAGCAAACAGTGCTACGCTCATCGGAATTCGACAAAATTAGAATTTTTAGAAAGGTGAGAACATCTCCTACAAATTCCTAGTTGAACACTTTTTCAGATTCCGTAAGCAATTCAAAATCCGGTCCGTTAAATACACGCAAACAGTTAACCAATCTGCAGAATTTCAACAAAAAGCTGAAACTTCTATAGCTTGTAACTTTTGCTCTACTTGTCGGAATTTAACGAAACTAGATAGTTTAAAAAGGTGGAAACATCTACTGCAACTTCCTAGTTGAACACTTTCTCAGATTCCGTAAGGAATTCCAAATTCCAGCCCCTCGAACATACGAACAAGTTAACCAAACTGCAGAATTTCAACAAAAAGCCGAAACTTCTAAAGCTTGTAACTTTTGCTCTACTTGTCGGAATTTAACCAAATTATACTTTCTAGAAAGGTGAGAACATATACTACAACTCTCTAGTTGATGACTTTTTCAGATTCCTTATGGAATTCAATCCACCGTCCTTTGAACACAAGCAAAAATTAACCAACAACAGATTCCTTAACAAAAAACTGAAACTTTGAAAGCTTGTAACTTTTGCTCTACTTGTCGGAATTTATCCAAATTATACTTTCTGGAAAGGTGGGAACATATACTACAACTCTTCAGTTGGTGACTTTTTCAGATTCCTTATGGAATTCAATCCACCGTCCTTTGAACACACGCAAAAATTAACCAACAGCAGATTTCTTAACAAAAACCTGAAACTTTGAAAGCTTGTAACTTTTGCTTTACTTGTCGGAATCTAACCAAATCATACAATTTAGAAAGGTGGGAACATATACTACAACTCTCTAGTTGAACACTTTCCCAAATTTCTTATGGAATTTAATTCCCCGTCCTTTGAACACAATACAAAGACAACAAAAAACAGCCAAAAGCTACAACAAAGCTGAAACTTTAATGGTCGTAACTCCTACTCCGCTTATCGGAATCTAACCAAATAGGTCATTTTGGGAAGGTGAGAGACTCTACTACAACTCTCTAGTTGAACATTTTTCCAAACTCAGTAAGTAAGAGGTACAAAAACTTCGAACAATGCAAATAGTGAGCTTTCGGCCAAAAGGCTAGCTGCTGAGATTTTGTAAAGCTCATAACTTTTGCTATGCTTATCAGAATCTAACCAAATTGGACATTCTGGAAAGGTGGGAACATCTACTAAAAATCTATAGTTGAACACTTTTCCAAATTCAATAAGTAAAAGGGTACAAAACATCGAGCAATCAAAATAGCGAGCACTCAGTCCAAAAGCTGGTTGCTGTGGTTTGTAAAAGCCATAACTCCTACTCCGCTTGTCGGAATCTAACCAAATAGGACATTTTGGAAAGTTGGGAACATCCACTACAACTCTCTAGTTTAACATATTAGATTCAATCAATAAGAGGTACAAAAATATCAAGCAATCCAAACAGCAAGCATTCAGCCAAAAGCTGGCTGCTGTGTTTTGGAACGGTCATAACTTTTGCACCACTTATCGGAATCTAACCAAATAGGGCATTTTGAAAAGGTGAGAGACTCTAATACAACACTCTAGTTGAACATTTTTTCAGATTCAGTGAATAAGAGGTACAAAAACATCAAGCAATCCAAACAGCAAGCATTTAGCCAAAAGCTGGCTGCTGTGTTCTGGAATGGTCATAACTTTTGCACCACTTATCGAAATCTAACCAAATAGGGCAATCTGGAAAGTTGAGAGACTCTACAACTCTCTATTCGAACACTTTTTCAGATTCAATCAATAAGAGGTACAAAAATATCAAGCAATCCAAACAGCAAGCATTCAGCCAAAGCTGGTTGCTGTGTTTTGGAACGGTCATAACTTTTACACCACTTATCGAAATCTAACCAAATAGGGTATTTTGGAAAGGTGATACCGTCTACTACAACTTCCTAGTTGATCACTTTTCCAAATTTCGCAAGGAACATCAAGATACAGCCCCCTGAACATATGTCGATGTTAATCCCAAAACAGTAGGTTTGCTGTTTTTGCGAAACTCTCGCTGTTTTGGGGAAACGGTTCGTTTCACCCATCAAAATAACTCAAAAAAATCAATAAAAATTAGAGCATGCTAATAACACATATAAGAACCACTAAAATTAGTTTGGGGTCAAAATTTCACCTTTAGCATAGGTAATTAATTCTAACCCTACAACCATAAAGACTGAATCTTTTAGGGTTATTTTTGTGTTCTACCACTTCAATCTTGGAATTTAAATCCTTTCCATCTATACTACTCATATTCACATGAAATTAGTCTATTATCTTCACATAATAAGTAAACAACAACAAAAATAACAATCAAAAGTGTTGAGAACCCCTACCCAAAATGGTTGGAAGAACTTGCTAGCCTTCTCCTCCTTGTTCTTGCTCCTTGTTCTTGCTCCGCTTCAAAGAGAGCCCATGAACCCTAACCTTTCTTTCGATTTGATCTCTCTTTTCTTTTCTCTTCTTCTCAATATTTTTCCTAAAATAAACAAGTAAAGAAGTAGAACAAATTTGAGAGAGAAAAAGAGAGAGATGGAGAACAAAATGAAGGGTTTTCTTTCCCGTTCTTCATGTGGCCGGCCAAGGGGGGGTTTGGGGTGTTTTTATAGGAGAAGGGAAAAAGGGTGTGGTAGAGAATGAGATAAGTGTTCTCATTCTCATGGCTTAAAAAAATTGAGATTTATTTGCAAATTTAATTTGCAATCAACCCCAATAAATTTGCAATCAAACCCTAATCCAATTCTAACCCTTAATTTCATCATGATGGATAAAAAATAAAAGATATTTTTCCCAAATCACATACTACACGATTTCGTACGAACGTACGAAATCGATACAGTTCATACACGTACGTATATCTGATTATACAGATAATTTTTATTAGTTAAAACGAATTAATCTATACAGAAATAATTTAATTCCGAGAAATAAAAATAAAATAGTTTTTTTATTGGCTCGGAAGATTCCAATATCAATTTGATAGAAAATAGATGTACACAGACTGGTATATATATATATATATATATATATATATATATATATATATATATATATATATATATATATATATATATATATATATATATATATATATATATATAATGCTTATTAACAAAACCGGGTAATATCCACCAAAAATATTTCAATTCTGAAAATAAAAATAAAATAAAATAAAAAAATAATTTTTAATATCTGCTCGGGATTTTCCAGACATTTTCTGAAAACGCATTTTTCAAGATTTTGTACAAGTGCACAAAACTGATACAATACATATATATACTTACTAGTATATATATCTAGATAACTTTTTATTAGAAAAATCAAGTAATTTCCCTAAAAATATTTTAATTTTAAAAATGATAATTATACAAATATAATATCCGACCGAAATATTACAGCTGATGTGTGATTAGATTTGGAGGATCTGGGAGCGACTGACCATCGCCGGATACCTGCAAAAAAGTCTGAAACACCGGGAGGATTCCCGGCTACAGACCCCTGACGCTCAAGTAAATAACCAAAGGATTAACAGAGGCTTAAGTGGTGAAATAGTTATTACCTGGTTACTATAGAGGTAGGGTTGTATTTATAAGCTAGTGAGAGCTTGATTAGGGAATATTCTCTGATCCCCTGATTAGGAAGAGAGGGGGGGGGGGGGGGGGAGGTGGACCGATTCACGTTAGGTTGGATTTGGGCAATGGGCCCATAATCGGCCCACAAGCTGTTATGGGATCTCCTTGAGATTTATGCTAGGATCGAGCAGTGCAGATCGTCCGCTATTTTTACCTTCATCATAAGCCCCCAACTCTCGGAGATTGTTGGATCCTGTAGGCGAGGCAACAAACACTAAAGGGGGGGGGGGGTGAATAGTGTTAATTAAAAAAACTGCGGAATAAAGAATTTTTCTTCGGTGCAGTCGACTTAGGAGTGAACCAGTCGACTGAGATAACCAAATAAAAGAAAATTCAACCAACTCTGTGCAGTCGACTTAAAGTTGAGACAGGAGACTGAAGACACAGTTAATATTCAAAGATACGAGACTGACCAGTCGACTGATAATGTGCTGAGTCAACTGTCCAGACAAATTTCACAGAACTTAAACAAACAGAAAAATGTAAATGCAAGTTCAAGAGATACAACCACAGAGTACACACGATGTATCCTGATTCGGTCCTTCCGACCTACATCCAGTCCCCAAGCAACCCACTTGAGATTTCCACTATTTTTGAAAACAAGTTTACAAGAATACCCTACGGCGTTCAGACAACAACCTTGTCTAACCCGTAGTCCTTTCTCTCAACCAGAGAAAGTACCCCACTCTAACACCAAGAGTGAAACGACCGACTCTACACCCTAGAGTCTAACTCTCCAACCGAGAGCAAAAGAAAATAATAAAAAGTTTACAGTCAACCTATAGCCTTGTTTGTGTTATGTGATGTAGGACGACTTCTATATCCAGTCCAGAACGAATTTTGATGTTATACTGGACTGAATGTAGAGAACCAAAAAACTTAGAACTTGAAAGCTTTTGTCTCGTGAACACTTAAAAAATTCTCAAAGAGTGCCCGGAAATGTTAGATCAGAAATGTTAGATCAAAATCAGTGAATTCTAAACTCTATTTATAGAGTTAGAATTCCTGGACGTTGGGAGGCAGTTATTCCAACTGTCAACCAACGGATCTAAGTAGCTTTTGAATTTGAAAATCGATTTTAAAAACAGAAAACAGTCAAAAGCACTCGAACAGTCGACTGAGTTGCCATAATGAGTCGACTGGTCAGAGTTTGAATAAATTTAAACAGTTTTGTACTGACAGTCGACTGATAGAAGCATCGGTCGACTGGTACTCAACAGTTAAACCATTTCAAACTGTTTTGACCTTTTTTGATGTTTTAAAAAAAACACACATTGTAAAATAGTGAGTGTATGTGTGTGTGACAAGACTTTACATCATACTAAGACTCAACAAAAGTAAGATTACATTGTTTACAAGACATGACAATAATTGACACTTTTAAGCTTGAGTCTTGGCTTGAGTCTTGAGTCTTGAATGAAGCTTTAACCATTGTCTTTATCTGGAGCTTTTGTGCTTGTTCATTTGTTCAGCTGTATAGTAGTGAGTCCTTTGTGTATAGCACCTGCAATTATAAAGTATAGCATAGATACATGTGCAGTGTGTTGTGATCATCAAAATCAAGAATCAACATTCTCCCCCTTTTTGATGATGACAACACAATAGCTGATAATAACAGAAAATAATACAAGCATAGAAATGATATGCTCCCCCTATTAAAAACACAACATGCATACATAAAGATGTATCATAAAACAGACTGTATCAGTCGACTTATAATGGAAGTAGTCGACTTAACAGAGAAAGAATAAACACAGTACACACAATTTATCAGTCGACTTATAATGTTAGCAGTCGACTTACCAGTGAAAAAATAAACACAGTGAGAAAGAATAAACACAGTACACACAATTTATCAGTCGACTTATAATGTTAGCAGTCGACTTACCAGTGAAAAAAATAAACACACAGAACTCAGTAATCAGATAAGAGGTATTTCTCCCCCTTTGTCATCAACAAAAACAAAAAATAACGAGTAATAATAAGAGAAATAACTGTCTCATACATAAAGAACAGAGTCATCAATACATAGGAAAATAAAAACAGAATTAAGGAAAAATACACAATAAGAGAAAAAAGTCATCAATCGTCGTCTTCGGTGTCTTCATCAACAGATTGAGACGGTGGGGAAAATTGAGTAGTAAAGAGGTTAGTTAGGTTGGTGATTTTGGAGTCAAGAGAGTCAAGACGAGAATCAATAGTGATGGAATGTTCCATAAGATAGTTGACACATTGATAAAGAGTAGATGGATCATCATAATTAGCATGAGGACGAGATGAACTAGAAGATGCTGATGGTCTAGCAGAAGATGCCAGAGGTACTTGTGAGGGAGGAGGAGACCTAGGGGAAGTTCTAGGAGGAGGGTCAAGAAGCTTCATACGGGCTAAACTAGCATGATCGAAGCATTCATAATGCTTAACGACATTGGTCTCGGAGTCGAGATCAATATCATAAGCCTGAAAAACACGGGTAAGGAGACCTCCAAAAGGTAAGAAATGAGTATGATTTTATTCAAGTTTTGAAAAAATGACACGACCCCAATTTATTACAATCTTACCAAAAATGGCATAAACAGCTTGTTGCAATTCCATAGAATACTGATCATAACTTCCTCGTTTGGGAAGAATGTTATAAGCAAGTATTCTTGCAACCAATTTTGCAACAGGGTGTGATATTTTTACTAGTCATTGGGGGTCCATGATTGGGCAAAAATATTTTGGACAAAACAGATAAATCATCAAGGATAATTTCACTAAGATCGAGTCCCTCGTCATCAATACCCATTATGAGATTTATTCTCTCGGGTGTGAGAGTCAACTTAGTATTTTTGACCGAGGAACGGATAAAAACTTCTCCATCTTTCTTTTGAACAACTCTCATATTTGTGTAGAAAAGATAAATAAGTTGGGGATAGTAATTGGGTTGATTGACTAAAGATAGATACTCATAAAGACTGCAATTTTGGAAAAGAGGAACTAGGTTGAACCTATCTAAGTCATTAAAATTGACAAACCTTCATGAAAAAATGACAATGGTACACATGAGATACCATCGTTCTAAGAGATCAGGACTCAAAAGGTATTGTGAATAATCCTGAGATGATGAACTACCATCATGAGAACTTTTAGAACGTTTAGGTGTCATTAGAAAGGAGTTTAGGAAAGATTTTACCAAGAAGGAAGAGAAAGAACAACACAGCAGACGAGAATCAGCAGCACGACAGTCGACTCTTCTGATAGAACTTCTTCTCCTGCCTTAGGGTTTCTGATTTGGGGGTAAAGGTAAAAGTGAAGATGGAGGCTGTGAAGAATGTTTTAACTGAAGATAGACGGCTGTGATTCAAGAGGAAAGAGATCAACGGCTGATGGAGAGGTCACGGGTGAAAAGAAGATAAACTTTTATCTCAAAAACTGTGTGATGAATCGTCGCTGAAGACAATTTAACTCGCGACAGTCGACTGATAGTGTAGAGCAGTCGACTTAGTCGAGAAGAAAATTAATTTTTATATCTACTGATCAGTCGACTTGGGGAAGGTTCAGTCGACTGTCCAGAGAATAAAATAAGTATATAAGAAAATATAGTACAGTCGACTTGAAGAAGGTTCAGTCGACTTAACAGATAAAATTTTCAACAAATATCAATAAAATTACATATTCCTAGTTCTCTTCTTAAGTTAATAAAAGTATCTTCTTTAAGGGGTTTGGTAAAGATATCTGCTACTTGTTTATCAGTAGAGATAAAGTCTAAAGATATATCTCCTTCTAAAACATGATCACGTAGAAAATGATGTCGAATATCAATATGTTTCGTACGTGAGTGTTGAACCGGATTTTTAGATAGATTAATTGCACTGGTATTATCACACATAATTGAAAGTTTTTCAAAGGAAATACCATAATCTAATAAGGTTTTTTTCATCCACAAGATTTGTGCACATGCCAAACTTGCAGCGATATATTCAGCTTCTGTAGTAGATAGGGACACTGAATTTTGCTTTTTACATCACCAAGAAACTAGTGAATGTCCCAAAAAGTGACATGTCCCACTAGTGCTTTTGCGATCAGTTTTACTACCAGCAAAATCAGCATCGCTATATGACAAAAGTTGAAAATTATCGGTGCGTGGATAAAATAAATCATAATCAGATGTGCCTTTAATATATCTTAAAATTCGTTTTACAGATTTTAAATGAGACTCTTTAGGACTAGACTGATATCTAGCACATAAACATACGCTGAACATAATATCTGGTCTACTTGCGGTAATATATAAGAGTGAACCAATCATACCTCGATAGAGTTTTTGATCAACACTCTTACCTAATATATCTTTGTCAAGGGTAGTAGTAGTAGCCATAGGTGTGGATTTACTACTTGTACTATCCATGTTAAACCGTTTGAGTAATTCCTTTGCATATTTTCCTTGATTAATAAATATGCCATTTGAAGACTGTTTAATTTGAAGTCCAAGGAAATAATTGAGTTCACCCATGTGACTCATCTCAAACTCGTTTTTCATGGTGTTAGCAAACTCTTGACATAGATTATTATTAGTAGAACCAAAGATTATATTATCAACATATATTTGTATGATTAAGATATCATTCTTAATTCTCTTAATAAACAAGGTAGTGTCTACTTTACCTATCTCAAATCCTGTTTCTAAAAGAAAAGTTTTCAGACGATCATACCAAGTACGTGGTGCTTGTTTAAGACCGTACAAAGCCTTTTTCAATTTATAAACATGATTTGGAAATTGTTCATGTTCAAAACCTGGTGGCTGTTTAACATAAACATTTTCTTTAATAAACCCATTAAGGAAAGCACTTTTAACATCCATTTGATAAAGTATAAAATTCATGAAACAAGCAAAAGATAATAAAATTCGAATTGATTCTAGTCTAGCAACAGGAGCATATGTTTCATCAAAATCTATACCTTCTTCTTGATTATACCCTTGAGCAACTAGTCTAGCTTTATTCCTTACAACTTGTCCTGATTCATCTAACTTATTCTTAAATACCCATTTGGTACCAATAATAGTATGATCAGGAGGTCGTGGAACTAAATCCCATACATCATTCCTTATAAATTGGTTTAATTCATCTTGCATGGCATTCATCCAAAATTCATTCTCACAAGCTTCTTGTATATTTTTCGGTTCAAAATCCGACAAGAATGCTATATGAGAAATCATATTAATATGTGATCGTGTCTGAATACCATGGGAGATGTCACCAATTATTAAGTCATGAGGATGATCTTTAACTTCAACAAAAGATTTTGGTAAAGTTGAAGATATCACAATAGGATCAGTCGACTTGACAGGTTCTTCAGTCGACTGCTTTGCTTCAGTCGACTGGGAGTCCTTATCGGTCGACTTATCCGCAAGACTAGTTTGTTCTAAAGATTTAATCACTCTATTTAAAGGAGATGAGTCAGTTTCATCATCTTTAATTAAATTTGATGAAGGCAGAGATTCATCAAATATAACATGCATTGACTCTTCAATAGTCATTGTAGACTTATTGAAAATTCTATATGCTTTACTCCTATTTGAGTATCCCAAAAAGATACCCTCATTAGATCTAGGATCAAATTTATCTAAATTATCTTTAGTGTTCAGAATAAAACACTTACAACCAAATATCTTAAAATAAGAGACTTTAGGAATTTTGTTAAAAAACAACTCATAACAAGTCTTCTTTAGCTTAGGTCTTATTAGAATCCTATTTAAAACATAACAAGCTGTAGCAACAGCTTCAGCCCAAAAGTACTTTGGTAAATTGCTTTCAACAAGCATGGTACGTGCGCATTCTTGCAAAGTCCTATTTTTCCTTTCAACCACTCCATTTTGTGGTGAAGCTCTAGGAAATGCAAATGAATGTGTTATACCATTCTTGTTGCAATATTCTGTAAATGTTTCATTCTCAAATTCTCCACCATGATCACTTCTAATAGTGACTATGGTTAGAGATCTTTGGTTTTGAATACGTTTACAAAAATTTACAAATTCATCAAAAGCATCATTTTTATGTTTTAAAAAGAATGTCCAAGTGAATCTTGAAAAATCATCTACTAAAACAAATACATATCTACTTTTATTTAAAAAAGCAATTCTAGTAGGGCCAAATAAATCCATATGAATTAATTCGAGCGGCCTACTAGTAGAAATTACTTCTTTTGTTTTAAAAGTGGATTTGATTTGTTTTCCTAGTTGACATGCATCACATAACTTATCCTTTTTATAGGATAGTTTTGGCAGTCCTTTAACTAGGTTATACTTAGATATTTTTGAGAGATTCTTCATATTCACATGGCCAAATCTTCTATGCCAAAGCCAAGAATTATTGTTAGAAGCTATTAAACAAAAATCATTTGAAAACTCAATTGTATTTAAACACAATTCATAAATATTGTTTTTGTGAAAACCTTGAAAAATGATATTTTGCATAGTAGAGTCATAAATCAAACATGTATCTTTTTCAAATACAATTTTATATCTTTTATCACACAATTGACTAATACTTAACAAATTATGTTTTAATCTACTAACTAACAACACATTTTCTATAGTGGGGTTAGAATTTTTACCAACCATGCCGATTCCTATGACTTTTCCTTTGTTGTTATCACCAAAGGTAACTGTTCCTCCATCGATGCTTTGTATGGTGGATAGAAGATTGGCATGACCGGTCATATGTTTTGAACACCCGCTGTCAAGTATCTAGCGATCTTTCTTTGGTACCTATAAAATATTCAATGTAAATATGGTGCCCTTTTCATTGGGTCCAAAACATATTAGTTTGGGGGAAACCAAACCCATAATGAGTTTGATTTTCTTCCATAAGCAGGAATAAAATTAATAGAATTACACACATTTAATATATATGAATTGATATACGCAATTCTATCATTCTGATTTAAGTTAACTGGAACCCATACAAATTTGTTCTGTCCAGTCGACTTTACAGTATCCTTCAGTCGACTTCTACTAAAAGTCAATCGACTGGATGATACGATAGGTTAACTTATATGAGGTTTTGATCTTGTTGAATAAGATTCAATTCCTCTGGACAGACGACTGATGGATGGACTCAGTCGACTTAACCGAACGTCAGACTTGCTTTTATCACTAAAATTTACTACCTTAGGCTTGTAGCGCCCCGATTTCCAATACTGGGAAACCGTGACACGAGCCAAGACCTTTTCTTCAATTAGTCACAATACACAGAAAAACAGGAGAATTTAAAACTTTTTATTCGACACCAATGTATTACAAGTCTGAATATTATACAACTGCAATACATTACAATAAAGTTACAATATTACCTTTACATTTCCAAGTGTTATAACCTTCAACAATTTACATCAGAGTACAAGGAATGAAGAACAACACTTGGTGACTCTCACTTGAGTACTTCTCAACTAATAGATAATTAATACATATACTGTAGCGGAACTAAACATAACACTGACTCCTTGCTTTCCTTGCCTTGAGTCCTTCTGAATCTCGCCTTTGCACTTCGGCGATCCAGTACCTATGGAAGTGGGGACGTCAGTATTCACTGACGCTTAAAGGCTGATCATATAGCAGCGAATCTCCCAAACAACATACAAAATATAGCAATGGTGTTGGTGTAGTTTAAGTGTTCGTGAGTGCTATGACTAGACTCTAATGCGATATTTAGATAAAACTAGGATGCTTCCTATTCTAATGTCAGCAAGTCTCCGAAAGCAACATGCAGCCCATACTACATGCGACCCCATCTCAAGCTGTTTCTCCATATATAGGGATTTGAACCCGCGTTATGAACTTCTAATTGTACACAACCTGTTCCTGACACCTACACGTGACTCATGAGGTTGCAGATGTGGTCGTGTGCCACTGTTGTAGTACACCAGTGGTGTCTATGTTCGCCACTGCTACCCGGCCAACCGGACCTCACTCAAAACTAGACGAACCCAACATATCGGGTGTCATTTCAAAATCCAAATCATAGGGTCTCGCAAGCGCAGGGTAGCACGAATCCTACCCTGTGTCACCCCTGGGGTCTCGCAAGCGCAGGACTGCCCAATGCATCCTGTGGCACCCCTAAGCCACGGTACTTCAGGAATTAACAGCGCGAGATACGCAACCCGTGCTCCCAACTCGTGAGACGGCACCGTACGTATCCCTTTGACAGGATGGCGCAATCAAATAACACCACCTAGTCTGCCTCCAGAGACGAGTGAGTCGTAAGGTGCCCCCTACGACCGACTCCTCTCTTCCGGCAAGGGTTTAAGTAATGATCTTTATAAGTCACTATCCTAATGATGTCCCTAACCCTGAACACTCCTAGGGAGGACAATATTATAACCACAACATGCTAGGCCTTAAATTTGGCTTTGCAAGACAACTCTACTAGGCTGCTCTAACTAGACTTACCGGAACCCCTCAGGATCCGATTTGTGGCTCATTGATCCAAGACCTCGGCAATGCGAATATATGTGCATGCAACTACCCTGAACTTAGATTCCGTCTATACTCCGGTCCTCGATCAACCGACCCTGGTTAAGATTCGATGGCACACAAGGAGTGACTCCTCCACAGTTCCTTAGGGTAAGAAAACATTTGTCTTGAGGGTCGACATCCCTTAGGGGAACAATATCACCCTAGATGAGCACAACAACTGTGTACTAGCTAACAAGCTATGTACGAGTAACTACCACATACGAGCTAATAGCCACGTATGAAACCATAGCTACCTATGAGCCAGGCGAGCCTCGTAAGAGATAACAACGTACATATCGGCCAAATAAGCCGCGTATGAGACCAACAGCTACGCACGGGCCAGTCGAGCTGCGTACGAGACAACAACCTACATACGAGCCAAATAAACTACGTATGAGACCCACAGCTACATACGGGCCAGTCGAGCCACGTACGAGCACAACCATATGCAAACATCCATACAGGTAATCAATCCTAGAAGCAACCAAACGTGCTTACTAGCAAACTTGATCTTCTATTATTAGAAGCAACAGAAGAATCTACTAATAGTCTATGATTGGTATTCTACCAATGAAAACCGAAGGCGACATAACAATCTTTATCAAACTAACTATTACTAGTGGTCTTCCAAATCCTTATTACTTCAACCTATAGTACTTTAAGCATGGCATACAATTGCAAGCATCTTCCTATGATGATCTAATTATAGTACACAACATAACCACCAACCATAACACTCCTATAATGTTCTAAACATGGTAGGTTAATTAAACATCAATCCTACAACATTATAAGCATGTATAATGATTCCTACTACAATCCAAGTATAGATAAATGAATCTAGCATGGTATACAACTTTCCTACTAGCATGTAAGCATGGATAAATTAGTCTAGCATTATATACCACTTATCTAAATATAGATACATTAATCTAGCATGGTATACTACTTTCCTACAATTATCTAAGCATAGATAAATTGATCTAGCATGGTATATGCTTTCCTACAATCATCTAAGCATAGATAAATTGATCTAGCATAGTATATGCTTTCCTACAATCATCTAAGCATAGACAAATTAATCTAGCATGGTATATGCTTTCCTACAATCATTTAAGCATAGGTAAATTAATCTAGCATGGTATATGCTTTCCTACAATCATCTTAAGCATAGATAAATTAATCTAGCATGGTATATGCTTTCCTACAATCATCTAAGCATAGATAAATTGATCTAGCATGGTATATGCTTTCCTACAATCATCTAAGCATAGACAAATTAATCTAGCATGGTATATGCTTTCCTACAATTATCTTAAGCATAGATATGGTATATGCTTTCCTACAATCATCTAAGCATAGATAAATTGATCTAGCATGGTATATGCTTTCCTACAATCATCTAAGCATAGATAAATTGATCTAGCATGGTATATACTTTCCTACAATCATCTAAGCATAGACAAATTAATCTAGCATGGTATATGCTTTCCTACAAGCATGAATATCTTACTAAGCATGGATAACTACTAGTATGAACATACAACATTCCTAAGTATATATATGTATATACTTCTAAACATGGTAGATTAATTAGCATCAATCCTACAACATGTATGTCATTCCTACACATGATGGGTAATTTTAGAATAAATCCTACAACATGTATATCACTCCTAAACATGGTAGATTATTTTAGAACAAATCCTACAACATTCTAAGCATGAATAGCATCCCTAAACATGATAGAAAATTTTAGAACAAATCCTACAACATTCTAGGCATGAATAAATTAATCTAACATGATAGGAAATTTTAGAATGAATCCTACAACATTCTAAGCATATTTATACTAATCTAAACATGATAGGAATTTTAGAATGAATCCTACAACATTCTAAGCATAAAAACATGATAGGTAATTTTAGAATGAATCCTACAACATTCTAAGCATATTTATACTAATCTAAACATGATAGGAATTTTAGAATGAATCCTACAACATTTTAAGCATGAATAAATTAATCTAAACATGGTAGGAAATTTTTAGAACAATTCCTACAACATTCTACTACTACTACTACTTCATTTTAACCAAGGACATAACATACAACTATCTACTACTACTACTACTTCATTTTAACCAAAAACATAACATACAACTATCTACCACTACTTCTTCTAACACTTGCTACTACTTCTTTATTTTAACAACATACCATTACTACTTTATTTTAACAACATACTATTACTACTTTATTTTAATCTTTACTACTACTACTTTATTTTAATCTTGAATAGCTACTAACATTTTACATATCATCTACAACTATTTTATTTTATTATGAACATATACAAACATTTCTACCAATCTTTATTAGTATATGTTTCTTATTATTACTAGTGGACATAAAAGAGATCTTTTTAATCATTTTACAACTAGTGATTAGAAAAAGATCTTTTTATTCATTCTACAACTAGTGGTTTAAATTAATTTCTTTTTCATAAATTAGAGATAACATCTAATTTAGGTTCTTTTTAAGATAACAACAATAATAAAAATAAGGTAAGAACCTTTATTTGGTTCAACCAACATATGCTTATCTTTTTAGTCAAAGTCCAATACAAGTCCTACAACCAAAAATGGTTGTATAAAATATTCATATGCTTTATGTATAGTTCGTATCAAGTCCTACAACCCCAAACGGTTGTATGTTCAAGTCCATATGCCTTATGTCATTTTAGTCCACAAAACAACCTACTACCACTATAAAGATTCAATCTTTAGGTGTATTTAGCACTACTATTTGTTCTTTTCCTTCATGTGGTTATTACTCTTAACATTTACAAACATACAAATAGAGAATCACATACAACAACATTTATCACAACAACCCACTCCAAAAACTAAAGAAAACAAAACAAGGAAGGCAAGAAGAAGAAGAAACATCAAAAACAATAATACAAACAAACAAGCAAACAAAGAGAAACCCCCACCGTAATCTTTTTGTAGGAAGGACTAGCCTATGCTCCTTATCCTTCCCCTTAGCTTCTAAGAACTCCTAAGAAGACCTACAAAGAAAACTCTCCAATTAGTATGGTGTTCTCTCTTTCTTTTCCTTTCCTTCTTTCTTTCTTTTTGATCTTTCTAAAATGAGACAAAGGTGGAGGAAGGGGGTATTTATAGGTGGGAGAAAGGGTGGAAAGTGCAAATGTACACACACACATTTGCATTTTGGCCCTCCCTTAAATTGGGGGCCGGCCATACCCCTAGGAGGGTAGGGGTGAGGTGGGGGAGGTGTTATGTGGTGGAGGTGTGGTGTGGGAGAGATAGTTTCTAGTAATCTCCCTTAATCCCTTATGTCTTTGTAACCCTAGGATTAACTACTTATAAACCCTAACACTCTACTAGGTTTTGTCATAACAAAACAAGTGTTGTCCAAAATACACAACACACAATTCGTATAATGCACTAATCGACATACTACTCGTACGTGCGCATATATATCTGTATACTGAAAATCTTTGCAAAATCCGTATAAAATAATTTAATCTCGGAAATAATAATAAAATAAATTTTATTATTAGTTCGGAAGATCACGGTATCAATTTGATACAATACGGATGTATACTGACTGATATCTGGGTACAGATAATGTCTATGAACAAACCGGGTGACAATCACCAAAATATTCCAATTTTGGAATTAAAACAAAATAATAATAAAATAATAATAAAATAATAATAAAATATCAATTTATATACGGTAATATCCGTCCGGGATATTACAAGGCTTTTCAAAGAATTCATATAGTTTATGTGTAACACTAGAAATAGATTCAGATTTATTTCTACTAGTGTTTTTAGAAGAAGATTCTTTTATAGGAGAATTTTTGAAACCAAGACCATATTTTGGACTAGATTTCACTTGATTATAAAGGACATCATTTAAATTCTCTTTGCCTTTGTTAAACTTAGACACGTTTTTGGATATCTCTTCATAATTCTTTTTTAGAGATTCAAGATCAGTATCTAAACTTGCAATGCGAGAATTTAAAGATTTCACTTCCTTATCAAGGTTAAGATTTTCTTGAGAAAGTGTTTGATTAACTTTCTCTAGATTCTTAACTCTAATCTTTTCCTTTTTCAACTCTTGAAAGATTTCATTAAAAGCATCAAGTAAATCTTTTGAATCAAAATCATTACTTACATGATCTTGTGAAGCCATAAAGCACATGTTTGCAACTTCATTGTTTTCATCAGTTTCTTCTTCTGAAGAAGAATCACTGTCATCCCAAGTTGCTTGATAAGCCTTCTTGTTCTTGGCAACCTTATTCTTCGTGTGTTTGTCCTTCTTGAAGTTGGATGTCTTTCCCTTATTCTTTGTATTTTTTAGGGGACAATCCTTCTTCATGTGTCCTGTTTTATTGCACCTGAAACAAGTAGGAGGATCATTAGAATCTCTAAATTTGGAATTGAACTTACATTTCTTTAGAAATTTTTTGAATCTTCTAGTGAACATGGCTATCTCCTCTTCATCTTCTTCCTCATCTTCTGAGTCTGTCATGGCTTGAAAAGCCAATGATTTCTTCTTCGCCTGTTGTGATTCTGCATCCTTCTTTCGCTCTTCAATTTGAACATCGTACGCCATTAGATTTCCCACAAGATTCTCAAGAGAAAGTTGTGACAAATCATTTGCTTCTTCTATTGCAGTGGTCTTCTTTTCCCATTCAGGAGTGAGTGCACGAAGAACTTTTCTAACCATCTCTGCTTGAGTGTATGTCTTTCCAAGTGCCACAAGTGAGTTTGTCATGTCAGTAAATCTGGTGATCATCTCGGACACATTTTCATTTTCCTTCATGCGGAACATCTCAAACCTGTGAACAAGAACAGATATTTTAGATTCTTTCACTTTGTTTATTCCTTCATGAGTTACCTCGAGTGTATGCCAGATTTGATGTGCGGTTGTAGCATTTGATACACGGTTGAACTCTTCCTTTGTGAGAGCACAAAATAATGCATTCATTGCTTTTGCATTATTCATAGTTTGGTTCTTCATATCATCATTCCATTGTGCATTTGGAATAGTAGGAGCAGTGTATTCCATTTCCGTCATGTGCCATATTTCATAGTTGATTGATTGGAGGTAGATCTTCATTCTGCACTTTCAATAGTTGTAGTTTGTTCGATCGAATAGAGGTGGCCTTTGTGTAGATTGGCCTTCATGGTACTGATTTGCATTTGAAGTAGTTGCCATAGCCTGTAACCTTGCTCTGATACCAAGTGTTGGATCCTGTAGGCGAGGCAACAAACACTAGAGGGGGGGTGAATAATGTTAATTAAAAAAAACTGCGGAATAAAGAATTTTTCTTCGGTGCAGTCGACTTAAGAGTGAACCAGTCGATTGAGATAACCAAATAAAAGAAAATTCAACCAACTCTGTGCAGTCGACTTAAAGTTGAGACAGGCGACTGAAGACACAGTTAATATTCAAAGATACGAGACTGACCAGTCGACTGATAATGTGCTGAGTCGTCCAGACAAATTTCACAGAACTTAAACAAACAGAAAAATGTAAATGCAAGTTCAAGAGATACAACCACAGAGTACACACGATGTATCCTGATTCGGTCCTTCCGACCTACATCCAGTCCCCAAGCAACCCACTTGAGATTTCCACTATTCTTGAAAACAAGTTTACAAGAATACCCTACGGCGTTCAGACAACAACCTTGTCTAACCCGTAGTCCTTTCTCTCAACCAGAGAAAGCACCCCACTCTAACACCAAGAGTGAAACGACCGACTCTACACCCTAGAGTCTAACTCTCCAACCGAGAGCAAAAGAAAACAATAAAAAGTTTACAGTCAACCTATAGCCTTGTTTGTGTTATGTGATGTAGAACGTGGCTAAAAAGAGGTCGACTTCTATATCCAATCCAGAACGAATTCTGATGTTATACTGGACTGAATGTAGAGAACTGTTACCGCTGATTTTGGTGTGGGGGTAAACAGATAGAATTTGTGAGTCCGAGAAAAACCTGAACAGTTGACTCGAGCCTTCTTGCTCCTGGCGCAACCTGCAAGGAAGTGCGAGACACCAGGGTTGATTCCGGCGACGCACCCTCCGATGCTCTTGTTAGTAATCAGAAGAGATTAAGAAAGAGCTTAAAAGTGGTGAAGAAGTGATTAACCTGGTCATGGTGGTAGGGGGTGGTATTTATAGTCGCCAGGGGAGCCGTTCAAGGGTCTGATTTCCTGTGTAACAGCCGGGAGCAAAATCCTCAGTCTGTTTAGAAAATCTTTCCTTGATTCCCGGTGAGAGCAAATCAAGGCCATTGACTTGGCCAAATCATGGATCCTGATTTGTCTCTTGTTGGTTTGGGTTCATCTCGGGTCGGGACTCGTACCCGATAGGTGTGGATCCGTTCGCGGGTTATTGGATCCGTGAGAAGGAGATTCAATACCCGCCTTGGATCCACGTGTATGTGAAATTACCATTTTACCCCCGAGCATCGAGATTCGTGCCCAATCTGGACGGTTCCGATTTAACCCCATTTTTAGCCTTATCACGAGCCTCCCACTCCTAAAGACTGAGCGTGATCAGCCTTTGAGGAGTAGTTTGACTGTTTTGGTGGCTAGCGGAGTTGTATCGGAGTCCATATGGAGGACTTAGGATCTCGAAGGGGGTAGTGAGGTAACTTTTTGATGCCATGTGCTGTTTCCTAGCCATATCGAGTATTTGGCGTCTTTCGTCTATTTTTTTCGGATTATTTATTTAATTTTGCGATGTATTTACTAATCGTTCGGGGGCCTTAACAGTGCATTCTGGGCAATAATCGTTCATTCAGGGGCCCAGAAATATACCCCCAAATTTTCAATTATTTTCTAGAATTTTTAGTTAAATTTCCCTAATTTTTCGCAATTTTTCGCAATTTTTTAAATAAATAAAGCAATTTAAATAAATAAAAAACGATTTTTAATACTGATTTATGGCGTGGCACAATCTGGACCTTTGATCATCGTCGAGCGTGATTTTCTGAGGGATCTGAAGGTCTCCATCGCTCGGCGTCTTTTTTCTCCGTTTACGAGCTCGGAATGGCACTTGCTCGGCTGCCGACCGGAGACTAGGGGTTTCAGCAGTCTGAGCGACGTGGTGCAGTCTGATCCATTGGATGGCGACGCGCATCTCAAGACGGGCACATTTCTCAAGAAAACACTATCTTGTCGTATAGTGTCCTCGGCGAGATCTGGGCCGTCTGATCGAGATCAGGCGCGAAAGTTGAGGAGAAAGTGTGTTTTCTCTGTTTGCGAGCTCGGAAAGGCACTTGCTCGGCAACCGACCGAAGGCATGGGGTTTCGACAGTCCGAGCGACGTAGCGCAGTCTGAGCCGTTGGATGGCGGCGCGCATCTCAAGACGGGCACATTTCTCAAGAAAACACTATCTTGTCGTTTAGTGTCCTCAGCGAGATCTGGGTCGTCTGATCGAGATCAGGCGCGAAAGTTGAGGAGAAAGTGTGTTTTCTCCGTTTGCGAGCTCGGAAAGGCACTTGCTCGGCAACCGACCGAAGGCATGGGGTTTCGACAGTCCGAGCGACGTGGCGCAGTCTGAGCCGTTGGATGGCGGCGCGCATCTCAAGACGGGCACATTTCTCAAGAAAACACTATCTTGTCGTTTAGTGTCCTCGGCGAGATCTGGGCCGTCTGATCGAGATCAGGCACAAAAGTTGAGGAGAAAGTGTGTTTTCTCCGTTTGCGAGCTCGGAAAGGCACTTGCTCGGCAACCGACCGAAGGCATGGGGTTTCGACAGTCCGAGCGACGTGGCGCAGTCTGAGCCGTTGGATGGTAGCGCGCATCTCAAGACGGGCACATTTCTCAAGAAAACACTATCTTGTCGTTTAGTGTCCTCGGCGAGATCTGGGCCGTCTGATCGAGATCTGGCGCGAAAGTTGAGGAGAAAGTGTGTTTTCTCCGTTTGCGAGCTCGGAAAGGCACTTGCACGGCATCCGACCGGAGAAGGGGGTTTCGGCAGGACGAGCGACGCGGCGCAATCCGTCTCGAGACGATCCTGTTCCCAAGGACATTAATGGTGCTCCGGGGTTCGTGCGGCGTTCCACCTTCCCCAGGTCATTAAGGATGATTCCTTCAATTAATGCGTGGTGTTACAACTCCCGAGGATCATAATGGCTAGGCCTTGGAGGGTAGGCTATAAGTACTCCACTTTCTTTGTCATTTCAATCGCATCAACATAGAGTTTCAGACCTTGGAGGTATCTGCCTTGGGTAACTTCTTTTTTGAGGTCCGGAGGGGAGGTTGCTCTTCTGCCCGGTTCTTCTCCCGTTCCGGACGGCCCCGAAGTGGATGTCAGGAGCGGGGGGGGGGGGGGGACGAGGCAGTAGTGGTGACGACCATAGTTCGGACCCGAGGGATGAGTTACTTCGGGAGGACGGGTGGTCGCCCTGTTGCCTTGTTCTTCTCCCGTTCCTCGCGGTTCCGAAGGGGATGTCGGGAGCGGGAGAGAATGAGGCAGTAGTGGCGACGACCGTAGTCCGGACCCGGGGTGTGAGCTGCTTCGGAAGGACGGGTGGTCGTTCTCCCACCAAGATCTTCTGCCTACTCTGTTGGCTCCGCAGCGGGTGTCAGGGTCGGCAGAGATCAGGGTGGGAGAGGTGATGATCCATGTCCAAATCCGAGGGGTGAGCTTGTTCGGAAAGACGGGTGATCGCTCTTTCACTTCCGATCCGTCGGTGAGATTGAGGGGGGAGAAATAAACGGTGTTCCGATCTTGTTGTTTGCAACTGTGAAGGCTCTGTTGCCAGAGTCCTCTGCCGGGCCGAGCCTTCCAGTTATAATCAACTAGCTCGGAATGGTGCGCTTCTCCCGATCTCTGAGTGTTGATCTGCTTTCAACTGGGCCTCGCGGGTCGGCGAAATGCCGACCGAGACGTGGGGCCCGGGGGGCTCGCCGAGGGCGGTGCCTTAAAACTTCGAATCAAAACTTTTTCTGGCTTCTCTAGACATTGGTGGGGCGTCTGAAGGTTCGATCGTCCGAGCGACGTGGCGCAATCTGAGCCGTTGGATGACGGCGTGCATCTCGAGACGAGCACATTCCTCAAGAAAACACTATCTTGTCGTCTAGTGTTCTCGACGAGATCTGGGCCGTCTGATCGAGATTTTACGCGAAGTTTGAAGAGAAAGTGGGTTTTCTCTGTTTGCAGGCTCGGGAAGGCACTTGCTCGGATTCCGATCGGACTCTGTTGCAGACTGGCTCGGATTGCGTGCGGCTCGGATTCAGGTCCCATCACGCCGAGCTGGTTGACTTGGTGAGGAAGGCAGTTGTGTTGGGCCTTCGCGACGTTTCGAGAGCAGCCCAAAAGTCGCACTTATTCGTTTGGAAGTCCAAGGGACGTTCCATTTTCACTATAAATCTTCACCCCCCCCCTTAGACCAAGTATCATTTTTTACTTTTACTCTCTCTCTTCAGTTTTTACTTTGCCTTCGAAGTTTTCAGCTCTCTGGTGGCGGTGCTAGCTGTCGCGGTAGCGTTCCTTGTCTCCGGTGAACTTTCCGACCGTACCTGTCACTTCAAGGTCAGTCTCTTTCCCTTCTCTTTTAGAAAAAATGGTTAAGATCACGGATGAGACCCCCGCCTCGGAACAAGCCGTTGGCCGAGGGGATGAAGGGAAGGAGGTAGTGGAGCCGAGCGATCAGAATGTCGTTCGTCCGGACAGAGAGGGCGAAGTGGCCGAGTTGCCTAAGGAGGTTGCGGCGGTGTCCCGGGAGGGCAAGGCCGTGGTCACGATCGTGGAAACGCCGAAGAGAGCGGGGGCATTCGGTCGGCAGCCTATTGCCCTGTCGAGCGTGGGAGGCGTCCGGGACTATGCCGAGGATACCTTAGAGAGAGTAACCCAAGGCACGACTAAGTTGGTGGAGGAGAACGAGCCGAGGGAGCTGTCCGAGGTGGATCATACCATCTCGTCTCTCACCGAGGGGGACCTTCACCTGATCCGAGAAGGCTTCCGGATCCCTGCCGACTATGGACTGCTCCTCCCCGGGCCGGGTTTCCGAGCCAACACAAAGTCCTCGTCGGACGTTTGCGTCTTTCCGGTCGACTCCCTTATTGCCGGACTCCGCTTTCCCCTCCACCCGTTCGTGGTTGATGTTTTGACATGGTACGGTTTGAGCCCCGCCCAGCTGATGCCGAACACATGGAGGCACGTCATGGCTTTCGTCCTCCGATGCCAAGAGGTCGGCGGTAAGCCGAGTATGTTCCTCTTTCGGAGTCTCTATCGACCCTGTCAGCCAAGGAGAGACGAACAGAGGTTCTACCTTTCGCCCCGGACGGGCGTGAAGCTGATCGAGAATCCGGACTCGATCAAACATTGGAAGGAGAAGTACTTCCTCATCCGAGCTCCGGCACCGTGGGTGATACCGACGGTTTGGGCAAAGGAGGGTCTGCCCAAGCGGACCAAGAGGGAGGCGGCGCTGAGTGATGAGGAGGCGGAGGTCCAGAGGAAGCTCCTCGCCCTGCCAGCGCTAAGCTGGAAAGATATTACCGAGGAGGATCTGTTCCGTGGGGGTCTCAGTCCGATCGACCCTAGTATGCTTCTGGTATTTTTGCTTTTTGCTTAGAGTTCATGAAAATTTTTCTAAGTTTTTTCATTCGGTTTGTGCAGAGACGATAAAGCTAGACTACAAGGCTCTGGTGGCGAAGGGCCGATCGGAGCAGGAGGCAAAGAAGAAGAGGCCTTCGGCGGCGCCCCAGGACAGCCAAGCTTCGAAGAAGCCTTCGGTTGAGAAGCCTGCCGACCAACCGAAGGTCGCGGTCCTTGAGAAAGGGGAGATCAGGGTCCTCGACTCTCCTGCCTCGGGTGCGCCGACACCGCCCCCGAAGGGGGATGCTCCCGGTTCGTCGAGCGGTGTGTTCGGCGCGAAGGAGGTGCTATCCCTCTAGGTTCCGCCCCTCACTGCCGAGGCGGAGAGGATCTTGACCGAGCGTCATAAGCAGATCTTCGTTCCTGACTAGCAGGTGATGAACGTCGACGGTTTCTTGGGCGACGGCAACATCTGCATGGAGGCGGTGAAGCACCTACCGACCCCAAAGGACCGAGCGACCCTGAAGGCCGGGCAAGCAGGGGACGCCGTGATGCAGATCGCTCGGAATACTATGTCGGTAAGTAGGCCGAGTTCTCCCTCACCAAGATTTCTTTCTTAGAATTTTTCCAAGTCCTTGGATTCGGATTTTAATGTGCTGTTCTTTTTCAGACTCTCTGCCACTTCAAATTCCTGGTCGAGGAGTTGGCGAACAAGGAACAGGAGAAGGAGCGGGAGAGGGCGGAGCGCGTCAAGGTTGCGCAGCAGCTTGATGCCGAGCAGCTTCTCTCGACGAAGAGGGCTGCTAAAGTGGGGGGCCTGGAGAAGCAGCTGACCGAGTCCATTCAGCTGTCGAAGGATGCGGCAACCAAGCTTGAGGCAAAGGAGAAGGAGGTTGCCGAGCTGAAGGAGGCGCTGGCCAATGCTCGGTCGGAAGCGGAGAAGGCTCGGAAGAGGGCCGAGAAAATTATGGCCAAGCACCAGAAGAAGCTGAAGAAGGTGAGGAAGGCCGTACAGGAGGAGGCTGCGCAGCACATGCTCCAGAACATGGAGGATGCCTACGGTCGAGCCCTGCTCCACGTGGTCGCCAAGAACCCGGGCTTCGATACGTCTTCCTACCGCTTCTACGACCCCGTGGAAGGGGAGGAGGAGGTTCCCGAGGGGATGCTTAACCCCAAGGGAGAGACGGAAGTCGTCGAAGGCCCGGGGGAGGGCGAGGCCGAGGACGAGGAGGAGGACGACTCCAAGGAGGAGAGCGGGGGCGAGGACGGAGGCGAGGGCGGTGGCGAGGACAAAGCCGGGGGGTCGACGGACCCTAACGACAAAAAGGTCGACCCCTGACTCGGTTGTCTTTTTTAGTCTTTTTTCTTTTGTAAGCCTAGCTGCGGACTGGCCACCGTTTTTGTAAAACTTTTTCCTTGGTTTTGAATGAAAATATTTTGTTTGGCCAAAATTTGTCCAAGTGTTGAGCCTCGGATTTGTGTGTGACTAGTTGTAGATGTTTCCGTGTATTGTCCCATCGGATTTATCCCCGCTTTTCAGGTGAAGTTCGGTCCGATCACGGAGGTTGTATACCTTCGGAAGGAGCTGGCGAGAACGAAGGGTGAGCTCTCGAACAGCCGTCAGAGTCGGTTTCTCCTGCTCGGAAGGTTGGAGGAGACGAAGGCAGCTGTGCGGAGGTATTGCCGCGAGCTGTGGCAACTGCGGAAGCATCCCCAAGCTCCTTGTCCCGAAGGCGAAGTCGAGAGGCTCCGTAGAGAGCTCACTGCCGCCGAGCAGAAGAATGACGACCTTTTGGTTGAGGTCCAACACTTGGAATTAGCGGAGAAAGAACGCTCGGCGGAGGAAGAGAAGCTGACTTTCGAGCTGGAGAAGGCGTCGGTCGAGTGCAAGAAGTTATTGGCCGAAGTCGACAAGCTCAGAAGGATCACGATAGATAGGGGGATCGAGGTCACCCACTTCCGACGGCTCGCGACCGATGGTGCCAACGCCTCTGGCTCGTCAAGGCCTTCTCGTTCGAAGAAGTTGGCGAAGGACGACGCTCTGAGAGACAGAATCATTGAACTGGAGGAAGAGATCACGTCGCTCAAGCCTGTGCGGAGAGGGCTAACGTTCGCAGTACGTCGTGCACTCGCGAAGAGAGCGAGAGGGGGATTACGTTTTACGAACTTGCGACACGCTCGCCTATGACTGGGCGGAGTCCAGCCGACGCTCAGAGCAGTGCGGCCGTCTCGTCGAGCGGGGCCTCGGTCGGCGCCACAGTTAGAGCCAGCAGCGAAGGGGGGTCGCACTTCGTTGGTTTAGGATCGAGCTCGGAGGGCAGGCCTCGTCGTCCTCGTGTTTCCCTAAACCGAAGCATTCCCCTTCCGAAGAGACTCTAATCATGTCGTTTTTCATCCCCTCTGACTTATTGTAAAACGTTGAGTCGGTCTTGATGTATGTGAAGCCAGTGTATATATATATGAAATGCAAATCTGAAAGTTTCTTCAGAGAATTTCCAAGTGTTGGACTTCGGCAGTGCATTGAAATTTTGTTATTTGCTTTCCCCTTTTTTCAGCTCGAGGCGGCCGATTCGTATGCTGATCTCCACGGTTCGGATGATGAGTCTGAATCCGATGCCACTTCTGGGACGGTGGCTCTGAGTCCTAGGAGCGTCGAGTTGGAGTTACGCCGAGCTGAGGGTGAGCGGGCTCACCTTTTGTCCGTCCTCGACCTACGGGAAGCCGAGATCCAACGTCTGGAGAATAGGATCGCCGAGTTGAGCCCTGCAGAAGGGGATGAGGATTCGCAAACTGCGTTCAGCAACGCTCTTCGGGTCAAGTGTATCCGGCACAACCAGTCGAAGATCATAGCCGAGCGGGATGATTTGCTCTCGGAGATTCGGCACTTGCAGACTGTGGTAGCGAAGCTCCGAAACGATGCAGAGGAGCTACCAGCCGAGGAGGACGAACAGTCGACCGAACAGTCTAGTGAGGATATTTCTATATGAGGGCCAAGTGTAGTAGGTCGGTGGCGTGTATTTTGTTTGCCAACACTGTAACCATGGAAGAGATGTGTTTTGTATTATGTGCCGATCATTAATAAAATTCTCTTTCATTGCTCTGCATATTTGTCTTGCTTATAACTGGGTCGGTCGCGCCGAGGTCTTTGAACCGAGCGCGTTAGTTCCGTCGGCGAGAGCGTTGAACCGAACGGGTTCCTATATGTACGGTATTTTGTCGTTTAGTGACTCTGACAGAGTACGGTGTGAGTTCCTTGGCGGCTCTGTCCCCGAGAAAGCGCTAACTTGTCGTTTAGCGCAGGCGGCAAGATCTGAGCCATTGAACGTAGGCACGAATCTCGAGGCAGCTCAGTTCCCAAGAAAATGTTATCTTGTCGTTTAGCGCAGGTGGCAAGATCTGAGCCGTCTGATCGAGATCAGGCACGAAAGTTGAGGAGAAAGTGACTTTTCTCCGTTTGCGAGCTCGGGAAGGCACTTGCTCGGTAGCCGACCGAGGGCGTAGGGCTTCGGGCTTCGGCTATTAGGTAGGAGAGCTCGGATTATGTGGCCGAACGTAGCTTCGGTGTCCCTCCGCTGACGGAGCAGAGGGGCGGACCATTCCCGGTTTGCCGAGAAGCAAGCTTGGGGGGACTGGGAGCTAAGTGTTGGACTCCGGGTCCATCGTTGCAGTTCAACGGTTGTGGGAGCAATTCCGAACGGCGATCTACCACTGGCTTGCTCGGAAGCGAGCCGAGGAGGTAAAGTCGAGCCGAGTGTTGGACTCCGAACCATCGGTGTAGTTCAACGGTTGTGGGAGCAATTCCGAACGGCGATCTACCCCTGGCTTGCTCGGAAGCGAGCCGAGGAGGTAAAGTCGAGCCGAGTGTTGGACTCCGAACCATCGGTGTAGTTCAACGGTTGTGGGAGCAATTCCGAACGGCGATCTACCCCTGGCTTGCTCGGAAGCGAGCCGAGGAGATAAAGTCGAGCCGAGTGTTGGACTCCGAACCATCGGTGTAGTTCAACGGTTGTGGGAGCAATTCCGGACGGCGATCTACCCCTGGCTTGCTCGGAAGCGAGCCGAGGAGGTAAAGTTGAGCCGAGTGTTGGACTCCGAACCATCGGTTTGGTTCAATAGTTGTGGGAGCAGTTCCGAACGACGGTCTACCCCTGGTTCGTCTGGGGACGAGCCGAGGAGGTGAGGTCGTGCCGAACGTGGACTCCGAACCATTGGTTGAAATCACAATTTTAAAAGCAGGCGATAAGAGGGGAGAGAAACATGCGAGTTCACAAACATGAAAGAGCTTTCTTTATTGATAATCGACGGCGAACCGTTTTACATAGTACAATTTATGAAAATAGGTTACAAGTCGGGGGACTGGAATGGCTCGATATCCTATGATACTTAGAGCGGCGCCGGAGCGCTTTCTTGGTATTTTAGGAGGTGGTCGGCATTCCAGGTCCTCGGAAGCTCTCTGCCCTCTAGGTCTTCAAGGCGATATGTTCCAGGCCGAACTACTTTTGTGATCCTGTACGGCCCTTCCCAGTTCGGAGCCAGCTTGCTCTTCTGACTGGGGAAGGATATGGCTAGCTTTCTCAAGACCAAATCTCCTTGCTTAAGGTTGGCGGGCCGGACCTTTTTGTTGTACGCCAGTTCAACCCTCCTTCGGTAACTCTGCTGCCGAATCGCCGCTCTTTCCCTCAGTTCATCTATCAGGTCTAAGTCTGCTCTGAGGTCTCTGGCATTCTGTGCTTCGTCATAGGCTGTGAGCCGAGGGGAAGGTATTCCGACCTCGAGAGGTATCACGACCTCGGACCCATAGGTGAGGTTGAAAGGGGACTCGCCTGTGGGGGTCCGCTTGCTCGTGCGGTAGTTCCATAGGACGTTGGGGAGCTGGTCGACCCATAAGCCCTTAGAACTTTTGTCTAGCCTTTTCTTGATGCCTGTGAGGATCTGCCGGTTAGCATTTTCTGCCTGTCCGTTCGACTGAGGGTGGGATACGGACGAGAAGCGCTGCTGGATGGCCAGGTCGTCGCATAGAGCTCGGAATGCTGCGCCAGTGAACTGAGTCCCGTTGTCCGTTACGAGGACACGGGGGACGCCGAACCTACAGATTATGCTTTTCCAGAAGAACTGTACCACCTTGTTCTCGGTTATGGTGGCGAGGGGCTCGGCCTCGACCCACTTCGAGAAGTAGTCGATGGCTACGACCAAGAACCTGAACTGACCCGGAGCCGGAGGGAAGGGCCCTAGTAAATCCATGCCCCACATTGCGAAGGGGATGAGACTTGATAGGGAGGCGAGGTTGGCTTGAGGGAGGCGTCGGATACTAGAGTGTCTCTGACAAGAGCTGCATTGCCGAACGTGTCGCTCGGCATCTTGAAGGAGGGTCGGCCAGAAGTACCCATAATTCAAAGCTTTTCGGGCCAAGGACCTAAATCCTGAGTGTGCCCCTCCGATGCCTTCATGGAGCTCTTGTAAGGCATATTCGGCCTGATCCGGAGAGAGGCACCTTAGGTACGGTCGGCCGTCTATTTGAGAGAAAGAGCGTTTGTATAGGATGCCCTCGATCAAGACATACCGCTCGGCCCGGGTTCTGACTCGGCGAGCCTCTTTGGGGTCTTCGGGTAGGAGCCCGTCCCTCAAGAACTCCACAAGAGGCTTCATCCAATTATCTTGTAACATAACCGGCAACGATTCCACTGAGCCAGGTGTCTCGTCTTCGATGCTCGGCTTAGAGAGGACCTCGATCAGTACGGTCTGTTCGAGACCTTGCAGTGAGGACGAGGCCAATTTGGAGAGGGCATCGGCCTGTGAGTTCTCTTCACGAGGGACCCGCTGGATGAGCGCCTCCTCGAAATGGTTCATGAGGGCCCGAACCTTGGTGAGGTACTTCGCCATCCGCTCGTCTCGGGCCTCGTATTCGCCCAAGACCTGATTTACGACGAGCTGGGAATCGCTGTGGATTCGGAGGCACTGCGCCCCAGCACTTCGTGCAAGTCCGAGGCCAGCAATGAGTGCTTCGTACTCCGCCTCGTTGTTCGAGGCCTTAAAGTTCATGCGGATCGCGTACTGGAGGACGAAGTCGTCAGGGCCGTTCAGAATGATGCTGGCGCCGCTTCCTTCATTACATGAGGATCCGTCCACGAATACTGTCCAAATGGGGGGTCCATTCAGGACGTGGCCGACCTCAGGAATAGTGGACTCTATGATGAAGTCGGCGAGTGCCTGCGCCTTAATTGCCGTCCGAGGCTGGTAAGAGATGTCATGCTGGCTCAGCTCTATGGACCACTTCATCAGTCGGCCCGAGGTCTCAGGCTTGTAGAGGATCTGCTTTAGGGGTTGGTCAGTGAGGACGACGATCGAGTGGGACTGAAAGTATGGCCGAAGCTTCCTCGCCGCCGTGACTAGGGCGTAGGCCATCTTCTCTATCATCGGATAGCGGAGCTCGGCGTCCCGAAGCACCTTGCTCACGTAGTAGATCGGCCTTTGGGTTCGGTCCTCTTCTCTCACCAAGACAGCGCTCAAGGTCTGCTCGGAAGCAGCCAAGTAGACGAAGAGAGTCTCGCCCAGGACCGGTTTGCTGAGCAGAGGGGGGTTCACCAAGTAGGCCTTCAGCTGGTCGAACGACTCCTGTTGTGGCTGGCCCCATTCAAAACCCTTAGCCCCCCTGAGTGCTTTGAAGAAGGGGAGGCATTTTTCCCCTGACTTCGAGAGGAACCGACCGATAGCGGCGAGCCGACCAGTAAGCTTCTGCACCTCCTTGATGTTCCGAGGTGGGGCCATGTCTAATATGGCCTTAATCTTCTCGGGATTAGCTTCGATCCCTCGTTGGCTTACCATGAAGCCGAAAAATTTTCCCGAGGAGACCCCGAACGCACACTTGTTCGGGTTCAGCCGCATGCTGTGCCTTCTCAACACGCCGAAGGCCTCCTGGAGGTCGGCCACGTGATCTATGCCTCGGACGCTCTTGACGAGCATGTCGTCAACGTACACCTCCATATTCCGGCCTATCTGGTTCTGGAAAACCTTATTGACGAGGCACTGATAGGTGGCGCCCGCGTTCTTCAAGCCGAACGGCATGACCCGATAGCAGTAGAGGCCCTGGTCGGTGATGAAGGACGTCTTCGGAATGTCCGGAGGGAACATTCGGATCTGATTGTACCTCGAGAAGGCGTCCTCGATAAGGGTGTCGATGTTCGGGAGAGGGAATGGATCCTTCGGACACGCCTTGTTCAGGTCGGTGAAGTCAATGCATATCCTCCACGAGCCATTGGACTTCTTGACCATTACCACATTCGACAGCCACTCGGGGTAATTTACCTCCTGTATGAACTTGGCCTTCAGCAGTTTATCCACCTCCTCTTTGATGGCCTGTTGTCGCTCGGGAGCGAACTTTCGCCTCTTCTGCTGAACCGGTTTGCACCCCGGTTCGACACTTAGGTGATGGACGAGCAGCTCCTCGGAAATGCCGGGCATGTCCGCGGCCGACCATGCAAACAGGTCGCGGTTATCCCGGATGCATTTAATCAGGTCCGAGCACAGTGTGGTCGACAAGGATTTGCTGATGAGGAACTTCCGGCTCGGGTCCTCGTCCAAGAAGAGCACTTCTTCTAACTCGTCCGCCGGCTCGGACGTTGGCCGAGCTTTCGGCTCGGGGATTTCTAGTGTCTCGAGCGAGAGCACTGGTCCCCCGGTGGAAGTCATGTAGCACTTCCTGGCTGTTTCTTGGCTTCCCCTGACTTCCCCTACTCCCGACCGGGTGGGGAACTTCATCTTCAAATGGTACGCCGAGGGGACAGCTTCCAAGGTGGCTAGGCCGGGTCGGCCTAGGATGACATTATACGCTGCCGAGACGTCGACGACCAAAAAGTCCATCGGCTCGGTCCGGGTAGTAGGGGTGCTTCCCGCAGTAACGTCTAGGGTTATCACCCCCTCGACGGTTACCGGGACCCCCGTGAACCCGTGGAGTGTGTAACCGGCCGGCTTGAGACGGTCTTAGGACAGCTGCAGGCCTCGGAAGGCCGAGAGGAAGAGGATATTGACCGAACTCCCATTGTCTACTAAAATCCTCTGTACCTTGAAGTTGGCCATGCGGAGGTCGATGACGAGGGCGTCACAATGTGGGGTTCGGACCCCTGCGAGGTCTGCATCGGAGAAAGACACAGGGACGCCGAGACCTTTGGGGGGAGGGGCACTGTGGACCGAGTTGACCTCTCGGATGAAGGCCTTCCGCGAGGAATTAGAGGAGCCCCCCATGGGGCCTCCGTGGATCAGGTGCAGAATCCGTTCCTCCTCGAACTCGGGTGTCTCCTCGCGCCGCTCGGAGCGCTTGTTAGCCCCCCGAGGCGGAGGAGAGTTGCGATCCGTCCGATCGCTAGCCTTCACGAATTTGGCCAACTGCCCCCTCCGGATGAGGGCTTCAATCTCATCTCTCAAAGCCCGGCAGTCGTTCGTGTCATGGCCGTGGTCTCGGTGGTAACGACACCACTTATCTTTGTTCCTCCTCTTCGCTGGGGTGTGCATCCTCGGAGCTGGAGGGATGACCCCCTCCTTCTCTACCTCCATTAGGATAGTAGAGACGTTAGTGGTGAGGGGAGTGAACTTCTCGAACCTGGGGGGAGGGCGACGCTGACCGCCATTGTCCTTCTGCTTTCTTGGACCCCTCTTCCCCCGTCCCCTTCCTCTTCGACCCTGTGGAGGGCCCTCCGAAGCTCGGAAGGGCTTCAGCCTCCTCTGCTCGGATGTACTTCTCGCACCTCAGGAGGAGGTCGGCGAAGTCATGCGGTGGCTTCTTGGCTAGGGACGATCGGAGGTTGGCGTTGAGGACATTCGACTGGAACGCCACGGTCGCCATCGACTGGTCTAAGGAGGCGATAGATCTAACCTCTGCGGTGAATCTCTTCACATAGTCCCGCAGCTTCTCTTCCCTTTCCTGCCGCAGGTTCAGCAGGGAGAGACTTGTTTTCTCGGCTCGCCTGCTACTCACGAAGTGAGTAATGAACAGTGTTTCAAACTGCTCGAACGAGAAGATGGAGGAGGGGGCGAGCCTGGAATACCATTCCCGAGCCGACCCCCTGAGGGTGGCAGGGAAGGTCCTGCAGAGCACGGCGTCGGAAGCTTGATGGATCAGCATCATGGTCTTGAAGCTTTCGATGTGATCGACCGGGTCAGATTGCCCTGAGTACGTTTCAAACTGCGGAGGTTTGAAACCCCTCGGTATGTGGGCCTCCATGATCGACCGCGAGAAAGGGGGTCGGCTGGGACGGACGGTTCCTGCTCGGGACTCCTCCTCCCTGTCCATGCGGCCGATACGCCTTTCCACCTCATGGAGACGGCGGATGAGGGCTTCGTCCCTCCGCTGGTAATCGTATGACCCCCGGACTCCTCTTCATAGGAGGGGGAGCGCGGACTGCGGCGCCGGTAGTCCTGTGATCGGCAAGGACTGTATTGCTGCCGCTGGCGGCTGGGAGCCAGGGAAGGACTTCGGGTTCGGCGGCGGGGACTGGGGTCCCTCGGGGGCGTTGGAGCCCTCTGAGCATTTTGGACGTTCTGTCGAAGGTTGAAAGCCTGCAGAACAGTGTCTTGGAATTGTAGGAACTCGGCACGGGTGATGGGTGCGTCATTGTTCCTACGATGATGCCGATCCGCGGGGGACTGTGGCCTCCTCCTTCGGCGCTCGGGAGATGCCGCTCGACCTCTGCAGTCCGGGGACCTCCTATCGTCTCGGTGGCAAGGCGACCGCTCACCCTGACGCTGGCGGGACCTCCCGTCAAGGTGGGTGCGGAGGTCGTCGTCCTTCTGGCGGTTCAGGAGCGTGTTGCGGAGGTCGGGATGGTGAGAAGCCATTGAGTCTGAGGACCCGTTATGGACCGAGACATGGTCCTGATGGAGGGGCTGCTTCTGCTTCCGGCCTTTATGACCGGAAGGGCCATTGTTGGGTTGCGGCTTGGGATGAGGAGGTGGGACCTGCTGGGCCGGTGGAGGAAGATCGGACTGTGGAATGGGGTTGACCGGGGCTTCCTCCGTAGGGTCGGCGGGATTGGCCACACGGTTCGACCCCCTAGATCTGACCTTCTTCGGAGGCATGGCTGCAGAGGACGACGGAGAAGAAGCTGAGGCTGTTCGTGCGGTTTTTCCCACAGACGGCGCCAATCTGTTACCGCTGATTTCGGTGTGGGGGTAAACAGATAGAATTTGTGAGTCCGAGAAAAACCTGAACAGTTGACTCGAGCCTTCTTGCTCCTGGCGCAACCTGCAAGGAAGTGCGAGACACCGGGGTTGATTCCGGCGATGCACCCTCCGACGCTCTTGTCAGTAATCAGAAGAGATTAAGAAAGAGCTTAAAAGTGGTGAAGAAGTGATTAACCTGGTCATGGTGGTAGGGGGGTGGTATTTATAGTCGCCAGGGGAGCCGTTCAAGGGTCTGATTTCCTGTGTAACAGCCGGGAGCAAAATCCTCAGTCTGTTTAGGAAATCTTTCCTTGATTCCCGGTGAGAGCAAATCAAGGCCATTGACTTGGCCAAATCATGGATCCTGATTTGTCTCTTGTTGGTTTGGGTTCATCTCGGGTCGGGACCCGTACCCGATAGGTGTGGATCCGTTCGCGGGTTATTGGATCCGTGAGAAGGAGATTCAATACCCGCCTTGGATCCACGTGTATGTGAAATTACCATTTTACCCCCGAGCATCGAGATTTGTGCCCAATCTGGACGGTTCCGATTTAACCCCATTTTTAGCCATATCACGAACCAAAAAACTTAGAACTTGAAAGCTTTTGTCTCGTGAACACTTAAAAAATTCTCAAAGAGTGCTCGGAAATGTTAGATCAGAAATGTTAGATCAAAATCAGTGAATTCTGAACTCTATTTATAGAGTTAGAATTCCTGGACGTTGGGAGGCAGTTATTCCAACTGTCAACCAACGAATCTAAGTAGCTTTTGAATTTGAAAATCAATTTTAAAAACAGAAAACGGTCAAAAGCACTCGAATAGTCGACTGGGTTGCCATAATGAGTCGACTGGTCAGAGTTTGAATAAATTTAAACAGTTTTGTACTGACAGTCGACTGATAGAAGCATCGGTCGACTGGTATTCAACAGTTAAACCATTTCAAACTGTTTTGACCTTTTTTGATGTTTTAAAAAAAATACACATTGTAAAATAGTGAGTGTATGTATGTGTGACAAGACTTTACATCATACTAAGACTCAACAAAAGTAAGATTACATTGTTTACAAGACATGACAATAATTGACACTTTTAAGCTTGAGTCTTGGCTTGAGTCTTGAGTCTTGAATGAAGCTTTAACCATTGTCTTTATCTGGAGCTTTTGTGCTTGTTCATTTGTTCAGCTGTATAGCAGTGAGTCCTTTGTGTATAGTACCTGCAATTATAAAGTATAGCATAGATACATGTGCAGTGTGTTGTGATCATCAAAATCAAGAATCAACAGAGATGACCTTTCGGTCTTCTTCGAGGAGTAGATGACTCATTAAGGGTGTCGTATAGACAACGACGACCTGCATGCTTCAAAATTGGGAGTGTCCCGCTGCGGTGCGAATCTACGGGAAGCTTGAGGTCAGCTACCATGCTGAGGCCGGGAGTGAGTCTCCCCTGCTCGAGGTCCTCATGATGGTCAGCCTCGGATGCCACGTCGAGGGCACAACAATCGAGGGACCTTGTGAGGGCTCCTCATTAGGGATGGCCCTTAAAAGGGAGATGATGTCAGGTAGATGGAAGTGGTTTAAAAGACAATATGGTGTTGAACTATGTTGGGAAGCTCTTAAGAAGGAGATGATGTTGCAATTTGGCCCTACTGAACTCCAAAACCCCACTGCAAGTCTAGTCAAGCTACGCCAAATTAGAACTATCCACAAATACCATGATGAATTCATCAAATACAGTCACCTAATAAGCCATTTTCCATGTCTGTTTTGGTTGGTTGTTTTGTCTCTCGGTTGAAGAGGAGATACAACAAGAAGTGATACATAAACACCCTTTTACAGTCACCAATGCCTATAAGGAAGCTCAAGCAAGATATACTATTCTGATGTGTCAAAGGAAGGCTGCCAAGTTCCAGAGCTCCAGTAATAAACCAGGGTACATAATCTATCCTCAAGGAGTGAAGACATCACCTGTAATTGGCAATAAAACTTGTAACACCTCGAATTCCAAAATACAACTGAATTCAAAGTTCCATAGGATCTTTACACTTCTTTCGTACAATTTTACAAGGAAATAAAAACATTTCTTATATCAGAGTTACATTACACCTTTACATTATTACAGCGGAAGCAATTATACAGTAATTACATAAAACAACAAATTGAATCAATCCTTGAGCAGCATGTAAACTTCAATTTGTCAAGCATCCTTACCCTGCATTCAACGGATGAAATATTATACACGGCCATCCTCTCTATGCCGGAAATAGTATAACAATTCTCAATACTTAGCAAACCACAAACTTGTTCACAAACATAGCTAAAGGGACTATCCTATAGATGTCGTGTTGTGAAAGTGCACTTAGTCCTTAATGCAATTATTTGTATTACATGACACTAATGCGTACTTGTTCAGAGTCTATGCAGCTCATACTACATAGGTCCGAGGGCAAGCCCTTAACCGTTCTTCATCTTGTAGGGTTCAATCCCTCGTCATGACTTAATCTACTACTGTAACTACGGTAAGTATCCTAGATGTTTTATGATTTACGAACTCATGTCCAGGTGCCCTGGAGGGAATCCCAATGCACTGACACATGACTCATCATGCAGGCATCCTGTGGTGATTCAGCTCCTACCATAAACATGACACCACCCGCAGTCGTCAAACACCAACGAGTGTCACCACCGGGACGGTACTCTGGAACAGTATCCACGCCCTATCATGACGCATCATGGGACATCCTGTGAATACTCTCACGCCGCCAATCCAATGGCCATCATACTCAATGTTTTTCTCTTACTTTCATCACATTTCCACTATGTATCTAATCCTTAGTTCAATAGAATCATGAATAAAATCAACCCCTTAGGGTTAGCACTCCCACTATACCGGTCTTATTCATTTATTTCACATGACCCAAACCTTGGTCTTTTCATCTTAAATATCATTTCCACAATTCTTTTATTGCCGGTACTTCTCAATTTCAACTCATAATTACAACATCGAGCTTTTCATACTCATAAAGTCTTTTCATGATTAATCACAATTCACATTTCATAAGCATAGTATTCATGTATCCACATCTTTCATAACTCGTCACATTTGATATTTCAATTCCATACACAATTTATGTGAAAAATAATAAGTTTCAATTAGTAGTATTCAATAGTTCATTTATTCCACGAATCTCTTATTCTCATTTCAGTCCGTACTAAAATCACGATTTATAAGTTCTATTAATCACACAAATCAAAGATTTCAAAATTCCTCATTACTAATTCTCATTTAAAAACTCTAAAAAAAATAACTCATTTATTTTTCCTTTATTTCAAAAGACAATTTAATTTAAAAAAAGAAGTCCTTTCTTGCAAATAGTCTCAATTTCTCAATTAGGCTTTATCAAAAGTTACATAAATTTTTCTCATAAAGTCCAAATAATTTCAGTAATTTTTTCCCCTATTTTCCTTGAATTTTAATCTATTTTAAAGCTCAAAATAATATTAAATTTCCAAAAAAAACATTTTTTTTAAACCCAAAACCCCATCCAGATTCGAACCCATAACCAGCGGCCCAAACAACAACGCCCAAGACCACTCCGCCAAGTCACCGAAGCGATATGAGAGGGGTTATTATCTTTATGTATCCACTTTCAGTACTTTTGGATTTTAACCAAAAAAATAAAAACGAAAAGCTCCATTCTCTGGATCGAAACCGAGACTAATGACTAGGCCCCCGACTCTGTAGCGATTGGAACTCTTCCGACCAATTGGTCTAAGTGACCATATCGTTTTGAAAGGGATTTAATTAGGTTTGAATTAGCTCTCTGTTTATATCTATATTTCATGAATTCTCACAACAATTTGTATCTTTTTTTTTTCTCTTTTGTAAGAAAATTTTTCCAGAATTTATTATACATAAATCCTCAGTAAACCAGTAATTTTATAAATATTATTTACTTTATAAAACAAGTATTTTAATCCTAATTTGTGTTCCATGTCCATATTTTAATCCTAATTTGTGTTCAAAATTTAGAATTAGGCTTCCACAAATCACTACATTTTTTTGTTCTCTTTCTTCTTGATATCCTACCATATTTTTAGAACACAAAAATCTCATCTTTCTACAAAATAAAAATCTATTTTTTGTCAACTAATTACACATGATGCATTCAATCAATTGTTTGAAAATACAATCTTTTTTTTTCTTTATTATTATTTACCATAGCATTCATGTAGCACAACAACATGGAGATTTCTAACATATTAATTAACAATTATTCATTAGCAATCAATCCGTCAACTATTCTCTAAATTACCACTCTACTTTTCAATTAAACAAGCATGGTTCCCATTTCTCACTAGTTGATTCATATAATTTCATTAAAATCATACCTAGCATGATGTCTACTTCTAGAAGTATGAGAAACATCCACTTTCATTCATAATTAATTAATCTAGCAACCACTTTAACACACATCCACTAGATTATCAATTCCTCTCTAATTAGGCAAACATGAATTTAATTTCAACTAGTTGCTCTTTAATAATTGCTCAATTCATTCCTAACATGATTTCTAATTTAGAAGCATGAGAAACACCCACCTCTTTGGAGAAAAATGAAATAAAAGCTCTTAGAGTCTCCTAGAATGCAAGAGAGTAGCCTTCTCCTCCTATATTGTGTTGCAAAAGCTCTCCTTCTTGTTCCTTGGTGCAAACCCGATGCTTTCCTTGTGCTTGATGATGGGCCGGCCTCCTTGCTTGGGACACACAATTCTCACACTCACTCTTATACTCCCTAATGTATTTCTCTCCTATATAATTTCTTCCTTTCAATTAATTTTTTGTGTAGTATACATGAAGGTAGGGGGTATTTATACTAGTTCTAAGATGGATTGGAGGGCTAGGATTTCATTAGATGGTTGGAGATGGATGGCTAGGATAGGATGGCAAGTTGTAGCAACCACCCATAAACAAATAACCACCCATGCACACACACCCACACTCCCATCTCTCTTTATGCATAACCCGGCCTCCAAGGTGTGCAAAGCATACTACGTGCATGCACGTGCCCTTCTAGTACCCCCCTATTTGAAATTTGTATAAATTTAATTAATCAATTGTTCACCATTTGTGCCTACATAACAAGTTGTGACAATTTAAAGGATTAATTAACTTTGTGGGCTTCAATTAAGTTTGTTGGCTTCATAAATAGTGGGCTTAGGCTTATGGGCTAAATAATAAAATATTTAATTATTAAAGTGGGCTCAAAATAAGAAAACAATGTTTTAGACTTTACAAAATAGGCTTTTTAGAAAAATAAAGGAAAAGAAAGAAATAATTGTTCATACTACAAAAACTGAATGTTTTTATAAAAAAATAAATATACATATGAAATTTTGCACTTGCACAACATGTGAAAATAAACATTCTAATTAAAATGAAAGTTTAGGGTATTACAACACTCCCTCCTTAGAATAGTTCCGTCCCCGGAACTACAATTAAAGAGTGAGAAAAATAACACAATAAGAAAATACAATCAAACAAAGAGCTCAGGATGATCCTTCATCATTCTCTCCTCAGATTCCCAAGTAGCCTCTTCAACCAACTGGTTTTTCCAAACTACCTTCACCATCGGTATCGTCTTATTCCTCAAGACTTTCTCCCGATGATCAACAATCTCAACTGGAAGCTCAATGTATCTCAGATCTAATTGCAAATCCTCTGGCACTTTGGACAAATGATGACTTGGATCTAGAATGTAACCTCTCAGCATAGACACATGAAAGACATTGTGCACCTGAGACAACTCTTCCGGTAACTCAAGCCGGTAAGCAGTTTTTCCGATCATTTTTAATATCTTATACGGGCCTATGAACGTCGGGGCTAACTTTCCACCCTTGTCGAATCGGATCACGCCTTTGTTAGGCGATACCTTCAGAAAGACAAAGTCACAAACCTCAAACTCAAAGTCTCTCCTCCGGTTGTCTGCATAGCTCTTCTACCTACTCTGAGCATCCACCAACCTCTTCCTGATCAGATCAATCTTTTCAGAGGTCTGCTGCACAATCTCAGGCCCAAACCTCTGACGCTCCCCAACTTCGAACCAACAGACAGGCGTCCTGCACTTCCTGTCATACAAAGCTTCGTACGGCGCCATCCCAATGCTAGTCTGAAAATTGTTGTTGTAGGAAAACTCCACCAAAGGTAAATACCTTTCCCAACTGCCTCCAAAGTCTAGTACACAGCACCGAAGCATGTCCTCAAGAATACGGTTGACTCTCTCGGTCTGCCCATCGATCTGGGGATGAAAAGTAGTGCTGAAATCCGTCTTGGTACCAAAAGCTGTCTGAAGACTCCTCCAGAAATGCGAAGTAAACTGCGCATCTTAATCAGACACAATGGTTAGTGGAACACCCTGAAGCCTGATGATCTCACCAACATACATCTCAGCTAACTTGTCCATCAAAGCAGTGAGTTTCATCGCCAAGAAGTGAGCGGACTTGGTTAGTCGATCGACTATGACCCAAATCGCATCATTGCCTTTACGACTCTTAGGCAAACCCGTGATGAAATCCATACTGATGTTATCCCATTTCCATTCCGAAATAGGTAACGGTTGCAATAGACCTCCGGGTTTCTGATTCTTGACTTTGACTTGCTAACAAATCTCACACATCGACACAAATTCAGCCCCACCCCTCTTCAAACCTGACCACTAGAAATGCTATTTAATGTCCTTGTACATCTTGGTACTTCCGATATGTACTGACAAAAGAGTAGAATGTGCCTCTTGAAGGATACTTTCTTTCAAGTCCGACTGATCCGAAACACACAGCCTTTTGCCAAACCACAGCACTTCATCCCTGATCTGGAATCTGGGCAACTTGCCAGCACCAACCTGCTCCTTCATCTTCTGAATCTCTGCGTCTTCCTTCTGACTTGCAATGATCCTTTCATTCAACATCGGTTGAAGCCTCAACTGAGTTAAAGATGATCCCAAGCCTTGCAGAACAACTTCAATACCAGCCCGATCCAACTCCTCTACCAGCTGCCTTTGAGTTGTAATCAAACTCGCCAGACTGCTCTTGCGGCTAAGTGCATCAGCAACAATATTAGCCTTCCCAGGGTGATACTTAATCTCTGGACGAATATCCTCAAATACCTCTAGCCATCTCCTTTGCCTCGGGTTCAGATCCTTCTGCTGATAGATGTACTTCAAGCTTTTATGGTCTGTGTACATGTTCAGCTTCTCACCGTACACATAATGTCTCCATTGCTTTAAGGTGAAGATAATCGCAGCCAACTCCAGATCATGAGTCGGATAATTCATCTTATGCGGTCTTAGTTGCTTAGGCCCATAAGCGATTACTTTCCCTTCTTGCATTGAGACACAACCAAGCCCACGATGTAAAGCATCGCTATAAACATCATACTCAACACCTGCTCTAGGTAAAGCCAAAATGGGTGCAGTAGTCAAACTATCTTTCAATTCCTGAAAGCTTGCCTCGCACTGTTCGGTGCACTTGAAATTCACATTCTTCTTGGTTAGACCAGTGAGCGGCACAGCTATCTGAGCATAGCCCTGGAGGAATCTCCTGTAATATCCAGTTTGCCCAAGGAAACTCCTAATTTCCTTCACTGTAGTAGGCCTTGCCCAATCTCTCACTGCCTCTATCTTCTGAGGATCGGTTGCCACTCCCTCCTTAGAAAGGATGTGACCTAGGAATGCCACTTCAGATTTCCAAAAATCGCACTTGGATAACTTGGCATACAACTCATGCTCCTGAAGCTTCCTCAAAACTGTTGCCAGATGCTCCCTGTGCTCCTCCTCCGACTTGGAGTATACAAGAATATCGTCGATAAATACCACGACGAAAGAATCAATGAACTGCCTCAGAACTATGTTCATCATGTCCATGAAGATTGCAGGCGCATTCGTCACTCCAAACGGCATAATTAAGAATTCGTAATGCCCGTGTCGAGTTCTGAACGCAATCTTATGCACGTCTTCAGCTTTCACTCGAACTTGATGATATCCTGATCGAAGATCTATTTTGGAGAAAACAACTGCTCCTTATAGACGATCGAACAAGTCATCAATTAGTGGAATCAGATATTTATTCTGAACACTGACCTTATTCAGCTCTCGGTAATCGATGCACATCCTCATCGAACCATCCTTCTTCTTTACCAAAAGCACCGGCACTCGCCAAGGCGATGCACTCGGTCGAATAAAGCCTTTCTCCAATAGTTCCTCAATCTGCCGTTTGATCTCATCTTGCTCCACAGGCGCCATCCTATATGGTGCCTTGGAAATAGGTGCACTCCCTGGCTGAATAGTGATGCTAAACTCTACAACACGATGCAGGGGTAACCTAGGCAAATCTTCCAAGAAGACAGTCGGATAATCCTGAACCACAGGAATCTGCTGCACCTCTACAGGAACATCCCTCTTACAGATAACTGCCACCCGACCAGAACATCTCTTCTTCCCTTGGAAAGTGACTTTAGGTCCACCTGGGGCCTTCACTGTCACTGTCTTGGTCTTGCACTTGATGCTCGCACTGTACACCGACATCCAATCAATGCCAATGATAACATTGACTCCCAAGACATTCAGCTCGATCTGATCAATCCCAAAAATTCTATCTCCAATCACGATCTCGCAGTCAGCATAGAACCGATCAGTGGTTAGAGTCTCCTCTGATGGAGTAGCTACTGCTAAAACCTTGCCTGGAAATATATTCGGTTCGACTCACAGAACTTTAGCAAATTTAGGTGATACAAAAGTATGAGAGGACCCAGTATCGAACAAAACAACAACTTTTTTTTTTCCATTCAAATAAAGTTCTCCTGTTACATAACACACACTCGTTATATAACAGTGTACTAATTAACGGGAAAAGAGATAACAGAAAACACTCCAAACATCCTCCTTCGTACCAGTGATGACGTGATCCACCTCATCAGCATCAGCTTCAGTCAAGACAAATACTTGCCCCTGCTCGTACGGCTTCTTCCCGATCTGCTGAGTTGGCCCATTACGGACGACATCCTGCAGTTTGGGGCAATGAAACTTGTAGTGGCCCGTCTCTCCACAGTTGAAACAAGTCACTGGAGGTCTCACCCAAGTATTCCCGGGTCTTCCTGCCACTTGAAAAGCGTTCGCACCAGTATGCTTGAACCTTTGAGCCGGTGGCTGTCCCTTGACATTGCGAGCAACTGCGAGCCTCTTCCTTGCATTCCAGTTGTTCCTCCGATTCTGAATAGCATGGAACTGCTCCATGTCTGCCTCCGTGGCTGCCGCTCGTTTGACCAGCTTGTCAAATCTCTTGATACCGAGGGGTATCATACTGGATCTCAAACTTGGTCTCAAACCATGCTTGAACTTTCGAGCCTTCTTCACCTCATCCATCACCAATTTGGGAGCATACCTTGAGAGCTGAGTGAATCTTGTCTCATACTCCCTAACCGACATGCTGCCCTGCTGCAGCGACGGAAACTCCATGGCCTTCTTCTCCTGGACGTCCGAGGGAAAATAATGACTGCAGAATTCCTCCAAGAATTTCTCCCAGCCAAGAACCAAGTCCCCCATCGTCCGCTTCATCGACTGCCACCATACCGCCGCATCCTTCTCGAACTGCAGCATCGCCAACTTCACTTTGCTGCCCTCCGGAGTCTCCAAGACTTCGAAGATAGTTTCTACTTGTTGGATCCAATTGTCAGCCGTGTTAGGGTCTGACTTCCCCTCAAACACCGATAGTTTCATCTGCTTAAATGATTCCACGAGTTTGATTGCTTCGGGTACTGGATTAGCAGAAACCCTTCCTTGATTCTGATTCATGGAAACAACATTGATTGTCTGATAGACCCTCGCTAGCTCCGTTTTCAAGTCCAGACCTTTACCATTTCGAGTTCCTCTTCTTGCCATATTCTGATGCAAAAATCCATTAAATTCAAAGTATAAACATGGATTTTAAATCAACTTTTCATTTCATTAAATTTCAAACTTTATACATTCGAATTTAAAACATTTCTGACATCAAATGAAAGCAGTAGAAGATACAACAGTCTAACTCCTACGGTTCCTCTTGGCTTCACGAAGCTCTCCCCGTAGTTCCTGCACTTCCTCCTTCAGTACATCGGTCATATTTTTTCTCTTCTTGAGTTCCCAAACACGATGACTGAGAACTGCAATATCATCCTTGCACTTTGCCAACTGAGTCTCCAGTAGTCCGACTCTCTCCTGTAAAGTCTCTAACTGCCTCTGAAGAGACACAATGAGATTACCCGGAACTGGTTTTTCTTCGTCAGAAGAATCATCTGATGAATCCGGAGGTGGAGTGATCTCTCGGGACTCAGGCCATTCCTCTTCCACTTCTTCGGGATCCTCCTCGTCTGAATCAGCTTGCCTGAGGTAGTAATATTCTTTAATGATGTGCCAATTGTCATCTCCAGCTGGATCGAAGTGGTCCGCCATCTTAAAGATCGAGAAGAAAAAGCATAAATCATAGAGCAACATAAATGTAAGTGACTTACATTTAAATCTCTAGACTCAACACACAATCTAATGTCCACTTCTAGGGTATCATTCCTTATAAACTTGTACTACTTGGAAGCGTAGCTCTGATACCACTTTGTAACACCCCGAATTTCAAAATACAACTGAATTCGAAGTTCCACAGGATCTTTACACTTCTTTCGCACAATTTTATAAGGAAATAAAAACATTTCTTACATCAGAGTTACATTACACCTTTACATTATTACACCAGAAGCAATTATACAGTAATTACATAAAAAAACAATTTGAATCAATCCTTGAGCAGCATGTAAACTTCAATTTGTCAAGCATACTTACCCTGCATGTAAAACTATGGGCGCGTCAGTTCATTCAACTGACAAAATATTATACACGGCTATCCTCTCTACGTCGGAAACAGTATAATGATTTTCAATACTTAGCAAACCACAAACTTGTTCACAAACATAGCTAAAGGGACTATCCTATAGATGTCGTGTTGTGAATGTGCACTTAGTCTTTAATGCAATTATTTGTATTACATGACACTAATGCGTACTTGTTCACATCTATGCAGCCCATACTACATAGGTACGAGGGCAAGCGCTTAACCGTTCTTCATCTTGTAAGGTTCAATCCCTCATCATGACTTAATCTATTACTGTAACTACGGTAAGTATCCTAGATATTTGATGACTTACGAACTCATGTCTAGGCACCTTGGAGGGAATCCCAACGCACTGACACATGACTAATCATGCAGGCATCCTGTGGTGATTTAGCTCCTACCATAAACATGACACCACCCGCAGTCGTCAAACACCCCACGAGCGTCGTCACCAAGACGGTACTCTGGAGCAGTATCCACTCCCTATCATGACGCATCATGAGACATCCTGTGAATACTCTCACGCCGCCAATCCAATAGCCCTCATACTCAATGTTTTTCTCTTACTTTCATCACATCTCCACTATGTATCTGATCCTTAGTTCAATTGAATCATGAATAAAATCAATCCCTTAGGGTTAGCACACCCACTATACCAGTCTTATTCATTTATTTCACATAACCCAAATATTGGTCTTTTCAACTTAAATATCATTTCCACAATTCTTTTATTGCCGGTATAAGGCTTAGCTACACCCTAATTCTCAATTTCAACTCATAATTACAACATCGAGCTTTTCATACTCATAAAGTCTTTTCATGATTAATCACAATTCACATTTCATAAGCATAGTATTCATGTATCCACATCTTTCATAACTCGTCACATTCGATATTTCAATTCCATACACAATTTATGCGAAAAATAATAAGTTTCAATGAGTAGTATTCAATAGTTCATTTATTCTACGAATCTCTTATTCTCATTTCAATCCGTACTAAAATCACGATTTATAAGTTCTATTAATCACACAAATCAAAGATTTCAAAATTCCTCATTACTAATTCTCATTTTAAAACTCTAAAAAAAAATAACTCATTTATTTTTACTTTATTTCAAAAAACAAATTAATTTAAAAAAATAAGTCCTTTCTTACAAATAGTCTCAATTTCTCAATTACGCTTTATTAAAAGTTACACAAATTTTTCTCATAAAGTCCAAATAATTTCAGTAATTTCCCCCTATTTTCCTTGAATTTTAATCTATTTTAAAACTCAAAATAATATTAAATTTTCAAAAAAAAAAAAACATTTTTTAAACCCAAAACCCTATTCGGATTCGAACCCACAACCAGCAGCCCAAACAACAGCGCCCAAGATCACTGCGCCAAGTCACCGAAGCGATATGAGAGGGGTTATTACCCCTATGTATCCACTTTCAGTACTTTCGGATTTTTGCCAAAAAAAAATTAAAATGAAAAGCTCCATTCTCAGTATCGAACCCGAGACCAATGACTAGGCCCCCGCTACTGTAGCGATTGGAACTCTTCCGACCAATTGGTCTAAGTGACCATATCGTTTTGAAAGGGATTTAATTAGGTTTGAATTAGCTCTCTGTTTATATCTATATTTCATGAATTCTCACAACAATTTCTATCTTTTTTTTTCTCTTTTGAAAGAAAATTTTTCCAGAATTTATTATACATAAATCCTCAGTAAACCAGTAATTTTATAAATATTATTTACTTTATAAAACAAGTATTTTAATCCTAATTTGTGTTCCATGTCCATAATTTCGACATTGTGAACAATAGCACATTTCTTCAAAATTTAGAGTTAGGCTTCCACAAATCACTACATTTTTTTGTTCTCTTTCTTATTGACATCCTACCATATTTTTAGAACACAAAAATCTCATCTTTCTACAAAATAAAAATCTATTTTTTGCCAACTAATTACACATGATGCATTCAATCAATTGTTTGCAAATACAATCTTTTTTTTTCTTTATTACTATTTACCATAGCATTCATGTAGCACAACAACATGGAGTTTTCTAACATATTAATTAACAATTATTCATTAGCAATCAATCCATCAACTATTCTCTAAATTACCACTCTACTTTTCAATTAAACAAGCATGGTTCCCATTTCTCACTAGTTGATTCATATAATTTCATTAAAATCATACCTAGCATGATGTCTACTTCTAGAAGTACGAGAAACATCCACTTTCATTCATAATTAATTAATCTAGCAACTAATTTAACACACATCTACTAGATTATCAATTCCTCTCTAATTAGGCAAACATGAATTTAATTTCAACTAGTTGCTCTTTAATAATTGCTCAATTCATTTCTAGCATGATTTCTAATTTAGAAGCATGAGAAACACCCACCTCTTTGGAGAAAAACGAAATAAAAGTTCTTAGAGTCTCCTAGAATGCAAGAGAGTAGTCTTCTCCTCCTAGATTGTGTTGCAAAAGCTCTCCTTCTTGTTCCTTGGTGCAAACCCGATGCTCTCCTTGTGCTTGATGATGGGCTGGCCTCCTTGCTTGGAACACACAATTCTCACACTCACTCTTATACTCCCTAATGTATTTCTCTCCTATATAATTTCTTCCTTTCAATTAATTTTTTGTGTAGTATACATGAAGGTAGGGGGTATTTATACTAGTTCTAGGATGGATTGGAGGGCTAGGATTTCATTAGATGGTTGGAGATGGATGGCTAGGATAGGATGGGAAGTTTTAGCAACCACCCATAAACAAATAACCACCCATGCACACACACCCACTCTCCCATCTCTCTTTATGCATAACCCGGCTCCCAAGGTGGGCAAAGCACACTACGTGCATGCACGTGCCCTTCTAGTACCCCCCCTATTTGAAATTTGTACAAATTTAATTAATCAATTGTTCACCATTTGTGCCTACATAACAAGTTGTGACAATTTAAAGGATTAATTAAGTTTGTGGGCTTCATAAATAGTGGGGTTAGGCTTATGGGCTAAATAATAAAATATTTAATTATTAAAGTGGGCTCAAAAATAAGAAAACAATATTTTAGGTTTTACAAAATAGGCTTTTTAGAAAAATAAAGGAAAAGAAAGAAATAATTGTTCATACTACAAAAAATAATTTTTTTAAAAAATAAATAAATAATCATACGAAATTTTGCACGTGCAAAACATGTGAAAATAAACATTTTTATTAAATGAAAGTTTAGGGTATTGCACCTAGTACACTATGTTTCTTGTTTGATCATGATTTTGATTTGTTCATATGATCTATGTTGATTTTATGCATGAAGGTTTTTTCTGTATTTGTTGATACCCATTTTTGTTCAGTATTTTAGACCATATTAAGGTTAGTATATGAAAATTATTTATGAATATGAATTATAGATAATTCTGTCTACTTTCCAGATTTTCTGACTGATCTCAGTTTTGATTTATGAGTTTCAAGTTATGGCTATTTTACTACGGATGTGTTTAAAATTTCAGATCCACTTTTATACGTATTTTGTATAGTAATCTATTTTTCTATTGATATTAAAGATAATATTTTGATCTAATATTCTTCTGGTTACAACTAGACTTGATTGAGATTAACCCCAAATTTTTGTGGATTTAATTGATAACTCTTACACACTTTTTTAAACTTGCAAACAATTACTATGCGTGTAGAATTTTCCTACTGTTCAGTAAAGATACATAATTTCGACATGATTCTATTTGCTGTCTCTAAAAAATTTGTGAATATGAATTATAGCCTACTGTATCTATTTTATCACCCTTTTTACGGATCTTGATTTCGATTTATATTTTGTGAGATATCGCTGTTTTAGTACTACAATGTTTGTGATTCTAGATTTACAAAACTACTGTATCTTGCTATTTTCTGATTTTACTTGACTATTCTATTTATGTTGGAAAATTATGAAACTCTATTTTCTGTTACTAAACATACTAGGGAATACCCCAGGTTTTTTGTGGATTTAATTATTAAGTTTTCATGCTGTTTTTCTGTTCCTGAATACAAACTTCGGATTTCTGGCTGAACACATTTTCTGGATTCAAATCAGTTTTGAGACTTGTTTTTGTGAAATACCATATGAATTATATATATTTGCTGGATTCGGCTGAGAGTCTATTTTCCAGATTTTCTGATGGATCCAGATTTTCATGTCAACGGGAATTCCATATTTAGTGCAGTACTGTCTTGCTATCCTAAACTAGAATTATCGTTGTTCTATCCTTTATGTGTTGTCCTTCATCTGTACCTGTTTATCCTTCTATCTGTACCTATTTATCCTTCGATATGAACTTGTTACATGTTTATGCCATGTTATTCTTGCTCTGTTTTATGAAACATACATGCCTGTCGGATAATAATAACAAAATAACCAAGTCGGGGTTAAGGAAATGATCTAGTAGTGGATAATATAGAAATGTGTACTTGGAAGGGGGTCCGTGTTTCCCACAGGATTATCTACTATGTGTTCATGACTACATGATACACGATTTTTTCTGTCTGATTATCCTGACTGCACACTTCCCTATAGGAAGGTGTACTCAGAAGAGAACCCATAGGTTCTATCTGTCTGTCTGGATCTGCATCTGACATCTGTCTGTCTGATACCTGAGTACACGGCCCTATAGAATCCCCTACAAAATCTAAATGTAATTTGTTTCAATATAGCAACCATGTGGTAAAAACCTTGAACGCATGAAGTGCTACCTGGATAGTAATAACATAAGACCTGTAATAACATGATATCTGTTACCTGTTTGCCTGTATCTGTTATCTGACATCTGTTATCTGTTTGACTGTTTCATGCTACTGGACATCTGTTATCTCTATATCTGTCTGCATACCATCTGATACTTGACATCTGTTACATATCATTTGTACCGTTAGTATACCATTTTACTCAATTCTGTTTTTCTGATTCATATTAGACATTCTGTTTTGTCCTATCATATTTATTCCATGCTATATTTTTTTCTGTTGTTATTTTATATTCATTTTCCCTTTCCTGTACTTGTGCCTGCACTACAAGCGGGCCGTAACTTGCATTGACAGGAGTTTATTTTCTTTTTCATCTTCCTGCAGTTTATTAAATTGTAGATTATGAAGATCAACAGCCTGATCGAGTAGGTGATATGAGGTTCTAGATGCTGGAGTTTTGCTATTATTATTATTATTTCCTGTTGCTTATTTTGAACAATTGTATATGTTACTTGGATTATTTTTTGTATTGGGCAATGTGACCCAGGATTATTGACTTATTCAGATCTGATTTATTTGAGATTATTATATTTGGTTTTAAGTAAATTCTGTTGGTATTGGTTCATATATGCATGCGTGGTTGGCTTTTCTTGCTTCCGACTCTGATTATTCCTGTGAAATGTTGTAAAGATCCTGACAGCTTATGGATGATGAAAATCATTCACTAGGCTTAGTCACGTATCCGTATTCCGTATTCTCTTTTTGGAAAGCGGGCGGTGACACATCTTTCTTCATGTTGTCTTTCTTGCATCATTTTCATATTCCTTGTTTACCTTTCATCTATTCATCTTTTTTCCTTGTTTTGGCTCTATCTTAGGTGTTATTCTTGTTCATTATGTTTTGGCTCGTGTCTTTTTGATTCCGGGGCAACCCATTCCTTGATGAAAATCATTCGCTGGGCTTAGTCACGTATTTATATTCCGTATTCTCTTTTTGGAAAGCGGGGCATGACACATCTTTCTTCATGTTGTCTTTCTTGCATCATTTTCATATTCCTTGTTTACCTTTCATCTGTTCATTTTTTTTCCTTGTTTTGGCTCTATCTTAGGTGTTATTCTTGTTCATTCTGTTCCTGCTCGTGTTCTTTTTGATTCCGGGGCAACCCATTCCTTCGTCTCCTCATGCTTTGTGGATCAGCATCAGTTGGTGTGCATTGAGTTTCCAGTTACTTGGCATATCACTACAGGTGGCGGTGTTGTCGTCTATTTCTGGGAGTACAAGCAGAGTCCCGTGGTTATTAGGAGTGCTGATTTCAGAGCAGATCTGATTGTGATAGGCAGTTCAAGGTTTGATGTGATTCTCGGCATGGATTGGCTGGGTGAGACCCACGCGATCATTGATTATTGAGTGAAGAAGGTTGTTTTCAAGATGCTAGGCCTTGAGGAGTTTGAGTTCCATGCTATGGAGTTACCTTTTGGGCGTGGTCAGGAAGTTGTTGTCGATGCTAGTTGTGCTATGGAGTTGCATTCCGGCTGTGAGGTTGCACCTCTTATTGTGCAGGATTTCTGGATGTGTTTCCTGAGGAGTTTCCTGGGCTACCCCCTGATAGGGATGTTGAATTCAGTGTTGATGTTCAGCCTAGTACTGCGTTGATATCGAAGAGTCCTTATCGGATGACACCAGTTGAGCTAGCAGAGCTGGAGGTGCAGGTTCAGGGTTTGCTGAATTTAGGTTTCATCAGGACCAGTGTGTCCCCGTGGGGTGCTCCTGTCTTGTTCATCAGCAAGAAGGACGGGATTCATCGTCTGTGCGTGGATTACCGTGAGCTAAATAGTGTTATAGTGAAGAACCGGTATCTGCTACCCAGGATTGATGATTTGTTTGATCACTTGGGTGGAGCTGCTGTCTTTTCAAAGTTGGACCTTCGCTCTGGTTATCACCAAGTGAAGATGAAGGCAGCTGATGTAAAGAAGACTGCGTTCAGGACCAGATACAGGCACTATGAGTTCTTTGTGATGCCTTTCGGAGTCACGAATGTGCCAGCAGTGTTCATGAGTCTGATGAAGAGGGTTTTCTCTCCATTTTTGGACAGATTTTTTGTGGTCTTCATAGACAACATTCTGGTATATTCTAGGAATCGGAAGGATCATGCTGATCATTTAAGGTTGGTTCTGCAGACCTTGAGGGAGAATCGACTCTATGGAAAACTCAGCAAGTGTGAGTTTTGGCCTGATCGAGTTACCTTTCTAAGGCACATTATCTCAGGTTATGGTATTTCCGTTGATCCGTCCATGATTTCTGCGGTCAAGGATTGGCCGATTCCTAAGTCAGTTTCGGAAGTGAGAAGTTTCCTTAGTTTGGCAGGGTATTATCATAAGTTCGTCCAAGACTTTTAAAACATAGCTGGTTCGTTGACAAAGCTGACTGGAGAAGATCAGAAGTTTGTTTGGGATGGACCTTGTGGTGAAGCTTTTGCTGAGTTGAAGAGCCGGTTGACGTCAGTGCCGGTGTTGACTATTCCGGATGGTACGATTGGTTTTGTTGTTCACTGTGACACTTCTAGCAATGGCCTAGGTGCAGTGTTGATGCAGAAGGGTCAAGTTGTTGCTTATGCGTCCAGACAGTTGAGGCTGCACGAGAAGAATTATCCTACCCATATTTTGGAACTGGCTGCCGTGATTTTTGCTTTGAAGTTATGGAGGCATTATCTACTTGGAGACCGAGTGGAGATCTTTACTGACCTCAAAAGTCTCAAGTATGTGTTCACTCAGAAGGAGCTGAACATGAGGCAGAGGCGATGGTTGGAGTTGATGGCTGACTATGACATCAGTTTGCAATACCATCCTGGTAGAGTGAACTTGGTGCCAGATGCATTAAGTAGGAGACTAGTCGCCATGTTCCTAACTCAACAGGGAGAGCTTGTTGAGCAGACGAGGAGGTTGGATTTGGATGTGATCTTGCCAGGTTCTGTTCAGAGTTGCATGATGCTTCAGTTGCAGTCGTCTCTTGTTGGGCAGATTAAGGAGGCTCAGGCAAGTGATGAGCAATTGCAAGGGTTCAGAGCCGAAGTTGAGGCAGGTACGAGGATCGATATGGTTGTTTACTCAGATGGATCACTTCGTTTTGGGTCCAGGTTGTGTGTTCCGAAGGGTGTGGTTCATCAGAAGTTGCTTGAGGAAGCCCACCAATCGTCGTGCTCTATTCATCCTAGTGGTACGAAGATGTACCGGGACTTGAAGCTTCATTTTTGGTGGCATGGTATGAAGAGGGCAGTGGGGAGAATTGTCTCGCAGTGCTTGATCTGCCAGCAGGTGAAGGCAGAGCATCATAGGACCGTCGGACTTCTTCAGCCTCTTCCCATTCTGGAGTAGAAGTAGGGTCACATCACCATAGATTTTGTGACTGCTTTGCCGAGGAGTCCTAAGGGTCACAATGCCATTTGGGTGATTGTGGACAGGTTGACAAAGAGTGCTGACTACATTCCATTCAGAGTTGGACAGTCTACTGAGAGCTTAGCTGAGAAGTACATGCAAGAGATTGTCATACTTCATGGGGTTCTAATTAGTATTGTATCCGACAGGGATACGAGGTTCAGGTCGCAGTTTTGGGAGAGTCTTCAGAGTAGTCTAGGGAGTAAGTTGAAGTACAGTACAACTTTTCACCTTCAGATAGATGGACAGTCAGAGAGGACCATCCAGACTCTAGAGGACATGTTGAGGTCCTGTGTGCTGCAATTTGGAGGTTCTTGGGAGGACCACTTACACCTTGTAGAGTTCTCGTACAACAACAGCTTTTAGGCCAGTCTTAAAGCTGATCCTTTCGAGGCACTCTATGGTCGTAAGTGTCGATCGCCAGTGTACTGGGATGACATTGGCGAGAGGAAATTGTTGGGCCCGGAGTTGATCACGAAGACGGTGGATGCTGTGAGTCAGATCAGGAACCATCTTCAAGCTGCGCAAGATAGACAGAAGCGATGGGCTGATGTTCATCGTAGAGCCTTGGAGTTTGAGGCGGGAGACCATGTTTTTCTTAAGGTATCTCCGTGGTGAGGTTTCATTCGTTTCGGTGGCGGAGGCAAGTTGAGCCCCAGGTTCATTGGACCACTTGACATCGTGGAACGAGTAGGCAAGGTGGCCTATCGTCTTGCATTGCCCCTGGCTTTATCTGGAGTGCACGACGTCTTCCATGTTTCACAACTGAGGAAGTATATCCGTGATGAGAGCCACGTGATTGACTACTCGGAGTTATCTGTGAGGCCGGATTTGTCTTGTGAGATTCTGCCAGTTGCTATTGTGGATCGGCGGGAGAAGGTTTTGAAGAACCAGGTGATCAAGCTTGTTCGAGTTTCTTGAAAACCTTACTCGCCGGATGAGTTAACTTGGGAGCTGGAAGAGGATATTTAGCGGAGATTTCCTCATTTGTTGTGTAGCTCTTATTTTGAGGTTTTTGCTTTTGCTATTGTATTTTTTTTCTTTTCTTTTGGGGTTACCCTATGTACTTCTGGTTGAATTTCGAGGACGAAATTCTTCTTGTTAGGTGGGTAGGACTTGTAACCCATATTGCTAGGTGGGTAGGACTTGTAACCACTATTTGTATTTTTAATTATTTTTAATAAAATTCTGGATTTATTTATTTCATTTTTGGTTGGATTTATTTTCTTTTCATTGTATAGTGCGTTGTTCTTCTCTCTCTTGTGATTCATTCTCTGTTTGATTTAGCTTTTTATCCTCATTTATTTGGCCTACAACTTGTTCTTGATCTTGCCTATTGTTTAAACCTATTTTTGGCCTAATTGTCTCTGGTTGTATCCCTTTCACTCTATTGGATATTACCCAGTTCATCTAAGCCCATTTTGTCCCTATTTATACTCCCTAATTGAACCCTAACCCTAATTACCAAACCCTAATACATATTTCTTCTCTTCTAGCCATCCCCCTCTCTCTCTCCCTCAACCCGACCTAACCCTGACCCCCCGACTGCCGCTCGGCCCCCTCTTGCGGTCGTCGACTGCTGATCGCTGGCGACACACCACCGAACCCCCCACCGCATCTCCCCTTTCCTTCTTCCTCGCATCGCGACCCAGCAACCCAACACCCAGGCTACCCCCCCTGCGTCGTGCTCTCTGTGGACGACCACCGCCGCTGCCATTGCCATTTACTATGTTGACAGCATTGTTGTTTTGCTGTTCTTGCTGTTATGTTGCTATTTTATTGCACGTGCTGCCGTTTGCATGCGTGTGCTGCCCGTATGTGTGTCGCACGTGCTATGGTGTACGTGTGTTGCACGTATTGCATCGCCGAGACTCTCGTCCCCTTATTCTCTTAACAATCGGATAGTCTTCGTTAAGGCAAGTCTTCTTGAACCCCTTTATTATTCGTGTTCATAAATTCCTTTTGATCCCAATAAGTAGTTCATAATCCAATCATTGTATAAATATTTGTTTGATATTTGTTCAAGAGGTTATCACGGATTCATCGGCGTAACCAAGTGATAATTCTCTTTTTGTTCCATTATCTTTGACCCAAACCTATTCCCTATTATACTCTTGCATATGCACGTAATATATCAATACAATTAGAACCATGTTACAGGATTGATTGACGATTGGAATGTGACTTTCGTGAATTAATTGCCATGATTATGAAATGCCTCGTTAATGTTAAAATTCCATGCTGATAATTAAATAAAACTTTTGTTGATTAATTACCTTGAAATTGCATGCTTGCGTGTTAAATTATAGTCAATTCATATCTATCTATTTGTTAGCCTGCTGTCTGCCTCATATTGCATCAAACTCTTGAACCAGATGTTGTAAGAATTTAATTGGACTTTTTAAACAACAATTGTAGCTCTGTGGGTCTACTTTTTATAAAATTCGACGAATTTGAATTCCATGTTATAATATGCAAGATATCAGACTTTCAATGCTGCTAGGTCTAGATTTTCAGATTTGCCATTATGTGTGTATCAACATGAATTGTTAAATAAAAGAAAATGCTAACAGTGGAATTCAAATTTGATATTGACCTGGTTGAGACTAGACAAGATTAGGAGTCACCTTAATTTTTTGTGGAATAATTTGATAAATGCAGACCCGATATGCATATGTGAACATGACCTTTAACCTGTTGCCTGAACATAAAATCAGTAAAAAAATAAGATTTTTCACCTAGTCTCTGTGATTTCAATATGTCGTGTGTATATGCGTTGGAACTGGCAGAGATTCTAGTTTCTAGAACTTCTGACGGATCCAGATTTGCTTTCCTGTAGCAACGGGAAAACCTATTTTTTTACTGCAACGTCTTGCTGTCTAGAATGTATGTTTTGTATTGATTTAGCATAAACACTTTTTGTCTTGCATGTAATGAGTAGAATTAGTCATACATTGCATTACACAACCTTGACATCTTCTTGCATACTCACTTTAGGATGTAATAAACTATTAACAAGCCGGGGTGTTAAGGGTCGACTTGGTAGTGAACAATCAGAGACTGTACTCGGTAGGGGTTCCTTATTGCTTGATTGATTACTATCACGGATTATTGGCCATGGATTTCCGTTTATTGATTGTTAATTCTTTTTTATTATGCCGAGTACATGACCTATAGAGTTCACCGTCATAGTATAACACGATCACTGGTTGCATGCACCGAACCTGTGGTATGGGACACAGAATTATGTGCATTAGATAAGTTAATAAAATGAATAGTAACCCTAGATTGACATTGCATGCTTGATCCCGAATATTGTCATCGACATTGATTATTAATTGTAACTATTGATTGTTTCATAATTAAATATAGACCCTTGACTTTATCACCAACCGTTGTTATTGTTCTTTGACTTTGGTCTGGTCCGTATTCTTGATATATCATGCTGTTCTTGTTCTTTGTTTCCCACTACTTGCTGTCTGTGACTTGCTCTAACGGACATTATTTTTTTCTACCTTAGACCACGAGTTTGCAGGTACACAAGGAGTGACACCCGAAGGACTTGGTCAATAATAGTTATAAAGAATGGAGCTCAATAAATAGACTCCATTGATTATCTCTTTATGCTATTTTCCTTGAACATTGCCATTATTATTGTACTTTGTTTTTGGGCTTTTATGACCCGAAGTTTGTTTTATCTCAAATGTTGGATATTATGCTATGGATTATTTCATTGATTATTGAAGTTATTCTTCGTTTATGTGATTATTTACTCTTGCGTGGTTGTGATTATTATTCATATTGTTGAGTTAGACTGGTTCAGCTTATAGATGATGTTTATATCATTCGATGGGCCTTTGTTATGTGTCCGTGTTCCCTTATCTTGGGAAGCGGGGCGTGACAGGTTCACTTATTGGTCCTTTTCTCCCCTGCCCTACAAAATGAAACTCAAAACACGAAAACAAATGAAATAAATTAGAGATGCTCTTAGTATCAAATCCTAGAAATATTATGAATAAAATAAAATAAATAAATGGAAAACCTACCAGCATGATGCCGGGGAGAGCCCTCGGTCCTCCCTTCCCCTAAATAGGTAGGATATGTGTGAATGTTTTGAAAAGCATTGATTTTTATATGCTAAAAAATTATGTGTGCAAAAATTTTGTAATGCAGAACTAAAATATAAAACAAATAAAAATATATGAAAGAATGAGGCAGAGAATAGTTAGCCCAATGAAGTCGATCTTGAGTGTGTTGCTAATTCTTCAACCATAATGGTAGCATGATCAGAGATGGAGAGAACTAGAGTACTAGATGTTAGAATATTCTCGTAAGTAATTGATGTTGCTTGTTTTCGGGTGTGGGAGCAATAGATATTGAATTCTTCTGGTGAAGAGGAAACTCAAATCTCGTTTGCTGATCTGACCCTAATGTGTTGCTGATGTGTGATTAGATTTGGAGGATCTGGGTGCGACCGACCGTCGCCAGATACCTGCAAAGAAGTCTGAAACACTGGGAGGAATCCCGGCTACAGACCCCTCGACGCTCAAGTCAATAACCAAAGTATTGATAGAGGCTTAAGTGGTGAAATAGTTATTACCTGGTTACTATAGAGGTAGGGTTATATTTATAAGATAGTGAGAGCCTGATTAGGGAATACTCTCTGATCCCCTGGTTATAAAGAGGGGGGGTGGGGGGGGGGGGTGGACTGATTCACGTTAGGTTGGATTTGGGCGATGGGCCCATAATCGGCCCACAAGCTGTTATGGGATCTCCTCTAGATTTATGCTAGGATCGTGCGGTGCAGATCGTCCGCTATTTTTACCTTCATCATAAGCCCCCAACTCTCGGAGATGACCTTTAGGTCTTCTTCGAGGAGTAGATGACTCATTGAGGGTGTCGCGTAGACAACGAAGACCTGCATGCTTCGAAATTGGGAGTGTCCCGCTGCGGTGCGAATCTACGGGAAGCTTGAGGTCAGCTACCATGCTGAGGCCGGGAGTGAGTCCCCCTGCTCGAGGTCGTCATGAGGGTCGGCCTCAGATGCCACATCGAGGGCACAACAATCGGGGGACCTTGTGAGGGCTCCTCATTAGGGTTGGCCCTTAAAAGGTAGATGATGTCAGGTAGATGGAGGTGGTTTAAGAGACAATATGGTGTTGAACTATGCTGGGAAGCTTTTAAGAAGGAGATGGTGTTGCAATTTGGCCCTACTGAACTCCAAAACCCCACTGCAACTCTAGTCAAGCTATGCCAAATTGGAACTATCCACAAATACCATAATGAATTTATCAAATACAGTCACCTGATAAGCCATTTGCCATGTCTGTTTTGGTTGGTTGTTTTGTCTCTCGGTTGAAGAGGAGATACAACAAGAAGTGATACATAAACACCCTTTTACAGTCACCAATGCCTATAAGGAAGCTCAAGCAAGATAGACTATTTTGATGTGTCAAAGGAAGGCTGCCAAGTTCCAGAGCTCAAGTAATAAACCAGGGTACATAATCTATCCTCAAGGAGTGAAGACATCTCCTATAATTGTCAACAAAACTATTGTACCTAATACCTCCAAGCAGACATAGTTTGATAAAAGTTTGGCGGAGAAAAGAGCTCCTATGTTTCAGGTGTGTTGAGAAGTGGGTAAGGGGCCTTAGGTGTAAGGGTAGAACCATGATGCAAATTAAGGGTGAACTAAAGAGCAAAGTACCATGTGAGTAGGAGGTACCATATAGGAAGTTACAGACACTGATACCAAATTAGAGGGAGGACTCTACTACATATAGGTTGAGGTCAATGAACCAACTCACTCAACTATCTCTCTAGAGGCTATTACAGGAGTTGAAGCTATTACGGGAGTTGGGGCTCCCCAAACTCTTAGGTTGAAGGGTATGATAGTCAAGAAGGAAGTCTATGCACTATTTGACACTGGGTCTACTCACAATTTGTCAAGAGAGTAATGTTAGATATTACTAATTTGACGTAACAATTGTAGGGGGGTGAGAAGTTGAAGTGTGAGGGACTTTGTGAAAATGTGGAGTTTGTGTGTTAAGGTGTGACCATCAAAGCAAACTTTTACATACTTCCATTGGAAACTAGTCAAGTGTTGTTGGGAGCTCAATGGGTGAAGACTTTAAAGGGAATGTTGAGTTTCAAAGACTACTCTCTACATTTTGAGCAGGAAGGAGAGATCAAGGTGTTGATGGGGGTTAACAACAAGCAAATTGATGTTACTTCCTCAAAATCCATGTTGAAAACTCTCATGTACTTGAAGAAGGATCTATTGCTACAAGTGACTGCATCTTCAACCACTGAGACTCCACCCTCCAGCTATCCAAAGGATTTTTCTCGGACCCTAAAGGTTTGAAGAAGTATTCCAAGAGAAGAACACCCTCCCACCACTTAGAGAATATGATCACGAGATTCCCTTGTATCCTTCTGCACAACTAGTGAGCTTGAGGACTTACAAGCATCCCTGACATCAGAAGAATGAGATACAGAAGTTGGTTAGAGAAATTCTACAAACATGAGTAATTATACCAAGTCCAATCTTTTATGCATCTCATGTGGTCATGGTTAAGAAGCCTAATAGGTCTTGGAGGATGTGTGTGGATTATAGAGGCTTCAACAAGATGACAGTCAAAGAAAAGTTTCATATACTTGTAATTAATGAGTTGTTAGATGAATTACAAGTGTTTGTGGTGTTTAGTAAGCTAGATTTAAGGAGTGGGTATCACCCAATCAGAATGAGGGAGGAGGACATACACAAGACAACTTTCAAAACCACGAAGGACACTATGAGTATGTGGCGATGCCCTTTGGCTTTACTAATGTTCCCTCAACCTTTCAATATCTCATGAATATAGTGTTTAATCCCTATTTGAGGAGATTTATCCTAGTGTACTATGCTTATATACTCATCTACATCAAGTTTAGGAGTGAGCATGTCCAACACTTGTGATTGGTAGTCTTGAAGAAAATTTCATTGCAAACTAAGTTTGTAACCCCTATTGATCCTATTTGTATTTTTAATTATTTTTAATAAAATTCTGGAGTTATTTATTTCATTTTTGGTAGGATTTATTTTCTCTTCATTGTATGGTGTGTTGTTATTCTCTCTCTTGTGATTCATTGTCTGTTTGATTCAGCTTTTTATCCTCATTTAATTGGCCTACAACTTGTTCTTGATCTTGCCTATTGTTTAAACCTATTTTTGGCATAATTGTCTCTTGTTGGATCCTTTTCACCCGATTGGATACTACCCAGTTCATCTAAACCCATGTTGTCCCTATTTATACTCCCTAATTGAACCCTAACCCTAATTACCAAACCCTAATACATCTCTCCTCTCTTCTAGCCCTCCTCCTCTCTCTCTCCCTCATCCCGATATAACCCCGACCCCCCGACTGCCCCTCTTGCTGTCGTCGACTGCTGATTGCCGGCGACACACCCCCGAACCCCCCACTGTATCTCCCCTTTCCTTCTTCCTCCTTGCGTCGCGACCCAGCAACCCAACACCCAGGCTGCCCCCCTGTGTTGTGCTCCCTGTGGACAACCACCGCCGTTGTAGTCGAGTGCCGCGCCGCATCCCCCTGGGCCATCGCCGCCTTCGCTGGTAGTGCTGATGTTCACCTTTGCTGTTGGTGTGCTGCTATCTTTTTGTGCTGTGTTGAGTGCACGTGCCTTTGTGTTCACGTGTGTTCGTTCGATTGGAGTTCTCGTCTTTCGTTCTTGTTCGTGTTCGTTATGTTCATGGTTCAGGATCCGTTTCTATTATTCTATTCGTCGTTTTTGTCGTCTTTAATATCAGGCAAGTAGCTTGTATGTGTTCTTTTTGTCATACAAGTTAATACCATAAGTAATCTAGTATGAAAATATTTGTACTCTCATGATGATCCGTAATTTCTAGTTTAACTGTAGACCCCATCCCTTAATCATGAGTAGTTACAATAATTGACATCCGTTGCATGAAAACAATTAGATTAGGGGACATCTTGACCGTATATTGTTTGTGACACACCATATGTTATAGTTGGCTGTTGTATAGATGTTGTTGGATGTATTATCTCATTTTAAATTGCTTATTCTCATGACATGCTGATTTGAGTAAACTACATATACCATGCTTTGTATGACATCTTAGATTGAACCGTTTGTAGTTAAGTTGTTTGATAAAATGCCGTAAAAAACCTTGTTTTACTGTTGTCCTATTTTGTACAGAAATTTTGACCCTGTTAACATCAGTAAAATAATAAGTTTGTGAACATGAATTGTAGCCTCTGACTTCTAGTTTCTAGGACTTTTGACGGATCTGAATTCTAAGTTTTTATGCATGAGTTATTGCTGTTTTACTGCAGACATATCGTATTTTCCAGATTCTGAACTATATGTATTCTGTATGGAATTTTATTTTAAAACTGACATTAAAAGTAGAATTTGAACTCTATATTTTTCTAAGTATGTTTACACATTGCTGGGATCAATCCCAAATTTATGTAGAATTAATTAATGACTTTTGTATCTCATTTTATACTTATGAAACTAGCCAATATATTTCCAAACTGCATACTGTTCTGTAACGAACTGTGTTTTCAACCTGATTCTATTTGTTTTTGATGAAAACTTTATGAATAAGAATCATAGCCTTATTTGTTTATTTTTCAATGTTTTGACGGATCTGGATTTTGAATTATACTTTATGAATTATCTCTGTTTTGGTAGTGCTGTGCCTGAACTTTCAGAATCGAGATTTGGTCGTATTACTCTGTTTTCCCAATTTTGTTGACTATACTATCTGCAATGTAAATTCATGATATTTTATATTTTGAAACTAGATATGTTAAGGAATCTTCCAGATTTTTCTCAGATTTAATTATGATAATTTTGACCTCCTTTCATGCTTATAAACATGATTTTGCATTTTCTGGCTGAACACTATTTCTGTTTTAAACGCTATTTCCGACCCTATTTCTATGGCTGATATGTGACTTATATATATGTGCTGGAATCGGCAGAGAGTCTAGTTTTTAGATTTTCTAAAGGATCTGGATTTACTACTCTGTAGTAATGGGAATATTAGATTTAGTACAGTTGTGTCTTGCTGTCCAAAACTGAAAAGTGTTGGTGTTTTGACTATTATGAGTTATTTTTATCAACTATTCAATTACTACTTCATCTTAGACTTATCAGTTGTTCATGCCATGTCTTTAGCCTGTTTGTATTCATTCACACATTTTTATTAATAATAAAAGAAATCAAGCCGGGGTTTTTAAGTGAAAAGATCGAGTAGTGGACAATATAGAAATGCATATTTAGGAGGGACTCGTTTCCTCACTATTCACTGTGGTACCTACTGTTTATCTCTGGATGCATGAGGGCATGATCCATGACACCATTACTGTTTGTTATTATTGTTACTGTTACTGTTTGTCTGAATAAATCTTAAAGCGTAACTGTTTGCTGTAGCAACCATGTGGTAAATAAATGGGAAACATGAAGTGCTACCAAGTTAGTAATGAACATTAGACGCAAGAATAACTATTTACACTGTTATATCCTATTACGGTTACTGTTGATTCACTGTTGTTGTGCAATCCAGCTATCTAAATAAACAGATAAACTAGATACAAATTAAAACCTCGCAAGTGTACGAATCGTTTATAGAAGCGTAGTGACAAGCAAGGGTCGATCCCACAGAGATTGTAGAAATTAACTTACTAACCAATAAAACAGAAATAAGAATCTTAAAGTGTTGTTCTAAAAGAAATGACTAGATCAAGCAGTTCTGAATCACAAATGTCTATTAAGTAGTTGGGCTTTGATTTCCACCTATAGTCAATAATGCTAAGTCACCTTCTTCACTACTCTAATTACTCATGTTCGTTCCTTTAAGGGCATGGTATCTACTTCTTAAAGTTAATGTTTCCCTAAGCCAAGAATTAGGCATGGTATCTACTCTAATTCGTTTCTTTCCTTAAGTATTTAGCATGGTATCTACTAAGTTGCACTTAAAGAAAACATAGGAACGATGGAAACGAACAAAAACTCGAAGTTCTAGAAATTGGTATCAGATTTAGATCCTTCAAGTTGATTAAACCAAGAATCCCTAAAGATTCCTGTGTTACAAGCTATGAACACGAGATACGGGTCGTCTCTATGCTCATATAACAGATTCAGATTTATAATACGCAAACTTGATAAACTCAGGTTCTGTATGGCAGTCGACTTGCTGTCACTCTCAGTCAACTGCTCTTAGAACTTCTGAACAAGTTTGTATATTATAAATCTATACCAATACTCTCAGGTTTAATCAATAAGTAATAGAGTAGCATTCAGAAGAATATAGCATTACATAACTACGGTTTCAATCTACCCAACTATGAAATTAGTTCCACATAATAAAACTTTTATTGACTAACAGTTTCGAATACATGATGAAAATAAAAACTAGAAAGAGAAGAAATAAACTAATGATGTTCGGCCTGAGAAGTCGACTTGCTGTCCCTAAGTCGAATGGCTCGTCCCCTTCAGTGTACTTGATCTCCTTCTTTCTTCGACGCTGAGAGAACAATGCCTGTGGTTGATGATTGATGATCCAGAGATTCGGTGATACCCTCAACTTCTTATTCCCAGCCTTCTTATACTTCTTTTGCCCACGTCTGCAGATTGCAATCCTATCTTTTTACACTTGGGTTTGGATAATTTAATCTTGCTTGGGATTTGGATGAGGATGCATCTTCATCTGTTCTTATCTTCTGACTCGGCTGAATACCAGTCGACTGGTTTGGGAGTAAGTCGACTGTGTCGAGACATCTGTAGATTCATGATCACCAGTCAGCCGACTGTTTCTGGAGTAAGTCGACTGTGCCGAGCATCGTCAGCCTCTCTGTCCAGTCGCCTGTTGGAAACACCAGTCGACTTATGCCTTGCAGTTTCTGTGTACCATCCTCAAAATCCTGAATCTGCCTCGTTTTGCTGCTTTAGGCTGTTTCCTATGGAAAAGAGAAATTAAGAGTAAAATACCACATATAGTGCATTTAAATGTCCAATTGCAGTAAGATTATTGCTCCTAAATGTGAATAATATTGGATTCATCAACTGTTACTATTGATTACTACTACTGTTGACACACTGTTACCGTTGATCCTTACTGTTACTATTATGCTTCTCCTGTTATCACTACACTGTTTACTGTCATCTGTAGACTGTTATATTTGCTGCTTTCACCATGTTAGTATTACCTGTTAGTTAGTTTTCCCCATTTTCCTACTTGTATTTCTTGCGGTCCGGACTTGCTTCTAATGGGCGCTATGTTTTCCTGTTTTCCCTATTTTTCTTGTGATTACCAATATGAGCAGGTTTTGCTGATCACTTGCCTACTGGAGTTGGTAAGCAAAAGTTTTGTGCTGCGAAATTGGAATAATTTGCTAAATATTTTGATGAACTATTTTATTTTCATGAACTGTATTGAGACTTGTATTTGGGCTTATTGTCCCAGCATTATTGTTTTGTTCGGATCTAGTATTTGTTGGAACATTTATTATTATTGGTGCAATAAATACTGTTGAGTTATGATTGTTTTTGCATGCCTGGTTGGAGTATACTATTATATTTACTATTATGATGTGTCAAGCAGGTCCGTACAGGTTATGGATGGTGAAAACTATTCGCTGGGCTTAGTCGCGTACCGTATTTTGTATTCTTTTGGGAAGTGGGGCGTGAAAAAGTTAAGCAAGTGCGTGTTTGGAGTAAGAGAGGTGGCATGTCTTAGGCGTATTGTATCAGATGGAATAGTAGTAGATCCCAGCAAGGAGTGTGGAGTGAACAATTGGCCAATTCCTAAGTCCATTCAAGCATTAAGAGGGTTCTTGAGTCGAGCAGGGTATTATAAAATGTTCATTGAGAAATATGAAACCATCTCCTCACCTCTGGTGGCTTGGTGGCTCTGACCAAGAAGGGAGTTTTCAAATGGTCTCCTGTTGATAAAACTACTTTTGAAGTTCTCAAGGTTGTTCTAACTACACCGCTAGTGCTCAAATTGCCAAATTTTGTAGAAAGATTTGTCTTGGAGTGTGATGAGTTGGCATTGGGATTGGAGTAATTCTTATGCAACAACAATACCCCATAGCCTTTTTGAGCAAGGAGCTCAACGGGAAGAGTAGATTTTTCTCTATTTATGAAAAAGAGATGGTTGATATTCTCTTAGCTATGAAGAAGTGGAAACAATACTTATTGGGTAGAGAGTTTTCTATCAGAACAAATCATAAACCCCTCAAGCACATGTTGGATCAAAGACTAGAGACAAAATCTCAAGACACGTGGTTGTGGAAGTTACATGGGTATCAATTTAGTGTGGATTACAAGAAAGGCAAAGACAATACAACATCATATGGGCTGTCTAGGATGTCTGAAAAGTCTCATCTCCAAGCAATCTTAGTGGTACAACCTACTTGGTTAGTTGCCTTAAGAACAAAGGTTGAGAAATACCCTTTTTACAAGGGAATCCAAGAAGGAATTGGTGTCAAAGTCTAAATATAGTAATCAACATGGGATATACTACTAGAAAGGCAGGGTAATAATCGCACCTCTCCTCTCACCAAATAACTGATGGAGCTTCATCATGACTCTCTGCTTAGATTAAAGAGAGTTGCATACTGGCAGGGAATGAAAGAATGCTCAGATCATACATTAGAGAGCGTGATATTTGTCAGAGGAACAAGTACAACAACCAAGCTCCTTCAGGTCTGCTCCAGCCATTGCCTGTACTTGCAGTAGTATGAGAAGATATCAGCATGGACTTTGCGGTGGGGTTGCCAAAGAGTTGGGGAAAGACTACTATCCTGGTGGTGGTTGAAAAGCTCTCAAAGTATGCACGCTTCATTGCATTATCCCACCCTTACACTGAAAGGAAAGTAGTTGAATTGTTTGTGAATCAAGTTGTTAAGTTATATGGGGTACCATCAACCATAGTGAGTGACAGAGATGTTGTCTTCACCAGTGTTTTTTTAAAGAAAAAATTTATTTGCAAGGGACCAAGCTGTGTATAAGCACTTCCTTTTACCCCCAGATAGATGGCCAGACTGAGCTGGTGAATAGGATCATCGAGTCCTATTTGAGGTGTTTTTGTGCCTATAAACCTGCCTCTTGGGTGAATATACTACCATGGACGGAGTACTGGTATAATACAAATGTTCATAGTGACACCAAGTTATCTCCCTATCAAGTACTGCATGGAAGAGCTCCCTTAACCCTACTCTCTTATGTTCCCAAGACTGACAAGTCACATAAAGTGGAGGAGTGTCCATTGAAGAGAGATATCAACCTGCAACTGCTCAACGTTAACCTCAACAATGCCCAAATGAAGATGAATCAAACTACTAACAAGCTTAGAACAGATAAGAAGTTTGAAACTTGGGATTTCGTGTATCTCAAGTTGCAACCTTACAAGGGCAAATCTCTGTTGGAGGTAGGAGAATACACAAGTTGCCACACTTGTTCTATGGCCATTATGTTGTGACAGAGAGGGTTGGTGATGTTGCTTATAAATTTCGACTGCCACCCACTACCAAGATACACAATGTTTTTCACATTTCTCAACTCAAAAAGCACAGAGGGGATAGAGGCAAGTTGAGGTAAATTCACCTAATCTATTTCCATGATGAAATCTCAGAACCTCTGAAAATACTTAACAAGATGATGGTTGGAAGAAGATGAGTGGTTGTAACAGAGATTTTGGTGCAGTGGAAGGGAGGAGACAGTGCCAACACAACATGGGAAGTTTTGAGACATCTACAATAGCTTCTCTAATTTCAGAAGAGTATGGAAGCTCGTTTTCATGCTGGGAGTAATGCTACAACTCCATAAGCTGTATCTTGAATTGTGAGGAATTCTGCGTATCAGCCCTTTAGTTCATATATCAGTCCATGGGGAATTTTCTTTATTTCAGGGGGTTTTCTGCAAATAATCCAACCATATAGTAATAAGACCCCTTTAATTGAATTTCATGGGCTGTGCATGTGATAGTGGCAGTCTATGAGTGGAGGGTCTATTAGTGGTGGGTCCCACCTAAAATGAGGGCGGTTAGATAGTTGATTCCTTTTCCTTTTTTATAGTTGTAAGAACAGGTATTGCGCAAGCTACATGGCAGCGTCCTGTTGGTGGATGAAAAGTAAGGGATCGGTCCCCTTCTAAACTAAATGTAATTTCCTTTAATTTTTCATGAATTAGAATCGATTTTATCTTCTTGTTCATCTTGTTCTTCACTCTTGTTTGTCCAATGGTTGCCCTAGCTGCCAACGGAATGGTCACGACCTGAAGTAGTAAGGAGACGGTGCCAATCGACTTTGGTACCACATCAGTGGGTGATGATTGTAGAGTTGACATCCTATTCTCAAAAGCAGAGGAGTTTGGGACTGATGACATCACAGGAGCATTCGTCATTGCCGCCACACACTGCCGCTACTCTTGTGGAAGCTGCTGCCAACCCTAGCCCTAATTCGGATCTGAAGGAGAAGATGGAAGAGTGGTTTGGGTCAGGTTGTAAATGTAACCCCTGTTTTCAATTTTGTGTATTTTTTAGTGTATTTTTTGTTTTGGTGTATTTTTTTCTCTCTTTGTATTCCTCTTGTATTTCTCTTGGACCGTATACTAGATTTTTATTTTCAATATATTCATTTTATTATTTTCAGTCTTCTTTTATTTGAGTTCTTGATCCTTTTGTCCGTCTTTTGTTTCGTTCCTTTTTATCGGGCCATTATTTTGATTCCTAATATTTTTATCTATCATGATTTTTTTTTATTCGTTGCTGCTACATTTCCTTGTTTCGGATCTTTAACCCTATTGGATCCTAATTACCATCCACTATCCATTTGTATCAAAATACCCTGTTTTTAAAATACCCATTACACAAATCCTATTAAATTAACTATACCCAAAAACCCCATTAATTATCCCCTTAACCAAAACCTAACTAAACCGATGCAATTATATTAAACCCATCTGCATACACTTAATCCTATTACTACAACCCATAACCCATGCTTTCCCGAAACCCACTTCCCCATCCGACCCGTTAGCTCTCTGTGCCGACTTCCACCTTTCCTCCCTCTAACCCTAAATATCGACCTATATATATTTGCACCCATGCAGCCAATCATCCCCTACCCAGCCACCAGTGCATCTCTCCCTCTCTCACCCTCCAAACCTCTCCCGACTTCTTTCCCTGTGCTCTCGGTGAACCCATCTTCCCGACCTTTCTCCACCGTCCCCTCTCGTCTCTACTGTACTCCTCCGACTGCCGCAACAAGCCCTAGCATCGATCCCCATCGCCGTGGGTCGGTCTCGTTCTTGCTGTTGTGCATCGGCCTTGCTGTTGCTCTTGTTCTTGCTGTCGTGATGTGCACGCATTTTAGGGAGTTCGTTTGATCGTTCTTGGATTGGTTGATTCTCGTTTGTATTCATGGTGTTTCGTGTTCGTTCGGTTGTGTTCGTTGCCCGGGAATCCGTTCCCGTTATTCTTGCTCTTGTTTCGTTCTCGTCGTCGTCTCTCAAGCAAGTAACTTGTATTAAATTCCTTTGTAAATACAAGTACTAAATACCGCATGTAGTATAGTTGGGTTCTAGAGACAATTTAAGTGTGAATCCCCTTGTTAATATTGTCTCTATTGTGTTATCTTGACCATAGTTGCCTCACGACATACATGACATGATGTAACCTAGGATTGACCATATCTTGTTGCATATATGCGTGTTGTTCATGTGTTATCTTGTACTCGTTCATGTTATTGGTGATAGACTTGTTGTGGACTTATGAAATACCCTATAACATGTTGCTTGGCCATCTAGTATACTCTATTTTGTGGTTGGTTGTGTTTTGGATGAGTTCTATGTGAACTAGTGGATTTTATGTATATGCGATATTTTCAGTTTTACTGGCTTTTTAGTTTTGATCAGTATTTTAGATCCTATTAAGGTCAGTATTTGAAAATATTTTGTGAACATGAACTGTAGAGGATTCTGTCTATTTTTCAACCCTTTTGGACGGATCTCAATTTTGATTTTCGGTTTGTGAGTTATGTCGATTTTACTACAGTGGTGTCGAAAGATTTCTAGATTTTGTTTTCTATGAATTCTGAAGAGTAATCTATTTTTATTTTAGTGTTAAAATTATTATTTTGATCTGAAATTTTGCTCAGTACTTCTAGACTTGATTGGGGTTTACCCAGAATTTTGGTGGATTTATTTGAGATATTTTACAAACCTTTTCATGCTCGCAAATAAAAATTTTACATGCAGAATTTTACTACTGTTCAGTAAAGAACTTGATTTTCGACCTATTTCTACTTGCTGTTTCTAAAATGTTTCTGAATATGAAAGTTAGCCTACTATATCTATTTTATTACCCATTTGGCGGATTTGGATTTGGATTTATGGTTTCTGAGATATTGCTGTTTTCGTACTGTGGTGTTTGAAATTCTAGATTTACAAAACTACTATTTCTTGTTGTTTTCCGATTATTCTTGACTATTCTATTTTTGTTGGAAAATTATGAAACTTGATTTTCTGTTACTATAAATGTAGGGGAATACCCCGGATTTTTCGTGGATTTATTTAATGAGTTTTCATGCTATTTTTCTGTTCTTGAATCCAATCTTTTTATTTCTGGCTGAACGTGTTTTTTGGATTCAAATCAGTTTTGAATTATATTTTTTTGAAATACTATATGACTTATGTATATTTGTTGGATTCGACCGGGAGTCTATTTTCTATATCTTTCGACGGATTCAGATTTGCATTTTTTTAATAACGGGAATCTCAGTTTTACTGCAGTATGGTCTTGCTGTCCTGAATTAGAATTTGGTTATTTTATCCTTTTTCATGTTATCTTTCTCCATACATGTTTATCTGGCAACTTGGACTTGTTACTTGATTATACCATGATATACTTGCCCTGTTCGTGACACATAAATACTTGTTTGACACTAATAATAATTAACCAAGCCGGGGTTTAAAGGGAAAGATCTAATAGTGGAAAATATAGAATCGTGTACTCGAAGAGGATCTATTGATCCTATGTGATACTTGTCTTGATACTTGATAATTGGCTTGATACTTGATACTTGGGTTGATATTTCATACTTGAGGCTTGTTTACTTGATACTTGAGGCTTGATACTTAATACTTGATTTCTTGAGGCTTGTCCCTGAGTACACTGTCCTATATGATCCACTATGAAATCTAAAACGAAACTGTGTTGATGTAGCAACCATGTAGTAAAAAGATGGATGCATAAAGTGTTACCTAGATAGTAATAAAACAAGACTTGAACATGATCACTTGGCACTTGCTACTTGATATTTGTTTCTTATTTACATGATACTTGTTTACTTGATACTTGATACATGCTACTTGCACTTGTTCATCTTGTCATGCTAGTATTTTACTTTGTATCATGCGTATTCCATTTTATTAGTTTGTTTTTCCCATGTACTTGTATCCGACACTGCAAGCGGCCCGTAACTTGCATTGACGGGAGTTTGTTTTTTTTTTTTCCTATTCCTGCAATTGTTAAATTGCAGATTTTGGAGAACAGGCACCAGATGGTGTTGGTGATATGAGATATTAGTACTGGATTTTGCTATTATTATTTCTTGTTGCTTGCTTTGAACAATTGTATTTTGTACTTGGATTTATTTGTATTTGGTCAATGTGACCCAGGATATTAACTTATTCAGATCTGGATTATTTGAGATTAATATATTTTGGTTTCAAGTATTCTTGTTGGTATTTTGATTCATATGTTCATGCTTGGTTGATTCTTTTGCTTCCGACTCTGATTATTCTTGTGAAATGTTGTAAAGATTCTTGAATAACTTATGGATTATGAAAATCATTCGCTGGGCTTTTGTCGTGTATCCGTATTCCATATTCTCTTTTGGGAAGCGGGGCGTGACAGTAAATTAGTAATCCCAAAACCCATATTCCAAAACCCAAACTGAACTATTTATTTTGATATTTATTTTGGGCATTCTATTTGCTTTAGGCCTGCTCTCATTAAGACAGTTATGATTAAGATCAGATTTGATTTGGGCCTGCAACCTCTCAGTCCATTAAGAATTTAACTTTATTTCCTAGTTAATAGTTTGGACTTTGGACCTAAACCCAAGCCCAAGTAAAATCTATTTATTTATTTTTTCTGTATGGGCCATTTCCAATGGGCTAGTATAATAGAATACTCAAAATTGCATTGGGCCTATATGATTAATCTGGACATATATGCATAAGGGAATTGGGTTGGGCTTTCTTTAATATAACTTTGTATTATTATCATGAGTGTATATATATATATATATATATATATATATATATATATATATATATACTAGGTTTTCCCGTTGACACGTGCCTACGGCACGTGTTTGGAACGGTGCATCTTGTTTGATCATATAAAATAGTTTTGGAGGTCCAGCAAATTGATTGAAATAGCAAACATATTATATGAGAAACTTTTGGGGGTCCAGCAAAAAATATATTATATGATTTTTTTTATTTTTTTGAATTATTTTTAAAGTCTTTTAATTTTTAATTTTTTAGTTTTTTAAATTTTTAAATTTTTTAAAAATTTTAAAATTTTTATTTTCTTAATTTGTTGAATAGAAGAGGGAGGGAAAGAGAGACAGAGGGAAAAAAATAATTAAGTAAATATAGGAGTTGTTTTGGGTGGAGGATTTGAATTTGAGTTTTGGTGGGGGGGGGGGGGGGGGGGGGAAGAAAATATGTTTTGTGAGGTTAGATCTGGACCTTTGATTTTTGGGGGAGATTGAAGGATAGCCACTCGATAGCTTTCTTTGTGTTTTATTATATATGTATATATATATATATATATATATATATATATATATATATATATATATATATATATATATATATGGGGATTTCTCAGTTGCAAATGGGTCTGTTTGCACAGACCCATTGCGAACTGATGTGGCTAAAAATAGGGGTTTAATCGAGACCGTCCAAATTGGACACGAATCCTGAAGCCCAGGGGTAAAACAGTAATTTCACCTACAAACGGGTCTGAAGCAGGTACTGGGTCTCCTTCTCACAGATCCAATAACCCGCGAACGGACCCACCACGACTGGGTGCGGGTTTCAACCCACAACAAACCCGGTCCAGCAGGATAGAATTAGGGTTTCTGATTAATATTAATCAACGGCCCTGATTCATATCTATCCCTTCACTGGGGATTAGGGATTACATTCCTTATCTATACACAGGAATTACATGCCTAATCTGTTCCCTAAGACGCCTATAAATACCCCCCATCCATCTCCATTAAGAGGTAATCAATCTTTCTCCAGTTTTTGCGCTCTTTCATAGTCTCTCTGATTACTGACTTGAGCGTCGGAGGGGGCGTCGCCGGGAACAACCCCGTTGTCTCGCACTTTTTACAGGTCTACGGCGGGATCGACGATCATATCCCGACGGAACAGGTACACAGGTTTACTATTCAGTTTCTCTAAGAATCCACAAATACTATCTGTTTGCCCCCACACCAAATTTAGCGGCAACAGATTGGCGCCGTCTGTGGGAAACTAACGAATAGAAACCTCTCCTCTTCCCGGTGAACAGATCTTCTCCAGCCATGCCTCCTAGGAAAGTCAGATCAAGAGGGTCCAATCGAGGACCCAACCCCGATCAGCAGCAAGAAGTCCCCATCCAGCCTACCCAGCAGCAGGGGAAACTTCCTCCTACAGCGGAAGACCCGCTCCAACAGGACCTTCCTCTTCCAAGTCAGCCTCCTCCAAAGGGTCCTAACCCTCAAAAATAGCCTCTTCACAAAGAACACGTCTCCATCCACAATGCCTCTACGGACTCTATGGCCTCCCATCATCCCCGAGCCTCTGGTCGCCATAATACCGCCCTCAACCGCCAGAAAGATGATGACCTCCGCCGCCATCTGGATGAAAAGCGGGCCCGAGAGGGAACCTCCCGCCAACACCGTCCGGACGAGCGGTCCCCTCGCCATCGCGAATATAGAAGGTCCCCTAACCGAAGGGGTCGGAAAGAATCCTCCGAGCACTACCGAAGAAGGCCACACTCCCCTACAGGTCGGCAACAGCCCAGGAACAATGAGGCACCCATCACACGTGCCGAGTTCTAGCAGTTCCAAGCAACCGTCCTACAAGCTCTCAATCTCCGTCCCAACACCAACGCACCCAAGATTCCGTCTCCTCCTCCGGTCCGAAGCCCTCGCCGACGGTCCCCATCTCCTCGTCCTGCTCCTAGCAACTCCCGGCGTACCCCAAGTCCTCGTCTCTCCCGAAGTTACCATCGCCGCAGCCCTCGCTCTCCCTCATACGAAGACGAGTCTAGAGGCTCGGCTGATTATCGTCGGAGGGACGACACCATGTACCGCCGTCTTCATGAGGTAGAGAGGCGCCTGGGTCAGATAGACCGAGAAGAAGAGCTTAGGGGGAGGACCCTACGTCCTAGCCAACCCCCTTTCTCCCGAACCATTGTGGATGCACCTGTGCCGTTCGGCTTCAAACCTCCCCAATTTGAGACTTACACCGGGGAGACCGACCCCGTTGATCACATCGAAAGCTTTAAGACCCTGATGCCCCTCCATCAAGCTTCCAATGTCCTCCTCTGCAAAACCTTCCCCGCAACTCTCAAGGGCCCAGCACGAGAATGGTACTCTCGCCTCGCCCCTTCCTCAATATTCTCCTTCGAGCAGTTCGAGACCCTCTTCGTCACCCATTTCGTAAGCAGCCGTAGAGCGGAGAAGACCAGCATCTCACTGTTGCACCTCCACCAGAAGAAGGGGGAGAAATTGAGAGACTATGTGAAGAGGTTCACAGCTGAAGCCAGGTCCATAGCATCCCTCGACCAGTCGGTCGCTGCGGCAGCATTTCAATTTAATGTCCTCAATTCTAACCTCCGCTCCTCCCTCGCAAAGAAGCCTCCACAGAACTTTTCCGACCTCCTCCTTCGCAGTGAAAAGTACATCCGGGCCGAAGAGGCCGAGCAGCGACCCAACTGGGAGGGGTCTTCCTCCGGGTTCAAGAGAAAGGGAACAGAAGAGGAAGGAGCCAAGAAGCTCCAGAAGGATAATGCCGGCCAACGCCGACCTCCCCCCAGATTCGAGAAGTTCACTCCCCTCACCACTAACGTCTCAACTATTCTGATGGAAGTCGAAAAGGAAGGGATAATACCTCCTGCTCCGAGGATGAATACCCCCGCCAAGAGGAGAGACAAAGAAAAATGATGCCGTTATCACCGGGACCACGGGCATGACACCAACGATTGTCGCGCCTTAAAGAACGAGATAGAAGCCCTTATCTAGAGGGGGCAGCTGACCAGGTTTGTAAGAAAGGACCGAGCCGAACTTCGTCCCCTGCCTCGGGGGGCTAACAAGCGTCCGGAACGAGAAGAGACGCCTGACTTTGAGGAAGAGCGAGTCCTCCACCTCATTCATGGGGGCCCAATGGGGGGCTGCTAGAACTCCTCTCGAAAGGCATTTATAAGAGAAGTCAACTCGGTCCGAACCACCCCTCCTCCCAAAGGCCTCGGAGTGCCTGTCACATTCTCAGACGAAGATCTTGAAGGAGTTCGCACCCCACATTGTGACGCACTCGTCATCAGCCTTCACATGGCAAATTTCAAAGTGGAAAGGATCCTAGTGGATAACGGCAGCTCCGTAAACATCCTCTTTCTCGCCGCTTTCAAAGGCCTAAAGCTCTACCGAGACAGACTCAAGCCCGCCGGCTACACGCTCCATGGGTTCACAGGAGTGCCAGTGACTATTGAAGGGGTAATTACCCTCGACGTAACCGCTGGCAAAACTCCTACTACCCGAACGGAGTCCATGGACTTCATGGTCGTAGATGTCCCAGCAGCCTACAATGTCATTTTGGGTCGGCCCGGCCTGGCCGCCCTTGAAGCCGTCCCTTCTGCCTATCATCTCAAAATGAAATTTCCCACTCGGGCCGGAGTGGGGGAAGTAAGGGGCAATCAAGAGCAGGCCTGCAAGTGCTACATGACCTCCACCCTTGGACCCGTCCTTTCCTTAGAAACTCTGGAAATCCCCCAAGATGTTGCTCGACCAACGTCCGAGCTGGTGGACGCATTGGAGGAAGTGCTCTTCGCAGAGCAGGAGCCGACTCGCAAGTTCTTTGTTAGCAAGACCCTCTCGTCCGCCCTATACTCAGATATTGTACAATGCATCCGAAGGAACCAAGACCTCTTCGCTTGGTCAGCTGCAGATATGCCCGGTATCTCCGAAGAACTCTTAGTCCACCGCCTCAGCGTTGATCCGGGGTCTAAACCGGTTCAGCAGAAGAGGCGTAAGTTCGCCCCCGAACGTCAGCTCGCCATTAAAGAGGAGGTGGACAAGCTCTTGAAGGCCCGGTTTATACAGGAGGTGAACTATCCTGAGTGGTTGTCAAACGTAGTAATGGTGAAGAAGTCCAATGGGACTTGGAGGATTTGTATTGATTTCACCGACCTCAACAAGGCCTGCCCCAAGGATCCCTTCCCTCTTCCGAGTATAGACACTCAGATTGATGCAACCTCGTGACATGAGCTCCTCAGCTTCATGAACGCCTTTTCAGGCTACAATCAGATCTGGATGTTCCCCCCGGATATCTTGAAGATGTCGTTTGTGATCGACCAAGGCCTCTATTGCTACAGAGTCATGCCGTTCGGCCTCAAGAATGCAGGTGCAACATACCAACGCCTCGTCAACAAAGTTTTCCAGGCCCAGATCGGCCGGAACATGGAGGTGTATGTTGACGACATGCTGGTGAAAAGCATCCGGGGCGTTGATCATGTACCCGACCTCCAGGAAGCATTTGACGTTATGAGAAAGCACAATATGAGGGTCAACCTGAACAAGTGTGCGTTCGGCGTCTCATCAGGGAAGTTCCTCGGCTTCATGGTTAGCCAACGAGGAATTGAAGCAAACCCGGAGAAGATCAAGGCCATATTAGACATGGCCCCTCCTAGAAATGTTAAAGAAGTTCAGAGATTAACAGGCCGCCTTGCCGCCATAGGGCGCTTTCTCTCAAAGTCCGGGGAAAAATGCCTCCCCTTCTTCAAGGCCCTCATGGGGGCTAAAGGATTCGAATGGGGCAGCAGCAACAGGAGTCCTTCGACCAGCTCAAGGATTACCTCGTCAATCACCCACTCCTCAGCAAACCGATCCCTGGTGAACCCCTCTACCTCTACCTGGCAGCCTCCGAGCAGACCCTCAGTGCAGTCTTAGTGAGGGAAGAAGACCGGGCTCAGAAGCCCATTTACTACGTCAGCAAAGTGCTTCGGGACGCCGAGCTCCGGTACCCGAAGATAGAGAAAATGGCTTATGCCCTGGTGATGGCCGCGAGAAAGCTTCGCCCGTACTTTCAGTCCCATTCGGTGGTCGTTCTTACCGACCAGCCGCTGAAACAGGTTCATCACAAGCCCGAGACTTCGGGTCACCTTATGAAATGGTCGATCGAGCTGAGCCAACATGATATAAACTGTCAACCTCGGACCGCGATCAAGGCTCAGGCGCTAGCCGAATTCATAGTTGAGAGTACTATCTCCGAGTCCAGTCAAACAGTGAAGGGACCACCCGTCTGGTCGGTTTATGTTGACGGGTGCTCGTGCAATGAGGGAAGCGGGGCAGGGGTCATCCTGGCAGGCCTAGATGACTTCATCCTCCAATACTCCCTCCGTATAAACTTCAAAGCCTCAAACAACGAAGCTGAATACGAGGCGCTCATAGTCGGCCTTGGAATAGCTCGAAATGCAAGGGCGCAGCGCCTCCGAATCTTTAGCGACTCTCAGCTAGTCGTCAATCAGGTCCTCGGCGAATATGAAGCACGTGATGACAGGATGGTTAAATACTTAGCCAAAGTCAAGAGCCTCATGGCGCTGTTTGAAGAGGCCCTCATCCAAAGGATCCCCAGAAAAGAAAATGCACAGGCCGATGCCCTATCCAAACTAGCATCATCTTCCCTTCAAGGTCTCGAGCAGACTGTATTGATAGAAGTCCTCCTGAAGCCGAGCATAGGAAACCCCTCGAGGACATTGCCTGTCCTCCTCGAGGACAATTGGATGAAACCCCTCGTCGAATTCTTAAGGGATGGACTCCTCCCCGAGGATCCCAAGGAAGCACGAAGGGTAAGAACCCGAGCCGAGCGTTACACACTAATCGGAGGCATCCTGTATAAACGCTCCTTCACCCAGGTGGACGGTTGGCCCTAACTGAGGTGCCTCTCCCCCGGACAAGCCGACTACGCCCTGCAAGAACTTCATGAGGGCATCGGCGGGGCCCATTCTGGCTCCAGAGCCCTGGCGCGCAAAGTGTTGAACTACGGGTATTTCTGGCCCACTCTCCTACGGGACGCCGAACGACACGTTCGGCAATGCAGCTCCTGTCAGAAGCACTCCGACATCCGACGCCTTCCACAAGCACCACTCACTTCCCTATCAAGTCTGATCCCCTTCGCAATGTGGGGGATGGATTTACTAGGGCCGTTTCCGCCAGCCCCTGGACAGCTCAAGTTCCTAGTCGTGGCAGTCAACTATTTCTCGAAATGGATAGAGGCCGAGCCCCTGGCCACGATTACCGAGAACAAGGTTGTTCAATTCTTCTGGAAGAGTGTGATCTGCCGATTCGGCGTCCCCAGGGTCCTAATTACGGACAACGGAACGCAATTCACGGGGGCTGCCTTCCGAGCTTTATGTGAAGACCTCGCCATACAACATCGGTTCTCCTCCATCTCCCATCCTCAGTCGAATGGCCAGGCCGAGAATGCCAACCGACAGATCCTTTCAGGTATTAAGAAGAGGTTAGACAAGTGCTCCAAAGGCTTGTGGGTCGATCAGCTGCCTAACGTGCTCTGGAATTACCGCACCACGAAGCGGACCCCTACAGGCGAGAGCCCATTCAATCTCACCTACGGGTCCGAGGCCATCATCCCCCTAGAAATCGGGTTACCCTCTCCTTTTCTGATAGCTTATGAAGAAGAGCAGAACGCTAGGGAGCTCAGAGCAAGTCTAGATCTGATAGACGAAATCCGAGAAAGAGCGGCCATACGCCAGCAAACTTACCGAAGAAGGATCGAGCAAGCATATAACAAAAGAGTCCGCCCAACGGACCTCAAAGAAGGGGACCTGGTCCTCCGAAAGTTGGCCATCTCGTTCCCTAGTCAGAAAAGCAAATTGGCCCCGAACTGGGAGGGACCTTACAAGATTTCTAAAGAAATCCGCCCCGGCACATACAGATTAGAAGATCTCGAAGGCAGGGAGATTCCCAGGACTTGGAATGCCGACCATCTCTTAAAATACCAAGAGAGAGCAACAACCCTCTCTAAGTAACTCGAGATGTCGAACCGTTCCTTTCCTGTTACTTGTAGTAATTTTCTTTTATTTTTCCTTGTAATAACGGCTAGCAACATTAGAAGCAACCGATCATTGGATATTAATAAATAAAGTTTTTTCATGTTTTTGCTACTGTTACATCTCTCTGCTATTAACTCTTTAATCTAACGATGGTTCGGAGTCCAACACTCGGCTCGACTTTACTTCCTCGGCTCGCCCATAGGCGAGCCGGAAGTAGATCGCCATTCGGAATTGCTCCCACATCCGTTGAATGGTTCGGAGTCCAACACTTGGCTCGATTCTACATCGCAAGTTCGCTCCTAAGCGAGCTAGAAGTAGTTCGCCATTCGGAATTGCTCCCACAACCGTTGAACTAATCTAACGATTGTTCGGAGTCCAACACTCGGCTCGACTTTACTTCCCCAGCTCGTCCATAGGTGAGCCAGAAGTAGATCGCCGTTCGGAATTGCTCCCATAGCCGTCGAATGGTTCGAAGTCCAACACTTGGCTCGATTCTACTTCGCAAGTTCGCTCCTAAGCGAGCTAGAAGTAGTTCGCCATTCGGAATTGCTTCCACAACCCTTGAACTAATCTAACGATGGTTCGGAGTCCAACACTCGGCTTGACTTTACTTCCCCGGCTCGCCCATAGGCAAGCCAGAAGTAGATCGCCGTTCGGAATTGCTCCCACAGCCGTTGAATGGTTTGGAGTCCAACACTCGGCTCGACTTTACTTCCCCGGCTTGTCCGTAGGCGAGCCAGAAGTAGATCGCCGTTCGGAATTGCTCCCACAGCCGTTGAATGGTTCGGAGTCCAACACTTGGCTCGATTCTACTTTGCAAGTTCGCTCCTAAGCGAGCTAGAAGTAGTTCGCCATTCGGAATTGCTCCCACAACCCTTGAACTAATCTAACGATGGTTCGGAGTCCAACACTCGGCTCGACTTTACTTCCCCGGCTCGCCCATAGGCAAGCCAGAAGTAGATCGCCGTTCGGAATTGCTCCCACAGCCGTTGAATGGTTCGGAGTCCAACACTTGGCTCGATTCTACTTTGCAAGTTCGCTCCTAAGCGAGCTAGAAGTAGTTCGCCATTCGGAATTGCTCCCACAACCGTTGAACTAATCTAACGATGGTTCGGAGTCCAACACTCGGCTCGACTTTACTTCTCCGGCTCGTCCGTAGGCGAGCCAGAAGTAGATCACCGTTCGGAATTGCTCCCACAGCCATCAAACTAACCTAACGATGGTCGGGGTCCTAAGGCTCGACTTTACATCACCGGCTCGTCCTCAAGCGGGCCGGAGGTAGATGGCCATTCCGAACTGCCCCCACGACCATCGAGCCGAGCGGACGAGGTACCGACCCTCGTATATGGCGAAAAAACCTTCCGAGGCGAAACCACCGTCAGATCGTCTCAAAATGTGTGCTAGAGTGTGATGAACGGATCTGATTCAGCCACGCGTCCACAAAACGACAAGATAACATTTTCTTGGGAAATGGACCCGCCTCAAGATTCGTGCCACCATCCAACGGCTCTGATCACCTCACTTCGCTCGGCCCCAAATGCCGAGCGACAGGCAACCAGAACCAACCTTTGGCAAAAGTCACTCCGGTTACCGAGCTACGAGAGCGCAGCCGATCCGTGCCGAGCAAGTATCCAGCCGAGCCTCGAAAGAGTTTAAGTTAAGGTTTAGGGGACTTTCCCCTCGGTTCTGGACTTTGGTCATCACCTCATCCACCGTGATCTCCCCTGACCCTGACACCCACATCGGAGCCGTCAGAGTCAGGAGAAGATCATGGTGGAAGAGCGACCACCCGTCCTCCCGAAGCGACCTCCCCCAAGGTTCCGGACTTCTGTCACCACCTCTTCTACCGCGATCTCCCCCGATCCTGACCCCCACATCGGAGCCGTCAGAATCGGGAGAAGATCACGGTTGAAGAACGACAACCCATCCTCCCGAAGAGCCTTTCCCTCGGGTCCGGACTACGGTTGCCAACTCTTCTGCCTTGTCCTCCCCCGCCCCTGACACCCACATCGTAGTCGTCAGGAACGGGAAAAGAACAAGGCAGTAGGGTGACCACCCCTCCGAACCTTTAGAGGCGAAAACTTTTCACAAGGCTGGCATCCGCCCAAGGGCAGACACCATCGATGCCACTAAAGCTCAAGACTGCAATGACTAAAACTACAAGGGGGGGTGTGGTACTTATAACCTTCCCCCAAGAGACTGTCATTATGACCCTCGGGAGTCCAACAGTCGCGCCTAGGGAGCTGAAGCGCCGTGTATTAATTAAAGGGCACCACTCTCAACGCCGTTGGGAAGGTGGAACGCCCCCACAGATCTCGGAGCACCATTAATGCTGTTAGGGAACTGGTCCCATCTTTTCAGAACGACGCTCGAATGGCCGCCGCAGCTTCAAAACAGCTATACCTCGGCCACCTCAACGAGCCGCACCTGAAGGTGCCGAGCAAGATTCAGAACCGCGGCAAAAGTGTGAGTTTCGAGGCCAAGATGCTCGATGAAGCAAACACTCGCCTCGCGGTTCATTTCGAGCCTACCCTAGCTAGCGCGATTACAGCACAACAAGAAGCCAGCAAAGGACAGTTCAGATAAATCAACTCCAATTTTATTAATATAACTTGGATAAATTTACAAAAAGATTACAACAAAACACAGTTCGGAAGTCCGAAGACAAGACACAACCCGTTTACTGCCTCCACGGAAGGGGGACGCTCCGGTTCAGCGACACCTTGGGTCGGCGCTTCTTGACCTCCGAGCTCGTCTTTAGACCGACGAATCGAGACGCCCCCTCGCCGCTGACCCTAATAGTCGCTCCAACCGAAGCACCACTTGAAGACACCGCCACCCCACTTTGGGCGTCGGCTGCTGTCCTACCTATAATGGGGTTCGGCTCGCGGCTTGATAGAACATAATCCCTTGCTCAATCTCTTCGCGAGTGCACGAGGTGCTCCGGACGTTAGCCCTCACCGGCTGAGGATTGAGCCGAGCAACCTCTTCCTCCAGTTCGACGATCCGGTCCTTCAGCGTGTCATCCTTCACAATCACTTTGAATCGAGGAAGTTTCGCCGAACCAGGATACTCGGCACTGTCGGATATAATGCGGTGCAAGTGGGTCACCTCGATGCTCTTGTCGACCGTCACCCTTTGCAACTGTTCTACCTTCCTTGCGAAGTCATCTCGTTCGGCCGAAACTCAGACCAACTCTTCCTCCTTCGCAAATAGTTCGGCCTTGACTATCCGCAGATGGTGCAGCTCGACCAACAGCTCACTATTCCTTTTCTCTACATTATAAAGTATTCTCCTCGTCAGATGAACCTCGCCCTCGAGACGATCCTCCCGGGACCGCTGAAATAACTCTGCTCGGCGCCGATCCGCCGAGGTGATAAGAGTCTGCTCGGCAATCTAAAATGAGAAAGGGACAACATTGAAGTACTATATGGCCGAACCAAACACTTAGACAGAAGTCCAAAACCAAAACACAACACTTTTCATTCATCATCAAAAGCGGTGGCCAGTCCGCAAAAGGCATTACACTGTTTGAAAGAAAAAACAAAACAAAAAACTACAAAAAATTTGCGAGGGGATCAGGGGTCCACCTGTGTCGCCGCTTCGACCTCGGGCGCGTCGCCAGATGGCCCCTCGATCCTCCCCTCGACCTGGGCGTTCGCCACAGGTGGGTCGGCCTCCTCCTCCTTGTCATCGCCTTCGACCTCGTCGCCTTCGCCTCCCTCCTCCTCACCGCCTGAGGGCGACCCGGGCCACAGTCTATAGCCGACCCGCTCAAAGCCGGGGACACGATCCTGAACATGGTCGAGTGCCCTCTGATAGGACCTCTCCATGTTTTCAGCCATGTGTTTCTTCGCCTCAGCCTCGACCTCGGCCTCTACCTCGGCCCTAATGTTCACGGCCAGTGCCTCCTTCTCCGCCTTCAGGTCGGCCAGAGACTTTGCTGACGCGGCCAGCTCCTCGGTAGCCTTCGTGGCCTTGGCGGACTCCACATCAAGTCGCCCCTTGACTCTCTCCAAGTCCGCCACAAGATCGGCGACCCGGACTTCCAAGTCCTCGACCCGCCGCTGCTCGGCCTCGAGCTGCCGAACCGCCTTGACCTTCTCCGCCCTGTCCTTGTCGCTGGCAGCCTTCAGCTCCTTCTCCTGCGCGGCGAATGTCTCGAGGAGGTGGCCGAAGTGGCAGGTGGCCTGCAAAGACAACGATCAGAGCAATGTGCAAGCCGAGCAGCAAACTTGAAGAAATTCGCAAGAAGACACTTACCGACACGAGCGACCAAGCCACTTCATAGGTGTCGTCGCCAACCGTCCCCGCCTTCAGCGCGGCTCTGTCCTTCGGGGTCGCCAAGTGCTTGACGACCTGCACCGACATCTATGAGTTGCCGAGAAATCCGTCGTGATTCTTCACCCGCCAGTTCGGCACAAACAACTGCTTGTGCTGCTCCGTCAGGATTTCCTCGGCCGCTTTGGTCAACGGCGGAGCCTCGAGCGCCAGCGCTGCGTTAACATCAAAGGACCCCTCAATCACGGTCGGGGCCATAGGGACCGAGGGCTCCTCGGCGACAACCACCTCCGAAGGCACCTCAGTAGCCGGGGAGGCGGGGTGGTGGTAGAGGCGACCGTGGGCTGCGGAGTCGACGAGGCAGTCGCGGTCGCCCTCTTCCTCTTTCTGCCCCCGGCCAACTTGGACCTATCGGCCATCATAGCGTTGAAATCAATCTTCATCGCTTCTGCATCAGACAACAAAAAATGAGTCAGCAAGACGAACTAAAGACTTGAAAGAAAAACGAAAGTAAATGAGATGTCAGGAGCATACTCGGGTCGATGGGGCTAAGGCCGAACCCGAACAGCACCTCCTCCGTCAACTCCCTCCAACTCAGCAAGGGAAGGGCCATGATCTTCCTCGCCACCTCCTCCTCGGCCTCAGACAGTACAGGGTCGGCTCTCGTAAATTTTGGCACCTCCACTTTCCACCGGGTCGGAATGTGCCGTATCGCCTCACCCCTTAATATAAAATACTTCTCCTTCCAACCCTTAATTGAGTCCGGGTTTTCTATGATCCTAACACCCTTCCTCGGCCCCAAGTAGTACCGATGCTCCGTCTTGTGCATCCGGTTTATCCAATACAGGCCTCGGAAGACTGTTAGGTCCGGCTCTACTTCAGCTTTGTAGCACTGAAGCAAGAAAGCATTCACGTGACGCCATGTGTTCGGCATGAATTGGGTCGGCGCGAGGCAGAACCAGTCGAGGATCTGGAGAATGAAAGGATGCAGCGGAAAATGTAGTCCGGCATTCAAGGAGTCGAAGTCGAACATGCACATATCCGACGATGACAGCTTGGAATTTGCTCGCATCCCAGGGCCGGGGATCATCAGCTTGTACTCCGGAGGGATGGCGAATCCCTTTCTGATCCGAAGGAGATCCCTCTCGGATAGCACCGAAGTGAGCTCATCGGCTTCGGTGGGAAGGGCCGGGTTGGGTTCTTCGAGGACTTTCGACTTTCCGTAGACCGCTTTCTCCAAAAGGTCGCCCTCGTACTGCCTGACCCCCGAATGCCCGGACAGAACGGAGGGATATCGTCCCATCTCGGGGGCTTGCTTCGGGGTTTCCACAATCACCTCAACCACGGGAGATTGGGTCGCCACCCTCCTCTTCTTCTTCTCCTGCCTCGCCTCGGTAGCCGACGGTTCGGCGACCTGCTTTCCCTTTCTTCGGACCTCCGCCCTTCTCCTCTCCTCGGCGCCATCATCACCCGAAGACGAGGCCCTACTCCCCGAGTTCACTCTTGACATCTCTAGAAAAAAGCTAAGGCTAAGTAGACTGACCTTTGAAGTGACGTTCACGATCGGAATGTGCTCGCCGGAAATTGCCTGGCCCACGCGACAGCTAACGTCACCACCTTGGAGCAAGAGTCGCCGCTAGCAGAGAACTTAGAGAACAAAAGTGAAATCTTGGAGTGAAAAGTAAGAAATGAGCTTGGGGGTAGTGGAGTGAAAACTTATAACCCCAAGGGATAGTAGGCCTCCTTGGGAACCTCAAAGGCCCACTAGAAAGCCAAAGCGCCAAGCGGAAAGTTGCGACGTTATGAAAAGCAAAAAACTCTTCGAATCACTCAAGTCAACGACTCGGCCACCGGTCTGTCACGCCGAGCTATCGAACAGACCCGGCTAAGCAACCGAGCTACTGAGCCCCTTCAAAACAATGAACTCAGCGCCTCGACGAACGCCACTTAGACCCCGAGCCGAGATGACGAGGAACCGACCTTCGTATATGGAGAAAAATCATTCCGAGGCGAAGTCACCATCGGATCTCTCCAAAATTTGCGTTAAAATTTGATGGACGGTTCAGATTGCGCCACGCCCACAAAACGACAAGATAACGTTTTCTCGTGATCTGAACCCCATCCTCGTGATGCGCACCATGATGGACGGACCAGATCTGCCCACGTGGACCTTCCGAGCTGCCGCCATCGGCCTGCTCAACCGAGCTACCGAACAGCTTAGTTGAGCAGCCGAGCCACTGGGCTCGAAGAAATGGAACCATCAAGAGATGCTTCTGTCAAAATATCTAACTCAGCACCTCGGCCAATAGCACTGAGGCTCCGAGCCGAGATGACGAGGAACCGACCCTCTTATATGGAGAAAAATCATTCCGAGACGAAGTCACCGTCGGATCTCTCCAAAATTCGTGTCAAAATTCGATGGACGGTTCAGATCTTGCCACGCCCACAAAACGACAAGATAACGTTTTCTCGTGATCTGAACCCCATCCTCATGATGCGCACCATGATGGACGGACTAGATCTGCCCACGTGGACCTTCCGAGCTGCCTGCCATCGGCCTGCTCAACCGAGCTACCGAACAGCTTAGTCGAGCAGCCGAGCCACTGGGCTCGAAGAAATGGAACCATCAAGAGACGCTTCCTTCAAAATATCTAACTCAGCGCCTCGGCCAACAGCACTGAGGCTCCGAGCCGAGATGACGAGGAACCGACCCTCGTATATGGAGAAAAATCATTCCGAGGCGAAGTCACCGTCGGATCTCTCCAAAATTCACGTCAGAATTCGATGGACGGTTCAGATCTTGCCACGCCCACAAAACAACAAGATAACGTTTTCTCGTGATTTGAACCCCATCCTCGTGATTCGCGCCATGATGGACGGACCAGATCCGGCCACGTGTACCTTCCGAACTGCCTGCCATCGGCCTGCCCAACCGAGCTACCGAACAGCTTAGTCGAGCAGCCGAGCTACTGGGCTCGGAAAAGTGACCCCAATAGGAGACGCAATCCTCAAAGTATCCAACTCAGCACCTCGGCGAACACCACGTAGACTCTGAGCCGAGATGACGAGGAACTGACCCTCGTATATGGCAAAAAAACTCGCCGACCCATATCAGCCGTTAGATCTTGTCGAAAAGCGTGCTCATCATGATGGACAGTTTAGATCTCACCACGTCCACTACATGATAAGATAGCATTTTATGGGGATCTGCGCTGAGATGAACGGCCCAGATGATGCCACGTACCTCGAAGGGTTCGAGCCGAGGAGCCAATCTACCGAGCCGAGGAACCATCCTCTGAGCCGAGGGACCAATCCTCCGAATCGAGGAGACGAGGAACCGACACTCGTACCTCGTAAATGGTAAGGCCGAGCTGAGATGACGAGGAACCGACCCTCGTATATGGCAAGAAAATGCTCCGACCCATATCAGCCGTTGGATCTTGTCGAAAAGCGCGCTCGTCATGATGGACGGCCCAGATTTTGCTACGTCCACTAAACGACAAGATAGCGTTTTATGGGGATCCACGCTGAGATGGACGGCCCAGATGATGCCACGTACCTCGGATCCTCCGGGCCGAGGCACTGATCCTCCGAGCCGAGGCGCTGACCCTCATATACGGCAAAAAAGCCTGCCGAGGAACGGGGACCGTCTGATTACTCAGAAATTCGCGCTCCGCGCTGATCGAAGGTCCAGATTACGCCACGTCATAAATCAGTATTTAAAAATCGATTTTTATTTATTTAAATCGTTTTATTTATTTAAAAATTGCGAAAAATTGCTAAAAATTCGGGAAAATTAGCTAAAAATTCTAGAAAATAATTAAAAATTCGGGGGGATATTTTTGAGCCCCTGAACGAACAATTATTGCCTAGAGTGTACTGTTAAGCCCTCCGAATGATTAGCTAACACATCGCAAAATTAAATAAATAGACCGAAAAAATAAATAAAAACTCGACACGACTTCGGAACATCATATGGCTTCAAAAAAGAAGAAGTTATCTTACCACCCACTTCAGGATTCAAAATCACCCATTCGGACTCCGATACAACTCCACTAGCCACTAAAACAGTCAAACTACTCCTCAAAGACTGATCGCCCTCAGCCTTTAGGAGTGGGGGGCTCGTGATGTGGCTAAAAATAGGGGTTTAATCGAGACCGTCCAAATTGGACACGAATCCTGAAGCCCATGGGTAAAACAGTAATTTCACTTACAAACGAGTTTGAAGCAGGTACTGGGTCTCCTTCTTACAGAACCAATAACCCGCGAACGGACCCACCACGACTGGGTTCGGGTTTCAACCCGCAACAAACCCGGTCCAGCAGGATAGAATTAGGGTTTCTGATTAATATTAATCAACGACCCTGATTCATATCTATCCCTTCACTGGGGATTAGGGATTACATTCCTTATTTATACACAGGAATTACATGCCTAATCTGTTCCCTAAGACGCCTATAAATACCCCCCATCCATCTCCATTAAGAGGTAATCAATATTTCTCCAGTTTTTGCGCTCTTTCATAGTCTCTCTGATTACTGACTTGAGCGTCGGAGGGTGCGTCGCCGGGAACAACCCCCGTGTCTCGCACTTTTTGCAGGTCTATGGCGGGATCGACGATCATACCCCGACGGAACAGGTACACAGGTTTACTATTCAGTTTCCCTAAGAATCCACAAATACTATCTGTTTGCCCCTACACCAAATTTAGCGGCAACACGAACTAAGCGCTGAGCCGTTGGAGCAGTTCGATCGTGATTCAACGGCTCAGATCTCTCCCGCCCCTCACCCCATCTCTCACTTAACTTTCGGAGGGGTAAATTGGGTATTTTACCCCCAATAACTCTTTGACTTAACATTTCGCTTTATCAAAGCTGATGCAGTGCAATATTTTGGGCAAAATTTTAACCGAGGCCATTGTTTCCAACAACGGCCTAAGTAGTTCAAATTTTGTTTTTGAACCTTGGGCCAAGGTTATACAAGCTATTAAAAAAACTTGTACATATTTCTCTCATTCTACCTTCGATTTCTCACTCTTCCCTTGCCCCCTCTCTCTACTGGTCGATCCTGAACCCAAACAAAACCCTAGCTCCTCCTTCACTTAAGCCATCCTCCTCCTTCACTCTCCCCTAATTTCTCGCACTCTTTCTCTCTCTCTCTCTCTCTCTCTTCCTATAGATCTCCCCTAATTTCTCGCACTCTTTCTCTCTCTCTCTCTACCTGTAGATTGTGCCGAACCGAAAAAACCCTAGCCCTAGCGAAAATGCCCAAACCTTAGTCCTCCTCCATCCACAGCAGGATCTGCACCTCTTTACTCTCTTTCACAAAAAACCCACATTGTGCAAGGTATTCTCTCTAATTTTGCTATGTTCACTCAGAGTTAATTTTTTTTTTAGTCATTTTTTTAAATGCGTAATTAGTTATTAGTTAGTTTGAGGAAGCATATTGTGTATAGTTTTTCGATAATTGTATATGGTAAAGTTGTAGAATTAGTTGTTGTTCCTCGCTTAAATTATAGTTGTAGTTGTAAAAGGGAAAAAACGAATTTATTTTTGTAAAAGGAAAAAAACGAATTCCAAAAATTCCGGAATTTTACAGGTAGGTCGGACTTACCACGCACAAGGCAATGTAACTTGTAGAGGCGAGTTGCGACTCATGTTTTGCAAGATACGGCCGTGTATCGCTTTCGACTCTTTTTCATGAGTGAAAGCGATACATTGCCGTATATTGTAAACCATGAGTCGAAACTCACTTGTACAAGTTGTGTTGGCTCGTGAGGGGTGAGTCCGACCTACTAACAAAGTTTCGTAATTTTATTTTGCAATTGGTGCGGATTTGACCCTTATATCAAACAACAACAACAATTATACTTATCTATTTATAGAATGACTTTCACTAGAAAACCGCACACACGACATCCAAAAAATACGAAAATTTAGGAGTAGGTCGGACTCACCAAACAGAAACCAACACAACTTTGGAAATCGAGTTTCGACTCACGATTTGCATGATACGGCCGTGTATCCTTTTTCAGTAGAGAAATGAGTGAAAAGCGATACATTGCCATATCTTGTAAACCGTGAGAAACTCGCTTCTACAGGTTGCGTTGACTTGTGTGTGGCGAGGCCGACCTACTCTCAAAGTTTCGGAATTTTTGGAAGTTCTTTGTGCGATTTTCTCTCGTATATCAAACAACAACAAATATACTTTGATATTTTTTGAGTGAGTTTTCACTAGAAAACTACACAACCAACATCCAAAAATTAAAAAATTTTGTGAGTAGGTTCGAATCACCACACACAAGTCAAGCCAACTTGGAGAAACGAGTTTCGACTCACGGTTTGCAAGATAAGGCATTACGAAACTTGCAAACCATGAGTCGGAAACTCGCTTCTCCAAGTTGCATTGTCTTGTGTGTGGTGATTCGGACCTACTCACAAAACCGTTGTAATTTTTGGATATTGTTTGTGCAGTTTTCTCATGTATTTTTGGATCATATATATATATACACACACACACACACACACACATATTAATAATGTATTGACCAATTGTTATATATTTTTATATAGAAAAATGGTTCGAACGAGGAGAACCGGAAGGCGTCCTGGTAGTGGTAGGGGCGAACCTACCAAAGAAGTAAGTGTATTATTAGTGTTCATTGTGAATTTTGTATAGAAAATATTTTATGTACACTAATAAAATTTGTTGGTACGTTGGTGCAGGTTGGTGCATCGTTTTTGGGTGAATACTGCGGTCCAGGACCTTTAAGTCAAAATGTACTTACTTTGTAAGACCACCACCGATCCGAGGAAGTGTGGGAAGGGACGATGCGGAAGTGTAACTTCCACATGCACATGATATTGACAATGCACCCGCGTACCCATGAGTACCATGTCCAAGCCGGTTTTTACGGAGTTGGTTTGATGGGTAAGGTTAAACTAGACCGAGCACTTCTTGCAACCTTCATCGAGCGATGGAGGCCAGAGACACTTACTTTTCATTTACCAGTGGGGGAGATGACGGTGACATTGCAAGATATCGCCATGATTTCTGGTCTTCCAATAGATGGGATGGCTGTGATGGGTAATATGAGTTTCGATAAAATACAATTGTGTAATGAGCTTCTCGGCATAGGGTTTGATAATGATGTGGAGGATGATAATAGTATTTTTGTCGGACAATCAATCCGACTGACATGGTTGAAGGAAAATTTTGAATGAAAATTGTCTGATGAATCTAGCGACTATGAAATCCAGTGCTACACTAGGGGTTATATTCTAACAGTGCTTGGAGGTGTTCTGTTGCCTAACTCCAGCGGAGATACCATCCCGCTAATGTATCTACGATTGCTTGTCGACCTAACCTTAGCTGGATGGTTTAGTAGGGAAAGTTTCACATTAGCCACCTTCTACAGGACATTGTGTGGAGTTGCTCTCGATGGAGTTGAGATGATTGGGCCGATGGTGTTGCTTCAGATTTGGGCATGGGAACGTATATACGTGGGTCGTCCCCATATTACAAGACCCACGGAGGGTTGGTTGGCCCCTGCACCCATCGTTGAGATGTGACCACCTTTAGGTGTGTATTGGGCCGGTAGTAGAAGCTACAAAGATAACACAAAAGGAGTCATAACATACTACAGAGATGAGCTTAACCAACTGCAAGATGAATTGGTAATTTGGGAGCCGAATACCCCCAAGCACATGGAAAGACTACCACCTGCGTGTATGGTGAGAGGCAGTTGTGGTTGGCGCTGGCAACAATCATCAACTTTAGTACGGTGGAGCATCATTTTCCAGATAGAGTCCTTCGCCAATTTGGGATGGAGCAAAATATTTCCATCTCACGCAGGTACAACACTAAGCTACACGCCATTAGAGGTATGGGTCGTATGCCCAATCATGACTGGGTAGATTTCCACCGTGGCTATGAAAATTGGAATGAGGAAAGGTTTCAAATGATATTTCCTAATGTCAAGCCATATGATGATTCGTGCATTAACAAGTACATGACTTGGTACCGGTCAATAACACATTTGTACATATCTTTGAGGACTGAAATGCCAGTTGGCATTAAAGTACCACTTCCGAAGAGAGAGGGAGAACCATCACCAGCGTATTCTACGTCTCAACCCATATACCAACCGAAGGCATCATCATATCGGTTGTTGGTAAGTCAAATTTGTTAGAAGCTATTTTTTGTGTATCGCCGTTAACTGTTTTTAAATTGATAATTTCATCGGTTGAATTGCGCTACCATATTTTCATCATTGTTGTAGATCGAAAATACATGGGATATGGCAAAGGAATGTGCAGATATACTTAGAAGCAATGCCGCCGCGACATGAAAGCTTTCGCTCGGAAGATCCTTACTTCATGCTATGGCTCGCTAAAAGAGGTAGGAGATGGCGAACGATTGACCTGTTACTTAAATTCAAATGTACGTTCCCAGCACCGTAAGAGCGTGATTCATAAGCGATCTCGCTTGGGGCAAGAAATGTTACAACAATCTCCGCAACAAGAAAAAGACCAACAAGAAGAGCAGCAACAAGAACACTAAGAAGAAGGCCAAGAATTACAAGAATAAGATGTCGGCCCTTCACAAATAACTCAAGTCAGGCGTATGCGGTGACAACTTACTCGGAAGAGGCGAGCGCCACAACACTACACACCAGGGTAGCTTGAGTATTTTTCGATCGTGTTGTATGTGATACATTGTGTTATTGTATAAAATTTAGCTGTTAGCGTTTTTGTGAAACTATTTTTATTCCCCGAAGCTTCAACTACTTTTATTTGTATTTCCTTTTTTTCATCTAATGTATAAAATGAAAATGTGATTGTTTTTTTTAGTTGAGTTCACAAATTGTTGATCTTATTGATGTGATACTTGCTACAAATTGGTGTTAGTGATGCAAGGTTACTTGTGTGGATATTGTTGCATGTATTAGCAGCTTCTGCAGCTGCTGATGCTTTTGATTTTTTTTTTTCATTAACCTTGGTCGTCGTTGGAGACAACGGCATACGTTAAAAAAATCTGTTTGTTACTGATCACTTGCTCTCTGACGTTAGAGGAGATTCACATGGTTTTTTTATTTACTTATGCCGTTGTTTCCAACAGAAACAACGGCCTAGGTTGTTATCAATTTTTTTGCTTTCTGTTGCCTTGCTTTCTGACTTGAGAGCAGATTCACATGTATTTAAATTAAAAATCAATAACTTAGGCCGAAACAACGGCCTAGGTTCTTATGATTTTTTTTGGTTTCTGTGGACTTGCTCAATGACTTTAGAAAAAAATTCAATAACGTAGGCCGTTGTCAACAACGGCCTAGGTTGTTATGAATTTTTTTGCTTCTTGTTGGCTTACTCTCTGACTTGAGAGCAGATTCACATGTTTTTTTAAAGAAAAAATTTCAAAAACTTAGGCCGTTGTTTCCAACAATGGTCTAAGAAGTGAAAATTTTCTTTTATTTTTTAAACTTAGGCCCTTGAGACTTTTTTTTGTACATGTGTATTCGTTTTTGTGTCGTAAAGTCTGGTGGTAAAGTCAACCAAGTTTGTTTCACATTTATTTAAAATTGTAAATCTCGTGGCATCTTTGATGTATGGGATGAACACATCTATTTGCATCATATGTAACGTAAGGAACAATCTTTTTTTGGAACAATTTGAATTATTTTTCAATATGTTGTATTCTATTCATGTGATCCTTATTCCATTCCCAACCATTATCGATCCCTACTTAAACAATCGATTCGAATAATTTCCAATATATTATCTAATAGATACAATCGTTTGTACAGACATTATCCCTAACCCTACACTAACCCTCGATAACCCTACACTAACCCTACTCTAACCCTATAACCCTCCTTAACTTAGTCCGTTGTTTCCAACAACGGCCTAATTTAAGTCTTTTTTTTTGGGGAGATGAAAAAAAAGGAATATTTTTTTTAAATGGATTTTTTGGGATTGGTATGTGTAAAATGTTCTAAAATTGTTTCTTATGGAACATATTATTTTTGGGATGAATAGTAGACTTACCACTAATTTGACCCTAACTCTACCCTAACTCTAGTTAAAATTAACCTTATCCTTACCCTAACCCGACCTAAAACCCTGGTTGGAGGGTTAGGGGTTAGGGGAGGGTTAGGGGGGGTATGTGATTCAGATAAGCTGAACGGGGCTGTACTATCTCATATAAACAATGTCTTCAAATTTATCTGTTCCAAAATATATTAAATTTATATGTTATATATTGATATAGTGTATTTCAAAGGTACCAAAAAATAATTCACATTATAAATGAATAAAATTATCCAAAAGAAATTATAAATTTGGGGGGGGGGGGGGGCGCGGGAATAGAGAATATTTTTGTTTTTAAAAAAAATTTGTTTAAGTTATTTTCTATAAAATATTCAACCATTTAACCTTAACGATTATATATTGTTCATTTTGGTTGCCAAAAAAGGAAATTAATAAAATATAGAGTCGATATACAAGAATATGAATGTCTTTGGTGTACTGTTCAAGAACCTCTGTTCGTACAGGTAGAAGAGAAAGTTGTAAAAAACCATTTTTTTTATCAACTTAGGCCGTTGTTGGAAATAATGACCTAGGTTGTTAAGATTTTTTTGGGTTTCTGTGGGCTTGCTCTCTCACTTTAGAGGAGATTCACTTGGTTTAAAAAAAATAATTAACTTATGCCGTTGTTTCCAACAACGGCCTAGGTTGTTATGAATTTTTTTGGGCTTCTATGGAATTGCTCGTTGACTTGAGAGCAGATTCATTTGTATTTTTTTTAAAAAAAATCATTAACTTAGGCCGTTGTTTACAACAATGGTCTAGGTTATTATGATTTGTTTGGGTTTCTGTGGACTTGCTCTCTGACTTGAGAGCATATTCACATGTTTTTTAAGAAAAAAATTCAATATCTTAGGCCGTTGTTTCCAACAACAGCATAGGTTGTTATGATTTTTTTGGGTTTCTATGGAATTGCTCTCTGACTTGAGAGCAGCTTCACATGTATTTTATTGAAAAAAAATCAATAACTTAGGCCGTTGTTTCCTAGGTTGTTATGATTTTTTGGGTTTCTGTGGGCTTGCTCTCTCACTTTAGAGCAGCGTCACATGTATTATTTTACAAAAAAATCATTAACTTAGGCCATTGTAGGTTGTTATGAAATTTTTCGGTGTTTGTTGGCTTGCCCTCCAACTTGAGAGCAGCTTCACATGTATTTTATTGAAAAAAAATCAATAACTTAGGTTGTTATGATTTTTTTGGATTTCTGTGGGCTTTCTCTCTCACTTTAGAGCATCGTTACATGTAGTTTTTTACAAAAAACCATTAACATAGGCCGTTGTTTCAACAACAGCCTAGGTTGTTATGAATTTTTTGGGTGTTTGCTAGCCTGCTTTCTGACTTGAGAGCAGCTTCACATGTATTTAATTGAAAAAAATTCAATAACTTAGGCCGTTGTTTCCAAGAACGGCCTAGGTTGTTATGACCTTTCTGGGTTTCTATGGGCTTGCTTTCAAACTTTAGAGCAGCGTTACATATATTTTTTAACAATTCATTAACTTAGGTCGTTGTTTCCAACAACGGCCTAGGTTGTTATGAAATTTTTAGGTGTTTTTTGGCTTGCTCTTTGACTTGAGAGCAGCTTCACATGTATTTTTTTACAAAAAAATCATTAACTTGGGTCATTGTTTCCAACAACGACTTAGGTTGTTATGTAATTTTTGGGTTTCTCTGGACTTGCTTTCTAACTTGCCCTTAAAATTTTCATAAATTCGTTTTAGCCTGAAGCCATTGTTTACAACAACATATTCGGTATACTAATATTTTTGTACATAATTTAAAAAAAAAAAAAACTAATACGACAACAATTTGTGTTCAGCTGCTACTCTAATATACAATAGTACTCAATTTTATTCAACATTCACAATATCATACTTTTCCGACCATAACATATTAAGGCTCATCAATCAACACTCAATACGAAACACATAATGAATTACAACTAAAACAACTGAAACATTATCAACAAACACACTACATCCACACATCCGTCAACATTCGTGTCCAAGTACATATATTATCATGAAACAAGTGGAGAACAACCAACACAAAAGTTTAACCAAGTACATATAAATATGTACACTGTTGTAATTAAGAATATGCTGCGACACGAGACAATTGAGCTTCCTGCTATAAAAACCTGCAAGATTAATTAAAATTCAAACAAAAAAGGAGATTAGTATTGGTAGTCTACAAAATTCAAATACTTTATCCCATTTAAAATTTACCTCACAACGGTTCATCAAAATTATCGTCGGAACTCTCTACATCGGTTGGAACAACTTCTTCTGGATTGGTTGCCCAAAAATAAATGACAAGTTTTAGTTAATCAGTTAATCAATATATATATATATATATATATATATATATATATATATATATATATATATATATATATATATATAACGTGAACATACAAAGCATGATTGAAATTTTCACTGTTCGTTAACAAAAGTTATAAATATATTACCCATCAAATAGGGTTAGACAATTTCTTGAATCATGCCCCACTATGAGCTTTCGCAAGTTTTACACCTTCTAGCTTTTTTTCCTAGAAATTTCTCATTTATCTGCTTCAATCTCTTCCCTCTAGCCTTCCCTTTGTAACACATTGTCTTGGGTCCGTCACACGTGGACGTGCATGTCCACTGCCTTCAACATGGGGTTGTGCATGTCCTTCAGCATGGGTTTGTGCATGTCCTTCTTCATGGGGTTGTGCACTACCTTCGGGATGTATTTGAAGACGAGAAATGCCATCAATGCCTTTAACCATAAGATCAAGCATGTACTTGTAACTAGAATCGGAGGAACAACCAAGATCAACCATTTGTTTTGCGTGATGACTCAATTCACAATAGCGAGAAGCAAAATTTTGGCTACTTCCTTCGTGTGGAACCGATGTATAACTTCTTCTCATCACATCCTGGGTCCATCTTCTTTTAATATATATATCCGGTAGAGAAGTGTGATGACTGAACCGAAGAACTGCCAAAATATGTTTGCAGGGAATTCCAATGAATTCGAACATGTTACAACCACAAGTAACAATTTGATGGATTTTGCATAATTGAATCAACCTCGCCGGTTCAGATTCTCCACAAAGCATCACATGAAAGGTTGAACTATCCGGTGTGTCAAGATTGGCAACGAAAGTCACATTATATAATAAGCTTTTTGTAACTTCATCTTGGAATTTATAGAATATTTTCAAAGTGTATATTCGTGCCATATGTTCTTCCAACGCCCATTGGATCTTCAATTTCGGTCTCCTCTCACGGTTAAAATAATTTTCTTTAAGTACATCGTGTCTTTGCTTTGCCAATAATCGGTCAAAGATGACGGCAAATTCATTTAAGGAGTACTTCTTTTCTGTGTGATGCTTCCAAGAAGAATGCATAGACTCAATCCATTGGCTACTGTAACCCCCGTTCCCGTAAATAAATATTTTCTGAATATTTTCTATACTTTGATTTTTTTATAAATTCAATTTTGTTTTTAATTCGATTTGGATCTTATATTAAAATCTTTTCGAATCGAAAAGAATATTTACTTCGAATGATAGTATATTCTAACTTTATTTTTCCATTTCTACGTGATCGACTATTTATATTTTATTTTATTACTAATTGGATTTTAATAAACTTGTTTATCTCAAATCCTATTTTGACATGTAAATCATTTTTATTATTATTGTTATCACTATTATTATTAATAGTAATACTATTATTATTATTACCAGTATTATTTTTGTTAGTGTTATTATTTTTGCAGTCTCATTATTTTTATTGTTAATTATTATTATTATTATTTTATTTTAAGCCGAACATACTATATTTTATACGTCTTCTTTATTTGACTTAATGTATATGTATATGTATATTTTATAAATTCCTATAATACTTATTATTTTTCCCATGTTGGATTTTAAACCTGCTTACCCGTTTACCCAATAACCCGTTTACCCCCTAAACCCTAATTCACCTCCTATATAAACCCCCTATTAAACTCCTTAATCCTAATCCTATCATTAAACCCTAATTACCCTGATAATCCTGCCGCCTAACCCCATATCTCCTATTCACCCATCTTGATCCTCTGGCCGCCCCCGCTCCGATCCTCCTCCTTGTCGCTACATCTGCTCGACCACCGCCACTCCACCTGCACCCAAGCCCGCCTCCAACTCCCCTGTCAACCATCGTCTTCCTCAACTCACCTCGCTCCCGAACCCATCACCTCATTGAACCCATCAGCATTCGCATCGCAGCACCGTCGACCACCTTGAAGCCCCGCAGCGAGCTCCCTTTGCTACCTCCCACCTGCGCCTTGCGCCACCCTTGCCAGTCGCCACGCCTTCAACCTCCGCCCACAGCCCTCGTCGACGCTCCTCCTCCCTTCCCCTGTTTTGCTGTCGAAACAGAGGAGCACCTCGACTGCCACACTCGCCCTCGATGTCACCCTGCTCCCTGCTGCCAGCCTCGCCCACCCCTGCCGTCGGCCGCCCTGTGCCTTCTCCACCACTGCCCTGTGCTTCTGTCGACCCAGCACTCGACAACCACCCTGGCTGCCGCGTCTCTGTGTGTTTCCACCAACAGAGCTCCTCTTCAAACCTTGGTCGTTCGATCTCCTCTTGATCATCACGATCATGATGATTATCAAGCTTCCTTTGATCGCAGCCGTTCGATCGATCGATCGTGATCACAATTATCATCAGCCAGATCTGAATCGTCCGATCTGATCTTGATCTTGATCATCATCAAGATCTGTGCCGATCCGTGCCCGATCATTATCAACTCATCAAGACTCGCTCAATTTGTGCGTCGTGTATTTGTGTTCGTTGCCTGGGATCCATTCCCATTATTCTCTTTCGTCGGATTTGTCCACCTCACCCTAAGGCAAGTAACTTGTATAATTTTTTGTTTGTATACAAGTACAAAATACCGCATGTAGTCTTGCTCTATTTTTGTGTTCGTCTCATGATGATCTCTTGATAAATCTTGGTCCATTTGTTTGATCCATTCGTAGTCTTGGTCCATCATCATAATGTCACACACACGACATGAAAATAAACTAAATCTAGATAGACTCTTGATGCATGTGTATATATGTTTCTCGTGATCTATGATATGTTGTGTATTGTTGCATGCTTGGTGTATTAGATGTGTTATCTTGTAGTAGACTCGTTAGATACCTATACCATGTTGTTTTGAATATCTGATATATAATGTTTTGCATTATAATTTAATTTGGATTTAGTTCATATGAGTTGGTTGATGAAATGCATGAAAAGAGATTTTGTTTTGCTGCTGCCCTGTTTTGGTTCAGTATTTTAGACCCAGTTAAGGTCAGTAAATTAAATTATTTTATGAATATGATTCGTAGGCCCCGATGTCTATTTTCCATAACTTTCTACATATCTCGTCGATTTTTGATGTGAGAATTATTGCTGTTTTACTGCAGTTGTGTTGAAATTTCCAGTATCTATTTTACGAGATTGCTGTATAGTTATCTATTTAAAATTGATGTTAAAAGTAAAATTTCGACTTAATATTTTTCTGGGTATGACTATAAATGACTGGAATCAACCCCTAAATTTTTTAGATTTATTTAATGACTCTTTATAAATTATTCTATGCTTGCGAACAAACTAATACATTTCCAAACTGCATGTTGTTCAGTAAAGAACTTTAGTTTCAACCTAATTCCAGTCACTTTGGATTAAAACTTCGTGAATATGAAATGCAGCCTACTGTGTCTATTTTACAACCCTTTTGAAGGATTTAGATTTCAAGTTATACTTTGTGATCTGTCGCTGTTTTAGTACTACTATGTCTTAAATTTCAGATTCATAAACTTGCTGTATCTTTCTGTTTCCCAAATTTATTTGACTATGCTATCTGTAATGGAAGATTACGAAATTTTATTTGCTGAAACTAGACATACTAGGGAACCTTCCAGATTTTTTGTAGATTTAATTAGTAAGTTTTAATGCTATTTTCATGCTTATAAATAAAACTTGCATTTTTTGGCTGAACATGAATTTTGTGTGAAATGCTATTTTGAACCTTGTTGCTGTACTTGTTATATGACTTGTGTATATGCGCTGGATTTGGATGGGAGTCTAGTTTCTAGATTTTCTAACAGATCCAGGTTTGCATTCTTGTGGCAACGGGAATCTTGGTTTTGGTGCAGTACTGTCTTGCTGTCCAGAATTAAAAGTCTTGTTGTCGTAGTCTATTATGAGTTGTTTTTCACTCGTTCATGTCTTCTATCCAACTTGAACTTGTTCCTTATTTTTTACCATTTTTTCTTGCCTTGTTCATGCACATTCATGCTTGCTTTAATAATAATAACAGTAATCAAGTCAGGGTTAAGGCAAAGATGTAGTGGAAAATATAGAAATGTGTACTTGGAAGGGGGCCCGTGTTTCCCACTTGCTACATGATTACTTGATTACTTGATTACATGATACATGATACTTGATACTTGTTTACTTGATTACCTGACTACATACTTTCCTATTGGAAGGTGTACTCAGAAGGGGCCCGTGATTCCCACTTGCTTACCCGACTACATACTTCCCTATAGGAGAGGTGTACTCGGAGGGGACCCGTAGGTCCTACTTGACTAATTGATACTTGATACTTGATACTTGATACCTGAGTACACGGCCCTATATAATCCACTATGATCTAAACGCAACTTGTCGGAATGAAGCAACCATGTGGTAAAATTTGGGATGTATGAAGTGCTACTTAGATAGGACTAGATACAAGACTTGAGAATAACATGATCACTTGCACATTCCTGATACTTGTACATACTACCTGACACTTGTTACTTGTTACTGGCTTGCATGCTACTTGACACTTGTTACTTGCTACTTGCACCCTATTATCTTGCCATGCTACTTGATTCTGTTCTTGATTAAGAGTTAGTTGCTCTATTTAGTTGTCACATCTCTTCCATGTTTACTTCAGTACTTGCTTCTTGTTGCTACTTTGTATTTTCTTTATCTGTTTTCGCACTTGTTACCTACACTACATGCGGCCCGTAACCTGTACTGACGGGCGTATTGTTTCTTTTTCCTTTTCCTGCAAATTGTCAAATTTGCAGATTTTGGTGACCAGCTGCCTGAAGGAGTAAGTGACCAAGTGTTCTAGGATTGGCTAGAGTTCCTGTTTGAGTTTATTTCCTGTTTTGAATAAATTGTATTTGGCTACTTGAATTTTGTATTGGTCAGTTTGTCCCAGAATTTATAACTTATTTCCAGATCTAATTATTTGAGATTAAGTATTCTTGTTTTCAAGTAATTTTGTTGGTTATATTAATTTATCCATGCATGCGTGATTGTTTATTCCTTGTTTATTCCTGTGTATTGTTGTAAAGATCCTTACAGCTCATGAATGGTAAAAGCCATTCACTGGACTTAGTCGTATATCCGTAGTCCGTATTTCTTTTTGGGAAGCGGGGCATGACAGCTACTCAACATGCCAGCCCAAAATGAATATCTTGCAAAGATGGGTGCCCATTATCACGAATTTCAAACAGATCGTTCAACCATTTATTATTCTCAACTCCGTAGTTCTGAAGCACTAATTTCCATCTCTCTTCGAAATCATGTACATATTCGGAATCATATATGACAATCTTCAAATATTCCCTAAACTTATCGACATCATTAGACATACGCACCTCCTGCGGTAACTTATCCAATATGTACCAAATGCAATACCGATGCCGAGTCTCGGGAAGAATTTTCTTCACTGTCACAATGATCCCATGATCCTGGTTTGTCACGATGCCAGAGGGAGCACAATTTTGCATTACCCCTAACCACTTCTCAAAGAACCACACAAAATAAGAGGCCTTCTCATTTGGAATGAACCCATCTCCCAAGGGCGTTGATTGCCAATGATGATTGATTCCAACAGATGGAACAAATAACATTCCATATCGGTTTGTGTTATATGTGGCATCAAAGCAAAGTGCATCCCCAAATTCTCCATAATTCATCCTAGAAATACCATCCACCCAAATACAATGAGACAACCGGCCTTCCGGATCTACTTGAAAATCATTAAAAAATGAAGGATCTGTCAATTTTTTCGATTAAAAAAAGCAATGAGAATATTCCCATCGTATCCTTTCAATGCTTCGTGCGAGTCTCTAAGTAGATTTCTTGCATCTTTTTTGGTGAATCCTATATTTTCGTGACCACCGCTAGCACTTTCAAAGAAGAGCATTTGTTTGCAAGTAGGAATATTTGCTTGAGTCATTTAATCCATTATTCTTCTATCTGTATTCGACACAAAACGGTTTCGGGGTAAAAGATGTAATCTATCGGGTGAAGTAAATACGTGATTGTGTGATTCATGAAATGAATAGAACACTCATTTATTATTTTCTTCGTTCAGTTTTACACGAACGACAGCTTTGCAACCGGTTCTAGAAGTAGTACCCCGTCTACCATCACTAGGGTGACTCGGTGATACCCCATCTTTATTACACAAAAAAGACTTATCCACAACTTGGCTTCCCTTCTATTTATTCACACCCTTACGTATTGCGAAATCCCCACATTTAGCATATGTTGAATAAAAGTTCTCGGCTTCATCTAAGGTATGAAACGTCACACCTAACTTTGGTTTGAGGTGCTCTTTAACTTGCGGCATGCATTCACCACTTTGTTGTGCACACATAAAATTGCCGCCGCCAACAGAATATTCTTCACCACTGTCCATATCTAACATAAAGAATAATATAACACTTATCAATACATTGATAATAAAATGCCAATACACAATTTGCATATATATATAGTTACGAATAAAATACAAGAGAAAACTGCACAAACGAGATTAAAAAATTCTGAAACTTTGTGAGTGGGTCAGACTCATCACGCACGAGCCAACGCAACTTGTAGAAGCGAGTTTGGACTCACGGTTTTGCAAAATACGGCAATGTATCGCTTCATTTCAAATTAGAAGCAAATGAAGCGATACACGGCCGTATATTGTAAACTATGAGTCGAAACTCGCTTCACAAGTTGCGTTGACTTGTGTTTGGTGACCCCGACCTGCTCGCAAAATTTTATATTTTTGGATGTCGTTTGTCAGGTTTCCTAGTGAAAAGTCACTGTCACGCTCCGCTTCCCAAAAAGAATACGGAATACGGATACGCGACTCAATCCAACGAATGATTTGAATCATCCATAAGCTGTTCAGGAATCTTTACAACATCTCACAATATAATCATAGTCAGAAGCAAAAGGGTCAACCACACACATGCAAAATTAAAATAATGAACCAACAGAATTTACTTGAAACAAAATGTATTAATCTCAAATAAATCAGAATCTGGACAAGACAAAATTCTGGGTCACATCACCCAAAATACAAAGTAATCATCCAAGTACTCAAAAAACATTATTCAAAGCAATAATAATAGAAATACTAATAAGCAAGAAATCCAGTACTAATATCTTATTTCGCTAATGCCGTCGGTCAGCTGACCATCCTGATCTGCAATTAATAATTGGAGGAGAAGGAAAGAGAAAATAAGTACCCGTCAATGCAAGTTATGGGCCACTTATAATGTAGGATACAAGTACGTGGGAAAGGTAAAAAAATAGCATGGAATAATGCATCAACAATAATATCTATCATGAATCAGTAAAACAAAGTCAACTAGCATGGTATACTAACAGTACAAATGAATGTGTCAAATATAATGTCATATGACAACTAACAGTGTCCAGTAAAAGTAAGCTCAGTATATCAGTGTAACAGTATAACAGTATCAGTCCAACAGTATCATTCTAACAGTATCAGTCTTATGTTCTCATAGTCTTGTGTGTATTACTAGCTAGGTAGCACTTCATGCGCTCCATATTATAACACATGGTTGCTACAACAAACAGTGTCGCTTTTAAATTTCATAGTGGACCAAAATGGGACAGTGTACTCAGGTATCAGTAATAGTAGTAGTAGCAGTAAAAATAATAGTAACAGTAGCAGTAAAAGTAACAGTATTAGTAACAGTAACAGTATGGAACACTAGTTCCCTTCCAAGTACACGTTTCCATATTTTCCACTACTAGATCTTCCCTTAAGAAACCCCAGCTTGATTACTTTTATTATGGTTATCAACAGACATAATAGTGCATGAAATAGTGTCAAACTAACATGATACAATAATTATTAGGTTTAAGGAAACAAATAAATATGCATAGGTGATATACGGTCTCATAAACGAGCAAAACAGTGTATGTTCATATTCAGGACAACATGACAGTACAGTACTAAAACAGTGATTTCCGTTACTACAGAAATCCAAATCATAATCCATCGAAGAATCTGGAAAATAGACTTCCACAAAAATCCATCGGTTATATATAAGCCATATAGTATTTCACAAAATCATAACTCAAAACTGATTTGAATCCAGAAAACACATTCAGCCAGAAATCAGTAAGTCGTATTCAAAGTCAGAAAAACAGAATTAAAACTTCTCAAATAAATCCAGAAATAATATGGGGTATTTCCCTATATGTCTAGTATCATAATATAAATTTTCATAATATTCCAGTAAAATTAGTTTAGCCGACGAAAATCAGAAAACATCAAGAAACGATAGTTTGGCAAATCTTGAATTCCGAACACTGCTGTACGAAAACTATAATATCTCGCAAACCGTGAAAAAAATCCAAATCCGTCAAAGGGAAATGAAAATAAAAAATAAGCTAACTTTCATATATCATAAATATTTTCCATACAGTAAAAGGAAATAGGATGAAAATACAATTCTTTACAGAATAGCGAGCAAAATACAGCAAGTATAGCTTTCTTAAACAAGCATGAAACGGCGTATAAAACTATCAATAAAATCCACCAAAATTCTGGGTAATCCCTAGAAAGGTATAGAAATACTGTACAAAGTTTTCGAGCAAAATAATATAATTAAGACTAGTATCAGAATAGTTTAATCATCAAAATCATCAAGAAACAAAATCTGGAAATAAAATACACCTCTGTTGTAAAATAGCCAAAACTCACTCATACGAAAACGAAATCGATCAAGGTTGGAGATTTTGGAAAGAAGACCGGTTTCTCTACAATTCATGTCTAATACAAAAATTAAGAATTCTGAACTTAATAGGGTCTAAAATACAAATTAAAACTGATCAATGACAAATACAGATTTCTCTTGAAAACAAAACCAACAAAAACCACACGATACTCGTTCCAATCACAATCAAACAAGTTATAGAGTCTACTAAGTGTCCAAACATCATGAAATAGGGTATATAACATATTCACAACCATCATATCACATGGATCTCATCAAACACATAATTTCACCTAATTATCTCACATATATGAATAGATCAAGAACGGTCAAACCTAGTTATTTTCATATCGATTTTTGTGTCGTGAGGCAACTATTGTCAAATAGCACAATAGAGACAAAATTCATCAAAATAACACACACACGAGTTGTCTCTAGAACCCAACTACACTATAAGCGGTATTTTTGATTTGTATCATACAAAGGAATTTGAGTACAAGTTACTTGCCTTAATCGAAGACGAAAACGAAGAACACCAAGAATAACGGGAACGGATCTCGACAACTAAAAAAACCCACGAACAAGAATCACGAACCAAACGACGATCCACACGTGCAAACTCAAGCACGTGCAATACCCACAAGGCGAGAGAGAGCAAGAGAGCGTCGAGCGTCGGGAGTGGTGGATGGCTGCTACTCAGGCTACTGCTGCTGATCAGCACACCTGCGATGGAAAGGACGGAGAGAGAGATATGGGGATGAAGGAGATGGGTGTCAGGCTAGGGTGATGGTCGGGGAGTTGATGATCGGGTGTGAGTGAGGTGCAGGCCGAAGGTGTTGGTCGGCCAGGGGATGTGGGGCGTCGGCTGGGGTTTGGGGTGTTGACGGCTGAAGGTGCAAGCAATAGAGAAGAAGAGGCCGGGAGATTAGGGTTAGGGTTTAGGGAGAGGGGGTTAGTTTATATGGGGTGTGATTTAGGGTTTATAATAGGATATGGGTAATTGGGTATTTGTGTTTAATTGGGTTCAATAGGAGAAGAAATAGGATTAGTTTATTTAGGATTTGATTAGGATAAATTGTATAGGACTCAAAATAGGATTGTAGGTCAATTTGGCTTTGGTAATCAATTAGGGATCAAAAGCAATAGGATTGGGAATAGGGTAACCAACCAACACACCACGAGCACCCAAAAACCAATAGAGAGAACAAGATTCCAATAAAGAGAAAAAAAACAACAATCGATGAAGAACGAAACAAAAAGACGAACAAATCAACACAAAGAGCTCAAAATGAATATATATTGAAAACAACTCCAATATACGGTCTAAGAAAATACAAGAGAGTACAAATACTCAGGAAGAAGAAAAATACACCAAAAATACGAAAAACGAAAAACAGGGGTTACAATCCTACCTACCTAACAAAAAGAATTCCGTCATCGAAATTCAAAAAGAAGATACATAGGGTAACCCCAAAAGAAAAGAAAACAAGGCAAAACAAAACAAAACAATCCCTACACAAACAAATGAGGAAACTTCTGCTGAATCTCCTCCTCCAGCTCCCAAGTTGACTTACTAGGCGAGTGAGGATTCCAAGCAACAAGAACAAACTTGATGACCTTGTTCTTAAGCACTTTCTTCTGTCGATCCACAATAGCAACTAGCGGAATCTCACAAGTCAAATCAGGATGCACGGTCAACTCAGAGTAGTCGATCATGTGACTCTCATCGCGGATATATCTCCTGAGTTGTGAGACATGGAAAACATCGTGCACTCTTGATAATGCTGGCGGCAAAGCAAGATGATAGGCCACCCTGCCTACTCGCTCCAAAATCTCAAACGGTCGAATAAACCTAGGGCTAAGCTTGCCCCCACCACCGAACCGAATGACACCGCACCATGGCGATACCTTAAGGAAAACATGGTCACCAACAACAAACTCCAAAGCCCTCCGATGGACATTAGCCCATCGCCTCTGCCTATCCTGAGCCGCCTGAAGATGCTTTCTGATCTGAGTTACAACATCAACTGTCCTGGTGATCAATTTTGGATCCAACAACTGCCTCTCACCAATGTCATCCCAGCACACTGGTGATCTGCATTTACATCCATAAAGTGCCTCGAACGGTGCAGCTTTAAGACTGGCCTGAAAGCTGTTATTGTACGAGAACTCTACGAGATGCAAATGGTCCTCCCAAGATCCACCGAACTGCAACATACATGATCGCAACATGTCCTCAAGAATCTGAATAGTCCGCTCTGACTGTCCATCAGTCTGGGGATGAAAATTTGTACTGAACTTTAACTTACTCCCCAAACTAGCCTAAAGACTCTCCCAAAACTGAGATCTGAATCTCGTATCCCTGTCGGATACAATACTGACTGGAACCCCATGAAGCCTGACAATCTCTTGCATGTACTTCTCAGCAAGGCTCTCAGTAGACTGACCGACACAAAAAGGAATGAAGTGAGCACTCTTCGTCAAACGGTCGACAATCACCCAAATAGCATTGTGACCCTTAAGACTCCTCGGCAAATCAGTCACAAAATCCATGGTGATATGTTCCCACTTCCACTCTGGAATAGGAAGCAGTTGAAGAAGTCCAGAGGTTCTCTGATGCTCTGCCTTAACCTGCTGACAGATCACTGAGCAACAAACCGAGCTATAGCCCTTTTCATACCATGCCACCAGAAATGATGCTTCAAATCTTGATACATCTTAGTACCGCCAGGATGGATAGAATATAAGGACTAATGAGCTTCCTTAAGCAACGTCTGACGAAATTCACCCTTAGGGATACACACATGGGAACCAAAACGAAGCGAACCATCAGCATGAATAACCATGTCCGTTCTGGACCCAGACTCAACCTCAGCTCGAAAACCCTACAACTGAGCATCACCAACCTGAGCCTCCTTGATCTGATCAACAAGAGAAAACTGAAGGTGGAGCGCAAGACAACTCTGACCAGAACTGGGCAACAAAACCTCCAAATCCAACCTCCTCTTCTGCTCAATGAGATCACTCTGCTGAGTAAGAAACATAACTGTCGGTCTCCTGCTCAAAGCATCTGGCACCAAGTTTACTTTACTAGGATGGTATTGCAAACTGATGTCATAATCGGCCATAAGCTCCATCCATCGCCTTTGCCTCATATTTAATTCCTTCTGGGTGAAAACGTACTTGAGACTTTTGTGGTCTGTAAAGATCTACACGCGGTCTCCAAGTAAATAATGTCTCCACAGCTTCAAAGCATAGATCACTGCCGCTAACTCCAAGTCATGAGTAGGATAGTTCTTTTCATGTGGCCTCAACTGCCTCGATGCATACGTAACAACATGGCCCTTTTGCGTAAGAACTGCTCCAACACCCTTACCAGAAGCATCATAATGAATTACAAATCTGCCTGAACCATCTGGAATAGTCAACACAGGTGCTAACATCAATCTGTTCTTCAACCCAACAAAAGCCTCATTGCACTCACCAGACCAACAAAACTTCTGATCCTTCTTAGTCAACTTAGTCAACGGTCCTGCTATCTTCAAAAAATCTTGAATGAATTTTCGATAATAGCCAGCCAAACCGAGAAAACTCCGAACTTCGGAAAATGACTTAGGAATAGGCCAATCCTACACAGCTTCAACCTTGGCTGGATCCACAGAAACACCATCGCCAGAAATAATGTGCCCCAAGAAAGAAACCTTGTCGAGCCAAAACTCACACTTGCTGAGTTTTCCATAGAGCTGATTCTCTCTCAAAGTCTGCAGAAGCACTCTAAGATGCTCGGCATGATCTTCCCGATTCTAAGAATATACCAGAATATCATCAATGAAGACCACCACAAATCTATCCAAGAAATGAGAGAAAACCCGGTTCATAAGACTCATAAATACCGCTGGCGCATTAGTGAGCATCACAAGATACTCTTTGTGCCTGTATCTAGTCCTGAATGCAGTCTTCTATATATCAGCAGCCTTCACCTTGATTTGGTGATACCCATAATGAAGATCCAACTTCGAGAAAATAGTAGCCCTACTCAACTGGTCGAACAAATCATCGATCCTAGGTAAAGGATACCGGTTCTTTACAGTAACACTGTTTAGTTCTCGATAATCCACACACAGTCGGTGACTACCATCCTTCTTGTTGACAAAAAGGACCAGAGCACCCCAGGGCAAAACACTTGGTCTGATGAAACCCAAATCAAGCAACTCCTGAATCTGCACCTTAAGCTCTGCTAGCTCAACTAGTGCCATCATGCAGGGACTCTTCGATATCGGTGCCGTTCCAGGATGAACATCAATACCGAACTCCACTTCCCTATCAGGGGGTAAGCCAGGCAATTCATCTGGAAAAACATCCAAGAAATCCCAAACCACTAGAGGTGCAGTCTTACAGTCTGAGTACAATTCCATCGCATAATCCACTTGTACAACTGCAGTCTTTGCTCGGCCAAGGAAAGACTCCTCGGCATGGAACTCAAATTCTGCTCGATCTGGAATTCTGAAAACAACTTTCTTATCACGGAAATCAATAATGGCATGGGCTTCACCCAACCAATCCATACCTAGTATAACATTGAACCCAGAATTTCCAATTATAATCAGGTTGGCTTTGAAATCTGCATCCCCAATAACAATGGAACATTGTCTGCACTGACGGAAACAAATGAAACAAATGACAACACCACCACCTTTCAAAATGTTCCAAGCCTCAGACATGTTGCTACACTCCAACTGATGGCGAGCGACAAATCGTGAGGAGACAAAAGAATGGGTTGCCCCAGAATCAAAGAGAACACGAGCGAAAAAAGAGTAAACAAGGAAGACACCTAAGAGAGCAGAAGACAAGGAGAAAGAAAAAGCAAACAATCAAGGATAAGGGAAACAACAATGCAGAAAGATAATGGAAAGAAAGCAAAACAAGACCAAAACAAAGAAACAAAGAGAAAGCAAAACAACAACAACAAAACAAAAAACAAAAAACAAAAAGATGCCTGCCACAACTCCTTCAGCTGTCTCAGCATCTGTAGCAGTCAAGTTGAAAGCCTGACCTCTCCTCGGAACAGTGGTCCTCTGACCGACAATCTGACACGAAGGAGGAAGCGAAGGCCTAATTGGACCACGAGCTGGGCCTGCTTGCTGAACAGAACTCCTGGATGGAAGAGCCACCAGCTGCTGCTGCGGACAATCGCGTACTGAATGATCAGTGGTGCCACACCTAAAGCACTGGCGGTTGACGTGCCAACAATTCGTACGCTCATGCCCAGACATCTGACAGAAGTCGCAAAAACCACCCTTCTGGAAACCAGCAGAAGGATACGGAGCTGCCCTAACCGGATGGGTTGGGACAGACCTCCGAATAGGAGCACCAGAAGGCCTAGTAGCAGGATGCAGAACAGTCCGCGGAGAAGGAACCAAACCACCACGAGCCTACTCCTGAGCTCGAGCTGCCTCAAGAGCTTCAGCATAAGTACGCAAACAGAGAGAGACAAGATGCCTCTTGATATCCTGCTCAAGCCCATTCGTGAATCTACGAGCCCTATCCTTTTTGGTAGCCATAAGAACGGCAGCGAAGCGGCTAAGTCTAGTAAACTCAGCTGCGTACTCATCCATTGACCTTGAATCCTATTTCAAGAAGTCCATGTTACAACATTGTTTGAACAATTATGTAACAAAATTCCAAAATAGAATAATGACTTAACCTGTTTTGAGGGCCCGGAATTGCTGTTCCATCTCAACTCGAGTACTATTGGGGAAGAACTTCGCCAAGAATCCCTGAGAGAAAGTAGTCCAAGCAATAGGCCTCTCAAGTCGCTCAGACTCGGCCATCCACCAAATATGAGCCAAAATCCACCAGCGGAATGGAAACCATGTCGACCCTATCAGCCTTGGTAGCACGTGCCGCCAAGAGCAAGCACTCGGTCTGGATCAACCACTGTTCAGCCTCCAAAGGCATCTCAGTGCCGGAAAAGCGGTCGAGATGTAGCCTCATAAAATCCGTAACTGTTCCTGGATGAGGCAGAAGATTTTCCTGCATAGGCACAACGGGAGGCAGAACCCGGGCAGCTTCAAGAGAAGCCATCACTAGATCACTATGGTTTTGCTGTTGATTAATCATCCACTCAATCACAACATTGACAACCTCAACAGGATCAGGCTGAGAAGAATTCCCACGAGCCATCGCTGCACAAAAATCAAAATAATTAGCATCCAGAATCAAAGTTGATAATAATTCATTTATGCATGCATGGATGGTGAAATATTGAGCCGATCCCAGTTCGAGCCAAGCTTGTCTAATATATTAGGAAACTAATACATTAGCCAAACCTGGGCTCTGATATCACTAAAAGCCTTGTCACGCACCGCTTCCCAAAAAGAATACGGAATACAAATACACGACTTAACCCAGCGAATGATTTGCATAATCCATAAGCTGTTCAGGAATCTTTACAACATCTCACAATATAATCAGAGTCGGAAGCAAAAGAGTCAACCACACACATGCAAAATTGAATTAATGAACCAACAGAATTAACTTGAAACAAAATGTATTAATCTCAAATAAATCAGAATCTGGACAAGACAAAATCCTGGGTCACATCGCCCAAAATACAAAGTAATCATCCAAGTACTCAAAATACATTATTCAAAGCAATAATAATAGCAATACTAATAAGCAAGAAATCCAGCACTAATATCTCATTTCGCCAATGCCGTCGGGCAGCTGACCATCCTGATCTGCAATTAATAATTGCAGGAGAAGGACAGAGAAAATAAGTACCCGTCAATGCAAGTTACGGGCCACTTATAATGTAGGATACAAGTATGTGGGAAAGGTCGAACAGTATTAGTCCAACAGTATCAGTCTAACAGTATCAGTCTTATGTTCTTACAGTCTTGTGTATATTACTAGCTAGGTAGCACTTCATGCGCTCCATATTATAACACATGGTTGCTACAACAAACAGTTTCACTTTAGATTTCATAGTGGACCATAATGGGGCAGTGTACTCAGGTATGAGTAACAGTAGCAGTATTAGTAAAAATAACAGTAACAGTAGAAGTAAAAGTAACAGTAACAGTAACATATGGAACACAAGTTCCCTTCCAAGTACATGTTTCCATATTTTCCACTACTAGATCTTTCCTTAAGAAACCCCGGCTTAATTGCTTTTATTATGGTTATCAACAGACATAATAGTGCATGAAATAGTGTCAAACTAACATGATACAATCAGTATTAGTTTCAGGGAAACAAATAAACATGCATAGGTGATATACGGTCTCATAAACGAGCAAAACAGTGTATGTTCATATTCAGGACAACATGACAGTACAATACTAAAACAGTGATTTCCGTTACTACAGAAATCCAAATCTGAATCCGTCAAAGAATCTAGAAAATAGACTTCCACAAGAATCCATCGGTTATATAAGCCATATAGTAAGTCACAAAATCATAACTCAAAACTGATTTAAATCCAGAAAACACATTCAGCCAGAAATTAGCAAGTCGTATTCAAAGTCAGAAAAAAAAACATTAAAACTTCTCAAATGAATCCAGAAAAAATCGGGGGTATTTCCCTATATGTCTAGTATCAGAGTATAAAGTTTCATAATATTCCAATAAAATTAATTTAGCCGATGAAAATCAGAAAACATTAAGAAACGATAGTTTGGCAAATCTGAAATTCCTAACACTGATGTACGAAAACTGTAATATCTCACAAACTAAATCCAAATCTGTCAAAGGGAGATGAAAATAGACAAAATAAGATAAATTTCATATTTATAAATATTTTCCATACAGTAAAAGGAAATATGGTGAAAATACAATTCTTTATAGAACAGCGAGCAAAATACAGCAAGTATAGCTTTCATAAACAAGCATGAGACGCATATAAAACTCCTCAATAAAATCCACCATAATTTTGGGTAATTCCTAGATAAGTATAGAAATACTTTGCAAAGTTTCCGATCCAAATAATATAATTAAGACTAGTATCAAAATAGTTTAATCATCAAAATATCAAGAAACGAAATCTAGAAATGGAATACACCTCTGTAGTAAAATAGCCAAAACTCACTCATACGAAAACGAAATCAATCAAGGTCAAAGAGTTTAGAAAGAAGACATATTTCTCTACAATTCATTTCTAATACACAAATTAAGAATTCTGACCTTAATAGGGTATAAAATACAAATCAAAACTGATCAACGACAAATACAGATTTCTCTTGAAAACAAAACCAACATCAACCACACGAAACTCGTTCCAATCACAATCAAATATGGTATAGAGTCTACTAAGTATCCAAACATCATGAAATAGGGTATATAACATATTCACAACCACCATATCACATAGATCTCATCAAACACATAATTTCACCTAACTATCTCACATATATGAATAGATCAAGAACGGTCAAACCTAGTTATTTTCATGTCGATTTTTGTGTCGTGAGGCAACTATGGTCAAATAGCACAATAGAGACAAAACCCATCAAAATAACGCACACACGAGTTGTCTCTAGAACCCAACTACACAATAAGCGGTATTTTTGACTTGTATCATACAAAAAAAATTGAGTACAAGTTACTCTCCTTAATCGAAGACAAAAATGAAGAACACAAAGAATAACTGGAACGGATCCCGACAAACAAAACCCACAAATAAGAATTACGAACCAAATGACGATCCACACGTGCAAACTCAAGCACGTGAAATACCCACAAGGTGAGAGAAAGCAAGAGAGTGTCGGCCGTGGAGAGTGGTGGCTGGCCCTTGCAGCTGGCTGCTACTGCTGATCGGCGGACCGGCGATGGAAGGGACAGAGAGAGAGATATGGGGATGAAGGAGATGGGTGTCAGGCTAGGGTGATGGTCGGGGAGTTGAGGATCGGGTGTGGGTGAGGTGCAGGCCGAAGGTGTTGGTCGGCTAGGGGAGATGGGGCATCGGCTAGGGTTTGGGGTGTTGGCGGCTGACGGCGCAAGTAATGGAGAAGAGGAGGCCAGGAGATTAGGGTTAGGGTTTAGGCGAGAGGGTTAGTTTATATGGGATATGATTTAGGGTTTGTAGTAGGATATGGGTAATTAGGTATTTGGGTTTAATTGGGTCCAATAGGATAAGAAATAGGATTAGTTTAATTAGGATTTGATTAGGATAAATTGTATAGGACTCAAAATAGGATTATAGGTCATTTTGGCTTTGGTAATCAATTAGGGATCAAAAGCAATAGGATTGGGAATAGGGTAACCAACCAAAACACCACGGGCACCCAAAAACAAATAGAGAGAACAAGATTCCAATAAAGAGAAAAAAAACAACAATCGATGAAGAACGAAGCAAAAAGACGAACAAATCAACACAAAGAGCTCAAAATGAATATATATTGAAAACAACTCCAATATATGGTCCAAGAAAATACAAGAGAGTATAAATACTCAAGAAGAAGAAAAATACACCAAAAATACGAAAAACGAAAAACAGGGGTTACAGTCACTAGAAAAATGTCAATGTATAATTGTTTTTGTTTGATTAACGGTAGAAAACCAAACAAATGAGATCGAAAAATTTCCAAACTTTGCAAGTAGGTTGGATGCACCACACACGAGCCAACACAACTTGTAGAATTTAGTTTCGACTCACGGTTTGCAGTATACGGCAATGAATCGCTTTCACTCACGAAAAAGAGTCGAAAGCGATACACGACCGTATATCACAAACCATGAATCCAAGCACACTTCTACAAATTGCATTGGCTTGTGCGTGGTAAGTCCGACGTACTTGCAAAATTACAGATTTTTTGAATCTCGTTTGTGCACTATTACTAATAACGAACAACAACAACAACTAATACTACATCTATATCTGCAATAAGAAATGCATACAATACATAGTGTGAAACTAACCTACAATTAACTACACATAATATTAATATTGTAGACTCAAACACTGAATAAAAAATTCAATCAATTAACATAGATAGATCTACTAAAGCAGAAAAGAGTTAATACCGTTCACAATATGGATTTTCGGAAAGGAGATAAATGAGGTGCTTGCGCTGCTATTGACGAAGGAGGGGGAGTAGGGTTTAGGTAATTTCGTGGGGATTAGGGTTTTAGGATTTTAGAGATTTCGTTAGGGTTAGGAATTTTTGGATTCGCAATCTTCAAGAGAAGAGGGCAAGCGTGTGAGAAGAGGGAGAGAGTGAGTGAGAGAGTCAACTAAAGGAGGAGGAGTTAAGGTTTCGACAATGGGTTCGGCTTAGATTGCAACAAAGAGAGAGAGAGAGAGTACTGAGTGTGAGAGAGAGAATGTAGAAGGAGAGGAAGATTTGTACATGTAACCCCTGTTTCCGTATATATGTATTTTTCCGTGTATTTTCTGTATTTAAAATTTTTATAACTTTCTTCTCGCTTTTAAATTCTTTTTTCTCAACAAATACATTTTCTATTGATTGAATTTTAACAAAATATTATTCTGATTTCTAAGAAATTTTCTATTTCATTTTATTATTTGAAAATTATATTTATTTCGAATAACGGTGTATTTTAATTTTATTTTACATTCGTAATTGATCGACTATTTATATTTTAGACCGTCATCTAATATTTTATTACTATTTGGATTTTAAATAATTTATTATTATTATTATTATTATTATTATTATTATTATTATTATTATTATTATTATTATTATTATTATTATTATTATTATTATTATTATTATTATTATTATTATTATTATTATTATTATTATTATTATTATTATTATTATTATTATTATTATTATTATTATTATTATTATTATTATTATTATTGTTATTATTATTATTGTTATTATTATTATTATTATTATTATTATTATTATTATTATTATTATTATTATTATTATTATTATTATTATTATTATTATTATTATTATTATTATTATTCTAATTATTAATATTGTTATTATTATTATTATTATTATTATTATTATTATTATTATTATTATTATTATTATTATTATTATTATTATTATTATTATTATTATTATTATTATTATTATTATTACTATCATTATTGTATCATTATTTTAATTATTAATATTGTTATTGACATTATTATTATTGTTACTATTATTACTATTATCAGTATTATTTTTGTTAGTGTTATTATTTGCATTATTATTAATTTTATTGTTAATATTATCATTATTATTATTTTATTTTGAGTTTGAATATACTCTAATTTATCTAATATTTTTATAATTATTTTCTATTGGATTTAAAACCATAAACCCTTAAACCCCTTCTTATTGGGTCTTAACCCGCAACCGGCTACCAGTTAACCCACATTCCTAATACCATATATATACCAGTTTAACACTAAACCCTAATCTATCATTAACCATAATCATTACCCTCTCCTTATCCCGCCACCTAATTTCCCAGAATTGGATCTGAGTTACATTGAGCTTCCAGTTGAGATTGTTGATCGTCGGGAGAAAGTCTTGAGGAATAAGACGATACTGATGGTCAAGGTAGTCTGGAGAAACTAGTTGGTTGAAGAGGCTACTTGGAAATCTGAGGGGAGGAAGATGAGGGATCATCCCGAGCTCTTTGTTTGATTTGTATTTTCTTTCCTTCTTCATATTGTGTTTTGTTTTCTCACTCTTTAATTGTAGTTCCGGGGACGGAACTATTCTAAGGAGGGAGTGTTGTATTACCCTGAATTTTTTATTTAATGAGAAATATTAATTTTCACGTGTTGTGCATGTGCAAAATTTTGTATGCATATTTTCCTATAAAATTATCTTTTATAACATGGACAATTATTTCTTTTTTTTCTCTTTATCTTTCTAAAAAGCCTATTTTATAAAGCCTAAACTTTCTTTCTTACTTTTTAAGCCCACTCTAATAATTAAATGTTTTATTAAATAGCCCATGAGCCTAAAGCCTACTATTTTGAGGCCCACAAACTTAACTAATATTTTAATTGTCTCAACTTGTCATGTAGACACAATTAGCGGACAATTGATTAATTAAATTTGTACAACTTTTAATAGGGGACACTCGTTAGGGCACGTGCATTGCACACCCAAAGGGAGGCCGGTTGTGGGCAGGAGAGAGAGGGAGAGTGGGATTGAGTTGAGGGGTAGTTATTGAGTTCATGGAAGTTGCTACAACTTCCCAACTCATCTTAGTCCTTAATTTCGAACTCCTTGATTAATCCTATCCATTCAATCTCATCCTAAAAGTGTATAAATATCCCTAGTTTCTTCTCATTTATGCACAACAAATTACTAAGAGAATAAAGGCTAGTGAGTAAAAGATTGAGTGTGCATATTGTGTGTGTGTTCATTCCAAGAGGAGGCCGGCTACTTCATCACCAACTGCAAAGAGGAGGCTCGGGTTCCACACAATCTCGGAGGAGAAGGCTATTTTCTTGCATTCTAGGAGACTCTAGGAGCTTTTCATTTCGTTTTCTCCAAATAGGTGGGTGTTTCTCATGACTTCTAAATCTAGATACCATGCTAGGAGTGTTTTGATAAAATTGTTAGAGAACAACTAGTTGAGATTTGACTCATGTTGCTTAATTAGTGATGAGATGATAATGTTAGTGAAATGATTGTTGTTAGGATATTTGTGAATTACAATGCTAAAAAAATATCATTTTTACCATGCTAGATAATTAAGAATCATGTTGTGTGAAAGTCTATGCCTATGAGACAAAATTGAATGTTTCATGTGAAATTGAATTTGTTAATTGTCAGCAATTTTATTGTAGCAAGGAAGGAAATGTTCGTGTTCTAAATTTGTGTGATTGGCTAATAAATAAAGGAATGAAGAAATAGAATATTTTTGTAGAAATCTATATTTCGAATTGTGTGCATATGTGGTTGTTCTAAATATCGAAATTTTGGACATTAGAATGCAAAATGAGATTAGAAATGCATGTTTTTATTAGTGAAAAATAATTTTTAAAAAAAATACTGATTTACTGTACTTGTATACATATTAAGATCTGGAAAATTTGACTCAAAAAGAGAAGAAAAAGAACTAAAAATATTTTGGGAATTTGGAAAACCTAGTAGCACAGTCGATCGATTATACTGAAACAGTCGACCGTCCTTACTATTTTCGAGTTCAAATCTTTGCGGAACAATCGACTGACTACACTGTAACAGTCGACTACCCTGACTATTGGTTTTCGAGTTGTAAATCCTCGCAGAACAGCCGACTGTCCATGTTTTAACAGTCGACTGCCCTGAAGTTTCAAATAATATCTGGATTTTCGTGAGATAATTTTCTATAACCTTTGGCCTAGTATAAATAAGAATTTGAGACTATTTTTGGCTAGAAAGAACTTATTATTTTGTTAGCTTAGATTGTCCTTGAATAAGGAAAAATACATGCCTTGTTTAAAAGTGTTTTGAAATGAGTTTTGGCAATGAAAGTGTGAATTTTTGATGAAATGACAGTACGGCAATTTCATGGGAAGAATGAATTATGAATGTGACAAGTTAGAAAAACGAATTCTTTTGTGTATGCATGAGTTTGTACTTGAAAGTGGAATTGAATGTTATGATGAATTATGAAAGATTGTATGAGCATGAATACACAAATGCTATGAACATGAAAGGAAAATTATTGTTAATCATGAAAAAGACTTTATGAGTATAAAGACTCAATTTGTGATTATGAATTGAAATTGGGAACTAAAGTGTAGTTAAGCCTCATACCGGCATTGAAAAGAAATGTTGTTGAAATGAAAAGACCAAGATTGGATCATGTTGAATAGATGATTAAGACCGGTATAGTGGAAAGGCTAACTCTAGAGAATTGATTTTGTTCATGATTCAAATAACTAAGGATTAGGTACATAGTGAAGATGTGATGAAAGTAAGAGAAAAATATTGAGTATGAGGACCATTGGATTGGCGGCGTGAGAGTATTCACAGGATGTCCCATGATGCGTCATGAGTAGGACGTGGATACTACTCCAGAGTACCGTTCCGGTGGCAACGCTTGTGGGGTGTTTGGTGATCGCGGGTGGTGTCATGTCTATGGTAGGAGCTGAATTACCACAGGATGCCTGCATGATGAGTCATGTGTCAATGCATTGGGATTCCCTCTAGGGCACCTAAACATGAGTTCGTAGGTCATAGAACATCTAGGATACTTACCGTAGTTACAGTAGTAGATTAAGTCATGGCGAGGGATTGAACCCTATAAGATGAAGAACGATTAAGGGCTTGCCCTCGGACCTATGTAGTATAGGATGCATAGACTCTGAACAAGTGTGCATTAGTATCATATAAACATAAATAATTGCATTAAGGACTAAGTGCACATTTACAACACGATATTAATAGGATAGTCCCTTTAGCTTTGTTTGTGAACAAGTTTGTGGTTTGTTAAGTATTGAGAATCGTTATACTATTTTCGGCATAGAGAGGATGGCCATGTATAATATTTCGTTAGTTGAATGAACTGACGTGTCCACAGTTTCTATACAGGGTAAAGGACATGAAAAAGACTAAAGAAGACTTGATGCTTAAAGATTATTCAACTGTTGTTGTATCTCATTTCATTGATGTAAAATTTGCTTCCGCTGTACAAATGTTAATGTAAATATAACTCTGATGTAAAGTAAAGTTTTAATTCCTTGTAAGATTGTACGAAGAGAAGTGAAAAGATCCTGTGGAATTCGAATTCAGTTGTATTTGGGATTCGGGGTGTTACAGGGTGGTATCAGAGCCATGCTTCCAAGTAGTACAAATTTATAAGCAACGACACCCTAGAAGTGGACATTAGGGCATGTGTTGAGTCTAGAGATTTAAATGTAAGTCACTTACATTTGTGTTGCTCTATGATTTATGCTTCTTCTCCTCTTTTCTCTAAGATGGCGGACCACTTCGACCCTGCTAGAGATGACAATTGGCACATCGTTGAGGAGGATTACTACCCCGGGCAAGCTGATTCAGATGAAGAGGATCCTGAGAAATTTGAAGAGGAATGGCCTGAGTCCCGAGAGATCACTCCACCTCTGAATTCATCTGATGACTACTCTGACGAGGAAAACCAGTTCTGAGTAGTCTCATTGTGTCTCTTCAGAGGCAGGTAGAGACTCAACGGAACAGAGTCGGGCTACTGGAGACTCAGTTGGCGAAGCGCAAGGATGATATTGCAATTCTCAGTCATCGTATTTGGGAACTCGAAAAGAGAAAAAAATATGACCGATGTAATGAAGGAGGAAGTGGCGAAACTACGGGGAGAGCTTCGTGAAGCCAAGAGGAACCGTAGGAGCTAGACTGTTGTACCTTCTTACTGCTTTCATTTGATGTCAGAAATATTTTAAATTCGAATGTATAAAGTTTGAAATTTAATGAAATGGAAGGTTGACTTAAAAATTCATGTTTTATACTTCGAATTTAATGGATCTTTTGTATTAGAATATGGCTGGACGAAGAGCTCGAAATGGTGAAGGTCTGGACTTGGAAACGGAGCTAGCGAGGGTCTATCAGACACTCAATGCCGTTGTCATGAATCAGAATCAAGGAAGGGTGCCTGGGAATTCAGTACCCGAAGCAATCAAACTCGTGGAATCATTTAAGCGGATGAAACCACCGGTGTTTGAGGGAAAGTCGGACCCTGACACTGCTCACATTTGGATCCGACAGGTAGAGACTAACTTTAAAGTCTTGGAGACTCCGGAGGGCAGCAAGGTAAAGCTGGCTGCACTGCAGTTCGAGAAGGATGCGGCTGTGTGGTGGCAGTCGATGAAGCGGACGATGGGAGATGTTGTTCTTGGCTGGGAGGAATTCTTGGAGGAATTTCACAGTCATTATTTTCCATCAAAATTTAAGTAGAAGAAGGCCATGGAGTTTCTGGCGCTGCAGCAGGGCGGCATGTCGGTTAGGGAGTATGAGACAAGATTCACTCAGCTCGCAAGATATGCACCCGAACTGGTGATGGACAAGGCGAAGAAGGCTCGAAAATTTCATCTTGTTTCTACTTAATTTTTTTTTATTTAAGGAATGATATGATTGTTAGGATTATGGACTCAAATATACGAAGTCACGGAGCTTGGAGTTAGAGAAAAAGAAGACATAAAATAATGCAAAAAAGCTACAATAACAGCACCTAGAACTTGTACGGCTGTTTTGAACATGAAGATGGATGAATCTGAACTTGTGTTATCAATCAAAGATGTTGGTCGTCGAGTCCTCTTCGAAACAAGTACTCATACACTCCAAACGGAGTTCTATAGCTCTGGAAAAATTATTTTTTTATAGCCTACATGTAGAAAACAACAAGTGGACAGTCGACCACACACCTGACCAAATAACCGATCGACTACGTAGTCAACCGTCCCTCTCGCTGTCAAAACCCTGTACACTAGAAGGGCATTAACAGTCGATTGCACGATCGACCGCGTCGGTGCTGATGTTATATTTTTAATGCAGGCCGTATTTTTATATTTCTTTTTTATGGTTTCTTTGGGAGCTATATATAGATGTTGATGTGAACTCTAGAAGGAAAAATATCTTGGAGGCTAAAAAAGTTGGAGGAGATGACTCATCACACCATTAGAGAGCAAGAGCCATAGCTTTCGTAAAGATCGGCAAGAGTTCTTTCTTCTCTTCTACTTTTCATTATGCAATCCAATACTATGTTTGTTAGTTGCAAAATCATAATGGACTAAATTTTATTTTTCTAAGGCTTCGATGTAGCCTAGTTTTAATAACACATTGTGAATTCTATGTTATTTTATTCTTCTAATTTTTCATGGTTGTGTATTTAATTTTTGTTCTTAATGCTTACAATTGTTTAGCCAACTATTTATTTGGTTTATTGAATCATTGATAGACCAAGAGGTATTATGTGATTTAAATTAATATAATTAAATACCATTGATTGAGTAAAATTAGAGATAGTTTACCACGATTAATGTGACTGAAAAGAAATTCATAGTTTTTAATGAATCTTCAATTAATAAAATGTGCATAGAAATATAATAAATTGTTAGTTGGAGATATGTTTGGTGTTGTTTGAGAGAAAACATTGAATAATTAGAGGATTTTGGTCTACAACTTGCAAAAGTAGAATTTTAGTTAAATGAAATTATGAATTGTGTGGTATTAATTATGTGAAATCAAAAGCCCTAGAATTAGTTTTGCTATTAATAAATAACAAGATTTCATATTTTCATTATTCTTAATTAGATTAGCTTTTCCTTTAGTTTAATTTAGTATTAGTTGCTATTTTTATTAAAATTTCGATTTTTCAAATAGTAGTTAATCTAGTGAATTTCGGTATTCAATAAAATAATTAGTCCTTGTGGGTTCGACACTCTTTTCTTTTAAACTATACTACTTGTTACGATTTTGTACACTTGCAAATAATCTCATCAGTATTAAGAGCGAGAATTCAAGAGTCTTAGTAAGAGATGAAGAAATTAAGGAAAGATGGCAAAATTACTTTGATAAGTTATTAAATGAAAAGGTTGTGGTAAACTTAAATATAGAGAACTCGAGTGAGAGTCGAGGGCATATGTTTTTCCATAGAATTATGACCACGGAGGTTTGAAATGCTCTAGGAATGATGAAAATAGGAAAATTTTTAGGACCAGATGGTATACCCATTGAAGTTTGGAAGTGTTTCAGGGATGTAGGAGTGGGTTGGCTAACAAGATTATTTAATAGAATTTTGAGGACTAAGAAGATGCTCGATGAATGGAGAAAGAGTATTCTAGTGCCATATATAAAAATAAAGAATATATACAAAGTTGCTCCAACTACCATGGGATTAAATTAACGATGAAAATTTAGGAGAGAGTGATGAACATAGATTGAGACTAGAAACTACAGTGTCTCTAAATTAGTTTCGATTTATGCCTGGAAGGTCAACAATAAAAGCAATTTATAAACTGAGGAGACTCATGGAATAATATAGGAAGAATAAGAAAGATCTACATATGGTGTTTATAGATCTAGAAAAAGCATATGATAAAGTACCTAGAGACATAGTATGGTGGGTGTTAAATAATAAAAGAGTAACTATTTGGTATATTGAGGTAATTAAGGATATGTATGAAGGGGAAAAGACCACAATTAGAACAACTACTGTAGATACCAGTGATTTTCCTATTATAGTAGTTTTAAACCAAGGTTCGGCTTTAAGCTCCTACCTCTTTGCTTGGTTATGGATGAATTAATGTGAGGAATACAAGATGAGGTGCCTTGGTATATGCTTTTGGCCGATGACTTCATCTTAGTGGACGAGACTATAACATGAGTCAATGCTAAATTAGAATTATGGAGAGAAACTTTGGAGGAGGCTTTAGAATAAGCAAAACTAAAACAGAGTATTGGAGTGTAATTTTAGTGATATTCGGAACACAACTGAGGAAGTAGTGAAGCTTGATGGTCAAAAGATACCTAAGAGAGACCGTTTTCGATATTTACTCTCGATTATACAAAGAGATTAAGAGATTTGTGAAGATTTTATACATAGGATCCAAGCAGGGTGACTTAAGTTGAGAAGTGCCAGTGGTGTTTTGTGTGACAAACATATATATTTGAAGTTGGAAATTTTATAGGACGGATGTTAGTCCATCAATGATGTATGGAGTAGAGTATTGGACAATAAAGAAAATAAATGTCCAAAAAATGAGTGTAACGGATATGAGGATGCTATGATGGATGTGAGGTATATTAGTTTGGATAGAATTAGAAACAAGTATATATGAGACTTGCTAAAGGTAGCTTATATCCAAGATAAGTTAAGAGAGAATCGCCTCAGGTAGTTTGGACATGGCACACGTAGACCTAATAGTGCTCCCATTAGAAAGAGTGATTTGATAAGTAGTGAGAGTATATTTAGGGATAAGGGAAGACCTAAACATACTTGGGTGGAAACAGTGAGAAAAGATATGATAGCTTGTGGCCTTACAGAAGACATTTTGCTAAATCGAGCAAAATGGAAAACCAGGATTCATGTAGCCGACCCCAACTAGTTGGGAAAAAGTCTTTATTGTTGTTGTTGTTGTATATAACCATGGTTTTGTTGTTTGATTCCATTGATGTATATAACCATGTATTTATTGATGAGAAATCTTTCATTCACTTGTGTACAGGGAAGCATTCATGTATTTCTCAAAAAAAAAAAAATTGTTCACTCAACTTTTGAATCAAACTTCAGATGACAAATTATGAAAATTTTGAAAACTTTGCTAAAACCATTGAAAACTTTGCTCAAATCGAACGGGTATAAAAAATTTTATATTGTTAACAAAAGTATGATCTTTTTAATTTTAGGTATTCATGAGTATCAATGATAACCTCTTTTCTATAGGGATACAACTAGGTGGTAACTTTGATCTAGGTCCACCTAAACAATATGTAAATGGTCTTGTGCTCGTCTCAATAAAGTTCGTCCAGATGAATTCTATATGAGTTCAGTAAAAGAAATAATGGTGGGGTGTGAATATTTTGAAGACTACAAAGTCTTTTGTAAGATGCATGAAAGTTCGGTAGACGATGGCTACAAAATTCTGAATACAGATGAGTCCCCTCATGAAGCCTTAACAGAACATCAAAACCTGAAGAAGCTTGTTCTATATATTGAAAGCACTGAAGAACTTGGGATAGGTATGTATAACTTACTTTGAAAATATGACATTTTGTGTGTTAGTACTCTTCTAAAATTAATTGATGTTCGGTTTAATAATTTTTATTAAGGGCTTGAAACAATTCACGCGAATGATACATTTCTTGATGAAGGAGCAATAAACATGAACTTTGGAGCTCCCAATAATGATAATATCTCATATTCAGATTCAGATGTAGTTAAGGTTGGTTAGTAAAAAGAATAAATTTTCTTTATATACATGCAACAACTATGACATAAAATATACCTTTTTATTATTGTTGACTCCTGAACTAACTAGTCTCAAATTTTTATAATAGGCATTGAGTTCGACTCCTAAAATAGCAAGAGAACATGACCATGATGAATAGACACCAACTGTAGATGATATTAATTGGCCGAAACATGGGATGAAGTTTGCATCATTAGAGGAGGGGAAAACTTTATACTATGCATATGTAAAGCTTGGAGGCTTCTCTGTTCGAAAAATGAGCACAAATTTGGATAGGAACACAAGAGATTTGAAAATAAAATATTTTATCTGCTCAAAACAAGGTAAAAATACTGCAAAAATAGTACAAGGTGAAACTATCGAGGAGCTTCCATTGGGATAAGATGCAGGTAAAAAAGAAGACGATGATCTGTAATTAAAGAGAATTGTATGGCTATGATGGGGGATTGTTAAGTTTCATGAAGGTCATTATCATGTTCTCACTAGTCCTCGTAGACAATAATTTTTAACAATAAATCGGGGAGTATCATCCACAAGTCCTTAATAAATATCTATGATGAAGCTAATATCTCCACATCCCAATTAGTTGCAATTCTAAAGATTCAAGCTAACGGGTACGAGAATATGGGTTGCACTGAAAGAGACATCAGAAATCATAAAAGGGATGTAAGAAAGGCAGATAAAGAAACATATGCCCGGATATTTCTAGATAATTTTGCAAGAATGAAAAAATCAATCCTTCATTTTTCTATCATTATAAGTTCGATAAAGAAATTAAGCTCACTCATGTATTTTGGACTAATAGACTTTCAAGGAAAGCATACCACCTGTTTGGAGATGTAGTAGTTTTTGACACTACGTACGAAATAAACAAATATTCGATGATATTTGCGCCGTTTACAGGTAGTAATTTATCCATAATATGAAACTATCTATTTTTGTTATTATTTGCAATCCATATAAAAGTACAATATTAATTATTGTATTTGCACTTTTACAGGAGTAAATCATCATAGACAGTTGATGATCTTTGGTGCCTGATTTTTGGCTAATAAGAAGACATAATCTTTTATTTGGTTGTTTGAGAAATTCTTGGAAGTCGTGGGGGGAAAACAACCATTAGCATTCATTACAGATCAATGTCCATCAATTGGTAGTGCTGTAAATAAACTGGACAAAACAAAACATAGATATTGCATGTCGCATATTCTCAGTAAGTTGTCAGGAAAGGTTGGATATGATTTGGCCTCTAACAAAAAAAAACGAAGATTTTAAATCTTGTGTTTATTCTTCTGAAACTATTGAGGAGTTCTAAATGATATGGAATGAAGTTATTACAACTTATCAGTTAGAGAACAATCTGTGGCTGAAAATGATGCATAAATTAAGTGAGCTATGGAGACCGACATTTTTCAAGGAATTGTTTTTGGCTGGAATGAGGACAACACAGTGCAACGAAAGTATGAATTCTTTTTTAGTCCCTTTGTTAGCTAAAGGAATAGTTTGGTGGAATTCCATGCACGATTCTAGAGGGCATCGGATAGGGGTGGCATTTGGTCCTCCCGGGTCGGGCCGGGCTGAGCCGATGCCCAGCGGGTTTGACCCGGTCCCGGGCTAAGGCGGGCCGGGCCCGGCTTGTTCTAGAATATTGAGGCCCGGCCCCTAGCTTGGGGGCTGGGTCGGGCTTATTTTCTTTTTAAAATTTTTAAAAAAATTTTTTTAAAACTTTTAAAATTTTGTTCACAATTGTTAAAAGCATATAAATAAAAGCGATATTCAAAAATTAAATTTATGAATTAAAAAGTGTAATATGTAATCAAATAATTGAGTAAAATTTTATTTCATTCAAATAACTTCAAATTACAATATGAGGTAAACATTTGTATTTAGAAATCGAGATGGTCTCTATTTAGATTGAAGAAAAGGCAGTGGACTATTGTCGTGCACTTCTACTTAATCGAAATGTATAATCTCATCCCCCTAAAATTTTTCAATTCTTTACAATACATTATACAAATTACATTCTACTAGTTCTTCACTCGTCGCTACTTGTTGATCCATTTTGTGATTCTTGTAAATCTTGAGTCCTCTCTTCTGCTTTCATCCAATATTCGGCGCATACCAATATCTCCAAATTCTTTGACGTCAAGCGATTCCTGTTCGGGCTCATAATCCTACCACCAAGAGAAAAAGTACTTTCCGATGAAACGGTTAACACCGGTACCGTTAGCAAATCTTTAGCCATGCGCGAAAAAATACTAAAAATATTTTCATTAGTTTTCCAAAAAGAAAACACATCTACTACATCTTCAATGGGAGGTTGTGCATTATACCAATTCAACTCACTTGGTGAATTAGTGTTTGGTTTTTTTGATTTTAAGAGATTTAAAACACTACTAGTGGCAAGACCCTTTCCCTTTGATAACATAGAAGAAGAAGAAAAACTAACATTTTGTGTTTGTGTAGTGTTAGATGAATAAATTCTATCGTAACTATCATATAAACTATTCAAAACATTTTCAAATTTTGTAGTGAAAACAACATGGTTAAAATCATTTATTTCTTCGTGTGGAGCATAAGTATAAAAAATCTTAATGAAATTTTTTGTGTCATCTAACTTAATCATGAGATTCACTACACTAGAAACATAATATAACATAGGAAGTGGATAAAAATATTTTAAAATTTTAATATAAGCGACATAAATCATTTCTCCGATGAAATGGTCATTTACCAAATCTTTAATTGTTGTCATCATAGTGACAATTGCAAGTAAAATACCACTAGATGCAGATATATATGTTTTTTGAAAATTGTAAAGTAGCATCATTAAAATGTTCTAAAAATTTATTCGAACTATCGGTAAAAAACCAAAAATCATCATCTAACATACAATCTTGCATACCCATTGCAATACAAAATTCTATAAGATTAAAATGATAGTGAAGAACAACACTTAATAAATCAAAAGTAGAATTCCAACGATGTCTAACATTTTTAGGAAAACGTTTAAATACAATTCCCTTAAGTTGACACCAATCATAAAAAGCTTGATATATTAGACCACCCAACATAATAAAATGAACACAATTTCTCATTGCCTCAATTTTATCGTGTTCATATTTAAGTGCATCTTGTATACAAAGATTTAAAATATGACAAGCACACCTAACATGAAAATTTTCGTTTCTAAAGGATTAAGTGTAATTAGCAAACTAACAATTACCTTAGTATTATTACAGGTATTATCAAAACCAATAGAAAAAACTTTATCAAAAATACTAAAATTGTTACATGCTTCCATGATGTGTGTGACAATTATTTCACCCTTATGTGGGTACCTAACAAATCTGAATGAAATTATCCTCTTTTGAAGTAGCCAATCGGAATCTATCTAGTACTTCATTCACTCCTACCCACCCATCCGATGTCAAAGAAACTCTAATGTTTAGTGACGTAAGTGAGAAAAGCCTTACCTCACCAACTCCTTTTCCAAAAAAGCAATTGCTACTAAAAAATCCTTAGGCTCATTGTAAACTAATTTACAATCACTCTTTACTACATTCCTAAGAATTTTTTTTATAATGGGGGTTTAATGTGGTTTGTAAAAAGGTCTCTACATTCATACTTTCACCAAATGAATAAAGTAATTCATCTGTAATTACTAACTTAGTCATTTCTCTACGAACGATATCGTTATCGTTACTATGACTATCTATTTGACCGGTCTTAGGGTTTATTTTTTTTTGTGTGAGGCTGTCTTTAGAAAATTTAGGTTGACATTTACTTAAGTGTCGTTGAAGTGTACCCGTTTCCGATCCTAGTTTAAACTTATAAGGTGTTTTAAACTTCTTACAAATTTTTAATCCTACATTCTTATCATTTTGTCAAGAGATATAGTCAAAATATTTGTATACTTCAGATGTGTTCCCTCTTGTTTTACGGGATTGAGATGGGCCTTGTTCCGATAGTTGTGGTTCTATGTCTTCTATTTCTACTTAATCCGTGTGTGTTTCATGAATATCGGGAATACTATCATAATTGTAAAGTGTTTCTTCACTATCTACATGTGGAAGAGGAATGGAAGGAATGCGACGACTACTAGTGGACTCTTGGCTACTTTGTCTACCACGTGATCGGTTAAATGCCATCTAAACTAGTGTATGTTATAAAAATTTAGGTGTATGTTATAAAAATTTAAGTGTATGTTTTAAAAATTCTAATGTATGTTTTAAAAATTAATTGTAGTGTATGTTTTTAAAAATTTAATTCTACAAAACAAGTAAAGATAGATAAACTAGTGTATGTTATATAAAATTATTCTACAAAGTAAATAAAATAACAACTATAAAATTATTATTCTGGTGTATGTTTATTAGTTTACCAAAAAAAAATCTAAAAAGAAGAAGAAGAATAAGAACTAGAAAACCCAATTTAATTATGAGAAATAAATGATAACAAACAACAATGATAATTCTAAAAATTATATAAATACGAATATACCGTATGAGTGTAGAATGTAGATTGAAGAATGAAGGTAGAGTGAGTTGAGAGCTTGTAGTGTTGTTGATTGTTGTTGGATGTTGTTGATGTTGAATCTTGAAAGAGAGTAGTTGAATGTTGTTGATGTTGAATCTTGAAGGAGAGTAGTTGAATGTTGTTGATGTGGTTGATGTTGAATCTTGAAAGAGAGTAGTTGAATATTGTTGATTGTTGTTGATTTGTTGAGAAAGTTGAGAGATAGTAGCGAGAGTTGAGTGAATTTGTGAAGAGAATTGAATGAAATGAGGTTGTATATATAGAATATGTATTTTTTAATTTCCCAAAATACCCCCAAAAACTAGCTAGTATAAATCCGTTGAGGGGTATTTTGGTAATTTTACATACCCTTTTTAATAATAAAAAAACCCAGCCAACGGTCGGCCCGCGGGCCAGCCCGGACCGGCCCGGGCCGGTTCAATCCGGTCCCGGGATAGTGCGGTTCGGGCCGATGCTGGGCTTTTTCCTAGTTTTTGTGAACCGGACCGGCCCATAAGTTTGGGGCGGTCTGACCCCGGTTCAGCCCGATTTTAGGCGTGCCGGTCCCGGGCCAGCCCGGACCGAATGCCACCCCTAGCATTGGAGCACAAAAGACATAATGAGTTCAAGGCTGATCATGATACAATTTATATCATGCCAAAGATGAAATTAAAGAATTCATTGGAGAAACAAATGAGTGAGATATACACATGTGCTAACTTTTATCTATTTCAAGATGAGTTGTGTCAATTGTGCTACAAAAAAATTTAAGGAGGAAGAAGATCTGTCTTTTTACATTGTTCAAGAAATAAGAAGATTAAGAAACTCAGATTAAGAGATGTAGTTTATGATATATCAACTAAGGTGGCATATTATCTAATTTGTGCCAGGAATGTCTGATTTGTGTCGAATGTCAATTAACTCATGATGTTTTAGTTCCCACTTGATTTCATTAATCCATCAATTTGGTATGTTGTAATAAACATCGTGATATTCAGGCTTGTGCATTGGGAAATAAAACAAGAAGAAAACCTATTCTAGTTCTAGTTTAATTAGGTCTTGCTATTTTGGAATGAAGTTCATGTAAATAGCAAATATAAAACCTACATTTACTATTAATCAAAACTGAAATTTCCTACGCTATTAGTCATTGCAGTAAATCCTGCATCTAGGGGTGACATTCGGGCCTAGTGGGCCGGGCCACGGCAGGGAAATACCGGCTCTCACCTTCCCCTGGGCCCTAGCTCGAGAGAGGGGGCCAGGGTAGACTTTTTGGGCCGACAGTGACACTGAGAGATCAAAGCTAGGGGAGCAAATGGGATTAGATACCCCAGTAGTTTTTATTATTTATTTATTATTTATTTTAACCAAGACAAGGAGAAGGAAAATTTTTCAGAATTGTCAAGAACATACTGATAAAAGAGATATTCATAAATTAAATTATTTTTATGAATTACAAAGTTTAATATATAATCAAATAGATTAGTAATATTTAGTACAAATTTTATCAAATTACAATTTGAGGAGAACATTTGTATTTAGAGATCGAGATGACCTCTATTTAGATTGAAGAGAAAGCATTGAACTATTTTCGTGCACTTCTACTTAACCTAAATACAGAATTTCATCCCCCTAAATTTCTCAATTATTTACAGTATATTATCCAAACTTCATTATACTAGATATTTATTCGTCGCTACTTGTTGAGTCATTGCATGCTTCATGTAAATCTTGGGTCCTTTCTTCTGCTTTCATCCAATCTTCGGCGCATATTAACATCTCCAAATTCTTTAATGTCAAGCGATTCCTATCCGAGCTCATAATCCTGCCGCCAAGAGAAAAAACACTTTCCGATGCAAATGTTGACACCAGTGTAGTTGGCAAATCTTTAGCTGTAACCCCTGTTTTTCATTTTTGTGTATTTTTGACTGTATTTTTCGTTTTGGTATATTTTCTCTCTTGTATTTTTCTGAATCGTATATTGGATTTGTTTTCAATATATACTCGTTTTATTTCTTTCTGATTTTTGGTTGTCTTTTTCCCACTCCTATTTTTTTGATCCCTAATTAGATTTTTTAAAGCCAAAGAATTCCCTAATCCTATTTGCATTCCTATTTGTATATGACCCAAAGTCCAAAACCCATTTGTATACCTATTACTAACTCCTAATACCCCCATTATCCATTAGCCCACATATAAACCCTATATATATATCCAACCCCTCACAACCCCTAACCCTAACCCTAATATTCTCAAACCCTCACAACTGGCTCCTTCTCTCTCCCTCTTGCTTGCTCTCGGCTGCCCCCAACCCGACCTACACATCCATCAGCCCTCCCGGCCTCTTCCACCACCAGGCCGACCACCCTTGCCGGCTTACATCCCCCACTCCGGCCACCCATCAACACCCCAAACCCGAACCCCTCCTTCCTTGCTTTGCCGATCACCACACCACCACCAACATCAACTCTTGCACCATCATCCCCTACTTCTATTCGTGGTGTTCTGAAAGTGGTCGCTTGCCACTTTGATCATCGTCGCTTTAAGGAGGTTCGTTCGTGTGGAGTTTTGTTCGTGGTTGCTTGGATTCACGGATTTAGCGGATTTCGTTCATGGGTTTTGCTTCTAGGTTTGATTTGCATCATTCTTCATCACCACATTAAGGCAAGTAACTTGTATTCCAATTCATTTGTTTGATACAAGTCCCAAAGTTCACCTATAGTGTAGTTGGGTCTAGAGACAACTCTTGATTGTGTTTTCCTTGATGGATTTTGTCTCTATTGTGATATTTTAGCCATAGAAGACTCACGACACAAATCTTGACATGAAATAACTTAGGATTCGCCGTTCTTGAATTTGGATCGTGTATGTGTGATTTTGTGTGATTTTGTGTTTTGGTTGAGACCCATGTGAAATTCTTGGCGTGGACATGTTAATAACCCTAAATCATGATATTTAGACACTTGGTAGGCTTTATTTCAAGTTTGGATGTGTTTGGATCAATATTCTTGAATCTATGTTGATTTTGTTTTAAGGGGAAAAATCTGTATTTTTGGCACTGTTCGGTTTTGTTTGCTGTTTTCGACTATGTTTCAGTCAGTATCTTGATTTCGGTATAAAACATGAGTTTTAGATAATTTTTTATATTTTCAAACCCCTCTGACCTTGCTTGATTTTGATTTCTTATGACTGAGTTATGACTGTTTTAGTACAGAGGTGTCGATCTTTTCCAGATTCTATTTTTGGATAATTTTGATAACAAACTATTTTCAACAATCATGCTATACATATTATTTTGATTTGAAACTTTGGTCAGTGTTTCTTTATCTAGTTAGGGGTTACCCAGAATTTTGGTGAATTTTATTGATAAGTTTTATGTGGTGTTTCAAGCTCGTTTCTAAAATCTATACATGCTGTATTTTGCTCCCTGTTCTGTAAAGAACCCTATTTTCAATATGATTCCTTTTACTGAATGAAAAATATTTGTGAAATGTGAAAGTTAGTAAATTATATCTATTTTCATATCCCTTCGGCGGAATTGGATTTCGTTTCACTGGTTGCGAGATATCTTAGTTTTCGTACAGCAGTGTTGGGATTTCCAGATTTGCCAAACTATGTTTTCTTGATGCTTTCGTATTTTTGATGACTGGTCTATTCTCCCTGGAAAATTCTAAAACTTTATATTTGATTCTGGATATATAGGGGAATATCCCAAATTTTTCGTGGATTTATTTAATATGTTTTCATGCTGTTTTTCTGTTCTTGAATTAGTTTTCTTGATTTTTGGCTGAACCTAATTTCTGTATTCAAATCAGTTTTGAGCTGTGTTTATGTGAATTAATATATGACTTAATTATACCCACTGGATTCGTGTGGATGTCTATTTTCCTGATCCTTTGATGGATCCAGATTTTCTTATTTGTATCCCTGGGAATCACTGTTTTACTACAGCATGATCTTGCTGTCCTGAACTTGAGATGTGTTTATTTTAGTCTTTTATGAGATATGTTACACTTGTATATGTTTAGTTTGCAACATGCACTTGTCACATGATCATGCCATGTTATTTTTGATATATTTTGCACATATACATGCTTGTTTGATATTAATAATAAATAATCAAGCTGGGGTTTAAGGGACAGATCTAATAGTGGAATTCAGAAATATGTACTCAGAAGGGGATCCACTGATCCTACGTGATTACTTGAGATATGATACTTGACACGTGATTACTTGATACTTACACCCAAGATACGGTACTTGCCACTTGCACTACTTGACACGTGATTACATGATACATGACACTTGGAGCTTGGAGCTCAATTACTTGCTTGTCCCCGAGTATACTGCCCTTTATGGTCCACTATGAATTCTAATGCGAAACTGTTTTGTTGTAGCAACCATGTTGTATGGGCTGCATGAAGTGCTACCTTGATAGTAATTCACTACAAGACTTGACACATGATACGTGAACATGATACATGCTTGCTTGATACTTGACTACATGATACATGAGACTTGATTACATGAGACTTGAAACTTGATACTTGATACTTGATACATGATTACATGACACTTGACACTTGATGCATGTTTACATAATACTTGATTTCTTGACACTTGATTTATGCCATGTACACTTGATCACTTTCACCATACTAGTTATTTACTTTGATATCACACTTATACCATGTGCTAGTTAGTTTCCCCATGTGCTTGTATCCTACATTATAAGTGACCTGTGAGTTGCAATTGACGGGTACTTGTGTTTTCTCTTTTCCTCTTTCCTGCATTCAATGAATTCCAGATTTTGGAGAACAGGTTCCAGATGGTATCGGAGACTTGAAGTATTAGTGCTGCATTTATTATTATTTCTTGTATCGTGCTTGAACAATAATTGTATTTGAGACTTAGAATTATTCTTGTATTTGGGCAATGTGACCCAAGACTTGTGTTTTATTCAGATCATGACTATTTGAGATTTATGTATTTGGTTTCAAGTATTCTTATTGGTATTTTGACTCATTATGTGCATGTGGTTGATTAATTCGCTTCCGACTCTAAATGTTTCTTGTGCATGTTGTAAAGATTCCTGAACAACTTATGGGTGATGAAAATCATTCGCTGGGCTTTTGTCGCGTATCCGTATTCCATATTCTTTTTGGAAAGCGGGGCATGACATTAGCCATACGAGAAAGAATAGTACAAATATTTTCATTGGTTTTTCCAAAAATAAAACACATCTACTACATCATCAATGGGAGGTTGTGCATTATACCAATTCAACTCATTTGGTGAATTGGTTCTTGATTTTTTTTAATTTTATGATATTTAAAACACTACTAGTTGCAAGACCCTTTCTCTTTGATAATATATGTCACGCCCCGCTTCCCAGAATACGGGAATACAGGCACGTAACTGAGGCCTAGCGAATGATGCGGATACATCATTCATAAGCTGTATATTTAACTCAATAACAAAATAACAATATCAACCACGCAAACATATAAAATCACAATAGGATAACAAAGTACATGACATAGTACATGACATAATACAGGACATAACCAACATCTGGAAAAGAAACATAGTTACGGGTCAAACACGCCCGGATTACAACAAGAGTACATGAATAAACAAAAACAAAAATAACATGAAATTCAACAGCACTAAAATCTTTGCTCAGCAACACCTTCAGGCAATTCTCCATCTGGGCCTGCAAGTATATTATTACAAGAAGAAGAAATAAGGGGGTACCCGTTAATGCAAGTCACGAGCTGCAAGTGGTACAAGCTAACGGGACAATTATAAAATGAAACAAAAACAGGGAAAGAGCATGGAATCAAAGAATCATGTAATGGGTAAATACAACGTGCAAATAGGAAACAAGACATCATGGAACAAGTGGCATGCATGAAAATTAGTAAATAAATCCATAGGAACATGTACATGTAAACGAGTAAGCAAGCAATGAGTCAACATGAACGCGTAACTTGTAAACAAGTAAGCGAGTCATTATGAACATGTAACATGTAAACGGATCATGCAGGTGTACGTGTCAATGTCATGTCTTTTATTAACCTAACTAGGTAGCACTTCATGTGTTCCATATCACATGGTTGCTACTCACAATCAAGTGAACGTTTAGACTAGTAGTGGATTCTATAGGTCACGTACTCAGAAAATATTGTATCTTGTTCGAGATATGTGCATAGTGGAACATGTAGTATAACCTGTAGCGTGAAACATGTCAAGTATATCTTGTATCAAGATACATGCAATGTGGAACATATAGTGTGTCCGGTAACGTGCACATGTAAACCTGTACTTTAGCAAACTTGCAACTTGTAACTTGCAATTTGCATCGAAGAACCATGAGCCTCCGTCCGAGTACGCTCTTCTATATTACCCACTACTAAATCTTTTTTCTTTATACCCCGGCTTGTTATCTTTTTATTACAATCAAATATGAAACAATAACTACATGCAACAACAAGGACGGGTAACATGGCAGGATCAAGTATCAAGACTTATGCAATGCAGGAAAACATGTTTTAGGGCTTATAGAACATGTTTATGCGACTAATGGCATGTATAACACTTAATCAAGAATAAAAATATTATAACAACATGCAACCTAGTAACAAGCAGTTCATGCACAATATTATGTATAATTATAAGAGTATAAATGTGTGTATCGTGTTCATGCAATGCATATGGCAACAAAGTATTCGTGATCTTGTGCGAATACGAGATCAATAGGTTATGTATAATACGAATAGAGTCAAGAAATATACCTGCGGTATTTTGCAAAGAGAGCTTGTACTAGAACAAACGAATTGTACAAGAGACACTTGCCTGTTAGTTGACGACGATGAAATTGAACAAGAATAACGGGATCAGTATCCCGGGCAGTAGAACACGTGTAAGATATGTGGCAGTCATGCCAATCAGCAACAGCAATTCCACGAAGTAAACTCCAAATAGCAAACAACCCACTTTCTCCAAAACAGTAACACACCAAACTCCTTTCACGATTGGATCTCCCCACAACACCAAACACCCATACAATAATCCAACAGCAACCCAACACCAATATAATAAAATCAACCCAAATACCATACAGCAACAATCCAAACTCTGTCTCCTTCTCCACCTTTTTCAAGAGAGAGAGAGAGAGAGATAGAAAAAGAGAGAGCACGCGCGGAAGAATAGGGAACAACGACGGGCTTCGATGAGGAGGAGTGGAGGCGGAAGTCGACTGGAGACGACGGGGACTTTGGGGGTTGCAGGCGGAGACAACAGGAACGAGGCGAGGAAAGGAGCGACACTGGAGAGCGAGCTCGACGGGGTTCGAACAAGAAGATGGTGAGGACTTCGGGGCTTGAGCGGAAGCTCGAGCAGAGGAAGATGATGGCATCGCGGAGGAACGGGGAGAGCAGCGGAAGAAGAGGAGGCTGGCGGTGGGCGCGAGGAGCTTCGATAAGGTCTGGCGATGGCAATTGAGTGAGAGCAGGAGGCTCAAGGCAGAGTTTGGTCTTCGATTGTGGTTGCGGCGCTTCGGTGGTGTAGGCGAGCGGGAGAGAGTCGCTCAACAGAGGTGGAAGGCTCGCGACTAGGTGGTTACGTTGCTGGCGAACAGAGAGCGGTGCGACGAAGAGGACAGAGCTACGATGAGGAGGAGGCAATGGCGGGGCTCGAGTGACGGCAGCAATGGAGGGAGCTGGAGATGGGGCGCGGTGGCGGAATGATGAAAATGGGGGTTGTTGGGTTCTGTTCTGTTCTGCTTTCGAAACAGGGAGTAAGAGAGAATGAGTGTCACGCCCTGCTTTCCAAAAATACGGAATACGAGTACATGAAAAAAGCCCAGCGAATGACTAACGTCACCCATAAGCTGTTTAATCGATCAACTCAACTATATAAACAACACAGAACAATTGCGCAGACAATAATAATCTCATGAATAATAATACTTGAATTGAAACAATATAAAATATCCAAGTACAATAATAATCCAACATCTGAAAACAAATAGCAATATTCGGGTCCTAAGTCCAATACAATAAAATAATAATAATCCAATAATTAAGTCTTCAAACAAAGCAATAATTATTTATTAAGCGGCGATGCAATCAATTACTTCACCAATGTTGTTCTGCCAATCTATCTGGTAATTCTCTATCAACACCTGTAAATACTTTATCTAAAAAGAAGAGAAAAATTGTCCTTAGAGCAAGTCATGGACAGCTAGGGTTGGCATTCGGGTCAAGCGGGCCGGGCCGGGTCGAACCTGCCCAGGTTGGACCTTGACTTGGGCAGGTTCGGGCCGGTTTGGCGACTTAGCCGGGCCGGGCCTAAAGTTGTTTTAGGCGACCTGCCCAACCCGTGAACCCTTTAGGGTCCAACCCGGGTCGGGTCGGGTCGACCCGCAGGTTGGCCCGTTTAGATAGTTGGGTTTTTTTTATTAATATTTTTAACTTAAAATATTAATAATAATAAGAATAATAATAGTATAATACTAATAAACATTAAAAATCGTAATAATAATAATAAGATTGAAAGAGTGAAATTGGCAAAAAATATTGAAATATTATTTATATGAATTTAAGTTATACAATTTTTACAATTTCCAATGAAATGAAGAATTCAATTCACAAATATGTTTTATACACTAACATATTTCTTATAAACAATTTTAATTGACTCCAATTTTTCTAATTTAACATAACAAGCAAAGCTATAATACAATTTCTAAAGTGTCGGTCGAGTTGCTATTACAAGCAAAGCTATTGTTGTTGTTGTTGTTCTTCCGGCTAGTTGCTCCCACTTGTGGACGTTGATAGTGCTTTCCCTTGTGTCCTATCTTCAGCCTTCAGCTAGTCTTCTGTGCAAACGAGCATCTCTAACGTGTTGGGCTTCAAGGGATTCCTGTAATCAGTTAGAACTCTGCCACTTAAAGAAAATGCACTTTTAGAAGCAACTGTAGAGACAGGAGGAGTTAGTAAATCTTTAGCCATAATTGACAGAATACTAAAAGTGCGTTCATGGTCTTTCCACCATTGTAAAATATCTAGTGGAGAAGAAGAAGGCTCAGAATCTTGTTGATTATACCAATTTAATTCATTTGGTTGATTAGTCCTAGGTTTTTTTGATTGAATTTTTTCAAGTAAATTAAATGTTCTATCATCAAATTTACTCTTACCCTTACCTTTAGAAGTACCAGAAGAAGAACTAACTACAGAAGTTGTACTACTAGAAGCAAAACGTTTATCATAATAATTATACAAGTTATTTAATGTAGATTCAAACTGAACTAAAAAAGTAGCGCAAATAATTACTAATTCTACATTTTTCTCAAGTAATGCAAAAAATATTTGAATCAAACTCTTCGTACCTTCTAATTTGATACGAGGATCCATAACGGTAGCAACACAAATCAACATAGGAGGAGGAAAATAATACTTTAAAAAAATTTTGTATGCAGGTTTTACAATATCACCAACATAAGTATCATTTAACATTTCGTTAAATGTTTGCATCATGCTAACTAATGAAATAAAAATGCTACTAGAAGTAGATTCATATGTTTTTGAAAATTTTAAAGTTGCGGTTTTAAACGGTTCTAAAAATTTCAACAAAGCTTCAGCATAATACCAATCGGTGGGAGTCATTTCAAAATTTGGCATATAAAATGCGATACAAAAATCAGTTACAACTGCTTTATATTCGGTAACAACATGTAGTAAATCAAAAGTAGAATTCCATCGGTATCTAACATCCTTTGGAAATTTTCTAAAAGGTACATTTTTAAGCCTACACCAAGTTTTCCATTCTTGTAATACACTTGGACTTAATGCAATGAAATGTACACAATTTCTAATTTTAATTATATATGGATCGGCTATTTTTAATGCATCTTGAACACATAAATTTATAATATGACATGCACATCTAACATGAAAAATATTGTCAGATGGAGAGTTTAATACGGATTTTAAAGTAGTAATTGCTACATTGTTGTTAGATGCATTATCAAAACTAATACACATAATTTTATCGCGGATATGAAAAACATCATAAATTTCTAAAATACGGTTTGCTATTTAGCGCCACTATGGGGATATGGCAACGCCGCAAGTGATATGATTCTTTTTTGAAGAATCCAATCATTGTCGATCTAATGATAGGTTATTCCCATCATTGGAATATTGTTGATACCCGTCCAACAATCCGAAGTTAAACTAACTCTACAAGTTAAACTCCATAAAATTGTAATCAAAGCGTCCTTCATTTCAATGTACATTTTAAAACAATCTGATTTGCAAGTATTTCTCGGAATTCTTCTAAAATGAGGGTTTAAGGCCGTTTGGTTAAAATTTTCCAAGTCCCTGCTCTCGGGATAAGAAAATGGTAACTCTTCCTTTATGACTAATCGGGCCATTTTCCGATGAACAAGATCGGGATCATAAGGGTGGCTATCAACCAGACCGGTCCTAGGGTTGATTTTTTGTTGGCCGGGTAGGTTAGCAAGAAGTTCTTTATGGTTATGTTGGATGTGTCTACTAATTGTACCGGTGCCGTCACCCCTCTTGAATTTGTATGTTTTAGAATATGTTTTACAAACTTTCAAACATATACCCAGAGTTTGTTCGTCCGGAATATAATCGTAAAACTTATGCCAATCACTATCTTCTCTACTTTTCCTACTACTACGGAGTTGTGTGGTTTCGGTTGGTTGTTGTTGTTCTTCTTCTTCTTCTACTTGTATGTCACCTACAAACTCGTCGTGTGTACCCCATTGTTGGGTAGTAGGATCATGGTGCTCTTGGGCGGGCTCACTAATTAGGACAATTGGTGGCCTACGGGAAGAGGAGGAGGAATCTTGCCCGCTACGACCGCTACCTCGTGATCTAGACATAATGTAGTAATGTACTAATGTATGTGAAAAAAACTACACAATGTAGGAACGGTGAATTATAAAAAAAAAAATTTAAAAACAAGAGGGTTGAGATAGAGAAGATCAAAAAACCAACAATAATTATAACTACAACACAAAAATAAAATAACGAGAGACGTATGAAATTTTGATACCATTCACCGTGGATACGCGTATATAAAATAAACCGTGAAAATAAGAATAGAAGTAGAACTAGAAATAAGCAATTCCGGAATTGAAGAGTTGAGGAGAGCTTGATGGAGAATTGACGACTTGATCACCTAGAGTTGGACGAGATTTGAAGAGTTGAAGAATTGATTTCGATACAATCGGAAATTGATCGTGTATATGCGGTGCCTTTAAGACTTGCTTGTTGAATACTTGAATTTTTGAAAAATTCCTTAGAAATGAGTTATAATAGTAGAGAGAGTAAGAGAGTAAGGTGTGAAATTTTTGATGGGGTTTTGGGGGGTATTTATAGGTTCAAAATCAACAAAAAACCAAAAAAACCAACAAATCCAAAAAAAATGGCTATAATGCCTTTTTTTGGTCTCTGTTGTACAGTGCCGCACCCCCCCCCAACGGCTCGGTTGACCCGCGGGTCAACGGTCGACCCGTGACAGGTCGAACGTTCAACCCGAATGGGTCCAACGGTTCTCGACCCGCGGGTTGGCATACGGGTCGGATGAATAGTAACGAGTTTGCGGGCCGGGTTGTACGGGTTAGATTCGCTATTTACGCGACCCGGGTCGACTCGTTACTGTTCACGGGTTCGACCCGAACCCGCCAAACGCTTTCACGGGCCGGGTTCAACGGGCGGGTCGCCGGTTGACCCGGCCCACTTGCCATCCCTATGGACAACTAGTAGAGAAAGCAGGGAACAATGGAATAACGGTATAACAATGAATCAATGGATCAATAAGAATCAATAAAATGGGACAAAAATCATGATAATCGATGCAATTGGCTATAAACAATGGTCCACTAATCGGTAACAATAATCAATGATCAATATTAATAACACTTAGCCAATATTCGATATCAATAAGAACAATGATGAACAATATGCAGTGTTGGTTATGTATCAATCCTTAGGTCTATTAATCATTTTAACTCTTAGCTAATCCACGTACTACTGTGTCCCATGTGTGCCGTACCACAGATTCGATGCATACAATCAATCTCATTTTAGACTTAAGTGGAAGATTCTATAAATCATGTACATGGCACAATAACGGTATTTGCAGTATTGCTACACACTGGTTGGCTCAATAAAAACAATACATGGTCAATTGGGGATACTGTGTCAGTAGTCCAACAATAAACCGATAACAATAACTTTTGCCAACACACAATATTTTGGGAAACAAGGCCCACACTTCGATGTACATTCACTATGTCATCAACTACTCCAGTCAATCTCTTAAACCCCGACTTGTTAATTATTTATTAATGCAACAATACAATATACAATCTAGAGATATGAGATGAACGATAGTATCAAGGGAACAATAGGTTGATAACATGGATAGGACGGTTAGGATAGTGATAATAACTCATTAGGATCATGCAATGCAACATACATTCATTAACTCATGCAATAATACAACATAAGAATTATTAATCCATTAAAAAGTAGTATCCAGAATTCTGGACAGCATGCGCAACCTATACAAAAATGCAGTTTTCCGCTGACTCAGAAATCGAAAGTTGAATCCGCCAAAAAATCTGGAAACTAGACTTCCATACGGTTCCAACGCAAACTTAAAGTTCACATTCCGACAATAGTAGCTAGGTAAATACATGTTTCTTTTCAGGTTTTATGTTCAGACAGAAATTCTACATCTTGTTGTTTTAATTTTTGGATCAGCAAAAACTCAACATTAAAATCAGTAAAAATATAATCTAGACTCCTAAACATGTTAAACATCAATCTGGAAATTTTCATAGCAATATCTTATCATTTGATCAGCCTTTTTAGTATTTAAACATGAAAGACACGAAAATCTGAAAATCTCAAAGTAAAAACACAGCTGTAGTAAAACGGGCATAAATTTTACTACAAAACTCAGATTTCAAAAATTCTAGATGTTATTGGCAACTAGACACTCGGGGCTACATTTCATATTCAGAAAATATTTCATTTCAAGGTCATTTACTATTCGAAAACAGCGATCAAGTTCGGGTCAGTAAGCATATACAGTTCTTTGGGTATTTTCTTGAAAATAAAATTAATTGAACATGTCGGGTATCAATTCTACAGTCAATAAATTGTGTAAATAGTATAATAGGTGTCCAAACATGATAAATAAAATTTAGAACACACACATATACAAGTCTAACATCAATCAATCACCAAACAATCACACAACATACAACCTAACGATTATCTCTACAATAATTTATTTGTGTTGTGACTTGTATGAATAACCCTATTAACAATTCTATATGCATTCATGAAAGATCCAAACTTAGAGTCAAAAGTGGCACAATGTCAAGAATATTAGGGTTAGCTCGTGTAAACCCTCAATAAACCCAACCAAAGGATAATACGATAACAAAGAGATCTACTTGCGAGAATTTCAATAACACTTGAATTTGATACAATTAGCAATTCAAGAGGACGGTGACTTGTCTGTTAATCGGTGAAAACGAATACGAAGAATAACGGGATAAGGAACCCGAAGCAACGAACCCATGAACTAGCAATTCTATGTGCAACTATGTGTACAAAAGAACCCAGCCAAAGAGAACAGCAACTGCAATCAAAGAGATACGACAACTGCAATCAAGCACCCAAAAGATAGCAGCAACAGTGGGAGAGGGCTTTGGGGTGGCAGCGCTGGCGTCTCCGATGGCGGCGCGACGGTAGGGTCGACGACAGCGTTGTGGAGGAGGGAGGCTCAGTCGAGATCGGAACAGAAAGGGCAGGAGGGGGTTTTGGGTTTTGTTAATGTCGATGGAAGGAGAAGGGAAGGTCGGGGAGTTGTTTGGTGGTGTTGGCACTGGCGGTGCGCGCCAGGGGACGTGACGGGGTGGTCGGGAAGTGGTCGGAGGTGGGGATTTGGTCAAAGAAGGAGATGGCCAGGGATGGGTTCTGGTGCTGAAACGGAAGAGGAAGAGGACAGGGGGGGTTGTGCTGGGGGTGGATGGCGACAAGGGGGTCGCTGGAGGTGAGGTGGACGAAGTGGGAGGTCGCTGGAGCTAGCCGGGGAAGACGATGGGAAGAAACAGTGGATGGGTTCTGTTGGGGAGAGAGAAAGAAGAGAGAGGAAAGAGAATAGACGGCTAGGTTTCGATTTGTGTGCATAAATTAGGGTTTACAGTAGAGTTGCATTTATAGGGTACAATTAGGGTACTGGGTTAATGGTTTAGGGTCCAATAAAAATGAATTTGGGTCAAGAACAAATCAAATTGGGTTTCAGGGTTCAAATAAGAGATAGATCAAGATCAACACGATTCAAATAAAAATACCCACAATTTCAATAAATAAAATCCATAAGATAGATAACCAAATAAAAGAGAAAAATAGTTCATGAACGAAAATTTCAACTCAATTAAATAAATAAATAACACAATTGAAATAATAAGAATTGGGCTTAAAATAAATTGGAACCCGCCAAGAAAATCAGACCGGGTATAAAAATAAAATAATTTGATAGATGAATTTTTAATTAAAGAAATCAAGAAATAACAATTAGTAAATATAATCATAATAATAATAAAACTGTACAATAAAATAATATTCGGGTTTAACAACTTTATTAAAATACTCCAATAATAATAATATACATGATTTGGGCTCAAATACAATTAACCAATAAATTAATATTATAAAACAAGTTTAAAATACGCCATTACTCGAAATAATAAAAGTTTCGATTGGGAAATATTTAAATAGAAAATCTCAAAACGAATTTAACACAAAATAAATTTATAAATGATTAAAATACCGAAAATATTTGGAAAATAAGTATTTACGGGAACGGGGGTTACAATGAGACGGGAGAAGGGTTTAATATAATATGATATAAAATAATGAATAGGGGGAAGTGCTCTGTTTTAAATAGAGGGGAGAGAAAGTGGGGAACGTGGTGAGCGAGTGGGGTAGTTACGAGGAGCATGGGGGATTGTGCAGGTACGAAAATTGAAAAGTGGGGAGTTGGATTACGGGACAGAAAAGTGGGGAAGATGAAAATATTGTATACTGGTAGGTGTAGAATAAATTTGTACAATATGAGTAATGGATTCTGGATTATTGGATTTGGGCTTGGGCTTAAAAGGGGCTCAAAATGTTTAAATAAAACAATTATGTTGTTGGGCTAAATTTTGGGCTCAGATTAATTAAATAAATAAATAAGATCAAAATATGGAATTGGTCTTGTGATAACAACTGGGCTCAGACGAATAATAAATAAAATCAAAATACAAACTTGGACTTTTAATAAATAGTCAAACAATTTGGTTCATAAAAATAGTTTAAATAATACAATCAATTAGGGAAAAATAGTTATAAGATACTGAGAATTTATATACGGAAAAAAAATACTTTAAAAATACGTATTAGTGAAAACAGGGGTTACAATATAAAAGAAAAAGAATAACTAACATTTTATGTTTGTGTAGTGTTAGATGAATAAAGTCTGTCGTAACCATCATATAAATTAGTGAAAACCTGCTTAAAATTTGTAGTAAAAACAATATGATCAAAATCTTGTATTTGATCGCGTGGAGCATAAGTATAAAAATTCTCAATTAATTTTTTTGTGCTTAATCATGAGATTCATAACACTAACAACACAATATAACATAAAAAGTGGATGAAAATATTTTAACATTTTAATATAAGCAGCATAAACCATTTCTCCAATAAAAGAGTCATTTATCAAATCTTTAATTGCTGTCATCATAGTGACAATTGCAAGTAAAATACCACTAGATATAGATGTATATGTTTTTGAAAATTGTAAAGTAGCATCATTAAAAGGTGCTCAAAATTTGTACAAACTATCGGAAAAAAATTCAAAAATCATCATCTAACATACAATCTTGCATACCCATTGCAACACAAAATTCTCTAATATTAAAACGATAGTGAAGAACAAAACCTAATAAATCATAAGTAGAATTCCAACAATGTCTAACATATTTAGGAAAACGTTTAAATACAATTATCCTAAGTTGACACCAATCATAAAAAGCTTATATTGGACCACTCAACTTAATTAAATGAACACAATTCTCATTGCCTCAATTTATCATGTCCATATTTTAGTACATCTTGTACACAAAGATTTAAAATATGATAAACACACCTAACATGAAAAATTTCCGGTTCTATAGGATTTAATGAAATTTTTAAACTAGCAATTGCCTTAGTATTATTAGAGGCGTTATCAAAACCAATAGCAAAAACTTTATCAAAAATACCTAAATTATTATATGCTTCCAAGATGTGTGTGACAATTACTTCACCCTTATGTGGGTACCTAACAAATTCGAATGAAATTATCATCTTTTGAAGTAGCCAATCAGAATTTATCCAATGACATGTTACACACATTATTGGTACGCCGTCACTCCTACCCACCCATCCAATGTCAAAGAAACTCTAATGTTTAATGATGTTAGTGTTGCTACTAAAAAATTCTTAGCCTCATTGTAAACTAATTTACAATCACCCTTGACTACAGTCCTCGCAATTTTTTTATAATGGAGATTTAATGCGGTTTGTGTAAAAGTCTCTCTCTACATTCCTACTTTCACCAAACGAATAAAGTAATTCATCTCTAATTACTAACTTAGCCATTTCCCTACGAACGATATCGTGATCGTGACTACAACTATCCATTTGACCGGTCTTAGGGTGTATTTTTTGTTGTGTGAGATTGTCTTTAGATATTTCAAGTTGACATTTATTTAAGTGACGTTGAAGTGTACCCGTTTTCGATCCTATTTTAAACTTATAGGGAGTTTGACACTTCTTACAAATTTTTTGTTCTACACTCTTATCATTTTGTGAAGGGACATAATCAAAATATTGTGTACTTCGGAAGTGTTCCCCTTATTTTACGGCATTAAAAAGGGCCTTGTTCCGATGGTTGTGTTTCTATATCTTCTACTTCTACTTGATCCGTGGTGTTTCATGAAAATCGGGAATACTATCATAATTTATAAGTGTTTCTTCATTCTCTACATATGGAATTGGAATGGAAAGAATGTGACGACTACTAGTGGACTCTTGGCTACTATGTCTACCACGTGAATGGTTAGATGTAATCTAGACTAGTGTATGTACATTTGGAATGTTAAAAAATTATTTATAATGTATGTTCGAAAAATTAATTCTAATGTATGTTTTAAAATGAATTTTATAAAACAAGTGAAATAGATAAAATAGTGTATATTATAGAAAATGATTCTACAAAAGAAATACTATAAACATGTGTATGTTACAACAACAACACCAACTAGTTGGGGCCGACTTATAAACCGGTGTATGTGAATAAACAAAATAAAAAGAAAATAGAAATATTTCAACAAACAACAACAATTAATTGGAATAACTAGTGTATGTTTACCAAATTAAAAAAAAATCTAAGAAGAAGCAGAAGAAGAAGTACAACAAAATCAAATCTAATTAAGAGAAATAAATGAGAACAAACAACTATGCTAATTCTAAAAATTATGCAAATACAAAAATACCATATGATTGTAGAATGTAGATTGAAGAATGAAGGTAGAGTGAGTTGAGAGCTTGTAGTGTTTTTGTTGATTGTTGTTAGATGTTGTTGATGTTGATCAAACCAAGAAAGTAGTTGAATGTTGTCGATTGTTGTTGATTTGTTGAGAAAGTTGAGAGATAGTCGAGAGAGTTAAGTGAATTTGTGAAGAAAATTGAATGAAATGAGGTTGTATATATAGATTATGCTTTTTTTTAATTTCCGAAAATATCCCCAAAAACTATCCAATATAGATCCGTTGGGTGTATTTTAATAATTACACAAACACAATATTTATAAAAAAATTATGGGAATTTTTTTTCCAGAAATTTCAACGGCCGGCCCGCGGCCCGGTTCAACCCGATCCCGATTTGACCAGACCGGTTCAACCTGGTCTCAGGTATGACCGGGTCGGGGCGGTTGCAGGACGGGCCGAAGTCGGGCTTTTTGGGGTTTTGCTGAACTTGACCGGCCTGTCAATTTTTGACGGTTGGTTCCGGTTTAGCCCGGTTTTGGGCAGGCCGGGCCGGGTCCAGGACCGAATGGGCCAGGCCAAGCCAGTCCCGGACTAGCCTAGCCCTAATTCCACCCCTGCCTCGTATCGTTCAATTTTTTAATTTTTTTTTTTTTTGAAAATTATGATGCTCGGTTCTCAGTACACTTATTCGTCTAGAATATGGAGAAAAATTTTCTTGTTAGTTCGACCTTTTACTATGGATATTAAAAGCTGATGAGAGCATTTCTAATTAGTTTACAAGGCATTAACAGTGGAATTAAAGCAAAGAATTTTCGATACAAAATACAATACAGATGCTCCAGTAAATGATACACGTTTCATTCCAAACTAGTAATCTTCCAACTGCAATAAAAAACTTGTAGCGCTAGAAAAAGGATTTCGAGCCTTCATCTTCTCGTTGACCTGAAATTACATAAAGAACGATCGATAAACTATCAGGGCTTGATTGATTGCATTTTGTTAGATATTGGTGATATACCCTTTTTTCCAAATCAAATACGTACCTTGTTTTTAGCATATTGACTTTGTATGATCAATTTATTTCTGGTGTATCTTCAGGTACCAACTCAAAGCTGCACCTATCTCCTTTCTTCAACTTGTTATTGTAAACAAACACAGGTCAACCATTTCTGAAACATCACCTATCCCGGCCGTTTCTTTCTTTGCTGCGGCCAACGACAGATGCTTGGCCCTCCGAGTTTGAGTCTCTCAGGATCACTTCTTTCTTTGCTTGTAGACCGCTTGCTGTTATAAAACCCACCCGAATGTATTGCAAATAGAGTAATTTAGTATAGAGGTTTGTAAAACTTAAAAATTAAGTGTACAAACTCACAATTAAACATCTATCTCTACTTCTCTACTTCTCTACTATTTTAATGAGAGAGTTGGGGTTGTAAACAAACAAACCCTAATTTTGTAACTGAGCAAATCCGTGTAAATCATGTTAATGTTAAAATCCAGCAAAAAAATAGGAAAAAAAAACCCTAAATCGCCACTATACTCCTCTCCCTGTCTCTCGCAACACCCTCCCGTCTAAACCCAAAAACCCTAAATCTCCTCTACTCATCTCCTTCCCATCTATTCATCTCCCTCTCTCCCCCAACTCGGCCGCTCTCCAGTGACGCCCAATGCGCTGCCGCAACACCGTCGCCAGCAACGCCCAACGCGCCCCACAAAACCGTCGCCAGCGACGCCCCTTCGACCTGCCGATTTTCCGCCGCCCTTCCTTCATCGCCAGCGAAGCCCCCTCGACCTGCCCATTTCCTGCCGCGACACCGTTGCCAGCGACGCCCCCTCGACCTACCGATTTCCCGCCGCCCTTCCGTCAAACGTAGGCCCCGAAATCGAGGTACACAATTCAATAAATTGCAAAACTCTAAAACCCCGAGTATTCTTCATTAAGATTATACTTTTATTGATTTGGATTTTTGATGAATGAATGATTGAAGAATTTAGGTAATGTGTGTAATGGATTGTGGTTGATTTTTTTATTAATCCCTCTATTTTGTACAAAAGTTTAGATCTTGATTAGTTATTATGTCGGATATTTAGAGCAGGTTGAAAATAATAGGATTTTATATTAATTTGGGTATTTGATGAAGAAATGATTGAAAATTTAGGATCATGTCAAGAATGTGGTATGATCAATTGTGTTATTGCCTTTATTTTGGGTTGTTTAAATGTAGTAATGTTTTCTTAATGATAATAGGTGTAGGGAGAAATTGGCAAATATTTAGGTGTGTTAATAAGAATCCAAGAGTGCCTGTTTGGAATGGGGACTCAGAAAATTGGAGGGAAGTTTTTGAGGTACTTCTGTGGATAGTGACTAAGATTTTCGTTGAATTGGATATTTGATGAAGAAATGATTTAAAGATTTAGATTATGCGTAGAATGTTTATGGTTAATTGTCTGTTAATGACTCTATTTTGGAAAAATGTTTTAATTTTCGTTAGTTTTTAGTTTGGATATTTGGTGCTGGTGGAAAAAGATACGAATTTTATTGAATTGGATATTTGATGAAGAAATGATTGAAGAATTTAGATAATATGTTAAATGGTTATGTTTGATTGTGTGTTAATGATAGAATGGTTAGACAAAGTAATGTTTAATTATGGGAATCAACGCAGAGTGAAATTAAGAGTCTTTGACTGTTGATTGGAACCCAAGAGTGTAGTTTTAGAATGGTGAGTCAAAATCTTATGGGAAGGTTGTTTGAGATAGGTCATGGGAGAGTTCCAGATGTGGGAAAGTTCTTTTTTTGGTTATGTGGAATATATGTATTAGGAATAATTGAAGAAGGTTTGTAGCTGATGGTTCAAATGGAAAGAATGAAATAAATGGTTGTTTGATTTGATGGATTTTAGTTGGTATGCATATCTTAGTGATATTTATATTTGGATGAAGTTGGAGGTATAAGAAGTACTTTATATGTTTGGTTGGTGTGTTTTTGTGCTTCTAAAGGAAAATTTTACTGATTTTGCTTAAACGTGGTCCTAATGGTAGTGTACTGTAGTATCTGACGAATTGGTCTGTAAGTAAAGTTGTATTAGAAGGTGATTAATGCCATGAAAAGCAAATTAGGCTTTAAGTCATGTAAAAGTTGAAAGTACGGTTTAGGCATCAGGGCTTTTATAAGAAGGATAGAAAGATGATTTTAAAAGTTTAATAAAATACCAGTTAAAAGCATAATGTTCATTTTCAGTCATCCATCTGACCATCCTCGACTATCACCCATTTTATGTAGTCATTTTAAATTTCCTTATATATTGACTTGAAAAAAGTGTTTGGAGATTTTTTTTATTGTTATGTGCCTAGACTTTTTGGTGTGTTCATTAAGACTTATATGGAATAGTTAGGATAATCAAGGTTCATCTTTAACAACTTTCTAATTAAAATTTTTTATATCAAAGGAATCATCAAACATGTGAAATTTGATTGAGAATGTATGAGAAGAAACAAACCTGTTGAGCAACTCCAAGAGGAAAAATAGTTCCATAGGTGACTGTCCACGTGAAGTACCGATGTGGGTCATCGACACTCACCATTGCAGCTACACTTACAAGCAGATAAACACAAATAGCAATAAACCTCATTGCAGTAATCTTAGAGATAGAATAAAAAAGTGATGAGATGTGACTGCGATGGTAGTAATGTGAGTGAAGGGCGAGTTGGTTTATAAATTGAAGCAAGAATGGGAAGGTGGGGTTTTTTGGAAAGTGTGGATGCATCCAATCACCTTCATCATCTTCTCTTCGTGTGCCAGCTAAGATAGTAGCATTGTAGAGTTGGGTCCAATTTGTACAACAAATAGTTGCACCACGTTCTGACGCGTTTTTTGCGCATATCTGGTTGTATGAGTTTGTATGAGTTTATTTTGAAAGTGAACATGTGTGCATTGAACATGTTTTCATGAAAATGTTTTCTGACTGTCTTTTTTTCTTTCCATTTTTAGTCGAGCTAATTATGAATCTTACTCTTTGAGCTATAACAAAGTGGTTTTTTATGATTATATTATGCTACTAAAAATTTAATGGGAGATTAATTTTTCATTTGTGTGTAACTTTTAGGTGTATTACAGGAAAGGGTATTGAAAAGGAGGTGGTTTTCGAATAAGAAGAACATAATTGGAATGTAAATGTTGCTTTCGTGTTGGTTATTGTGAAATCAATCTTTAGATTCAGAGTTAGTGTGATATGTTATTGATATAAATTTGGTTCGATCAAAGGATTATAGTTTTGTTACTGCATTTTTTATATGATTTAATTTTTTTCAAGTAAGAGCTTTTTCAAGTGACCTTTAAGTACACACTATTTCTCTAAGAAATGGAGGGACCACAAGAGCTTCCTAAAAGGAAAGTACTATGTGCCAGAGAGGACCAAGGCTGAGAATGCGAGGGCGGTTCCCGTAGGTGTGACACCACAAGATTGGCAATTTCTTGTCAATTTTTGGAGATGTGATTCAGGAAAGGTATATACTAACGCAACTTCCGTCCTTTTGTATTTTATTGATGATATATTTTTATTGATGTTGCGAATTATAATCATTAACAGAGAAAGACTGACATCGGCATAAAAAGCCGAAAGATGTTGAAACTGAAGCACACTACTGGAGCGCCAGCTTTGCGGTAGTTCAAGATGATTGGAATTAGTCTTCGTTAATGAAGCATATGATGCCTACGATATTTACTAGATTTTTAGTATAGAAAAGAAAAAGTGTGCAAGAGGGAAGCTACAAATTATCTTTTCCTATTAGAAACATCATAAACTGTAACTTACCTTTAGAAGGAAATATGTCTAGGATGCATTCATATTGAAAGATAAACAAAATCGAGACTCAGTAGCATGGGCAAGCCACCAAGGTAATTCTTCACTTAATTAAAAGTTTTGTTTGGTATTGCTATGAACGAAGAGTGTTTTTTCTTAAAAGTACCTGTACCTAGAAGTACTGTTAAAAGTAATTATGTCTAACTTAAAAAAATTCATAGCAAGTAAAAACATTTTTTTAAAAACTGAACACACCATTTTAGACACCATTTTAGGTGTTTAGAAAAAAATACAAAAAATTATAGTTTTAGAAAAACATGTTTTTAATTAAGTTTGCTAAACACCTATTTTATGCTAAAAAGAACTTTCATAACTAGAAGTACCATTTAAAAACAATGTCAAACGTGGTTTTATTATTGTTGTAGATTAATTTCTATATGGGCAGTGCATTTCCCGTGTCTACTTGCAAAAAGAATGAGAAGAGAGAAGGAGAAACAGAACTTCAGTATTCCAGCCTTCAGGATTATAGTCTGAAGCATAGGAAACATTGACTGTCAACATTGTATACCTCAAGAAACAAAGAAATAATTATTTGACACAGTCACACCATTCTATACATGCACAAATCTTCTTCTTATGTAAACCAGGTAAAAATGAATTATACAATCTAGTTTGTATACATTCCAGACTTGTACACTCGTGCACAAAGTATTAAGTATTTCACAACTGGTGATAAATTACTCTATATCACCTGGCTCTTCTGTATTATGGTTAGCTTTTGATTCAGGATATGGATTTATTGGTTAGGTGAAGTTTACTGTGAAGTCCCATTTCCAGTAACCTGCATAGTTTCTGTTTTTCCGAAACAAAGTCTAATCAGTGACCTGCTTAGTTACAATTAGTTTTCCTTTCAAAGCTGCGGTTGACTTAGAGATCCTTGAGGTTGAAAGGAAAACAATTTCTAACGATAGAAATTACTTCTTAATCCTATCACCCAGTGAAGTCTCTTCCCCAGTTTTTATAAGATATATTGTCATGATAAAGGTGATAATCTAGTTAAATACTTATACATCCTTGAGGTTGACAATAGGATCATATTTCCTGCATTGACTGAATACCCTATTCGACAATCCCGCTTGAGCACTCATGAGGATTATTTTTGGACAAGATTTAGATTTAACTACAGTAGTTCTTTCGTTTTCTCTTATTTCGTGTATTATGCATCTAGAAATTTTGCGTATGACTTCTTTTTCCTGCTTTCCTTACATTATTGTAGTTGACATTACTGTGGGGATCATCAGTAACATGCTTAAGCTAACATGCTATACCACATCCTTTGCAGATATTTGGAAGTCCTGTAGGGCCTCTTGCATTTTTTATGGTTCTTTTCTTCTCCAGTCAGATCACAGCTGTAACTCGAAATACTGGCGAACAAGTGATTCTACAGTGTTTCTTTGGAATTAACATATCCTTTATCCATCAAGCATTACTTAAAGCTTTAACAATCATTCTGGCCATCTACTGTGCAAAAAGTGCAGGTAGCGAAGGGATATATCAGCTACTAATTTTTTGTCAGGTTGTACTCGCCACACTTCTACCATCTTCAGTGATTCCCCTTTTCCGGGTGGCATCATCAATATTTATCATGTCTTCTCTTAAGATCTCTTGGTACCTGGAAATCATGGCTTTATTTGCATTCCTTCTGTTGTTCTCATTCAACATTTTCTTTATAATAGAAATGTTATTTTGAAACAGCAGTTGGATGTTTAACCTGATGGGTGCAGAGGATACCGGAACGATCCCATTCGTAGCTCTTCTTATCATTGCCTGTGCATCCACTGGGTTAACGAAAAGAAACAAATGTGAAATTCCATTTGGTTTTATACTAAAAAAATGACATTGCAGAACTATTGCTAGAATGATCATAAAGACATTTGGTGGTATGTTATAAACTTTTCCTGTAAATTTCAAGGAGGCTCATCTAATTGTGATGTTAATGATATTCAATTCTGTAGTTTTTTTCCATGAAGCTTGCGACCGTGAACCCTGAGATGAACTTGGACATCAATCAGATAATTCGAAAAGAAGTAAGAAAGATCGATGCACATTGATTGAGTGGTTTTTTTTTTAATAATAAATTTTGTGTGATCACTCTTCATAATATATTCTGATTAAGTGAAGGACATCATAAGATTGTATACTTTTAAAACTATGGAATTTTGGATAAGCTTATATGCACAATTTCGTCTGAATGATCTTGAATTTTTAACATAATTCCCACGCCGCGTTGATGACAGATGTGAAATGTGAGTCAGAACTTTCTGCTAAGTTATGTGCCTGCAATTATATTATCTAAATCTAATAACTTTAAAATTCTTAAATAATTTGGCAGGTAATAGCTGGGTGTCTGTCGGAAGAAGAGATACGAGGACTTAAAGAGATGTTCAAGAGTATGGACACTGACAATAGTGGAACCATAACTCTAGAAGAGTTGAAACAAGGCCTTGCTAAGCAAGGAACCAATCTAACTGAGATTGAAGTTAAACAACTAATGGAATCTGTAAGTAGCACTGATTCGTTTCATATAATAATAAGATTTGTATGTAGATATAGAGGTATGTGCAGGTAAGAAATGCGTGAAATTGAAATGAAGTTTAGATATCTTTGTAAAATTTCAATTATCATCATGTACCTCCATATTCAAAATCGATGGGATGTGGAACTTTGTCTAATTCGCTTATTTATTTTATATGTACAACTTCATAACCGGCTGATGCAGATGGAAATGGGTTGATAGAATATGAGAGTTCATTACAGCGACAATACACTTGAACAAAATGGACAGAGAAGAACATCTCTACACTGCATTTCAGTTTTTCGATAAGGATAATAGCGGGTAGGTGTTGCTGCTCCTTCAGATGCAAGATTTCTTTCTTTCTTTCTTTCTTATGTCATCACTCAATCAATGTGCACCACTCTTTATATTCTGATTAAGTGAAAGACAATATATGATTGTATACTTTTAAGACTATGGAATTTTGGATTGTTTTTTAAAATTGTTATAAGCAAGAAAATTTGAACTTATTGGACTCTACTTTGCAGGTTTTTATATTGTTCTCTGTGATTGTATCATTTCTGTTTGAGGACCTAGCTCTGGTAATTTTAAAAGGTACGGGTTAATGTCAGACGTTTATCTCTTGCATGTTATTTAACACGACTAAAGTAGTTTGCAGAAATAATTTTTTTCCCCTAAAATTTTATATAGCTTGGACAAGTTATCTTTGTTTTTACCCCTTCCCTACAGATTCTTTTTAATCAATATCTTAACTGACACCTAAATTGTAGTGACAAATTTAAGGTTCATTCACAAGAGCGGAAAATTTCATAAATAATTTGCAATTTGGAAATCAAGATTTGGTGTGAACAACTATAAATATGCCATGATATGTTGCTATTTAAGACCTATTGATGCATCCATTGGAGTCATAATCAGTTGGATTTGTGCTCTTTTTCTTTTTTTGTTTGACAAATTGAAGATGAAACATTTATGTTTTTCTACAGGGCCAGCGGATTCCATCGGTTTTCAGTCACGCACATACACTAGGGCAAAATAACGATGGAATTGGAAGCAACACCGGGCCACACGAGGAGACTCCCCCATCCTAGTTTGTTGGATTTGGACTTTTTTTTGTAAAAAAGTTTTGCAGGAATCATATTTATGTTTTGTAATAACTAAGTGTTGTACAACTTATACATTTGACACTCGTTGTATGTCAGTTTATATGTATTAGATATGTTGTTTTCTATTGAGTTGTTGTTTTTTGTGAAATGTGATGTTACTTTTGGTTGTTGATTATGATGTTATAATTGATTTTAAGATTTAAGCATTTAAATTTAATATGATTATAGGTATTTGTAATATGTGATTAATTATAGGTTTTTTCAATTAGAAATTTTATAATAAAATGCAAAAAAAAAAGTAGTGCTATCCCAACGTTTAATAGAAAACGCCGGCATAGGTATATATTCTATGAATAATTCACTCTATTGCGGCGCTGGAAAAACGCCGCTGTAGGAAATGCCAATATTTCAATACAGGCTATCTCGGCGTTTTTGAAGCGCCGCTATAGCTCATCTTTTTTTTAAAAATAAAATGAAAATCCACCTATAACGGCGTTGGAGAAACGCCGTTATAGGTTGACCCCCTGTAGCGGCGGCATCGCTAAACGCCGCGATAGCCCATATAGTTATAACGACGCATGCTGTAACGGCACTTTTGGCGGCGATTTTATAAGCGCCGTTATGTGCTATAACGGCGCTAAAAAATACAGCTAAAACCGTGTAAAAGCGCCGCTAAAGACTTTGCGTTTTGTAGTGATTGCCTCAAACCATGTTTCTTCTTTGATATTGCACTGCTTCTCACTCTGTAAATAATTCATTCTTTTTGTACACCCTAGTTTTGTTGCCCTGTCGTTGACACCTGCGTCGAAGCCGTACGCACCACAAATTTCATCATTTTTTTCTCAAGAATGAAAATAAAAAATTACAAAATTACAAAAAATTAAATCAAATCAAACATACTAGGTTTGTGCTCGTCACTACTCTCTTCATCGTTCATCATCGACACACTTAACTTGTCCTCCTTTTTAACAACAATGTTCATTCCTGGATAGCTTAACTTGTCCTCCTCCTTAACAACATTGTTCACTCTTGGATAGCTTATCTCGCATGTGGTTAGATTGTAAGCTCGGAAATAAAAGATCATATATGTTACCTCTGTAGCGAAACTGCAAGAAGTATCCGAGTCTTAAATCATGCACTTGTACACTAGTACACTACAAATCAAAATCAGTTATTCCAACTACCAAGATTCAAACTTATTGAAGGGAAATCTTATTGCCAAACTGGAGTTCAAAACACGTTGAACACATGCCAATAAAAATTCCCAGAGACTGAATAAATGTATGAAACTAGGTCAGAATTTGAAGATTTTCACTTCTGAAGCTGAAGCTTCTTAATTGATTCAATTTGCTTTGCGTAAATCAATCCCTTGGGGCAAGCATCTACATTCTGGGGCCAAGACCGTGTCTTCATCAAACAATAATATAACCATGCTAAAGTGTTCTCTCTAATTCATACTACCCAAACCTGAGTAAATAGTAGCGACGGCGGTGCAGAGGCGCAGCGGCGGCGAAGACGAGGTGAAAGATGAGCGATGGCGCGGTGGCAGATAGGCGACGGCGAGGCGAAGCAAGAGCGGCGTCGGGGAGAACAGCTCTGTAGGAAAAAAGATTTTTTCCCCAAATTTGTCACTTTTCGAAACTAAATCACAAAATAGACTACTTTGGAAACTAATTTCGAAGATAGACCACTCGCAGTTGGGAACTCCGACCTGTTCGATTGTGAGGCCACATTTGAGAGCTACGACATCTTCAAAAATATATTTTTTCGATGCAGCAGTTCTCGGTTGCGGTCTTAGTTCATTTCATAGTTGGCCTAAAGTGACTTTGAGACTTGTACAAAATTTTCAAAATAAAAATGTGATAAATAGACGCCACAGTTCCCAACTGCGGCTTAATTATAACAGAGGCTGCAGTTCTCACAACTACGGCTTCAGTTATATATATATATATATATATACATATATATATATATATATATATATATGGGAAAAAGGGTTATGAGCAACTTGCTCATTTAGTAAATAAGCAATTGATGATGTGGCATACATGTGATTGGAAAATCCTTAAAAGGGTTAGTTGTCCAATGTATCACATGCATGCCACATAATCAATTGCTCATTTACTAAATGAGCAAGTTGCTCATATCCCTTTTACCCTATATATATATATATATATATATATATATATATATATATATATATATATATAACACAAAGAACGCTATCAAGTGGCTCTCCTTTAATCTCCTCAAAATCAAAAGCCCAAATTTAATATCACAAAACCCATCCCCCCCCCCTTCCCCCCCCCCCCCCCCCCCCCCAAAAAAAAACAAAACAAAACAACTCATTTATTTATTTAATTATTTCTCTCTCTTTCTCTCTCTATTTACTCAGAAATTTAGATATTCAGATTTTAGGTTTGTAAATTTTCAGATTTTTTATGTTTTTTTTATTGTTCGTGTTACATTAAAAATAACAAATATATCTTCAATAGTCAAATTTCATCATCTTCCACCCTCAAAGTTCTAAGAAGTTGGATCTTATACCCTCATTATAATTACTTTTCAACATATACTAATGGAAACATGGACTTTTATTTACAACTAATTATTGTCATACTATTCAAACTTGAGCTACATAATTGTTGTTTTACTGTTTACAAGACTTTTCATATGCTATATCGTTCCGAATGCCCACGGGCAAATTTAGTCTATATAATAAAACACAAAGAAAGCTATCAAGTGGCTCTCCTTCAATCCCCCTAAAACTAAAGGACCAGATCTAACCTCACAAAACACCCCCCCCCCCCCCCCACCCCCCCCCCCCCCCCCCCCCCCACCCCCCAACAAAAAAGTTTCCCCCCAAAACAACTCCTTTATTTATTTAACTCTCTCTCTCTCTCTCTCTCTCTCTCCTCTCTCTCTCTCTCTTTCTCTCTCTCTCTCTCTCTCTCTATATATATATATATATAGGGAAAGCTTCGGTTGTGCACTCCTCTAGTGTGCACACGGCGTGTGCACATCTAAATTAGTCTAAATATGTAAAATCAAATCATTTAAATTCATTTACCCATCCATTGAAGTGTTACAAAATTGTATGGCTGAAAATTATTGTTTTTTATAGTCACATGATGGATAGGCAAATGAATTTCAAATGATTTGATTTTACATATTTAGACTAATTTAGATGTATAGATCAATGTGAACGGTTCGGATCGTCGATACGAAGGCGGAAAGGCCGAGTGCACACGAGTGCACACGGAGGAGGAGTGCACAACCGAAGTTTTCCCTATAAATATATATATATATATATATATATATATATATATATATATATATATATATATATATATATATATATAAACGGGAACTTTTATACCTCAATTTGTAATTATTTTTCAACATATACTAATGAAAACATGGAGTTTTATTTACAACTAATTATTGTCATATTATTCAAACTTGAGCTATATAATCGTTGATTTACTGTTTACAAGGCTTGTCATATGCTGTATCGTTTTGAAGACGTGCCGTAGGCACGTGCCCATGGGCAAATCTAGTATATAATAAAACACAAAAAAAAAACTATCAAGTGGCTCTCATTCATTTGGAAGAAAATCAACGGTCTAGATTTTTGCTCCCAAAAGACATTTTCGCTCTCAAATGTTTTCCCCCCAAAATTCAATTTTTTTCTCCCCAAAACAAAACAACTCCTTCATTTATTACTCTCCCTCTCTCTCTCTCTTCCCCCTCTCTTCTCCTTTTTCATAATTCTTTCTCTTTTTTCTCTTTTTTTTTTACCTAGGTATGCCCAAAAAAAAACTGTGAATGAATTTTTTTTTGTTATGCAATTTCGGATTATGCTTTTTTTATTATTTCAAATTTGTAATTATGTTTTTTTTTCGGGATTATGCTTTCATAACTCAATAATACTAACTTCAATTTAATTGCTTTTGAATTACCATATTTGATATGATTGTATTATACTTCACTGAGTAATTATTTTAGATTATAATGCTTCACCGAGTTAATTTTGATTAGAATGCGTTTTTTTATTATGCAATTTCGGATTATATATATTTTTGAATATTTTGGTATTTGCTGCTTTGAAAGATCGTTGCAAATTCTTTAATTGACTCGCTTGATCGTGCTTTTATGAACAAATGTAATCCCCGTACCCGTAAATATGTATTTCCTGAATATTTCCAGTATTTTGATTATTTATAAACTTATTTTGTACTAAATTGGTTTCGGATCTTTTACTAAGTGTTTTATAATCGATGATTACATTTCTTTTGAATAACGATGTATTTTCTATTTATAATTGATTGACTATTCATATGCTATATTATTACTGTTTGGATTTTAATTAACTTGTTAATCTCAAATCTTATTTTGATGCATATTATTATTATTATTATTATTATTATTATTATTATTATTATTATTATTATTATTATTATTATTACTACTGTTATTATGATTATGATTATTATTATTATTATTAGTATTGTTAGTGTTATTAGTATTTTAATTATCAACATTTGTTGTTATTATTATTAGTATTATTATTATCGATGTTGTTACCATTATTGTTATTATTTTATTTTCATTGTTCTTATTTTTGTAAAGCCAATGTTATTATTACTATTATTATTACTTTGTTAAAGCCCACCAATTTGATCTACATTGTATTATTAATAATTTAATTTGAAGCCCGATCCAAGCCCATCTCCTATCGGATTCTAACCCAAGTCCATATCCACCTCTTATTGGATCCTAGCCTACCCTAAATCCAAACCTGCATCTCATTGGATCTCCTTTTAATACCCAATACCCATAAACCCAAATCTCCCCCTATTCGTTTTGACCAGACCAACCCCATATCTTCCCATCTCCCCAAATTCCCTTCTCACGTCCCCCACTTTGCACATTTCTGTCACTATAACCCCCCACTATCTCAACTACCCACTATTATATTATATTATTATTATTATTATTTTCATAACCCATCTCCCCCACTCTCTCACCCCGTCCCTCTCTCCTCTATTTACCCAAACAAAACAGAGCCTCTCTTACCCCCTTCGTCATTGTCCTCACGAACCCAACTTCGCCCTCCGCCTGAGCCCCGCTCATCCTCCTCCGCAGCGCCCGTTCCTCCCCTCCGTCGACCTCGCCACTCCTCCGTCTTCGACTCCGCACCGCTCTACCTCATTGCCAAGTCACCACCGCTCGAGCCCACCTTCGAGCCCTTTCATCGTCATCCCCTAGCCCTGTTATCCTCCGAAGAACCCATCATCATCCCCTGCGAACTTCGTACTTCGCAACCTCCTCACCCTCGTCAGCCTGCCATCACTACCGATTGTGACCGCTCGACCGCCTTCATCGTCGCACCAGCCTGCTACCCTCGCCTCCATCGCCAATGCAACCACCATCGCCTCGCCTCCTTCACATCGTCGACTTCACCACCGAAGACCCTTATCACCATTACCATCGCCTCGAATTCCCGCCACTTCGAGCCTACCGCTCGACCCACTATCGTCTTCAACCCCTGCTGCTCCCGCTCTCCAACTCTCTTGTCGTCCATCGCAGTCGCCAGTCATCCAGCCACTTGTCTTCCCCACTCGAAGCCCTGTTCTCGTCGACTCTCCATGTCGACTGTCACCACCATCCTCCACCCAGTTGACCACCTCTCCTCTCGCCCTCCTCGTCGACGCTGCTCTGCCATTGCCGATCTCAGAAGCTCCATAGCCATTGACCGTCTTCACCTCCTCTCACTCCGAAGATGGCCGCCTTGTTCCCCGTCAGCCCTCGCGACCTCCAGTTGCACCGACCCTGCTCCTCGTCTGTGCCCGAACCCCCGAGCCCCCTAGACTGTACTGCCGCGGCATCGAGCCTTCACCGCCGCAGTCGCCGTCCCCTCTCTCGCCAACTCTCCCTCTCTCTGTGTCACTATGAAGAAGAAGAAGAAAAGGGGTTGGGTTGTTCTGGTGTTTGCTATTGTGTGAAGAGGGATTGGTTGTTTCGGTGTTTGGTGTTTAATTGATAGGGGATCCGACTGCTGTTTGGTGTTGTGGTGTAGGGGATCCGCTGTGGTGTGCTTGTGTACTGTGTTGCTGTCTCTTTGTGCGCTCTTGCTGCTATGGATTTGTTACACGTGTTACGGTGTACGTGTGAGTGCACGTGTTGCCATTGGAATTCTTATTCCGTTATTCTTTTAATATTCAGAATTGTCTCCTAACAAGCAAGCCTCTCTTGAACTCATTTTATTTTTTCTAGTTCAGGAAACTACTTGAAATTCGGCAAGTAGTAATCAATTTGAATATCATATCTAATTGAACTCCGTTGTTTCTTTATTGTATAATACTATTGATTCATAGTTGTCTTATCGTGCCATTGCTATTGAAATAAAACTTGAACCGTAAATTTATTATACTATTGAACATTCAAATATACTGCCTTGTCATTTGTCTGACTTTGTACCGAGGTTTCGACCCGGTTCTTGACACAGAAACTTAAAACCTTGCATGTAGAAATTGTAGTACACTGAGTCCATATATTATTATGTTTTGCATATAAACTTGTTTTTCATATTTAATAAATTTTACCATGTGTATTTCATGTATTGTATAGTCTTGATATCATCTTGAAATTGTACTAGTACTACCAGTCTCATCGATTGTACCTGTTGCATGAGTATTGTTATCATCGCCCACATTGATCACATGCATGTTCATAAATAATTGTTAATAAAATGATAACAAGTCGGGGTAATAAGGGTTGACTTAGTAGTGGATAATCTCAGAAAATGTACTCGATAAGGCCTTATCGTTATATCGTATTATCATGGAAGGAGGAGTATCGATTGTGAATTATTGATTGTCAAATGTTGATTGTAAATTATTATTATCGACACCGAATACATGCTCTGTAGATCCCACCATGAAGTCTAAAATGAACATTGTTTTGTATGCACCGAACCTGTGGTATGAGACGCAGTAGTACATGCATTAGTTAGGCTAAATACTAATAGACTAGATTGACACTGGCATTATTGAATCATGACTATTGACATTGACATTATTTATCGATTATTGTTATTGAAAATTACAATGTTAAATCTAGATCTTTCATCAGTCTCTGTTATTGCTTTTGAATTTTGATCTTGCTGCATATTCCTTGATGTACCATATTCCATTACTCTTTGCTTTTCACTACTTGTTGTCCGTACTTGCTCTAAGGATATTTTTTTTCCATTCTAGTTGATCCAACTACAGGTGCACAAGGAGAATCGCCAGAAGGCATTGGTGAGCAGTCCTTCTAGGATTAGAGCAGGAGCTACTTTAAAATAAATTATCTTCTTCCATGTTATTCTTTTATCGCATTGTTTTTCTTTTTGTTGAACTTTGTATCTTGGGCTTTGTTGACCCGTAATTGTTGTTTATTTTTCCAGTTGTTGGTTATTATGTTGGACTACTACATGTTTAATCTTAATTATTGTTTATGTGATTATATTTATCTGCGTGGTTGTGATTATTTCTTTTCATATTGTTGAGTTAAGACTGGTACAGCTTATGGATGATGTTAATATCATTCGCTGGGCCTTCGTCACGAACTCGTATTCCCGTATTTTGGGTAGCGGGGCGTGACAACAAATTCATGCTCAATCCCTATATTTCGGATTTTTGTAGCTGCAAAATTGTATCTTGATCTGCTTTGCTGCAATTTCACTTCACGTATACATCACAACAAATTTTATCTTTTAAATTCATACATGGTTAACTACATAAAAAATAAACAAGGGAGAACTAACTCATGCAATTTGAGGCGTTAACCGTAACTCATGCAGTTAGAAAATGAATTGCTACTTATGTTATACTCCAAATCAAAAAAGAAATCTTTTATGCTCAAGTCACACATAGCAAGGAATTTCTGATTCACTACTGTTGTAGATTCATAATACTATTTTTGAATCCCGAGTTGCTGACAAATAATAATGCAATATACAAACCAATAAACATCAAGGTCACTTCATAATCCTACTTCAAAGTACATCAATACATCAACGTCTACTAGCAAATAAACATCTATATAAATCATCACTTACTGTTTACATGATTTTTCATATGTTATATCGTTCCGAATACGTGCCGTAGGGCCAGTGCCGTAGGGCCAATATATATATATATATATATATATATATATATATATATATATATATATATATATATATATATAAAGAAATAAAGAGGAAAAAATTTATAACATAGATCACAGTTCCCAACTGCAGCCTCTGTTATTTTTAGGCCGCAGTTGGGAACTGCGGCCTCTATTTAACACATTTTTACTTGAAAATTTTTGTCTAAGTCTCGGAGTCACTTTATGCCAAATATGAAATGAACTAAGGCTGTAATTGGGAACTGCGGCCTTGAAAAAACCCATATTTGAAGAGGCTGCAGTAGGGAATTGCGAGCTCATTTTCGAAGAGGCTGCAATTCAGTACTACAAGTGGTCTATCTTCGAAATTAGTTTAGAAAGTGGTTTATTTCGGGAATTCGTTTCAATAAGTGGCCTATTTCGGAAAAAATCTAGAAAAAGGGAATGGTTTGCTAAGAGCATCTTTAGTTGTTAAGACTCGAAATTTCCTATATTTGACTTTTAGAAATAGGAATTTTGAGTTGGGCTTGGAGTCGTTGAAATCCAAAATTTGGTTCAGCCATTGGTTAAAAAAAATAATTAATCAAAAACATTTATTAATTTTTTTTTGTATGCATACAAACATATAATAATTCCTATAGGCCCATTCTATCTCATCACTTAATCCGAGAATCAAACTAATCTCAAATTAACTTTATATGCATAAATAATCCTATAGGCTCTATTCTATAGAAATTAAAATTACAAAATGGGGGCAAAAATTTTGGGACGCAACAAGATGTTGCGTCCGTGGCTCTCTTTTTTTCCTGATCGGACACAAGATCTTCTTGTGTCCGATCGATTCAGCGAATTGTTTTTTATTGTCAGACGCAAAATTTGTCAGACGCAAAATGATTTTGCGTCCGACATATTTTTTTTTTATAAAAATTGATCAGACGCAAGGTCATCTTGCGTCCGCCTTTTTTTTATTTTAAATTTATTCTTCAAACGCAAGATTATCTTGCGTTCGAGACAATTTTTTAAGAACGGTCACAAGATGATCTTTTGATTCCTATATTTGAGAATTTCCTATATCTTCTCTCAAATATAGACGGCTATTGTTCCTTTTTTTTTCAAAATTTGGAAATATAGGGATCGACTACATATGCTTTAAGGGGTTGATTTCTCATTGGTATGGTTTGTTTTTTTATTAGATTTGTAGAAAAAAACTGGGTTCCCAATTAACTAATCTAAATGAATAAGAGTCACTCATTTCAATCTCCTCATATTTCAATGGTCAGAATCATTGTTTCTCATTTTCTCATTTAAGAGTGTTTCTCATTGGATCACTCCTCTCTCTCTCTCTCTCTCTCTCTCTCTCTCTATATATATATATATATATATATATATATATATATATATATATATATATATATATATACACTAGGTTTGCCCGTTGACACGTGCCTACGGCAAGTCTTCAGAACGGTGCATCTTGTTTGATCATATAAATAATTTTGGAGGTCCAGCAAATTAATTGAAGTAGCAAACATAGAGCAAAAAACATATTATATGATTTTTTTGATTTTTTTTGAATTATTTTTAATGTTTTTAAAGTTTTTAATTTTTTTTTTAGTTTTTTAATATTTTAAAATTTTTAAAATTTTTATTTTCTTAATTTTTTGAACAGAAGAGGGAGGGAGAGAGAGAGAGAGAAAAAAATTTAAATAAATATAGAAGTTGTTTTGGGTGGGAGATTTGAATTTGAGTTTTGGGGGGACTTTTGGGGGGAAAATATGTTTTGTAAGATTAGATCTGGGCCTTTAATTTTTTGGGGAATTGAAGGAGAGCCACTAGATAGCTTTCTTTGTGTTTTATTATATAGATATATGTTTGATTGCTTAGTCCTTCATTACTTACAGTTTAATCCTAGGCACAAACTATAAAGAAAATATGTTTTATATATGTATACATATTGTTAGGAATGTGTCTTGAATACTCGTGGTTCAAATTAGAAGAAGGTAAGATGAAGCACGGAGGTAGTGCAGTTGAAGGCGAAAGGCGCAAAACAACTTCACTACCCCATAAAAAGTCTGAGGCGCAAGGCGCAAGCCTCACTTAATTAAGGTGCACTATTATTTTTTAGGGTTCTTAAAATTTATACATAAGATTATATATCATGATAACAAGGATCGCCCATTTGGTGTCGAATTGATAATAATCAATCTAATTAAGAAAATTTTCTCATATATTATAAAGTCATTTTTCATAATTTATAATATTATGTGCAATAATTATATCTTTTCCTTAATCATTGAAAGAATGCTTCTACCAAAAGTGGTGATCATAACTGGAACCCATGACCTCTCACAATCTCAAGACTGAGGCTAGCGCCTCAGTGTGCCACAATGCGCCTTGCAAGGATGAGGCGCAAATAGTCTAGGCACATGCGCCATGTGCCTCTGGCATGCCTTTAACTACACTGCACGGAGGCCAAGGCATTGAAGAGAGTATAAGAAAATAGAGCAACAATAGCGCAGGCAGAATTGCAGTCGACTGTCCAAAGTTGTGGTCGACCGCACACCCGACTGCACATCCGACCACAGTTGCACAGAAATTGGCCGAGAGAATGGTCGACCTGTCTTGTTGGACAGTCGACCGACCGTGATGCTGTGTTCATTTTGGGCCTCGATTTGTTAGGTTTTAGCCCAATCTTCAACCCAAAGTTTTATCGTACGACTCCTATTCAGTTACTTCTTCTCCAAGTTATATTGGACGACTGAGAATCAAGATTAAACCTAGGGTTATCTATATTCTTCTGTATATATTGTAAACTCCTTAAATATAGGAGAAGAGTACTTCATTGATATTTTCTCCATTGCAAAGAGAGGCTTGAGAAAGAGATAGTTCTTGGTGAGTGAGTTTAATTCCTTGTACTGAGTGAATTAGTAACTCCTATAATATCTTCTAGCTGAATATTATATCTTTCTATATTTTTTCCCAAATTAAGCGAAAGCTAATCGGGATAAATCATCGTTGTGTTTGTGTTAGATTGGTGGATCTACTTGCTTGCTCAATTGATTTGTCTTATCTACTTCGACTTCCTCATTGCTTTATTTAGTTCTGCTGCGACAAAGAGCGTTCGTTGACGCCCTAATCCCAACAACTGGTATCAGAGCTTCAGATTGCCGAGTCCTTGGTTAAGACGATAGGTCACGATCTTTTGAAGATCAAGCAGTTCAATGGAAAGATCAATTTTAGTCTTTGGAAGGTTGACATATATGATGTCCTTGTTCAAGAATGTTTGCAGTTAGCCGTTAAGAAGAAAGAAAAGCCAACTGATATAAAAGATGATGTTTGGGAAGATATTCGTGAAAGAGCCATAAGTATGATCAAACTATCATTGGCGGGCAAGGTCCAGTGCAGATTTCTTGAAGAAACTGATGCGAAAAGTTTATGGAAAAAACTCATAGCTGACTACTCTGATTCGTTGTTATTAGATCGAATGCATTGGAAGAGGAAGTTATTCCGTTTGTTAATGAAGGAAGGTACCAATCTCCAAGATCACATCACAGAGTTCAATAAGGTTCTATCTAAACTAAAGGCGCTAAACGCGGATGTATGTGAGGAAGATAAAGTTGTCAACCTGATATATTCACTGCGGGATTGTACGAGCTTTTGATCAGTACCATGCTACACGGTACATAGTGTAATCAAAGCATTGAAGAAAAATCAACATAGGAAGGAGACTCAAAAATCATCGTCTATTCCCACAAGTTGTCTAGCAGTGGAAGGTCCTTCAGGGGAAGATAAAGTGCTATGCAAAAAGATTCGATCCGTTTCCAATATTACAAGAGGCCAGGGCATATCAAGAAAGAATTTTGAAATTGCAGTATCAGGAGAGCGCCAAGAATGAAAATTCAGCCGCTAATGTAGTTAGTGCCTTTGATTCAGGTGATTTGTGTCTTCTTGTTTCAAATTCTTTAGAAGTGGATTCTAGTTGGTTTCTTGACTCAGGGAGTTATTCTTATATTTGGTCTGGGAGGGAGTTGTTTTCTACTTATAAGTCTACTACAGGACGTTGTGTGCGAATGGGAATTAGAGAGATTTGTGAAGTAGTAGGTGAGGAGACAGTTGAGTTGAAGATGTCAGGTCTAAATATGTCCACTTTAAGGAATGTTTTGCATATTCCTCTGTTGAAACAGAATCTGATTTCCTTGGGAACTCTTGATGCACGGGATTGTAGGTACACAGCTCGAGGTTGAGTTCTGTCTATTTTTAGGGTCGTCGTAAGGTGATTAGAGGTATGAGAATGGTTGGGCCAAGCCAAAACAATCTCTACAAGCTTTGGGGAATTCAAAATACCTACGCAGGTGATGTTAGTTCTTTACCCGTTATTCCCGCAAGCTCATCTAATTTTCCGCAACTAGCATCATCGAAGCGAGACTACGACGTTCGAATATCGTGAAGAGATGGAGAGTGCCTTGATGTAGGTGGAGTTCGTGTCGAGGTTGGCAACTCCATGAATACGCCTACAGAGGTGTGCCCTTAAAGAGGTACACTGATCGGTGAAATTGGGTAGAGATTTGTTCAACTAGAAGAAAAACCTATTGTTTTATGTGTTTTTGCAAGTGGAGTTCATTAGAGTTTGGAGATGAATAATCACATTATGTGATAGCAGTCGTATGCAATCCAAGATGGAGTTTGTGTTGTTGGAAATCTAGCTACCTAATTAATAGATAAACTAGACACAAATTATAAAACCTCGCAAGTGCACGAATCGAATCGTAGTAATAGCAAGGGTCGATCCCACAGAGATTGTAGACTTTAACTTACTAATCAATAAAACTAATAATAAAAATGAATAAGAGTTGTTATAATATTCTAAAAGAACTAAAAGTTTAAAACTAAGATGAGGGGTGTTGAATCACAAATATCTCTTGAATAGTTGGGTTGTTGATCTCCACCAATAGTTAGTAATGCTAAGTCACCTTCTGAACTTACTTCTAATTACTCATGTTTGTTCACTTCAAGGGCATGGTATCTACTCCTTAAAGTATTGTTTTCCTAAGCCAAGAATTAGGCATGGTATCTACTTTAATTCGTTTCTTCCCCTAAGTATTTTAGCATGGTGTCTACTAAGTTATACTTAGAGAAAACATAAGAACAGTGGAAACGAACAAACACTTAAAGTTCTAGAAATTGGTATCAGATCTAGATCCTCTAAGTTGATTGAACCAAGAACCCCTAAAGATTCCTTTGTTACAAATTATGAGCACGAGATTCGGTCGTCTCAATATGCTTCATATAACAGATTTAGATAAATGATAACATAAACTTGATATTCTCACGTGCTGTATGTCAGTCGACTGGCTCTCACCTCAGTCGACTGCTCTCAGACTTCAAGATCCAAGTTTGATGATCATTAATCTATGTCAATTCAACCAGATTCAATCAATAAGTAATTAGAAGATCTCAGAAGAATATAGCACTACATAACTACGGTTTCGATCTACCCAACTATGAAATTAGTTCCACATAATAATAACTTTATTGCTTAACAAGTTTGAATACATGATCAACATAAAAAGAATAAAGAGAGAAGAAGAAATAAACTAATGGATTCCGGCAATATGGTCGACTGGCTGTCACACAGTCGACTGCCTTCTGTTTGCTGGATCTTCTCTCTCCTTCTTCGATGTTGATGGAGTGATGTTCTCGATGCTTGTTTAGGAACTTGGTGATTGAGTCGCCTTCCAGAGATATATGATCGTTGGATGGAGTCGTGGAGTGGAGAGAGAGACCGTTCAAGAGATGGTATTCTGATATTTATAGAACACGGCTGAGAATTAGGGTTTCCACTTTTTCAGGAAGATCCTGCTTTATTTGATTTGATGATTAATATCTTTCTCTTTTCCCTTTTCTTCCTTATTTGTTACCACGTCCACTTGGAAAATACCCTGTCTTTAGATTTGATTCGCTGCATAAAATCTTGATTCAAAATAGATTTGAAATTAGATGCAGGTGTATCTTTGAAGATCTTATCTATTTACTCCGCCGCAGACCAGTCGACTTATGTCTGGACCAGTCGACTGAGTCGAGACTTCTGTAGATTTCATCTTTGATCAGGCCAGTCGACTGCTTTTGGGAGTGAGTCGACTGTGTCGAGAGTAGTGGAAAATCAGCTTCTCTTGTTCAGTCGCCTGTGTTGGGGAACCAGTCGACTGATCCTCTGCAGTTTGCTGTGTGTTGTCCTTGAAGTCCTAAATCTGCTTCGCTTTGCTGTTATAAGCTGTTTCCTATGGAAAAGAGAAAATAGGAGTTAAATACCATATAGAGAGCTTTTAAATGTCTAATTATATTAAGATTATTGCTCTAAAAAGTGAATAATAATATGTTCATCAGTTTGTTAGGAAAGTGTCCTGAATACTCATGGTTCAGATTTGAAGAAGGTAAGATGAAGCACGAGGGTCGAAGCGTTGAAGAGAGTATAAGAAAACAGAGCAGCAATAGTGTAGGCAGAGTTGCGGTCGACTGTCTAAAGTTGCGGTCAACCACACCCCCGACCGCACACCCTACCGCAGTTGCACAGGGTTTGGCCGAGAGTAAGACGATCGACCGGTCTTGTTGGACAATGGGGCACTGTGTTCGTTTTGGGCTTCGATTTGTTAGATCATTTCAGCCCAATCTTCAACTCCAAGTTAGATCGTACAGCTCCTATTTAGTTACTTTTTTTCCAGGTTATATCTGACAACTGAGAATCAAGATTAAACCTAGGGTTCTCTCTATTCTTCTATATATATTGTAAACTACTCCAATATGAGAGAAGAGTACTTCATTGATATATTCTCCATTGCAAAGAGAGACTTGAGAAAGAGTGTAACACCCTAAATTTTATTTATGAAGAATTTGTAATTTTACATGTTTTGCACGTATAATTTTATTTGTATAATTTCTTTTATAAAAATATTTCTTATATAGTATTTGTTCTCTTTATTTTCCAAAAGACTATTTTTAAAAAAAGCCTAATTAAATTCTAGGCCTATTTGTCTCTTTTAGCCCATTCTTATTTAATTAATTAAATTAATTGGTAGAGCCCATGGTTAATTGGCCCATTAGTGAGCCCATTTAACTTAATCCTCTTTTAAATGGCCTAATTTGAAGTGTAGACTCATTTCATCAACAATTATAATTTTTCACATGAACAAATTTGTACGTGGGGAACACTAGAATCCCACGTGCATGCACTCACATGTGCAATGTGCACATTCTATTGTAGACTGGATTGTGCATGGGAAGGAGGGAGAGTGGATGAGATAGTGGGGTGGTTACTTTCATCATGGGAAGTTATTACAACTCCCTACTTCATCTTGGCCCTTGATCCTTAACCATATAATTTCATCATAGCCTTCCATTTACCCTAAAAATTTGTATAAATACCCCCTCCCCCCCCCCCCCCAAAAAAAAAAACACACACTAGTTATCCTTGCACCTAAAATTGAAAAAAGAAAGAGAGAAAAGAAATACAAGTTAATGAGACAAAAGATTGAGGAGTTTGTGAGTTGAAAAGATTGAGTGCTAGTGTGTTCTTCAACCAAGGAGAGGAAGCCGGCATTTTCAAGGATCGAGAAGGGGAGGCTCGGGTTCTACCTAGCACTAGGAGGAGAAGCAACTTGATGGCTTAAACTAGGAGGAGAAGGCTTTCCTTGTTCATTCTAGGAGATCCCTAGGAAATTTTGTGTGTTTTCTCTCCATTAAAGGTGGGTGTTTCTCTTAAACTTCTAAGTATCCATCATGCTGGGTATGTTAGATAAGATTAAAAAAAACTATAACTAATCTAGCCATGTGATGTGAAAATGAGACAAATTGATATTTGTAGGATTGTATGTTAAAGTATGTTAATTGATTCCAAAATTTGTGATTGTTAATTTAGAATTTACCATGCTACCATGCTTTATTTGTTTGTTATATGCTAAATTAAGAAGATATGCTTGTATATTAAATAATTGAAATAAGAACCATAGGAAAATGTGATTTGACTACTTGATTGTTAAATGGCATGAAAAAGGAAATTTATTACTGAAATAAACGTATAACATTAATGAAATTTTTTATAAGGGAATTGGGGAATTTTCAAGTGCATTTCATAAAGAGAATATGCTCATTTCCCAAAGTTTTGAAAATTGAAGAACAATATGCAAGTAGAGAGCAAAATTATGTTTTTGTATCAAAAATCAAATTTTATTATACTGAAATACTGTAATAAGATTAAAAAAAAATCTGGAGTTTTTGAATAAATTTGGAGAAGAAGAGAACTCAAAAACATTCATTTTTGTAAAAATTCGAAATAACTGAGTCTCGGACTTGAACCCCTAAAAAACCCACTCTATATCAGTTTGGTCTCTTAGACCATTTGGTTAATGGGTTCTTTGGGCGCTTACTGTAGCTTGCGGGTGTCTGTGGTCTTGGGTTCGAAACTATGCTCTGCCCTTTTGTTTTCGTTTTTGAATAAAACCCCAAACCGAAACCTAAATCCCTTATCCATTAAACCTTATGCCATATCGTGGTTGCGCCTTAGCCCAGTTGGCTTTCGGTGGTGGTTGGCTAGTCTCAGGTCTTGGGTTTGATTCCTGGTATCGGCAGGTTTAATTTTTTTTTTTTTTGATTTTTTGGGTTTTAAATTGATTATTTGGCTTTTAAAAATTCGGAAAAAAATACTATAATTATTCTAAAAATATGTAGATCTTATGAAAAATATTTGTGCATGATTTGACAAAAATAAAGGTGATTTAGAAGTGAAAATTAAGTAGAATTTTATGAAGTTGACATTTGTATAAATATGAAAAGTAATTATTTTTCATGAGAAGATTATACTAAGTTATAAAAGAGGATTTTGAATGGAAGAAAATTTAAGTGTGTTATTTATGGACTTTTATTGCCTAATTTAGGTATTGTATATGAATGAAAAATACGACCTAATAGTTTAAATCAAGTAAAGAAAAGAAATAACAAGTTTAAAACATATGTGTTTATTGGAATAAATTTTGACTATGAAATGCATGAATTGCAAGTGAACTTGATATATGAGATTTTGATTCATAGAAAAGAATGGAAATCATGTTAATTGTGAAAAAGAACTTATGAGTATGAAGACTCAAATTTTGTGATTATGAAGTGAAATTGAGAAACTAGAGTGTAGCTAAGTCTCATACCGGCATTGAAAAGAAATATGTTGAAATAAAATTTGAAATGAAAAGACCAAGATTTGGGTCATGTTGTATAAATGGTTAAGACCGGTATAATGGAAGGGCTAATTATAGAGAATTGATTTTGTTCATGATTCAAATAACTAAGGACTAGATACATAGTGAAGATCTGATGAAAATAAGAGAAAAACACGAGTATGAGGATCTCGAAGCTGTGGTGTGAGAACATTCACAGGCTGTCTACACGATGCGTTGTATCATGACGTGGATATGTCTCCAGGAGTCTGTACTGCAGGCGATGCTCGTGGGGTGTTTGGTGACTGCGGGTGGTGTCATGTCCCATGACGGAGGCTGAATTGTCCATAAGTTCTTCACGATGCGTCGTGACATGACGTAGGATTCTCCTCTAGGCTGTCTGGACATGAGCTCGTAACTCATAGAGCATCTAGAATACTTATCGTAGTTACAGTAGTAGTTTAAGTCATGACGAGTGATTGAACCCTACAAGATGAAGAACAGTTAAGGGCTTGTCTTCAGACCTATGTAGTATGGGATGCATAGAATCTGAACAAGTACGCATTAGTGTCATGTAACATACATAACTACATTAAGGACTAAGTGCACCACACAACACGACCCCAATAGAATAGTCCCTTGTAGTTCTGTTTGTGATCAAGTTTGTGGTTTGTTTAAGTATTTGAGAATCGTTATACTGTTCGGCATAGAGAGGATAGCCGTGTATAATATTTCGTCGGTTGTAAGCAACTGACGCGCCCACAGTTTTTATGCATGGTAAAGTGATTAACAAGACTAAAGAATGCATGCTGATTAAAGAATGATTCAAGTGTTGTACATTTCAATTCATGTAAATTGTTGTAAATTGCTTCCACTGTAAATATGTAAGGTAAATATAAACTCTGATGTAACAAAAGTTTTTATTTCCTTGTAAAATTGTACGAAGAGAAGTGTAAAGATCCCGTGGAACTTTGAATTCAGTCTATTTTGGAATTCGGGGTGTTACATATAGATAGTTCTTGGTGAGTAATTTTAATTTCTTGTATTGGGTGAATCAGTAACTCCTTATAATCTCTTCTAGTTAAATATCGGATCTCCCTATATTTCCCCCTGGATTAAGCGGAAGCTAACCGGGATAAATCATCGTTGTGTTTGTGTTAGATTGGTGGATCTACTTGCTTGCTCAATTGATTTGTCTCATCTACTTCGATTTTCTCATTGTTCTATTTAGTTCTGCTGTGACAACGAGCGTTCGTTGATGCCCCAATCTAAACACATATTGGATTTTTCTCATATACATGATAAGAAAATTATTGTAGAATGATTTTTTCTCATAACTACTATTATGAGCTTTTCTGGTATAATACTGGAAAAGTTATGAGTCAATTTTAATACAGTTTTCCATTCAAGTCAATGTAATATTATTTTATTCATGTCCATGTATAATTATTGTTTAATTCTTGGTTTAGTTAGAGGTGGACAACTATTATCCGAACCGACCAATCCGAACCAATCTAACTCGAACCGACCGATTTTTAACCGAACCAGTTGGGGGTTTGGATTGGCCCGGTTCTTAATCTTCAATAACCAGCTGGACCGGTTCGGTTGTTGGATGGGGCTTTCAAATAACCGATGAAACCAAACCGACCGTACCTCTATGAATAAGTCCATAAAAAATCTAGTTCTCCTTTAATTTTTTGAATATACAAATAATCATTTCTTATTTTCTTGGAGATACAAACAGTTTTCTTTAATTTGTTTAATACAAACCGAGCAGTTGTTCTACCTATGTTTTGATTCTCAATAATCCTGTGTGTTATGTTGTTGAGAAATACTTGATTTACAGTGTGGCCCAGCTTAATAGAATCATGAATTTGATGTAACATTTAATAGTTACTTTAATCAAGTTCAGCAGAAATTGTTTTCTAAATTTTTTTTATTGTACCTGAAATTCAATTAGCTATGGTTATTGATGTTTCTTTTATGATAATAAACTAAGATTACAAAAGTAAGCAAGTGAAAAAGCAATTTATCTCATTCATTTAAACGTCATCATCTCAAATAATTAGTGCAAAATTCATTAACAACTTGTGGTTTTATGAATCTTCATTTTAAATTCATTTCTGAATAACAAATAGCAGATTGTTTCATAAGTTTGCTTGAAGTTGATCTTTTAAATTTCAATTAAATTATGAATGATGTTGAAGGTGAAAAGTAGCACGCCAAACCGACCATCCAATCCAATCCGAACCGAGCTTAATCGGCTTGGAATGAAACTGATTCAATTAAGGTTCGGATTGGTTGCGGATGAGAAAATTAAAAAACCGATCTTTTTTGGATCGGTGGTGGATGGTCCATATTAGGTCGGATACCGACCGATGCCCACCCCTAGTTTCAGTACTTTACATGCTCACAAATTTTATTATTTAGTTCCTAAACATTTACATTTTAGTGCACAGTTCTAATTTTCATGCTCAACTTATTTTTGTTTGATTAATAATTCACTATAAGTAATTTCTTAAGCATGTAACAATATCTTATAAAAGTTTAGGATTTGTAAAGGACTATAGTTTTGAATCATGAAGATGTGGACATTTTTAGGTGTTATATCAAAACATAAAGAACTAAAATACCAAAGGAAGATTGTTTGTTCATTTAAGTAGCAAATAATCGGTATATATAAATAAATTAAAGATGGTCTACATTTGCACGCATTTAATCATTATATTTGTGGTTTACCACCATAGTGGAGAACACTTATATTATTGTTTAAGTCTTGTAAATACAGTTTTCTGTTTTTGTGTGTTTAATTAATGATATTGGTGTGATACCACCAAAACCAAAGTGGAGAACACCAATATTAGCAATTAAATCATATAAGTGACATTTTTATACTTTGGATCAAATTGCATTTTTTCTCTGCAATGCCGTTATATTTTGGATCAAATTGCATTTTCTCTGCAATGCAGTTATTGGTGATGCCCAAAGGAATATAACATGACGTGAAAAGCACGATTATTCAAGATCTAGGTCTCTTGTAGCCCGAAGGCAAAGAAAGGAGACAATTTTGTTGGGTTGGATTAGCCTCATGATTATACGGGCCTACTAATAAAGTGTGGACTTGTTGCCCAAAGGTCGGGTTTGCATGGGTATAATTTATGGACTTATAAATAAAGTTTTGGTTGCTATCCATATTAAGGTTAACTGATTAATAATATCTTGTTTTTTTTTAACTTTAAAGTTGTGAACATTCAAAGTTAATTGTCGTAAATCAAGTTACTTACTGATTATAACTACAAGGAGATGAGATCAAATTTAGAAATCAAACTTAGAGTTGTGGATTAAGTTGAAATCTCTTAAACCTGTTGTGAAGTGCTACTATGGAATTTAAAAAATAAAAAATAAAAGGTGGTGCTGGTCTAAAAGATTGTGCATCCAGTTGATGAGACTTAGTATGTATTAGCTACTTAAGAGTGACATCTATATCTCTAATATCTAATCTCTAATCTCTAATCTCTAATACTATAATGGAAAAGTTAGGGTTATGTAATTTGTAGACAACCCAACTTGATTGATCTAATCTCAACCACACATTTTTAAAGTCATAGTTATATTAACCATCAATTTACTTAGTTATTGTCAATTACCATAATACCCTCAAAGTTCAAATTTATTTACAACATAATTATTTACAAAAGTGACATTTATATAAAATAAAAGTTGGTACCACTACGGATAATTTGTAAAGAGTAACCATTGCGTTGTAGTGGGTAAAAGGAGTCTCAGGTTCGAGGCTAGACTACATCATAGTGTGTACTTATAAAAAAAAATAGAAAAGTAGGAGCTGAAGAAGAGAAGGAAGTACATCGCATGTGCAGAATAATAGTACCTAATAAAGAAAAAACTAATGTTCTCATGAAAGTTTGGACTAATATAAGATAAGGTGATTAATGAAAGGTACACGACAGGGCCAGCCCAACACTTATTGATGCCTAAAGCGAACTCTGAAATGAGGTCTTTTAAAAGCTTATAATAATATTTTGTTATAAATTAATATATTTTATTTAAATGTTATCTTTCGGGCTTTTTGAGATGCAAAATCATTTATTATATTACATTTCTTTTTCAATTGATAATAAAACCAATCCATTTAATCTTTGTTGAGACATTGTTGATCTTAGATAAGATTTTATTAATTTTTGTTTTAAAAAACTTCTTTCTGCCAAAGCAATAGTTACGGGAATTGTTAACATTATTCTATAAGCAATATATGCATTTGGAAAAGAATCAAGTCTTTTAATATAATTAAGTATGTCAATTGGTGTATCATTTTTCACTTGTGTAATTTCTCTTAAAATTTTCAGTTCCAAAATTAAATCTAACCCAACAATATCTGAGTTGTCATTATATTTTAATGATCGTTCAAGGTTAAGACAATCTTCTTTTGAATTTTCAATTTTTAATGACCTTAATTTCTCAATACTAAATAGAAAACCAAAAATATCTTGATATATTTTAAATTGTTCAAATCTACTTTGGAATGAAATAATTGTTTGATCTATTATGTACAAGAAGTAGTCAGTTTTAAATGATTCTTCAGAGATTTTAGAACTTCATTGTCCATAATCTCATCAAATTATTTCTTTTTACGAATAACACGTTTTTCACGAAACTTGGGTTCTATATCCATTTCAGTAGAAATTTCTTTAGCAGAAATTACAGTATTTTCTAATCCATCTTCCCTATATTTTTCAAAAAAAGAAATAAGACCTTTCAATTGTTCTATAGCAACATACATCCGCATATCCTTTGATTGAAAGTTTTTACTAACTGAAGTGAACAATATCTCATACCAAATAGTCATTCCTAACAAAAACTCAAAATTTTCTAGTTCATAAGTCGCTAAACATTCAGCTTCACTTTTTATTTTAGGTTCATCATTAACTTCGCCTAATTTCAATAAAGCATCTCTTATTTGTGAAGTTTGAAATCTTAAAGCTTTTTCACTGTCAACATGACTTTCCCAACGTATTTGTGACAATGATTTAAGAGATAGGCTGGGGATATGATCTTGTAGAATTTTTCATCTTTTAGTTGAAGAAGAAAATAATGTATATATACGTTGCAACACTCCAAAAAAAGATGTAGCTTTCAAACTACAATTAGCCATATCACAAAGTACCAAATTTAAACTATGACAACCACATGGAGTATAAAATGATCTAGGATTAATGTCTAAAAATCTTTTTTGAACACCTTGATGTTTTCCTTTCATATTAGACCCATTATCATAACCTTGTCCTCTCATGTTACTAATATAAAGTCCAATAGTATTTATTTCATTAATAATATCATCAAAAAGACATTTTCCAGTTGTATCATATACTTTTAAAAATTCTAAGAAATATTCAATGATTTGTACTGTGGTTGAAGAAGTATCCACACATTGTAATACAATAGACATTTGTTCTTGATTACTTATATCAGGAGTGCAATCAACTATGATTAAAAAATATTTTGCGTTCAAATTTTTTTTTAAAATTTTAGTTTTAATTTCATTTGCTAGCAAATTTATTAATTCATTTTGTATTCTATGTCCAAGATAATGATTATGAATTTCATTATCTTTAATTCGACGAACGTGTTCTTACATTATAGGATCAAATTCTGCAATCATTTCAATTAGGCATAAAAAGTTTCCATTATTTTCTTGATAAATGTCTTCGTTTGTCCCACGAAAGGCCAAGTTAGTTTTTGCAATAATTCTAAATAATACATTCCTCCAATGCTCCCTATCTCTATTTATTCTTTCTTGAACATGTTTGTCAATTATTTTATTTTTTAACAATCTCATTTCTAAATCACTCCATGAACTCATATTAGTAATATGCTCATTACTTATCTCATGACTCTTCAACTTAGAACTAATATTTCTCCAATCCCTACTACATTCACTTGCTAATTTACTTGTACTAGAAAGAGTATTAAATAATTTACAACAAAAACAAAATACTTTATCCAAATCTTGGGAATATACCAACTAGCTTCTTTCACGTTTTTCTCCGTTGGACAACTTTTGAATATAAAGTGATGACAAAAAATATCTTGCAAATTTATCCTTAGGAAAATCTATATCGGTAACTTTAATAGGACCATTTTCTACTAATAAATCTCTCAAACTTGTATCAATATTTGTCCACTGACTTGGATCAAATATATTTTTATTAGTGGATTCTTCTAATATTTCTTCTCTATCTTCACTATGAGTATGAGAATCAATACAATCTTGCTCATTAACCAATACTTCTCTATTTTTATTTTCATTTTTGTCTATATTGTTATCTTGTTCATTAACTAATACTTCTTCTCTATTTTCATTTTCATTAGTAACTTGTTTATCAACTAACATTTCTTCTCTATTTTCATTTGTGTCTACATTGTTAACTTGTACTAATTCTTCTTCTCCATTTTCAGTTTCATTATTGTTAACTTGTTCATTAACTAATTCATTATCTTTTTGTTTGTTTTAACAAATTTATCTAAAGCATCTTTTTGTGATTCAATTAAAGCTTCAACTTTTTTTTTGAGTTTCGAATAACCTGATTCAAAATTTTAAGTTAACATTTACATATTTAAAAATAAAAACAATAAAAATTAACACTAAATTAAGAGATTATAGAAATATAGAATTCAAATTAAAAAGAGGAGATTAGAACAATACTACCAAACGGGCTGCGAGAGAATGAGGCGCTGCCAGGTTGCCAGCGCTGGTCAGTCGAGAGAGGGAAGTGAGGGCAGTGCGCCAGTCGAGCGGGGGAAGCGACTGGAACTGGAAGCCGGAAGGCACAGCCACCGAGCCGCACAACGCAGCCGAGTAGCGAGGGCGAGGCCGCGACGGCAGTGGGAGGGGCCGGTCTGGCCTTGGGCTAGGGCGACTAGTAAGTTCTGGCTTTTTGGAGGACTAGTGGACTGGGAGATGCGACTAGTAAGTTCAGACGAGTAGCGAGGGCGACTGGGCAAGGGCATTGGGACTGTGGGAGGATTAGAACTTCTAATCTCCTCTCTGATTGGGCGAGGGAAGTGGAGGTCGGATTCGGAGTCGTTGAGGGAGCGATCAGACTATCGGAGGAGTCGATCTCGACGGAAAGAGAGTGGGCGATGAGGTAGACTGAGGAAGAGAGAGATTCAGAGAAGGGCGAGCGCTCAAGTAGGGATTTTGGAGGGAGAGACGGAGAGTCAGAAAGAATTTCGGGGAAGAGAGAGAGAGTTCTGGCTTTGAGAAATGAGAATTGGGATTTGGGAATTATAGAGGCTCTTTAAGAGGCCTTTTTGGAAACCAAAGAGCTGTTGGAAACCAAAGAGACAACCGAAGGTGAAGAGGCGGGAGGCTTTTTCAGTACATTAAAAAAAAAATTGAGGCCTAAAGCCCTTGCTTGGGTCGCTTGGGCCTTGGGCCGGCCCTGGTACACGAGCACATCTTTAAGATAGTTGAGAAATTTCATGGACTTAAGAGGTTGAGATGGCTATTCCACAAAACTGGAGATTAGATTATTTGATTTCGATCAGTACCAATAAGGAGGAAAAGGAAAAGAAAACAAATAAAGAAAGCAGGCACATTAATGCACAGTAATGCAGGTGCATAAACTGTTTGGTGGAACAAATAGGAATTTCAAGTTTTAAGGAGGGAAGCCACAATTTAAGGAGATAAGTGCCAAGAAATTTGATGGATGCAAGATGTCTGTTTCAAGTTGCTATTTCTGCCACAAACCAAATCATTTCAAATTATTTTAAGAAGAATTGTCACAAGTTCAAAAAGGGTTAGTTAAAAGGATTCTGATTTTTGGAAAACGTACTGAATCTGTGTCAGTGTTGTTTTTTAATCCAATTTATTAGAATTCACATTAGGATCTTGGTGGATAGACAATGATTCATCTATTTATGTCTCTTATTAAGGGGTTCATAAGCCACAGGGTGTCAACTAAGGGTGAGCTAGTGCTTTTCAGTCAGGGATGAGAATGGTGTTTCATTTCAATCCACATGAGTCAGTTAAATCTATCTTAGTAGTTCTACAGATTATTTCACATCATGTTGCTCTCTCATTCATATATCCATACTATCCTCGGCTAGATATCCTCTAGTTTTGTCGGTAATAAAATTGATCTCTTGTTTTAAGTTATGTATCAATTGACTCTGCTATTCTTGTTGATGGTCTTTATAACTTGACCCTTGTTATGTTTGATTGACCGAATAAAGTTGTTCTTCTTTATCTCATTTTGATTCTTATTCTCTATGTCATAGGTATTCGGATCACATCTCTAAGGAAAGATTGTGACAATTGTTAGAGATGTGTTGTAGGGCCGGTTCTGTTGATTCCCATTAGTGTATGAGTTGGATTAAAGGCAATCTTATTCATAAATAATAATAGTAAGAATGGGAGGTATTCTAGTCAATACATTGCCAGAAGTTGTTCACATTGGTCCGTTTTCGTGCTTACAATTAGTGATCATAGATTTTTCGTCTCCTTCATTGTCATTTCTCTTGATAGGAATATGTCTACCTGTTGGAAAAGTAGTATAATGTTTTATAGACCTCTATGGCATTCAAGTTGGAAGGTGAGTATCAACTCGAGCAAAAAAACGGTTTTGTTAGAGCATCCACTATCGTCATAGCCAAATTTTGCACTGATATGGGTTACATGACATGGCCCCTCCTGGGCCATCAGATCCCCCCAGATCCCGCTCTTCCCTGATCATCAGGTCAATAGAAGTCCCACGGTCTTCTGTCGCCTCAGGCCCACAGGCAAACGGGTCCGACCCGGCCCGTTAAGGTCCCAGACCCGTTTGCCTCTCTTATAAATACCAGACTCCCTCCTCACTTCACAAGGTAATCACTCTCTCCCCACCTGAACCCTAGCTGCCCAGTTTCTTTTCAGTGACTGACTAGATCTTCGGAGGGCCTGTCGCCGAGACTTCTCCCGGTGTTTCTAGGCAGTGTGCAGGTACAGAAGACCGAGCCGAGCTACTGGATCCGAGCCGAGCACCCGGCCTTTACCTCTCTGCTCCTACTTCCGAGCCGAGCTACTTGATCTGAGCCGAGCACCCAGCCTCTACCCCTCGGCTGCTACCCCCGAACCGGTCCTACTCTCCAGGGTCGAACCGACGCTAGTACTATAGTTTCTATTTCACAAATTACAAGAAATCACACCTGCTGCCCCCACACTCCAAAAAAAAACAACATCAGGTTGGCACCGTCTGCGAGAACATCTATTAGTACTGTCGCCAGACCGAGCCCGGTCAGGGACGTCACCTTGAGTCCGAGCTCTCCCATGGCTCCCAAAGCCAGAAGGGCCGTCACCTCGGCAAGACATCCAGACCCTTCACATCACAGCCACGCAGATGCCCAGGGTTCCAACCAACCTCGGGTAAACAGCGTGGCCAGACCTTCGAATGCGATTGATTTACGCCGCGTCATCTCAGATCGGTAGGCCAGCCGGACTAAGGGAGAGGCCGCTTCCAACTCGGTCTCGAACCATCACCGATGGCCGTTCCAGGTGCGCGATCCAAAATACAGCCGCTCGCCCTGTGGACCTCTGCCCCCGCAGGACCCGGAGGGGCAAGCCCCTGTCACAAGGGTCGAGTTCCAAAATTTCCGAGACGAAATTCTCCAAGCCATCCGAGGCAGCCAGAGCATCGAGGACCGTAATAGTTCTGACCCACGGTCAGAAACAGGAGGTAGCGAATCCCACGGATTGGCCCGCCCCCAGGAACAGGCAGACACCGTTCTTCTTTGTCTATAGGAGATGGATAACCGCCTCGCCTATCTCGGCGAGGGCGGATCTGCACCCGGTCGCGGTCATCGGCAGACTAGACCCCCATCCCCCCCCCCAAATCTTAGAAGCCGAGATCTCTCGGAATTTTAGGCCTCCTCAATTGGAGACCTACAATGGAGAGGGTAATCCCGCTGATCACATGGAGGGGCTTAAGACTCTCATGATGATTCACAGTGCTGCGGATTCCCTCCTCTGCCGCGCCTTCCCTGTTACCCTTCGTGGTCCGGCTCGGGAATGGTTCTCAAAACTTACCCCCGGCTCGGTCTTCTCGTTCGAACAATTGGAGGCAGGCTTCCTAGCCCACTTCGTGACCAGTAGGAAGGTCGAGAAGACGAGCGCTGACCTAATGGACCTCAAACAGAAGGATGGGGAATCCCTCCATGAGTTCGTTCGGAGGTTCACCGCCGAGGCGAGGTCTATCTCCTCCATCGACGCGGGTGTTGCCTCCGCAGGTTTCTGGCACAATGTCCGCCACGGCCAGCACAAGGCTTCCTTAGCCAAAAAGCCACCCGTGGACTTCCCCGACCTACTCAACAGGGTCGAGAAGTATATTCGGGTCGAGGAGGCCGTCAATCCCGAGGGCACCAAAGAAGCCACCGCAAAGGGAAAGCGTAAGGCTGATGATGCGGAGCTCTTCAAGAAACCTGCAAAAGAAACGGCTGTTCTCAAGAAGGTCCCCCCGGTCCCCCGATTCGAGAGATATATGCCCCTGACTCAGAACGTCTCGACAATCTTGATGGAGATCGAGAATAAAGGGATCATCCGATTCCCTCCCTGACCGAACAACAACGGCAATAAGCGAGACCAAAGGTTCTACTGCCGCTTCCACCGAGACTCCGGGCACGAGACAGATCATTGCCGAGCCCTCAAAGACGAGATCGAAGCCCTCATACAATGTGGGGGTCTGAGGGAGTTCGCCCGGGCCAATACCAAAGACCGGAGAGAACCGAGGAGCCCGAGGCTTTTGCCTCTTCCACGGACGACTAGCCGGCAGCCCGAGCGGTACCCCGAACCCGAGGAAACAAGAGGACCGGCTATCCTGCACTGCGTCCACGGCGGACCCATGGGAGGGGAATCCAATACCTCTCGCAAAGCTTTCGTTCGAGAGGTTAACTCTGTTCAGGACCATCCCTCCCCTTGGGTTCAGCAGTGGGCGGTCTCCTTCTCTGGAGAAGACCTCGAAGGCGTCTGGCTTCCCCACTGCGATGCCCTCGTCATCAGCCTAGTCATGGCCAACTTTGAGGTCCGCCGTATCCTGGTAAACAATGGAAGCTCGGTTAATATCATTTTCTTGGAAGCATTTGAGAACCTCAAACTCCCAAGAGAAAAGCTGAAGCCGGCCGGTTACACCCTTCACGGGTTCTCGGGCATCCCTGTGCAAATTGAGCAAATTGTGACACTAGATGTAACTGCAGGCATGAACCCCATCCTCCGAACCGAGTCGATGGATTTCATGGTGGTCAACGTCAAGGCAGCATACAATGCCATCCTCGGCCGACCCGGGCTCTGTTCGTTCTAGGCCGTCCCCTCGGCCTACCATCTGAAACTGAAGTTCCTCACCGACTTCAGGGTCAGGGTCGTCCGAGGCAACCAGAAGTCGGCATGTACGTGCTACATGACTGCGGTCAGGGGCGGGGTGTATCCCCTCAATGCAGTGGATCTCCCTTTCGAGAAAAACCATTCGGAGTCAGAACCGGTGGACGAACTGGAGGAAATCTCGTTTGCGGCGGAAGACAAATCCAAACATTTCGGTGTGAGCCGCACCCTGTCCCCTGACTTGAAGCCGGGCCTGATTGATTGCGTCCGCCGCAACATCGACCTTTTTGCATGGACCCCGTCCGACATGCCCGGGATTTCAGAAGATCTGATTATGCACCGACTGAGCATCACCCTGGGCTCCAAGCCCAATCATCAGAAGCGGCGCAAGTTCGCCCCGGAGAGGCAACAAGCCCTAAAGGTTAAGGTGGACAAACTATTGTCCGCTCGGTTCATTTAGGAGGTCAGCTATCCCGAGTGGCTGGCTAACGTCGTGATGGTGAAGAAGGCCAGCGGAAGCTGGAGGATCTGCGTAGACTTCACAGACCTCAACAAGGCGTACCCAAAAGACCCTTTCCCTCTCCCGAGCATTGACGCCCTAATTGACGCAACGTCAGGTCACGAGCTGCTGACCTTCATGGATGCCTTTTCAGGCTACAACCAAATTCGCATGTTTCCTCCCAACATCGCCGAGATGTCTTTTGTAAACGACCAAGGTCTTTACTGTTACCGGGATATGCCCATCGGGCAAAAGAACGCCGGAGCCACCTACCAAGACTCGTCAGCCGGGTCTTCAAAAATCAGATCGGTCGCAACATGGAAGTATTCGTGGATGACATGCTCGTCAAAAGCTGGCAAGGGCAGGACAATGTGGACGACCTTGAAGAAGCATTTGGCGTCCTCCAATCCCATGACATGAGGCTTAATCCTGCAAAGTGTGCCTTCGGCGTCTCCTCTAAAAAATTCCTGGGGTTCGTCGTCTGCCAGCGAGGCATAGAGGCAAACCCCGAAAAAATCCAGGCCATTATTGATATGCCCCCTCCCAAAAATGTTAAAGAGGTTTAGCACCTAACGGGGAGGCTAGCGGCTATCGGCCGCTTTCTCTCAAAATCTGGGGAGAAGTCACTCCCTTTCTTCAAGGCTCTCCGAGGAGCCAAAGGCTTTGAGTGGGGGGACACCCAGCAACAGACGTTCGAACAGCTGAAGTCCTATCTCGCCAACCCTCCACTCCTGAGTAAACCCGAACCGAGCGAATCACTACAGTTGTATCTCTCAGCCTCGGAGAGCGCCCTCAGTGCCGTTCTCGTTCGGGAAGATGACAGCATCCAGAAGCCTCTGTATTATGTAAGCAAAGTCTTGCTTTCGGCAGAGACCAGATATGCTAAAATGGAGAAGGTAGCCTATGCACTTATGATGGCCGCGCGTAAGCTTTGCCCTTATTTCCAAGCCCACTCTATTCAGGTCCTCACAGACCAGCCTCTCAAAGCCGTCCTTCACAAGCCCGAAACCTCCGACCGCTTGGTCAAGTGGTCGATTGAGCTGATTCAGTACGACATCAGCTACCAGCCCAGGATAGCCATCAAGGGGCAGGCCCTCGCCGAATTCATCACGGAATGAACTATTTTTGAGCCATCCGTCATCTAGGAGACCAACCTGATGTGGGAGGTTTATGTCAACGGCTCGTCTTGCGAGGGAGGAAGCGGAGCGGGCGTCATTTTGAAGGGTCCCGATAATTTCGTCCTTCAGTATTCTCTCAGTCTGAATTTCCCAGCTTCAAACAACGATGCAGAATATGAAACTATGATCGCCGGGCTCACCCTGCCATGCAAGGCTAGATCCAGACATATCAAGGCCTTTAGTGACTCCCGGCTCGTGGTCAACCAAATCACCGGGGAGTACGAAGCTTGTGATGCTCGAATGGTGCAGTACCTGGCAGTAGTCTATCACCTCTTGGCGTCTTTCAAATACCACTCGGTAGAATGGATCTCCAGGGAACAGAATGCCCAGGCAGATTCATTATCAAAGCTTGCCTCGTCATCCTTCAAGGGCTCGACCGCACTGTTCTGATCGAAGTCCTCCTTAAGCCCAGCATCGATCTCCGTGAAGCCTCCTGCCTCACCACTGATCTCCACCTAGACAACTGGACGAAGCCCATTCGAAAATTCCTTTCGGACGGCGAGCTCCCTCAAGAACGGGCCGAAGCAAGAAGGATCATGGTCCACTCTGAAAGATTCGCCCTGATCGACGGAACCCTCTTCAAGCGCTCATACACGATAGATGATGGTAAGCCCTACCTCCATTGCCTAGCTCTCGACGAGGCAAAGTACGCTCTGAAGGAACTGTACGAGGGGATCAGCAGATGTCACATGGGGAGCAGATCGCTCGCCCGAAAGGCCCTAAATCATGGGTACTACTGGCCGACAATGCTGCAAGACTTCCAGGATCTCGTCAAAAAATGCAGCCCATGCCAAAGATTCTCGTCGGTGAAGAGGCTCCCCCATGCCAACCTCCGACCCCTGTCCAGTCTGACCTCTTTTGCTATGTGGGGGATGGACCTAGTCGGCCCCTTCCCGTAAGCAACAGGCCAAAGGAAATTTCTGGTGGTGGCCATCGACTACTTCACAAAGTGGATTGAGGCAGAACCCCTAGCCACGATCACCGAGCATCAAACTCAATAATTTTTCTGGAGGAACATCATCTGCCAATTCGGGATCTCGCAGGTGCTCATCACCGACAATGGGACCCAGTTCGCGGGGAAAAACTTTCGAAAGTTCTCTGAAGACATCGGCATTCAACAACGCTTCTCATTGGTATGCCATCCTCAATCAATCGACCAAGCCGAAAATGAGAACAGCCAGATCCTAGCCGGCCTCAAGAAGTGGCTGGATAATTCGCCAAAGGGGTTATGGGTCGACGAGCTGCCCAGCGTACTCTGGGCGCACCAAACAACTAAATGGATCCCCACGTGCAAATCCCTATTCCACGTCACCTACGGTGCCGAGGCTGTTATTCCGCTAGAGATCGGCCTCCCCTCGCCCAGGATCATGACCTTCAACAAAGAGGACAACTCTTCAGACCTCAGAGCCAATCTGGACCTCATCGACGAGGTCAGGAAGAGATCCGCCATTCGAAGAAGCATATACCAACAAAGGATTGAGAAATTCTACAACAAGAAGGTCCTCCCGACGGATATCAAACGAGGTGACCTCGTGCTCAGAATGCTGGCGGAATCCCACCCTAGAAGAAAGCAGAAACTATCGCCTAATTAGGAGGGTCCTTACAAGGTCTCCAAAGTGGTACGTGTAATATCCCGAAGTTTTTATTTAATGAGAAATGTTAATTTTTACGTGTTGTGCACGTACAAATTTTGTATGCATATTTTCTTATAAAAATTATCTTTTATAACATGGACAATTATTTCTTCCTTTCTCATTATTTTTTTTCTAAAAAGCCTATTTTATAATGCCTAAACTTGTTTCTTAAATTAAGCCCAGCCTAATAAATTAAAGTATTTTATTAAATAGCCTATGAGCCTAAAGCCCACTATTTTTTAGGCCCACAAACTTAATTAATCTTTTAATTGCCACAACTTGTCATGTAGACACAATTAGTGGAATTAAATTTGTACAACTTTATAATAGGTGGGTACTAGGGAGTACGTGCACACACTAGAGTGTGCAATGCACACCCTAGAGAGTGGCCGGTTTTGAGCAAGAAGAGAGGGAGAGTGGGTGTAGTTGAGGGGAGTGGGTATGTGATCATGGAAGTTACTACAACTTCCCAATTCATCTTGGTCCTTAATCCATAACTCCTAGATTGAATCTTAGCCTTCCATTCTCAACCTAAAAATGTATAAATACCCTTTAGCTATTCTTCTCATGAAGCCACTGAACAATTCATTAAGAAGAAAAAGATTAAGAGAGCAAAAGATTGAGAAGTAGTAGTGAGTGTACATTTGTGTGTTCCAACCAAGTAGAGGCCGGCCAATCATCCAAGGAGCACAAGAGGAGGCTCGGGTTCCATACAAACAAGGAGGATAAGGCAAATTGCAATACATTCTAGGAGGAGAAAGCTACTTTCTTGCATTCTAGGAGTTTTCATTCGTTTCTTCAACTATAGGTGGGTGTTTCTCAATACTTCTATATGTGGATACCATGCTAGGGACGTTTGCTAAAATAGTTGAGAAGAAATTGATAAATTGTAGTCTCATGTTTGGTTGGTTAGAGATAAAATAGTAGTTTAAAGAATGATTGTTAAGATGATTGCTAATGAATAAAGATGTGAAATTGAAGTGCTAGAATTAATCTTATCATCATTCTTTATATCTATAAATTATGCTATGTGAGACAAATTTGTACTTATGAGACACAAATGACTAAATGCATCTTGTAGAATTAATTATTTGAATTAGAACAATTCAATTGTAGAGAACAAGATCTAGTGCTTTAATCTTGGTAATGGGTTGATAAAGTATTAAATAGAGACATAAAGTGAATTTTGGGAAGCTAGATTTATAAATTATGTAGAAATGGAAAGCGTTCTCAATGTTGAAATTATGGACATAAAACACAGAATATGACTCAATATATGTTTTTATAAAGCAAATAATGACTATAAAAATACTGGTTTACCGTATTTTCGTATAATTTACATTCTGGAAATTTTGACTCAAAAAGAGAAGAAAAAGAACTAAAAACATTTTTGGGAATTTGAAAAACCTAGTAGCACAGTCGACCGATTAGATTGAAACAGTCGACTGCTCAGAGTATTTGTTTTCGAGTTCAAATCTTTGCGGAACAGTTGACCAGTTATATTGAAACAGTCGACCGTCTTGATTATTTTTTTGAGTTCAAACCCTTGCGGATCAGTCGATCGACAACACTTTGACAGTCGACTACCCTGACCATTGATTTTCGAGTTGTAAATCCTCACAGAACAGCCGACTGTTCATGTTTTAACAGTCGACTGTCCTAAAGTTTCAACTAATATCTGGATTTTCGTGAAAGAACTTTCTATAACCTGTGGCCCAGTATGAATAAGGATTTGAGACTATTTTTGGCAAGCAAAAACTTATTATTTTTATTAGTTCAAATTGTCCTTGAATAAAGAAAAATACATGCCTTGTTTAAAAGAGTTTTGAAATGAGTTTTGGCAATGAGAGTGTAAATTTTTGATAAAATGACAGTACGGTAATTTCATGGTGGTTGAATGAGCTATGAATATGATAGGTTAGAAAAATGAATTCTTTTGTTTATGCATGAGTTTGTACATGAAAGTGAAATTGATTGTTATGATGAATTATGAAAGATTTTATGAGCATGAATATACAAATACTATGAACATGAAAGGAAAATTAATGTTAATCATGAAAAAGACTTTATGACTGTGAAAACTCGATTTTGTGATTATGAATTGAAATTGAGAACTAGAGTGTAGTTAAGCCTCATACCGGCATTGAAAAGAGATATGTTGAAATGAAATTTGAGATGAAAAGACCAAGATTGGGTCATGTTACATCAATGGTTAAGACCGGTATAGTGGAAAGACTAACTCTAGAGAATCGATTTTTTGTTCATGATTCAAATAACTAAGGATTAGATACATAGTGAAGAGGTAATGAAAATAAGAGAAAAATACAAGTATGAGGGCCTCGGAGCTACGAGGTGAGAGTATTCACAGGCTGTCTTCACGATGTGTCGTGACATGACGTGGATGTCTCTAGGAGTCCGTACTGCAGGCGACGCTCGTGGGGTGTTTGGTGACTGCGGGTGGTGTCATGTCCCATGACGGAGGCTGAATTGTCCACAGGCTGTCTTCACGATGCGTCGTGACATGACGTGGGATTCTCCTCCAGGCTGTCTGGACATAAGCTCGTAACTCATAGAACATCTAGGATACTTATCGTAGTTACAGTAGTAGTTAAGTCATGATGAGTGATTGAACCCTACAAGATGAAGAACGGTTAAGGGCATGCCCTCAGACCTATGTAGTATGAGATGCATAGAATCTGAACAAGTGCGCATTAGTGTCATGTAATATAACAACTGCATCAAGGACTAAGTGCACCGCACAACACGACATCAATAGGATAGCCCCTTTAGCTTTGTCTGTGAACAAGTTTGTGGTTTGTTAAGCATTTGAGAATCGTTATACTGTTTTCGGCAAAGAGAGGATAGCCGTGCATAATATTTCGTCAGTTGAATGAACTGACATGCCCATAGTTTTATGTAGGGCAAAGTGATTAACAAGAATGCATGCTGAGTAAAAGATGATCCAAGTGTTGTACATTTCAATTCATGTAATTTGTTGTAAAATTGCTTCCGCTGTAAATATGTAATGAAAGTGTAAACTCTGATGTACAAAAGTTTTTATTTTCTTGTAAAATTGTACGAAAGAAGTGTAAAGATCCTGTAGAACATCGAATTCAGTTGTATTTGGAATTCGGGATGTTACAGGCCCGGGCACATACCGACAAGCAGACCTGGGGGGCAGGATAATCAAGAGGCCCTGGAATGCGGAGCACCTCATTAAGTTCCTCGAAGGAGAGGGCTAAACTTATGTAACCATTCCATTGTAGTTGGCACTTACATGCTTTTCCTTTTTGTAAATACCAGTGTAATTTTGATTTTCTCCTACACTTTTTAAAATTTTTCCTTCCATGTTAAAGGGGCTCGACATTCGGCATTGACCTCAAGCCACGCCCTATCTTTCTCAAGCTAACTGGGCTACGGGCTCGGCAGTGCCTCCGAGCCACAACCCAACAACTCTTCCATGTTAAGGGGGCTCGACATTCGGCATTGACCTCGAGCCACGCCCTACCTTTCTCAAGCTAACTGGGCTACGCGCTCGGCAGTGCCTCCGAGCCACAATCCGACAACTCTACCATGTTAAGGAGGCTCGACATTCGCATTGACCTCGAGCAACGCCCTAGCTGTAGCGCCCCGAATTTCCAATATGATATCTCAGAAATACGTGTCACAATTTCCAGCATCAACTTCAATTATACTAGTAAATATAGCTAAAAATACAGATAATATTTTTCAACTTTTTTTTTTACATTAGTTCATTACAAAACACACCGGAAAAACAAACACCTTGAATTACAATATTTCTTTTACAATACATTCTTTTACAATTTACATAAGCCATAACATTAATTCTATCTCATGCATCCAAATCCCAAGCTACAAGCACCTACCTGTAAAACATGAGGCTAGAGATAACCCTAATTCCCAAACAACAGGGGTCAGCCATAACGGTATGAGTGACATAAAAATAAATGCAACATAAATAAAACATAAGACATGGAATCATAAACAACATGTATCAACAACACGAAATAAAAGAAGTAAGGAATAACAATAAGTAAAACATGAAAACATCAAGTGATACTAGACTAAGTGTCAAGTGTAGAAAAACAGGAAAACAATATGCATAAAACCAAGTCAAGAAAACATCAATACTATATGTTGACTCTCTAATGCGCTTGTCAAATTCTATGCATCCCACTCTCCATAGATCCGGTGCAAGCCCTTAACGTTCTCCACTTGATATGGTTTAATCCCCCGTTATGCAACTAATCCTACTACAATGACTACTATGGGATATAGATAAACTATAAGTATTAGCCCACGCCCCGATAATATCGGAGGTCAATCTCTATCCACAGATAATTCCGGAGACTATTTCACTCACACCTCGGAATCTTCGAGAATACTCCACACCGCAAGCTATGGCGCCTCATCACACGAATACCCCATGTGCGTCGCCTCGACCACGATAATTTCGGAGATCAATCCCACACCTCAGGTAATTCCGGAGACTATTTTACTCACATCTCGATAATTTCGGGGATTATCTCACACTGCAAGCCATACTGAGGTCTATAACCCATGTTCTGATTTCATCATATCACTATCTAGTGCATGTCCTTATCTTTTAAGTTATTTAAATTAATTTACGAATCTCCTAGAGTTGGTCTACCCTACCGGACTTAACTCAACTGATCAACAACAAACCTTAACAGGCCAAACCATAAACTTTTTACTACCGGTATACTAGGGTCCCATACACCCTCTAGAGACTCACAACTTAACCATTAATACAAAACTTTCATTACAACTCATACTTCTTTTATATTAAGGAAACGTCTCGAAAATACTATAAACTGTAGCAAAATGATATTTAGAACAGTAGGTTATTAATCCAAAAATAATAAAGAATCAATCGTTTAAAAGAACATCAGGAAATCTCGCGAAAACATCAGTTAGAGCAGTGGCAGTCGACTGCATACTGTAGTCGGTCGACTGTCCCGCGTAAAAATCCAAAACTTCAAGAAAACTTTATTCAGAGTGGTGGAAGTCGACTCTATAAAGTGGTCAGTCGAATGTCCCGCATGAAAATCCAAAACTTCAAGAAAACAATAATCAGAGTGGTGGTAGTCGACTTTATAAAGTGGCCAATCGACTGTCCTGCATGAAAATCCAAAACTTCAAGAAAACACTGTAGCTAGGATCGCGATGGTCGACTGTCGTACCTGCAGACTGTAGTTTGAGCTTGTGCATGTTTCAACCGATACGGTGTTTTACTTTATAAAAATGAAATCTGTAAAATGTACATTCCTGAGATGATCAAACGTGACTTGTAGAGTATATAGGAGTTCATAAAACAAATCAAAACCACCTCGATTTAATAAAATAGCAATCTACTGAATTTCTTCGAAATAAGACATGAATATGTGCATATATCAGAATAGGGTAGTTGAGAATCAATTATGCGTCAAAAATAACTTTGTAAATAGGGGATACATTGTTCAAAACTATCTCAGTGCTAAAATAATCAAGATTAAGTCAAATCTCTATAAAATTCACAAAATTCAATTCCTTCAAAAAACAATGAAATGGAGTGTAGGCATATATGTGATTATGGTATATCTAAATTATCAAGAAACCATTGTAGTACGCCATATAGAATTCTAATTCATCTCAGTAATTGAAAACAACTCAAATCCAATTGAAGATTTCACATAATCACAAAACCAATTTTTGGTCATAATGTATCAGACCCGAAAACCAAACCTCTTTCTCAAAACATCAAAACTTGATTTTTAGATGCTCTGGCCTACTGAACTTGCCCTACTTCACTGGGAACTTCTTCCCACTCTGACTAGCTGCTGGCCTCTTATTCCTATTTCAGGTCTCTTGCTTTTTCTGGAACTGGTCCATATCCTCTTCTATCATAGCTGCTCTCCTGACTAGCTTATCAAACATCCTTATGCCCAAAGGAATCATCCTTGAACTCAAATTCGGCCTCAAGCCCTGCTCGAATTTCTTGTCCTTCTCCACTTCATCAACAATCAGCTCCGGTGCATACCTTGACAGTTGAGCGAACATAGTCTATGAATTCACACACTAACATGTTGCCTTGCTGCAGATTCAAGAATTCTGTTGCCTTCTTCTCCTGAATATCCAGAGGAAAAAAAAGATCCCTGAACTTATCCATAAAAGCTTCCCAAGTCACTTGCTGATCTCCAAAAGTCCTCTTCACTGACTGCCACCAGACGCCGGCATCCTTCTCCAACTGCATAGTAGCCAATTTCACCTTATTGACTGCTGGGGTTTCCAAGACTTCGAAGACTATCTCCATTTGTCTAATCCAATCATCCGCAACATTTGGATCAGACAGCCCCCAAACACTGGCAGCTTCATCTGCTTGAAGGACTCAACCTGCTTGATAGGATCAACATTGACAAACACTGGTCCAGCCCCCTGATTGTGATTCTGATTCTGTGCCATATTAGCTGTCATGAATACATTCAAGATCTGATACACCCTGGCAATCTCAGTCTCAAGATAAAGTCCAGCTCCATTAGAACTACCAGCCCCATCACCATTAGCACCATTCCTGGTTCTGGGTCTTGCCATTTTTTTTGAATTCTACAAAATGAGAGTAAAGTTAGAGCATCATAACACAATTCATATTCACATCAGTACCCCATGGCAAAACCACAACCATACCCCAAACCAAAACATCATGTTCTAACTATGTGATACTCACACTCTAATGCTCACACCTAGGTACTCACGCTCTAGTGTCCACACCTAAGTTTATTTTTATACCATGTTTATTATTACTATTGAAGCGTGCTCTAATACCAATCTCTGTAGCGCCCCGAATTTCCAATATGATATCTCAGAAATACGTGGCACAATTCCCAGCATCAACTTCAACTATAATAGTAAACATAGCCAAAAATACAGATAATATTTTTCAACATTTTTTTTTATACATTAGTTCATTACAAAACACAGCGGAAAAACAAACACCTTGAATTACAATCTTTCTTTTACAATTTACATAAGCCATAACATCAATTCTATCTCATGCATCCAAATCCCAAGCTATAAGCACCTACCTGTAAAACATGAGGTCAGAGATAACTCTAACCTCCAAAGTACATGGGTCAGCCATAACGGTGTGAGTGATATAAAAATAAATGCAACATAAATAAAACATAAGAAATGGAATCATAAACAACATGCATCAATAGCACGAAATAAAAGAATTAAGGAATAACAATAAGTAAAATATGAAAACATCAATTGAAACAAGACTAAGTGTCAAGTGTAGAAAAATAGGAAAACAACATGCATAAAACCAAGTCAAGAAAACATCAATACTATATGCTGACTCTCTAATGCATACTTGTCGGATTCTATGCATCCCACTCTATATAGGTCCGGTGTAAGCCCTTAATGTTCTCCACTTGATAGGGTTTAATCCCCCGTTATGCAACTAATCCTACTACGATGACTACTACGAGATATAGATAAACTGTAAGTATTAGCCCACGCCCCGATAATTCCGGAGGTCAATCTCTATCCATAGATAATTCCGGAGACTATTTCACTCACACATGGGAATCTTCAAGAATACCCCACACCGCAAGCTATGGCGCCTCATTACACGAATACCCCATGAGTGTCGCCTCGACCCCGATAATTCCGGAGATCAATCCCACACCACAGGTAATTTCGGAGACTATTTCACTCACACCTCGATAATTCCGGAGATTATCTCACACCGCAAGCCATACTGAGGTCCATAACCCATGTTCTCATTTCATCATATCACCATCTAGTGTCTGTCCTTATCTTTTAAGTTATTTAAATTAATTTACGAATCTCCTAGAGTTGGTGTACCCTACCAGACTTAACTCAACTGATCAACAACAAGCCTTAATAGGCCAAACCACAAACTTTCAACTGCCGGTTTACTAGGGTCCCACACACCCTCTAGAGACTCACAAAACCATTAATACAAAACTTTCATTACAACTCATACTTCTTTTATATTAAGGAAACATCTCGAAAATACTATAATCTGTAGCAAAATAATGTTTAGAACAGTAGGTTATTAATCCAAAAATATTAAAGAATCAATGGATTAAAAGAACATCAGGAAAACTCGCGAAAACATCAGTCAGAGCAGTGGCAGTCGACTGCATACTGTAGTCATTTGATTGTCCCGCATAAAAAACCAAAATTTCAAGAAAACATTATTCAGAGTGGTGGCAGTCGACTGTATATAAAGTGGTCGGTCGACTGTCCCGCATGAAAATTCAAAACTTCAAGAAAACATTAATCAGAGTGGTGGTAGTCGGCTGTATAAAGTGGTCAGTCGACTGTCACGCATGATAATTCAAAACTTCAAGAAAACACTACAACCAGGATCGCGACTGTCGACTGTCGAAAGTAACCGGTCGACTGTCGTACCTGCAGACTGTAGTTTGAATTTGTGCATGTTTCAACCGATACAGTGTTTTACTTTATAAAACTGAAATCTTTAAAAAGTACATTCCTGAGATGATCTAACGTGACTTGTAGAGTATATAGGAGTTCATAACACAAATCAAAACCACCTCGAATTAATAAAATAGCAATCTACTGAATTTCTTCGAAATAAGACATGAATATGTGCATATATCAGAATAGGGTAGTTGAGAATCAATTATGCGTCAAAAATAACTTTGTAAATAGGGGATACATTGTTCAAAACTATCTCAGTGCTAAAATAATCAAGATTAAGTCAAATCTCTATAAAATTCACAAAATTCAATTCCTTCATAAAACAGTGAAATGGAGTGTAGGCATATATGTGATTATGGTATATCAAAATCATCAAGAAACCATTGTAGTATGCCATATAGAATTCTAATTCATCTCAGTAATTGAAAACAACTCAAATCCAATTGAAGATTTCACATAATCACAAAACCAATTTTTGGTCATAATGTATCAGACCCGAAAACCAAACCTCTTTCTCAAAACTTCAAAACTTGATTTTTAGATTCAATAACCGTTCTTGTAATTCATTAAACTCATTCACAATCATTCACAATAATTTACCCATGCATATAAGCAGTTATAACGATCATTAATCAAGTTTTACTCTACAAAGAACCCCAAACAGAGGTTATGCATTTCATCCATTTTATCCATTTTATGATCATTTTATCCATTTTATGCAATATCATCATACGACACATCATAACAAGTCAAAACAGCAACTATATGGAAGAAAACAACCTACTCATGATTTCTATTAGGTTCTTTAACAATCATAAGTCAACAAATTAGGGTTTTGGTCATCAATGGTATGGTTTCATGAAAAGATTCAATTTTTATTTATCTAGAACAATAAGAAAACAAACACAAATCACTCACCTCTTTGAAGACTCAACCGAAGAATATAAAGAATAAGAAAAAGTCCTCATTCGCAAGAAAACCAAGAATCCTCGCTTGAAAACTCCAAGAAATAATAATAAGAAATCCCTTTGTGTTGTGTAGCAAAGCGATGGCTGCACCCCACCATAATATAGGCCGGAATCAGGGTGTCTAGGGTTTTGAATAGATTTGCAAAATGCCTCTTTTAAAATATACCTTTACATATATAAATCCTTATACTTGGAAATCAAATAAAACCAACTTAATTGAGTTTAAAAAAAAAAACAACCGGCCTACAACCAGCTGGCACTGGTTGAAAACCCAGGAAACGAAATTTGCACTTTTACCGCTCTAAGTGGCAATTTTGCAAAAAGACCCTTCTTTTTGTAATATTTTCAAATAGGTCCAATAATTATCAGAAAAATTCAGAAAATTCACAAATATTATTTAATAATAAATAATGGGTTTCTCCAAAATAATTTTTGACTTTAAACTTCCCATGAAAATATTTTCACGTGTTTTGCACGTTTAAAAAGATAAATTTTCAGAAAAAATATTTATTAAATCACCGAAAATCATTTTAATTCATTTATTAATCTTAAAAGTATTATTTAAAAATTGGGGTGATACGCTAGCTTTCTTAAGCTAACTGGGCTATGCACTCGGCAGTGCCTCCGAGCCACAACCCGACAACTCTTCCAAGTTAAGGGGGCTCGACATTCGGCATTGACCTCGAGCCATGCCCTAGATTTCTCAAGCTAACTAGGCTACGCGCTCGGCAGTGCCTCCGAGCCACAACTCGACAACTCTTCCATGTTAAGGGGCTCGACTTTCTGCATTGACCTCGAGCCACGCCCTAGCTTTCTCAAGCTAACTGGGCTACGCACTCGGCAGTGCCTCCGAGCCACAAGCCGACAACTCTCCCATATTAAGGGGGCTAGATATTTTGCATTGACCTTGAGCCACGCCTTAGCTTTCTTAAGCTAACTGGGCTACGCGCTCGGCAGTGCCTCCGAGCCACAACCCGACAACTTTCCCATGTTAAGGGGGATCGACATTAGGAATTGACCTCGAGCCACGCCCTAGCTTTCTCATGCTAACTGGGCTATGCGCTCAAGCCACAAACCGATAACTCTCCCATATTAAGGGGGCTCGACATTCGGCATTGACCTCGAGCCACGTCCTAAGCTTTCTCAAGCTCAATGGGCTACGCGCTCGGCAGTGCCCCCGAGCCACAACCCGAAAACTCTCTCATGATTAGGGGGCTCGACATTTAGCATTGACCTCGAGCCACGCCCTAAGGTTTCTCAAGCTAACTGGGCTACGCGCTCGGCAGTGCCCCCGAGCCACAACCCGAAAAGTCTTTCATGATTGGGGGCTCGACATTTGGCATTGACCTCGAGCCACGCCCTAGCTTTCTCAAGCTAACTGGGCTACGCACTCGACAGTGCCCCTGAGACACAATCCCAATTAGGGTAACTTGGCAGTCGACGCGGGTCTCGAGCCACTCCCTTATTTTCTACGAAGCAGGGGGCTCGATTCAAGGAATAGTTAACATCCTAGTTTTTTATAAATCAAAGAGGATTGGACAAATCAAATCTTATTCATTAGCGACTTCAAAGGCTACATTACAATTAAGAAATGTTACAGCATTCTATCTCCACCTCTACCTAAGATTCTCTCTTCAGGCCCTCCGGGCTCACAAGAGCCGTCTCGAGTCCGGCGGAACGGGTCTGCCCTCCAGCAACCTCATCCGCCATCTTGGGCGTAGCCATTGTCGACGTCCCCGCAACGGAGCTTTGTGCATCAGCAGGCCTCACCATCTCCAGATATAGGGTCGGTGAGAAGCCCAAAACAGAAGGGCCTCTTAGCTCCGGATGGCCGAACCGAGACCGTCCGGCGCCTAGCAGGAACTTCAACCTCTGAATCTCCAACTCCTTTTCAACCTCAACCTCGCGAAGAACAGACTCAGAGGTCAGTCTTCTGGTGGAAGCATCAGATAGGGACCAGTTCGTCTCGACACTCCCCCAATCTCGATCGGCTATGGCCTTCTTCAGGCGTGCAGCCTCTACGCCAAGCTCCTCGGACTTGTTCATAAAATAGCCTACCACGACTTCTCGATCACGAGCCTGCTTGCGATAGCAGATCAAGACACTCTACTTGGACTCTAGCCTATCCCGAAGTCGATGGGCCTCGGCAGAACTGAGGTCGGCACCCAGGACCTCGTTAATCTGGTATGAGAGAAAGAAACCACAATTCACTAAAAATCCACACAAGTCATAGAAGCTCGGCCAAAAGCACTATTGTATTAATTCAAAAATTGATTACAAAAGGCGGTGGCCAGTCCGCATTCGACAATACAAAAAGAAGAAAAAAGGGAAGGGGGAAGAAAGTATTTTAGCTACTGCGGAGAAGGGAACTGCCCCTCTTCGTTGGTTGCTGCACCTCCGCCTCCTTCTCCAAGTTGGGGTCCCTCGGAGCCTCATCTCCCTCTCTCCCGGGGGTTAGTGGAAGCGCCGGGGGCACCCACCCGAAGTTGAGGTAGTCGATCTTCGCTTCGGGGTAAAGGAGCAGAAAGTGCTTCTTCGCCCTGTCATACGCCTCGTCTTCGGCGCTGATTACGTCTTTCGCAGCTGCCACCGCCATCTCGTCGTACTCTGCCTGCGCCTTTTCCTGGGCCGCGGCCAGTTCACGAAGATGCCCATCCTGTTGAGAGGCGAGCTCGGCTTGGAGGGCATGCACCTTCCCCTGAGCAGCCGTCAGCTCGATCTTCACGTCCTTCGCTTCTCGAAGGTACCGAGCGCCGTTCTGCTTCTCGACATGGACCTCTTTCTCCAAGAACCTCTTCATCTGGTCTCCGGTCATCAGCGCCTGTTCGAGAAGGAAAAGTCAGAAGATTACTCAGTACAAAAGAAAAATGAATAGATAGTAAAATCAACACTTACCACCACTTGAGCTTGAGCCCACTTCATATGGGCAATCTCTATGGTCTCGATCGCCAGAACGTTCCGATCGCGGGCCGTGGCGAGCTTGGCAACCACCTCCATGGAGATTGGGCCCTCGGTCAGCGAGTCTCCCTCCTTGACTGACCAGTCCGGGGCATACGGTCTTAAACGCTCGTCGCCAACCATCTGCCTGGCGTCGGGATGGACGGCGGGGGTCCCAGACCTCAAAACCTCGGTAACCTTTTGGTTACTCGTGCTCGGCCCCGATTCCTTTGCCTCTCGGGATGAGTGCTTTTTCTTCAGCTTCTTAGCGGGCGGTTCCAAAGGGACCTTCGCCACCTCTTGGGCTGGCCTTGCCCTCGATGCCGCTTGTTGGGCCCTCTTCTTCTGGGCCAGTGCCAACAGGGCCTTCCTCGCCTCAAGATTGGCAGGTTCCATACAAAAAAGAGAAAAAAATGTTAATACGAAAGCAGAACGATAGACAAGAATGAAACAAAAACGTACAAGGGTTGGTTGGGCTCAGTCTGGCTCATGCAAGGTGTATCTCGGTCACGCGTGGCCAACCGATGCTATGCCCCTCAACGATTTTGTCTACATCAGCCCACTTCGCCTCCGTCAAATCCCTCCGCCTCGGGGGTTTGAAGTTCGGCTTGTAGAAGTTCCACGCCGTAGGGATTTCCCAAGGCACTTCGCTCCTAATAATAAAGTACTTCTCCTTCCACCCCTTTATGGAATTCGGGTGACAGTGCATTACCCTTTTGTGGGGGCGGGGCGACATGTAGAATATGCCCTCCATGTCCCTGAGAGACCTCACCCCCAAGACCTCACGAAAGTACTTCAACTTAAGGCGGACGTTCTTCTCCTGACACTTCAAAATGAAGCAAATTAGATGCTTCCATGAATTGGAGCAGTACTGCATCGGGATCAGCTCCCCCCCACCTCAGCACCCTCTTGATGAACGGATGCAACGGTAACCTTAGCCCCGAGACAAAAGCATCCTCGGGAAACATGCAGAAGCCGGGGGCCAACTCGGTGGTGGGGCGAAGACCGGGGCTCGGGATCATCAACTCACACTCCTTAGGGATAAAGTAACTGGCCCTTATTATGGACAGAAAATCGGCCTTCAGCGCTCACTGCATGTTGCCCATCTTTATCTGAGGCCGGCTAGTCGAAGGCACCTCCACGTGGAATTGAACAAGGTTCTCCACGTCGTCAGGATACATCCTAATCGACCCTAGCTTCTTGGAAAAAGGGACGTCAAATCCAAGTTTCGGTCCGAACTCGTCAAGTGAGCCCGGACTATCCGGCAATTGGCACTTCCGCTTCTTACTACGAATCCGAGGCTTCCTCGGTGGAGACGGTGTCGACATTTGAGGGAGTGGGGAGAGTCCCTCCTTCCTCACCTCCTTCCCCAGACTCTTCTTCCTCAACCTCGCCTCCTTCCTCAGGCTCTTCTTCCCCTACCTCCTCGCCTCCTTCCTCAGGCTCTTCTTCCCCTACCTCCTCGCCCGAGGACTCTACTATCTCCGGCTTGCGAACCTGTACGGGGGACACGTCCAGAATCGTTTCCCAAAACGTGGAATCCGACTATTCCTCTCCCTCAAACTGTTCTTCTCCCTCATTAGGTCAGTCATCTAGGTCCCACGATGTCGAGTCCGAATCACGATCACTTCACCCCGATCGGAAGAACTAGCTTCAGAGCCGGACTGAGAGCGCAACATAGCAAAATAAAATACTAACTTGAATATCGTTAAATGGAGAGTTCGCCATAAAAGTCGTCGCCGATAGCTTAGAGAGAGAAGCTCCTGGTCTTAGAGGGAAAATGCAAGGTGACGAAATGAAGGAGGGAGGGGCAGATTTATAGAGAGAAATCGACTCCTCGAATCCAGCGCCAAAATCCTCACCGTCCAATCTTGATCATCAAGATCTCATGGCCACTGGGATTTCAAATGCATTGAATTTCACGCCCGTGACGTCAGCATCACATGATTTTTTTTAGTTTTTACTCCTCACTTCCACAGTAGGCACGTCGGGTTGGAGCTCGCTTCAAATGGAACCACCCCCAGCATGGGGGCTCGGCTCTCGGAGGTGACCTCAAGCCACCCCCTAGCTTTTTACAACAAGCTTGGAGCTCGACGGTCGGTAGCGATTTCGAGCCATCCCAGGGCTTTTACAATAAGCTTGGGGCTCGACGGTTGGCAGTGGCCTCGAGCCACCTCTTAGCTTTTATAGCAAGCTTGGGGCTCGATGGTCAGTAGCGATTCCGAGCCACCCCAGGGTTTTTCCAACAAGTATGGGGGCTCGGCGCTCGGCAGTGATCTCGAGCCACCACCTAGTTTTTACAGCAAGCTTGGGGCTCGACGGTCGATAGCGATTCCGAGCCACCCCAGCAGTTTTCCGACAAGCAGGGGGCACGACGCTCAGCAGTGACCCTGAGCCACCCCAGGGCTTTTCAGGGGCTCGACGGTCGGTAGCAATTCCGAGCCACCCCAGTGCTTTTCCAACAAGCATGAGGGCTCGGCGCTCGGCAATGACCTCGAGCCACCCCACAGCTTTTCCAACAAGCAGGGGGGCTCGACACTCGGCAGTAACCTCGAGCCACCCCATGGCTTTTAGGGGCTCGACGGTCGATAGCGATTTCGAGCCATCCCAGTACTTTTCTAACAAGCAGGGGGCTCGGCGCTCGGCAATGACCTCGAGCCACCCTAGGGCTTTTTTGGGAGCTCGTCCGTCGGTGGCGATTCCGAGCCAGCCCGTAGCTCTCACAGACGAGCTTCCGGGCTCGACACCCGGCAGCAAGCCTTGGCATCCGAGATCATAAAGGCTCGACGGCTCAGCAACAGACCCCGACATCTAAGGGTATAGACGCTCGACGCTCGACGCTTGACGCTCAGCTCACGACCCTTCGTTCTCGGCACTCGACGCCCCTCATATCTCTAAGGGATCCCCTTCATCCTACCCTGTTGGCCTCTCCAGGAAGATACAAATCACATTCGCCGTCTGCTCTTCCTACAGAGACAAATCACTTCTCCACGGCTGGATTACCCAACCCTCCACGAGTGGGGGGCTCCTGATATGGATTAGATGATGTGGCCCATCCTGGGCCATCAGATCCCCTTAGATCCCGCACTTCCCTGATCATCAGGTCAACATAAGTCAAACGGGCTTCTGCCGCCTCAGGCCCACCGACAAACGGGTCCGACCCAGACCCGTTAAGATCCCAGATCCATCTGCCTCTGCCTATAAATACCAGACCCCTTCATCACTTCACAAGGTAATCACTCTCTCCCCACCAGAACCCTAGCTGCCCAGTCTCTTTTCAATAATTGACTAGATCATCGGAGGCCTGTCGCTGAACTTCTCCTGGTGTTTCTAGGTAGTGTGCGGATATAGAAGACCGAGCTGAGCTACTGGAACCGAGCCGAGCACCCGGCCTTTACCTCTCTGCTCCTACTTGATCCGAGCCGAGCACCTAGCCTTTACCTCTCTGCTCCTACTTCCGAGCCGAGCTACTGGATCCGAGCCGAGCACCTGGCCTCTACCCCTCGGCTGCTACCCCCGAGCCGTTCCTACTTTCCAGGGTCGGACCGACGCCAGTACTACAGTTTTCATTTCACAAATTACAAGAACTCACACCTGCTGCCCCCACACCCCAAAAACAAACAGCATCATGCACTTTTAGCAATTGGCAAATAGCAATGAGAGGAGAAGTCTGCCGTCGTTGGTGCTAAATCTGCCAAAATAAAGAATGAAGAGCTTCTTCATCCGTCCATCTTTTTTTTTTCTTATAAAATTTAAATGGCATTTTCGCAATAATTAAATGAAGCAATTTGGCAGAAGTACTCGGGCGGAAGATCTTCTTCCGTCAGAGTTTTTTTGTTTTTAAATGGCAATTTCATAATTAATTAATGGCATTTTTGTAATATTTGAATGGTATTTTCGTAATTTTTTGGAAAAGAAATTTCTGAATACTTTTTAAAAAAAATGATAGACAAAGCTTCTTCATCTGTCTCTCATCTTTTCGATTTTTTTTTTCAAATTAATCGACGGACGTCCGTCCGATTTTTTTTTCCAAACAGATTATCTTTTTCCGTCTTCTATATTTAGCATTTCTTCTATCGCAGCTTCTATGTTTAACCAACGACTGTTCACTCCTATTCTAAAATTTGGGATTTTAGCGAACGATAGTGGAGTTTTTTTTCAACTCAAATGCTAACTTTTGTGTTTTTACAAAACGATAGTGGATGCTCTTAGCTCTGATAGGGGTGGGAATTCCATGGGAATTCCATGGTAGGCATACAGAATCAAGTCAGAACAAAAGGGTATTAGTTTGATTATCCAAATAATGTCATAAAAATGTTAGACACAGTGAGGACATACTTATTGATGAAGAGTTAATAGTCCCATCAGAATCATTGATTTTGGTGATGTATCACTTATGTAGAGGATGTTCATTTTGAAGTAAACTATAGATGTTGATGCATTAAGTGCATTTGCAATCCATATTACACAAAGAGGACCTCAGATGACTATGAGATGAGTCATTATGGAGGATTACATTGTTTGCCCTTAGGAATGTAACATTGGGTTACTTGTGGATCCCACATTTTATGATGAGGCTGTCACATTCGGAGCAGTAGAAGGCCATATGCTTGGAGAGCTTGATTCCATATGAAAGAATGCAATCTGGAGTTTGGTTGTTTTCCTACAATGATAAAAAGCAATAGGTTGCAAGCAGGTGTTTTCAGGATAAAGATAGATGTGAAGGGTAGAGTCGAAAGATATATGACTTAGACTTATAATAGAGGGTCACGCAGAAGGATGTGTGAACTATACAGAGACGTTATCTCTGGTCCCGACAAAGAATTTATTCAGGATTGTGATGGCACTTGTAGCATAGTTGAATTTAGAGTTGCACCAAATGGATGTAAATATAGTATCCCTGAGTGGCGAGTTGGAGAACAATGTCTATATAGTTCAGCCAAAAAGGTTTTGATCAACATAAAGGGTTTCGTTCGCATGTTGCAAAAGGTTGTATGTGGGATGAAGCAGGCATCTCGTCACTGATACAAGGTTGGTCAAGTAATCATGATGTTTGGACACGTTGAGAACAAGAAAGATGACTGTATACACGTCAAGGCCAGTGGGAGTGACTTCCCTATGTTAGGTTTATCTCATAAAGGTTACATTAAAGAAGTGTTGAAGAGATTCTTGATGGAGAAATATCTTGGAGGAAACTCACCAATGAACAAGGGAGATAAGTTGCGTAAAGAACAATGTCCTAAACGCGATATGGAGTTGAATTATATGGCCGACAAACCATATGCTTCAGCATAGGGAGCATCATGTATGCTCAAGTGTGTACACACGGATTTGGCTTTTACAGTCAATGTATTGGATGGATCCTAGTCCAATTCATCCAATACAGGAAAGAATTATTGGATAAGTCATTAAGAAGGTTCCAAGGTATTTAAAGAAAATCAAGGGTTGCATGCTCATCTATCGGAAAAGTGAAAGGTTGGAGGTTGTTGGATATGCAGATGCAGATCATGCAGGATGCCTAGATCATCTTAAGTTCATGATTGGTTATATTACATGCTAGCTTGAGGTGCAATTTTAAAAGGTTTGGAATCAGTCGATTACCACTTCATTGACTGTGCAGGCTGAGTTTATCGCTAGTTATGAGGTGTTTAAGGGTGACAAGGCTAAATAGTTTTTTTAGAGGTTTTCTAGGTCCTATTCAGTGATCAATGAAGATACACTTAGCAGTTGTTAGTTGTAAGTTTTGAAAAGAAGAATTAAAGGTTAATAGTAACCATACTCATTGAGTTAAAGTTTCTAGCGGTCAAAGAAAATGATGAAAATGAGTTAGATCTCCAACACATGTAAACTACCAAGTAGATTGCAGATTTAGTTAGATACTGCATATTAGTGTTCACACTGATACGTGACTAATGTGGGTATCGTTGGTAGTTATGATATGCAGCTTCAGTGGGAGTATATTTAGTTTCTTGCAAGAAGATACAACTTTATTTTAATTCCGTTACAGTTTATTTACTGCAATTATTTATACATGTATTCTGTTCTCCATGTTTTTTTTGATGAAACGGATAGAGCCAAATGCTCCAGCCGACAGCAATATATATTATTCAATTAAAATAGGGAAGGAACCATACAATATCATAGGCTTTACAAGTTGTAAAACAGATCAAAACATCATACAATAAGGGACATAACGTAATGAAAGATAAATATAGAAAAGAATGAGACAACGCAAAACTACTAAGTAACAGTCTAGCGGCATCTCTCAAAGACACGCTAGAGGAGCCATCCCACACGTCGCACCCGATGAGGCGAATAACAGGGCCCCACCGACACAGAAGACACCAACTGAAGTGTCGATCAGCATCCCGAGAGGCGATAGGTGGATCATCTGGGACTGCTTGGCGCGAAGGAGGGAAAGTGAGCCAAAGAAACAACCCACTAACTCCCTTAGAGCGCGGAGGCTAGAAGAGCCTCTACGAACATCAACTCAAAACAAAAGAAGACTTGGCATCAAAACCAATCGCCACCATGGCAATGATCGCCTCCCTTGGAGAAAGATCCAACGAAGACGCCTAGGGCGAACCCAAGAGGCACACACAGCAGACAATCATCATAGCAAGAAATCACAGTCCGAAGAAAGCAAGATCAGCATATGAACCGTTGAGGCCACTGAATGAAACAGTAGACTATCAATCGGCTAAAAAGGTGAACAATATACTGAACCATGACTAAACGTAAGCTAGCAAATGAAGTCTGCTAACCAACACAAATCCGATGGAACAATATTTTTACAAAAGCAAGAAAAACAGCAATCAAACGACATAAGCTCCATCCAGAATGTGAAATACGAGCAAGGATAAACAGCGAGACAAAACACTATAAATAGGAGAGCTCGGAAAAAAGTAAAGCAGGCCGAACATCTCTCAACAAAAGCACAGCAAGATAACACTGCTAGCTAAGCAGAACACCACAATAAAAGTGCCGAAGAGCTCACTGACATGAACTGAGTCCAATTTTAACGGCATAATAAACAGATCAATACTTAATAGAAGTGAGAGACATAAGCCAGTTGCAATAACGAAGGATAAACACAGCTATTACACAGGTATCAGCCCCAGCATTAGATCAAAACCAGATAATAAACATTGAGAACAGTCTAAGCTGCTACACGGCAGCTACAAAAAAGATACATCGAACTTAGTAATTAAGTATAAAGATAACATCAAGCACAGAGTTCTAAACATATGAACTCAGGAGGAAGTAATACAGAACGGCCAGTTCTAAACAAAGGTAAAGCAGTACAACAACTGTGCCTGTCAGTACTCCAGATCAAGAAGAGGGACTGTAGCAGGCCACACCATCGAGAACTGGGTATCAACAAACAGTTCCCAACCACAAAACGCCCAATAACAAGGGACAAAAGATCAGCCAAAAGCATCAAAATGATGAAAAAGGACCCTTTAAGCCTGCAGAGAGAAATAAACAAAAGAAAATCTTAAGAAGCTCCGCTGAAAAAATATGAACACTCGCTGATACCGTATGCGAGAGCTACGAAACAAAAGAACTCCAGATAAGTTAAGCGTTTACAGAAACTGGAGAACACCAACACAGGCGAATAGAATAACAATCAAATGAACAGGGACCTAAAATAGCTAAAGAAGCTTAAATCGCCTCGAGATTAATAAGGCAATGGTAAGATTTCTCCAATCTTTTGCCCTTCAATTTATCACTGGCTTCTGGTTTAAGAGAGGAAGTCCAGAAGTTGAATAAACTTATAAGTTCTTTAGCTAAAATACGAGATGGAGTGAAATGCTGCCTGAATATTCTATGGTTTCTTTCTTTCCAAACAACCCATATAATAATCTGCAGGGAGAGAATCCAAGAATAGTGGAAATCACGGATAGTTGGACGCTTAGTCCAGCACTCGACCAAATTGAGCAGGATGTCAGACACTTCCCAGGCCAGGATGGTAATTTTCCATAACGATATGGTATAATCGCAATTAATAAACAGGTGATTCACGTCCTCGGAAAATGAGTTGCAAAGCGGACACAATTGTCCCCATGCTAAATTTCTCTTGTTGAGAATTTCGACAGTAAGGAGCTTATTGTTGAGTGCTAACCACACCAGGATTTTTACCTTCAACGGAGCACAAGTACTCCAAACCACTTCATAGAAAGGAGATCTAATCCCTCTAAAATTGAGGAATTGATAGAAAGAGCTGACAGAGAAGATCTTAGACGCATTCCATCGCCAGACGAAATCTTCTTTTTCGTGCCAAACTACATTGTTAATGATTTCAATTAATTTGTCAAATTCATGAGTTAAGTGGGGGGGGGGGGGGGGGGGGAGAGGAGATAAGAGGGGAATCGACCATTCCCTAAGGACGTCGTTGGGGCTATGGTAATCTGATACCAAAGCCAAAGGATTGACGACAAGGCGGAAGATCGAAGGGAAAGCGGTCGCTAATGAGGAGTCACCTATCCAGATATCGGACCAGAATCTGGTCATCGATCCGTCCTTACAAACATGGCTTAAACCACAACGGAAAGCCGCAGCTGCTTTCCAAACGCCTTTCCAGAACGGAGAGGCCAGCCTGTGTGGACGATCTGGAAAACTCCACCAAGCATTGGACACAAAATAATTGGCTTTGATGCATCTAATCCAGGGAAGGTCCTCCTTCTTCAGGAAGCTCCAAATCCATTTGCTTAGTAAGGCTAGGTTTTGGAGCCTAAGATCTAATACTCCTAAACCACCAGCCATCTTAGAAGAGCAAACAAGTTTCCAATTAGAAAGATAGAACCGGGATTGTACATCGAAGAACCCGACCATAGGAAATTACTTCTAATACGATCGATTCTTTTGATGACCCAGGATGGGATGAAATAGAATGACATCATATAAAGGGGAATAGAAGAAAGAACTGAGTTGAGAAGGATTAATCTACCGCCTCTTGACAATTGTCTCCCAGATCACACTGACAATCTGGATTCGACCTTGTCAATCATCGGCGACCAATCCGATCTATGAAGCCTTCCCCACCTCAGAGGGATCCCCAGATACGTAATAGGGAAGGAAGCGACCGGACAGTTAAAGAACGCGGATATTTCATCCTGCCTATTAGGAGAACCACCTAACCAGATCACTGAAGATTTTTGAAAATTAATAGAAAGCCCCGACGCAAGTTCGAAACAGTAGAGAAGCAACTTCAGGTTTCTGAGCGTGTGCCGATTCGGTTTGGCTAGAATAATAGTGTCATCGGCGTACTGAAGGTTAAGAACGCCATTGAATGAACGAGACTCACCCAGTCCTTCGATGACCCGGGAGTCCCAGGCGTTGCGAAGAAGTTTGCTAAAAACGTCCGCAACCAGAGAGAATAAAAGGGAAGACAGAGGGTCACCTTGCCTGAGCCCGCATTTGATTTTAAATTTGTGACCCTCTGTTCCATTAATGAGGATAGAGGATGTACCCGCAAACAGGCTGGATTTGATCCAGGCTATCCATTTGGGGCCAAATCCCCTATTAACTAAGATATCGAACAGGAATTCCCAAGAAACATTATCATACGCTTTTTGAAACTCAAGTTTGAGGAGAATCCCCTCAGACTTGGAATGATGACAATAGGATATAATTTCCTGGGCCGTAGCCACGCTATCAAGAATGAACCGATCTTTAATGAACCCCGATTGAGCCGGATCAATAAGAGGGGAAATCACCTCTCCAAGTCTAGCAGACAACACTTTCCTGATGATTTTGAACGTGGAATTGATGAGACTAATCGGTCTAAAATTAGCCACGGAATTCGCCCCTATTAATTTCGGAATGAGGACGATATGAGCGTAGTTAATGCGATCAAAAGAAAAGGAACCTTGATGCAGCTCGTTGAACATACGAAGAAGGTCATTTTTTAAGTAATTCCAGAACTTTTGAAAGAAGAAAGCTGGAAAGCCGTCAGGGCCGGGCGCTGCATCGCTTTTTAAAGCGAAAACAGCCTGCTTGATTTCTTCTAACGAAAATGGAGCTTCAAGAGAAGAGAGATCTATTGGTTCATTGCCATAGAGTTGCACCCAATCAAGGCTCAGCGTCCTTGGTTTGGGGGAACCAATGAGGTTTTTGTAGAAGCGAAGGAAAGAAAGGTGAATATCTTCGTTAGAAGAGAGATCAATACCCTCGTGAACTATAGATGAAATATGATTACTTCTTTGTCTGTGGGAGGCAAAATTATGAAAAAAGGCCGTATTGCAATCGCCTTCTTTGAGCCAGCGAAATTTGGCTCTCTGGGCCCATTTCACGTGCTCTTGATGAAGAATCTCCGAAAATTCTTTTTTGCAAGAAATCCTCTCATTGAATAAGTCCGCCGAGATCGGCCCTTGCTCCTCCATTTGATCTATCGAATCAATGGAGGAGAGGTAAATTTTTTTTAGGAAATTGGTGTTAAATTGTCTTTCGTTACGCCAGATTTTACATCCGAACTTAATCGCGTGAAGCTTGAGAAGGATGGATCCTAGTCCAGAAGAACCCGAAATAACCGATAGGCAATCAGAAACGAGATTAACAAAAACTTGGTCCTGCAACCAAAATTTTTCGAATCTGAATTGATGGTGACGAGGGAAGTGAAAGTCAGAGTGTAGTGCGATGGGCACGTGATCTGATGAAGGATTGGGTAAGGCGAGAGCAAAAGAGTTGTGGAACCGGTTGATCCAAACATTGGATACCAAGAAGCGATCGAGCTTCGCCATCGTAGGATGATGGCGGAGGTTCGACCACGTAAAGGATCTGCCTGATAATGGAATATCAGTTAGAAGCAAAGTTTGGATGCATTCGTTGAATCGATGATTTCCGATCGACGAGCTATTAGATCTTTCATTGGCGAAACGCGTGACATTGAAGTCACCACAGAAGATGCATAGCTCGTTCGAATGGGGAAATAGCGAAAGGAATTCGCTCCAAAACAAAGGACGTCCTTCCGATGAGGAAGGGCCATAAACAGAGATAACTGTCAGGTTAGTGTTATGAGGCAGCCAATGAAGTTGAACAATGAGAAAGAAATTTAGACGATGAATCGAGATGGTTGAGAACGAAGCCTCTTTAAATCCTAAAAGGATACCTCCCCTCGAACCAATCGCATCTAGAGAAATCCAATTCGAGATGATAGATCCACCAATCGCTTTAAGGATCGAGGGAGAAGGATTCTCGAGTTTAGTTTCTTGAATAGAAATGATATCACAGTGAGAAGAAGAGATCAATTGGAAGACTGATCTTTGCTTATCGGGACAATTCAGTCCCCTGACGTTCCAAGACATTGTAATCATTAAATAACTTTGAACTCTTTGACTCTAGACCGTTCTTTCTTTCTGATGGCGAATGCCACCTTAGCTGGGGAAACAATAGTCCTAAAACCCAATTGAGAAGAAATGGAGATGAGGTCATTGTCGGAGCAATGATCAAATTGAAGATGAAAAATCGAACCTAGAGGCGAAATAGTAGAGACATCGGAAGAGTCAGTAGGGTAAGACAACACAGAGTGATGCGTACCAGAGGAACCAAGTTTCGCACGCAAACGAGCACTAGATCTAATCAGTCAGGGGTTTGATTTGGTTGCCGTCGAAGAGCATGAAAATGGATGGAGTGCAATACACAACCTCAGCTGGCGCAACAGATATCCTCCTTAATCAAAAAAGGGCATCGAAAACAGTGCGACAACGATAGAGGAGTAGAATAAGATCGCTGCCCAGGCCCATTATAATCAAACGGAAATAAACCATTATAGAAATAAGCACTGAAATTAGGTAAGAAAGTACCTAATGAGGAGTGCATCGCTAATTTGATATCAGGAGAAAAGGAGCAATAAGCTTCCGATAACGGAGAGAGAGGAAAGACGGCGTGCAGGTGCCGAGACATGCGGCCGTTGAGAGGATAATGAAGATGGAGAGATACAGAACGAGAATGTGACAAAATCGATTCATGTTTAATTCAGTTTTTGCATGTATACAGTGTAGCAATCCATTGTGAGTCATAAAGTTAATCAACCGCCGGATGAGGCATAAAGGGAAGGCACTAGTTGATAACCATATATATATTCGAGCATCATGTGCTTAGACACATTGATTTATTATGTTCTTGTATGCATCATTGGATGTATAAGTTAGGGAACACATGGCATTGAAACATAGGCGGACATAAGAGAGTAATAAAATTTACTCGGAGAATATTATTATGAGAGGTTCAGTGTTCGGATTATCCACAAAGGAACCTGACAACTCTCGGCTTACCCTTCACCTAGTCGAAGCATCTCATGTGGTTGGAAGACTCTCATGGTTGATTGAACATGGACTCTGTTTGGTGCTCAGTGAGTGAGCGGGATATTCCAACTCTTTTGGTATGTAAGCTACAACTGACAGAGGTTTGCCTAACATGATGTTCAAATTATTTCCTGCGCGTTAAGGCATTGATCAACTCTTTTACCAAATGCCGGGTAGTTCTCGTTTTAGAAAAAACCCGACCAGCCTATCCCGACGTTTATGGAAAAGTCAAATGCCGGGTAGTTCTCATTTTAAAAAAAACCGACTAGCCTACCCCGGTGTTTATGGAAAATGCTGGGTAGGTGGAGACCTCGGCGGTTTTCTGAAGAAAAAAAAAACACCGGGCCATCGTTTGTCGCCGCTGTGCCCCCTGCCGTCACGGCCATTGACCCTACTCGTCGTGCCCCCCATCTTCCTCACTTTCTCTCTCACAAATCCTAGCCCCGACTACCTTGCCTCATGTCACCGTCGTTGTCTCCGTCTCCGTCTCCGTCTTCGTCTCCAGCCTGACACAAACAATCCCCCTATCTTCGATAGTTCGATTCCCGAGCTCGAACAAGCTTATGGATTCAATGACCCTCCCAAACCCTAGAAACACAAAATGTATCTGTTAAGATAAATCAGAGAGATGAAAACAATACTTAATATTGAATTGAGAAATAACTGAGTACAATATCTCCTATATATAGGAGTGAACCAAATCCAAAATTAGCCCAATACCCAATATGGGACTATAATATCTAACACCCCCTCCCAAACTCATGGTGGGTCAAACAGAGTGAGTTTGCCTACTAAATATCGAAATCTTTGAATAGTATGAGATTTGGTGAAGAAATCTGTCGTTTGCTATGATGAGGTAATAGATTGAAGATAAATGGTCTCTGCTTCAAAGCACTCATGAACATAATGACAATCAATCTCTATATGCTTTATTTGCTCATAAAAGATCGGGTTGCTTGCAATGTATAGTGCACTCTGGTTATCACAATAAAGAGGAGTAGGTCCTAAAAGAGTGACACCCATATCTGATAAAAGCCAACGATTATGAACAATCTCTCTAGTAGTAGCTGCCATTGCTCTGTACTCAACTTCAGTCGAAGAACATGCAACAACTAACTGTTTCTTACTTCGCCGTGAGAACAACGAATCACCAAGAAATAGATAGAAACCGGTGGTAGACCGTCTGGTAGTAGGATCACCTGCCCAATCTAAATCAGAATATGCACTCAACTCTAGTTTGGATGTAGCAGGCATGAATAATGAGTGAGTAATAGTTCCTCGAAGATATCTGAGAATCCGAAGAAGAGCACCGTAGTGAACTGATGTAGGAGCAGAAACAAACTGACTGACAACACTGACTGCATGAGCAATATCAGGTCTGGTCATGCATAAGTAGACAAGTTGTCCGACAATCTGTCTGTATCTAGTGGGATCAAGAAGGAGCTCACCATTAGTGGGACGAAGCTTCACATGAAGCTCTAAGGGTGTATCGGCTGATCGACTGTCAGAAAGGTATGCAACAGAGATAATATCTGATGTGTATTTCTGTAGAGAGACAAGTATCCCCTGAGATCCATGAGCAATCTCTAGGCCCAGAAAATAACGTAGTCTGCCAAGGTCTTTCATATGGAACTGCTGATGAAGATATTTCTGGGTGAATGTAATGCCCGCAGAGTCATCCCCAGTAATGATCATATCGTCAATATAGAGTAGTAGAAGTACCCTTCCCTGCAGTGATGACTGCATAAACATAGAATGGTCCTAAGAACTCTGACTAAAACCAGCCTTGGTGATGACAAGGAAAAAACACTCAAACCAGGCTCGAGGGGCCTGCTTCAAACTATATATAGCCTGACACAACCGACAAACATGATGGGAGGAGTAGGGAGGCCAGAAGGAGGATCCATATAAACAACCTCAGATAAGGTACCATGAAGAAAAGTATTCTTCACGTCCATCTGGTATAACGGCCATTGGCGGATGGCTGAAACAGTAAGAAGATAGTAGTCATCTATGCAACGGGAGCAAAGGTCTCATTATAATCAATGCCATGCTCCTGAGTAAATCCTCGGGCTACTAGACGAGCTTTGTGCTGCTCAATAGATCCATCAGGTTAATATTTAACCTTGAAGATTCAGTTGCAGCTAATAGGCTGAACGCCCTCTGGCAGAGGAACAACACCCCAAGTGCCAGTTTGATCAAATGCACTGAATTCCTCTGCAATAGCTTTCCTCCATTCAGGATATTGAATTGCGTCCTGATAGGTTCTGGGCTCACGTGTAGTGTATAGCAGTGAGATATGCATGAAACTGTGGTGAGTAGGAAGCTAGAGTGGAAAAACCAAACTAGTTAGAAGGACCAGTGGCATCAGGTGTATAATGTATCGGAGGAATACCAGAAGTTGAACGGGTAGACTGCCGAAGAGGTGGTGGACTGACAGGGTATGGGGGTGAGGACGGTGGAGTAGGTCTATGTGTCGGTAGGAAAGTAGGTAGGGTGGGTGCTGGCTGCTGTGGGAATGCAGGTGGTATTTAGTAGGGGGAACAATAGGTGTAAGGACAGCAGGAGATGTGAATGGAGCCAGAGGAGTGGGATCAAAAGGAACGCGGGAAGATGAAGTCGAGGGGCTAGCAACAACTGGGGAATCGAGAAATCTAGTATTCTTGGGGGGAGTCAAGTAGCAAGTGGAGTCTTCCATAAAGGATATATGTTGAGAAATGCGGACACGACCCGCTAATAGATCAAAACAATGATAACCTTTGTGTTCGAGACTGAGACCAAGGTGAACGCACTTAGCAGCACGAGCAGAGAGCTTCGTGCGCTCAGTGAAAGGGAGAAGGACGTAACAGGTGTACCCAAAGATACGGAGCATACTGTAGTCGGGAGATGAGTGATAAAGAGCTTCATAAGGTGTGGTACCAACTAGGGCAGACGAGGGAATAATATTAATGAGACTAACAGAGGTCATGATAGCTTCAACCCAGAAAGAACGAGGAGCGGAAGAGGAGAGTAAAAGAGCGCGAGTCGTCTCAAGGATGTGACGATATTTGCGTTTAGCTACACCATTCTGTTTATGTGTGTGAGGGCATGATTACTGAAAAAGGGTGCCATGAGACTGAAGGATCGATCTCATAGTGGTGGAAGTGTACTCACATGCACCGTCCGATCGAAAAGTCTTAATGCGCACACCGAACTGAGTGTGAATCATAGTTATAAAGAACTAGAAAATATCAGGTATCTCAGATCGCTGACGTATAAGAAAAACCCATGTATGTCTAGTGAAGTTATCGATGAAGGCAACGTAATAGAGATAACCTTTCTACAAAAATACGGAAGAGGGTCCCCTTATGTCAGAATGAACAAGTTGAAAAGGATGAGTGGTTTTAGAAGTTCTTTTGTGACTAAAGGGTAGGACAATGTGTTTGGCCAAATGACAACCCTGACAATCAGATAAATATTTGAAAGTGAGAGAACCAAGGATACCACTGCGAGATATAGTCTGGAGTCGTGATGTGCTAATATGACCTAAACTTCTGTGCCACAGATCAGTATCAGAGAAAAAAATACCGGCAAAACCAGAAGGAGAGTGATGTGCACGAAGAAAATATGGACGACCCTAACGACTAGCACGCCCAAACTCCTCACCGGTGGAGGAATTAGTAATAGAACAACCTAAAGAGTCAAAAGTAACGACAAAACCACTGTCGCACAACGCACTAATAGAAACAAGGTTTATTGATAAATGAGGAGCATAAAGAACATATAGTAATGTGAGAGTGGAAGAGTTAATTGTCCCTAAGTGTGTAATAAGAAGTGGTGAGCCATCAGCTGTGTGTAGAGATGGAGAGTGAGAGGGAAGTGCTCTGCGGGTGGTGAACAGTGTTTATTTACTAGTTAGATGATGTGATGCACTAGAATCTAAAATCCAGAACGAATTCATACCGGGAGTGGCAGAAAGTGTAGGAGCAGAGGAGCCAACATTGATAGACTGACCCATAAGCTATAGTTCCAGCTGAGAGAGGCGTTGCTGAAGATTAGCCCAATCGGCAGGAGATGGTAAGGCTGGAGTGACGGGCATGGCCGAGGATATGAGGAATGAAGCACTGCGAGGAGAAATAAGACTAGTGCTGCTGTTACTGAGAGCACAATGTGGAGGGAGATGCTGCGGGTGTCTGAATCGGGGTAGGGAGCAGGAGGTGCTACCGGTGTCGGAGGAAGAGGTGAGGGAGGGTGAGGAATGATGTTAGGAGAAGGTAGGAGGCCGGAGGCAGACTGAAAGTGGCACTGCTACTATTTGAATGTGGAGGAGGAACGAGAGGCGGTTGCATCGGGGAAGTCAGTGGAGGAGGAAATATGTGGGAGAGACTGAGATTCCATCATGTAGTAGTACCTGTATATAATAATAATAATAATAATAATAATAATAATAATAATAATAATAATAATAATAATAAATTTTTTTTGATTTTTTTTGGATTTTTTTTAAATTTTTTATTTTTTTTACTAGAGAAGAAAGAAACAGAAAGGGGAGAGGCGGCTAGGGTTTCAGCATTGGATACAACTTACAAAATGAAGTAAAGACTGATATTCCATCTGATAAAATCAGACAAAAAGAAGTCAAGGTTGACGAGGTGCATTGCGGTGGAGTAGTAGTGGCTCGACGGGAAGATGAGGGGGAAGGCGACAAATGCAGCGAACGGTTGGGGATGGCTTCGACGGGATTGACGACGGGGAGAGGTTCAGTCGATGATGGAGGACGGGGGTCGAGGTGGCTGTGGGTGAGCGGGAAGGTGGCGGAGCTAGGAGGACGCCGGAGGGACGAGGTGTTGAAGATCTCGGGGTTTGTTTCCAGGTGCTGAAGAACTCGACGAGGAGAGGATTTGGTGTGGCTTCGAACGGCGGATCTAATGTGGTTGAGCTTGACGATCTGCTTGATTCTTCTAGTTAGGAATTGATATGGCTAAAAATGGGGTTTAATCGGAACCGTCCAAATCGGGCACGAATCTTGAAGCCCAGGGGTTAAACGGTAATTTCACCTACCAATGGGTCTGAGATGGGTACTGGATCTCTTCGTCAAAGATCCAATAACCCTCGAACAGATCCGCCTCAATCGGGTGCGGGTTTCAACCAGCAGAAAGCCCGATCCAGAGGGATAGAATTAGGGTTTCTGATTAGATCCTAATCGACGGCCCTGATTCATGCCGATCCTTCCACTGGGAATTAGGGATTACATTCCTAATCTGTTTACAAGGAGAATATTCCTTATCAGATCACGGGGATTACATTCCTAATCCAGTCCCTAAGACGCCTATAAATACCCCCCATCCATCTCCATTAAGAGGTAATCAATCTTTTGCCAGTTTTCACGCTCTTTCTTAATCATCTCTGATTACTGACTTGAGCGTCGGAGGGTGCGTCGCCGGGAACAACCCCGGTGTCTTGCACTTTTTGCAGGTATACGGCAGGATTCAGCGTCAAACTCAGACGGAACAGGTATACAGGTTAGCTATTCAGTTTTCCTTAGAATCCACAAATACTATCTGTTTGCCTCCACACCAAATTTAGCGGCAACAGATTGGCGCCGTCTGTGGAAAACTAATGAATAGCAAACTCCCCTCTTCCCGTTGGACAGATCTCTCCAGCCATGCCTCCTAGGAAAGTCAGATCCAGAGGGTCCAACCGAGGACCCAATCCCGATCAGCAGCAGGAAGTTCCCCCTCAGCCCGCTCAACAGCAGGGACAACTTCTTCCTCAGGCGGAGGACCCACTCCAACAGGGCCTGCCTGCTCCTCAGAACCAACAGCCTCCCAAAGGTTCCAATCCACAGAAACAGCCTCTCCATCTGGACCACGTCTCCATCCATAACGCCTCTTCGGACTCTATGGCCTCTCACCATCCCCGAGCTTCCGATCACCACCACACCATCCTCAATCGGCAGAAGGATGAGGATCTTTGCCGCCATCTGGATGAAAAGCGGGCCCGAAAGGGAACCTCCCGCCAACACCGTCCGGATGAGCGGTCTCCTCACCGCCGAGAATACAGAAGGTCCCCTATCCGAAGGGGGCAGAGAGAGTCCCCCGAGCATTACAGAAGAAGGCCACACTCCTCCACAGGTCGGCAACAGCCTAGGAACGATGAGGCACCCATCACCCGTGCTGAGTTCCAGCAGTTCCAAGCGATCGTCCTACAAGCTCTCAATCTCCGTCCCAACACCAATGCACCCAAGATCCCCTCTCCTCCTCCGGTCCGAAGTCCTCGCCGACGGTCCCCATCTCCTCCTCTAGCTCCCAGCAACTCCCGGCATGTGCAAAGTCCTCGCCGCTCTAGGAGCTACCGTCGTTGTAGCCCCGCTCTCCCTCGTACGAAGACGAGTCTAGAGGCTCGGCTGATTACTGTCGAAGGGACGACGCTGTGTACCGCCGTCTCCATGAGATGGAGAGGCGCTTGGGTCAGTTAGACCGAGAAGAAGAGCTTAGAGGAAGGACCCTTCGCCCTAGCAGACCTCCTTTTTCCCGAACCATAATGGATGCACCTGTACCAATCGGCTTCAAGCCTCCTCAATTTGAGACCTACTCCGGAGAGACTGACCCTGTCGATCACATCGAGAGCTTCAAGACCCTAATGCTCATCCATCAAGCTTCCGATGCTCTGCTCTGTAAAACCTTCCCCGCAACTCTCAAGGGTCCAGCTCGAGAATGGTACTCTCGCCTTGCCCCATCCTCAATATTCTCCTTCGAGCAATTCGAGACCCTCTTCGTCACCCATTTTGTAAGTAGCCGTGGAACTGAGAAGACCAACATCTCGCTACTGTACCTCCACCAGAAGAAGGGTGAGAAGTTGAGAGACTATGTGAAGAGGTTCACAGCTGAAGCCAGGTCCATAGCATCCCTCGACCAGTCGGTCGCTGCAGCAGCATTTCAATCCAATGTCCTCAATTCCAACCTCCGCTCCTCCCTCGCCAAGAAGCCCCCACAGAACTTCTCTGACCTCCTTCTCCGAAGTGAAAAGTACATTCGGGCCGAAGAGACCGAGCACCGCCCCAACTTGGAGGGGTCTTCCTCCGGGTTTAAGAGGAAAGGAACAGAAGAGGAAAGAGCCAAGAATCTCCAGAAGGATAATGCCGGCCAGCGCCGACCTCCCCCCAGATTCGAGAAGTTTACTCCCCTCACCACTAATGTGTCTACCATTCTGATGGAAGTTGAGAAGGAAGGGATCATACCTCCTGCTCCGAGGATGAACACCCCTGCCAAGAAAAGGGATAAAGAGAAGTGGTGCCATTATCATCGGGACCACGGCCACGACACCAATGATTGTTGGGCCCTGAAGAATGAGATAGAAGCCCTCATCCAGAGGGGGCAGCTGACCAGATTCGTGAGAAAGGACCGAGCCGACCTTCCTCCCCGCCTTGGGGGGCTAATAAGCATCCGGAATGCGATGAAATGCCCGACCTCGAAAAGGAGCGTGTCCTACACCTCATCCATGGGGGCCCAATGGGGGGCTCCTCTAACTCCTCTCGAAAGGCATTTATAAGAAAAGTCAATTCGGTCCGCGCCACCCCTCCTTCCAAAGGCCTCGGAGTGCCCGTCACGTTCTCAGACGAAGATCTTGAAGGTGTCCGCACCCCCCATTGTGACGCACTCGTCATCAACCTCCACATGGCGAACTTCAAAGTGGAGAGGATCCTAGTGAACAATGGCAGCTCCGTTAACATCCTCTTCCTCGCCACTTTCAAAGGCCTAAAGCTCTCCCGAGACAGACTCAAGCCTGCCGGCTACACGCTCCATGGGTTCACGAGAGTGCTAGTGACTATTGAAGGAGTGATCACCCTCGACGTAACCACTGGCAAAACTCCTACTATCCGAACGGAGTCGATGGACTTCATGGTCGTAGATGTCCCCGCAGCCTACAATGTCATTCTGGGTCGGCCCGGCCTAGCTGCCCTTGAAGCCATCCCTTCCGCCTATCACCTCAAAATGAAGTTTCCAACTCGGGCCGGAGTAGGGGAGGTAAAAGGCAATCAGGAAACAGCCCGCAAGTGCTATATGACCTCTACCCTCGGTCCAGTCCTCTCCTTAGAAACTCTGGAAATCCCCCAAGATGCTGCCCGACCGACGTCCGAGCCGGTGGACGAATTGGAGGAAGTGCTCTTCTCTAAGCAGGATCCAACTCGAAAGTTCTTTGTTAGCAAGACCCTCCCGTCCGCCCTATGCTCGAACATTGTACAGTGCATCCGAAGGAACCGAGACCTCTTTGCTTGGTCAGCTGCAGACATGCCCGGAATTTCCGAAGAGCTCTTGGTCCACCACCTCAGCGTTGTTCCGGGGTCCAAACCAGTTCAACAGAAGAGGCGCAAGTTCGCCCCCGAGCGACAGCTAGCTATAAAAGAGGAGGTGGATAAGCTCTTGAAGGCCCGGTTCATACAAGAGGTGAACTATCCCGAGTGGTTGTCGAATGTAGTAATGGTGAAGAAGTCTAACGGGACTTGGAGGATGTGTATCGATTTTACCGATCTCAACAAGGCTTGCCCCAAGGATCCCTTCCCTCTTCCGAGTATTGACACTTTGATCAATGCCACCTCGGGGCATGAACTCCTCAGCTTTATGGACGCCTTCTCAGGCTACAACCAGATCCGGATGTTCCCCCCGGATATTCCGAAGACATCATTTGTGACCGATCAGGGCCTCTATTGCTATAGGGTTATGCCATTTGGTCTGAAGAACGCAGGAGCCACATACCAACGCCTCGTCAACAAGGTTTTCCAAGCTCAAATCGGCCGAAACATGGAGGTGTATGTTGACGACATGCTTGTAAAAAGCATCCGAGGTGCCAATGATGTAACCGACCTCCAAGAGGCATTTGATGTTCTGAGAAAGCACAACATGAGACTCAATCCGAACAAATGTGCGTTCGGTGTCTCGTCAGGAAAGTTCCTCGGCTTCATGGTTAGCCAATGAGGAATTGAAGCAAACCCTGAGATCAAGGCCATATTAGACATGGCCCCTCCCAAGAATGTTAAGGAAGTTCAGAGGTTAACAGGCCGCTTGGCCGCCATAGGGCGTTTTCTCTCGAAGTCCAGAGAGAAGCGCCTCCCCTTCTTCAAGGCCCTCAGGGGGCTAAAGGTTTTGAATGGGGACAACAGCAACAGGAGTCCTTCGACCAGCTCAAGGCTTACCTCGTCAATCCTCCTCTCCTCAGCAAACCAATTCCTGGAGAACCCCTCTACCTCTACCTGGCAGCCTCCGAACAGACTCTCAGTGCCATTTTAGTAAGGGAAGAAGACCGGGCTCAAAAGCCCATTTACTATGTGAGCAAAGTACTTCGGGATGCCGAACTCCGCTACCCGAAGATAGAAAAGATGGCTTATGCCCTGGTGATAGCCGCGAGAAAGCTTCGCCTGTACTTTCAGTCCCATTTGGTGGTCGTCCTTACCGACCAACCACTGAAACAAGTCCTCCACAAGCCAGAGACCTCGGGTCGCCTGATGAAATGGTCTATCGAGCTGAGCCAACATGATATAACATATTAGCCTCGGACCGCAATCAAGGCTCAGGCCCTAGCAGAATTTATAGTTGAAAGTACCATCCTCGAGTTTAGCCAAGCAGTGAAGGGACCACCTATCTAGTCAGTTTATGTGGACGAATCCTCCTGTAACGAGGGAAACGGAGCAGGGGTCATTCTGGCAGGCCCAGATGACTTCATCCTCCAATACTCTCTCCGTATAAACTTCAAGGCCTCCAACAACGAAGCAGAATACGAGGCACTTATAGCCGGCCTTGGGATGGCCCGCAATGCAGGGGAACAACGGCTCCGAATCTTTAGCGACTCTCAGCTAGTCGTAAATCAGGTCCTCGGCGAGTATGAAGTACGTGACGATAAGATGGTTAAATACTTAGCCAAGGTCAGGAGCCTCATGGCGCTGTTTAAGGAAGCCCTCATCCAGCGAATACCCCGAGAAGAAAATGCTCAGGCCGACGCCCTCTCCAAACTAGCCTCTTCCTCCCTTCAAGGTCTCGATCAGACCGTCTTGATAGAGGTTCTTCTGAAGCCAAGTATAGAGGATGAAACCTCCGACTCCATAGAGTCGCTGCCCGTCCTGCTTGAAGATAACTGGATGAAACCCCTCGTCGAATTCCTAAGGGACGGACTCCTCCCCGAGGATCCCAAGGAAGCTCGAAGAGTGAGAACCCGAGCTGAGCGTTACACACTAATCAGAGGTATTCTATATAAACACTCCTTCACACAGGTAGACAACCGGCCTTACCTGAGATGCCTCTCCCCCGAGCAGGCCGACTACGCCCTGCAAGAACTTCACGAGGGCATCGGCGAGGCACATTCGGGAACCAGATCCTTGGCCCGCAAACTGTTGAATTACGGATATTTCTGGCCCACTCTCTTACGAGATGCCGAACGACACGTTAGACAATGCAGCTCCTGTCAGAAGTACTCCGACATCCGACGCCTCCCACAAGCTCCATTAACTTCCCTATCAAGTCCAGTCCCCTTTGCAATGTGGGGGATGGATTTACTAGGGCCATTTCCACCAGCTCCCGGACAGTTCAAATTCTTAGTCGTGGCGATCGACTACTTTTCAAAATGGATAGAGGCCGAGCCCTTGGCCACGATCACCGAGAACAAGGTTGTTCAGTTCTTTTGGAAGAGCGTGATCTGCCGATTCGGCATCCCTCGGGTCCTGATAACAGACAACGGAACCCAGTTCACCGGGGTTGCCTTCCGATCTCTATGCGAAGACCTTACCATCCAACACAGGTTCTCCTCCGTCTCACATCCCCAGTCGAATGGCCAAGCCGAAAATGCTAACCGACAGATCCTCTCTGGCATTAAGAAGAGGTTGGATAAATGTTCCAAAGGCTTATGGGTCGATCAGCTTCCCAACGTGCTGTGGAACTACCGCACCAGAAAACGGACCCCTACAGGAGAGAGCCTATTCAATCTCACCTACAGGTCCGAGGCCATCACCCCCTAGAAGTCGGAATACCCTCTCTTCGTCTAATAGCTTATGAAGAAGAGCAAAATGCCAGAGAGCTCAGAGCAAATCTAGACCTGATAGATGAGATCAGAGAAAGAGCTGCCATTCGTCAACAAAGCTACCGAAGAAGGATCGAGTTGGCATACAACAAGAGAGTCCGCCCCACGGACCTCAAAGAAGGGGACCTGGTCCTCAGAAAGTTGGCCAACTCCTTTCCTGGTCAAAAGAGTAAACTCGCTCCAAATTGGGAGGGACCTTACAAGATCGTCAAAGAAGTTCGGCCCGGCACATACAGGCTAGAAGACCTCGAAGGCAGGGAGATCCCTAGGATATGGAATGCCGACCATCTCTTAAAATACCAAGAGAGAGCACCAACGCCTCTCTAAGTATTTTGAGATGTCGAACCGTTCCTCTCCTATTACTTGTAATGATTTTCTTTTATTTTTCCCTTGTAATAACGGCTAGCAACTTTAGAAGCAGCCAACTATTAATCATTAATAAAGAAAGCTTTTTCATACTTTACTATTGTTTGCATCTCTCTGCTTTCACTCTTCACCCGAACAATGGTTCGGAGTCCAACACTTGGCTCGATTCTACTTCGCAAGTTCGCTTCTAAGCGAGCTAGAAGTAGTTCGCCGTTCGGAATTGCTCCCACAACCGTTGAACTAATCTAACGATGGTTCGGAGTCCAACACTTGGCTCGATTCTACTTCGCAAGTTCGCTTCTAAGTGAACTAGAGGTAGTTCGCCATTCGAAATTGCTCCCACAACCGTTGAACTAATCTAACGATGGTTCGGAGTCCAACACTTGGCTCGATTCTACTTCGCAAGTTCGCTTCTAAGTGAACTAGAGGTAGTTCACCATTCGGAATTGCTCCCACAACCGTTGAACTAATCTAATAATGGTTCGGAGTCCAACACTTGGCTCGATTCTACTTCGCAAGTTCTCTTCTAAGTGAACTAGAGGTAGTTCACCATTCGGAATTGCTTCCACAACCGTTGAACTAATCTAATGATGGTTCGGAGTCCAACACTTGGCTCGATTCTACTTCGCAAGTTTGCTTCTAAGCGAGCTAGAAGTAGTTCGCCATTCGGAATTGCTCCCACAACCGTTGAACTAATCTAACGATGGTTCGGAGTCCAACACTTGGCTCGATTCTACTTCGCAAGTTCGCTTCTAAGCGAGCTAGAAGTAGTTCGCCATTCGGAATTGCTCCCACAACCGTCGAACCACTCTAACAAAGGTCCGGAGTCCAACACTTGGCTCAAACGCGCCCCGCGAGCTCACGATTAAGTGAGGTTCGGATCATCTCGCACGTTCGCAAGATTAGGCGACCAAAGCGCAGCTCGGCACCACTGGCCGAACACTAACATCGCTGATCCCCGAACAAGCAAAAAGCCAGCGCAGCGACCTTGGCACAATGAACACAATCACAAACAAAACGACTACACAGAGCTACAAAGAACATGCAAGTTCGAGAAAGAAATATTATTAATAATTGGGATGCTATACAAAGTGACTCTTCCATACAACAAGATTACAAGGCCTTAAAGAGCAAAAATTACAATGCCGACCTACTACACTTGGACTAAATGCAAAAGCTTCAAAAACGATCCTCAATGCCACCGTGGCGCAGAGATGTTCCTCTTTAAGGACATTCGAGGTCGATGACGTTTGCCTCTGGAGCCCGACCCCAAACTAGCGAATTGGAACGTGTCCTCGGCACTGCTCCTAGCTGCCGCACCGACGGATGCCCCGCTTGACAAAATGGCCACCGAGCTTTGCGCATCCCCCGGGCTAGGATGGCCGAGGGGCAGACGGGTCACCATCTCGTAAAATGTGATGCCCCGATCACTCTCCGCGCGAATACACGAAGTGCTCCTCACATTGATCGGCCCTGAACGCAGTTTGAGACGAGCCACCTCTGTCTCCAGCTCTAAGATCCGATCTCGCAGCGAGTCATCTTTGACATTGACCTCGAAGCGAGGAGGTATCGTGGAGCTCGGGACTCCGGAGCGACTCGCGATAAGACGGCGAAGGTGGGTGACTTCGATACTCTTGTCTACCGTGGCTCTCTTCAGGGCGTCAACCTCGGCCGTCAGTTCATCCCGTTCGGTCGTCAGCTTGGCCACCTCGACCGTCAGTCCCTCTCTCTCCGTCCGAAGCTCCGTCTCTACAGTTTGCAGGTGGCAGATCTCAGAAAGCAGATCGTCCCTCTCCGTTGTTATTTTGGATAAGGTGTGGCGAATGCACTTGATCCGAAGGCCGTAGCTATATGCGGTCGACGAACCTTCGTCCTCTCCTAAGGGGGTCATCTCGGCGATCTTGCTCTCCTGACGCCGGATCTCGATATCTCGCCGATCTAGGATGAGTTGAAGATGGTTCCGCTCGCTTTCGGCTCGGCGCAATCCCAGCTCGACTTCATAGAGCCGCTCTCGACACCTCGCCAAGCACAGCCTCGTCGCCCCTAAGCCAGCCTCGGCCCGAGCGTTGTCATCCGAGCGAGCGGGCTCGACGTCTTGAGTTACCACCACAAGCTGAAAAGAAGTTGAGATAAACAACAAAATTTCAAACATTGCCGAAGTCCAACACTTCAAGAATTTCCAAACAAACTTTCAAACTTTCAGAAATTGGAGAGAAAAGACAGAAAGAAACAGAGTCGAACCCAAAAAGATTAGTTTTTCATTCATTTCAAAACAGCGGTGGCCAATCCGCGATTAGGCATTAGACTTCAAAAAAGAAAGAAAAAGAAAAAAAGAAGAAAAAACGAGCGGAGTCAGGGCGCGACCTCTTTCCCAGGGCGGCGAGCATGGGTGGGGGTCGACGTCTCCGAAGGGGGCACCACCGCCAACGGGGTAACCGCGGAGCTCGGGACCTCGCCGGTGACTTTGACTTCTGTCTCGACTTCGTCCTCCCCTTCTTCTTCTTCCCCCTCGGATTCGGGGTCAAAGCCCTCGACGTGGCCTGGGAACAGTCTCCATCCCGTGACGTCCACGTCAGGATACGTCTTAGCCACCCGGGCTATGGCTTCGGCGTAAGCTTTAGCCATGTTTTGCGTAAGGAAACCTTGCGCCTTCGCCAGGGTCGCATCCTCGGCACCCTTCACCGCCGCAGCCTTCGCCTCTTCAGCTTCGGCCAATTGTTTGGCCGCCTCCTCCTTCTGGCGAAGAAGGTCGCTCTCCAACTTCGCGACCTGGGCCTCGAGCAACTCGACCCTCGCTGCCTTCCCTTCGAACTCGACCCTGACCTTGTCGAGCTCGTTCCCCATCCGAGCTTTCTCTTTCCGAGCCCGGTTGGACTCCTGCTTCAGCTCCTTCTCCAGAGCCGCCAGCCTCTCGGTGAGGTGTCCAAAGTGGATAATGATCTGTTACAAGGAAAGAAGAACCAAAAGAGTTAGAAGGATTATAGCTAAAGAAATCCAACGACAAAAAAAAAGTCCAACACTTACCGAGACCGCCGAACGAGCGATCTCAATGACGTCGTCGCCTTCTTGTCTGGCCTCCATGGCGGCCTGGTCCTTCGGCATAGCGAGGTGCTTGACGGCCTGCATGCTCGCCAGCGAGTTGCCGAGGAATCCATCGTGCTTCCAAACTTGCCAGTCCGGGATATGGATCCTCCTGTGCTCCTCTGTCAGGAGCTCCTCGGCCGCCACTGACAGCGGCGGCGTAGTCATCCCGAGGGCTGCGGCGATGGGGAACTCGCCGATCGCATTGATGCCGAGGTGCCGCCACCAGCAACGACCGGGCTACTGAGGGTCTCCGTCACCTCGATAGTCTCCGTGACCCTCGGAGTCTTTGGGGTCGACAACTTGGTGGCCACCCTCTTGCGCTTCTTCGGCGCCTTATTGGCGAGGCCTGCCCTCAAAGCTAGCACCGCGTCGTAGTCCATCGCCTCTGCATTAAAGACAAAGTTCGTTAGCGCTGTACAACTCGTGCAAGATACAATATGAAAAACAAAGCATAAAGGAAACTCCGTACTGGGATCTACGCGGCAGAGCCCTCCCTTGAACAAAATGTCCTCGGTCAGCTCCTTCCAATTGTACTTCGGCCGATCGAGAAGTGTCCAGACTGCCTCTTCTTCTTCGGGACGAAGCTTGGGCAGCGCCCTCGCCCTCTTCGGCACCCCTTCCACCCAACCAGAGGGGATCGGCCAGGCCTCCGGACTCCGCACTATCAAGAACTTTTCACACCAGTGCTTGATGGAGTCGGGGCATATGACGAGCCTGCCGCCATGCCTTGGAGCCAAATAGTATCGGTACTCCGACTTAATCCCTTGGTGTAGCCGATAGATTGTCCGAAGCACGTTCAGCTCCGACTCGATCCCAGCAGCTTGGCAGTGAAGTACGAAGCCGTTTATGACTCTCCATGCGTTCGGCATGAGTTGGATGGGGCTGACCCTGAACCAACTCAGGACGAGGATAGCGAACGGATGGAGAGGTAGCCGAGCCCCGGCGATAAAGGCATCAACCGGCCAGCAACACATGGTCACTGGCAGCGGCGAGTTGGCCCTAACCCTGGGACCCGGCAGCATAAGCTCGTACTCCTCCGGGATCTGGAAACAGTCCCAGATCACTCCCAAGTCCTCTTCGCAAAGGATCGACACCGTCTCGTCCGCCTCCGTCGTCTCCCTCGCTGCATTCTCCTTGAAAGACCTCCCCCTCCCATGAATTATGCGCTCGGCTTGATCCTCCGGAAGCTCCCGAACTCTGTGAAGCCCAGTCAGCTGCCCCGGCAATCTTCCGAACTCCCCCATATGCTTCGGATCCTCCACAATCGAATCTTTGCCGAACACCTTCTTGCCCTTGTTCGGAGTACGATCTTCGACAACTTCAAGGGAGGGCTCGGACCAAGAGGTCGACTCGGAGACAGAAGCAAGAGACATAGTTTATGAAGTAAACTGAGTATAAGTTACCTTAAAAGATTAGCTGCCGGAAACTTCACCAGAAAACGAACGTCGACCACCGGAAATACTCGCTTAGCACAAAAGATCGCCTAAAAGAGAAGTGAAAAATGAGAGGGGGGGTGAGGTTTTATAGAGAGAGGTGCGCCAAACGAGGTTAATGGGCATGTACTACCGGCCCATTCACACAAAACGACAAAAGCAACCTCAATCGTCGCCTTGTTTACCACGCCAAGCCGTACACCGCATTAATTACTGTCCCATCTGACAAAAGCTCAGAGGTCACAGCATTAAATGAGCATCTCATCAGTCAGAGCTGTCAGAAGTTCAGAAGCCGCCAACTCTACAGTGCATCCTACGCCAAAAATGCCAAGTCTTGAACCTCGGCACCAGCTGCCGAGCGTTCTTGACACTGACCCTGTTACGGGAAAAATTGGGGTTCGGCACCAGCTGCCGAGCGCTCTTGAGACCAACCCCGTTATGGAAAAAATTGGGGTTCGGCACCAGCTGCCGAGCGTTCTTGACACCGACCCCGTTACGGGAAAAATTGGGGTTCGGCACCAGCTGCCGAGCGTTCTTGACACCGACCCTGTTACGGGAAAAATTAGGGTTCGGCACCAGCTGCCGAGCGCTCTTAACACCGACCCCGTTACGGAAAAAATTGAGGTTCGGCACCAGCTGCCGAGCGTTCTTGACACCGACCCCGTTACGGAAAAAAATTGGGGTTCGGCACCAGCTGCCGAGCGCTCTTGACACCGACCCCGTTACAGGAAAAATTGAGGTTCGGCACCAGCTGCCGAGCGTTCTTGACACCGACCCCGTTACGGGGAAAAATTGGGGTTCGGCACCAGCTACCGAGCGCTCTTGACACCGACCCTGTTATAGGGGAAAAATTGGACCTCGGCACCAGCTGCCGAGCGTTCTTGACACCGACCGCGTTACGGGAAAAATTGGGGTTCTGTACTAGCTGCCGAGCGCACTTGACACCGACCCTGTTATAGGGAAAAAATTGGGGTTCGGCACCAGCTTCCGAGCGCTCTTGACACCGACCCTATTACATGGAAAGAGTGGACCTCGGACCTCGCCGAACTCCCTCTCAGCACTCCCAACCTAGCCGAGGTCCCTGTCCTCTTCGGAAAAAAGTGCCAAACCACCTACAGACCTCAGCCTCCTGGGTAGCGAGCGCTAGAAAGGTTCGGAAGTATGAAACAAGCATGTAGGCCACACAACGAAGGAAAACGGCCGAGCCGTCCACCAAGAGATCGCGAAAAAACAACTAAAAATTCGGGAAATTAAGGAAGAACTCCTGGAAAGCAATTGTAGAGGTGGGGAAGCATTTTCTGGTCCCCAAACAAGCGATTATTGCCAAGAACAATATTCTAAGACCCCCGAACGACGAATTGACACTTCGCAAAGTTAATAGGATATTTCTACAAGAACACCATACGACCATAAGAGCTCAGGAGCGACTCAGAGTTCAATCCACTTGAAAAATCACCACACTACCTCCTTCAAGATTCAAAACCTTCCATTTGGGCTCCGATACAACTCCACTAGCCTTTTAAACAGTAAAACTACTCCTCAAAGGCTGATCAAGCTCAGTCTTCGGGAGTGGGGGGCTCGTGATATGGCTAAAAATGGGGTTTAATCAGAACCGTCCAAATCGGGCACGAATCTTGAAGCCCAGGGGTAAAACGGTAATTTCACCTACCAATGGGTCTGAGATGGGTACTGGATCTCTTCGTCAAAGATCTAATAACCCTCGAACAGATCCGCCTCAATCGGGTGCGGGTTTCAACCAGTAGAAAGCCCGATCCAGAGGGATAAAATTAGGGTTTCTGATTAGATCCTAATCGATGGCCCTAATTCATGCCTATCCTTCCACTGGGAATTAGGGATTACATTCCTAATCTGTTTACAAGGAGAATATTCCTTATCAGATCATGGGGATTACATTCCTAATCCAGTCCCTAAGACGCCTATAAATACCCCACATCCATCTCCATTAAGAGGTAATCAATCTTTTGCCAGTTTTCACGCTCTTTCTTAATCATCTCTGATTACTGACTTGAGCGTCGGAGGGTGCGTCGCCAGGAACAACCCTGGTGTCTCGCACTTTTTGCAGGTATACTGCAGGAGTCAGCGTCAAACTCCGACAGAACAGGTATACAGGTTAGTTATTCAGTTTTCCTAAGAATCCACAATTACTATCTGTTTGCCCCCACACCAAATTTAGCGGCAACAAGAATGAAGATGATAATGATGAATTTGGGGTTAGGGTTTCTTCTTCGGTTGGTTCGGCGGGATGTGGGGAAGAGGACGATGAAGAGGGTTTTTTTTTAAATTTTTTTTTAATTTTTTTAATTTTTTTTTTCTTTTGGCTGTTGGAATTTTAGGATTTGATGGAGAAATTCAAGAGAGGAAAATTTTGTATAACTGGCTCTGATACCATGTTACGAGAAATTAAAGAGAGAAAAATTTTGTATAACTGGCTCTGATACCATGTTAAGATAAATCAGAGAGATGAAAACAATACTGAATATTGAATTGAGAAATAACTGAGTACAATATCTTCTATATATAGGAGTGAACCAAATCCAAAATTATCCCAATACCCAATATGGGACTGTAATATCTAACACTATCATTTTTAACCCTAATTTCAATTTCAATTTCAATTTCCCTTAATTAGCACTAAGCTATGTAGCACGGACACGAGTACGGGATACTGGTACGACACGACTCGGGTACGTGAATATGTGATTTCTCAAAAATTTAGGATACGGGTACGTTTTTGCGTACGTTGAATATAAAAATAATAAATTATATATATATTATGTTAAAAAAAAATTCCAAAAATGTATAATAATTAGAAAAATGATTGTAATCTATAAATTGTAAATGTAATCATACCTCCATTTTGCACATATGACATCTTTGCTTCAAGTCATTCTCAAAGAAAATCTAGGCAAAAGTATTACAATTTATAATTAAAACTAACAAGTAACAAACTATTATAAATATGTAAATGACATACAAATTGATAACTATCAAATTAGTTAACATACAAATTAGCTTCAAATAGCCTATTAAGTTAAACATACAAATTATACACATCACACATTAACTAAATAACAATACCTAATTTAACACACAAATGACCTATTAAGTTAACAGTAGCTAACCAATAGTACCTAAATAATTCAACAGTAACAATTAACAACTAACAATTAGCTAACATACAAATTAAAACAATATCAAGTATCAATGTTCGGATTCATTCCATATTAACTAATTTTTCATTCATTGAATTAACCCATATATGTAATTTGTATACAGGAAGATTAGGAATCTAAGATCGAACCTAGGAATGAGAGGAGTAAGCTGCAGTCGATGCTTGGGAGAGAGAGAGAAGAAGGCACGACAGAGGTCGGAGCTTGGGGGAGAGAGAGAGAGAGAGAGAGAGAGAGAGAGAGAGAGAGAGGGCAGACAACAGTGGAGCTTCGGGGCTAGGGAGAGAGAGGAAAAGGCAGCGGTAGGCGGAGGCAGGCGACAGAGGGCGATGGCTGGATTTGGGATTAGGGTTTGAGTGTGAAAGAGAGAGAGATCGTTTTGTAAAGAAGAACATATCTTAAGTGAGACAGAGAGTGAAAGATTTTGTTTTTGTTTTTTTAATCAATAATACTCGAAACGGGCGTTTCGTACCCGCCTATACCCGTTCGCACCCACAACACACCCCCAATGCACCTAATGTATTTAAAAAAAAAAATTATTAAACATCTGAATACGCACCGGGTACGTATCCGCAATGTACCCGCGCGTATCTGCACCCGATATGCACCCGGTACGGGTTCGACGCCCGTTTTTAAGTACCCGTGCTTTATTGGCCCTAAGTTTCGGCTATTTTGAACCAGTAAATATTGTTTGTGGATTAATTGGAGTATGTTTGATTTTTATTTTTGGATGTGAAATTGATTTGGATTTGTATTGATGGCAGGGGGTTTTGTCAAGTCTTTCAAGCAATCGCATAACCTTGGATTTGTAGAATTTTTTACCAAACAATCCCACCTTTTGTAAGTATGTACAAAACTGTCCCTGTTCGAAAATTTAATACAAAAAAATTCCTGTCGCTAACTGAGTTAGCGCCCCTAGTAATTTTCTTCGCGCTATCTCAGTTAGCGTGTGCTAACTCCGTTATATAGGCACTTTTCCCCTCAAATGGGGGTGTGCAAAAAAACTCACCAAATATAAGCACGCTAACTTTGTAGCGTGCCTATTTAAACCACTCACACTAACCAGGTTAGTGTGATAGGTGGACAGCAAAAAAACCCCAAGTATAGACACGCTAACCCCGTTATCGCGCCTCTTTATACCAGGAGCGCTAACCGGGTTAGCGTGCTTTGTCGTTTGGGACCCTATTAAATTACAATTGTTGACGCTGTCTCATTATATTCATAGTGTTTTTCTCTCTTCTCTTCCTCCCCCAATTTCGGAACCCAACTCCAAAACCCTAGTATCCCAATTGTAGATCTTACTCAAAAATACTCTACACGTGTCTCATTATATTAATATTTTTGGGTTGGTCTGCATTAGAGCTATATATTCGGCAAACCGAAAATATTAATGTCCAACCACATGCTAACCCTGGTTCAAGCTCCGCACGTAAAGTGCCGATCCATAAGATCTTTTCAAATCCAGTTCAAACATCGCATGCAATCCTACCGTCCTCACAAGAAGACACATTTACAAATACAACAAGTCCGGATCCTACTGAATTTGGATTGCCACGTCAACCAAGTTTGATTAATGATTTCGGTCCGAATACCAATGTTTTCGAGATATTTAAAAATGCTACCGTTAATAATGATTTAGTCGATGGTGAAGAAGAAGACAAAGAAACAGACGATGAACTTGAAGAGGGATTACAAAATTAAAACGAGAAAGAAGAAGATGAATATGTAAATATTAATATAAATGAGAGTAATGATGTCGATGTGAACCTTACTGATGGCTTCAATAATATCAACGTTCATGTTACCAATGAAATGGCACAAAGTGCGAGAGTAAATAATGGTCCACAAGAGTCGTTCGGTTCATCCACCGTAGATGAGTTCTACATTGGGCGAGAGTTTTAAAGTAAAGAATCAATTCAACATGCGGTAAAGTTATACTCCATCAACAAACATCGGGAATTTATCACAATGAAATCTTCACCGACCATTTTTGTTGTAGAATGTAAATTGGCTCCGAGAAAACGTTCACTTGAGGAGATGGTGAAAATCCCACCGGTTGCAAGTGAGGGTAGTTGCCCGTGGAGATTATGTGTAATCGTTCCGAAGGGCCGGACAAATTTTGTGGTTAAAAAACTGGTAGGGCCACATACATGTGTGAATCTCGCATTGAATCAAGACCGCTGCAAAGTTGACGCTGAACTTGTATGCAATTTGATTATGAATATTGTGAAGGCTCAGATAGGAATAACACCGCGGGCCATTATTGAGATAGTCAAACTACAATTGAATTATCAGATATCTTATAGGAAGGCTTGGATTGCAAAACAAAAATCTATTGAGAAGTTGTACGGATCATTTGAAGGCGCGTATACTAATTTGCCTTTGCTTCTATCAGCAATACAAGCAGCAAATCCAGGAATTGTTGTCCATTGGGATAAGTATGATTCCGGTCCTGACGAAAAAATATTCAGGAGAGTATTTTGGGCATTTGGTGCTTCAATTGAAGGGTTCAAGTCATGCAGACCTGTTATAAGTGTTGATAGGACACACTTGTGTGAAAAATATAAGGATTGTTTGTTAATAGCCGTATCACCGGATGCGAATGATTATCTGTTTCCATTTTCCTTTGCAATAGTTGACGGAGAGAGTGTTTATACATGGATATGGTTTATGAGCTGCATTCGTTTTTATGTCACCGATCGGTTTGGTTTATGTGTTATCTCTGATCGCCACTCTGGCATTTTGGTGACCATGGACTCACAGAACGGAGCGAAAAAACCCACCAAATATAGACACGCTAATTTTCAGGTATCGCTTTAATTAATATGATCCCAAACGACACTTGCTAACCCGGTTAGAGCGCCTGGTATAAAGAGGCGCGCTAACGGGGTTAGTGTGTCTATACTTGGGATTTTTTTGCCTAAACCCCTACTTGAGGAGTAGTCTTTCCTACTGTCCACCTATCATGCTAACCCCGTTAGCGCGAGTGGTTTGAACGGGCACGCTAACGGAGTTAGCGTGTCTATATTTGGTGCGTTTTTTCGCACACCCCCCCTTGAGGGAAAAAGTGGTATCCCCTGGAGATAGCGCGAAGAAAATTACTAGGGGCACTAACTCAGTTAACGACAGGGATTTTTTTGTATTAAATTTTCGAACAGGGACAGTTTGGTACATACTTACAAAAAGTGGGATAGTTTGGTAAAAAATTCGGATTTGTATTGATGTCAGTGTATAAATTTTTAATTAGTTTTTTTAATGGAAAAATTACTTGATTTTCTTAGTCTAACACATTGTTTTGATTTTGCAGAGAAGAGGAAGCCTGGGTCTGCAAGGATCAAGCAGAAGTACCCAAAAAGGGTTCCGGTACGGTTTATTCTCTATGATCAGTATATCCCTAAATCTTGTTGGCATTAGAGAATTGTTATTTTAGATAGAATATCCTGGTATTAAACAACTAATAGTTACAACAAATATTTAAGATGTGTTTTTTTGTTCATATGCCTGCATTCTTAATAAATCTTCTGAGTATATTGTTTAGGATGACTTAAGTTCATTCCTTGCGGATTCCCTTGTTGATCATTTTGTGGTTATTAATGTTTTGTTTCTTCTTTATCTTCAAGTTGGTTGAGTTGTAACTATTGATTTGTTTGAAGAATTAGATCAAGACAGAGAGTGGTGCAAAAGTAAAGGCTTCTAAAACAGGAATTTATAAGAAATGGAAGGAAAGGTCTCATAAACAGATTTCTCTTGATGGATTGAAGGACACTGTGGAAGAAGGGCACTGTGAAAGGTCTCATAAACTTTTTCTAACTATGTTAGACTGTCATAGGTTGAATTTTGTTCTTTTTACAAGCTGCATCTGATAATTAGTGCTTACTGCTTTGCTAATTTAAGATATATTTGTTTTGAATGTGTTTTTCTTTCTCTTTTTATTGTTGGTTGCCGCAGGCTTCCTATTTGCTTTGGAGATTTATCTATCTTCTTTTAATCCAATGTTGTTTAGTCGTATTGGGTGATTGGGAACATGTTTAAATGGACACCCCTACTAAATAGTAATCATGTTGGTGGGTCGGTGTGAGTTCTTTTTGGTTTATTGTAGATATGGCCTGTTACGAGTTTTATTAGGTAAACAAGTCATTCTACAGAACTCATAGAACATTCGTATATGTGCAATTGCATTAACTATGTACAGAAGTTAACAATGAAAGAGATTTAGATCACTTCTACCATTTCTGGGGGTGTTTGTTCTCTTGCAACTGGGTTAATTTGATATCCAATTGCATTACTGAGCCTAGTTGTAAGGCGGTCAAATTGCAATCATGTTTCTTCCTAACACTTTTACTTGCTTTTACAATTGCATCTGCATTTGCTGCATCTTGTGTTTTCCATGCAGAAGCAGTTGCATTTCTAGTGTGTTTACAAGGACAATAATGAGCATGTTCCAGACTTCAGGAGCAGTAAGCCGCCAGTCTAAAAAACTAGGAGAGCATAATAAAGCTTCTCAAATAGTGAAATCTTTTCTAGAATAAAACCTATTACGATGCATCAGACTTTTAACATGATTGGTGTTGTGCGGAATACAAACTAACCAACAATCAAACGAGAGAAACAGCGAGAAAAACAGAAAAGCAAGCAACACAAGAACACAAGATTTAATGTGGTTCGGCAAAACACAAGCCTACATCCACGGGGCGATTGGGGTTTCTTCTTACTATAATCAACGATGGGCAAAACAAAGTTTACAAGAGATGACGGCTGCAAAATCCGAAAAGAGGTCTCTAATTTCGTCTCTAATTACAAAACCCTAACGGGTCGTATTTATAGGGAAACTATTGGGCCTTTCGAAATGGGCCTATTCTGGATCCAAAACCCGCCGACAGTCGACTGGTCGAATTACCAGTCGACTGATAAATACTTCGGGACAGTCGACTGATCAGTCGACTGCTGCTACTGTATCTTTAGTCTTTGAAACTTCTCTCTGGACAGTCGCCTGATCCTCCAACCCAGTCGACTGATATACTGGAACTTTCATTTGCTGCAGATACTCCAAAACAATCTGAACCAGAATCGAGCCATTATCCTACAATCTCCACCTTGGCGAGATCTTCCAAGTAGCCCAAGCAATCTCCACAAATACTCCAAAACAACTGCTCATCACCAAATGTAACAAAAGAACCCAAACTCCACCTTAGTATGATATCACATACTAAACAAACCAATAGCAAAGCACTATCCCAACCGCCCATGCCAAATTATCAAACATGCAAAATATTAGCCAGGTTCATGCAATGCTTGAACTTGGCTGCCCCAACAACTTTGGTCAACATATCAGCAGGATTATCAGCTGTTCCAATCTTCACCAAATGAATATCACCATCCTTTATCAAATCACGCACAAAATGATAACGGACATCAATATGTTTGGTCCTCGAATGATGAACTTGGTTCTTCGCTAAATGAATAGCACTCTGACTGTCACAGTGTACCTCCACCTTCTCCCGATGAATTCCCAAGCTCTTCAAAAGTCCATGTATCCAAATGGCTTCCTTCATGGCCTCAGCAACCGCCATGTATTCAGCCTCAGTAGTAGACAACGCTACAGTGGACTGCAAATTGGACCTCCAACTTATAGGTGCTCTAGCCATAGTAAACAAATAGCCTGTAGTAGACCGCCTCTTATCTAGATCACCTGCATAGTCTGAATCAACATAACCCACCAATAACCTGCTAATATTGTCATCCCTTTCAAACTTCAAACCCACATCTGTGGTGCCATTTATGTACCTCAAAATCCATTTAGCTGCTTGCCAATGCTCTTTGCCTGGATCATGCATATATCGACTAACCATACTCACCGCCTGAGAGATGTCTGGTCGAGTACACACCATGGCATACATCAAACTGCCAACCACACTAGTGTAAGGTACATTAGCCATATACTGTCTCTCTTCATCTGTACTTGGAGACTGAGAAGCACTAATTCTGAAATGAGGAGCTAAGGGTGTACTGACTGGTTTAGTTTTCTCATCTATACCAAACCGTTTCAGCACCTTCAAAAGATATTGCTTCTGTGTCAAACCTACTATGCCCTTTGCCCTGTCTCTAGCTATCTCCATCCCAAGTATCTTCTTGGCTTCACCAAGATCCTTCATCTCGAATTCAGAACTCAGCTGATTCTTCAAATTTTGAATCTCCTTAGCATTTTTAGAGGCAATCAACATATCATCCACATATAATAACAGATATATAAAAGAGCCATCCTGCAATTTCCTGAAGTAGACACAATGATCATACTCACTTCTGGAATATCCCTGCACTTTCATAAACTGATCAAACCTCAAATACCACTACCTTGGAGATTGCTTCAACCCATAGAGAGACTTCTTCAACCTGCAAACACAATTTTCCTTCCCAGCTATCTTAAACCCATCTGGCTGCAACATATAAATTTCTTCATCTAGATCTCCATGTAAGAACGCAGTCTTCACATCCATCTGTGTCAATTCAAGATCAAACTGTGCTACCAATGCCAACAAAATCCGAATAGAAGGATGCTTCACAACTGGAGAGAACACTTTATTATAGTCAATTCCTTCCTGTTGAGCATACCCCTTTGCAACTAGTCTAGCCTTGAACCGAACACTGCCTTTTGGACCTTCTTTCTTCGTATACACCCACTTGCAACCAATTGCTTTCTTCCCCTTTGGTAGTTGCACTAGATCCCAAGTCTTATTCTTATGAAGAGAGTTCATCTCTTCATCCATAGCAACTTTCCAATCTGCATTTTCTGAACTTCTAGTGGCTTCTTTGAAGTTGGAGGGAACTTCATCATCCACAATGGGAAGAGCAAATGCAACTGTATCTGTAAAACGAGACGGTCGTTTGATATCTCTTCTTTGCCTTCTTACTGCAATTGATTCTTCCTGCTGGATAGGAACTTCTTCATCATCCTCAGTATCAACCACATCATCATCATTTTGGGCAGGATTTTCAACTGAAAGCTTTTCTAACTCCACCTGTTGGAGAACTCTCCCATTCTGCTGCTGCTGTCGATCATCAGTCGACTGATACTGTACACCAGTCGACTGTCCCGAGCTTCTGCTGCTCACCTGTTGGAGAACTTTCCCGCTATTCTGCTGCTCACCAGTCGACTGTTCTCGACCACCAGTCGACTGTCCCGAGCCTATCATGCTGGTCTCATCAAAGGTCACATCCCTGCTGATTACTAACTTTTTCTGTTCTGGACACCACAACCTGTAACCTTTGACACCAGTACTAAAACCAACAAATATAGCCTTTTTGGCTCTTGCATCAAGTTTAGTTTCGGTTACATGAAAATAAGCAGGACAACCAAATATATGCAAAAAACTATAATCAGATGCAGGTTTACCACTCCATACCTCAATAGGCGTTTTGCCTTCAAGTGCTGCTGATGGTAAACAGTTGACAATGTGGCTTGCATATATAACAGCTTCTGCCCAAAATGTCTTCTTCAATCCAGACTGTGCTAACATACATCTCACCTTCTCAAGTAAGGTTCTGTTCATCCTTTCTGCAACCCCATTTTGCTGTGGAGTCTTCCTAACTGTGAAGTGCCTCTGGATCCCTTCATCTTCACACAATTTCAGAAACGGATCGTTCTTGTATTCCCCTCCATTATCTGATCTCAGAACCTTAATCTTCCTACCAGTCTGATTTTCAACTTTCTTCTTCCAACTTGTGAACAATGTCAAAACTTCATCTTTGTGCTTCATGGTATATACCCAAACTCGTCTGGAGTAATCATCAACAAAAGTAACAAACCAGTGTCTACCACTCATAGAAGGTGTCTGAGTAGGGCCCCAAACATCTGTGTGCACATAATCGAGGATACCCTTTGTCTGATGTACAGCTGTACCAAATTTCACCATAGTTTGCTTACCCAAAACACAATGTTCACAAAATTCCAACTTGCACCCTTTAGCATCTTTAAGCAACCCTTGCTTCACAAGCCCCTGCAAGGCCTTTTCTCCTGCATGCCCGAGTCGCATATGCCACAACCTAGTAGAGTCGGGAACAACCTGTTTAGGCCTTTCAGTTACACTGGCAGCCTGACCCAAATATATTTTTCCCTTCAAGAAAAACAAGTTCCTTTTTCTTTGCCCTTTCATCACCACGAGTGATCCGCTAGTCACCTTCAGAATGCCACCTTCACTAGCAAATTTCAATCCACTGGCCTCCAAAACACCAAGTGAAATCAAATTCTTCTTCAAATCTGGAACATACAATACATCTGAAAGCTCCCTAATAAGACCATCGTGCATTAGCAATTCAATCTTCCCGATTCCTACCTTCTTACAAGGTGCATCATTTCCCATCAAAACTACACCACCATCCATATACTCCAAAGAAGTAAATCACTCCTTTTTCCAAGACATATGATAGGAGGCTGCTGTATCAAGAAACCATACCTCTTGATAAAGTGAGGGACTAGAAGCAAGTGCAAAAGAAAAATTCTCGCCACTATCTAAATTATCAACAGTCACATTTGTAGTCGAATTTCCCTTATTTCGTAGCTTTGGACAATCCTTTTTCCAATGCCCCCTTTCATGACAGAAAGCACATTCATCTTTGGCCGGTATTTTCCTGTCCTTCGAAACTCCTCTCGATTTGGAACGAGATTTGTTTCCCTTTTTCCCAGATTTGGACTCAGATCTGGTCTCAGTCCTGCCCCTTACAATCAATGCTTCAGAAGTTTTTCTATCAACCATTTTATCCCTTCTCCTAGTTTCATTATTCAACAAAGCATTTGCAACATCTTCATATTTCACAGTATCTTTTCCATATATTAACGTTGTTGCTAAATGATCATAACTTTCAGGTAATGAATTCAACAGAATTAGGGCTTTATCTTCATCTTTAATTTGCTCATCCAAATTTAACAAATCAGCCAATAATTTATTAAATGATTCAACATGAGCGTTCATAGACATACCTTCCGTATAGGTGAAGCGAAAAAGTCTCTTCTTCAAATACAACCGATTCTCCAAACTTTTCCTCATGTATTTGTCTTCGAGTTTCTTCCACAACACCGCAGCAATGGTATCCCTCATCAAATCGTACTTCTGAGCCTTCGCAATAAAGAGCCGAATAGTCCCACACGCTACTCGATTCAACTTCTTCCAATCTGCTTCGGACATATCCTTTGGTTTTTCTTTCTCCAAAGCAACATCTTGTTCTTGTTGAACAAGAACATCCAACACCTCACATTGCCACATCCCGAAATTGTTTGTCCCATCAAATTTTTCAACTTCAAATTTTGCGTTGCGAATCGTTGTTCTTGACGAACTTGATCCCACAACATCCTTGGTTGCATCTGCATCACTCGCCATCTCCCTCTAGGTCGAACCGAAAGCTCTGATACCACTTGTTGTGCGGAATACAAACTAACCAACAATCAAACGAGAGAAACAGCGAGAAAAACAGAAAAGCAAGCAACACAAGAACACAAGATTTAATGTGGTTCGGCAAAACACATGCCTACATCCACGGGGCGGTTGGGGTTTCTTCTTACTATAATCAACGATGGGCAAAACAAAGTTTACAAGAGATGACGGCTGCAAAATCCGAAAAGAGGTATCTAATTTCGTCTCTAATTACAAAACCCTAACGGGTCGTATTTATAGGGAAATTATTGGGCCTTTCGAAATGGGCCTATTCTGGATCCAAAACCCGCCGACAGTCGACTGGTCGAATTACCAGTCGACTGATAAATACTTCGGGACAGTCGACTGATCAGTCGACTGCTGCTACTGTATCTTTAGTCTTTGAAACTTCTCTCTGGACAGTCGCCTGATCCTCCAACCCAGTCGACTGATATACTGGAACTTTCATTTGCTGCAGATACTCCAAAACAATCTGAACCAGAATCGAGCCATTATCCTACAATTGGTGCTTTGTAATATGGAATACTATGATGGAAACAGAATCCCTTGTTTACTTGGTCGCAAATATTCTTATATTATGTTATATAGTTCTGATGTGATGTGAGCAAGTAACTGAACCTTGAACATTTGTCTGTATCACAGGAGGTCAGCAAATAAGAGGAGGAAATAAATGGCAGTCGAAAGGTGGAAGAAATCCGCATTCAATTCCTAATGCGAATGTACCATTGGATTACAGGTGTTAGATATTATTATAGTCCCATATTGGTTGTAGAGTTGTTTTGATATTTGTTCTCCTCCTATATGTAGGTGGTATTGTACTTGGTTGAACTCAATTCAATATTCAGTATTGTTTTCATCTCTCTCTGATTTATCTTAACATGGTATCAGAGCCAATTATCCAAATTTTCCCTTCTTAAATTTTCTCTACAAAAATTCTCAAATCCCAAGAGCCAAGTTATACAAATTTCTTCCCAAAACCCTAGATCTCCAAAAAAAAAAAAATAATAAAAAAAAAAAATTCAATCATCTTCAACCTCCCGAAACCCTATCCCCATACACTGTCGCCTCCCGAAACCCTAGCACCATACAACCACCGTCGTCGAGGCATCTCCACAGTCGACTCAAATCGCCGCCTCTACAACCGCTGCTGCAACCGCTCCACAGTCATCGAAGGCGTCCACAGTCGTCGTCGTCTCCACAATCGTCGAGGCTTCCACAGTCGTCATCATCTCCACAGTAGTTGTGGCGTTCAAAGTCGCCGCCTCCCGCAACCGCTCCCGCCCTCCCGTCGAGATCCACAACCTCTCCCATCGTCAAGATCCACAGTCGTCGAACTCTTGCCACTGCTAGCCGTCTTTGCCTCTACATCAGCAAAACCCTACCATCGTTGCCATCCACCCTGACGACCCAACCTCCGGTCGCCGCATCCAAATCCCCCCCCCGTTCGTCACTTTCTCTATTTATTTATTTATTTATTTTTATTTCTCTTTTTTTATCTGTTTTTTGTTTTTTTTTTAAAAAAAAATGAACTTTTGCTCATCGTTCTTTCTGGGCTGAAGCTATCATGACCTCTGTTGGTCTCATCAACATTACTCCCTCGTCTGCCCTAGCTAGTACGATGCCTTATGAGGCTCTTTATTATTTACCTCCCGACTACAGTATGCTCTGTAACTTTGGGTGCACCTGTTACGTCCTTCTCCCTCCTACTGAGCGCACGAAGCTCTCCGCTCGTGCTACTAAGTGTGTTCACCTAGGTCTCAGTCCTGAACATAAAGGTTATCGTTGTTTTGATCCATCAGTAGGTCGTGTCCGCATTTCTCGACATGTATCCTTTGTGGAAGACTCCCCTTACTACCTGACTCCCTCCGAGGATACTAGATTTCTCGATTTTCCAGTTGTTGTTAGCTCCCCGACTTTATCTTCCTGCATTCCTTTTGATCCCACTCCTCTGGCTACATTCACATCTCTTGCAGTCCTTACACCTGTTGTTCCCTCTGCCAAAATACCACCTGCATCCTCACAGCAGCCAGCACCCATCCCACATAATTTCCCACCGACACATGCACCTTCTCCACCATCCTCACCCCCACACCCTGTCAGTGATGGAACTGAGATGATTCCCAGGACAACTGATTGGTGTGCGTATCGATCATAAAAGATTAACAAATTAAATACGTGATCTAACCATATATAGCGGAATCTAGGGTTCACGAATTATACCTGCGATGATCAGAGACGACAGCGACCCCAAGATCTTCTGCACGTATTCCTTCCTCAGGTTGGAAGTCGTGTGGGCGACGATCTCCCAACCTTTCTTCTCCTTGGCTGACCTCTCTGTCTCTCTTTACGTGAATCACGAATTTAGAGAAAAAATCTTATATTTCAGATGATCAATGACGGCCAGAGAAATAGAGGATATATATAAGGCTACGGTAGGGACCCGGAGGAGAAATTAGGGTTAGGTCTCCTAACGAATCTGGGTATCCCGTGTTCAGCCCGAACACACAACCCAGGCCCATTAACAATAGCTCGGTCCACTAAGGAGCTATTGTTGCACTACCTTCCTAATCCCAAATTATATTTATGGGCTCCTTTTATTATATGCTCGTTGAGCTCCCCATGTTAAGATATCGAATGTCCGTCGATCAAATTAAGTTACTGACAACTATATTGATCAACATCTTTTATTCTTAAGTAGTACTACTCAACTTTATTTGTCATGTCGGATGTAATCCACCTGCAGGGTTTACATGACAATCCTTATGAGCTCCTTAAGGGGACATCATCAACCCGACGTATCGGGACATGGATTTCTTTTACAATCAACAGCCCATCATACATACAATGCTATTACCCAATTCATAGAGGTTGTTGATCCATAATGAATCTTACTCTTTTATGAGTCAAAGTAATGCACACTGCATATACATGTCTATTATTATATCTGGATTAAGAGCATAAGCATCCATAATAACAGAGGTATTTGTTCTCTTTTATAGTCAGTACAAAGAGAACAACCTCAAGTGGTCCTGTTCAATACACACAAAGTGTACTAGTGTAAACCTATAGTCAAGATAGACTAATACCAGAATACACTACAACCTTTCCAATGGATTATCCAAGTCCGTCTAGGTTGTGAACTATTTATATATTCCATAGGAAACTGATAATATGATCTTTTGTGTGTCACCTCACACCATATTATCAACCTTATAGAATATCAGATACTTGCATTAATATTATAATAAATACAATATGCAAACATATGCCCATATGATTCTCATTCAAAAAAATAAGGAAATAAAGTTAATACAAAAGTGATGCTTTCAGTATATAACCCTAACAATCTCCCACTTATACTCAAAGCATTGCTTTTTAGTATACTGTTACAAATCTCCCACTTATACTTAAAGCCATGCTGCTACGCATCTGACTCCCATTCCCTCAACATGACTATCAAAAGCCTTAGCTGGTAAGCTCTTAGTGAAGGGATCAGCTAGGTTGTCTGCTGATGCTATCTTGATTACAGCAAATTTTCCTTTCTTTACGAAATCTCGTATCAGGTGGTACTTGCGCTCAATGTGTTTACTTGCCTTATGGGCTCGTGGTTCCTTCGAATTTGCAACTGCACCACTATTATCACAATAAAGTGTAATAGCCTTAGGCAAATTAGGTACCACATCCAAGTCCAATAGGAAGTTTCTGAGCCAAACCGCTTATTTGGCATCCTCAGAGGCTGCCACATACTCGGCTTCCATGGTAGAATCAGCAATACATTTTTGCTTGATACTCCTCCATATAGTGGCTCCACCTCCCAAAGTAAATACATAACCTGAGGTTGATTTCCTAGAATCCCTATCTGACTGAAAATCTGAGTCTGTATACCCCAAGGCAACTAAACTATCTGCCTGGTAAACTAGCATGTAATCTTTAGTCCTTTTCAGGTACTTCAAAATATGCTTTACGGCAGTCTAGTGCTCTTGTCCCGGGTTAGACTGATATCTGCTAACCATGCCAACGGCAAAGCAGATATCTGGTCTCGTACATAGCATTGCATACATTAAGCTTCCTACTGCTGAAGCATAAGGAACTGCTTTCATGTTCTCTATCTCTTTAGGTGTCCTCGGACACTGCTCCTTTGATAGGACAATTCCATGCCTAAAAGGTAAGAAACCTTTCTTAGAATTTTGCATGCTAAAACGAGTTAGTATAGTATCGATATAGGAAGCTTGAGACAAGCCCAACATCCTTTTCTTGCGATCTCGTAGAACTTTGATCCCAAGGATGTGACCTACTTCTCCCAAGTCCTTCATATCAAACTTTTTGGATAACCATACCCTTACGTTAGATAACACCTTCACATTGTTTCCAATGAGCAAGATGTCATCCACGTAAAGTACTAGGAATACCACTACGTTTCCGTCACACTTTTTGTATACACACGATTCATCTTGACATTGATCAAATCCATAGGATTTTATCACTTGATCAAAACATATGTTCCAAGATCTGGAAGCTTGCTTAAGTCTATAAATGGACTTCTTGAGCTTACAAATAAGATGCTCTTGGCCCTTTTCAATGAACCCGTTTGGTTGCTTCATATAGATGTCTTCCTCAAGACTTCCATTAAGAAAAGCTGTCTTGACATCCATTTGCCAAATCTCATAATCAAGATGAGCTACAATAGATAAAAGAATCCGGATAGACTTAAGCATGGCTACTGGCGAAAAAGTTTCCTCATAATCGATACCCTCTCTTTGAGTAAAACCTTTTGCAACAAGCCGAGCTTTAAAGGTTTCAACCTTACCGTCTGATCCTCTTTTTCTCTTATAGACCCACTTGAATCTAATGGCTTTTACACCAATAGGTGGTTCTACAAACTCCCAGACTTGATTAGAATCCATAGATTCTATTTCAGATATCATTGCTTTTTGCCAAGACTCTGCATCTTTATCTTGGAGTGCTTCATTGTAGGTACAGGGATCATAATCTTGTTCCTCAGGGACAAAGTCTGACAACTCTCCCAAGAACATATATCTATCAGGTTTTATCACAACCCTCCCACTACGACGAGGCACTATCGGTTGTGGTGCAACATTTGTGACACGTTGTGCAGTTACTGGTGGTACATCCTGTTGTACTGTTGGTACTGAAGTATTTGGCATCTCACCTCTCAGTTCTTCTAGAACAGTTCTACTTATGGGTTTATGGTTCATCACATAGTCTTCCTCTAAGAATCGAGCATTGGTGCTAACAATGATCTTCTGATCCTTAGGACTATAAAATAAACCACCTTTCGTTCCTCTTGGATAGCCTACAAACAAGCGTACTTCTGTACGAGATTCCAACTTATCGGCTTTCCCATTCAGCACGTGTACTGGACTACCCCAAATCCGAACATGTTTCAGACTAGGCTTACGCCCAGTCCACAGTTCTGTAGGAGTGATTGGTACTGACTTAGAAGGAACCAAGTTGAAAATATAAGCTGCAGTTTCTAAGGCATATCCCCAAAACGAATCTGGTAAATCTGAATAACTCATCATTGATCTAACCATCTCCATAAGAGTCCTATTCCTTCTTTCTGCTACACCATTCTGTTGCGGTGTTCCAGGTGCTGATAATTGGGATGTAATCCCAGCCTCTGACAAATAGTCCCTAAACTCCCCAAAGAGATACTCGCTACCACGATCTGAACGTAATGACTTGATACATTTTCCATGACGTTTCTCCGTTTCTGCCTTGTACTCTTTGAATTTCTCAAAGCACTCAGACTTACGGCGCATCAAATAAATATATCCATACCTTGAATAATCGTCAGTAAATGTGACAAAATATTCAAAGCCACCTCTAGCCTGGACAGTCATAGGCCCACACAAATCAGAATGAACCAATTCCAACACATCTTTGGCCCTATACCCCTTTGCCTTGAAAGGCGTTTTGGTCATTTCACATACCAAGCAGGATTCACAGACTGGTAGTGCCTCCACTTCCAATGAACTCAAAGGTTCATCTTTAACCAGTCTTTGAATCCTTCTTAGGTTAACATGCCCCAATCGCAAGTGCCAAAGATATGTTTGGTTCATACAAGAAGGTTCTTTTCTCTTATTTATATTAGAAGACATATTATTCATTTCCATAAGTTGCATCGTGGGCGAAATAGGATTAATGACATATAGATTATCAACCAATGCACCAGAACAGATAAAATGCTTATTTTTTCTAATAACAATATTGTCATTAAAATAAACTGAATATCCATCCTTAACTAGCATGGAAACAGAAATTAAATTCCTTCTAAGTGAAGGTGCATAAAGACAATCTCTCAATGTCAAAGACTTATTTCTACCAAAAGATAAAATAACATCTCCTATTGCAACGGCCGCTACTCTTGTAGCGTCACCCATAAACAAGTATATCTCTCTATCACTGAGCCGTCTGGTTTCCTAGAACCCCTGCAATGTATTGCAGACATGATTAGTGGCTCCTGTATCTACACACCAGGTGCCGGTAGATAACACCGCTAAACATGTTTCAACAACTAGTAAATGAGATATACCTTCTTTGTTCTTTTGTTTGAGAAGTGGACAGTCAGTCTTCCAATGTCCTGACCCTTTGCACTTGAAACACTTGCCTTTTGGCTTTTTCACAGCGCCTTGAGGTCCCATGCCCTTCTTTGCTGAGTTTACTTATTTCTAAACTTTCTTCTTCTTACCACCTTTCGGCTTAGAAGTAGAGTCATTTTCAGTCACATAAACATGGGCATTCTGCTTGAAGAGAGCTTCAGCATCCTGTAGTTCTTTTGCAAGTTCTGACAAAGTATACAACCTTTTGTTCATGTTGTAATTAAGGCAAAACGAGTCAAAACTTTTAGGCAGAGTCCCGAGAATGATATCGACCTGGGTTTCCCCATCGATTTCAGCACCAAGGATCTCCATCTCATTTAGATGACCCATCATCTTGAGAACATGATCCCTTACTGGTGTCCCCTCAGCCATAGATGCATTCATCAAACTCTTCATAGCAAATTGCCTAGCTGCTTTACTCTGATGTTCGAAGAGTTCCTTAAGGTTGTACATCATATCATAAGCTGTGGGCATGGCCTGATGCTGATGCTGCAGTACATTTGACATAGATGCCAAAATGTAACACCGCGCCATCTCATCTGCCTTATTCCACTTCTTATAAGCCTCTTTGACCTCTTCATCAGAGTTAGCATCAGGCTTAGGTGGGCATACTTCATTGAGTACAAATTTGTACTCTTCAGCAGTTAAGACAGTATCCAAGTTATGTTTTCAGTCAATATAATTAGGGCCAGTAAGTTTGTTTTCTTTAAGAATCACCATACCATAAGTGGACTGAAAGAACCCATTTTTGAAATCCTGAGAATCACATAAAAAAAAATTATGTAGGGCAAAACTTTTGAATTAATTAAATATTGATTCCCTCAAAACAATAATAAAAAAAATTCACCAACACCTTAAACACCATGAATTTAGCATGCCACGATAGTGTGGACGTATACAAATTCAATATTTGTTCAAGTAGGTTTTTTTTTAGGTTTGGCTGCCCGATTTTTTCATCGAAAACCATCTGTCGATCTCCAGACTGCCTAAAAACAGCATCTCCTTCGGCGTCAGAAACAGCCACCACCGCCTTCACGATCGATCAAAAAAAAAATAAAAATAAAATAAAATTAAAATTACATCAATCCTATGCCTCCCGAAGGAGTTCACACATAATCTAGATTGAAAAATTAAAATTATAAGCACGATCAACCCTCGTGACATTAATTACATCCACAAAACAACAACAACACAATAATTACATCCACAGAACAACAACAACACAAACAAAACATGCATAGGACCATAATAGTTGGATCTAAGATGCCTGCAAAACCGAGTTAGAACAGATCTACATCTACCGACTATCATACAACACAAGTTTTATTGGACAACATGGATGTAACAATCAATACGCAGATCCAATACCGGCTCTGATACCAATTGATGGAACTGAGATGATTCTGATACCAATTGATGGAACTGAGATGATTCCCAGGACTACTGATTGGTGTGCGTATCGATCATAAAAGATTAACAAATTAAATACGTGATCTAACACTATATAGCGGAATCTAGGGTTCACGAATTATACCTGCGATGAGAAGAAGACGACAGCGACCCCAAGATCTTCTGCACGTATTCCTTCTTCGGGTTGGACGTCGTGTGGGCGACGATCTCCGAACCTTTCTTCTCCTTGGCTGACCTCTCTTTCTCTCCTTACGTGAATCACGAATTTAGAGAAAAAATATTATATTTCAGATGATCAATGATGGCCAGAGAAATAGAGGATATATATAAGGCTACGGCAGGGACCCGGAGGAGAAATTAGGGTTAGGTCTCCTAACGAATTTGGGTATCCCGTGTTCAGCCCGAACACACAACCCAGGCCCATTAACAATAGCTCGGTCCACAAGGAGCTATTGTTGCACTACCTTCCTAATCCCAAATTATATTTATGGGCTCCTTTTATTATATACTCGTTGAGCTCCCCATGTTAAGATATCGAATGTCCGTCGATCAAATTAAGTTACTGACAACTATATTGATCAACATCTTTTATCCTTAAGTAGTACCACTCAACTTTATTTGTCATGTCGGATGTAATCCACCTACAGGGTTTACATGACAATCCTTATGAGCTCCTTAAGGGGACATCATCAACCTGACGTATCGGGACATGGATTCCTTTTACAATCAACAGCCCATCATACATACAATGCTATTACCCAATTCATAGAGGTTGTTGATCCATAATGAATCTCACTCTTTTATGAGTCAAAGTAATGCATACTGCATATACATGTCTGTTATTATATCTGGATTAAGAGCATAAGCATCCATAATAACAGAGGTATTTGTTCTTTTTTATAGTCAGTACAAAGAGAACAACCTCAAGTGGTCCTGTTCAATACACACAAAGTGTACTAGTGTAAACCTATAGTCAAGATAGACTAATACCAGAATACACTACAACCTTTCTAATGGATTATCCAAGTCCGTCTAGGTTGTGAACTATTTATATATTCCATAGGGAACTGATAATATGATCTTCTGTGTGTCACCTCACACCATATTATCAACCTTATAGAATATCAGATACTTGCATTAATATTATAATAAACACAATATGCAAACATATGCCCATATGATTCTCATTCAAAAAAAATAAGGAAATAAAGTTAATACAAAAGTGATGCTTTCAGTATATAACCCTAACAGTCTGTCCACCACCTCTTCGTCAGTTTACCCATTCCACTTCTGGTATTCCTCCGGCACGTACACCTGATGCCACTGGTCCTTTTGACCAATTTGGTTTTGCCACCCTAGCTTCCTACTCACCACAGTTTTATGCATATCTCACTGCTATACACTCTACACATGAGCCCAGAACCTATCAAGATGCAATTCAATATCCTGAATGGAGGAAAGCTATTGCAGAGGAATTCAGTGCATTTGATTAGACTAGCACTTGGTGTATTGTTCCTCTGCCCGAGGGCGTTCAGCCTATTAGCTGCAAGTGGATCTTCAAGGTCAAATATCAACTTGATGGATCTATTGAGCGGCACAAGGCTCGTCTAGTAGCTTGAGAATTTACTCAGGAGCATGACATTGATTATGATGAGACCTTTGCTCCCGTTGCACAGATGACTACTGTTCGCACTCTTTTTACTGTTGCAGCCATCTGCCAATGGCCGTTATACCAGATGGATGTGAAGAATGATTTTCTTCATGGTACCTTATCTGAGGTTGTTTATATGGATCCTCCTCCTGGCCTCCCTAGTCCTCCTCGTTATATTTGCTGGTTGCGTCGGGCTATATATGGTTTGAAGCAGGCCCCTTGAGCCTGGTTTGAGTGTTTTCGCCTTGTCATCACCAAGGCTGGTTTTAGTTAGAGTTCTCAGGACCATTCTATGTTTATGCGGTCATCACTGCTGGGGAGGGTAATTCTACTACTCTATGTTGACGATATGATCATTACTGGGGATGACTCTGCGGGCATTATATCCGTCCAGAAATACCTTCATCAGAAGTTCCATATGAAATACATTGGCAGACTACATTATTTTCTGGGCCTAGAGATTGCTCATGGATCTCGGGGGATACTCATTTCTCAACAGAAATACACATCAGATATTATCTCTGCTACATGTCTTTCTGACAGTAGATCAGCCGATACACCCTTAGAGCTTCATGTGAAGCTTCGTCCCACTAATGGTGAGCTCCTTTCTGATCCCACTAGATACAGACAGATTGTTGGACCGCTTGTCTACTTATGCATGACCAGACCCGATATTGCTCACGCAGTCAGTGTTGTCAGTTAGTTTATTTCTGCTACTACATCAGTTCACTACGGTGCTCTTCTTCGGATTTTCAGATATCTTCGGAGCACTATTACTCGCTCATTATTCATGCCTGCTACATCCAAACTAGAGCTGAGTGCATATTCTGATTCAGATTGGACAGGTGATCCTACTACCAGACGGTCTACCACCGGTTTCTGTCTATTTCTTGGTGATTTGCTGATCTCATGGCGAAGTAAGAAACATGAAGTTGTTGCATGTTCTTTGACTGAAGCTGAGTACAGAGCAATAACGGCTACTACTAGAGAGATTGTTAATGTTCGTTGGCTGTTTTCAGATATGAGTGTCACTCTTACAGGAGCTACTCCTCTTCATTGTAATATTCGGAGTGCATTGCACATTGCAAGCAATCCGGTCTTTCATGAGCGAACAAAGTATATAGAGATTGATTGCCATTATGTTCATGAGCGCTTTGAGGCAGGGAACATTTCTTTCCATTCAGTTACATCTTCCCAGCAGACTGCAGACTTCTTCACCAAATTCTATACTATTCAGAGATTTAGATACTTAGTAGGCAAAGTCACACTGTTTGACCCATCGTGAATTTGAGTGGGGATGTTAGATTTTATTATAGTCCCATATTGGTTTTAGAGTTGTTTTGATATTTGTTCTCCTCCTATGTATAGGTGGTATTGTACTTGGTTGAACTCAATTCAATATTCAGTACTGTTTTCATCTTTCTCTGATTTATCTTAACAACAGGTACATTTGGATGCTATCTACGAGTATTAACGTAAAAGTTAAATAATAGGTTAATTATCAAGGCCCCCGAAATTTCTTGAGAAAAAAACATGTTCAAAAAACATGTTCATCCTCTGTAAATTGATAAATTGACGGTTCATACTTTTTTCTCTAATCTTTGTTTACATGCTTTAATTTGATGTCCTTTTAAATGAATATGCCCTTACAAGAACCCCTTAAATTTTTTGTGTGTAAAGAGCCCTCCGTTAATTATACATCCTTCGTTAATAATACAATTTATTTTTTGTTTTTCTTCTTACTTTCTTTTGAATGAATTTTTTGTAGGGGCTTTGATTTCTAAGATATATGAAGAGTATGTGCAGTTTTAAAGAGATATCTGAAGGAGCATAAATCGACATTTTAACTCTTTCGGAATTGGAAACTAAAATATTGGAAATGTTGTTATTGTTGTTGTTATATCTCTTTTATTATATATTTTGCTTTCAGATTTTTTTTTAATTTTAATTTTTGTTTTTCTTCTTACTTTCTTTTGAATGAATTTTTTGTAGGGGCTTTGATTTCTAAGCTATATGAAGAGTATATGCAGTTTGTTTTTAGAGAGATACCTGAAGGAGCATAAATCAACATTTTAACTCATTCGAAATTGGAAATTGTGTACTGGAGTTATTGTTGTTGTTATATCTCTTTCTTTATATAGTTTGCTTTCAATTTTTTTTTTAATTTTAAAATATATATACCTACCCCGGACCATCAATGATGTATGGAGCAGTGATATACCTACCCCGGACCATCAATGATGTATGGAGCAGTGTTGTGCAACAAATAAATAACATGTCCAAAAAATGAGTATAGCGAAGATGAGGATGCTAAAATGGACGTGTGGTAAAACCATGAAAGATATAATTAGAAACGAGCATATACAAGACATGCTAGAGGTAGTTTCTATCTAAGATAAGTTAAGAGAGAATCGCCTCAGGTGGTTTGAATATGTCACACGTAGACATAGTATTGTTCCCATTAGAAAGAGTGATTTGATAAGTATTGAGGGTAGAGTTAGGGATAGAGGAAGACTTAAACTTACTTGGATAAAAACGGTGAGAAAAGATATGATAGCTTGTGACCTTACAGAAGATATTACGCTAAACCGAACAGAATGGAAAACCATGATTCATGTAGCCGACCCCAACTAGTTGGAAAAAAGGCTTTGTTGTTGTTGTTGTATATATACCTACCTGGCATTTTTAAAAGCGCCAGAGTAGGTTGGACATATACCGGTGTTTCCAAAAAAATCCAGGGTAGGCCTCATTTTTACCTCGACACGAGTTGCCCCGGTGTTTTCAAAAATGCCGGTAGACTCTACCCCGACATTTAAAAATGCCGGGGTAGGTCCAAAAAAACATCGGGGGAGGATGTTTTGGTTGTAGTGTGAGATATTGATTATAGTCCAAGTGGGAGAATGCAAGAATATTCCCGTAAGGTATGAACTATAATCAATACTTAATTGTGTCATGAGAAAATAATAGCAACAAGCTAGTAATCGAATAAGGATGTGGATTCAAGTCAAGATGGACATGTTAGCCATACTCTTACTGGGTATTGGACAGACTAGGTGGAATCGGGTTAATGGGTAAGTAGGCCTGTATCCATAAGGGATGGAGTTTTCTTTTTGGTAGAAATCCTATATAAGGAGAATGTGAGTGCTCTTCCCAACTCCGGTCAGATCTAGAGATACAGTAACCCAATACCATAGAGGGATTCTCATTCAGCTGGAACATATTTGGAACAGTGAGTACATCGCCGTTTATTCAATCATCATGACATCCGGTAATATTTAAGTACTAGATTTGCCCATGGGCAAGTGCCTACGGCACGTCTTCAGAACGATACAACATATGAAAAGCCTTGTAAATAATAAATCAACAATTATATAGCTCAAATTTGAATAGTATGACAATATTTAGTTGTAAATAAAAAATGTTTTCATTAGTATATCGTGAAAAATAATTATGAATTGGGGTATAAACGTCCATGTTTCCGTGTATATATATATATATATAGAGAGAGAGAGAGAGAGAGAGAGAGAGAGTATTGGTTAAGCAATACTCACTCTAATCACCAACATAATTGAGTATTGGTTAAGCAAGGTAATATAAGGGCTAGACTTGGGAAAAGATATAGTCAAATTAAGTTTTGAGCAAATCAAATTGAGACAATTTCTTAAACAGGGCATCTGTTTCCCATTATCTAATCACCAACATACCCATTAAACTAATTCATGCTCATCCCAGTTGATTTTGGTTTTATGTTTACTGTGACGATTGTTTGCTTTTCCAGGAGTTTGTGATAGGTTTAGGGGGCATTTGTTTGATAGGGAACACTATGGATTTGCTTTTTGTAGCATGCCTCGTCAACATTCTAAATTCCACTATTTTCCGAAATTTTAAAATACGATGTTCGTTTAAGAGGAATGAAAGTTTTTTAAAGTTGTGACAATTCATCAAAAATTTCTAAAACTAAATCATCATAAAATGTGGTAAAATTAGCTTGTAAGAGTATCCCCAACCATTAGCTTACTGCCCCTTCCGTAAATGGCAGGCCCTATTAGACAAATAAATTTTATTATTATTATTATTATTATTATTATTTTATTTTTCTTTTTTTTTGAGGAAAAGGTGGAATCTGGCCATCTTGTTTTATTAATCAGAGATTAATAAAAAAAACTCAGGGTATTGAGCATACAACAAAACCCTAGAGAGAAAACAGAAAAACATACTCCACCCCATACATGGGGGGTGGGACAAAATACAGACAGAGCATAAGATAGCCAAAACTAATACATCATTCCCCCCAACAAGCCCTAAGGTGGTGGGTATCAATGTCCCGCACAGCTCGTGTCTCAGTCAATCGTCGGGCCAATCTCGATCTCCTCGTCGTCGAACTCCTGTACCTTGAAGACTGTGGCGATCCTGCCCCTAGGACCTGTTGCTGCCATATTAGCCCAAAATAAAATTAGATGCATAATATGATTCAGATTGCCAGAGATAGTATTGCAAGTTCTACGAAAGTAAAGATTGTTTCTGTCTAGCCATAATACCCAAGTCATTGCGGCAATTGCGACAAACCACGCCTCTCTCATAACCCCTCTTTCCGTTGCGAATGTGGACCCTACCCATAGGTTGTCGTATGAATTAGGGTATTGAGATGTCCCTAGTGCACTGAGAACCTCTATGATAACCGCTTTGCTTCTAGGAAAGTGAAGGAACAGATGGTCTCTAGTCTCTGGGTTGGCTTGGCAGAATCCACATTGAGCGTCCAAATTTGGTTGGCGCTTAGCTAGGTTTTTCCTAGTCAGGATCGCGTCGTTCAACACCAACCATATGAAAACATTTATTTTCAGGGGTGCTTTAGTTTTCCATACAATGGCCGACCATTTTGGTGAGCATCCCCTAAAGTGGATGCGGTTGTACATTGAACGAACCGTGAACTTGCCATTTTTCTCCAGATCCCAGGTTTTCTTGTCGAGCCCCTGAGTACAGCCAATTCCAGCATTTGAGATGTATGTCTGAAGTTCCGTCAGTCTGCGTTGGGAATCCATGTCGAGCAGATGTTTGAATGCTGGGTTCCATGTACCTTTTTTCCAGGCTGCTGCCACCGTGCAATGTGGTTGAGTCGCTTGCTCGTATAAGTCTGGGAATATGGACCTGAGTGGGTGGTCCGCACACCACTTATCCCACCAAAATCTAGTAAGTCTGCCGTTACCTATGACTGACTTAACACAGCTGTTGAAGGGTTCGTATGTCTTGGTGATACCCTTCCAGAAGCAGGATACTCTAAGGCCTATCCTGAAGCCTAGATTTCTAGTTCCATTCCCATGCATATATCCCTGTACAAACTGCTGCCACCCTTCTCCATTAGGGTGGAAGACTTTCCACCACCATTTACCCAGTAGCGCTAGATTCATGTCTCGAAGATCAATTATACCCAGGCCTCCATGAATATTTTTCATACATGCCTTCTCCCACCTAATGAGATGATATCCTCCTCGGTCTGGGTCCGCCCCTTTCCACAGGAAATGTTTTCATGTCCGGTCAATTCTTTGTATTACCCATCGTGGCATCTCGAAGAATGAGAGATAATAAGTAGGAAGGTTTGAAAGGACTGCATTGATGAGCGTGACTCTCCCTCCCAAGGAGAGGGCCTTCCCTTTCCATCCTGCTAGCGACCCTATCAATGATTGGGAGCCAATCCGCCTTTTTGAGTCTTCCGGGTCTCAGTGGCAGTCCAAGGTACTGAATGGGGAACCTCTCAATGGAACAATTGAGGCTAGTGGCGTGCTCCAACATCTCTTCTGGAGACAGAGCAATGAGATTTAGGGTGCTTTTGTGAAAATTAACTCTGAGTTCCGACCAAGCCTCAAAGCAATATAGAATTCTTTTGAAGACAATAGTTTCCCCTGGGTTTCCACTGCCGAATAGTAGAGTGTCATCAGCATATTGTAGTATAGAGAAACCTTGCCGTTGTACCCCTTTAGCCACTGGTACAATCCATCCTGCTCTACTGCATCTGGTCATCATGGATCTAAGCATATCTGCCACGATGGTGAAGAGGAGGGGTGATAGTGGATCTCCTTGTCTGAGCCCTCGTTTGCAGGAGAATGGGTGTCCTGCTATGCCATTGACCAAAATAGCCGTTTTGCTAGTGGTGAGGCACGTGTAGATCCATCTGATCTATCTGTCCGAACCCCCGTCCAGCAAGTGCTTCTAGTAAACAATCCCATTCCACAGAATCATAGGCTTTCTCAAAGTCTAGCTTTAGGAAATAGCTCTTCGCATTGGAAGCGTGACAGTGATGGATAGTCTCTTCAGCTGTAGCGATGCTGTCCTGAATGCATCTCCCCTTAATGAAGCCTGTTTTGTCCTGGCTAATGAGGCCGTCCATTACCTTTCCCAGTCTGTTAGCGAGAGTCTTGGTAATGATCTTAACCGAACAATTAAGGAGGCTTATGGGGCGAAAGTCACCGATACGCCGTGAATCCTCTTGTCTGGGAATGAGCACCACCTCCGCGTAGTTGAGTCTCCCCAATTTGAGTTTATGCTCATAGAAGTCTTTGAACAGCTTCAGCAGGTCACCTTTTATTTCCTCCCAGAATATCTAATAGAACATGATCGGGAAGCCGTCTGGGCCTGAGATTTATCTTTACCCAGTTATTCGACTGCCTTCTATACTTCCTTTTCGGTGAAGGGTGCTTCGATGGATTGCACCCCAGGACCTGGACCGCCTGCTCGGTCCTGCCAGAAGTCATGTCGGAGCGGGGTTCTGAAATCCGCTTTGCGCCCAAAGAGGCGCTTGTAATGGAATTGGAAGGCCAGCTTAATAGCGTCCTCGCCTTGTATTAAACCAAACTCCGAGTTGATGGAGTGGATGAGGTTAGTTCTACGCCGGGCACTGGCAACTCGGTGAAAAATTGCTGTGTTCACGTCTCCCTCTTTGAGCCACATAACTCTCGACCGTTGTTGCCATCTGATTTCCTCCATCCTGTAGAGCTGGTCAATTTTCTGTCTGAGTTAGAGAAATCGCATCTGTTCTTCTTGTAAAAGGTCCCTAGATTCTTCCGTCTTCTCGAGTTCCTCAATTCCTTCAAGAAGGGACTCCTTTGCTCTCCATATTAGTGCAAATCTGGTCCGGTTCCACTTCCTCAGCTTGCTCCTGAGACTACCAATTTTTTCACATCATATAGCGGTCGCCTCATTGCCCTTGGTTGGGCGAGACTAGCTCTCATTGACCATTTGGTGAAAATGCCGTATTTCTAACCAATCCTTTTCGAACCGGAATTTTGCTGGCTTTCTGGGTTGGTCCTCCCCCAAAGATAGAAAAATTGGCACGTGATTCGATGTTGGTTTAGGGAGGGATTTAGCAGATGCTCGGGAATTTGGTCTCCCACTCCATGGAGACCATGATTCTATCTAACTTGGCTAAAATGGGCGGCGCCTACATGTTTAACCATGTGAAAAGTCTATCCAGGATGGGGATGTCCACCAGTTCCAGGTCTGTGATGACCTCATGAAACGCTTCTCTGTCTAGGTCACTGGCACCTCTGTCTCTGTGCTCTGAGGCAAATCTTATGATGTTAAAGTCTCCCCCCACTACCCACGGGTGTGGCCAGTGTGTTTTGATAGCTCCCAGTTCCGCCCAGAAAGCCGTTCTAGCGACGGACGTGTATGGCCCGTACACCACCGTAACCGATTGATACCCATTGGTCGGACTTTCTCTGTAGCAGTACTGATAGAGAGAATTGCCCGTGCAGTTCGTCAACACAGCAGAAGATGTTGGGATTAAACCCTAGAGCGATGCCCCCGGACGCCCCAACTGATGGTAACATCCTCCATTCGGAGATTCGGCAATCCCCCACTCTCCTAAGTCTAGACATGTGAGACAGTTTAGACAAATAAATCGCAGAAGAGAAATGGAGCCACAAATGTGGTCCCCATGGGTATTTTTGCAAAAACCCCCTTTCCCCTCATTTATACTATTTTATTGTTTGTTTGTTTGATTTATTTTTTTTGTTTGATATGTTTATTTGAACTTTATTTAAATTATTAATTAATATACAATAATTATACTATTGTTAATTTCTCAACGAGATCTTTAATATAAGATCTATATTGGTTATCTTCATGATTGTTAATATTTTTAATATTTTTGTTAATATTTTTGTAATTGTAAATATTTTTGTAATTTGAATAAGGTGGTACTATTTTTCCTACAATTTTTTTAACAAGGCCATCAATAATTGTATTATTTATTTTCTTAGCAAGTGTATTATGTATTTCTAAGTAATTGTATTATTACTTTTTAATTATTTGTATTATTTTTTTGCATTCAAAAAAATTTATTTTGTGCAAAAGAAAAAATTTTATTTTGCGCAAAAGAAAAAAGTTCAAACAAAATATTTGAAACCCCAAAATGGGGTGGGGTACCATTGGAGCGCCCCATTTGAAACTGTAATGCCCCGAATTTCAAATATAGGTAATTCATAACACAACAGAATCTTTTACTTCAACTTCGTACAAAATACAAGGAATTTAAACATTTTTCATTTACAACATCGTCCTTTATAATAGCACAGCGGAAATAAATAAGTACAATACAACATGCATTAATGGAAGCTCTTCAATCTTATGACAACCCATCACAGTGACTTCAAGTCCACGCCAAATCTGATCTTGCAACTAGGAAACTGTGGGCACGTCAGTTGCATACAACTGATGCAATGCTACAATACAACGATTTCACCATCTTACAACCACAAACTTGAATATAGAAATAGAAAAGTGACTATCCTAATTATGTCAGTGTATGATATGACTTAATGCCTAATGCAGACAATCATACTTATGATGCTACTAATGAACACTTGTTCGGATTCTATGTATCCCATACTACATAGGTCCGAGGGCAAGCCCTTAACGTACTCCTTATTATAGGATTCAATCCCTCGTCTTGTAAATCCTACTACGGTAACAAAAGCAAGGTTTAGACATTCCACGAGTACGGATTCCAGTCCCGGAATCCACCGCCCGAATATACAGAATCCTCGTCGTGCAAACATCCCACAAGTGCTGCTTTAGCCCTGGAATATGTTAGAGATCTATCTCCTATCCGCCCGACTACTCATGATTCCGGAATCCACCGCCAATCAATCATAATCTCAAATTTAATTAAGGCTCGTCTCACTCTGCAAGCAACCACAGTCCCGAAATCCACCGCCCGACTGGGTCTATAGTTCCGGAATCCATCGCCCAACTATATAGAAACACACTACTTACGTTTGCCCAGGTTTTATCACATCTTCTTTCATAGTGCTTGTCCATAATTAAATTCTAGTTATCATGGCCTAGAACTAGCTTACCTTGCCGGACTTAAACTTACTCATCAAAATTTCAGGTCCATATTGACCATTCAAGAAAATTTCATTTATCAAAATTGTCAGACATCACGGGCCTCGGTTAGCTCCTAGAACCCATCCATCTTAACACAGAGATCTATTAGGTTATTCTTAACCTTTATTACATAATTTCTCATTATAAATCATTTGACTCTTTCATTCATTCTCTTTAAATTGTCAATCTCAAAGTGAATAAACCACTTCCTATTTCTTTATAACCACATTTCAATAACATTTCAGTTGATAAAACCCTTAATAAGTATCATAGGTCAAATTTTCCGAAGTCAATCTTGATGTGAACATCAATTCTGTTTAGTTTATTTTGAGATTTAGCTCGATGTAGTAGTTTTACAATTTGCATCTTTTTCTTTTATGCATTAGAATATTTTTGAGATTTTAAGAATATTTTGAGATTTGTATCAAGATTTATTTTGAGCCTATATAAAGGCCTTGAGATTAATGAGAAGTTATGTTATTCTTGATATAAAAAAATAATTGTGTTGAGTTGTGCTCTTCATCTTTTTTTTTGTGTGATACAATTGAGAGAATTATTAAGGTTTGTGATAAATCCTAATAAAAATTTAGGATTTGTGATAAACTCTAAAACTACCCCCAAATCCACAAATCCAGTTCAATTCCCAAACCCTAATCCCCAAATTAAAATCCTAAACCCTAATCCCCAAATAAAATTAAACCCAAACCCTAGTTCTCTTCTCCTCTTCTTCTTCCTCCAAGCCCCAACTGAAACCCTAGCCTCCATATCCTACCTCACCACCATTGTCGCCTCGACTCCGAACACCCCAACCACTACCGCTCCTCCTTATCGTTGCCATCGCATTCTCCATCAACCCTCAATCGCCCCCACTTAGTTCAAAACCCAACATCCCCAAACTCCACCTTCGAAGCCCCATCACCCCGACGACAACCACCGACCGCACCACCACGACTGTGCTCCACTGTTGCCAGTCCCATCGTCGTCGCCATTGCCGACGGTCACCCCTGCAGACAACCCTCGTAACTCCCGATGCCTGCAACTTCACCGTCAACTGCCGAAATCCCCGACGCCTGCCACCAACTGCCTCCCCACTGCAGCCAATCTGAGATCTAACACTAGTTGCTTCGACCCCTGATATACTCTTCCCACTTTTCAAATATTTGTGTTATACTGCCTTATCATCTCTATTATATTATTTGATTTATCTGTCGTCCACAAAAATTGAGAGTGAGCATTTCTACTTGCTAAATAGAGTTCTAATCAATATTGCATCTTTTACTTGCTAAGAACACTTATGGATATAATTATTGTTAGAACTGAATTATTAATTGGGCCTATTAAACTAACTCAATTCTTAAAAATTCATCGAACCTATTATGTAATACAAGTGATGTATAAATGAATTAAAATAGTTTTTAGAAATTTAATAAATATTTTTCTGAATATTTATCTTTTTACACGTGCAAAACACGTGCAAATATTTTCTTGGGAAGTACAAAATCAAAAATTATTTTGTGGAAAATCATTATTTATTATTAGATATTATTTGTGAATTTTCTGAATTTTTCTGATATTTATTGGACGTATTTGTAAATATTACGAAAAGAAAGACTTTTGTGCAAAATTACCAATTGGAGTGAAAACTCCAGATTTTCGGATTTTTGGGCTGGGTATAATGCCTAGTCAACTCAGGGTAAAAAGTTTACTTTTTGTTTTGATAAATTTGATTTATTTTATAAGTTTCAATAAAAGAGAATCTTTTTACAAAATTATCATTTTGAGGTGTAAAAGTGTAAATTTGTTTTCTGGGCTTTTCAAATAGTGCCGGCTGACTTTATGATGGTTTTTTTTGTTTTAAATCTCAAATAAATTGGTTTTATCAAGTTTCCAAGTATATGGATCTATATATGTAAAGTTATATTTGAAAGGAGTATTTTTGCAAATGTGTTCAAAACCCTAAAAACATATATTCTGGCCTATTTAAAAGATGGAGTGCAGCCGTCTTTTGCTGCACAACACAAATAATTTTATTATTATTATTTCTTGGAGTTTTAAAGAGAAGATCTTGGATTTCTTGCGAATAGAGGCTTTTCTTATTTTCTATTTGTCTTCGTTCGATTTCTTCAACAAGGTGAGTGATATATTTGTTTTGTTTTGTTCTTTGAATGTTGTATGGGGTGTTTCATCTACTAGAAAGCATGCTAGGATTTGGGTATGAATATATGATGGATTGGATGAATTGGTGAATTAAAATTGGATCTTTTATGAAAACCTAATTATTTATGAGTAGAATTGCATGTGGATGATTTTAGATTTGTTGAATGACCCATTATAAATCATAAGTAGGCTATTTCTTTTGGATTATGCTGATTTGATTGAGTATGGTGAATGTCATGCATACATTGATTAAAGATGATATTTTTATTGAGTTTGGATGAATGCAAGCTTGGTTATGGTAATGTTAAATTTGTGTATGTTTATGAGTCAATAATGGTGATTGAGTTTGAGAAAATTTGAGAAGGACTAATGAATTAAGAGATCATGTCTTGAGAATTAGATTTGTGATAAATTGAATTGGGTTTGATGCAATATGATACATTTGGGAATTTGTGATTTTGTGAAAGATCTTACTTGAATTTGGATTTCTCAAATACTAAGATTAAATCTGAATATTTTGTTATTTCTAATTAATGGAATTGTGAAATTTGTTTGGTGCACAGACATGCACGAATATTTTTACATGAATATTGTATTTCATTGCTTTTGAAAAAATCGAGTCTTTGTGTGTTTTCGGAGGATTTGACTATATCTCAACTTATTTTTGTGTTGATACAAAGTTAATTTGATGTATGATCGATTCTTAAAAACTCTATTTTTGGATATGTGCACAAATTCATGTTCTATTTTGGAGTAAATCAACAAATTTTGATTTTATTAATTCAAAGTTGTTTTGATTGTTTTTTTGGACTCTTATATATCCTACAAATCATATTTGATCATTTCAGAAATATGCTTTTCACAGAATTTGTTTTCATAAAGTAAAACTCCGTATCGGTTGAAATGTGCACAACTAAAAACTGCAGTATGCAGGTCAACAGTCGACCGGTTGAATTTTACAGTCGACTGTCGCTACCTGGCTGCTGTGTTTTCTCGTTTTCTTGAAATTTCGCATCGAACAGTCGACTGACCCATTTTTACAGTCGACTGTCTCTGCTCTGTTTTGATGTTTTCTCGAAGTTTTGAGTTTTTGCTCTGGACAGTCGACCGATGACTTTTTACAGTCGACTGCTACTACTTATAATTATATTTCTTGAAGTATTGGGTTTTCACTCTGGACAGTCGACCGACTGCTGTTTACAGTCGACTGTTACCGCTATGGCAGATGTTTTCTTGAGTTTTTCTGATGTTTCTTCGAATGATTGTTCCTTTAATATTATATTATTTCAAAAAATATTTGACTATAGATTTAAATGTTTTGTAGAGATTTATGTTGGAACTTTAAGTGTATTCTATTGGACCTTATTGAGCTATACGTGTTTTCAAAGGAGTTGATGTTTTGTGATGTTCTACAACTTAAAAATATGGTTTTTAGTTATTCAATGGATTTAATATTTATTTAAATTCTGGAATTTTATATAAGATTTGGTTTTTGTTAGTTTAAGAAGTTTTCTTCGTGCAATTGTTTTGACGATAGATTTGTGAGGTTTATTGAAAGTTTTGGTCTTGAGTATGAGTTTTGGATCTCTAGGAGTTGAGTGGGAGTCCTGTGAACCGGTAGATGAGATTTGTTGATTTAGACCTGTGGGGTCTTGGTTTGGTTGTTGTGGAATTAAGTTCGGCAGGATACACTAACTCTAGAGATGGGGATTTTGTGTTTTTAATAATAATCAACTTAAGAACATGCACTAGTGGAGACGTGATGGAACTTGGGAAATGTAAGTATATGCTCTTAGTTTTGTTAGTCCAACGGATGCGTTCCAGGACAGTGTGTTGTCCTGTCTCGAGAGGACATTTGTATGTTCGCGTGTCGAGGGTCGGCAGGCCTATTCATGGAGCATGCAAGGTGCATTTGCGTGTCGAGGGTCAGCAGACCTATTCACGGAATGTACCTGGTGTATCTGCACGTCGAGGACCTTGCAAGCCTATTTGTGGGGTACACGGTTAGGAGGTGATTCTCCAGTTTTTGAGCTATTCTTACATGATGCTTGCGTGTCGAGGACTGTGGTGCCTATTCACAGAGTATTCTGGATCTTTTTTCCATCATCATAGTAGGATTAGTTGCATAACGAGGGATCTAACCCAATAAAGTGGAGAACGATAAGGGCTTGCACCGGACCTATGTACTATGGAATGCATAGAATCTGACAAGTATGCATTAGAGAGTCAGCATATAGCATTGATATTTTCTTGACTTGGTTTTATGCCTGTGTTTTCCTGTTTTTCCTACACTTGACACTTAGTCTAGATTCACTTGATGTTTTCATGTATTACTATTTACTATCTTATATTCCTTGATGTTTTCATACTTTACTTATTGTTATTTCTCATTTCATTTATTCTTGCTGTTAATATATGTTGTTGACGACTCTATGCTCTATGTTTTATTTATGTGGTTTTCTCTTATGTCACTCACACCGTTATGGCTGATCCCTGTAGTTTTGGGGGTTAGGGCTATCTCCTGCCTCATGTTTTACAGGAAGGTGCTTATAGCTTTGGATTTGGATGCTTGCGATAGAATTGTAACACCCTAGTTTTCATTTATGAAATATTCTTGTGATTTTATGTGTTTTGCACGTATGATTTCATTTGTATAATTTTTCGTATAAAATATTTTTTATTTGTTCTCCCTTAATTTTCCAAAAATTAATTTCTTCTAAAGCCTATTGAAATCTAAAGCCCAAAATTGTCTTCTTAGCCCACTGTATTAATAAATTATTTAATTATTTGAGCCCATGGACTTTTGGCCCAATAGTGAGCCCATTTTAAATTCTCCTTTAATTAACCCAACTTGTGTGGTAGACTAATTTAGTAAACAATTAATTATAAGTACATGAACAAAATTTTGTGGGGGTACTAGTTTGCATTGCACTTGCACTTGCATTCAATAGGGTGTGCATTGCACACCTTACACCCTAGGCCAGATGGAATCAAGGATGAGGGAGAGATGGGAGTAGTGGTGAGGTGGTTAACTCATTCATGGGTGGTTATAGCAACTTCCAAACTAATCATAGCTCTTAATCTCCAACTAGTTGATCTAATCCTAGCCATTCAATCCACTTAAAATCTTGTATAAATACCCCTCCTTTTTCCTAAGTTACTATTGCACCTATTTTTCATTATAAGAGAGACTTGTACTAGAAAGTAAAAGATTGAGAGTTTGAGTGTGTGCTAGTGTGTGTGTGTGCATTTTGGAGGCCGGCCAAATCAACAAGAAGAAGAGGGTGCTCGGGTTCCATCAAGCACAAGGAGGCGAAGGCAAAGTGCGGCTCGATCTAGGAGGAGAAGGATCGCTCTTTGTTCAAGGAGATTTATAGGAGTTCTTTCTTTGTTTTCTTCAAATAGGTGGGTGTTTCTCAAGACTTCTAATATAGATACCATGCTAGGTTTTGTGCTAATCATGCAAGAAAGAATAAGTGAAATTATTGCTCTTTGATAATACTAGGATTAAAGTAAAAATGGAAAATAAGTGAAATCGCATGAAATGAATGGGTGAACATGAATGAATGACATGATTGATATTGTGATATTGATCTAGCATGCTAAATTAGAATAAATGTTTCTCCATGTAGAAGAATTGTGGTTATGGGAAAAGTGCAAATTTGAGAAGTTGCATTTGTGTGAAAATTAATAATCGTAAGAAACTCTATATTATTAAGATTAGCTAGTAAATGCATGTTGTGGTTTTTGTTAAATGAACTCTAAAGCTGTGTGTTAGTTTTCAGGAAAATGAACATACTGTAATCTAAACCAAGTTTTTGTGTGTTAATCAAAAAGAAAGAAGAAATGATCCCAACCTTCGATTTTTGTTGCTGATCAATCGACCGAATAGGCGTAGATAGTCGACTGTCCTAAACATTTAGTTCTTCGAGTGGTAATTCTCACAGAATAGTCGACCATATACGTTAAACAGTCGACTGCCCCGTCCATTTTATTTTCAAAGTCTTAAAACATCACAGAACAGCTGGCTGGTCTTGTTAACAGTCGACTGCCCTGATCTTTTTTGAGTTTTTCTAAATCTTTACAGAACAGCCGACTGGCCAAGCTTTAACAGTCGACTATTCTGACTATTTATTTTTTTGTCTTTTGAATTCTTACTGAGCAGTCGACCGACTATGCTCCGAGAGTCGACTGTTCCGACTATTTGGTTCCTCATATTTTTAAATTGTCTCTTGATAAAAATAAATGTACTGGTTAAAAGAGTTTGAAAAAGAGGTTTGATAATGGAAAGAATGAAGATTGAATGTGACAAATTAGACAGTAATTTTATTTGGTCTTATGCATGAAAACTGTACATGAAAGTGAAGTTAAGTATCCTGATGAATTATGAAAAGTCTTATGAATATGAATACACAAATGCTATGGACATGAATGAGATTTTTGAACTAGAGGGTAGCTAAAATTCTATTACCGGCAATTGAATGAAGTAAAATTGTTAAGTTGAATATTGAGATGAAAGACCAGGTTGGTCATGTTGTTGATTAAAACCGGTATAGAGGAAAAAGCTAACTCTAGGAGTTGATTTTATTCATGATTCAATTGAACTAAGGATTAGATACATAGTGAAGATGTGATGAAAGTAAGAGAAAACTATTGAGTATGAGGGCCATTGGATTGGCAGCGTGAGAGTATTCACAGGATGTCCCATGATGTGTCATGATAGGGTGTGGATACTGCTCCAGAGTACCGTCCTGGTGGCGACGCTCGTGGGGTGTTTGATGACTGCAGGTGGTGTCATGTCTATAGTAGGAGCTGAATTACCACAGGATGCCTGCATGATTAGTCATGTGACAGTGCGTTGGGATTCCCTCCAGGGCGCCTAGACATGAGTTCGTTGGTCAGAAAATATCTAGGATACTTACCGTAATTACAGTAGTAGATTAAGTCTTGACGAGGGATTGAACCCTATAAGATGAAGAACGATTAAAGGGTAGCCCTTGGACCTATGTAGTATGGGATGCATAGAATCCGAACAAGTGCGCATTAGTGTCATATAACATAATAATTGCATTAAGGACTAAGTGCACATTTACAACATGACATCAATAGGATATTCCCTTTAGCTTTGTTTGTGAACAAGTTTGTGGTTTGCTAAGTATTGAGAATCGTTAAACTGTTTTCGGTATGAAGAGGATGGCCGTGTATAATATTTTGCCAATTGAATGAACTGACGCGCCCACAGTTTTACATGCAGGGTAAAGATGCTTGACAAATTGAAGTATACATGCTGCTCAAGAATGATTTAAATGTTGTTTCATGTAATTTATTGTAAAATTGCTTCCACTGTAAAAATGTAAAGGTGTAATATAACTCTGATATAAGAAATGTTTTATTTCCTTGTAAAATTGTACTAAAGAAGTGTAAAGATCCTGTGGAACTTTGAATTCAGTTGTATTTAGGAATTCGGGGTGTTACAAAGTGGTATCAGAGCACGCTTCTAAATAGTACAAATTTATAAGGAACGACACCCTAGAAGTGGATATTAGAGTGTGTGTTAAGTCTAGAGATTTAAATGTAAGTCACTTACATTTGTGTTGCTCTATGATTTATGCTTATTCTTCTCTATCTTTAAGATGGCGAACCACTTTGACCCAGTTGGAGATGACAATTGGCACATCATTGAGGAAGAGTACTACTCTGGGCAAGCTGATTCAGACAAAGAGGATCCCAAAGAAGTGGAAGAGGAATGGCCCGAGTCTCGAGAGATCTCTCCACCTCCGTATTCATCTGATGATTCTTCTGACGAAGAGGAACCAGTTCTGGGTAATCTCTTTGTCTCTTCAAAAGGCAGGTAGAGACTCTACGAGAGAGAGTCGGACTACTAAAGGCTCAATTGGCGAAGCGCAAGGATGATTTTACAGTTCTCAGTTATCGTGTTTGGGAACTCGAGAAGAGGAAAAACATGACCGATGTACTGAAGGAGGAAGTGGAGGAACTACGGGGAGAGCATCGTGAAGCCAAGAGGAACCGTAGGAGTTAGACCGTTGTATCGTCTACTGCTTTCATTTTGATGTCAGAAATATTTTAAATTCGAATGTATAAAGTTTGAAATTTAATGAAATGAAAAGTTGACTTAAAAGTTTATGTTTAACTTCAAATTTAATGGATCTTTTCCATCAGAATATGGCTGGAAGACGAGCTCAAAATGGTGAAGGTCTGGACTTGGAAACAGAGCTAGGAGGGTCTATCAGACACTCAATGCCGTTGCCATGAATCAGAATCAGGGTGGTGCCTGCGAATCCAGTACCTGAAGCAATCAAACTCGTGGAATCATTCAAGTGGATGAAACCATCGGTGTTTGAGGGGAAGTCAGACCCTGACATGGCTGATAATTGGATTCGATAGGTAGAGACTATCTTCGAAGTCTTGGAGACTCCGGAGGGCAGCAAGGTGAAGTTGGCGGCACTGCAATTCAAGAAGGATGGGGCTGTGTGGTGGCAGTCGATGAAGCGAACAATGGGAGGTATTGTTCTTGGTTGGGAGAAATTCTTGGAGGAATTCTGCAGTCATTATTTTCTCTCAGACGTCCAGGAGAAGAAGGCCATGGAGTTTCTGTCACTACAGCAGGGCAGCATGTCGGTCAGGGAGTATGAGACCAGATTCACTTAGCTCTCAAGATATGCACCCGAATTGGTGATGGATGAGGTGAAGAAGGCTTGAAAGTTCGAGCATGGGTTGAGGCCGAGTTTGAGATCCAGGATGATACCCCTCGGTATTAGGAGGTTTGACAAGCTGGTCAAACGAGCAGCAGCCACGGAGGCAGACATGGAGGAGTTCCACGCTGTTCAGAATTGGAGGAACAACTGGAATGCATGGAAGAGGCCCGCAGTTGCTGGCAATGCCAGGGGACAGCCACCGGCTCAAAGGTTCAAGCCTACGGGTGCGAACGCTGTTTAAGTGGCAAGAAGACCCAGGAATACTAGGGCGAGACCTCCAGTGACTTATTTCAACTGTGGAGAGACAGACCACTACAAGTCTCATTGCCCTAAATTGCAGGATGTCGTCCGCAATGGACCAACTCAGCAGGCGGGGAAGATGCCGTACAAGTAGGGACGAGTTTTTGCCTTGACTGAAGCTGATGCTGATGAGGTGGATCACATTATCACTGGTACGAGGGAGGATGTTTAGAGTGTTTCTGTTGTTTCTCTTTTCCCACTTTTATAGTGAACTGTTATATGATGAGTGTATGTCATGTAACAGGAGAACTTTATTTGAATGGAAAGAAAGTTGTTGTTTTGTTCGATACTGGGTCCTCTCATACTTTTGTATCCCCTAAATTTGCTAGAGTTCTGGGAGTCGAACCGAATATATTTCCAGGCAAGGTTTTAGCAGTAGCTACTTCGTCAGGGGAGACTCTAACCACTGATTGCTGACTGCGAGATCGTGATTGGGAATAGAATTTTCGGGATCGATCTGATCGAGCTAAATATTTTGGGAGTCGATGTTATCGTTGGCATTGATTGGATGTCGGTGTACAGTGCGAACATTGAGTGCAAGACCAAGACAGTAACAGTAAAGGCTCCAGGTGGACCTGAAGTCACTTTCCAAGGGAAGAGGAGATATTCAGATTTGGTTGCTGCTATTAGCCAGAAGAGAGGGATTCCTGTAGAGGTGCAGCAGATTCCTATGGATTGGGATTATCCGACTGTGTTCTTGGAAGATTTGCCTGGGTTACCTCTGCATCGTGATGGGGAGTTCAGCATCACTATTCAGCTAGGTGCTATACCTATTTCCAAGGCACCATATAGGATGCGCCTGTAGAGCAGGATGAGATCAAACGGCAGATTGAGGAACTATTGGAGAAAGGCTTTATTCAACCGAGTGCGTCACCTTGGGGGGCACCGGTGCTTTTGGTAAAGAAGAAAGATGGTTCGATGAGGATGTGCATCGATTACTGAGAGCTGAATAAGGTCACTGTTCAGAATAATTCCACGAATTGATGACTTGTTCGATCATCTACAAGGAGCAGCTGTTTTCTCCAAAATAGATCTTCGATCAGGATATCATCAAGTTTGATTGAAAGCTGAAGACGTGTATAAGACTTCGTTCAGAACTCGATACAGGTAATACGAATTCTTAGTTATGCCGTTTGGAGTAACGAATGTGCCTGCAATCTTTATGGACATGATGAACAGAGTTTTGAGGCCGTTCATTGATTCTTTCGTCGTGGTGTTTATCGACGATATTCTCGTGTACTCCAAGTCGGAGGAGGAGCACACAAAGCATCTGGCAGCAGTTTTGAGGAAGCTTCAGGAGCATGAGTTGTATGCCAAGTTGTCCAAGTGTGATTTCTGGAAATCTGAGGTCACATCCTTTCTCAGGAGGGAGTGGCAACTGATCCTCAGAAGATAGAGGCAGTGAGAGATTGGACAAGGCCTACTACAGTGAAGGAAATCAGGAGTTTGCTTGGGCTAACTGGATATTATAGGAGATTCATCTAGGGCAATGCTCAGATAGTCGTGCCGCTCACTGATCTGACAAAGAAGAATGTGAACTTCAGGTGGACCGAACAATGCGAAGCAAGTTTTCAGGAGTTGAAAGAGAGGCTGAGTACTGCTCCCATTTTGGCTTTGCCTGGGGCAAGTGTTGAGTGTGATGTCTACAGCGATGCTTCACATCGTGGGCTTGGTTGTGTCTTAATACAAGAAGGAAAAGTGATCGCTTATGGGTCTTGGCAACTAAGACCGCATGAGAATAAAATTATCCGACTCATGATCTGGAGTTGGCTGTGATTATCTTTGCCCTAAAGAAATGGAGACATTATGTGTACGGTGAGAAGCTGAACATGTACATGGACCACAAAAGCTTGAAGTACATCTATCAGCAGAAGGATCTGAACCTGAGGCAAAGGAGATGGCTGGAGGTACTTGAGGACATTCGTCTGGAGATTAAGTTTCATCCTGGGAAGGCTAATGTTGTTGCTGATGCACTTAGCCGTAAGAGCAGTCTGGCGAGTTTGATTACAACTCAAAGGCAGCTGGCAGAGGAGTTGGATCGGGCTGGTATTGAAGTTGTTCTACAAGGCTTGGGATCATCTTTATCTCAGTTGAGGCTTCAACCGACGCTGAATAAAAGGATTGCAAGTCAGAAGGAAGATGCAGAGATTCAGAAGATGAAGGAGCAGGTTGGTGCTGGCAAGTTGTCAGAGTTTCAGATTAGGGATGAAGTATTGTGGTTTGGAGAGAGGCTGTGTGTTCCGGATCAGTCGGACTTGAAAGAAAGTATTCTTCAGGAGGCACATGCTACTCTTTTGTTAGTACATCCTGAGAGTACCAAGATGTATAAGTACATTAAACAGTATTTCTGGTGGTCAGGTTTGAAGCGGGATGTGGCCGAGTTCGTGGCGAAGTGTGAGATCTGTCAACATGTCAAAGCTAAGAACCAGAAACCCGGAGGTCTATTGCAACCGTTATCTATTCCGGAATGGAAGTGGGATAACATCAGTTTGGATTTCATCATGGGTTTACCCAAGAGTCCTAAAGGCAATGATGCGATTTGGGTCATAGTCGATCGGCTAACCAAATTTGCTCACTTCTTGGTAATGAAACTCACTATTACGATGGACATGTTGGCCGAGATGTATGTTGGTGAGATCCTCAGGCTTCATGGTGTTCTGCTAACCATTGTGTCTGATCGAGATGCGCAGTTTACTTCGCATTTCTGGAGGAGTCTTCAGACAGCTTTGGATACCAAGACGGATTTCTACACTGCCTTTCATCCCCAGACCGATAGGTAGACCGAGAGAGTCAACCGTATTCTTGAGGACATGCTTCGGTGCTGTGTACTAGACTTTGGAGGTAGTTGGAAAAGGCATTTACCTTTGGTAGAGTTCGCCTACAAAAACTATTTTCAGACTAGCAATGGGATGGCGCCGTACGATGCTCAGTATGGCAGGAAGTGCAGGACGCCTGTCTGTTGGTTCGAAGTTGTGGAACGGCAGATGTTTGGGCCTGAGATTGTGCAATAGACCTCTGAAAAGATTGATCTGATCAGGAAGAGGTTAGTGGATGCTCAGAGTAGGCAGAAGAGCTATGCAGACAACTAGAGGAGGGACCTTGAGTTTGAGGTTGGTGACTATTTTTTTCTGAAGGTATCGCCCAACAAAGGCGTGATCTGATTTGGCAAGGGTGGAAAGTTAGCCCCGAGGTTCATAGGCCTGTATAAGATATTGAAAAGGATCGGAAAAATTGCTTACCGGCTTGAGTAATCGGAAGAGTTGTCTCAGGTGCACAATGTCTTTCATGTGTCTATGCTGAGAGGTTACATAATAGATCCAAGTCATCATTTTCCCGAAGTGCCAGAGGGTTTGCAATTGGATCTGAGTTACATTGACCTTCCGGTTGAGATTGTTGAACGTCGGGAGAAAGTCTTGAGGAACAAGACGATACCGATGGTCAGGTAGTCTGGAGAAACTAATTAGTTGAAGAGGCTACTTGGGAATCCGAGGAGAGGATGATGAAGGATCATCCTGAACTCTTTGTTTGATTTGTATCTTCTTTCTTTTCTTTCTTTCTTCTTGTTGTATTTCTGTTTCTCATCCTTTAAGTGTAGTTCCGGGGACGGAACTATTCTAAGGAGGGAGTATTGTAACACACTAGTTTCATTCATGAAATATTCTTGTGATTTTACGTGTTTTACACGTACGATTTCATTTGTATAATTTTTCGTATAAAATATTTTTTATCTGTTCTCCCTTAATTTTCCAAAAATTAATTTCTTCTAAAGCCTATTGAAATCTAAAGCCCAAAATTGTCTTCTTATCCCACTGTATTAATAAATTATTTAATTATTTGAGCCCATGGACTTTTGGCCCAATAGTGAGCCCATTTTAAATTCTCCTTTAATTAACCCAACTTGTGTGGTAGACTAATTTAGTAAAAACAATTAATTATAAGTACATGAACAAAATTTTGTGGGCGTACTAGTTTGCATTGCACTTGCACGTGCATGCAATAGGGTGTGCATTGCACACCTTACACCTTAGACCGGATGGAATCAAGGGTGAGGGAGAGATGGGAGTAGTGGTAAGGTGGTTAACTCATTCATGGGTGGTTATAGAAACTTCCAAACTAATCCTAGCTCTTAATCTCCAACTAGTTGACATAATCCTAGCCATTCAATCCACCTAAAATCTTCCCCCATTTTTCCTAAGTTACTATTGCACCTATTTTTCATTATAAGAGAGACTTATACTAGAAAGTAAAATATTGAGAGTTTGAGTGTGTGCTAGTGTGTGTGTGTGCATTTTGGAGGCCGGCCAAATCAACAAGAAGAAGAGGGTGCTCGGGTTTCATCAAGCACAAGGAGGCGAAGGCAAAGTGCGGCTCGATCTAGGAGGAGAAGGATCGCTCTTTGTTCAAGGAGATTTATAGGAGTTCTTTTTTTATTTTCTTCAAATAGGTGTGTGTTTCTCAAGACTTCTAATGTATATACCATGCTAGGTTTTGTGCTAAGCATGCAAGAATGAATAAGTGAAATTATTGCTCTTTGATAATACTAGGATTAAAGTAAAAATGGAAAATAAGTGAAATCACATGAAATTAATGGGTGAACATGATTGAATGACATGATTGATGTTGTGATATTGATCTAGCATGCTAAATTAGAATAAATGTATATCCATGTAGAAGAATTGTGGTTATGGGAAAAGTGCAAATTTGAGAAGTTGCATTTGTGTGAAAATTACTAATCGTAAGAAACTCTATATTATTAAGATTAGCTAGTAAACTATGCATGTTGTGGTTGTTGTTAAATGAACTCTAAACCTGTGTGTTAGTTTTCGGGGAAATGAACATACTGTAATCTAAACCAAGTTTTCTTGTGTTAATCAAAAAGAAAGAAGAAATGATCCCAACCTTCGATTTTTGTTGCTGATCAATCGACTAGATAGGCGTAGATAGTCGACTGTCCTAAACATTTAGTTCTTCGAGCGGTAATTCTCGCAGAACAGTCGACCATATACGTTAAACAGTCGACTGCCCCATCCATTTTATTTTCAAAGTCTTAAAACATCGCAGAACAGCCGACTGGTCTTGTTAACAGTCGACTGCCCTGATCTTTTTTGAGTTTTTCTAAATCTTTACAGAACAGCCGATTGGCCAAGCTTTAACAGTCGACTATTCCGACTATTTAATTTTTTGTCTTTTTAGTCTTACTGAGTAGTCGACCGAAATTTCTCCGAGAGTCAACTGTTCCGACTATTTGGTTCCTCATATTTTTAAATTGTCTATTGATAAAAATAAATGTACTGGTTAAAAGAGTTTGAAAAAGAGGTTTGATAATGGAAAGAATGAAGATTGAATGTGACAAATTAGACAGTGATTTTATTTGGTCTTATGCATGAAAACTGTACATGAAAGTGAAGTTAAGTATCCTGATGAATTATGAAAAGTCTTATGAATATGAATACACAAATGCTATGGACATGATATGAGATTTTTGAACTAGAGGGTAGCTAAAATCCTATTACCGGCAATTGAATGAAGTAAAATTGTTAAGTTGAATTATTGAGATGAAAGACCAGGTTGGTCATGTTGTTGATTAAGACCGGTATAGAGGAAAAAGCTAACTCTAGGGGTTGATTTTATTCATGATTCAGTTGAACTAAGGATTAGATACATGTGAAGATGTGATGAAGGTAAAAGAAAAACATTGAGTATGAGGGCTATTGGATTGGCGGTGTAAGAGTATTCACAGGATGTCCCATGATGTTTCATGATAGGGCGTGGATACTGCTCCAGAGTATCATTCCGGTGGCGACGCTCGTGGGGTGTTTGACGACTGCAGGTGGTGTCATGTCTATGGTAGGAGCTGAATTACCACAGGATGCCTGCATATGAGTCATGTGATAGTGCGTTGGGATTCCCTCCACGGTGCCTAGACATGAGTTCGTAGGTCAGAAAATATCTAGGATACTTACCGTAATTACAGTAGTAGATTAAGTCATGACGAGGGATTGAGCCCTACAAGATGAAGAATGATTAAGGGCTTGCCCTCAGACCTATGTAGTATGGGATGCATAGAATCCGAACAAGTGCGCATTAGTGTCATATAACATAATAATTGCATTAAGGACTAAGTGCACATTCACAACACGACATCAATAGGATAGTCCCTTTAGCTTTGCTTGTGAACAAGTTTATGGTTTGCTAAGTATTGAGAATTGTTATATTGTTTCCGGCATGGAGAGGATGGCCGTGTATAATATTTTGCAGTTGAATGAACTGACACGCCCACAGTTTTACATGCAGGATAAAGATGCTTGACAAATTGAAGTATACATGCTGCTCAAGATTGATTTAAATGTTGTTTCATGTAATTTATTGTAAAACTACTTCCACTGTAAAAATGTAAAGGTGTAATGTAACTCTGATGTAAGAAATGTTTTATTTCCTTGTAAAATTGTACGAAAGAAGTGTAAAGATCCTGTGGAACTTCGAATTCAGTTGTATTTTTGAATTCGGGGTGTTACAAGAATGATGTTATGGCTTATATAAATTGTAAAAGTAGTGTTGTAAAGAAAGAATGCAATTCATGGTATTTTGTATTCCGCTGTGTTTTGTAAACAAGAGATGTAATAAAAGTTGAAATTAAAATTATGTGTTTTTGGCTATGTTTACTATTGCAATTGAAGTTGATGCTAGGAATTGTGCCACGTATTTCTGAGATATCATATTGGAAATTCGGGGTGCTACAGATTAACTGTTTGAATTTCTAACTTGATCCGTATTACATGTTGGTAAAATTAATCCTTTAAAATTCTTGGAAATTCTCTATTTAAGATTTACATCATTTTGGTGTCAGAGCGAAGGTTCTTAAAACCCTAGTTCTTGCATCATTTAGGCATAATTTTTGCATTCATTTACGATTGTTTTAGTGTCTTTTATTTTTCTTTCTTTTTAGCTCAGTTCAGATTTTTTAAAAAAAAAAAATTAAAAAAAGACTTAGGTTTATTTAAGACACGTTTTCCTAAATTTTAGTAAACACACATCACACGACCCCTAGAATTCTACGAGCCTCTCCCCGAACTGAGATGGATAACTTTGATATTTCCATTACTCTAGCTGCCATGCAAGCAACTCGTGCCAATATCAATCAGAGGCTTGAGAAACTCGAATTAAATCAAACTTTTGCCCCTTAGCTTCATGCTAATCGTCAGATCTCCCAAGGGAATGATCGTGACGATCGACGTCAAGATCGTGACCCTGACGATACAAAAAGAACCTTAAGGCTGACGTTCCCCACTTTGAAGGCCGTATGGAACCCCAAGTTTATCTCGATTGGATCCGTGCTATGGATCACTACTTTGTATGGTTTGACATGGGCGAAGTCCTGAAAGTTAAATTTGCCACTATGAAATTGACTGGTAAAGCTCAATAATATTGGACCAATCTTGAACATGCCCGTAGAGGCTGAAGCTTGGCACCCATAGCCAATTGGGAAGCCATAAAAGAAAATCTCTCTGAGAGATATGTACCGTTATCGTTTCACACCCGATTGCTAGATTCGTGGAACCAACTCTATCAAGGAAGAAAATCCACCCAAGAGTATGTTGATAAGTTTGATGACTTCCTTATTCGCTGCAATGCATTAGGTAAAGAGAGCGAAGAACAAACTCTCTCTAGGTTCAGGGCTGGATTACGAGCTGATCCGAGGAATGAGCTAATTCATAAAAATGTGGACTCATTAGCGGCACCTTATGCCCTTGTCCTTGATATGGATTACCTTAAAGCAAGTAAGTCCTGCGATTCGATGGATCATTCCTCTAGAATGACCCCTCCTGATCCCTCTAGATCTAAGCACTCCTCTCATCAGTACCCCAACAAGTCTTACCCCGGCAAGCCTACCTCAAATCCCTATTCACTTAGAAATGACAATACGAGTAAGAACACTGAAAGTGACTATTCTAAGATTGATCCCCTCACTAAGTGTTATAAACACAAGGGATATGGCCATATTGCTGGCAACTGTCCTAGCCCAAGTAGGATCAATATAGTAGAGGGTACCGCTGTGATCCCTGATGAGCCCGACAGTGAGTTTACCTATGAACCTCATGTAAGTGATGATATTGAAGAAGAAAAGGATGACCAGTCTCTCAACTGTATTCAGTTTATCCAGTCACCTCCATTAAATGTACCTAAGTCACCCATCCTTTCCCAAGTCACTTGGCAGCCCATAGATTTTACCCCTGTGTTAGAACATTACAAAGTCACAGAGTCTGCATCCCCATTTGCATTCCGCATTCATGATTTTCATAGAGAAATTTCCAAGGAAATTAATGTACCGCCCCGAATTTCCAATATAATATCTCAGAAATACGTGGCACAATTCCCAGCATCTATCTCAATGTAATAGTAAACATAGACAAAACACAGATAAATTTTTCAACTTTTATTACAACATTTCTTTACAAAGCACAGCGAAAAATTAAATACCTTGAATTACAATTCTTTCTTTTACAACACATTCTTTTACAGTTTACATAAGTCACATTATCATTCTACCACATGCATCCAAATCCCAATGCTATAGGTACCTACCTATAAAACATGAAGCTAGAGATAACCCTAACCCCCAAAACTACAAGGGTCAACCATAACGGTGTAAGTGACATAAAAAAATACAATGTAAATAAAACATGGAGAATAAAGTTATAAAAAACATATATCAGTAGTTATAACAAATGGAAAATGAAATAACAATAAATCATGAAAACATCAAGTGTAGGAAAACAGAAAACAAACATGCATAAAACCAAGTCAAGAAAACACAAATACAATATGATGACTCTCTAATGCATACTTGTCGGTCTCTATGCATTCCATACTACATAGGTTCGGTGCAAGCCCTTATCGTTCTCCACTTTATAGGATTAAATCTCTCGTTATGCAACTAATCCTACTACAGTGAAGGAAACAAGATCCAGAATACTCTGGGAATAGGCATCACAACCCTTAACACGCAAGCATCATGTAAGAATAGCTAAAAAAAATGGAGAATCACCTCCCTACCGTGTACCCCAGCGTCGCCCCTCGACGTGCAAGTACGCATGCATATCCCGTGAATAGACTCGTCGGCCCTCGACACGCGAATGTACCTGTATGTATAGTGAATAGGCACTGCAGACCCTCGACACGCGAACATATTAAATGTCACTCCTCACTTTCCAAAAAAAGAATACTGAATACGGATACGTGACTAAGTCCAGCGAATGATTTTCATCATCCATAAGCTGTTAGGATCTTTACAACATTTCACAAGAATAATCAGAGTTGGAAGCAAGAAAAGTCATCCAAGCATGCATATATGAATCAAAATACCAACAGAATTTACTTGAAACAAAATATATTAATCTCAAATAAACTAGATCTGAATAAGTCAATAATCCTGGGTCACATTGCCCAAATAAAAATAAATCCAAGTAAGAGATACATTATTCAAAATAAGCAATAAGAAATAATAATAGCAAAACTCCAGCGGCTAGTATCTCACATCGCCAACTCCATCTGGCAACTGTTCTCCAAAATCCGCAATGTAACAATTGCAAGAAGAGGAAAGAGAAAACAAACTTCCATCAATACAAGTTATGGGCCACTTGTAGTGCAGGCACAAGTACATAGGAAAAAAGGATAACTAATAACATGGTATAGGCATGATAACAAAATAGTTTTTTTCAACTAGCATGGCAAGATGAATAAGTGCTAGTGGCATATATCATGTGTCAAGTGAACAAGTATCATGTAAACGCGTAACAAGTATCAAGAATCATGTATTAAGAATCAAGTATCATGTATCATGTACAAGGAATCAAGTAGCAAGTATCAAGTATCATGTTGTTTCAAAGTCTTATATTATATCTATCTAGGTAGCACTTCATGCGTCCATCATTTTACCACATGGTTGCTACATACAATCAAGTTACGTTTAGGCCTAATAGTGGGTTTCTATAGGGCCGTGTACTCAGGCATCAATTCAAGTAACAAGTAATAAGCACGAGTTATGTAATCGTGAACATGTGGCAGCAAGTAGTAGTAACAAGAATGAGTCATGTAGTCATGAAGCATGATAAGAAGTAGTAACAAGCATGAATCATGTAGTCATGAAGCATGGCAACATGTAGTAACAAGCATGATTCATGTAGTCATGAAACATGGTGGCATATAATAATAACAAGCATGAATTATGTAGTCATGAAACATGGTGGCATATAGTAATAACGAGCATGAATCATGTAGTCATGAAACTTGGCGGCATAGAGTAATAAAAAGCATGAATCATGTAGTCATGAAACATGGCAGCAAGTAATGGAAATCATGGGCCCCCTTCTGAGTACACATACCTATATTGTCCACTACTAAGGTCTTACTCGTAACCCCGGCTTGGTTATTTGTTATATTATCAAACAGGCATGTATGTGTACAAAACATGGCAAGAATAACATGGTATGATCAAGTAACAAGTTCAGGTTGATAGATAACATGCACGGGTGAAAGAAAACACACAAAGGATTGGGACAACGAAAATTCTAGTTCAGGACAGCAAGACAGTACTGGACCAAATCTGAGATTTCTGTTGCCACAAACATGCAAATCTTGATCTGTCAAAGAATCTGGAAAATAGACTCCCGAACAAATCCAGCAAATATATATGTCATATGGTATTGTTGGATCCTGTAGGCAAGGCAAACAACACTAGAGGGGGGGGGGGTGAATAGTGTTGTATAAAAATTAATTAGAAACTTTAACTCTTCGTACTGTTAAGTCGACTGAAAATAGATATACAGTCGACTGGTGCGTCAGATAAGAAGAGTATTTTACTGAAGAGTTACAAGTCTGATTAGTCGACTTATAGCGGAAAACCAATCGACTTAGCAGACAAAATTTTAAAATAAAACTCGGAGAAATTGAAATAGCAAATTGAGAGAATACAACTACAGAGAGTCAATCACAGCCAAACACAACGATGTATCCTGGTTCGGTCCTCCCGACCTACATCGAGTCCCCAAGCAACCCACTTGAGATTTTCCACTATTCTTGAAAAAGTACAAGAATACTCTACGGCCTTTGACAACAATAATGTCAAATCCGTAGACCTCTCTCATCACTAGAGAGAGCAAACCCACTCTACACCCTAGAGTGAAATCGACTCTAAAACTAAGAGTTCTACTCTCCAACTGAGAGGACCACTCTCACATCCCGAGAGTGAAAACAACAACAAAAATTGAGTTTACAACAATTTATAGCCTTGTATGTGATAATGCTTTGTATAGTGGCTATTAGGTCAACTTCTGAATTCAGTCTAAAATGAAATCAATGTTATATTAGACTGAAATTCAGAGAACCAAGTCTTAGAGAGTTTGTATACTTTTGAAACACTTGTTTTTATTGAAAACAAAAGAATTGAAAGTTAAAGAATGCTTAGAACCTTTTCCAAATGATTCCTATACTCTATTTATAGAGTACGAATCAAGGAACGTTGTAAAACAGTTCCATAAACCGTAATAAAACGGATATAAAGTTTTGAATTTGAAAAACTAGTTTTAAATTCAGAAACCTATCGAAACGGCTTGAACAGTTGATTGGGTTGCCATAATGAGTCGACTGACCAGAGCTTGTATGAGTTCAGACAGTTTTGTACAATGACAGTCGATTGGTTCCAAGGAGCGGTCAACTAGTACTCATACAGCTGAACTTATTCAAGCTTGTTTCAACATTTTGATTTTGTAAAACACTCAGATTATTTAAAGTATGTGTGAGTGTGTGTGTGACAAGGCTATTACAAGTTTCTAAGACTCAAAGAAAAGAAAATACAATATTACAAGACACTTTGTTTAAACATGAAGCACTTTGAATCTTGTTTTGAACTCGAGTCTTTGTCTTGATGTCTTGAAGCTTGATCAATTACTCTTGAAAGCTTCATCAGATTGTGTTGCCTTTGTGTATTTCACCATAGTATTGACTTTGATACACTCTGCAAGAGATATGTGGTAGAACAATTTTGTATTGTGTTGTAGTCATCAAAAACCAAGAATCAACATTCTCCCCCTGTTTGATGATGACAACACAATAACTTATAATAATAAAAATATACATAGCAAGATATCACACATAATTTAAAGATATACAAATGTCAAATAAGCCCCCCCTAAATAATGTACAATATGTACACAAAAACATATAAACACAAAAAAAACATATAAACCACAAAACCATATTTTTCTCCCCCTTTGTCATCAGCAAAAACTTAAGGAGGAAGGATACATCATAAAGAACAAAATCAACATTGCATAATCATAACACATTTATACATAAGAAATCAAGTACATTGTTGCAGAGTACAAATAGAAGATAGAAAAACATAGTTGAAAATAAAAAAATACATCAAGTTTATTCTTCTTCTTCGCCGTCATCACCTTTGGAGGTAGGAGGAGGTTGTCGAAATTGTTGAGAGAACATGTGAGTAAGGATAGCAAGGCTAGCCTCAAGATTATCCTATCTAGTTAGGATAAGATCAGTACGATCCATGAGATAATTAACCGAAGTATAAAAACTCTCAGGATCAGCAAAGACAGCTGTAGGACGAGAAGACCTAAAAGCAGAAGACCGACGACCAGTAAAGACAGCTCAGGATCAGCAAAGACAGCTAAAAGAATAGGAGGTACAGTCTTTTGAGGAGACTGAGGTGGAGAGTTAAGGATCTTCATACGAGCTAAACTCGCACGATCAAAAGACTCAAAGTGAGTAACAATACTCGACTCGGAATCAAGATCAACTTCATAAAAGTTGAAAATATGAGTAATGAGTGCACCAAAAGGAAGGAAAGAGGTGTGAGCCTTATGGAGACGATTGAAAATGACTTGACTCCAATTTATTTGGATGTTGCCGAAAATGGCATATACCGCTTGTTGCAATTCAAATGAAAATTGGTCATAGCTACCCGTTTTAGGGATAATGTTATACGACAATATGTGGGCAACAAGCTTAGCTAGAGGAGTAATCGATTTGTTGGTCATTGGAGAACCTCGATTAGGCAAAAAGATTTTTGAAAAAATAGATTAATCATCCATTTCAATTTCCCCTAAATCCAATCCTTCATTAGAGATATTCAAAATATTCCCTAATTTTTCAGGAGTTAACCTCATTCGAATATTTTTCACCGTAGTAATAAAAAATATTTCGTCACCATCCTTGGAGGTGAAAACCTTCATATTTGTATAAAACAAATAGATAAGTTGTGGATAGTAATAAGGTTGATTGACAAGGAAAAGTAAGTCAAATAACCCACTTTGTTCAAACAGTGGGGTGATGGGGAACCTATCTAAATCAGGAAAATTCACAAATCTACTCGGAAATATTGCAATTTGACAGATGGGAAAAAATTTCTCAACAAGATTGGGATTCCTTAAGTATTGAAGGTAGTTCTGAGAAGATTGACCTTCTTCTACATTAGAACCTCTAGATCTTTTGGGTTTAGGCATATTTGAAAGTCTAGGAAACTTTTGAAAAGAGAGAGATAGATCAAAAGATGGTTACCCACAACTAGAGAAAGGAGCACAAGGACTTAAGAGACTCGAAATGAATTCAACGCCAGAAGCAGCAAACGCCGAAATCGTCTAGAGCATCAAGAGCAGCAACAAAGTGGTCTTCAGAGCAGTCGACTTGAAATTTTGGGAAAAAGTAAAAGTGAAAGGGGAATGAGAAGAATAGGGTTTTTACTTGAGGGTGCGGCTGAGATTAAAACTAGGTTTGAATGAAGGGTTGAGATCTAAAAGAGGGTAAAAGAAAGAGAGAGAGATGCCTCAGTTAAGTGACAATTCGGAATCTGAAAAACCAAAAAAATGTTGAGACGGTCAACTAGTTTTGATATCAGTCGACTTAGTCGAGAGAAAATTAAATCAAACGAAATATCAAGTAAAACTTCTGTCAGTCGACTGGTTACTGATACAGTCGACTGTCCACAACACAAAATTCAGCCAAAATATGAACAACGAAAATACTTTATAAGTCGACTGAAAAAGACGTTTAAGTCGACTTAAACAAAATAAATTATCAAGAAATGTCATGAAAACAACAAATTCCTAGTTCTCTTCTAAAGTTGAGAAAAGTGTCTTCCTTAAGTGGTTTGGTAAATATATCTGCTACTTGTTTATCAGTAGAAATAAAATCCAAAGTTATATCTCCCTTTAAAACATGATCACGTAGAAAATGATGTCGAATATCAATATATTTTGTACGTGAGTGTTGAACCGGATTTTAGATAGATTAATAGCACTGGTATTATCACACATTATAGCAGGTTTTGAAAATGAAATACCATAATCTAATAAAGTTTGTTTTATCCACAAAATTTGGGCACAAGTCAAACTTGCAGCAATATATTCCGCTTCTGTAGTAAATAGGGATACCAAAATTTGCTTTTTACTGCACCAAGATACTAGTGAATGTCCGAAAAAGTGACAAGTTCCACTAGTACTTTTACGATCAGTTTTACTACCAGCAAAATCAGCGTCACAATACGACAAAAGTTGAAAATTATTGGTGTGTGGATAAAACAAACCATATTCAGACCTGCCTTTAATGTATCTTAAAATACGTTTCATAGCTTTTAAGTGAGAATCTTTGGGATTCGACTGATATCTAGCACACAAATATACACTAAACATAATATCTAGTCTACTAGCAGTTATATATAAGAATGAGCCAATCATACCTCGATAGAGTTTTTGATCGACACTCTTACCTAAATCATCTTTGTCAAGTGTAGTAGTAGTAGCCATAGGTGTGGTCTTACTACTAGTGTTATCCATGCCAAACCTTTTAAGTAATTCCGTAGCATATTTTTCTTGATTAGTAAATATGCCATTTTGTGACTGCTTTATTTGTAGTCCAAGGAAATAATTGAATTCACCCATGTGACTCATCTCAAACTCAATTTTCGTAGTATTAGCAAACTCTTGACATAAATTACTATTAGTAGATCCAAGAATTATGTCATCTACATATATTTGTATGATTAGAATATTTGTCTCTATTTTTCTAATAAACAAGGAAGTATCTACTTACCTATCTCAAAACCAGTTTCTAAGAGAAAAGATTTTAACCGATCATACCAAGCACGAGGTGCTTATTTAAGACCATATAAAGCTTTTTTCAATTTAAAAACGTGGTTTGGGAATTGTTCATGTTCGAAAGTGGGTGGTTGCTTAACATAAACATCTTTCTTAATAAATCCATTCAAGAAAGCACTTTTAACATCCATTTGGAAAAGTGTAAAATTCATAAAACACGCAAAAGATAATAAGATCCTAATTGATTCTAGTCTAGCAACAAGAGCATATGTTTCATCAAAATCGATTCCTTCTTCTTGATTATATCCCTGAGCAACTAATCTAGCCTTGTTCCTAACGATTTGTCCTGATTCATCTAACTTATTCTTAAATACCCATTTGGTATCAATTATAGTATGATTAGGAGGTCGTGGAATTAGATCCCACACATCATTTCTTATAAATTGGTTAAGTTTATCTTGCATGACATTCATCCAAAATTCATTCTCACAAGCTTCTTGTATATTCTTCGGTTTAAAATCCAACAAGAAAGCCGTATGAGAAATCATGTTAACATGAGATCTTGTTTGAATACCACGTGAAATGTCACCAATTATTAAGTCATGAGGATGATCTCTAACTTCAACAAACGCTTTTGCTAAAGTTTGAGTCATCACAACAGGATCAGTTGACTTAACAAGGCTATCAGCCGACTGATTCACATCAGTCGACTTGAGATCCTTATCAGTCGACTTGTCTAGGGTAGTTTGCTATAGTGATTTAATAACGTTATTTAAAGGTGATAATTCAACTTCATCATCTTCAATAACAGTAGATGAAGGCAAGGATTCATCAAATAAAATATGCATATATACTTCAATAGTCAAAGTTGACTTATTGAAAATTCTATATGCCTTACTCCTATTTGAGTATCCAATGAAGATACCTTCATTAGATCAAGCATCAAATTTATCTAAAGTATCTTTAGTGTTTAATATGAAACACTTACATCCAAATATTTTAAAATATGATAATTTAGGAATTCTTTCATAGAATAGTTCAGAACAAGTTTTCTTAAGCTTAGGCCTAATCAATATTCTATTTAAAAACATAACATGCTGTAGAAACAGCTTCAGCCCAGAAGTACTTAGGCAAATTACTTTTAACAAGCATAGTAGTGCACACTCTTGCAATGTCCTATTCATTCTTTCGACCACTCCATTTTGTGGTGAAACTCTAGGAAATGCAAATGAATGTGTTATACCATTCTTGTTGCAATATTCTGAGAACGTTTCGTTCTCAAATTCTCCACCATGATCACTTCTAATAGTGACTATGGTTATAGATTTTTGATTTTGAATTCGTTTGCAGAAATTTGCAAATTTTCAAAGACATCATATTTATGTTTTAAAAAGAAAACTCATGTAAATCTTGAAAAATCATCTACTAAAACAAATACATATCTACTTTTATTTAAAGAAGCGACTCTAGTAGGACCAAATAAATCAATATGGATTAATTCGAGAGGCCTACTAGTAGAAATAATTTTTTTTTGTCTTAAAAGTATATTTGACTTGTTTTCCTAGTTGACATGCATCACATAACTTATCTTTCTTAAAAGATAGTCTTGGAAGTCCTTTGACTAGGTTGTATTTAGACAATTTAGTAATATTTTTCATATTTACATGGCCAAATCTCTTATGCCAAAGCCAAGAATCATTGTTAGAAGCTACTAGGCAAAAATCATTAGAAAATTCATTTGTTTTTAAGCATAACTCATAAATGTTGTTATTCCTAAAACCTTGAAAAATAATACTTTGCATAGATGAATCATATATTAAACATGCATCTTTTTCAAAAACAATTTTATATCCCTTATCACAAAGTTGGCTAATACTTAACAGATTATGCGTTAATCCACTAACAAGAAATACTTCTTCTATAGTAGGGGTAGTGTTCTTATCGACCATGCCTATTCCAATAACCTTCCCTTTGTTTTTGTCACCGAATGTGACTGTTCCTCCATCTATCTCTTGTATGGAAGAAATAAGATTAGCATGACCAGTCATATGCTTGGAGCATCCGCTGTCAAGTATCCAACTTTATCTTTTAGGTACCTATAAAATAAGAATTGTGAATATGGTACCCTTTTCATTGGGTCCGAAAGGGATTAGTTTTTGGGAAACCAAACCCAAAGTGAGTTTGATTTACCAACAAAAGCAGGAATATAATTTACAGAATTATATACATTAAGAACATAAGAACTTATATAAGTAATTCTATCATTTAGACTCAGGCTGACTGGAAATCAAATGTTTTTAGTCTGTCCAGTCAACTTTATTGTACCTTTCAGTCGACTGTTATAAGAAGTCAGTCGACTGGAAGGTGAAATAGGTCGACTTATCTGAGGTTTTCATCTCTTTGAATAAGACTCCAAGCCACTAGACAGACGACTGACATTAGGGTTCAATCGCTGGTCAGAACTACAGAATTACTATTTTCCATGAAAAACAATAGTTTTTGGTTTCTCAAAAAACTCATATAATTTGTTCTTCATACTGGAAATAGAATCAATCTTATTACTACTAGTATTCTTAGAAGAATGATGTTTTTCAAGAGTCTTTTGAAAACCAAGTCCAAATCTTTTATTAGATTGAACTTGAATTTGGAAATCTTCATTTAAATTCTCCTTTTCTTTGTTAAATATAGATACATTCTTGGATATCTCTCATAATTTTTCTTAAGAGATACAAGATCTACATCCAAATTTGAAAGTAGAGAATTTAAAGATTTGACTTCAACATTTAAGTCAAGATTTTCTTGAGAAGGTGTTTGATTGACTTTCTCTAAATTTTTAACTCTAATTTTCTCCTTCTTAAGTTCTTGAATAACTTCATTGAAAGCATCTAATAACTCATTTGAATCAAAGTTTTCACTTACATCGTTTTGTGTAGCCATGAAATATACGTTCGCTACTTCATTTGACTCCTCATTCTCTTCTTCCAATGAAGAGTCGCGATCATACCAAGTTACTTGATATGCCTTCTTGTTCTTTATATACTTGTTCTTTATGTACTCGTCCTTCTTGAAGTTGGGAGCATTCCCTTTTGATTTTGCATTTTCTATTAGGCAATCTTTCTTCGTATGACCTGTCTTGTTACACTTGAAACAAGTGGGAAGTTCATTAGTATCTTTAAACTTGGAATTAAATTTACCTTTTCGTAAAAATTTCTTAAACTTTCTAGTGAATATGGCTATTTCTTCTTCATCTTCGGAATCCAACATGGGCTTGAAAGCAAGGGACTTCTTCTTTGCTTGTTGAGGTTCTAGATCCTTCCTGCGTTCTTCAAGTTGTACTTCGTATGCCATAAGATTTTTCACAAGCTCAAGATAGAGTTATGTTAAATCGTTGGCTTCTTCTATGGCAGTGGTCTTCTTCTCCCATTCGGGGGTTAGGGAACAAAGAACTTTCCTCACCATTTCTGCTTGCGAGTACGTATTTCTAAGAGCCACCAGAGAGTTTGGAATGTCCGTAAACCGTGTTAACATATCCGACACATTCTCGTTCTCCTTCATACGGAACATCTCGAACCTGTGAACAAGAACAGATATCTTAGATTTTTTAACCTTATTAGTACCTTCATGAGTTACCACGAGTGTGTGCCAAATTTGATTAGCCGTTGTTGCATTTGACACACGATTGAAATCCTCTTTGGTAAGTGTAAGAATAAAGCATTCATCGCCTTTGCATTGTTCATTGTGTTGCTTTTCATGTCATCGTTCCATTTTGCGTAGGGAATTGTAGGAGCGGTGAATTCTGTCTCAGTCATGTTCCAAATCTCATAGTTGATGGACTGAAGGTAGATCTTCATTCTACACTTCCAATAGTTACAGTTTGTTCCATCGAATAGGGGTGGCCTTTGTGTGGATTGGCCTTCATGGTATTGGCTTGCATTTGAAGTAGATGCCATTGCACACAACTAGGATCTGATACCACGTATTGGATCCTGTAGGCAAGGCAAATAACACTAGAGGGGTGGGGGGGGGTTGAATAGTGTTGTATAAAAATTAATTAATAACTTTAACTTTTCGTACTGTTAAGTTGTCAGAAAATAAATATACAGTCGACTGGTGCGTCAGATAAGAATAGTATTTTACTGAAGAGTTACAAGTTGATCAGTCGACTTATAGTGGAAAACCAGTCGACTTACCAGACAAGTTTTTGAAATAAAACTCGGAGAAATTGAAATAGCAAGTTAAGAGAATACAATCACAGAGAGTCAACCACAGCCAAACACAACAATGTATCGTGGTTCAGTCCTCCCGACCTATACCCAGTCCCCAAGCAATCCACTTGAGATTTTCCACTATTCTTGAAAAAGTGCAAGAATACTCTACGGCCTTTGACAATAACAATGTCAAATCTGTAGACCTCTCTCACCACTAGAGAGAGCAAACCCACTCTACACCTTAGAGTGAAACCGACTCTAAAACCAAGAGTCATACTCTCCAACCGAAAGGACCACTCTCACAACGCGAGAGTGAAAACAACAACAAAAATTGAGTTTACAACAACCTATAGCCGTGTATGTGATAGTGCTTTGTATAGTGGCTATTAGGTCAACTTCTGAATTCAGTCTAAAACGAAATCAATGTTATATTAGACTGAAATTCATAGAACCAAGTCTTAGAGAGTTTGTATGCTTTTGAAACACTTGTTTTTATTGAAAACAAAAGACTTGAAAGTTAAAGAATGCTTAGAACTTTTTCCAAATGATTCCTATACTCCATTTATAGTGTAAGAATCAAGGAATGTTGTTAAATAGTTCCATAAACCGTAATAAAATGGATATAAAAGTTTTGAATTTGAAAAACAAGTTTTAAATTCAGAAAGCTGTCAAAACGGCTTGAACAGTCGACTTGGTTGCCATAATGAGTCGACTGGCCAGAGCTTGTATGAGTTCAGGCAGTTTCGTACTATAACAGTCGACTTGTTCCAAGGAGCGGTCGACTGGTACTCATACAACTGAACTTATTCAAGCTTGTTTTGACATTTTAATTTTGTAAAACACTCAGATTATTTAAAGTATGCGTGAGTGTATGTGTGACAAGGCTATTAGAAGTTTCTAAGACTCAAAGAAAAGAAAATATAATATTACAAGACACTTTGTTTAATCACGAAGCACTTTGAATCTTGTCTTGAACTTGAGTCTTTGTCTTGAGCTTGAGCCTTTGTCTTGATGTCTTGAAGCTTGATCAATTACTCTTGAAAGCTTCATCAGATTGTGTTGCCTTTGTGTACTTCACCATGGTATTGACTTTGATACACTCTGCAAGAGATATGTGGTAGAATAACTTTGTATTGTGTTGTAGTCATCAAAACCAAGAATCAACAGCTATTTCACAACAACAGGTCTGAAAACAGATTTGAATCCAGAAAATATGTTCAGCCAGAAATCAGAAGATTGTATTCAAAGTCAAAAAAACAGTATGAAAACTCATTAATTAAATCCGCAAAAAATCTGGGGTATTCTCCTATATGTGAGCATCAGAATATAAAGTTTCTTAATTTTTCAATATAAACAGTTTAGTCAATAAAAATCAGGAAACATCAAGATGCAGTAGTTTTGTAAATCTGGAATTATAAACATTGCAGTACGAAAACAGCAATATCTCACAACCCATAAATAAAAATCCAAATCCGCCAAAAGGGTGATAAAATAGACACACTAGGCTAACTTTCATATTCACAAATATTTTACAAACAACAAGTAGAATTAGGTCGAAAATCAGGTTATTTACTGAACAATATGAAAATTCTGCATGTATAGTAATTGTTTGGAAACATAGAACGGTTTATAAAACTCATCAAATAAATCCACAAAAATTCAGGGTTAATTCCAATCAAGTCTAGTTGTATTGCAAAAAATATTGGATCAAAATAATACTTTTAACATCATGATAAAAATAGATTACCCTTCAGAATTTATAGAAAAAAAATCTTGAATCTCTTTACACCTCTGTAGTAAAATAGACATAACTCACCACTCGTAAAAAAAACTGAGATCTGTCAGAAGGGGTCGAAAATAGACAGAATTCTCTATAGTTCATGTTCACAAAATATTTTAAAATACTGACCTTAATAGGGTTTAAAATACTGATCAAAAGCAAGGTAACCGAAAATACAGAATTATTCTTCGAACATAAAATCATCTAGTTCATGTAAAACTCATCCAAATCAACCCAAACATGAAATATAGTGTACTAGATGTCCAAACAACTTGGTATATGATATTTTGCAAGTCCACGTCAAGTATAGCACGAATAATACATCCAGCACATGATATCACAAAATAGCATTTATATATTCATCTGAAAAGTGGTCATCCCTAGTTGTTTCATGTCAAGTATGTCGTGAGGAAACTATGGCTGAATCAACACAATAGAGAAAATATATAATAGAGGAGTCAAACACGAATTGTCTTTAGAACCCAACTACACTACAGGCGGTATTTAGTACTTGTATCACACAAGAAAAAGAATACAAGTTACTTGCCTTAAAGACGACGAAGGGAACGGTGCAAGACGAGAATAACGGGAACAAATTCCCAGGCAATGAACACAACGAACACACGAACTCAACGAACCAATGAGAACATGCACCACAAATGCACTCGCACCCAAGAGAGCGTGGGGAAGTGAGAAACAGAAAGGCGACGCCGACGTGCTGTCGCTGCTGGCGGCAGCGAGGGGGAAGCACGGTGAGGGGACGGTCGAGAGGGGGTAGCCGTTGCTTTGGGAGGAGGCAGCGCAGGAGAGTCGGGGGTCTGGTGCTGTCACGGTGGCACAACAGGAGGAGAGTGAATGGGGAGGCATCGGGGTGTCGAAGGCATGGAGGGGCTTGCTGTCGAGGCGAAGGTCGCTGGCCTCCAGTGCAGGTGCGACACAGAGATGAGGGGAGGTCGGGAGGCTGTGGTCTGGTCGGGGGTCTGCACACCAGAGAGGGGGAGATCGGGATGGGTTGAGAGGTGAAGCTAGGGTTGATGGTAGAGAGAGCAGCTGAGGTGAGAGGGTCAACAAGGATGATGGGTTATATATATATGGGGAATGAGTATTAGGGTTTAGGTTGAAGGGGAGATGACTGAGCATGGGGGTGCAACCGGGATAATAATGGGTAACGGGTCTGACATAGGGTTTGTGGATAGGAGTAAATTTATAAATGGGTATGGGTTTAATGGATATTAGGTTTCAAGAATGGGTTTATTTAAAGCACATTGGGTTTGGTTTGGGGTATTGGATTTCGAGAGTGATAATGGGTGTTGAGGTACAAGTATAATGGGTATGAATAGATCCAAAAATCAAGATAGAGCAAATGAAAGAAAATGGCATATGAACAATTAAAATACTAGAGATGAAAATAAGAGTTCGATCGAATATAGACGACCCAAAAAGAGACAATAGGATCAAGGAGATCAAATAGAAGACGAAAAAAACAATTAAATGAATATATTATAGAAAAAGAAGCTCCAATATAGGGTCCAAAAGAGCTACAAGCTGAATCAAATACACAGGAAAAGAAATTTCACTCAAAATACATAAAATGGAAAAATAGGGGTTACAATCCTACCCACCTAACAAGAAGAATTTCATCCTCAAAATTCAAACAAGAGGTACATATGGTAACCCCAAAAACAAAGAAAGAACAAAAAAAAGCTACTCAAACAGACAAGGAAACTTCTGCTGAATCCCCTCCGCCAGCTCCCAAGTCGACTCACTGGGTGAGTGAGGTTTCCAAGAAACACGAACCAGCTTGATGACCTTGTTCTTAAGCACTTTCTCTCGTCGATCCAAAATAGCAATTGACGAAATCTCACAAGTCAAATCCGGCCGAACGATCAACTCAGAATAGTCGATCACATGGCTCTCATCTCGGATATATCTCATGAGTTGCGAGACAAGGAAAACATCATGCACTCCTAATAAAGCTGGAGGCAATGCAAGTTGATAGGCCACATTACCTACTCGCTCCACAATATCAAACGGTCCAATAAACCTAAGGCTGAGCTTCCCCACCCACCAAACCGAATGACACCCCGCCAAGTCGATACCTGTAGGAAAACATGGTCACCAACCTCAAACTCCAAAGCTCTCTGATGGACATCAGTCCATCACCTCTGCCTATTCTGACCTGCCTGCAAGTGCTTTCTGATCTAAACCACCGCATCAATAGTCCTGGTGATCAACTCTGGACCTAACAACTTCTTCTCACCAATATCATCCCAGCACACTGGTGATCTGTACTTTCGCCCATAAAGTGCCTCGAACGGTGCAACTTTAAGACTGGCCTGAAAGCTGTTATTGTACGAGAACTCTTTGAGATGCAAATGGTCCTCCCATGATCCACCGAATTACAGTATACATGACCTCAACATGTCCTCAAGAATCTGGATGGTCCTCTCTGACTGTCCATCAGTCTGGAGATGAAAAGCTGCACTGTACTTCAATTTACTCCCCAAACTATTCTGAAGATTCTCCCAAAACTGAGATCTGAATCTTGTATCCTTGTCAGATACAATACTAACTGGAACCCCATGAAGCCTGACAATATCTTGCATGTACTTCTCAGCTAGGCTCTCAGTAGACTATCCGACACGGAAGGGAATGAAGTGAGCACTCTTCTTCAATCGGTCGACAATCACCCAAATGGCATTATGACCCTTAGGACTCCTTGACAAAGCGGTCACAAAATCCATAGTGAGATGTTCCCACTTCCACTTCGAAATAGGAAGCGGTTGAAGAAGTCCAGCAGTCTTCTGATGCTCTGCCTTAACCTGCTGGCAGATCAAACACTGAGAAACAAACTGAGCCACAACCCTCTTCATACCATGCCACAAGAAATGAAGCTTCAAATCCTGATACATCTTAGTACCGTCAGGATGGATGGAATACGACGACTGGTGGGCTTCTTCAAGCAACCTCTGATGAATTTCACCCTTCAAGACACATAACCTAGACCCAAAACGAAGCGATCCATCAGCATGAATAACCAAGTCCGTTCTGAAACCAGACTCAACCTCAGCTCGAAAACCCTGCAACTGCACATCACCAGCCTAAGCCTCTTTGATCTGATCAACAAGAGACGACTGCATCTGGAGCACCAAACAACTCCGATCAGAACTCGGCAACAAAACATCCAACTCCAACCTCTGCATCTGCTCAATTAAATCCCTCTGCCGAGTTAGGAACATAACTGCCGGTCTCCTACTCAAAGCATCTAGCACCAAGTTAATTTACCAGGGTGGTATTGCAAACTGATGTCATAATCGGCCATAAGCTCCAACCAATGCCTTTGCCTCATGTTCAACTCCTTCTGGGGTGAAGACGTACTTGAGACTTTTGTGGTCTGTAAAGATCTTCATTCGGTCCCCAAGCAAATAATGTCTCCACAGCTTCAAAGCAAAGACCATTGCCGCTAACTCCAAGTCATGAGTCGGATAGTTCTTCTCATGCGGCCTCAACTGCCTCGATGCATAAGCAACGACTTGGCCTTTCTGCATCAGAACTACTCCAAGTCCCTTACCCGAAGCATCGCAGTGAACCACAAATCTGCCTGAACCATCTGGAATAGTCAACACTAGCGCTGACGTCAACCTGTTCATTTACTCAGCAAAAGCCTTACTGCAAGCCTTAGACCAACAGAACTTCTGATCCTTCCCAGTCAGCTTAGTCAATGGTCCTGCTATCTTCGAAAAATCTTGGACAAATTTTCGATAATAGCCAGCTCGACCAAGGAAAATCCTAACCTCTGAAACTGTCTTGGGAACTGGCCAATCCTTCACAGCCTCAAAATTGGCCGGATTCATAGAAATACCATCGTCCGAGATAATGTGCCCCAAGAAAGTGACCCTATCGAGCCAAAACTCACTCTTGCTTAGTTTCCCATAGAGCTGATTCTCTCTCAAAGTCTGCAGAACCAACCTAAGATGCTCAGCATGATCTTCCCGATTCCGAGAATATACCAGGATGTCATCAATAAAGACTACAAATCTATCCAAGAACTGGAAAAAGACCTTGTTCATAAGACTCATGAATACAGCAGGCACGTTCGTGACCCCGAACGGCATCACAAGATACTCATAGTGCCCATATATGGTTTTGAATGTAGTCTTCTGTACATCAGTCACCTTAACCTTGACCTGGTGATACCCAGAATGAAGATCCAACTTCAAGAAAACCGTAGCTCCACTCAACTGATCAAATAAGTCATCGATACTGGGCAACGAATACTAGTTCTTCACAGTAACACTGTTGAGTTCCGGATAATCTACGCATAGTCGACATCCACCATCCTTCTTGTTGACAAAAAGGACTGGAGCACCCCAGGGTGAAACATTGGGTCTGATGAACCCCATATTCAGAAACTCCTGAATCTGCACCTTAAGCTCTGCTAACTCAGCTGGTACCATCCTGTAGGGACTCTTCGATATCGGTGTCGTACCGGGCTGAACATCAATAGTGAACTCTACAATCCGATCAGGGGGTAAGCCAGGCAACTCCTGCAGAAAAACATCCAAGAAATCCCACACTACTAGAGGCGCAGCCTCACAGCCTGAATGCAATTCCATCACACAAACCTCCTGATCAACTGCAGTCTCAGCTCGGCCAAGGAACATCTCCCCGGCATGGAACTTAAACTCTGCGTGATTTGGGATTCGGAACACAACTTTCTTGGCACATAAATCAATAATGGCATGGGACTCACCTAACCAATCCATACCGAAAAAGATGTTGAATCATGAATTCCCAATTACAATCAGGTTGGCCTTGAAATCTGCACTGCCAATCACTACGGAACACTGCTTAAACTCTCGGGAACAAATGAAAAAATCACCACCTGTCACAATGTTCCAAGCCTCTGACATGATGCTGTTCTCCAACTGATGGTGAGCCACGAACCGAGAAGAGACGAAGGACTGGGTTGCCCCAGAATAAAAAAGAACAAGAGCAGGAAAAGAGCAAACAAGGACAACACCTAAGATAGAATCAAAAGAGATAAGGAAAAAGAATGGTTGAACAGGGGTGAGGAAAACATAATGTAAAAAGATAATATGAAAGAATGAATGCAAGAGAAATGAAAAAAGCAAACGAGAAACAACAGAACAACAAACAATAAAAGCAAAATATACCTGCAACAACACCCTCTACTAACTCAGCATCAGCAGCAGTCAGGTTGAAATCCTAACCTCTCCTGGGGGTAGCGGTCTTCTGACCCACAATATGGTGCTGAGGTGGAAGGGGTGGCCTGATTGGACCACAAACTGGGGCAACCTGCTGAACGGGACCCCTGGCTGGAACAGCCATCTGGTGCTGCTGCGGACAATCCCGCACTGTATGGTTAGCGGAACCACAACCAAAACAGCAGTGATTGGCATGCCTGCAGTCTCTGCGCACATGCTCGGACATCTGGCAGAAATCACAAATCCCTCTCTCCGAGGAGCGGCAGAAGGGTAACGGGCTGCCCTGACAAGATGGGTAGGAACAGGCCTCCAAATTGGTCCACTAGAATGCCTACAAGTAGCAGAGGAGTGCGGAACAGTCTGCTGGGGATGAGCCAAACCACCACGAGCCTGCTCCTGAGCTTGAGCTGCCTCGAGAGCCTCAGCATATGTACGCAAGCGGAGAGAGACAAGCTGCACCTTAATGTCTCACGCAAATCCCAATATGAATCTATGAGCATTATTCTCTTCGTTTGCCCCAAGTACAGTTGCGAAGCGGCTAAGTCTTGTAAATTCAGCTGTATACTTATCCACAGACCTGGAGCCCTGTTTCAAGAAAGTCTCATGTTACAACCTTGCATGGACAACATGTAACAAAATTTCAAAATAGAAATAATGACCAACCTGTTTCAGGGCCAAGAACTGTTGATCCATTTCAACTCGGGTGCTGCTAGGGAAGAACTTCTCTGAGAAGCTCCTAGTGAAAGTGACCCAAGTGATTGGTTGTTCGAGCATTTCGGACTCAGACATCCACCAAATATGAGCTAGATCCACCAACTGGATGGCCACCATATCAACTCTATCAGCATCGGTAACTTTTGCCGACAAAAGCAACTTCTCAGTCCGGATCAACCACTATTCTACCTCCAAAGGCATTTTAGTGCTGGAGAATCTGTCGGGATGCAGCCTCATGAAGTCCGTGATTGTACCCGAATGGGGAGGAAGAGCTGCATGCATAGGCACAGTGGGAGGCAGAACCCGAGCAGCTTCCAAAGCAGCCATCTCCAAGTCACTGTGGTTCTGCTGCATATTGATCAGCCGTTCCAACACATTGGTAACGGCCTCAAGCCCCGACTGATCATTGTGAGAACAAGAAGTAGAACCTCTACGAGCCATGGTCTGCACAAAAATAAAAAATTTTTGCATCCAGATCGAAGTTGATTATAATTCATTTATGTATGCATAGTCTGTGTATGTTATGACAATCTCACATTGAGCCATGATTGTCTAATATATCAGTCAAACTAATACATTAGCCAAACCTGGGCTTGATACCACTAAAAACCTTATCACGCCCTGCTTCTCAAAAAGAGAATACGAAATACAGATACATGACTAAGTTCAGCGAATGATTTTCATTATCCATAAGCTGTCAGGATCTTTACAACATTTCACAAAAATAATCAGAGTCGGAAGCAAGAAAAGTCAACCAAGCATGCATATATGAATCAAAATACCAACATGATTTACTTGAAACAAAATATATTAATCTCAAATAAACCAGATCTGAATAAGTCAATAATCCTGGGTCACATTTCCCAAATACAAATAAATCCAAGTAACAGATACATTATTCAAAATAAGCAACAAAAAAGAATAATAGCAAAACTCCAGCAGCTAGTATCTCACATCACCAACTCCATCTGGCAACTGTTCTTCGAAATCTGCAATTTAACAATTGCAGGAAGAGGAAAGAGAAAACAAACTTCCGTCAATGCAAGTTACGGGCTGCTTGCAGTGTAGGCACAAGTACATGGAAAAAAGGATAACTAATAATATGGTATAGGCATGATAACAAAATAGAGCAACTAGCATGACAAGATGAACAAGTGCAAGTGGCATGTATCAAGTTTCAATTGAACAAGTGTCATGTAAACAAGTAACAAGTATCAAGAATCAAGTATTAAGTATCATGTATCATGTACAAGGAATCAAGTAGCAAGTATCAAGTATCATGTTGTTTCAAGTCTTATATTATATCTATCTAGGTAGCACTTCATGCGTCAATCCTTTTACCCCATGGTTGCTACATACAATCAAGTTACGTTTATGCCTAGTGGTAGGTTTATATAGGGCCGTGTACTCAGGCATCCAGTAAAGTAACAAGTAACAAGCATGAGTCACGTAATCGTGAACATGTGGCAGCAAGTACTAGTAACAAGCATGACTCATGTAGTCATGAAGCATGATAAGAAGTAGTAACAAGCATGAATCATGTAGTCATAAAGCATGGAAACAAGTAGTAACAAGCATGAATCATGTAGTCATGAAACATGACGGCATATAGTAATAACAAGCTTGAATCTTTTAGTCATGAAATATGGCGGCAAGTAATGGGAATCACGGGCCCCCTTCTGAGTACACACACCTATATTATCCACTACTATGATCTTTTCCTTATCCCCCGGCTTGATTATTTGTTATTATTATCAAACAAGCATGTATGTGTTCAAAACATGGCAAGAATAACATGGTATGATCAAGTAACAAGTTCAAGTTGCAAGATAAATATGTACAGGCGAAAGATAACTCATAACAGTATTAGAACAACAAGAATTCTAGTTCAGGACAGCAAGACAGTACTACACTAAAACAGGGATTTCCGTTGTTACAAACATGAAAATCTGGATCCGTCAATGAATCTGTAAAATAGACTCCTGGTCGAATTTATCAACTACATATAAGTCATATGGTATTTCACAACAACAAGTCCCAAAACAGGTTTGAATACAGAAAACGTGTTCAGCCAGAAATCAGAAGATTGTATACATAGTCAGGAAAACAGGATGAAAACTCATTAATTAAATCCATGAAAAATCTGGGGTATACCCCTATATGTGCAGCATCAGAATATAAAGTTTTATATTTTTTAAATATAAATAGTTTAGTCAACAAAAATAAGAAAATATCAAGATAAAGTAGTTTTGTAAATCTAGAATCACAAACACTGCAGTACGAAAACACAAATATTTCACAAACCATCTAGTTCATGTAAAACTCATCTAGTTCATGTAATCATCTAGTTCATGTAAGCAAGGTAACAGAAAATACAGAATTATTCTTCGAACATGAAATCATTTAGTTCATGTAAAACTCATCCAAATCAACCCAAACATGAAATATAGTGTACTAGATGCCCAAACAACATGGTTGTAACCCCTGTTTCCCATTTTATGTACTTTGAGTGTATTTTCTTTTTCCTTGTATTTGATTCAGTTTGTATCTCTTTTGAACCGTATTTTGGATCTTTTTCTATATATTCATTTGGTTAATTCTTCGTCTCATTTGAGTTCTTGATTTTTCTATCTTTCTATTCTTTCCTACTCGATTGATCGAACTTTTTTATTTTTTTTTATCACAAATTTCTGATTTGTTCAATTCTAATTATTTTGTTCTCGTCCTATTTTAATTAATATTCACTTTGATGCTATCTTGATTTTTGGGTTCCCAATTATTTTATTATCATTTTTTAATATCCCATTCAAATCCTATACTCTAAATTCCATTTACATATATATCCATTCCCATTTATTCACAACCATATATCTACCCATTAATTATTCACTTAACCAAAACCCACCGATCTACCTACCCCAGACTCGCCAGCTCTCCCAACCCGGACCCATTTATACCCTGTGCCGCCTCCCACCTTCTCTTAACCCTAATAGCTTACCCTAAATATGAGAACCCATGCATCTTTTCCCCTGTTCTCATCCCCTAGCAGCCCTGATCATCCCGTTCAGCTATCTCTTGCTCTCTCCCGATCATACCATCTTCCAACTCCTTACATGGCGACCCTTTCACCATCTCCCGACCACCCTCCATTCTCCCTGCAGCACCCCGATGCCAGCCTTCCCCTACCGTCCAGTCGCCTTCCGTCTCTGCCGTGTTTCCCCTGGCCCTGCCTCCTTGGTCGACTGCAGCAGACAGCACGGTATGCTGCCTCTCCCGACCGCAGTTGCATCAGTCGTGCTCCTCGCAGTCCGAGTTCTTTCCCCATGTGGACTCGACTCTCTCTCGACCTTTCTTGGTCCGAGTGTTGTGTTGGTTGAGTTCGTGTGATAGTTTTGGCGTGGACTCACTCGTTGTGGTGTTCGTGGGATATTTTTGTGTTCGGTTTTCACCGTGTACTCGTTCATGGTTCGTAGGTGATTCGTTCGTTGAGTTCATGCCTCGGAAATCCGTTCCCGTTATTCTTGCTTGGAGTCATTTTCGTCATCGGTTAAAGCAAGTAACTTGTATTCTTTTCTTTGTGTAATACAAGTACGAAATACTGCCTGTAGTATAGTTGGGTTCGAGAGACAATTTGTGTGTGAATCCCTTGTTGATATTGTCTCTATAGTGATGATTTGACCATAGTTGCCTCACGACATACATGACATGATATAACCTAGGATTGACCACATCTTGTTGCATATATGCATGTTATTCATATGTTATCTTGTGCTCGTTCGTGTTATTCGTGGTAGACTTATTGTGGAATTCTGAAATACCCTATAACATGGTTCTTGGACATCTAGTATAATCTATATCATGTTCGGTTGTGTTTGGATGAGTTCTATGTGAACTAGTGGATTTTGTGCATATGCGATATTTTCAGTTTTGCTGGTTTATCTGTTTTGATCAGTATTTTAGACCCTATTAAGTTCAGTATTTGAAAATATTTTGTTAACATGGTTTGTAGAGAATTCTGTCTATTTTCCAACACTTTTGACGGATCTCTGTTTCGATTTATGGTTTGTGAGTTATGTCGATTTTACTACAGAGGTGTAAAGAGATTTTCAGATTTTGTTTTCTATGAATCCTGAAGAGTAATCTATTTTTATTGTGATGTTAAAGTAATTATTTTGATCAGAAATTTTTCTCAGTACTTCTAGACCTGATTGATATTATCCCTGAATTTTTGTGGATTTATTTGATGAGTTTTACAAACTGTTCTATGCTTTCAAACAACTACTATACTAGTAGATTTTTCATACTGTTCAGTAAAGAACCTGATTTTCGATCTATTTCTACTTGCCGTTTGTAAAATATTTTTCAATATGAAAGTTAGCCTGCTGTATCTATTTTATTACCCTTTTGGTGGATTTGAATTTCAGTTTATGGTTTGTGAGATATTGCTATTTTTGTACTACAGTGTTTATGATTTTAGATTTGCAAAACTGTCGTTTTTTGATGTTTTCTTATTTGACTAGACTACTCTATTTTTTCTGGAAAATTATGAAACTTTAAATTTTTATGATATACATATAGGGGAATACCCCAGATTTTTCGTGGATTTAATTAATGAGTTTTCATGCTGTTTTTCCGTTCTTGAATACGATCTTCTGGTTTCTGGCTGAACATATTTTCTGGTTTCTATTCTGTTTTGAGTTACGTTTTTGTGAAATACTATATGACTTATATTATTTACTGGATTCGGCTGGAAGTCTATTTTCTAGAACTATCGACGGATCCAGATTTGTGTGTTTGTAGCAACGGAGATCCCTATTTTAGTGCAGTACTGTCTTGCTGTCCTGAACTAGAATTCTCGTTGTTCTAATCTTATATGTGTTGCCTTTCACTTATACATTCTTATTTTGCAACCTGAACTTGTTACTTGAATATACCATGTTATTCTTGCCATGTTTTGTACTCGCACATGATGGTTGGATAATAAAAATAAATAACCAAGCCGGGGTTTAAGAGAAAGATTTAATAGTGGATAATTCAAAAACATGTACTCGAAAGGGGATCCACATATCCTACGTGATTACTTGATACATGATACTTGTCACGTGATTTCTTGACACTTGGACGCAAGACACGTGATTACTTGCCACTTGCACAACTTGACACGTGATACATGATACATGATACTTGAAGCTTGGTGCTCGATTACTTGATACTTGTTCCTGAGTACAATGTCCTCTATGGTCCACTATGAAATCTAAAGCGAAATTGTTTGATGTAGCAACCATGTAGTGAAAATCGGAATGCATGAAGTGCTACCTAGATAGTAATAACTACAAGACTTGACACATGACACTTGAACATGATACTTGATACTTGACAACATGATACATGATACTTGATACATGACACTTGCTACATGTTTACATTATACTTGATGCTTGATACATGTTTATATGATACATGATATTTGTAGTTGATACTCGACACTTGTTGCTTGATACCTGCTTACATGATGCTTGTTTACTTGACACTTGATGCATACTACTTACACTTGTTCATCTTACCATGCTAGTTATTTTACTTTAATATCATGCATATTCCATGCTATTTATTTATCATTTCTCATGTACTTGTATCATGCACTACAAGTGGCCTTTAACTTGCATTGACGGAAGTTTGTTTTCTTTTTCCTATTCCTGCAATTTATTTAATTGCAGACCAGGATGATCAGCTGCCATATGGAGTTGGTGATATGAGATATTAGTGTTGGAATTTTGCTATTATTATTTCTTGTTTCTTGTTTTGAACAATTGTAGTTGTACTTGGATTTATTTTGTATTTGGGCAATGTGACCCAAGATATTGACATATTCAGATCTGGATTATTTGAGATTATAATATTTTGGTTTCAAGTATTCTTGTTGGTTTTGACTCATATATGCATGCTTGGTTGACTTTTCTTTTGCTTCCGACTCTGATTATTCTTGTGAAATATTGTAAAGATTCTGAACAGCTCATAGATGATGAAAATCATTCTCTAGGTTTAGTCACGTATCTGTATTTCATATTCTCTTTTTGGAAAGCGGGGCGTGACAAGATTTTTAGTGGTATCAGAGCCCAGGTTTGGCTAATGTATTAGTTGCCTAATATATTAGACAAGCTTGGCTCGAACTGGGATTGGCTCAACATTTCACCAACCTTGCATACATAAATGAATTATTATCAACTTTGATCTAGATGCTAATTGTTTTTGGTTTTGTGCAGACTATGGCTCGTAGAGGCTCTACTTCTCGTCTTCAGGATGAGCATCCAGGGTTTGAGGCTGTCACCACTGTGTTGGAACGACTGATTAACATGCAGCAGAACCATAATGACTTGGTGATGGCTACTTTGGAAGCTGCTCGGGTTCCGCCGCCTGCTGTGCCTATGCAGGCAGCTCTTCCTCCCCACCCAGGTACAGTCACAGACTTCATAAGGCTGCATCCCGATAGGTTTTCAGGCACTCAGATGCCTTTGGAGGCAGAATAGTGGTTGATTCGGATTGAGCAACTACTCTTGGCTGCTAGAGTGGTAGATGCAGATATAGTGGATGTGGTGGCCATCCAGTTGGTGGATCTGTCTCATATTTGGTGGAGGTTCGAGTTCGAAAGACTCGAACGACTGATCACTTGGGCCACTTTCACTAGGAGCTTCTTGGAGAAGTTCTTTCCTAGCAGCGCTAGAGTTGTGATGGAGCAATAATTCTTGGCCCTGAAACAGGTTGGTCATTATTTCTAGTAATAAAATTTTGTTACATATTGTCCATACAATGTTGTAACATGAGACTTTCTTGAAACAAGGCTCTAGGTCTATGGATGAGTACGCATCTGAATTTACTAGACTTAGCCGCTTCGCAGCCGTTCTTGTGGCAAACAAAAAGGATAGGGCTCGTAGATTCATTTTGGGGCTTGAGCAAGACATCAAGGTGCAGCTTGTCTCTCTTCGCTTGCATACTTATGCTGAGGCACTTGAGGCAGCTCGAGCTCGGGAGTAGGCTCGTGGTGGATTGGCTCCTTCTCAGCGAACTGTTCCGCACTCGATTTCTAAGCCTTCTGGTGTGCCTATTCGGAGGCATGTCCCAGCCCCATCTGGTCAGGGCAGCTCCTTACTCTGCTGCGGGTCCTCCGAAAGTTGGTTTTTGCAACTTTTGTCGACTTCCTGGGCATGAGTGCAAGGTTTGCCGACGTGCCAATTGTTGCTATTTTGGATGTGGTGCTGCTGACCATTCAGTGCGAGACTGCCAGTTGGCTCTTCTAGCCAGGGATCCAGTTCAGCCAGTTGCCCCAACTCGAGGTCCAGTCAGGCCACCGCTTCCTTTATAGCACCAGATTGTCAGTCAGAGGACCACTGCTCCTAGGAGAGGTTAGGATTTCAACCTGACTGCTGCTGATGCTGAGTCAGCAGAGGGTGTGGTTGCAGGTGTTCTCCTTGTTTGCGCTTTTCCTGCTCATGTTCTTTTTGATTCTGGAGCAACCCATTCTTTTGTCTCCTCTCGATCTGTGACTCGCCATCAGTTGGAGTGCAGCAACATGTCAGAGGCTTGGAACATTGTGACAGGTGGTGGAGTTATCATTTGTTCCCGGGAGTGCAGGCAGTGTCCCGTAATTATTGGCAGCACAGATTTCAAAACCAATCTGATTGTAATTGGGAATTCATGATTCGTCGTTATTCTGGGTATGGATTAGTTGGGTGAAACCCATACCATTATTGATTACCATGCCAAGAAAGTTGTATTTCGAATTCCAGATTGCGCAGTGTTTGAGTTCCATGTCGGGGAGTCTTCCCTTGGTCGAGCTACAGTTGATCAGGAGGTTTATGAGATGGAATTGCATTCAGGCTGTGAGGCTGCGCCTCTAGTAGTGCTGGATTTCCTGGATATTTTTCAGAGGAGTTGCCTGGCTTACCCCCTGATAGGGATGTGGAGTTCGGTATTGAAGTTCAGACGGGTAGACACCTATATCGAAGAGTCCCTACAGGATGGCACCAGTTGAGTTCGCAGAACCTAAGGTGCAGATTCAGTAGTTGCTTGATTTGGGGTTCATCAGTTCCAGTGTTTTGCCTTGGGGTGCTCCAGTCCTTTTTATCAACAAGAAGGATGGTAGTCGTCGACTGTGTGTGGATTATCGGGGACTAAATAGTGTTACTGTGAAGAACCGGTATCCATTGCCCAGGATCGATGATTTGTTTGATTAGTTGAGAGAGGCTGCTATTTTCTCAAAGTTGGATCTTCATTTTGGGTATCATTAAGTCAAAGTAAAGGCGACTAATGTACAGAAGACTGCATTCAGGACCAGATATGGCCACTATGAGTATCTTGTGATGCCGTTCGGGGTTACGAATGTGCCTGCTGTATTCATGAGTCTTATGAACTGGGTCTTTGCTCAGTTCTTGGATAGATTTATGGTGGTCTTCATTGATGATATTTTGGTATATTCTCGAAATCGGGAAGATCATGCCAAGCATCTTAGAATGATTCTGCAGACTTTGAGAGAAAACCAGCTCTATGGGAAACTCAGCAAGTGCGAGTTTTGGCTCGACAGGATTTCATTCTTGGGGCACATTATCTCTGGCGATGTTAATTTTGTGGATCCAGCCAAGGTTGAGGCTGTAAAGGATTGTCCTGTTCCTAAGTCAGTTTCTGGGAGTTTTCTTAGTTTAGCTGGGTATTATCGAAAATTCGTCCAAGATTTTTCAAAGATAGCAGAACCGTTGACTAAGATGATTAGGAAGGATCAGAAGTTCTGTTGGTCGGATGAGTGTGGTGTGGCTTTTGTTGAGTTGAAGAATAGATTAACGTCAACGCATGTGTTGACTATTCCAGATGGTTCAGGCAGATTTGTAATTGACTGTGATGCTTCTGGTAAGGGTCTTGGAGCGGTTCTGATGCAGAAGGGCCGAGTCGTTGCGTATGCATCGAGGCAGTTGAGGCCGCATGAGAAGAACTATCCGACTCATGACGTGGAGTTAGCAGCAGTGATCTATGCTTTGAAGCTGTGAAGACATTATTTACTTGGGGACCGAGTGGAGATCTTTACAGACCACAAAAGTCTCAAGTATGTTTTCATCCAGAAGGAGTTAAACATGAGGCAAAGACGTTGGTTGGAACTTATGGCCGATTATGATATCAGTATGCAATACCACCCTGGTAAAGTAAACTTGGTGCTGGATGCTTTGAGCAGAAGACTGGCAGTTATGTTCTTGACTCAGCAGAGGGATCTGATTGAGCAGATGCGGAGGTTAGAGTTGGAGGTTTTTTTGCCGAGTTCTGGTTAGAGTTGTTTGGCACTCCAGCTTCAGTTGTCTCTTGTTGATCAGATTAAAGAGACGCAGGCTGGTGATGCACAGTTGCAGGGTTTCCGAGCTAAGGTTGAGTCTGGGTCCAGAACAGACATGGTTATTCATGCTGATGGCTCACTTTATTTTGGGTCCAGGTTATATGTCCCGAAGGGTGAAGTTTGTCAAAGGTTGCTTGAGGAAGCCCACCAGTCATCCTATTCTATTCATCCTGGCGATACTAAGATGTATCGGGATTTGAAGCTTCATTTCTGGTGGCATGGTATGAAGGGGGCTGTGGCTCAGTTTATTGCTCAGTATTTGATCTACCAGCAGGTTATGGCAGAGCATCAGAGGACCGCTGGACTTCTTCAACTGTTTCCTATTCCAGAGTGAAAGTGGGAACATACCACTATGGATTTTGTGACCGCTTTGCCGAGGAGTCCTAAGGTTCATAACGCCATTTGGGTGATTGTCAACTGTTTGACGAAGAGTACTCACTTCATTCCTTTTCATGTCGGACAGTCTACTGAGAGCCTAGCTGAGAGGTACATGCAACAGATTGTTAGACTTCATGGGGTTCCAGTCAGTATTGTATCCGACAGGGATATGAGATTCAGATATCAGTTTTGGGAGAGTCTTCATAACAGTTTGGGGAGTAAATTAAAGTACAGTACAACTTTTCATCTCCAGACTGATGGACAGTCATAGAGGACCATCCAGATTCTTGAGGACATGTTGCGGTCCTGTATGCTTCAGTTCGGTGGATCATGGGAGGATCTTTTGCATCTCGTAGAGTTCTCGTACAATAACAGCTTTCAAGCCAGTATTAAAGCTGCACCATTCGAGCACTCTATGGGTAGAAGTGCAAATCACCAGTGTGCTAGGATGACATTGGTGAGAGGAAGTTGTTGGGTCCATAGTTGAAGCGGTGGTTCAGATCAGAAAGCATTTGCAGGCAGCTCAGGATAGGCAGAGGCAATGGGTTGATGTCCATTGGAGAACATTGGAGTTTAAGCTTGGTGACCATGTTTTCCTAAAGGTATCGCCTTGGCGAGGTGTCATTCGTTTTGGTGGTGGGGGCAAGCTCAGCCCTAGGTTTATTGGACCGTTTGATATTGTGGAGCGAGTAGGCAAGGTGGTCTATCGTTTTACATTGCTGCCAGCTTTATCAGGAGTGCATGATATTTTCCATGTCTCACAACTCAGGAGATATATCCAAGATGAGAGCCACTTGATCGACTATTCATAGTTGACCGTTCGGCCAGATTTGACTTGTGAGATTCTGCCAGTTGCTATTGTGGATCGGCGGGAGAAAGTGCTTAAGAACATGGTCATCAAGCTGGTTCGTGTTTCTTAGAATCCTCACTCGCCCAGTGAGTCGACTTGGGAGCTGGAGGAGGAGATTCAGCAGAAGTTTTCTCATTTGTTTGAGTAGTTTTTGTTTTGTTCTTTTTGTTTGTTTTCGGGGTTACCCTATGTATCTTCTTGTTTGAATTTTGAGGACGAAATTCTTCTTGTTAGGTGGGTAGGATTTGTAACCCCTGTTTCCCATTTTATGTATTTTGAGTGTATTTTCTTTTTTCTTATATTTGATTCAGTTTGTATCTCTTTTGGACCATGTTTTGGATCCTTTTCTATATATTCATTTGGTTAATTCTTCGTCACATTTGAGTTCTTCATTTTTCTATCTGTCGATTCTTTACTTCTTGATTGACCGAACTTAAAAAATTTTTTTTAATCCCAAATTTCTAATTTTTTCAATTCTAATTATTCTGTTCTCGTACTATTTCAATTAATATTCACTTTGATGCTATCTTGATATTTGGGTTCCCAATTATCTTGTTATCATTTGTTAACACCCTATTCAAATCCTTTACTCTAAATTCCATTTATATATATATATATATATATATATATATCCATACCCATTTATTCACAACCCTATATTTATGTAGTACCCCGTATTTTTAAAATATTGTTTTGGGATTAGAAAGTGAATTAAAATGATTTTTTTGTGATTTAAAAACTGCCTATCTAAAAATTCAATCTTTTTACACGTGCAAGTGTTGGACTTGGGAAGTTAAAAACCAAAAATTATTTTTGGAAAACTCATTAATTATTATTTGAGATTATTTGGGAATTTTTTAGATTTTTCTGAAAATTATTGGACTTATTTGCAATTATTACAAAAAGAATGACTTTTGTGCAAAATTACCAAATGGGGGTGAAAACTCTAGATTTTCAGATTTTTGGACTGAATATAATCCCTAGTTAATTCAGGAGTAAAGATTTTACCTCTAGTTCCTACACACTTGACTTATTTCACAAGTTTTGGTAAAAGAGGATCTTTTTGCAAAATCGCTATTTGAAGGGATGAAAATGCAAAATTTGTTTTATGGGTTTCCCTACAAAGCTGGCTGATGCTGGAGGGGATCTTTTCAATTTTTGAACTTGATTAAAACTGGATTTTACTAATTTCCAATAAAATGGTCTAATTATGAAAAAAGGACATTTTAAAAAGGAGTATTTTGCAAATGTTTTCTAAAACCCTAGAATCTTAAATCCCGGACTATATAGGGTTTGTGCAGCTGTCATTCACTGCACAATATAGGAGATTTATTATTTCTTATTATTTTGGAGTTCTAAAGAAAGATCTTGGATTTCTTGCTGGGAGGAGCTTTTCTTATTTTTTTTTCATCTTCGTTCAATTCCTTCAACAAGATGAGTGATATATTTGTTTTGTTTTGTTCTTTGAATATTGGATGTGGTGATTCATCTTTTAGAAAGCATGCTAGGGTTGAGTATGAAAATGTACATGACGAATTGGATGGAATGTTGAATTAAAAATTGATCTTTTGTGAACCCTAGTTATCCACGAATGGATTTGCATGTGTATGGTTTGAGATCCATATTATTTTGAGTTTGGTGAACACAACTTGATTATGATAATATTTGTGATCCCTGTTTTTCATTTTATGTATTTTGGAGTGTATTTTTCATTTTTGTGTATTTTTATCTCTCTTGTATTTTTCTGGACTGTATATTGGAATTATTTTCAATATATATTCATTTTATTTTATTTTGAGCTCCTTGTGTTGTTTGTTCGTCGTTTTGGTTCGTTTTCGCCATTTTGGTTTCTTTTCTTCATTGTTGGCCTCATTAGCTTCATTATATTTTTCCATGGTGATGTGATGGTATTTTGGTGGTGATTTTCTAAACCTATGATTTTTGATCCCTAATTAGATTTTTCAGGAGCCATAGATTTCACTCTAAATTGTATCCCCATTTGAAATTGACCCAATACCCATTACCCATTTGTATACCTATTACTACATACTAATACCCACAACCCATTAGCCACTTTAATCCTATATTTAAACCCCTAATTTCACAAACCCTAACCCTAAACCTAATTAACTTTCTCTCTCCCTCTCCTAAGTAATCCCGGCCTCCCTTTCTCCTATTCCCTCCAATCCCGGCTGCACCTCCTCCACCCAAACCGACCTTCACACCCTCCATACCCTACATACGGCCACCACTAATCACCATATACCCACCATACATCAAAAACCCCACTTCCCTTGCATAGTCGGCACCCAACAAGCACCAAAACACCATCAACCACCATCCATCTCTTCTTTTAGTGTTTCTTCAAGTGGGTATTCTCCACTTTGTTCGTTGCATCGAGGGTTTTGTTCGTGGGTTTGCTTGGATTCACGTTTGAAGAGGATTCGTTCGTGGGTTTTTCTCCTAGGGCAATTTGCATCGCGTTCATCTCCATAACAAGGCAAGTAACTTGTACTACAATTCATTAGGTTGATACAAGTCAAAAAGTTCACATCTAGTGTAATTGGGTCTAGAAACAACCAAAACTTGTGTTTTCCTTGATGGGTTTTGTCTCTATTGTGATAATTTGGCCATAGATGACTTATGACACCAACTTTAATAGGAGATAAGATAACCTAGGATTTACCCAAAACTTGATTTTTAGTCGTGTACGTGAATACTTGCATGAATTGTGTTTGATTGAATGCCCATGTGAAAATAATAGGGATAGACATGTTGATAACCCTAAATCATGATTTTTAGATGTTTGGTAGGTTGTATTCACTATTGGAGGTGTTTGGATCAATATTGTAAAAGTTATGATGTTCTTGATTAGAGGTGTGAAATCTGTATTTGCTGCTTGTTCTGTTTTGATTGTTGTTTTCGTCCATGCTACAGTCCGAATCTTAATTCCAAAATCAAAGATGAATTTTAGATAATTTTGTCTATTTTCAAACCCCACCGGTTTTACTTGATTTGGATTTCGTATGACTGAGTTATGAATGTTTTGGTACAGACGTGTCGATAAATTCCAGATTCTGTTTTGGTTTAATTTTGTTAACAAACTATTTTTGAGAGCTATTCTATACATAATATCTTGATCTAATATTTTTTCAGTATTTCTTTATGATATTAGGGACTACCTAGATTTTTAATGAATTTTAAAGACAAGTTTTGTGTGGTGTTTTATGCTCTTTTCTAAAATCTTCTCATTCTGTATTTTGCTTACTGTTTAGTAAAGAACCCTATTTTCACTATACCTCCCTATACTGTATGCAAATTCTTTGTGAAATATGAAAGTTATTAAAGTCTATCTATTTTCATATCGTTTTGGCAGAATTGGATTTCGATTCACTGATTGCGAGATATCCTAATTTTTGTACAGCAGTGTTGAGAATTCCAGATTCGTCAAACTATGTTTTCTTGTTGCTTCTTATTTTTGATGGCTGATCTATACTTACTGGAATATTATGAAACTTGTTATTTTGAGTCTATACCTATAGGGGAATACCCCAGATTTCTCGTGGAATTATTTGATATGTTTTCCTGCTGTTTTCATGCTTTTGAAGTTGTTCCCCTGTTTTCTGGCTGAACATATATCCTGTATTCAAATCAGTTTTGAGCTGTGTTGTTGTGAACTAGTAAATGACTTATTTATATGCGTTGGAATTGTGTGGATGTCTAGTTTCCAGATCATTTGACGGATCTAGGTTTGCATTTCTGTAGAGACCAGAATCACTGATTTAGTACTGATCTGTCATGCTATCCTGATTATGAACATACACCATTTTGCTTGATTATGTGACTCTGTATTACCTATACGTGCTGATTTGATTCCCTGAACCTAAACCTGATTATATCATGTTAGTTTGACACTATTTCGTACACATTCATGTCTGTTTGATAACCATAATAAAAGTAACCAAGCCGGGGTTTATGAGAAGGATTTAGTAGTGGGAAAGCATAGAAATGTATACTTAGAAGGGGACCCGTATTTCCCATCTGTTGAGATCATTTTATATGATCGTCTGTTGAGATCACTTACGTGATCGTCTGTTTGAGATCACTTACGTGATCGTCTGTTTGAGATCATTTTACATGATTGTCTGTTTGAGATCACTTACGTGATCGTCTATTTGAGATCATTTTACATGATCGTCAGTTTGAGATTACTTACGTGATCGTCGGTTTGAGATCATTTTACATGATCGTCTGTTATCTGTCTGAACCCTGAGTACACGGCCCTATATGATCCCCTGCGAAATCTACAAACGAAACTGTTTTAAATGTAGCAACCATGTGATAAAAGTATGGCGCATGAAGTGCTACATAGATAGTAATCACACAGGACTTATATAAATCTGAATCTGTATCTGTATCTATATCTGAATCTGAACCTATTTCTGAAATCTGAAATCTAAATCTGAATCTGAATCTGTTATCTGATTATCTGATTACCTGATTATCTGTCTGACACTACCATGTGACACATTACTTGACACTACCTGCATATCTGTTTGCATATTATCTGATACTTGACACTTGACCCATGTTAGTATACCATGTTAGTTAAATTCTGCCATACCATTCTAGGTCTGTTTCTGCTATTAATTAGATATGTTAGTTTCCCTCATGTGTTTGTATCCTACATTATTTGTGACTCGCGACTTGCAATTGACGGGTACTTGTTTTCTTCATTTCCCCTTTTCCTGTAATTGTACTTATTGCAGATCAGGTTGGTCAGCTGTTAGATGGTTATAGCGAGAGGATGTATTAAGTTGGAATTTCTGCTTTATATTTATTATTAGTTGTTGCTTTAACAATGAATAAGTTGTATTTCGTTTATTTGGATATTATTTGTATTTGGACGATGTGACCCAAAATGTTATTTTTCTCCAGACTCTGATTTATTTGAGAATATTGTATTTGGTTTCAAGTAAATTTCTGTTGGTATTTTGTTTCAATATTGCATGTTGGTTCCACCTTTTGCTTCCGACTTTAATAAATTCTGTAATGTGTTGCAAAGATTCTGAAATAGCTTAAGGATGATAATAATCATTCGCTGGGCTTTTGTTACATATCCGTATTACGTATTCCTTTCTGGGAAGCGGGGCGTGACAATATTTACCTTGTATGTTCATGAGTTAATAATGGCGATGGGGTTTGAGATGTTTTGAGAAGGATTAGTGAATTATGAATTCTTGTCTTGAGAGTTAGATTTGGGAGAAATTGAATGATATTTGATGCAATACAACTAATTTGGGGATTTTTGGGATTTGTGCAAGGTTTTACTCAAATTGGATTCCTTGAATATTAAGATTAAATTCTGAATATGTTGCTCTTTCTAATAGAAGGTCGTGTGGAATTTTCTTTAGTGCACGAACATGTACAAACGATTTACATGAATTTCGTACTTCATTGTTATTAAAAAAATCAACAATTTGCTATTTTTGTTAATTCAAGTGATTTTGATGGGTTTTATTGACTCTTATATATCCTACAAGTCGTATTTGGTCATATCAGAAATATGCTTTTTATGAAATTCGTTTTTATTAAGTAAAACTCTGTATCGGTTAAAAAGTGTACAACTAAAAAACTGCAGTCTGCAGTTCGACAGTCGACCGGTAGAAATTACAGTCGACCGTCATTACCTAGATGCTGTGTTTTTCTTGTTTTCTTAAAATTTCGTGCGAAACAGTCAATTGAACAATGTTTACAGTCGACTCAGTCTGCTCTGTTTTGATATTTTCCTAAGATTTGGATTTTCATTCTGGATAGTCGACCGATGACCTTTTACAGTCGACTGTTAGTACTTAGAATTATTTTATGTTAAGTTCTGGAGTTGTCGTTCTGGACAGTCGACCTATGGCTTTTACAGTCGACTGCTATTACTTTGATTAATTTTCTTGAAGCCTTGGGTTTTCACTCTGGACAGTCGACCGACTCCTGTATATAGTCGACTATTACTGATGTTCTTGAGTTATTCTGATGCTATTTTAAATGAGTTATTCTTTAAATGTTTTGGATCTATAATTTACTATTCTAAACCTTATTTCCTATTGAACATATGTTTCCAAATTGTTTTATTAAAGTATTGTTAAAGGAAGGTTTGGTTTGGATGGTTGAGTGTGAGTCCCTAGAGGGTGTGTGGGACCCTAGTATACTGGCGATTAAGATATTTGTGTTTTGGGCCTGTCGATGCATTTTAGTTGATCAGTTGTTGAGTTAAGTCCAGTGGGGTACATCAACTCTAGGTGATTCGTATTTAAACTAATTAACTCAGAAAGTTAAGGACAGACACTAGTGGTGATATGATGAAAGGGAACATGAGTTATGGACCTCAGTATGGCTTGTGGTGTGAGATAATCCCCGGAATTGTCCAGGTGTGAGTGAAATAGTCTCCGGAATTACCTGTGGTATGAGATTGATCTTCGAAATTATCGGGGTCGAGGCGACGCACATTTGGTATTTGTGTGATGAGGTGCCATCGCTAAGATTCCCAGGTGTAAGTGAAATAGTCTCTGGAATTATTTGTGGATAAAGATTGATCTCCGGAATTATCGGGGCATGGGCTAATACTCACAGTTTATCTTTATCTCGTAGTAGTCATTATGTTAGGATTAGTTGCATAGCGGGGGATTAAACCCTACAATGTGGAGACGTTAAGGGCTTGCACCGGACCTATGTAGAGTGGGATACATAGAATCCGACAAGTACGTATTAGAGAGTCAGCATATAGAATTGTGTTTTCTTGATTTGGTCTAAGCATGTGTTTTCCTGGTTTTCTATACTTCACACTTAGTCTAGTTCTACTTGATGTTTTCATGTCTTGTTGATATATCTTACTTTATATTGTTCTTACTTATTACATGTTATTTATGTTTCCATGTTCTATTTATGTCGTTTGTTTTTATCTCACTCACACCGTTATGGTTGACCCCTTTAGTTTTGGGGGTTAGGGTTATCTCTTACCTCATGTTTTATAGGTGATTACCTATAGCTTGGATTTTGGATGCTTGAGTTAAAGTGGTGTAATGGGTTATGTATTGTTGTAAAAAGAAATCGTTGTAAAGAAAGAAATTTGTAATTCAAGGTGTATTGTATTCCGCTGTGTTATGTAAAGATTAATGTATTGAAAGTTGAAATTTTTTTATTGGTATTTGGCTGTGTTTAATATTACATTTGAAGTTGATGCTGGGAATTATGCTACGTATTTCTGATATATCATATTAGAAATTCGGGGCGCTACAGAGATTGGTATCAGAGCACGCTTCAATAGTAATAATAAACATGGTATAAAAATAACCTAGGTGTGGACACTAGAGCGGGAGTACCTAGGTGTGGACATTAGAGAGTGAGTGTCACATAGAGCTGAAACATGATGTTTTACTTTTGTGGTATGGTTGAGGCTTTGCCAGAGGGTATTGATGTGAATATAAATTGTGTTGTGGTGCTCTAACTTTTCCCTCATTTTGCAGTATTCGGAATGGTTAGACCCAGAACCAGGAATTGTAACAATGGTGATGGAGCTGGAAGTTCCCAAGAAACAGGAGTTGATCTCGAGGCCGAATTTTCCAGGGTTTATCAGACTTTGAATGCACTAATGGAAGCTAATTTGTCGCAGAATCAGAACCAGAATCAGAATCATAGGGTTGGACCAGTGTTTGTTAACGCTGATCCTATCAAGTAGATTGAGTCCTTTAAAATGATGAGGCCACCCGTGTTTGAGGGGCAGTTTGATCCAAATGAGGCTGATGATTGGATTAGATGGATGGAGACGATCTTCGAGGTCTCGGAAACTCCGGCAGCCAATAAGGTAAAGTTGGCCACTATGCAGTTGGAAAAGGACGCTGGTGTTTGGTGGCAAACGGTGAAGAGGACTCTGGGAGACCAGCAAATGACTTGGGAGGCTTTTTTGGAAGAAATCAGGGATCGTTTCCTCTAGATATTCAGGAGAAGAAGGTGACAGAATTCTTGAATTTACAGCAGGACAGTATGACCGTCCGAGAGTATGAGACTAAGTTTGCTCAGCTGTCGAGGTATGCACCGGAGCTGATAGTTGATGAGGAGAAGAAGGCCAAGAAATTTGAGCAAGGCTTAAGGCCAAACTTGAGGTCGAGGATGATTCCTTTGGGCATAAGGAGGTTCGATAAGTTGGTCAGGAGAGCAGCTATGACAGAGGAAGACATGGATCAGTTCCTGAAGAAGCAAGAGACCTAGAACAGGAACAAGAGGCCAGCATCAAGTCAAAGTGGGAAGGGATTCCCAGTGAAACAAGTCATGTTCAGTGGTCCAGTGCAGAAGGCACCCGCAACTCAGGAAGACTTGTTATTACTGCAAGGAGGCAGGTCATTATAGATCAGCGTTTCCTAAGTTGGCAAAGCAGACTTGTTTCCAGTGTGGGCAGGCAGGACATTCTAAGCCTCATTGTCCACAGTTGAGGAAGGATGGTCTAGGTGGAGGTAAATTCCAGAGGCAAGGGCGAGTGTTTGCATTAACTGAGGAGGATACGGGTAACTCGGAAGATGTGATCCAGGGTATGCAAGAGTTTTGAATTTATTTTTATTCAATGTATTAAGTAAAACTTTTATTTGAGAATAATTGGAGATGGAGTATCATTCTTCATGTAATAGGAATTGTTTTGGTTAATGGAATTAAGGCAAAAGTTTTATTTGATACTGGTTCTTCGCATATTTTTGTGTCGCCCAATTTTGCAAAGGTCTTAGGTGTGGAGCCTAAGTTGTTTCCAGGCAGAGTTTTGTCGGTGGCAACGCCATCAGGTGAAGAATTGATTGCTGATCGATATTACGAAGGTTGTGATATCGAGATTGGCAGGAGATTATTCGGTATTGATCTGATTGAGCTGCAAGTCTTAGGAGTGGATGTGATCGTGGGCATTGATTGGATGGTAATATATGATGCCACAATTGAATGCAAGCGGAAAGAGGTGTTGGTGAAGGCACCAGGTGGTCCCGCAGTGACTTTTCAAGGGAAGAAGAAAGTTCCGAAAGTGGCTAATGGTTTCTAAGATGGTGATTCCAGATGAAGTCAAAGGCATTCCAGTTATCAGGGATTTTTCTAAGGTGTTCTTGGAGGATTTGCCAGGATTACCGCCGCAGAGAGATGTAGAGTTTTGCATTAATGTTCAGCCGGGGAGTGCTCCGATTTCTAAGGCTCCGTACAGGATGGCACCTGTAGAGCAAGACGAAGTGAAGAAGCAGATTGAGGAGTTGTTGAGCAAGGGGTTTATTAGGCAGAGTTCCTCACCGTGGGGTGCGCTAGTGTTGTTAATCAAGAAGAAGGATGAGTCAATGAGGATGTGCATTGAATACCGGGAGTTGAATAGGGTGACTATTCAGATGGAGTATCCACTTCCACGGATTGATGATTTGTTCGATAGGCTTCGGGGAGCAGCCGTGTTTTCGAAGATTGATTTGAGATTAGAGTATCATCAGGTTCAAGTCGAGGAAGATGTGAGTAAGACAGCTTTCAGGATTCGTCATGGACAAGATGAGTTTTTGGTGATGCCATTCGGGTTGACGAATGCACTAGTAGTGTTCATGGATATGATGAACTGGATTTTGAGGCCATTTATTGACTCCTTCGTAGTGGTTTTCATCGATGATATTTTGGTATATTCGAAGTCGGAGGAGGAGCATTCTATGCACTTGACAGCAGTATTATAGAAATTGCAGGAGCATAGCTTGTATGCCAAGTTGTCGAAGTGTGAGTTTTGGAAGTTTGAGGTAGCTTTCTTTGGTCATATCCTTTCTATGGAGGGAGTGGCCACTGATCCTCAGAAGGTTGAAGCAATAAGGGATTGGCCCAGGCCAACGTCTGTGAAGGAAGTCAGGAGTTTCTTGGGTTTGGCTAGTTACTACAGGAGATTCATCCAGGGCTATTCTCTGATTGTAGTTCCTTTGACAGGTTTGACCTGGAAAAATGTGGCAATTTTATGGACTGATAAGTGTGAGGCGAGTTTTCTTGAGTTAAAAGAGAGGTTAACTACTGCACCTATCTTAGCTTTGCCACAAGTTGGGAAGGATTATGATATCTTCAGTGATGCGTCTCTCAGAGGTTTGGGGTGTGTCTTGATGCAAGAAGATAAGGTTATTGCTTATGGATCGAGGCAATTGCGTCCGCATGAGAAGAATTATCCGACGCATGATTTGGAGCTAGCAGGTATTATCTTTGCCTTGAAGCAGTGGAGGCATTATGTTTATGGTGAGAAGGTCAACATGTACACTGACCACAAGAGCCTGAAGTACATTTATCAACAGAAGGATCTAAATCTTCGGCAGAGAAGGTGGTTGGAAGTGTTGGAAGACATTCGTCACGAGATCAAGTATCATCTGGGCAAGGCGAATGTGGTAGCTAATGGGCTTAGCAGGAAGAGTAGTTTATCGAGTTCGGTCGCTACTCGAAGCGAGTTGGCAGCAGAGATTGATCAGGCAGGTATCGAGGTGGTGTTATAGGGTTTGGGGGCATCTTTGGCTCAGTTGAGGCTGCAACCTTCCTTGAGAAAGAGGATTGTGGAAGGTCAAAGATCAGATTCGGAGATTCAGAAGATCTTGCAGCAGGTTTCAGAAGGCAAGTTATCAGAATTTCGTGTCGAAGATGGAGTTATTTGGATGGGTGAGAGGTTGGGTGTTCCGGATAATACAGATTTGAGAGAGAGTATCTTGCAGGAAGCACACAGTACCTTGTTGTTAGTACATCCTGGAGGCAGAAAAATGTACAAAGACATCAAACAGCATTTTTGGTGGTCTGGTATGAAGAGGAATGTGGCAGATTTCGTGGCAAGGTGTTTGACTTGTCAGCAGATCAAAGCAGAAAACCAGAGACCTAGAGGTTTGTTGCAACCGTTGCCCATTCCGAAGTGGAAATGGGAGAATATCAGTATGGATTTGATCACGGGTTAGCCGTGGAGTTCGAAGGGCAATGACCCGATTTGGGTTATTGTTGACTATTTGACTAAGTCGGCTCACTTTCTGGCCATCAAGATTACTTGGTCGTTGGAGAAATTGGCTGAGTTGTACATTGATGAGATTGTGCGGCTTCATGGAGTTCCTGTGTCGATTGTTTTAGAAAGGGATGCAAGGTTCACTTCAAGGTTTTGGAAGAGCCTACAAGCAGCTTTGGGCACCAGAACTGATTTCAGTACTGCTTTTCATCCACAGACTGATGGTCAGACTGAAAGGGTGAATCGAGTATTGGAAAATATGCTGAGGGCTTGTGTTATGGATTTCGGTGGTAGCTGGGAGAGATACTTAGCATTGGTTGAGTTTGCTTATAACAACAGTTACCATGTGAGTATCAGGATGGCTCCGTATGAGGCTTTGTACGGGCAGAGGTGTAGGACACCTATTTGTTGGTATGAGGTTGGCAAGAGGTAGATGTTTGGGCCTGAGATCATGCAACAGACGTCAGAGCAGACTGAGCTGATTCGCAAGAGGTTGGTCGAGGCTCAGAGTCGGCAGAAGAGTTATGCTGATACTCGACGAAGGGACTTGGAGTTTGAGGTTGGGGATGCAGTTTTCCTCAAGGTGTCTTCGACCAAAAGAGTGATCAGGTTTGGTAAGGGAGGCAAGTTGGCGCCAAGGTATATTGGGCCATACAGGATTGTGGAGCAGATTGGCAATACAGCCTACAAGATTGGAGCTTCTAGAGGAGTTGGCACAGGTGCATGATGTGTTCCATATGTCGTTGTTGAGGAAGTATGTGCCAGATCAGAGTCATCAGTTGGTAGAGGTTCCTGAAGGTCTACCGATGAACTTGAGTTACAAGGAACCGCCTGTGGAGATCGTTGACCGTAGGAAGAAATTTCTTAGGAGTAAGGTGATACCTATGGTCAAGGTGCTATGGAGAAATCAGCAGTTCGAGGAGGCTACTTGGGAGCCAGAGGATCACATGCAGAAGGATTTTCCTGAGCTTTTTGTACGATTGTATCTTATTTATGTGATTTTATTTTCTTTGGATGATTGTACTATTGGATTGAGTTGTATTTCTTTTATTTGATTATGTTCTCCTATGTGTATGTTTTGAATTATGGTTTCATTTACGAGATTGACTTTCCTTTGTTTATCGTAGTTTGGACCTCATTAATCATAGTTCTGAGGACAGAACTCTTCTAAGGAGGGAGTGATGTAGTACCCCGTATTTTTAAAATATTGTTTTGAGATTAGAAAGTGAATTAAAATGATTTTTTTGTGATTCAATAACTGTCTGTCTAAAAATTCATTCTTTTTACACGTGCAAGTGTTGGACTTGGGAAGTTAAAAACCAAAAATTATTTTTGGAAAACTCATTAATTATTATTTGAGATTATTTGGGAATTTTTTAGATTTTTCTGAAAATTATTGGACTTATTTGCAATTATTACAAAAAGAATGACTTTTGTGCAAAATTACCAAATGGGAGTGAAAACTCTAGATTTTCGGATTTTTGGACTGAATATAATCCCTAGTTAATTCAAGAGTAAAGATTTTACCTCTAGTTCCTACACACTTGACTTATTTCACAAGTTTTGGTAAAAAAAGATCTTTTTGCAAAATCGCTATTTGAAGGGATGAAAATGCAAAATTTGTTTTATGGGTTTCCCTACAGAGCTGGCTGATGCTGGAGGGGATCTTTTCAATTTTTGAACTTGACTAAAACTGGTTTTTACTAATTTCCAATAAAAGGGCCTAATTATGAAAAAAGGACATTTTAAAAAGGAGTATTTTGCAAATGTTTTCTAAAACCCTAGAATCTTAAATCCCAGACTATATAGGGTTTATGCAGCCGTCATTCGCTGCACAATACAGGAGATTTATTATTTCTTATTATTTTGGTGTTCTAAAGAAAGATCTTGGATTTCTTGCTAGGAGGAGCTTTTCTTATTTTTTTTTCATCTTCGTTCAATTCCTTCAACAAGGTGAGTGATATATTTATTTTGTTTTGTTCTTTGAATGTTGGATGTGGTGATTCATCTTTTAGAAAGCATGCTAGGGTTGAGTATGAATATGTACATGACAAATTGGATGGATTGTTGAATTAAAAATTGATTCTTTGTGTACCCTAGTTATCCACGAATGGATTTGCATGTGTATGGTTTGAGATCCATATTATTTTGAGTTTGGTGAACACAACTTGATTATGATAATATTAACCTTGTATGTTCATGTGTTAATAATGGCGATGGGGTTTGAGAAGTTTTGAGAAGGATTAATGAATTATAAATTCTTGTCTTGGGAATTAGATTTATTGGGAGAAATTGAATGATATTTGATGCAATACAACTAATTTGGGGACTTTTGGGATTTGTGCAAGGTTTTACTCAAATTGGATTCCTTGAATATTAGGATTAAATTCTGAATATGTTGCTATTTCTAATCGAATGTCTTGTGGAATTTTCTTTAGAGCACGAACGTGCACAAACAATTTACATGAATTTCGTACTTCATTGTTATTAAAGAAAATCAACAATTTGCTATTTTTGTTAATTCAAGTGATTTTGATGGGTTTTATTGACTCTTATGTATCCTACAAGTCGTATTTGGTCATATCAGAAATATGCTTTTTACAAAATTTGTTTTTATTAAGTAAAACTTTGTATCGGTTAAAAAGTGTACAACTAAAAAACTGCAGTCTGCAGCTTGACAGTCGACCGGTAGAAATTACAGTCAACCGTCATTACCTAGCTGCAGTGTTTTTCTTGTTTTCTTAAAATTTCGTGCGGAACAGTCAACTGAACAATGTTTACAGTCGACTCAATCTGCTCTGTTTTGATATTTTCCTAAGGTTTGAATTTTCATTCTGGACAGTCGACTGTTAGTGCTTAGAATTATTTTATGTTAAGTTCTGGAGTTGTCATTCTGGACAGTAGACCTATGGCTTTTACAGTCGACAGATATTACTTAGGCTAAATTTCTTGAAGTCTTTGGTTTTCACTCTGGATAGTCGACCGACTCCTGTATATAGTCGATTTACTAATTTTCTTGAGTTATTCTGATGCTATTTTAAATGAGTTATTCTTTAAATATTTTTGGATCTATAATTTACTATTCTAAACCATATTTCCTATTGAACAGATGTTTCCAAATTGTTTTATTAAAGTATTGTTAATGGAAGGTTTGGTTTGGATGGTTGAGTGTGAGTCCCTAGAGGGTGTGTGGGACCCTAGTATACCGGCGGTTGAGATATTTGTGTTTTCGGCCTGTCGAGGTATTTTAGTTGATCAGTTGTTGAGTTAAGTCCGATGGGGTACATCAACTCTAGGTGATTCGTATTTAAACTAATTAACTCAGAAAGTTAAGGACAGGCACTAGTGGTGATATGATGAAAGGGAACATGAGTTATGGACCTCAGTATAGCTTGCGGTGTGAGATAATCCCTGGAATTATCCAGGTATGAGTGAAATAGTCTCTGGAATTACCTGTGGTGTGGGATTGATCTCCGAAATTATCGGGGTCGAGGCGACGCACATGTGGTATTCGTGTGATGAGGTGCCATCGCTTGCGGTGTGGAATATTCTCAAAGATTCCCAGGTGTGAGTGAAATAGTCTCCGGAATTATCTGTGGATAGAGATTCACCTCCAGAATTATCGGGGCATGGGCTAATACTCACATTTTATCTTTATCTCGTAGTAGTCATCGTGTTAGGATTAGTTGCATAGCGGGGGATTAAACCTTACAATATGGAGACGTTAAGGGCTTGCACCGGACCTATGTAGAGTGGGATGCATGGAATCCGACAAGTACGCATTAAAGAGTCAGCATATAGAATTGTGTTTTCTTGATTTGGTTTAAGCATGTGTTTTCCTGGTTTTCTACACTTGACACTTAGTCTAGTTCCACTTGATGTTTTCATATCTTATTGATATATCTTACCTTATATTGTTCTTACTTATTACATGTTATTTATGTTTCCATGTTCTATTTATGTCGTTTGTTTTTATGTCACTCACACCGTTATGGCTGACCCCTTTATTTTTGGGGTTAGGGTTATATCTAGCCTCATGTTTTACAGGTGATTACCTATAGCTTGGATTTTAGATGCTTGAGTTAAAGTGGTGTAATGGGTTATGTATTGTTGTAAAAAGAAATCGTTGTAAAGAAAGAAATTTGTAATTCAAGGTGTATTGTATTCCGCTGTGTTATGTAAAGATTAATGTAATGAAAGTTAAAAAAAATTTATTGGTATTTGGCTGTGTTTAATATTACATTTGAAGTTGATGCTGGGAATTGTGCTACGTATTTCTGAGATATCATATTGGAAATTCGAGGCGCTACAATTTAGCAATTAATTATTCACTTAACCAAAACCCACCTATCTACCTACCTCAGTCTCGCCAGCACTCCCAACCCGGACCCTTTAGTACCCTGTGCCGCCTCCCACCTGCTCCTAACCCTAATAGCTTACCCTATATGCGAGAACCCATGCATCTTTTCCCCTGTTCCCATCCCCTTGCCGCCATGATCATCCCATTCAGCTCTTTCTTGCACTCTCCCGATCATCCCCTCTTCCGACTCCTTGCACCGTGATCGTTTCACCATCTCCCGACCACCCTGCTATTCTCCCCGCAGCACTCTGACGCTAGCCTTCCCTTGCCGTCCAGCCGCCTCCCGTCTCCACCGTGCTTCCCTTGGCCCTGCCTCCGTGGTCGACTCTAGGAGACAGCACGGTGTGCTGCCTCTCCCGGCCGTAGCTGCGTTAGTCACGCTCCCCGCAATCCGAGTTTTTTCCCTGTGTGGTCTCGACTCTTTCTCGCCCTTTCTTGGTGCGAGTGTTGTGTTGGTTGAGTCCGTGTGATAGTTGTGGTGCTCGTGGGATATTTTCGTGTTCGGTTTTCACTTTGTTCTCGTTCGTGGTTCGTAGGTGATTCATTTGTTGAATTCGTGCCTCGGGAATTCGTTCCCGTTATTTTTTCTTGGAGTCATTTTCGTCATCGGTTAAGGCAAGTAACTTGTATTCTTTTCTTTGTAATACAGGTACTAAATACCGCCTGTAGTGTAGTTGGCTTCTAGAGACAATTTGTGTGTGAATCCCTTGTTGATATTGTCTCTACAGTGATGATTTGACCATAGTTGCCTCACGACATACATGACATGATATAACCTATGATTGACCACATCTTGTTGCATATATGCATGTTATTCATATGTTATCTTGTGCTCGTTCGTGTTATTCGTGGTAGACTTATTGTGGACTTGTGAAATACCCTATAACATGTTGCTTGGACATCTAGTATACTCTATATCATGTTTGGTTGTGTTTGGATGAGTTCTATGTGAACTAGTGGATTTTGTGCATATGCAATAATTTCAGTTTTGCTGATTTTTCTGTTTTGATCAGTATTTTAGACCCTATTAAGGTCAGTATTTGAAAATATTTTGTGAACATTGTTTGTAGAGAATTCTGTCTATTTTCCAACCCTTTTGACGGATCTTAGTTTCGATTTAAGGTTTGTGAGTTATGTCGATTTTACTACAGAGGTGTAAAGAGATTTCCAGATTTTGTTTTCTATGAATCCTGAAGAGTAATCTATTTTTAATGTGATGTTAAAATTATTAATTTGATCTGAAATTTTGCTCCGTAATTCTATATCTGATTGAGATTAACCCTGAATTTTTGTGGATTTATTTAATGAGTTTTACAAACCGTTCTATGTTTTCAAACCACTACTATACTAGCAGATTTTTCATACTGTTCAGTAAAGAACCTGATTTTCGACCTATTTCTACTTGCTTTTTGTAAAATATTTGTGAATATGAAAGTTAGCCTATTGTATCTGTTTTATTACACTTTTGGCGGATTTGGATTTTGATTTATGGTTTGTGAGATATTGCTATTTTCGTACTACAATGTTTATGATTTTAGATTTGCAAAACTGTCGTGTCTTGACGTTTTCTGATTTTACTTGACTACTCTATTTTTTCTGGAAAATTATGAAACTTTATACTCTGATGCTACACATATAGGGGAATACCCCAGGTTTTTGTGGATTTAAGTAATGAGTTTTCATGCTGTTTTCCCTTTCTTGAATACGATCTTTTGATTTCTGGCTGAACGTATTTTCTGGTTTCAATTTAGTTTTGAGTTATGTTTTTGTGAAATACTAGATGATTTATATATATTTGCTGGATTCGGCCAGGGGTCTATTTTCTAGAACTTTCGACGGATCCAGATTTTGCATGTTTGTAGCAACGGGAATGCCTATTTTAGGGCAGTACTGTCTTACTGTCCTGAACTAGAATTCTCGTTGTTCTAATCTTATATGTGTTGCCTTTCACTGGTACATGCTTATCTTGCAACCTGAACTTGTTACTTGATCCTACCATGTTATTCTTGCCATATTTTGTACTCGCACATGCTTGTTGGATAATAAAAATAAATAACCAAGCCGGGGTTTAAGGGAAAGATTTAATGGTGGATAATTCAGAAACGTGTACTCGGAAGGGGATCCACAGATCCTACGTGATTGCTTGATACATGATACTTGATACGTGATTACTTGACACTTGCACGCAAGACATGTGATTACTTGCCACTTGCACAACTTGACACGCGATACATGATACATGATACTTGGAGCTTGGTGCTCGATTACCTGATACTTGTCCCTGAGTACACTGCCCTCTATGGTCCACTATGAAATTTAAAGAGAAACTATTTGATGTAGCAACCATGTAGTAAAAACCACGGGTTGCATGAAGTGCTACCTAGATAGTAATAACTACAAGACTTGACACATGCCACTTGAACATGATACTTGATACTTGACTACATGATACATGATACTTGATACATGACACTTGCTACATATTTACATGATACTTGATGCTTGATACATGTTTACATGATACTTGATACTTGTAGTTGATACGCGACACTTGTTGCTTGATACTTGCTTACATGATGCTTGTTTACTTGACACTTGATGCATGCTACTTACACTTGTTCATCTTGTCATGCTAGTTTTTTTACTTCAATATCATGCCTATTCCTTGCTATTTGTTTATCCTTTCTCATGTACTTGTATCCTGCACTACAAGTGGCCCGTAACTTGTATTGACGGAAGTTTGTTTTCTTTTTCTTATTCCTGCAATTTATTTAATTGCAGGCCAAGATGATCAGCTGCCAGATGGAGTTGCTGATATGAGATATTAGAGCTGGAATTTTGCTATTATTATTTCTTGTTACTTATTTTGAACAATTATACTTGTACTTGGATTTAGTTTGTATTTGGGCAATGTGACCAGGATATTGACTTATTCAGATCTGGATTATTTGAGATTATAATATTTTGGTTTCAAGTATTCTTGTTGGTTTTGACTCATATATGCATGCTTGGCTGACTTTTCTTTTGCTTCATACTCTGATTATTCTTGTGAAATGTTGTAAAGATTCTGAACAGCTTATGGATGATGAAAATCATTTGCTGGGCTTAGTCACGTATCCGTATTTCGTATTCTCTTTTTGGGAAGTGGGGCGTGACAAAGGTACAGGGTATATTTCAAGTCCACGCCAAGTATAGCACGAATAACACATCAAGCACACGATATTACAAAATAGCATGTATATATTCATCCGAAAAGTGGTCATGCCTAGTTGTTTCAAGTCATGTATGTCGTGATGCAACTATGGTCGAATCAACACAATAGAAACAATATATAACAGAGGATTCACACACGAATTGTCTCTAAGACCCAACTATACTACAAGCGGTATTTAGTACTTGTATTACACAAAGAAAAGAATACAAGTTACTTGCTTTAAAGACGACGACGGGAACTGTGCAAGACGAGAATAATGGGAACGGATTTCTGGGCAACGAACACAATGAACACACAAACTCAAAACAAACCAATGAGAACATGCACCACAAACGCACTCACACCCAAGAGTGCGTGAGGAAGAGAAAGAGGGAAAGGTGATGATGACGTGCTGTCGCTGCTGGCGGCAGCGAGGGGGAAGCACAACGAGGGGACGGCTGAGAGGGGATAGCCGCTGCTTCGGGAGGAGGCGGCGCAGGAGAGTCGGGGGTCTGGTGCTTTCACGGTGGCACAACAGGAGGAGAGTGCACGGGGAGGCATCGAGGTGTCGAAGGCAGGGAGGGGATTGCTGTCGAGGCGGAGGTCGCTGGCCTTGGGTGCAGGCGCAACACAGAGACGAGGGGAGGTCGGGAGGCTGTGGTCTGGTCGGGAGTCTGTACACCGGAGAGGGGGAGATCAGGATGGGTTGAGAGGTGAAGCTTGGGCTGAGGTAGAGAGAGTAGATGAGGTGAGAGGGTGAACAGGGATGATGGTTTATTTATATATATGGGGAATGAGTATTAGGGTTTAGGCTGAAGGTGAGACGGCTGAGCATGGGGGTGCAACCGGGTTAATAATGGGTAACGGGTCTGACAAAGGGTTTCCGGGTAGGAGTAAATTTATAAATGGGTATGGGTTTAATGGATATTAGGTTTCAAGAATGGGTTTATTTAAAGCATATTGGGTTTGGTTTGGGGTATTGGATTTTAGGAGTGATAATGGGTATTGGGGTACAAGTATAATGGGTATGAATAGATCCAAAAATCATAATAGAGCAAACGAACAAAAAAAAAGGATATGAACAATTAAAACATTGGAGATGAAAATAAGAGTTCGATCGAACAGAGACAACCCAAAAAGAGACAATAGGATCAGGGAGATCAAATAGAAGATGGCAACAACAAATAAATGAATATATTGAAGAAAAAGAAGCTCTAATATATAGTCCAAAAGAGCTACAAGCTGAATCAAATACACGGGAAAAGAAAATACACTCAAAATACATAAAATGGAAAAACAGGGGTTACATTAAAAGTCCTCTCAAGACAGAACACACATGTCCTGGAACGCATCCGTTGGACTGGACCCCAAGACCATATACTTACGTTTCCCCAGTTCCATCACATCTCCACTAGTGCCTGTCCTTAAGTTGATTATTATTAAAACACAAATTCTCCCTCTCTAGAGTTAGTGTATCCTGCGGGACTTAATTTTACAACAACAAACCCAAGACCCAACTGGTCCAAATCCAAAAAATCTCATCTGCCGGTTCACAGGACTCCTACTCAACTCCTATAGATTCAAAAATCGAATATCAACACAAAATCTTTCATTAAAATTCTTAATATCATCATCAAAACGTTTATATCAAGAAGACTTCTTTAATCAACAAAACCAAATTCATTTAGTATACTCACAAATTCCAGAATTGAAGTAAATTATTAAATCCATTAAATAACTGAGAATCATATTTTTGAAGTCATAGAATATAACAAACATCAATTTCATCAAAAATCGTATATATTCCACTTTATAAAGTAATAGAAATACAATTTAAATTCTATTATAAACAAAATATAACTCTCTGTAAAATAATGTAATCTATAACAAAAACATCATCTAAAAAAGTAGATCAATAATCCATAATATCGTAGAAACAATCGTTCGAAGAAATCTCAACAAAACAATCAGGTAGAGTGCTGACAGTCAACTGTCAAAGATAGTGCAAAACATGATGGTTGACTGTCGAACAAAAACCCGAAAGCCCAAGAATTGGCAGTCGACTTTCATCTTGAGTTAAAAAACGAAGTGGTCGACTGTCATATTTGAAAATTGACAGCTTTGAAATTCGTGCATCTTTTTACTGATACATCTATAGATTGTTGTAAAATCTTAAATTTGCAAAATAAATTTTTTGAGATGATTGAATACAACTTGTATAAAATAATGGAGTTTATAAAACTAATTAAAATCTCATCAAATCATAAAAGAGAAAAATTTTGACAAATCTTCTTCAAAACAACAATATATATATATATATATATATATATATATATATATATATATATATATATATATATATATGTTCATATAAGTGTTCAAGCATCAGTTATAGCATCAAAAACATCGTATATATATGTTGTATGAAGTTCAATTCCATCTCAGTGACAACACACATCGAAACCCCTTTGAAAAATATCACAAAACTTGAAAACTCAACTTCGGCCTATACCATCAGAACCGAAGCTTTAAAGACTCAATCTTTAATACATAAACTTGATCTATTGATCCAAGAATTCATCCACAACTAGTTATGCACAAAAACCCCACTGATTACAATAGTTTTCTCATGAATATATACAATTATAACAAGTAAACAATCAAGTTTCATCCATCAAAACATCAAGAACAAATCATGTATATACATATACAGTAAAAACTATGTTTTTATTCACTTTTTGAAATAATTATCACACAAATCATTAAGAACAATCAAAACAGCAAGAATATAAAAGAAAACAACCAACTCATGATTTTTATTAGGTTTTTAACAATCTCAAGTCATCTATATAGGGTTTTAATCATTAATAGCATAGGTTTCATGAAAGGATTCAATTTTTATTCAACTATCAATCAATAATTCATTATATCACTATACAATCTACTAACATACTTTCTAATGGACAAATCATCACATACAATATTCATACAACAGGAAATCAAACATATGTCACCCACCTTTTTGAAGAATCAACTGAAGTAATAAAAAGAATAAGAAAATTCCTTCCTTTCGCAAGAAAACCAAGATCATCGCTTCGAAACTCCAAGAATCAATAATAAAGAAAACCCTTTGTGTAGTACAGCAAAGAGATGGCTGCACCACTCCTTATATGAGGTCGGTAGTAGGGTAATTAGGGTTTTTGAGTAGATTTTGTAAAATAACCCTTTTGAATATATCTTTACATATATAAATCCTTATACTTGGAAATTAGATAAACCAATCAAATTTAGTTTTAAAAACCAAAAAAAATACTCATATCTAGCTGGCACTTATTTCAAAACCCAGAAAATAATTTTTTAATTTTTTGCCTCCAAGCGGCAATTTTGTAAAAATACCCTTCTTTAAATAAACCAAATCTATTAAAAAAAAGTAAAATTTTTACCTCTGAGTTGGCTAGGCATCATTCTCAGCCCAAAAATCCTTAAATCTGGTGTTTTTACTACAAGTGGTAATTTTGCACAAAAGCCCATCTTTTTGTAATATTTGCAAATATGCCAAATAAATATCAAAAAAATCCAGAAAATTCATAAATAAATAATACCTACTAATAAATAATAGGTTTCTCCAAAATAATTTCTGACTTTGACCTTCCAAAGAATATATTTGCACGTGTTTTGCACGTGTAAAAAGATAATTTTTCAGAAAAATATTTATTAAATCAACAAAATTAATTTTAATTCATTTATTAATCTCAAAAATATTATTTAAAAATCTAGGGTTACATCATTCCATCCTTAGAATAGTTATTTCCTCAGAACTTCTGCTAATAGGGACCAAACAAAATAAGCAAAAGAAAATGCAATCACATAAATGGGAAATATAGTTTAAAGAATACATTCACACAAGAGAATTCAATTTAACCAAAAGAAATACAATTCAATCAAAAGAATACAATCATACAAAAGAATTATAATCATACAAAAAGCTCAGGAAAATTCTTCTGCATGCGATCCTCCGGCTCCCAAGTAGCCTCTTCGAATTGCTGGTTCCTCCACAATACCTTGACCATAGGTATCACCTTATTCCTCAACACCTCCCTATGATCAATAATCTCTACATGCCACTCCTTATAACTCAAGTTCACCTGTAGACCTTCAGGCACTTCCACCAATTGATGACTCTGATCTGGCACATATTTCTCAAAATCGACACATGGAACACATCATGCACCTGTGCCAATTCCTCCGGTAGCTCCAATCTATATGTCGTCTTACCAATACGCTCCAAAATCCTGTATGGCCCAATGTACCTGGGTGCCAACTTTTCTCCCTTTTCGAACCTGATCACTCCTTTAGTCGGAGACACTTTGAGAAAACTGCATCCCCAACCTCAAACTCCAAGTTCCTTCGTCGAGTGTTTGCATAACTCTTTTGCCGACTCTGAGCCTCGACCAACCTCTTACGAATCAACTTGATCTTCTCCGATGTCTGCTGCACAATCTCAGGCCCAAACATTTGCCTCTCACCAACCACATACCAACAAACTGGTGTCCTGCACTTCCTCCCATACAGAGCTTCATACGAAACCATCCCGATACTCGAATGGTAACTGTTTTTTATAAGCAAACTCAACCAATGTCAAGTACCTCTCCCAATTGCCACCAAAATCCATAACACAAGCCCTCAGCATATCCTCCAATACCCAATTCACTCTTTCAGTTTGACCATCGGTCTGCGGATGGAAAGCAGTACTGAAATTGGTCCTGGTACCCAAGGCTGCTTACAAACGTTCCAAAACCTCGATGTGAACCTTGCATCCCTGTCAGAAACAATTGACACAGGAACTCCATGAAGTCTCACAATCTTATCAATTTACAGCTCTGCCAATTTCTCCAACGACCAAGTAATCTTCATGGACAGAAAGTGAGCTAACTTAGTCAAACGGTCCACAATAACCCAAATTGAGTCATTGCCCTTCGGACTCCTCGGCAGCCCTATGATGAAATCCATGCTGATATTCTCCCACTTCCATTCTGAAATGGGCAATGGCTGTAACAAACCTCCAGGCCTCTAATTCTTTGCTTTGGTCTACTGGCAAGTCAGACACCTTGCCACAAAGTCTGCTACATCCCTCTTCAAACCAGACCACCAAACATGCTATTTGATGTCCTTGTACATCTTTGTGCCTCCAGGATGTACTAACAGCAAAGTACTGTGTGCCTCCTGCCAGATACTCTCTCTCAGATCTGCATTCTCCAGAACACACAACCTTTCACCCAACCATAGAACTCCATCTTGGACACGGAACTCTGATAACTTGCCTTCGGAAACCTGCTGCAACATCCTCTGAATCTCTACATCTGATTTCTGACCTTCCACAATCTTCTCTCTCAAAGAAGGTTGCTGCCTCAACTGAGCCAACGACACTCCCAAACCCTGCAGTACCACCTCGATACCTGCGTGGTCAAACTTTGCTACCAACTATCTTTGAGTAGTGATCAAACTCGACAAACTGCTCTTCCGACTAAGCCCATTGGCTACCACATTTGCCTTGCCTGGATGATACTTGATCTCAGGACGAATGTCTTTCAACACTTCCAACCACCTTCTTTGCCGAAGATTTAGATCCTTCTGCTGATAAATATACTTCAGGCTCTTGTGGTCGGTATACATGTTGACCTTCTCTCCATATATATAATGCCTCTACTGCTTCAAGGCAAAGATAATAGCTGCCAACTCCAAATCATGCATCGAATAGTTCTTCTCATGCGGACGCAGCTGTCTTGAACCATATACAATAACCTTCCCTTCATGCATCAAGATACACCCTAAACCTCTGAGAGATGTGTTACTGAAGATATCATAATCCTTCCCAGCTTGTGGCAAAGCTAAGATAGGCGCAGTCGTCAACCTCTCCTTTAGTTGAAGGAAACTCGCCTCACACTTATCAGTCCATGTGAATGCCACATTCTTTCGAGTTAACCCTGTCAAAGAAACTGCAATCTGTGCATAACCCTGAATGAATCTTCTGTAGTACCCAGCCAAACCCAAAAAACTCCTGACTTCCTTCACTGTCGTTGGCCTGGGCCAATCTTTCACTGCTTCAACCTTCTAAGGATCAGTGGCCACTCCCTCCTTAGAAAGGATATGACTATTCAAACTTTCAAAACTCATACTTTGACAAATTGGCATACAAATTATGCTCCTGCAACTTTTTCAATATCTCTGCCAAGTGCTTAGAGTGCTCTTCCTCCAACTTCGAATACACCGAAATATCAACAATGAAAACCACCACGAAGGAATCAATAAATGGCCGCAATATTCGATTCATCATATCCATGAACACTGCCGGCACATTCATCACTCTGAATAGCATTACCAAAAACTCATAGAGTCCATGATGAGTCCTGAAAGCTGTTTTACTCACATCTTCCTCCTTAAATCAAACCTGATGATACCCTGATCGTAGGTAAATCTTTAAAAACACAGCTGCTCCCCGAAGCCTATCAAACAGATCATCAATCCGTGGAAGCGGATACTTGTTCTGAATAGTCACCCTGTTCAACTCCCGATAGTTAATGCACATCCTCATTGACCCATCCTTCTTCTTTACTAAAAACATTACTGCTCCCCATGGTGAAGAACTCGGCCTGATAAATCCCTTACTCAGCAATTCCTCAGTCTGCTTCTTAACTTTGTCTTGCTCTATAGGTGCCATCCTGTACGGAGCCTTAGAAATCGGAGCACTCTCCGGCTGAACATTAATACAGTACTCAACATCTCGCTACGGCGGCAATCTCGGTAAATCTTCCAAAAATACCGTAGGAAAATCCATGACAATTGAAATGCCCCTGACTTCATTTAGAATTATCAACTTAGATACCATTGCAGTCACTTTCGGGTGCTTCTTTCCCTAAAAAGTCACTGTGGGACCTCCTGGTGCTTTCACTAACACCTCTTTCTTCTTGCATTCAATTGTGGCATCATATATTGTCATCCAATCAATGCCCACGATCACATCCACACCCAAGACTTGCAGCTTAATGAGATCAATGCCAAATAGTCTCCCACCAATCTCGATATCACAACCCTCATAATATCGATCAGCAATCAATTCTTCCCCTGATGGTGCTGCCACCGACAAGACTCTGCCAGAAAATACTTTAGGTTCCACACCTGAAGCTTTAGCAAAATTGGGAGACACAAATGTATGCGAAGAACCAATATCAAATAAAACTTTTGCTTTTATTCCATTAACCAAAACAAATCCTGTTACATAAAGAATGATACTCAAATCTCCAATTTATTCTCAAACAAAGTTTTACTTAATACATCGTATAAATAAATTTAAAATTCTTGCACACCCTGAATCACATCCTCTGAGTTACCGGCATCCTCCTTAGTTAATGCGAACACTCGCCCCTGCCTCTAAAATTTGCCTCTGCCTGCACCTTTCTTCTTCAACTGCGGACAATTTGGTCTGAGATGCCCTTCATGACCACACTGATAACAAGCCCGCGCCTTCCGAGTCTTGGTTCATGCTGATTGATAGTGACCTGTCTCTTCACAGTTGAAACAAGTCATGCCTGGAATTGCGGGTGCCTTCTGCACTGGCCTATTGAACTTGCCCTGCTTCACTGGGAACTTCTTCCCACTTTGAGTAATTGCTGGCCTCTTGTTCCTATTCCAGGTCTCCTATTTCTTCTGGAACTGATCCATATCTTCTTCTGTCATTACTGCTCTCTTGACCAGCTTATCAAACCTTTTGATGCCCAATTATATCATCTGCGACCTCAAATTTGGCCTCAAGCCCTGCTCAAATTTCTTGGCCCTCTTCTTCTCATTAACAATCAGCTCTGGTGCATACCTTGACAGCCGGACAAACTTAGTTTCATATTCGTGCACTGTCATGCTGCCTTGCTACAGATTCAAGAATTTCGTTGCTTTCTTGTAACACCCTGAATTCTAAAATACAACTGAATTCGAAGTTCCACGGGATCTTTACACTTCTTTCGTACAATTTTACAAGAAAATAAAAACATTTCTTACATCAGAGTTTACATTATTACAGTGGAAGCAATTATACAGTAATTACATAAAACAACAATTTGAATCAATCCTTGAGCAGCATGTAAACTTCAATTTGTCAAGCATCCTTACCCTGCATGTAAAACTGTGGACGCGTTAGTTCATTCAACTGACGATATATTATACACAGCCATCCTCTCTATGCCGGAAACAGTATAACGATTCTCAATTCTTACAAACCACAAACTTGTTCACAAATATAGCTAAAGGGACTATCCTATTGATGTCGTGTTGTGAATGCGCACTTAGTCCTTAATGCAATTATTTATATTACATGACACTAATGCGTACTTGTTCAGAGTTTATGCAACCCATACTACATAGGTCCGAGGGCAAGCCCTTAACTGTTCTTCATCTTGTAGGGTTCAATCCCTCGTCATGACTTAAATCTACTACTGTAACTACAGTAAGTATCCTAGATGTTTTGTGACTCTCGAACTCATGTCTAGGCGCCCTGGAGGGAATCCCAACACACTGACACATGACTCATCATGCAGGCATCCTGTGGTGATTCAGCTCCTACCAAAAATATGACACCACCCGCAGTCGTCAAACACCCCACGAGCATCGCCACCGGGATGGTACTCTGGAGCAGTATCCACGCCCTATCATGACGCATCATGGGACATCCTGTGAATACTCTCACACCGCCAATCCAATGGCCCTCATACTCAATGTTTTTCTCTTACTTTCATCACATCTCCACTATGTATCTAATCCTTAGTTCAATTGAATCATGAATAAAATCAATCCTTTAGGGTTAGCACTTCCACTATACCGGTCTTATTCATTTATTTCACATGACCCAAACCTTGGTCTTTTCATCTTAAATATCATTTCCACAATTCTTTTATTGCCAGTATAAGGCTTAGCTACACCCTAGTTCTCAATTTCAACTCATAATTAAAACATCGAGCTTTTCATAATCATAAAGTATTTTCATGATTAATCACAATTCACATTTCATAAGCATAGTATTCATGTATCCACATCTTTCATAACTCATCACATTCGATATTTCAATTCCATACACAATTTATGCTAAAAATAATAAGTTTCAACTAGTAGTATTCAATAGTTCATTTATTCCACGAATCTCTTTTTCTCATTTCAATCCGTACTAAAATCATGATTTATAAGTTCTATTAATCACCCAAATCAAAGATTTCAAAATTCCTCATTACCAATTCTCATTTTAAAATTCTAAAAAAAATAACTCATTTATTTTTCCTTTATTTCAAAAGGCAATTTAATTTAAAAAAAGAAGTCCTTTCTTAGAAATAGTCTCAATTTCTCAATTACGCTTTATCAAAAGTTACACAAATTTTTCTTATAAAGTCCAGATAATTTCAGTATTTTTTCCCCTATTTTCCTTGAATTTTAATCTATTTTAAAACTCAAAATAATATTAAATTTCCAAAAAAAAACATTTTTTAAACCCAAAACCCCATCCGAATTCGAACCCACAACCAGCGGTCCAAACAACAGCGTCCAAAACCACTGTGCCTAGTCACCGAAGCGATATGAGTGGGGTTATTATCCCTATGTATCCACTTTCAGTACTTTCGGATTTTAACCAAAAAAATAAAAACGAAAAGTTCCATTCTCAGTATCGAACCCGAGACCAATGACTAGGCCCCCACTACAGTAGCGATTGGAACTCTTCCGACCAATTGGTCTAAGTGACCATATCATTTTGAAAGGGATTTAATTAGGTTTGAATTAGCTCTCTGTTCATATCTATATTTCATGAATTCTCACAACAATTTGTTTCTTTTTTTTTCTCTCTTTTGAAAGCAAATTTTTCCAGAAATTATTATACATAAATCCTCAGTAAACCAGTAATCTTATAAATATTATTTACTTTATAAAACAATTATTTTAATCCTAATTTATGTTCCATGTCCATAATTTCGATATTGAGAACAATAGCACATTTCTTCAAAATATAGAGTTAGGCTTCCACAAATCACTACATTTTTTTGTTCTCTTTCTTATTGACATCCTGCCATATTTTTTGAACACAAAAATCTTATCTTTCTACAAAATAAAAATCTATTTTTTGTCAACTAATTACACATGATGCATTCAATCAATTGTTTGCAAATACAATATTTTTTTCTTTATTATTATTTACCATAGCATTCATGTAGCACAAAAACATGGAGATTTCTAACATATTAATTAACAATTATTCATTAGCAATCAATCCATCAACTATTCTATAAATTACCACTCTACTTTTCAATTAAACAAGCTTGGTTCCCATTTCTCACTAGTTGATTCATATATTTTCATTAAAATCATACCTAGCATGATGTCTACTTATAGAAGTATGAAAAACATCCACTTTCATTCATAATTAATTAATCTAGCAACCATTTTAACACATATCTACTAGATTATCAATTCCTCTCTAATTAGGCAAACATGAATTTAATTTCAACTAGTTGCTCTTTAATAATTGCTCAATTTATTCCTAGCATGATTTCTAATTTAGAAGCATGAGAAACACTCATCTCTTTGGAGAAAAACGAAATAAAAGCTCCTAGAGTCTCCTAGAATGTAAGAGAGTAGCCTTCTCCTCCTAGATTGTGTTGCAAAAGCTCTCCTTCTTGTTCCTTGGTGCAAACCAGATGCCCTCCTTGTGCTTGATGATGGGCCGGCCTCCTTGCTTGCGACACACAATTCTCACACTCACTCTTATACTCCCTAATGTATTTCTCTCCTATATAATTTCTTCCTTTCAATTAATTTTTGTGTAGTATGCATGAAGGTAGGAGGTATTTATACTAGTTCTAGGATGGATTGGAGGGCTAGGATTTCATTAGATAGTTGGAGATGGATAGCTAGGTTAGGATGGGAAGTTGTAGCAACCACCCATAAACAAATAATCACCCATGCACACACACCCACTCTCCCATCTCTCTTTATGCATAACCCGGCCTCCAAGGTGTGCAAAGCACACTACGTGCATGCATGCACCCTTCTAGTACCCCCCTATTTGAAATTTTTACAAATTTAATTAATCAGTTGTTCACCATTTGTGCGTACATGACAAGTTGTGACAATTTAAAGGATTAATTAAGTTTGTGGGCTTCACAAATAGTGGGCTTAGGCTTATGAGCTAAATAATAAAATATTTAATTATTAAAGTGGCCTCAAAATAAGAAAACAATGTTTTAGGCTTTACAAAATAGGCTTTTTAGAAAAATAAAGGAAAAGAAAGAAATAATTGTTCATACTACAAAAATGAAATTTTTATATAAAAATAAATATACATACGAAATTTTGCCCCTGCACAACACGTGAAAATAAACATTTTTATTAAAATGAAAGTTTAGGGTATTACATTTCTTCTCCTGAATATCCAGAGCAAAGAAACGATGCCTAAACTCTTCCAGAAAAGCCTTCCAAGTCACCTGTTGATCCCCAGAAGTCCTCTTCACTGACTGCCACCAGACGCCAGTGTCCTTCTATAACTGCATTGTAGCCAATTTCACCTTATTGACTGCTGGGGTTTCCAAGACATCGAAGACCATCTCCACCTATCTAATCCAATCATCAGTCTCATTTGGATCAGACTGACCCTCAAAAATAGGTGGCTTCATCCGCTTGAATGACTTAACCAGCTTAATCGGATCAGCATTAACAAACACTGGTCCAGCCCCTTGATTCTGATTCTGATTATGTACCATGTTAGCTGCCATGAATGTGTTCAAGGTCTGATACACCCTGACAATATCAGTCTCAAGATCAAGTCCAGCCCTATGGGAACCTTCAGCCCCATCACCATTTCCACCATTCCTGGTCTTGGGTCCTGTTATTATACTAAATACTGCAAAATGAGGGAAAAGTTAGAGCATTACAACATAATTCATATTCACATCAATACCCCATGGCAAAACCTCAATCATTCCCCAAATCATAACATCTTCTTTTCATTCTATGTGATACTCACACTCTAATGTCCACCCCTAGGTACGCACACTCTAATGTCCACACCTAGGTTTATTTTTATACTATGTTTATTATTACTATTGAAGCATGCTTTGATACCAATCTCTGTAGCACCCCAAATTTTCAATATAATGTCTCAGAAATACGTGGCACAATTACCAGCATCTAATTCAATGTAATAGTAAACATAGACAAAACACATATAAATTTTTCAACTTTTATTACAACATTTCTTTACAAAGCACATCAGAAAATTAAACACCTTGAATTAAAATTCTTTCTTTTACAATGCATTCTTTTACAATTTACATAAGTCACATTATCATTCTACCACATGCATCTGAATTCCAATGCTATAGGTACCTACCTGTTAGCATTGATATTAATACACGAAACTGGATCCGACCCGGACCCGACTTGGACCCGGCATTGGACCGGAACCGACCTGACCTATCCGGGTCTGAGTCCTAAATTGAGACCCGTTGTACTTTCGGGTTTGGGTCCGGTTCCACTCAAAAGAAACCCGACCCGGACCCGTTTAAAAAAACGCAAAAAATCAACATAAGAATAAATATTCTATCCGCATCCCTCCCCTCCTTTCTCCTCAATTGTAAATTTTCTTCTTTCAAACTCAAAACTCATGCCTTTTTCTTCTTTCCTCTATTCTAAATCCTCTACTCGCCGCCTCCGCTCGCTGCTCACACTCCCGCTCCTACTCGAACGGGTAGGAATATTTTAATAGGACCTGGACTCGGATCCGGACCCGGACTTGTGGGTCCTCATGGGTCCGGGTCCGGGTCCAATTTTTGGACCCATAGGGGACCGGGTCCGGGTCCGGGTAGTGAAGGACCCGACCCGACCCGACCTGATACCAATGCTACTACCTATTAAACATGATACTAGAGAAAACCCTAACCCCCAAAACTACAGGGGTCTACCATAACGGTAAGAGTGACATCAAAAGAAATATAATGTAAATAAAACATGAAGAATAAAGTTATAAACAATATATATCAACAGTAATAACAAATGGAAACTTAAATAACAATAAATCATGAAAATATCAAGTGAAACTCGACTAAGTGTCCAGTGTAGGAAAACATATTACAAACATGCATAAAACCAAGTCAAGAAAACATAAATGCAATATGATGCCTCTCTAATGCGTACTTGTCGGATTCGATGCATTCCATACTACATAGGTCCGGTGCAAGCTCTTATCGTTCTCCACTTTATAGGGTTAAATCCCTCCTTATGCAACTAATCCTACTACGGTGATGGAAACAAGATCCAGAATACTCCGTGAATAGGCATCACAACCCTCAACGCACAAGCATCATGTAAGAATAGCTCAAAAAAAAACCGGAGAATCACCTCCCTACCGTGTACCCCACCGCCGCCCCTCGATGTGCAAGTACACAGACACATCCCGTGAATAGACCCATTGGCCCTCGACATGCGAATGTACCTGTATGTTCTATGAATAGGCACTGCAGATCCTCGACAGCAAGCATACTAAAAGTCCTCTCGAGACAGAACACACAAGTCCTGGAGCACATCCGTTGGACTGGACCCCAAGAGCATATAGTTATGTTTCCCAAGTTTCGTCACATCTCCACTAGTGCATGTCCTTAAGTTGATTATTATTAAAACACAAATTCCCCCTCTCTAGAGTTAGTGTATCCTGCCGGACTTAATTCCACAACAACAACCCAAAGACCCAACTGGTCCAAATCCAAAAAATCTCATCTGTCAGTTCAAAGGACTCCCACTCAACTATTAGAGATTCACAAATCGAATATCTATACAAAATCTTTCATTAAAACTCTTAATTTCATCATCAAAACGTTTATATCAAGAAGACTTCTTTAATCAACAAAACCAAATTCATTTAGTATACTCACAAATTCCAGAATTGAAGTAAAGTATTAAATTCATTAAATAACTGAGAATCATATTTTTGAAGTCATAGAATATAAAAAACAACAATTTCATCAAAAACCGTATATATTCCACTTTATAAAGTAATAGAAATACAATTTAAATTCTATCATAAACAAAATATAATTCTCTGTAAAATACTGTAATCTGTAGCAAAAATATCGTCTAAAACAGTAGATCAATAATCCATAATATCAAAGAAACAATCGTTCAAGAAAAATGAAGAAAACTCAACAAAATAATTAGCCAGAGTGATGATAGTCGACTGTTAAAGACAGTGCAAAACACGACGGTCGACTGTCGAACAAAAATTCGAAAGCCCAAGAATTGACAGTCGACTATCATCTTCAGTTCAAAAACGAAGCGGTCGACTATCATATTCAAAAATTGAAAGCTTTGAAATTCGTGCACCATTTTACTGATACATCTATAGATCGTTGTAAAATCTTAAATTTGCAAAATAAAATTTCTGAGATGATTAAATACAACTTGTATAACATTCTGGGGTTTATAAAACTAATCAAAATCTCATCAAATCATAAAAGAGCAAATTTTTGACAAATCTTCTTCAAAACAGCAATATATATATATATATATATATATATATATATATATATATATATATATATATATATATAAGTATTCAAGCATCAGTTATGGCAAAAAACATCGCATATAAATGTAGTATGAAGTTCAATTACATCTCAGTAACAACACACATCGAAACCCCCATGAAAAATATCACAAAACTTGAAATCTCAACTTCGGCCTATACCATCAAACCCGAAGAATAAAGACTCAATCTTTGATGCATAAACTTGATCTTTTGATCCAAGAATCCATCCACAACTGGTTATACACATAAATCCCATTGATTACAATAGTTTACTCATGAATATATGCAATTATAACAAGTAAACAATCAAGTTTCATCCATCAAAACATCAAGAACACATCATGTATATACATATACAGTAAAGACTATGTTTTTATTCACTTTTTGCAATAATCATCATACAACTCAATATGAACAATCAATACAACAAGAATATATAAGAAAACAACATACTCATGATTTCTATTAGGTTCTCAATAATCTCAAGTCATCTATATAAGGTTTTAATCATCAATAGCATAGGTTTTATGAAAGGATTCAATTTTTATTCAACCATCAATCAATAATTCATTATATCATCATACAAACTACTAACATGCCTTCTAATGGCCAAATCATCACATACAACATGCATAGAACAATAGAAAATCAAACATATGTCACTTACATTTTTGAAGAATCAACCGAAGTAATAAAAAGAATAAGAAAAGTCCTTCCTTTCGCAAGAAAACCAAGATCCTTGCTTCGAAATTCCAAGAAATAAATAATAAAGAAAACCCTATGTGTATTACAGCAAAGAGACGGATGCACCACTCCTTATATTAGGCCGGTAGTAGGGTAATTAGGGTTTTTGAATAGATTTTTTAAAAGCCTCATGGCGCTGTTTGAAGAGGCCCTCATCCAAAGGATCCCCCGAGAAGAAAATGCTCAGGCCGGATGCCCTATCCAAATTAGCCTCCTCTTCCCTTCAAGGTCTTGAGCAGACCGTATTGATAGAAGTCCTCTTGAAGCCAAGCATAGAGGACGAAACACCTGACTCCGTTGAAACATTGCCTGTCCTCCTCGAAGACAATTGGATGAAGCCCCTCGTCGAATTCTTAAAAGACGGACTCCCCGAAGATCCGAGGGAAGCAAGAAGAATCAGGACCCGAGCCGAGCGTTTTACTTTAATCGAAGGCATCTTATATAAACGCTCCTTCACCCAGGTGGACGGTCGGCCTTACCTAAGGTGTCTTTCCCCCGGGCAAGCCGACTACGCCCTGCAAGAACTCCACGAGGGCATCGGCGGGGTCCATTCTGGGTCCAGGGCTCTAGCGCGCAAAGTGTTGAACTACGGGTATTACTGGCCCACTCTCCTACGGGACGCCGAACGACACGTTCGGTAATGCAGCTCCTGTCAAAAGTATTCCGACATCCGATGCCTTCCACAAGCACCGCTCGCCTCCCTATCAAGTCCGATCCCCTTCGTTATGTGGGGGATGGATTTACTAGGGCCGTTTCCACCAGCCCCCGGACAGCTAAAGTTCCTAGTCGTGGCAGTCGACTATTTCTCTAAATGGATAGAAGCCGAGCCCCTGGCTACAATCACCGAGCATAGGGTCGTTCAATTCTTCTGAAAAAATGTGATTTGCCGATTCGGCGTACCCCGAGTCATAGTCACGAATAATGGAACACAGTTCACTGGGGCTGCCTTCCGAGCTTTATGTGAGGACCTCGCCATACAACACCGATTCTCCTCCGTCTCCCATCCTCAGTCGAATGGCCAGGCCGAGAACGCCAACCGACAGATTCTTTCGGGCATCAAGAAGAGGTTAGACAAGTGTTCCAAAGGACTGTGGGTCGACCAGCTGCCAAACGTGCTCTGGAATCACCGCACCACCAAGCGGACCCCAACAGGCGAGAGCCCATTTAATCTCACCTATGGGGCCGAGGCCATCATCCCCCTAGAAGTCGGGATACCCTCTCCTCGTCTGATAGCTTATGAAGAAGAGCAGAATGCTAGAGAGCTCAGAGCAAGCTTAGATCTGATAGATGAAATCCGAGAGAGGGCTGCCATACGCCAGCAAGCTTACCGAAGAAGGATCGAGCTAGCATACAACAAAAGGGTCCGCCCAACGGACCTCAAAGAAGGGGACCTAGTCCTCCGAAAATTGGCCATCTCGTTCCCCGGACAGAAAAGCAAACTGGCCCCGAATTGGGAGGGACCGTACAAAATCTCAAAAGTGATCCACCCCGGTGCATACAAGCTAGAAGATCTCGAAGGCAGAGAAATTCCCAGGACTTGGAATGCCGACCATCTTTTGAAATACCAAGAGAAGGCAACTACGCCTCTCTAAGTAACTCGAGATGTCAAACCATTCCCATCCTTTTACTAGTAGTGATTTTTCCTTTTATTTTTTCATTGTAATAACGGCTAGCAACTTTAGAAGCAGCCGATCGTTAGATATTAATAAATAAAGTTTTTTCATATTTTCACTGCTACTACATCTCTCTGCTTTTAACTCTTTAATCTAACAATGGTTCCGGAGTCCAACACTTGGCTCGATTCTACTTCGCAAGTTCGCTCCTAAGCGAACTAGAAGTAGCTCGCCATTCGGAACTGCTCCCACAGCCGTTGAATGGTTCGGAGTCCAACACTTGGTACGATTCTACTTCGCAAGTTCGCTCCTAAGCGAACTAGAAGTAGTTCGCCATTCGAAAATGCTCCCACAACCCTAAACTAATCTAACAATGGTTCCGGAGTCCAACACTTGGCTCGATTCTACTTTGCAAGTTCGCTCCTAAGCAAACTAGAAGTAGCTCGCCATTCGGAACTGCTCCCACAGCCGTTGAATGGTTCGGAGTCCAACACTTGGTACGATTCTACTTCGCAAGTTCGCTCCTAAGCGAACTAGAAGTAGTTCGCCATTCGAAAATGCTCCCACAACCCTAAACTAATCTAACAATGGTTCCGGAGTCCAACACTTGGCTCGATTCTACTTCGCAAGTTTGCTCCTAAGCGAACTAGAAGTAGCTCGCCATTCGGAACTGCTCCCACAGCCGTTGAATGGTTCGGAGTCCAACACTTGGTTCGATTCTACTTTGCAAGTTCGCTCCTAAGCGAACTAGAAGTAGTTCGCCATTCGAAAATGCTCCCACAACCCTAAACTAATCTAAAAATGGTTCCGGAGTCCAACACTTGGCTCGATTCTACTTCGCAAGTTCGCTCCTAAGCGAACTAGAAGTAGCTCGCCATTCGGAACTGCTCCCACAGCCGTTGAATGGTTCGGAGTCCAACACTTGGTTCGACTCTACTTCGCAAGCTCGCTCCTAAGCGAGCTAGGGGTAGTTCGCCATTCGAAAATGCTCCCACACCCTAAACTAATCTAACAATGGTTTCGGAGTCCAACACTTGGCTCGATTCTACTTCGCAAGTTCGCTCCTAAGCGAACTAGAAGTAGCTCGCCATTCGGAACTACTCCCACAGCCGTTGAATGGTTCCGGAGTCCAACACTTGGTTCGACTCTACTTCACAAGCTCGCTCCTAAGCGAGCTAGGGGTAGTTCGCCATTCGGAAATGCTCCCACAACCCTTAAACTAATCTAACAATGGTTCCGGAGTCCAACACTTGGCTCGATGCTACTTCGCAAGTTCGCTCCTAAGCGAACTAGAAGTAGCTCGCCATTCGGAACTGCTCCCACAGCCGTTGAATGGTTCGGAGTCCAACACTTGGTTCGACTCTACTCCACAAGTTTGGTCCTAAGCGAGCTAGGGGTAGTTCGCCATTCGGAAATGCTCCCACAACCTTTAAACTAATCAAACAATGGCGCCGAAGTCCGACACTTGGCTCGATGCTACTTCACAAGTTCGCTCCTAAACGAACTGGAAGAAGCTTGCCATTCGGAACTGCTCCCACTTTAGAAGCCTCGGCGCAGCAGACAACAGTCGCAAGAGTAAAACACACAAGTTCGGCCACAACACTTTTATTGATGAAACAGATGCGGTACAAAGACAAACACAGCAGGATTACAACCCGTCAAAGAAAAAGTTACAATGCCGACTTATTACACTTAGCAAAAAACAAAAAATACACAAAAACTCGCGGAGTCAACGACTTTAGCGCTTTTTGGGAGCCGGAGCGTTCCGCTTCAAAGACACTCGAGAATGACGATGCTTGTCTCCGGAGCGCGACCCCAAGCCGGCGAATTGAGACGTATCCTCGGCACCACTTCTAGTGGCTACTCCGACGGACGCTCCGCTCGACGAAATTGCCACCGAGCTCTGCGCGTCCCCCGGACTAGGCTGGCCGATCCGCTGACGAGTCGCCATCTCATAGAAGGTAATGCCCCGCTCACTCTCAGCACGAGTGCACGACGTGCTTCGAACGTTGATCGGTCCTGAATGCGGCTTAAGACGGGCCACTTCTGCCTCCAACTCCGAGATCCGATCCCGCAACGAGTCGTCTTTGACATCGACTTCGAAACGTGGGGGTATCACGGAGTCCGGCACTCCAGATCGGCTGGCGATGAGGCGCCGAAGGTGAGTGACCTCGATGCTTTTATCCACCGTCGCTCTCTTGAGCGCTTCGACTTCGGCAGTCAATTGTACCCGTTCGGTCGTCAACTTGGCCACCTCGGCCGTCAGCCCCTCGCCCTCACTCCGAAGCTTCGCCTCTACGGACTGCAGATGCTGTATCTCGGAAAGCAAGTCATCTCTCTCCGCTGTTATTTTGGACAAGTTATGACGGATGCACTGAACCCGAATCTCATTACTGAAATCAGTTGGCGAATATTCACCTTCGGGGATAAGCTCGGCGATCCTGCTCTCCAAACGGCGAATCTCGATATCTCGTCGGCCGAGGACGAGCTGAAGATGGGCCCTCTCGCTTTCAGCTCGGCGCAATCCGAGCTCGACCTCGTAGAGTCTCTCTCAGCACTTCGCCAGACACAGCATCGTCGCCCCAAGGTCAACCTCGACTCGAGCTCCTTCATCCGAGCGCAAAGGTTCGACGTCTTGGGCGATCACCATAAGCTGCAAAGAGATCGAAGTAATCAGCAAAAATGTCGAACACTGCCGGAGCACCACACTTGGAAAAATTTATTCTAAAAACAAGAAGGGAATGTTCGGCGAAAAAGGGGGCAAAAGACAAAAACTTCCGAACATCAACACTTGCAAAAACTTTCTTTTCATTCATGTCAAAAAGTAGCGGTGGCCAGTCTGCTATTAGGCATTACAGAGGTTGAAAAGAAAAACAAAAAACAAAAACAGGAAAACGAAAGGCGGAGTCAAGGCTCGACCTCTTTCCCCGGGCATCGAGGTGGGGTAGGGGTTGACTTCGCCGAAGGAGACGCCGCCGCCAGCGGGGTAATCGCGGTGCTGGGGACCTCATCAGTAGCCCCGGCCCCAGCACCGGCTTCGTCGTCGCCCTCCTCCTCTTCTTCCCCTTCGGACTCGGGGTCGAAGCCCTCGACGTGTCCGGGGAATAGCCGCCACCCCGAGACGTCCACCCCGGGGTACGCTTCCGACACCCGCTCGAGTGCGGCGGCGAAGGCCTTCGCCATCTTCTGCACGAGGAACCCTTGGGCCTTCTCCAGGGTCGCGTCCTCTGCCGCCTTCACGGCTGCCACCTGTGCCGCCTCGACCTCGGCCAACTGCTTGGCCGACCCCTCCTTCTGCTGAAGGAGCTCGCCCTCCAGCCTCTTCACCTCGGCCTCGAGGTGCCGGATCCTCGCCGACCTGCCCTCATGCTCGACACGGAGCTTGTCGAGCTCGTTCGACATCCGAGCTTTTTCGTTCCAAGCTTGGTCGGACTCCTGCTTCAGCTCTTTCTCCAGAGCTATTAGCCTCTCGGTGAGGTGGCCGAAGTGGACGATGATCTGCAGCAAAGAAGAACTAAAAGAGTTAGAAATTTTTTTTTTGTGATTCAGGAAATTCAACAGACGAGGAGAAGCTTACCGATACCGCCGAACGAGCGATCTCGATCACGTCGTCGCCTTCTCTCCCCGCCTCCATGGCGGCTCGGTCCTTCGGGGTGGCGAGATGCTTGACGGCCTGCATGCTCGCCAACGAGTTCCCGAGGAACCCATCGTGCCTCCGGACTTGCCAGTCCGGAATATGGATCCGCTTGTGCTCCTCCGTCAGGAGCTCCTCGCCTGCCACGGTCAGTGGCGGTGTCGGCATGGCGAGAGCGGCGGCAATGGGAAACTCCCCCGCAGGTGCGGGAGCCGAAGTCCCCGCCACGGTGACGACCGGGTCGTCGAGGATCTCCACCCCCTCGACAGGGGCCGCGATCCTCGGAGCCTTCGAGGTCAAAGGCAGCTTGGACGCTACCCTCTTGCGCTTCTTCGGCGCCTTGCTCACAAGTCCTGCCCTGAGCGCCAAGACCGCGTCGTAGTCCATGGATTCTGCATCAAAAGCAAAAAATTGATTAGCACATAGAAAACAACAAGGCAATGAGTACGGAAAAAGAAAAAACTTGACGAGAGCCGCGTACTGGGATCTACGCGGCAGAGCCCTCCCTTGTAGAGGACGTCCTCCGTCAGCTCCCTCCAATCGTACTTCGGCCGGTCAAGGAGGGTCCGGACCTCCTCTTCTTCTTCTACTGAGAGCTTCGGCATCGCCTTCGCCCTCTTTGGCACCCCTTCTACCCAGTCAGAGGGGATCGGCCAGGCCTCTCGACTCCGCACGACGAGCCACTTCTCTCGCCAGTGCTTAATAGAGTCGGGGCAGATGACGAGTCTGCCGCCGTGCCTCGGAGTCAAATAATACCGGTACTCCGACCTATTCCCTTGGTGGAGCCGGTATAAAGTCCGAAGCACGTTCAGCTGCGGCTCGATCCCTGCGGCCTGGCAGTGGAGAACGAAACCATTAATCACTCGCCACACGTTCGGCATGAGTTGGATGGGGCTGACCCCGAACCAACTCACCACGGTAATTGCGAACGCGTGGAGAGGTAGCCGAGCACCGGCGATAAAGGCGTCGACCGGCCAACAACACATGGTCACTGGCAGCGGCGAGTTGGCCCTAACTCCGGGGCCCGGCAACATGATTTAGTACTCCTCCGGGATGAGAAAAGAACCCCGGATCACTGCCAGATCCTCCTCGCGCAGGATCGACGCCGCATCATCCGCCTCCGTCTTCTCCCTCGCGGCATTCTCCTCGAAGGACCTCCCCCTCCCATGGACAATCCGCTCGGCCTGATACTCCGGGAGCTGCCTGACTCTGTGAAGCCCCGTCAACGGACCTGACAGTTGTCCGAACTCCCCCATCCTCTTCAGATCCACAACGATCGAATCCTTCCCGAACACCTTGCCTTTGGTCGGAGTCGGAGTCGAGTCCTCGATGTCTTCAAGGGAGGGCTCGGACCAAGAGACTTCGTCGGAGACAGAAGCTACAGACATAGTTGATGATAAATTACCTTAAGAGAGATAGCTACCGGAAAACTCCGCCTGAACCAAACGCCGACGCCGGAAAAATTTGCCTGCGCACAAGAAACCGTCTGAGCAAAAGAGAGGAGAAATGAGAAATGAGAGAGGGGGTGAGGATTTATAGAGAGGGGCGCTCCAAACGAGGTTAATGGGCTCGTACGACCGCCCATTCAAACAAAACGACGGAGCGACCCCAATCGTCGCCTTGCTAACCACGCCAAATCATGAGTCGAATTTAATGCTCGCGCCATCTGACAGAAGCCCAAAGGTCACTGCAATTAATAAACGTCCCATCTGTCAGAGTTGTCAGAGCTGTCAGAAGCTGTCAGAAGTTCAGATGGCGCACAGAAGAAACAAACTCCTAAAAACGACAAGTTTGGAAGCTCGACACTCACTGCCGAGCGTTCGTGACACCGACCTTGTTACGGGGTAAAAATCAAGTTCGGCACTCACTGCCGAGCGTTCGTGACACCGACCTTGTTACGGGGTAAAAATCAAGTTCGGCACTCACCGCCGAGCGTTCGTGACACCGACCTTGTTACGGGGTAAAAATCAAGTTCGGCACTCACCGCCGAGCGTTCGTGACACCGACCTTGTTACGGAGCAAAAATCAAGTTCGGCACTCACTGCCGAGCGTTCGTGACACCGACCTTGTTACGGGGTAAAAATCAAGTTCGGCACTCACTGCCGTGCGTTCGTGACACCGTCCTTGTTACGGGGTAAAAATCAAGCTCGGCACTCACCGCCGAGCGTTCGTGACACCGACCTTGTTACGGGGTAAAAATCAAGTTCGGCACTCACTGCCGAGCGTTCGTGACACCGACCTTGTTACGGGGTAAAAATCAAGTTCGGCACTCACTGCCGAGCGTTCGTGACACCGACCTTGTTACGGGGTAAAAATCAAGTTCGGCACTCACTGCCGAGCGTTCGTGACACCGACCTTGTTACGGGGTAAAAATCAAGTTCGGCACTCACAGCCGAGCGTTCGTGACACCGACCTTGTTACGGGGTAAAAATCAAGTTCGGCACTCACTGCCGAACGTTCGTGACACCGACCTTGCTACGGGGTAAAAATCAAGTTCGGCACTCACCGCCGAGCGTTCGTGACACCGACCTTGTTACGGGGTAAAAATCAAGTTCGGCACTCACTGCCGAGCGTTCGTGACACCGACCTTGTTACGGGGTAAAAATCAAGTTCGGCACTCACCGCCGAGCGTTCGTGACACCGACCTTGTTACGGAGCAAAAATCAAGTTCGGCACTCACTGCCGAGCGTTCGTGACACCGACCTTGTTACGGGGTAAAAATCAAGTTCGGCACTCACTGCCGTGCGTTCGTGACACCGACCTTGTTACGGGGTAAAAATCAAGCTCGGCACTCACCGCCGAGCGTTCGTGACACCGACCTTGTTACGGGGTAAAAATCAAGTTCGGCACTCACTGCCGAGCGTTCGTGACACCGACCTTGTTACGGGGTAAAAATCAAGTTCGGCACTCACTGCCGAGCGTTCGTGACACCGACCTTGTTACGGGGTAAAAATCAAGTTCGGCACTCACTGCCGAGCGTTCGTGACACCGACCTTGTTACGGAGCAAAAATCAAGTTCGGCACTCACTGCCGAGCGTTCGTGACACCGACCTTGTTACGGGGTAAAAATCAAGTTCGGCACTCACTGCCGAGCGTTCGTGACACCGACCTTGTTACGGGGTAAAAATCAAGTTCGGCACTCACTGCCGAGCGTTCGTGACACCGACCTTGTTACGGGGTAAAAATCAAGTTCGGCACTCACTGCCGAACGTTCGTGACACCGACCTTGTTACGGGGTAAAAATCAAGTTCGGCACTCACCGCCGAGCGTTCGTGACACCGACCTTGTTACGGGGTAAAAATCAAGTTCGGCACTCACCGCCGAGCGTTCGTGACACCGACTTTGTTACGGGGTAAAAATCAAGTTCGGCACTCACCGCCGAGCGTTCGTGACACCGACCTTGTTACGGAGCAAAAATCAAGTTCGACACTCACTGCCGAGCGTTCGTGACACCGACCTTGTTACGGGGTAAAAATCAAGTTCGGCACTCACTGCCGTGCGTTCGTGACACCGACCTTGTTACGGGGTAAAAATCAAGCTCGGCACTCACCGCCGAGCGTTCGTGACACCGACCTTGTTACGGGGTAAAAATCAAGTTCGGCACTCACTGCCGAGCGTTCGTGACACCGACCTTGTTACGGGGTAAAAATCAAGTTCAGCACTCACTGCCGAGCGTTCGTGACACCGACCTTGTTACGGGGTAAAAATCAAGTTCGGCAGTCACTGCCGAGCGTTCGTGACACCGACCTTATTACGGGGTAAAAATCAAGTTCGGCACACACTGCCGAGCGTTCGTAACACCGACCTTGTTACGGGGTAAAAATCAAGTTCGGCACTCACCGCCGAGCGTTCGTGACACCGACCTTGTTACGGGGTAAAAATCAAGTTCGGCACTCACCGCCGAGCGTTCGTGACACCGACCTTGTTACGGAGCAAAAATCAAGTTCGGCACTCACTACCGAGCGTTCGTGACACCGACCTTGTTACGGGGTAAAAATCAAGTTCGGCACTCACCGCCGAGCGTTCGTGACACCGACCTTGTTACGGGGTAAAAATCAAGTTCGGCACTCACCGCCGAGCGTTCGTGACACCGACCTTGTTACAGAGCAAAAATCAAGTTCGGCACTCACTGCCGAGCGTTCGTGACACCGACCTTGTTACGGGGTAAAAATCAAGTTCGGCACTCACTGCCGAGCGTTCGTGACACCGACCTTGTTACGGGGTAAAAATCAAGTTCGGCACTCACTGCCGAGCGTTCGTGACACCGACCTTGTTACGGGGTAAAAATCAAGTTCGGCACTCACCGCCGAGCGTTCGTGACACCGACCTTGTTACGGGGTAAAAATCAAGTTCGGCACTCACTGCCGAGCGTTCGTGGCACCGACCTTGTTACGGGGTAAAAATTAAGTTCGGCACTCACTGCCGAGCGTTCGTGGCACCGACCTTGTTACGGGGTAAAAATCAAGTTCGGCACTCACTACCGAGCGTTCGTGACACCGACCTTGTTACGGGGTAAAAATCAAGTTCGGCACTCACCGCCGAGCGTTCGTGACACCGACCTTGTTACGGGGTAAAAATCAAGTTCGGCACTCACTGCCGAGCGTTCGTGGCACCGACCTTGTTACGGGGTAAAAATTAAGTTCGGCACTCACTGCCGAGCGTTCGTGGCACCGACCTTGTTACGGGGTAAAAATCAAGTTCGGCACTCACTACCGAGCGTTCGTGACACCGACCTTGTTACGGGGTAAAAATCAAGTTCGGCACTCACTGCCGAGCGTTCGTGACACCGACCTTGTTACGGGGTAAAAATCAAGTTCGGCACTCACTGCCGAGCGTTCGTGACACCGACCTTGTTACGGGGCAAAAATCAAGTTCAGCACTCACTGCCGAGCGTTCGTGACACCGACCTCGTTATAGGGTAAAAATCAAGTTCGGCAGATCGCCAGACTCACTCCTAGTGCTCGCAGCTATGCCGAACTCGCTTTCCTCTCCGGAAAAGCTTGCCGAACTGCATATCGACCTCGGCCCTCTAGTCAGCGATCCCTAGGGGGAGTCAAAGGCGTGATCCAAATGTATAAGACCCCCGAACGATGAATTGACGCTTCGCGAAGATAAAAAGGATATCCCTACAAGAATACCACATGACTATCAGAGCTCATGAGCAACTCGGAGCTCAATCCACTTGGCAAATCACCTCACTACCCCCTCAAGATTCAAAACCCTCCATTTGAACACCGATACAACTCCGTTAGCCATTAAAACAGTTAAACTACTACTCAAAGGCCGATCAAATTTAGCCTTTAGGAGTGGGGGGCTCGTGATATGGCTAAAAATGGGGGTTAATCAGAACTGCCCAAATCGGGTACGAATCTTGGGACCCAGGGGTAAAACGGTAATTTTGCCTACAAGAGGGTCCAAAATAGGTATTGGATCTTTTCCCCCAGGGACCCAATAACCCACGAATAGATCCACCAACAAGAGGGTGCGGGTTTTAACCCGCTGCGCACCCAATCCAACAAGATAGAATCAGGGTCCCTGATTAATCACGATCAACGGCCCTGATGCACATCTATCTTTTCACTGGGATTTGGGGATTAAATTACTTATCTGATTACGGGGAATATACCTTATCAAATTACAATCCTAATCTGTTGACAAGGGGAATATTCCATATCAGATCACGGGAATTACATTCCTAATCTGTTCCCTGAGATGCCTATAAATACCCCCCATCCATCTCCATTAAGAGGTAATCAATCTTTTACCAGTTTTTGCGCTCATTCATAGTCTTCCTAGATTACTGACTTGAGCGTCGGAGGGTGCGTCGCCGGGAACAACCCCGGTGTCTTGCACTTTTTTGCAGGTCTACGGTGGGATCGACGATCGAAGCCCGATGGAACAAGTATACAGGTTTACTATTCAGTTTCTCTAAGAATCCACAAATTCATCTGTTTACCCCCACACCAAATTTAGCGGCAACATATATATATATATATATATATATATATATATATATATATATATATATATATAATAGAATTGAGTGGCCATGTCCTATAGAGATTCCTATAGGAGTGGGAGTGTGGGTTATTTCCACACGGTGGAGCCCAGGGAAAAAGAGGCAGCAAATGCTGCTTTGGCTGCTGTCATCAACCACGTGGGTGACGTGGCAGGAAGGCGGTGCCAGAGAAAGGGGGCACTGTCTTTGGGTGTTGCTGGCGTGTGGCGTGGGGCCCAGCTTGTGCTGGCACACGCGCAAGGAGCGAGAAGAGGTTGGGAGATTAAATTGATCCCATATCGAGAGAATTGCAAGATAAATTAAATATAAATATAATTGCCTATAATCAAGATTCACCTAATTGGTTAACCATCTTTTTAGAGACAGCCTGTGGTGGGCAGTTGTACTATAAATAATAAATTAATAAAAATTGTATGAGTATTGAGAAGCGGCGTTACAAATAGTATCATAGCCGACTTTCGACACCGAGTGTGGGAAAAGAGTGGGCGTGATGTATACCTAAAAGGGAGCTGAGATCAGTACGCTGGCAGTTTGGTCAGGGACAGTATGCTAGAATTATCTGAATCAGGATACTCCATCCACATCGGCGAGATGTATGCCTGGGAGGGAGCTGAGGTCAGTGCGGGGGCCTGAAATTAGCTGAATCATGGTACTCCCTCTCCACATTGGCTAGAAAGGAGATCTTGCACTAGGTTGCATGCCCCGTTCTCTGCTAGGATGCTGATTTCTAAAGGGGGGTGTATGTAATTCCCCGTAATTTCAAGAGATATAATATAGTATTATATATATATATATATATATATATATATATATATATATATATATATATATATATATATATATATATATATAATCGAATTGAATGGACATGTCCTATAGATATTCCTATATGAGTGGGAGTGTGGGTTATTTCCACACGGTGGAGCCCAGGGGAAAAGAGGCAGCAGATGCTGCTTTGGCTTCTGCCATCACCCACGTGGGTGACGGGTAGGAAGGCGGGGCCCAGAGAAAGGGGGTGCTGTCTTTGGGTGTGCTGGCGTGTGGCGTGGGGCCCAGCTTGCACTGGCACACGCTCAAGGAGAGAGAGGAGGTTGGGAGATTAAATTGATCCCTTATCGGGAGAATTGCAAGATAAATATAATTGCCTATGATCCCATGTTTACTCTTATTTCATCACAACTCCAACTAGTACATGTCCTTTTGGTTATTATGTTTAATTAATTAATTAGAACACAGTCTCTCAAGAGTCGATGTACCCAACCGGACTTAACACAACTAAACCAAAAGTGAAGACTCCAACTGGTCAACGTCCACAAAAATCTCATCTGCCGGTATACAAGAATCCCACTCAACATCTAGAGTTCCACAACCCAAAGTATCATTAATAGTTTTTCTAGGGTCCACATCATAACCCTAAGTCTCAAATCAAACCCATTTTGGTTTTTATTATACAAAAATACTCTTCATTAATTACATTCCTTTTAATCAACCAATATTGCCATGAGAACTCGTTTATATGTATGGAAGCATATTTCATCTATGAAAATATAGATTTTTACAAAATCTGAAAATTATACGATTTTGTTACTCAAAATAGTACACTCTAAAATCAATATCAAATTCTGGAAAAATTCACTTAAATCCAGCACATAACAAGGAATCCACCATAAAAATATGGGCTCAAATAAATTAGTTTAAAGGGTTGATATTCAATAGATTATGAAAACTATCTTTCATCCAAAAATTTGAAAGTTACATGACTTCGTTTCTCAAAACAGTACATTCTATAGTCGATATTAAATTCTGGAAAAATTAATTTAAATTCAGCACATAACGAGGAATTCACCATAAAAGTTTGGGCTCAAATAAATTAGTTTAAAGGGTTCATATTCAATAAATTTTGAAAACTAACCGTTATTTTAAAAATCTGAAACTACGACTGAATGATTGTAGAAATTGCATATCTTACAATCTATGAATCGGATTGAGGATCTGTCAGATGTTCTAGAAACTAAACACAGTGATTTATAATTTCTATTTAATAAGTTTTAGTTAATATCATCAGCAAATATGTCGAAATCTCATTCCAATCTGGAACAGACAGCAGTCCAGACCATACAATGTCTTTAAAATCTCATCCAAACTCGATCGATCCACTCAAATATATTCATTTAAACCCACATATAGATGCTTTTATATATATACTAGAGTCCCCCAAACATATCACACAAAATCACGCTTGAATACCACACAAAAACACCAAAAATCCAACCAAACAAAAGAAAACAACAATTGCTATAGTGCTGCTACAGTACTCGGGTTGAACAGTAACCCTCGGGTTACTGTTCACCCGAGACCTGGCAGCCCCAAACCGGAGGTTTTACCTCCAAACCCTTACCCCCATATGTGTTTGATGTATTTTTCATGTTTATATCTTTCCATATTTGAAAAAAAAAACTCAAACTTTCAACCCATTACAAATCATACGAAGACAACGAATAATCTCTCAAAATTTTATCTTTTCTACAACTCATTCATGTTCTCTAGTCACACATATAGTTATAAACATATACATTCATATGTAGGTTTAACAATAAAATTTTAGATCTGGTAAGCATAGAAAAGAGACTCTCATACTCAAGAATAATTTATCTTTGATAGACATGAAGGTTTAGTACATAAGACAACTCCATTCGTCTACAAAAGTTAATGGGTTCATAAGAATTCCACACTTAAACATGATCTTTCGTGTACAAAAATATTCATCTTACAAAAAGTGGATCGAACAATAGTGTCATGTCATCAAGATTAAATTTTTATCGTATTAACATCAATCTTTATCTAACAATTTATCTCTACCATCAATTCATAAACAACCATCATAATCATGCCAACATAATCACAATTCTCCAAATCCAAAATCCTAGCATGATCTCTATTGTTCATGAAAGATTAAAAAAAAAACACATCAAGAGACAAAAAATACCGCTCACCTCAAAGAATATCAACTTGAAGAACAGTTGTAGTAATAAAGAAAAGCATTCTCCTTGCAAAAGTCCAAGATCCAAGCTTTAAATTCCAAGAAAATATGGAAAAATAAATTTTGGGTTCACAACAGGGAATAGGCGGCTGTTGCCCCTATATAGGCCGAAATTTTGGGTTTTTAGGATTTTACAAAGTTTACAAAAATACTCCTTAAGAAGATTGTTTATTTACATATATGGATCCCTTCCAATTATTAGTTAATCAAATTAATTTAAAATAAATTAAAATAAAATCCTTTCACATCCCAGATCTGGTTGAACAACATATGCAGCCCAAATTTGGAAATTTGAAATTTTTTACTCCAAGTGGCAATTTTGCACAAAAATCATTATCTTTGTAATATTTGCAAACAAGCCATAAAATATTCTTTAAAATCCAAAAAATTAGAATTATTATATTCTAAAAAATATTAGATTTTTCAAATAAATTTTCTGACTTTTATACTCCAGGAAGAATATTTTCAATAAAGTCCCCAACAATCTCAAAATTGCATAATTATATATTTATTCAATTAAATCAATAAAAGTCAACCAAATATGGAAATAATCTAATTCCTTAGAGCCTTCTACTGAAGAGCCGCCACTAAATGCAACCAAATAATTTTTAAGTTCAATTTTCACCCCTAAATGACTTTTACAAAAAAAAACCCATTTCTTTCAAAAATTTACAAAAGTAGTTTTCTTTATTCAGAAAAATCCCAAAAATTCAAATATACCCAATAACAAATAATAGAAGTTGTTCATCAACTCATAATTCTAAATTCAAACTTCGAAAATATTTGCACGTGTAAAAATGTCAATTTTACGAAAATTCAAAATAATTAAATAAATTGATTTAAATATTATTTATTATTTCAAAATATTGTATTAAAAATTACACATGGAACTTAAATTATTGGCATGCCTTGATTGAATGAAATTACTTTATCTTAAGTGTCTTTTTTTTATTTTTGCATAAATGAAGGTGAATGATTAGCTTTTCTCTTACAGTTGAATTTTTCTAAATTATTTTATTGACGTTTGATTGTATTAATTTCGTTAGTTTCTTGACGTATATACTAGTTTGTTCTTACGCTTTTTTTCATCATAGTGCAATGACTATTTATCTTTTATTGAATAATCTCTTTTCTACTCTATTAATAATTATCTACTTGCTCTTTGCTACAATTAGCCTATTACTGTTTTGTTTTACTCAATTTTCTTTAATCATTATTACATTATATTTTTTTAAATCTATTTGATACACTCTCGTATCTCATCTTGGTCACGTATTTTATTTTTGGACTTTAGTCATTCTGACTTTCTTGGTACTAATATTTACTTGACTTACCTCTAATTTCAACCTCTTTAAGTCTATCATCTTTGATCTTTTACAACTAATGTGATTCTTACTATCACGATACTTGTTCTTGTATGCTATTATAATTTTCGTGTATTTATTCCTTATACACACTAGTTCATGTATAAAGTCTTTAATCTTTTACTAATTCTTATAATTGTCTTACTCTTTATTACTAATTTGTATACTCTATATTAATGCATCCTATGGTACGGTTTCTACTTTTCTTCACAGTTTTCTTTATTCATAACAATATTTTATTTATTCACTTAATTTTTTCGCTAATTATAGTTGCTTTTTACTATATGCAGTTTTCATTAGGTTTTCTAAATTTGCATACTACATAAATTATTTTGTAAGTCTTTATTTTGATCTTGATATCGTCCTTTTTAAATTTTACTTCGTTTTCATAAATTTTTCATTCAAGCCTTTTGTATTTAACAAATTTTTCTGATCGAACAATTTTTCCTTTTGACTATTTCTTCTACTTATTTGCTAATTTATATTTCATGACTTTGCTTATATAATGATACTAATGATAAAGAAATCATTCCTTTATGAAATTTGGTTTATACAATTACACTTTATATTTCCATGTAACTTGAACTAGTATAGTTGATTTTACTCTATTTTGTATTTACAAAATTTTTACATTTATGTCAAAATTGAGTACATCAACTATGGTCTAAGCTTTCGTTCTTTTGTAATTGCTATTTATTGCTACCGTTTCCTAATTATGTAACATTTTATATTTTCTCAATTACTTTTGTTTCCACATCCTAATTAATGATTTGATACTTACTTTTGTAATATTCAATGAACTACTTTTAAGTCTTCTTGCATATATATTTTGCTCTATTTTGCTTGTTACCTTTTAATGTGCTTTTAGAGTATTGATTATAATATCAACATTCACTAATATACTCACTATTCTTTTATTTTTGTACATTCATTGTTATTAATATTTTTCTCTACTAAATTTTGTTCGTATTTCTATGTATCTTTGACTGGTTATTTTCCCAAATCTATTTTCAAATAACCTTTCAGTTTGTGTTCCTTCGTTGTTTGTATTGTTATCAAATTTATTTAGTATTTGGGTTTTATCTCTTCACTTTTGACTTCTTATTCTATAAAAATAGTCTTACTATTTTCTCACTTTTTGAGATTAATTGTGTATTCAATTGGATTTCTTATACTTTTGCCATGTCAGTTTCCACCTTTTACTCTTTGAGCTATAATTATATGTTATTTTTGTTTTACTTAGTAATTAAATCTAACTATAAAATAATGATAGAGTAATTTTCCAAAACTGTCTTATAAGTTTTGTATTTTGTTTTTCTTTTGCTTAGAGTAGTTCTGAGGACAGAATTATTCTAAGGGCGGAGTGATGTAACACCCCGCAAAATAAAATGATTTATTTTGCATTATTAAATAATATTAAATTGGTAAAGTTGACTATTTTGACTGTTTTCTTGAAATTACAATTTTCCACATGCAACATACGTGCAAAGTTAGAAAATTTTGAATTCTCAAATGTTTGTTGGCAATAATTAATTTTCCTCAATTAAGTATGATAGATTTTATTTTTCAGATTTATTTGATTAAAGAAACTCATCTTTGGACTTTATGTTGATATAATTGATTTTAATGAAAGAATTGCATTACCGGGTATAAAAAAAGTTAAAAATTCAATCAAAAGCATTTTCTATTAGTGATATATTATTTTTAATTAATAAATGATTTTAAATTAATTCTTATGATTAATATGGCTATTTTATGAAATTGTCGTTTTGTACGTGCAAAACACGTGCACATATCTTTGGACTGCAAATTCAGTATTTTTATGCTGGAAAGTTATTTCTTTACTTATAATTAATAAATTTTTTTTTTCTGGATTTTTTTGAGTAAGAAAAACCATATTAGCAAATATTTTGAAAGAGAGGTCATTTTATGTAAAAAGCGGATTGGATCTTTAAAAAATAATCAAAATTTGTTTTTGCTGCTTTTTGTGCTGTCCAAGATCTGTATTAAAGATAAAATTTATTTTAAAATTATTTATAGTTGATTTGGTAAAGATTTAAAAAAATATGGTATTTTTGCAAATATGGAACTTAAGTTGGACTTTGTGCGAATAGTTTTCTTGGAAAGTAAAAGTCAGAAATTTTATTTGGAAAATCTAATCTTTATTGGTAAATTATAATTATAATTTTTTCGATTTTTACGAATATTTTATGGCATATTTGCAAATATTTCAAAGAGAATGACTTTGTGTAAAATGGCCACTTGGGGGTATATGTCCGAAAATTTTCAATTCTAAGCTGCACCTGATGGCCGGCCAACTCAGAAATAAAGAGATTTAATTTTTATTCTAATGGATTTGATTTACTTAACTAATTTATTAAAAAAGATCCATATATATAAAGAAATAATTTCTTAAAGGATATTTCTATAAAATTTATAAAACCCTAATTAAATCAGATCCCGACCTGTTTATTTGCTGCTACAGCCGCCCTCCCACTACACACTAAAAAAATTTATTTTATTATTATTTTGATGTTTTCGAGCTTGGATCTTGGATTTTGCAAAAGGAGGGAGCTTTTCTTATTTTTCATCTTCTTCGTTTGAATCTCTTTGAGGTGAGTGATACTTCTCATCTCTTGATGTGTTTTACTTATAGTATCATGATGAATGAACTTCTAGATGTTTACATGAACTAAAAATGCAATTTTTATGAGAGATGATCATATTTTATTAATTTTGAATATTAAATATTAATGATGGATGAAAAACCTAACTTGGGATATAAGGATTTAATTGTAGTTGATAAAGATATGTAGAGATAATTAGAACTTGTTATATGCTCTTAAATTCATGCTTGATTGATTATAAAGTTGAGATCTTTCCATGTTGTTCGTGTTTTTAATCATCAAAAATTAAAACCAAACATTAGAGTTTGAATAATTGTTGTATGGATCGAAAGTAATTTATTTTGAAGTGGCTTATGCATAAAAGATTAATATTTTGCTTAAAGAAATAAATCTAATGAGAATATATATGACTGTAGATGTTAGATCATGGTGTATGATTCAAGGAACATGTTTTGGGTGATTAAAAGATGAGATTTTTCATTGTTCTAATATTAAAATAAAGTTGTATGATTCTTTATAATTGTTGTGTATATAAGAGGTAATTTTTGGCAAGAAATATACATAAAAGAAATAATAAAAACTATATCCTTGGGTTAGGGTTTGGTCTGTGGACCAGTAGGGTCGAACAGTAACCCCAAGTTACTGTTCACCCGAGCTGCTTTTTCCCTTTTGCTTTGGTTATTGTTCGGGTTGAATTTTGAGATGATTTCGAGTTGTTTTATGGGTGTGGCTTGTATGCTATGTTAGGAAGACTCTAGTATACATGTGTATGCATATATATATGGTTTTAAAAAAATATACATGAGTGGTTTGATCGAGTTTGGATGAGATTTTGAAGACATTGTTTAGTCTGGACTGCTGTATGTTACAGTTTGGAACGAGATTTCGACTTAGCTGCTGATGTTATTACCTAAAACTTTTTAAATAGAAATTGTAGCTCAATGTTCATAGTTTCCAGAACATCTGACGGATTCTCAATCTGATTCGTAGATTGTAAGATATGCAATTTCTACCACTGTACTGTCGTAGTTTCAGATTTTTAAAATAACGGTTGGTTTTCAGAATTTATTGAACATGATCCCTTTAAATTAATTTATTTGAGTCCAGATTTTTATGGCGAATTCCTCATTATGTGCTGAATTTAAATTGATTTTTTTTCCAGAATTTAATATCGACTGTAGAATGTACTCTTTTGAGGAACGAAATCATGTAATTTTTAGATTTTTGGATAAAAGATAGTTTTCAAAATTTGTTGAATATCAACCCTTTAAATTAATTTATTTGAGTCCAGATTTTTATGGTGGATTCCTTGATATGTGCTGGATTTAAGTTAATTTTTCCAGAATTTGATATTGATTATAGAGTGTACTATTTTGAATGACAAACTCGTATAATTTTCAGATTTTGTGAAAAAATCTATATTTTTGTGGATGAAATGTGCTTCCATACATATAAACGAGTTCTCATGGCAATATTGGTTGATTAAAAGAATGTGATTAATGAAGAGTAGTTTGTATAATTAAACCAAGTTGAGTTTTGATTTGAGGATTGGGGTTATGATGTGAACCCTAGATGAATTGTTGATGATATGTGGAGTTATAAGACTCTAGAGGTTGGGTGGGACCCTAATATACCGACAGTTGAGATTTTGTAGATATTTGGTCAGTGGGGCTTTTGTTGTTGATTTAGTTAAGTCCGGTAGAGTACACCAACTCTAGGGAGGCTGTGATTTAATTAATAAAAATAAACATAAGGACAGACACTAGTGGAGATGTGATAGATCTTGGGAAACGTAAGTAGGGGGCCATGTATAGTGGACGGAAGAGGTTCGGGACTATTGTTGTGGTTGAGCGGTTTGATTCCGAAGGCTACGATTATCATTGCCATCTCTCGGGTTCGCACGTTGAGGGTCTTTTATAATTGGGCGGTTTTATTCCGAAGGCTGGGACCTATTTGTTGAATTTCAGCATGGAATGTTCAGGGCGACGCTTAAATGATGCTTGCGCGTTGAGGGTGCTAATCTGGCGGGTAGATACTGGGATGTAGGCCTATTCGCAGAGTGTTCTAGATATTGTTTCTATCACCGTAGTAGGTTAGTTGCATAACGGGGATTAAACCTAATAAAGTGGAGAACGATAAGAAATTGCACCGGACCTATGTAGTATGGGATGCATAGAATCCGACAAGTATGGATTAGTAATCATCATGTGCATTTGTGCTTTTCTTGACTTGTATTATGCATACTTGTTTTCTGTTTTCTGACACTTGACACTTAGCCTAGTTTCAATTGATGATTTATGCTTCATTTATTGTTATTTCATGTTCCATCTGTTATTACTGTGTTAATATGTTTTACTTGTTGACTTATGATTTCATTCTTTATGTTTCTATTTAAGTTTGTATTTCCTTTGTATATCACTCACACCGTTATGGCTTACCCCTGTAGTTTTGGGGGTTAGAGATATCTCCAGCCTCATATTTTACAGGTAGGTACCATTAGCATGGAATTGGGAGCATGTGGTAGAATATTTAATGTTTATGCATATCTTTTAAAAGAAATGATTGTAAAGAGAAAGAATTGTAATTCAAAGTATTTAAATTGCGCTGTGCTTTGTAAAAGAGTTGATGTAATAAAAAGTTTTAATTTTCCCTATATTTAGATGCTATGTTTATGATTACAATTGAGGATGATTCTGGAATTTGTGCCACGTATTTTTAATTTTATTTAATGAAAATTTGGGGCGCTACACAAGTATTACACAACCACTCTTGATTTTTTTTATTTTTTATTTTGATTTGTTTTATGTTCATGTATGGTTAAAGTAGGGGAGATTTACATAAGTATTTAGAGAGTGGTTTTAGTAACTAACTACCCACTAACCCACTCACACACCCACTCCCCCTCACGCCAAAAATAACCGGTCAAACAAGTGCAAGTGCAGCCAATTTTTTGAGTATGGTGTGCAATGCACGTGTGCATGTGTGCACGTGCTTTGCACATTACTTATTTTATTTTCATCTGATTATTTTATTCCATTTTAAATTCTTATTTCTAATAAATACTTATATTAAACTTAGTATAATTAGTTTATATTAATGCTAGTGAAACCTTTTAGTGCACAAATTTTGTAATTAAAATAACATATTAGCACGTGCATTGAAGAAAAACACGTGTAGAAAAAATATTTAAAAAGAAATATTTCACGTAAAACTAGTTTAAAATAATAAAAATAAAAATAAACATACACACTTCATAAATTTTTATTTTGAAGAAGGAATCAACCAACACGGGCACCGCAAGCACGTGTGTTGCACGAATCAATACAAAATAAATTCGAGAGAATGAAAAACATTCATAAATAGTTAAAATAAAAAATACGTAGAACATTTATATTAATAATGTTACAGATGTCACACGTAACGATAAAATATATGTAGTCGACATGTGCATTGAAAGCACGTGTAATGCACATAAAAACATAAGGATTAGGATTAATATTTGAGTTGGCTCAAAATAGGATAAAAAATTAATTTTGAGAGGACGAAAAAATATATAAATGATCGAAGTTCAAAAATATGTAGGATATTTATATTAAAATACGTTACAAAAATTATCTGTAACGGTACAAAATATATGTGCATAACATACATGGAGCAAACTTGTCATAACTCAATTTGGCAGGTGTTACAGAAACCCCAAACCAAAATGACATATTCCAAGAAATATGCCAAAATGGAATCCCAAAATGGGGATGAGGATGTAGTTCCATTGGGGATGCTCTAGAAGCTTCTCTCTCTTTTTATTTTTTCTTCTATTAATTTTCATGTCAAACAAACAAAGAAAGAGCAAATAATATTTCAACATTTGAATTTGGTTTATTTTTCCTTACAACAAACAATGAAAGACAAAATAATAAAAAACACTCATTTTATTTTCACTATTTAAAATCGGATTACCAATTTTTGGTACTAGAAAACAAATGCCTTGTTTCGTTTTGGAATGGTTTAGTTATTATCTCCCTTAAATAAGATTCTATCCAAAGCCCGCACATGGATGCAGGGGTGTATCTGAGTTTTAGGGGGCCCTAAGCAAGTTTTAAAATGAGGCCCTTTGTAAGTTTACAAAATAAAAAATGAGAATTATTTAAATACAAACAAACTTTGAGCCTGGAGGACAAACTACTTAAATGAAATCAAATTTATATATATATATATATATCCTTCCAAAAAAAAAATTAATTGATAATGTACGCATTTTCCATAAAATGTATTATGGCAAAAAGAAACTCGGACAAACTCTAACAATAAAAACGAAATACATGATCTCAACTATTTTAAAAAGTCTTACTTGCTACATTTAAATCTTTAACATTGCATACAAAATCTATGTTCACCAAAGCAAGCTCATTGTTTGCATCCAAAATTTGCCTACAAAATAGAACACACAAAAAAAATTTATTTAAACATGACTCTTCTCACATTTTTAGAAGCAAAATCATTGGTTATGCTTTGATAGTCGAGCTTTCCTATTAGATCATGTTCAATTGATAACATGGCTAACCCATTTAACCTTTCTTGTGACATGGTTGACTGAAGATAAGTTTTGATCAACTTCAACTTTGAAAAACATCTTTCCGCTGATGCAACTGTAACTGGTACAGTTAGCAAAATTCTATAAGCTATCCACGTATTAGGAAAATCAATATTGCCATTTCTTTCTTTCATAAAACTTAGCACTTCAGTTGGTCTCTTTGCTTCATCTGGTAAGACTTCCTTTAAAATTTTCAACTCTAAAAATAAGTCTCTTCCATCCACATCTGAGACATCGCCTTGTTTCAAAAAGTTTTCAAGATTCAAACAATCACTCTTCAAACTACAATCACTTGCACAATTTAACTTCTTCAAATCAAACAGAAATCCAAATATCTTTTCATATATTTTAAATTGTTCAAACCTACTCCTTAGAGAAGAAAGAGCTTGATCTACAATAAATATGAAATAATTAACTCTAAAGGATTCTTCAGCTGATTGTATCACATCTTCACTAGGAGTTTCATCAAATTGTTTTTTCCTTTTAACTAACCGTTTTTCATAAAATATTGTCTCAATACCCATTTCATTTGCTATTTCTTTAGCTTCAATCATTGCTTCATCAAAGCCAGTTTCTCTATATTTTTCAAAAAATGAAATAAGCCCTTTTAATTCTTCTATGGAGACAATAATACTCATATCTTCACTTCGAAAAATTTTACTCACAGAGTTGATCGCAAATAATAAATTATACCAAATAATCATGCCAAATAAAAATTCAAAATTCTCCATTTCATTTTTGGCTAATGATGCAGCTTCACTAATTACTTTAGGATCATCATTAGAATTGGCTACATCAATTAAAGCAACTCTTATTTGTAAAGGTTGATATCTTATAGCTTTAACACTTTCAATACGACTCTCCCAACGTGTTTGTGATAATGGTTTAAGTGTTAGGCCTTTTACATTATCTTTAAAAATTTTCCAATGCTTTGTAGAAACTGAAAATAAACAATATATGCGTTGGATAATTCCAAAAAAAGATGTAGCTTTAACACAAGAGTTAGCCATATCACAAAGAGCAAGATTAAGACTATGACAACCGCATGGAGTGTAAAAGGCTCTAGAATTAATTTCAAGTAATCTTTTTTGTACACCTTTACGTTTTCCTTTCATATTAGATCCATTGTCATATCCTTATCCTCTAATATCATCAATATTAAGTTGATTACTCTCTAATTCACTTTCAAGCTCCTTAAAAAGGCCAAGACCCGATGAATCATGCACTTTCAAAAAACCTAAAAAAAACTCTTCTACTTTGATTGGATTTGAAGAAACATCCACACATCTTACAACTAGTGACATTTGTTCTTCATGGCTTATATCTGGAGTACAATCAAGTATTATTGAAAAATACTTCGCTTCCTTAATTTTCTTCAAAATTATATTTTTAATCTCATTCGCCAACATTTGAATTAATTCATTTTGAATACTAGGACCAAGATAATGATAATGGGTTTCACTTCTATTAATGCGCCTAAGATGTTCTTGCATTACAGGATCAAACTCACCGATCATTTCAATAAACTTAAAAAGTTTCCATTATTTCTTTGATAAAGTTTTTCAATGTGTCCATGAAATCCCGTATTATTTTTAGCAAGAGTATTCACAAGGGCAATTATCCTCACTAATACTTGCCTCCAATGTTCCCTCTCTTTGTTAATCTCTTCTTCCACGCTTTTATCAATTGTTTGATTTTTTTTCAATCTAACTTCTAATTCAAGCTATTTACTTAAACAAGCAAAATGATCACTACTAGTTTCATGTTCTTGAAGTCTTTGACCAAGATTTCTCCAAACATTATATCCTTCAGAAACCAAATTAGAGACATTTGCACTACAACAAAATGACTTTTCCTCGGCGATTTTACCCTAGCGTTTGGGTAGAAATGCCGGGGTAGAACCAAGATAAGGAAAATGAAGAAAAATACATTCCCCTATTCTGGCATTTCTTTAAAATGCCGGTGTATATGTGTGCATTTTTATCCCCTAAGCCCCCTTCGATCTATCTCTCTCTCTCACTCACTCAACCCACGCTTCTTTCTAATTTTGCTCTCTTCTGCGCGCTGAAGAACCCAAACCCCCCCGGCCGTCGTGGACCCCCGACCATCGTCGTCACCTGCCCTCCATCGCCGTACCCCCCGTCCCCCATCCCCACGTCGCCTAGCCCCTCTCTCTCTCTCACAAACCCTAGCCCAAATCGTGTTGCCCCTTACCTTCCTATCCCCACGTCTCTCTCATGAACCCTAGCCCCGACCACGCCCCCCCACGTCGTCATTTCAGTCACTTTCGCCGTTCCCGCGCCGTCTCTCCGATGACCATCATCTTCCTCCATCTTGAAAAGCCTAGGTATGAATTTGAGAATTTGGGAATTTGGGAATTTGTTAATTTGTGAAGTAGAGAATTTAGGAATTTAGAGAATTTGAGAATTTGGTTAGTAAAGAATTTGAGAATTTGAGAATTTGGGAAGTAAAGAATTTGAGAATTTAAGAATGTGTTGATTTGTGAAGTATAGAATTTGAGAATTCTGGGTATCTATAATGAGGAAGGATAAGAAGAATAGATTGATGGTTGGGACAAATTGGATGCCATTTTTGGTCGATTGGGTGTTAGGGATGTATGCTGAAGTGCAAAAAACTATGGGGTTGACATCTTCAATCTTCGGATAATGGGTGTACTGTAGGTAATTTTAATCTGTTTTTAAGTCATTATAATATGTGAAGGATTTTCTTAAAAGGAATGCAATTGTTACTAAGGGAATGGCTTCTTATGTCCCTCCAGTGCTTCTTCGTCTGGAAGGAGTGTGTAGTGAAAACTTGTGTGATGCTATTATGCATAGGTCACATATGTTAGGTTGATTCTTCCGTTATGATATCTATATGGTATCTTTATAGTTTCTTCACTCATGTATGTATATGCAAATGTTTGTTGGTGTGGGATGCTATTAAGCATAGGTCACATATGTAGGTTGATTCTTAAGGAGTTACGAAATCTCCATAATTCTGGCATTTGTTACTTGGCTCTTAATTGCCATCTCCTCTGTTGTTATGTTCTGGCCTATGCTTGATATCCCACAAATTGTATACTTTCTATTTGTGTGCATGGCTACTCCATCCAGTGAACAAAACTATGTTCACTTTTAACGTTTTTGGGTCCTTTGACATTACAATGAAAGTTCATTAGAGTTATCTAAATGGAAAATAATTTAGAGGTGTAAATGGATTCTTACTCCAATTCAAATGCTCATTGTATCTGTTAAATTGGATTTAGTTATGAGTCCTTCGATATATATGAGTCCTTCTTTCATATTATTTATGAAGTAGTGATGATTTTTAATTTGCTTTTGGGGGCCTCCAGCTTTGATCTTCATATTCAGGTTTAGATTGAAGAAAATGTTCTTCAGTTTGGGTTCTTTGTAGTATGTGCTTCATTTTTTTCAAATGAACTGATATGAAATGAACTGAACTCGCAAATGATAATGGGTGCTTCTTTGTAGTATGTGCTTCTTTGTAGTATGTGAAGGATATATGATCCAATAGTTAATGAAATGAACTCTCAAATTCTCTCACTGCATAGTGTGTGCTTGTTTGAAGTTTGGTTGAATGCCAACATGCAAGGTATTTATAGCCTTCAGAATAAACTGGAATTATTATGCATTTGGAGATGGGTTAGTTGCTTTTTTGTCAGAATTTGAAGATGAGATGGATCATGTATCTGAAGTTGCACACTATGATTTTTTAAGGAGCGACTAGTGATGGAAATTTTTTTATCTAAACTTTATATAGAATTATATCATGATGTCTACATGTGTATCAGTTTCTCACGTAATGTTCATTCTTGTTGCTTGGGTTTGAAAATGAGATTGTTCTTTGTCGTATGGTTTTAAGTGATGATGAGATGGATTATGTAACTAAAGTTGCATACTATGATTTACTGAGGAGTGACTAGTAATGAAATAATCCTGTTTGAACTTATGTTGTGGTTTCAATTGACAGTTATCTCATGAGTATTATAAAAGTATAAGTTTCATTTCAGTTAGTAGCATTTTTGCCTGAATTTGACAGTGAAAGTATTCTTTTTCACTCTTTGTAATTCAATAATTTGAACTCCATATTCTGGTTTTGATTGTAAGAGTACTGCATGTTTTTTTTTAAAAAAAATTAATTTTTTAAAAAAAATTTATATACCTACACCGGCGTTTTTACAAACACCGGTGTAGAATGATTATAAGGGAAGAAGAGGGCATTCTTGAATAGGCTCTACACCGGTGTTTTTACGACCGCCAGTATATCTCACGAAAACACCGGCATTCGTAAAAAATGCCGGTGTAGATCCCCCCTTTTCTGCGATGCCTTCTTCGGCGGCATTAGCACCGACGATTTTAAAAACACCGGTGAATATCAGAAAAAACGCCGGTGTATCCGTTGTGCGTTGTAGTGTTTGTTGCGTAAACAATTTACAACCAAAGCAAAATACTTTGTCTAAGGAATTTGAATATACCAACCAAACTCTATCTTGTTTCTCTCAGTTTTGTAATTATCTAATATAGTATGAGCAAGATAAATGTCTATTGAAATCATTTAGAGGAAAGTTGATATCATTAACTCTAATTGGACCTTTTAATACCAATAAGTCTCTAAAATCTTGATTAACAATCCCCCATTTTCCTGGATCATAATTTAAAGGTTCATACTCTTTGTGTACATATTCATTATCTTCAATTTCATTTACCAGTTTATTTACTTGGTTACCTTCTTCATTTTCCAAATTTTCAAGTCTATCATCATTATTATGCTCTTCATTCACTACATGTTCAAATTTCTCATCAATTGATTCATTTATATGTTCCTTATCAACCAAACCTTGAGGTTCAACATTTTCACTAGCCAAATTAGTTTGTTTAGTATTTTTAAAAAAATTGTCCATTGCACCTTTTTTAGATTTGGTAAATTCTTCAATTCTTTGTTTTTTTTCTTTTTTCATGTCCGGAATCATATTTTCTAGGAGGCATAATTAAAATATTAAATTAACAATACAAAATTTAAGTAACAATAAGGAACAATAGTACCTAATTGTTGTAGCTTCGAAATTTCCCTTTTTCTTGAAATCTTCAATAATTTTCTCCAATTTCAGTCCCAAATTAGGAAATGAATACTCCTTCTCCAAATGATATCTGAAATTATAAAATAAAAATACTAAATTAATAATGTAATTATTTCTTTACATAATCTCAATAGTAAAGTAATAACTCAACAGTAAATTAACAACTCAACAGTACAATTAATTTAAATTTTTTAAAAATAATTGCATTAATTTAATAACTCAACTCTAAAGTTATTACTTATTACTAAACAAACTGTCAATATCTTAACTCATTGAGTGATTAATTTAGTATATTAGTTACTAATAACAACACCAAGACCACCACAGATGTCAGATGAACTGATTAATTTAGTATTTTAGTTACTAATAACTTTACCAGGACCACCACGGCACCACCACCAGTGGTGAATCTGGTGATAACTGAAAAATGAAAATAAAAACAAGAAGAGAAGATGTAGCAAAATTAAAATTACCTAGCACTGTCGCTAAGCGAACTCGCACAATCTGACAGTCGCAGGGCCAGGGAGAGATCAGAGATGGCGATGTCGTGACGGGCAACGCGCGACGCGGCGAGATGGATTCCGATTGAGTAATTTCTGGCTCTGGTAGTTGTCTAGATTAAGAAGATTTCAATAATCAAGAATCAAGATGAAGAACATACTACAGTATAATGCAAAAGATGAAAAGAAAAGTTTGAACTTGGGAGTTGATTGAGATGGAGAGAAACCAGGAGAATCAAGAATGTAAAACGTCCAATAAGGGAAGATGGTGCGACGGTTGGGTTGCCTTTCTTTTCTTTTCTTTTTTTCATTTTATTTAAATAACAGTGAATAATATTTTTTTAAATGGGGCCCTAAAAGATTTGGGGGCCCAAAGTAGCCGCTTGGGCTGCTTGGGCCCAGATCCGCCCATGCCTGGATGTTAGAAATATTATCTTAGTTAATAACTTACTCACAAAAATTTGATTTAAATCTTAGTTAGCTATCTCCTTATTAATTAGTAACTAGTATTTTTCACGAACGATGCACGTTTTGATAAGAATTGGAGGATTTCCACATGCGATTTATGTGTTAAGAAATAGGTTTTAGTTGGACGTGCATTGCATGTAATTGGGAAAAATATTTTGAAAGAAAAGCTACAATTTGTACGTACAATGCATGTGTTTATAAGTATAATTTGAGTTGTACGTGCAACATGTGTGTATGTTATGTTAGTGCTAAAAAAACATTATAAAATTAATTTGCACGTGCATTGCGCGTATTAAATAGGTGGAATTTTTTTATTTGTTTGTTTTTGTTGTAATTAATGGGAGAGTTTGAGTTACACGTGCAACGCACGGGTTTGTATGTTGCCAGATGACGACCCCAACTCTTCCATTATAATATTAGAGATTAGAGATTAGAGATAACAAACCTATGTGTTCTGGAATGTAGCACCACGTGGGAACCTTGGTGAAACTAGGATTTCCGAGTGGGTTCTTTGCCATATAGTCCTTGCAGACAGCAAATTTTTTGCACTCAACTCCTTTTTACCGATAAGTTACTTTTAAGTCCTCTCATTCATTTTTATGTTTTGGACTCTATCTCAACTAACAACACCAACCTTACATTCAAGGCACGCGAATGATTCTTAATATGGATATCACTATATGAATATGACTCATGACCAAAAATGGCTAAAGCAGGGCATCTACAACGGCGTAGTGATGGCTAGACCCAAGTCGTCACTAGCTTTTATGGCCCATCTTTGTGATGGCTCGACCCAATTCGTCACTAGCTTTTATTCCCCCCACACCTCAAACGAAAGACCCCCCCTTTTGGGTGGAGTTCCATTCGATCCAAATATGTTGGCCTGCACCATAGCTGAATGTAGGTGATTTCAATAAAACGAGATTTGCCTTCAAGCATAGGGTCAGAAGAAGCACCGATGTGGAGCAAGAGGAGTCATTGCAAACGATAGCTTTTTTGGACCTAATTAATCCCACTATCGGATAGACTGTTTATATGGTCGAACATTCAAGAATTGCGGATTCTTGCAAACTATACCGTATACTAGTTTCCATGACTTGGGAAGCCAAATTCCCACTTCTCTCTGCTAGATCGCTACTAGAACCAACATCTGACCATGTCCCAGTCCTCTTATCTACCGGTGGAACCGCACAACGTGGCCCACGCTAATTCCTGTTCGAGAAGGCATGGCTAGAGATCGAGGATTCCACTATTTGGTTAGGGGAAATTGGGATTTTCCCACCAGAGAGACTCAAGTGGCGGCCATCTGGTGCGAAAAGATTAAGCGTCTACTAGCTAGACTTATAGCTTGAAATCGTCAATGCTCTGCATCCATTTGGAGAGTCAATGATATCCAACTAGAGGACAATGACAATATTGAATGGACTAAAGAAATCTGAGACCTTACCCAAGAGAAAAGAACCCAGCTGCTAGACTCCAAAGATGAAATAGCAAGAATCTACAAACTTCAGGAAATCAAGTGGCAACATCACTCTAGAATACAATGGTTGAAAGAGCGTGACGCAAACACAGCCTTTTCCACCGCACAACACGTGCTAATTGGAGAGTGAACCTCATCAATCCATTGACATGGGCGCAGGGATCCTCCAGGAGGAGGGACCCATTAGAAACGCTCTCCAGGAATATTACAAACAACTCTTTGGTAGAAACCGTGAATTTCGTATCCCCCTACAAAATGATTGCTGGCTAGAGACACCAGATGATTTAGCTAATGATCTACATTGGCTGGACGACCCATTCCAAATGGAGGGAGAGAAAAAAGCCATATCACATTTGGGCAATGAGAAATCACCGGGATGAGATAGTTTCCCTATTATGTTTTGCCACATATTTTGGGATGATATCAAGGATGACCTGATGGTGGTCATTAGTGAATTCCATAATCACCAGCTAAAACTGGGTCCTAAACTATGCGGAGGTAGTGTTCATTCCAAAAAGACACGAATCCCAGAAGGTGGGAGACTTTCATCTGATCAGTTTGCTTAACTTTTCATTAAAGATCATCACCAAAATTTTGACAACAAGGCTTGAGATCGAGAGACTTATCGAAAAGGAACAAACATGCTTCATCAAAGGAAGGTCATCGACTGTGTTGCCAAAACAAAGGAAACAATTTATAACTGCCATTCCACAAACTCCAAGAACTACCTTTTGAAGATAGACTTCGAAAAGGCGTATGACACAGTTGAATGAGACTATAACACTGAGGATCTTAAGAGTATGGGCTTTAGGGCAAGATGGATTCATTGGATCCATACATGCTTCAACACAAGCAACACTTCCATCATGATCAAGGGGTTTGCAGGGAACCTTTTCTCTTGCAAGTGCGTGCTATGACAGGGTGACCCTTTCTTTCCACTCCTCTTCACCGTGGTAGCAGATGTCTTACGAGGGATGACCAGGAACTGCAACAGTATGGGATGGATAACGCCAGTGGGCCAATGCAGGACCAGGCCTTGTTGCTCCATCCTGTAATACACAGATGATACCCTACTATTCGGTAATATGGTTTTAGAGGAAACGATCAACTTTGACGAGATCTTGTACTGCTTCAAACTTTGGTCAGGGTTGCGTCTCAACTTTCAAAAGAGCAGTATCATCCCCATAGCTTTATCAGACAAGCAGGTAAGAGACCATGCAGCTACAATAAATTGAAACATGTACCACTAAGAACTGGCAAACTGAAGAAATCCTATCATTTGGCTCCCAATCGTGAACTATGTAGAAGCTCGATTTGCGAGATGGAAGAGAAAATCATTACAATTAGGTGGTAGATTCATTCTCATAAACATCGTGCTATCAAGTCTATCGACATATTATATGTCCTTTTATGAGATACCACGGTGGGTGGTCTAGAGGATTGATAGAGTTCATAAGCGATTTCTCTGGAAAGATGCTTACCAGTCCGGAAGGGTCTACTATCTCATACGATGGGACAAGGTATGCTTGCAACGAGTATATGGAGGGTGAGGTATCAGTGACCTCAAGGACATGAACTTAGCCCCACTTGCCAAATGGTGGTGGAAGATATACCATTTTAATCATGAGAGCTTGTAGGATTCGATACAAAAGGAACTAGATTGGGAGGGCTTCGAGTTGGACCTAGGATGTACATCTACATTTATAGAAAATAGTTAGTCAATGAGATTTTGGTGAGATAGGTGGTGTGGAGGTCAACCTCTAAAGTACTCACAGACCTTTATGCTAATGCCTGCACCCACACTTGTAGGTGGCCAAGGTCTGAAAAAGAGGTGACTGTAACCCCATTCCAAACACTAAACTATCACAACAACTAATCTCGAGGGCAGAGTAATTGAGACAACATATTCATGCTTCAGGTATAAGATGCACATCTGGTCCAGATAGCCGAGCCTGGTTGTTGGAAAAGAAGGGACACTTGTCAGTCTGGCCAGTCTACTCCAAAATCCACTTTCATGGATGTAGACCTCCTTGGGCGGTGACAATTTGGAAAGTGAAGGCCCCCCTAAAAGTCTGTGTCTTCTTTTGGCCAATCTTTAGTGATGCGATCCTCACTCGCGATAACTTGGCCAAGAGACAACCAAACATTGTGACTACCTGTGGCTTTTGCATTGCACACATGAAAATGATGAATCACCTATTCATCAAATGCCCAAGAAGCAAAGCTGTGTTGCAAGAGATCCTTCGAGCTCTTGGGGCATACAATTACCTTATAACCTATGACGACCTGTGGATAGGTAACACCTTTGCTAGAAATAGGCATAACATGAAAAAAGCGTGGTACATAACAATTTCCGCAACAACCTGGGCGCTCTGGATAGACAGAAGCAATCTCTATTTTCATGGCACTTGTACTACTTCCATCCATGGCAAACTCATTCATATCATGCACTTGATTTTCTTTTGGGACGAGGGGGCCACTACAACGGCCAGGGAGTGCATCAATGGTCCATTACCACAACAGACTTATGATAATGAGGATATCGAGATATGCCTTACCATCAGATATAGCTACCAACCAGAGCTGTTGGGGGTTTTGTTTTACTATACTTTGCATCTTTTAGTTTGCTTCATTTTTCTTAGCTTATTAGAGCATCCATAATGGTATTTCTCAAATATGAGGATATGGCAAAATAGCATATAACAAAAATCGCAATTTGCTGTAGTCGTGATTTGCTATAATTTGATAAAGACGGTACATCTTATTTCGTCTGTTTTTTTACAGTTAATTAACTAATGATTAGTTATTAAAATAGGTTAATTAAATAAATTAAACAATAAAATATATACTACGTTACTTAATTATAACACCAACCTACTATTTAACCTAGGCTAAACTAACCAAATGGGCTGGAACAGCCAAAAATGGCTTCAAACGGGACAACCTATCCGTTGTCCCGTTTGACGATTAACGGTATTTTTTTTTTATCAGACGGTACAATGTTGTACCGTCTGACTTAAAAAAAAGGGGTCAGACGAAACAAAATGTTTCGTTTGATCCCATTAAAAAAAAGGGGGACGGAACAACATGTTCCGTCCCCTATAATTTGAGAATCGTCAAATTCGTTTCTCAAATATGAGAACCGGCTGTAGCTTTTTTGCCAAAATATGGTAAAAAAGCAAACGACTGCAGCCGCTTATTTCTCATAAAATGAGAAAATGGCAAAAAAAGCAAACGACTGTGGATGCTCTTACCTCCTATGGTTGTTGGAGGCTATTAGCACTGTACTCTCTTTGTTGCTTTTCCCTATTCTGTTAGGTTTGCTTCATTATTCTTTTTTTAATGAAACAAGGTGACCATACTCTACATTTTCCTTAATAATAATAATAATAATAATAATAATAATAATAATTAAAAAAAAAACCAAATCTTCCAAAATAGCACCCTCATTTAGCAGCAATATATTTCGCCGATCCCTCTTTCTCATTTTCTTCTTTCAACGATCCGCCAGCCCCCATTTCTCATTCTGTTCTTTTTTCTTCTTGCTAATACAGTATACTAGTATATCCCCTGTGCAAACTTGCACAGACTTTAAAAAAATATTTACTATGTAATGAAGATGGGAGTTTTTTTTTCATCTTCTTTGTGTGCATTCAAAGAATAATAAAAAAATTTCAGTGTAAAAACACTTAATTTTCTTTTGCGAAAACACTTAATATTTTTCATCTAGAAGAAAAAAAAATTAATATTTTCCAATTTCGAATTAGAATCTGGAGCAGACTCACATATATAAAACCTAAATCCACTATGACAGTCCTGTTAAAGACATTTTCATGATAATTTCATATCCCTTCAATAATTTTTGGACGATTTGTTATAGTGCAATAAAAGTTTAAAAGAATGATTGCCTTTAAATTAGACAATTTAATGAAAGAGAACTTGTTTATTCAATCACAATTTCAGAATATATAAGGAAATCATGAATTTCCCTACAAATGACCCATCCCCAAAGCCAAATGCTTTTCCTTGGTAGATAACTTCAGCCTCTCAGTACCTCTACTCCAGCAAGAGCTAATGTTTTGGGAGTACAAGAGAGGTTGAGCTTGGTCATGGAGAATTTAACAATATTTCAGTGAGGACTAAACGAAGTCACCAACCACAAATTGATATCTATCAAGCTCATTTTTGGATTTTGATAAGTATTAGTATAATGCACGTGTGATGCACGCCTACAAAAAATAAAGTCATCAAATTAAACAAATTTCCCATAAGAAAAGATATAGTAAATCTTGTAAATCTTTTCTTATGGGCAATTCATTTAATTTGACGAGTTTACATTTTGTAGGCGTGCATCGCAGGAAGTGCAACATATAGCTATAACAATGAAACGCAAATAAAATACCCCATATAAGCTATTCAACACACCCAAAGAAGAGTAGCATGCCATTACACACTATCCCACCGTCCATTCACCCAATTAACAGTATAGTAACCCCCTGTAATCCATCATTGCTCTCACACAGATAAATACATACAAAAGCACAAAAGCCATAACCGAACGCATAAACTTGCATTCCATATGCAATTCAAATTTGCACCCATCCACACATACTGGCCTAGACTTGCAATTAAAGCAAACAGCAGGAGTTAACAGTTAAACTGGACATATTTTGTTTAAACAGGCACACAATACCAAGAAGCAAATTGCACTAACCACTAAATGGGTGATAAACCATGTACGGAAAACAGGAAAGAAATGAAAAATACGAAATATGCCTCTTGTGTCTTGCTCCTTCATCTCTTCTTCAACAGTGCAAGCATTCAGAGCAGTAGACATATTCACTTCACAGCATACATCACTGCGTTGTTCATATTGGAAGTGATTACTCCAATGCATGGCCGAAGTAGGAGTCTCAACATCATCAAAGTCGTCAGCGTGGATTTCCGAGCTAGGGTGATTACCATAAGGGTGCTTCAATTGCTAGTTGTGAGATTGGTTGAATATCTGTGTTTTAAGAAATCGCAAATAAGTTGGTTCTTTCTCAGAATTTTTTTCACATAGAATAAAGTGAGGTAGCCTGCATACTTTGGACTTGGACAGTGTTGTATAACTGACCACTGTGCTCATGCAAGCTGTCAAAATTTTGGTATGCCTCATGGACCATCTCCTGCACATAATCCTGTTCACAGAAAAATCTTAGCATCAAAACTATGCTAATATCTAGAAATCAATACCTTTACTAACATTTTTCGAATGGAGCCTTACCTTCTGAGCTTTGTTGAGTTGTTGCAGTGAAATTGTCACGCAATCAATTGCCATACTTGTGAGTTCACAGATATTGTTCACAAAGATAGTGAACTGGTTTTTGTGAAGTGCATAGACCCTTTCACCGACAACGCATGTCCTTGCATGCTCAATTGTTGCTTCGCACACTCTATCTGTTCCTCCCAATATCTGTATACATACATACATACATATAGTTAATTCAGAAATATTTGGAGGAATTGTTTCTTAATGTAAAATATTTAATCTTCAATTTTTTTTACTCAAAAAAAATTGTAGTATTACAGATAGGAAGGGGTTTTGCTTATTTACATTTCAGAGTTGGAGAGGATTGACAGCCCATAGCTTCAGGAAATCGTGGACGGTATAAATGCCATAGAATGAGAGCCTAGAGTGGAATCTACCATCCTTGCCAATGTTCTTTAACCTCCAGACTTGGTCGGTGAGAACAGGTGGGAAGTACTTCTTGTACACTGCAAGAATCAATTTAAATTTGTGGTTTCATTATAACTGTAGTATATAATACAGTAGATGTCCTTTTTTTCAATTCTTTGCCTTGATGACATACTCAGTTTGATTTTCTGAGTTCAGTCTCAAAATGATAAGCAAGTTCTATCAAATGGCATTAGTATGGCATTCTAAAATGTCTGATCCGAGAGAGAGTGGTGGTCTTATTTTACCACATTCCAAATTCATAGTTCCACAATGAGGACAATGATAAAATTTAGACATATTTTTCTCATGCATCAAGTTATTGAAAGGAATGATTCTTCCACACACCTCTGAGCAATAGATATAAGAAAAAAATAAATTTCAATCCTATATATGCATTTATTTTTCACACAAATATGTCGATATATTCATTCTTAATCATCAGAGGCTATTGATTTATTTTGCACCTAATTTCCTGCTTAGAACAAATAATGTGATCATTGACTGTGTCAAAAAATAGGCTGGAAGTAATATACAAAGGAATGAATTCAGTTTTTGTAGAAACCATAAGGAATTCTTATCCTTTCATATATCCTTCAAGAGCCAAACAGAACAAGTAAACTCAAGTCTCTGAATAAAGAAAAACTACATTTCAGTGATCATAACTGGCCAATATGAGCAATAAGTTATCGTACATTGAAAGATGGAGTGATATTGAACCCAAATTCTTTGTTCCTCCATTAACCACACATATATCTTGTTGTAGCATTAAACATATATTTTTGACATGAGATACAACTACAAATTTGTTTTCTATCCTGCAAAGAAATCAACAATATATAAAGTGAACACTTTGATTCTTTTTATAGAATGATTTTAGGAATACACCACAAAACTTCATGCTAATATGTAAACTTATACTAACTAATTGAAGCAAATAATTTTCCTCCTTCCATTCCACATTCTGCAATAAATAACTTAAATCCATCTTATAGCAGAATTGCAAATGGAAAAAAACTTATACCTATTAAAGAGAAAATGTGAAAGGAGTTTTAAGTGTACTACAAAGGTCTCATAACTCTTTCATTCCCTTTGTAAAATATCAAAATCAATTCTTGAGTAGAGGTAAGCCCCCACCCACTATATAGAAGAATCGCAAATGAAAATAAACCATCATGCATGCAATCAAAAGGTGTCCAAATCAAAATTATCGTAGCGAAAAGGCATGAAATCAAACTAACCTGCGTGGGAGACTGCGTTGGCGAGTAGCATACGGCGACGGTGAGGTTGATGGTCAGCTGCGATAGAGGAGAGCTCGGTAGAATTTGGGAGAGGAAGATTGAGTGGACGTGAGGGGATTTGGGGGTAGAGGAAGTGTTTTTTTTTTCTATTCTTTTCTTTTGTCTTGTGTTAATTAAAATATACTAAAGCTCAAGTATAGTAGATGAATATGACAGCTTCTGCAAACACACATAAACACCAGCCAACTCGTAAGTTAATGAAGACTACAACTTCCACATAGTAAAATTCTGATTAAAAGAAGAACTAAATAAACCTTCAACATTATATTCACATAAGAAAAACTGTAAGACGAGATAAAAACTACATATATATTGAACACACAAACCTGCAAAAATACACCAAAAAGCGAAGATAGAACATTATCAAAGAACACTAAAACAGGAGAATAGGCATTTTGCATAATCTTTGTAAGACTTAAGGCAAAAGGAGCTCTTATCAGTACATATACCAAGTTTTTTTTAGATTTGTAATTGAAAGATCCTATGATTGTCAAATACATTAGTGTAACATTCATATGTCATTTTGAAATCTTAGTGTCCTATTACAACCTTTTTAGAACCTTATTTTTGGCAAACAATGACATCCTGATGAGTTCAAGGTGTTATTTTGTGGGGAATTAAAACTTACATTGCAAATTATGATTTTGGGGTGTGTGTGTGTGGGGGGGGGGGGGGGGGGGGGGGGGAGCACAAAATGCCCATGTTTATTTGCTTCCCCAAAAAACACAATGCCAACTTTTAGAACTCTGGGTGTAAGTCCTCAAAAATAAAGTCAAAGGGAGATATTTGTTTCTCAAAACTTCAAGAGAAATCCATATTTTAAGCAAAATGACAATACCTTTACTGTGGTATGGGGTATGGAAGAACTGCAAATAGCAAAAGGTAGTATCCGAGGACAAAGACCTCAAACAACCTGCAAAAATACACCAAAAACCAAAGATTGAACATTATCAAAGAACTCTAAAACAGGAAAATAGGCATTTTGCATTATCTTTGTAAGAATTAAGGCAAAAGGAGCTCTTATCAGTACATACACCAGTTTTTTTAGATCTGTAATTGAAAGATCCTATGATTGTCAAATACATTAGTGTAACATTCATATGTCATTTTAAAATCTTAGTCCTATTCCAACCTTTTTAGAACCTTTTTTTTGACAAATAATGACATCCAGATAAGTTCAAGGTGTTATTTTGTGGGAATCAAAACTTACATTTGCAAATTATGATTTGTGTGTGTGTGTGGAGGGAGGGGGGGATGCGGCACAAAATGGCCATGTTTATTTGCTCCTCCAAAAAACACAATGCCAACTTTTAGAACTCTGGGTGTAAGTCCTCAAAAATAAAGTCAAAGGGAGATATTTGTTTCTCATAACTTCAAGGGAAATCCATACTTTAAGCAAAATGACAATACCTTTAGTGTGGTATGGGGCAGGGAAGAACTGCAAATAGCAAAAGGTAGTATCTCAGGACCAAGACCTCAAAACAACCTGCAAAAATACACCAACAACAACTAAGGAAACATCATCTGAGAGGAAAAAAAGAAGGCCACAAATCATATAGATATGAAACAATATTTAGGAATACCCTTTGACATGAAACAATGTTTATTATCTACACCATTAACCTAATATACAAATAAAAAAATTGCAGAATGTCTCTATATTTAACTAATTATCCACATATCCCCAACATTCAACAAAACATCATACTCTATTTGCTTACTACTTCAAAAATAAATTAAAAATGTAATAAGAGAAACTTGCGCTAGCTTCGCTTCTTACCATGAAAACATCTAGCTTCGCTTTTTACTAAGAAAATACTACCATTAACCTAATATAAAAATCAAATAAATTGTAGAATGTCTCCATCTTCAACTAATTCTTGACCAATCCCCATCCTTCAACAAAACATCATAGTCTATTTGCTTAGTGCTTCAAAAATCAAAACAAATGAAAGAAACTTGGGCTAGCTTCGCTTCTTACCAAGAAAACTTCTAGCTTTGCTTCTTACTAAGAAAACAACGATCGTCTCCAACTCCACCCAAAGCATAAAAGCTGCCTGCGCTTTCTCCACCGTCTTAGGCCTTCTCGTTAAGCATTTCGCAACGACTGCATCACACACCTCTTTCGCATACCTAAACATCACAAAATTTAAAAATGAATAGCAAAAAAGTCTCCAAAATACAAAATGCAGATGCATCAAAAATTGTGCAAATCACCCTACCTTCTAGCATCCAAATATCCCGCCTTCAAGAACACATCAATGCATCCAACGCCTTCTCCTACACCGGCACATTCAAATCTGCCACCATTTTATGAAACAACTCTAAAATCATTAAAATTAACATCAAATCAAACACACAAAAATCGCAGATCGAGCCAATCAAGGTTCGAATCAAATAGATCATGATCGTTACCAAAGTCTCTGAGCCTCAGATCCTTCAGATCTATGATAGAATTGCAGAGGGCGATGAGATCAATTTATAGAGATCAGGATCGTTACACAGTCATTAATGTTCTAGTTCTGTCAACACATGTGCCCATACCACATCCAGGTTTCTTCCTATTGGTTAAATTCTTCATAAATTAAAGGTTAATGAGACAACGTCAAGAATTGCTTTTAACAATGATGGATCAAAATCATATAAAATGAAGGTCGTACATCTTCATCAAGTGTTCAACGCCTTTTTTGACAGTCGAAGCAAATTTTTCGGTATCTTCAACATCCATCTCCTGGCTCTCCATGTGCACCTTAATTTCTATTATTTTTTTTAAAAATCAAATAAAGTGAAGAAAGGCGATTTTCAGTTTTTCCTCATAAACTTTAAATAGTACTATATTTGACAACTAAGTAAAAGGGTCAACAAATTTAAATTGAAGTTCACTATAATCACCTTTCATGGGAGAAGCCTTTGTTGCATGTTTAGACTCATCATTTGCAGCCTGAGATAAGATGAGACTATTAATACAACAACATAATTTAAGAAAATATAGTTAGAACGGTGAATGCGACACTTAACAATTATTACAGACTGAGATATAATTATGGGTATTTACTGCCAATATACTACAAAACATATCCTTCAGTCTCCATATTTATATATCAATAGTAAAATTGTAAAAGCATGTTCAAAGCAGTACTCCATCATCTTATCCTAGTTTGTATGAGTTGTTCATTTAGAACAGTTTGTTTACCGATTATCAACTTCTAATAGACAAAACTACTTAACATCATCAAATTGATTCATACCTTAAGCTTGCCCAATTGTTCATTTATTCTCTCAATTTCCTTCTCAATTTCTGCAACCTGAAATATGCAAAGTACTAAAAATGTTTAAATAGATATTGAAGACAATCTATCAGACATTTCTAGCTAGGTATATCCTAATCTGACTGTCAAAAGAAATAAATATGCTTTGTTTTATTTATCATATTCACTTAAACATAGTAATGGTATGCGTGTTTAATGAATTAGTAATTGTTTACATAATACAAATTTGTCTCAGTTCATGGTTTCCTTAGCCATGGATATGAATTTGATTACTGGTTGTTAATTTATGTACATTGTGGTCAAACCATTCAAGCTTGGATCTCTTGAAGGTGAAGACGGGCCCATTGATGGGTACAGAAGAGAAGCTACCTGACTCAGCTGGATAACGCCCTTTCATCCTCTCAAACAATTCCTTCACAAATAAAACCTAAGAACCCGTAGATGCACAAATCGTACCCCAAATCGATCAATAGTGACTTACTTGTGTGCGTGGCGAGCGGCATACGGTGACGGCGAGTTTAGCGGCTGGCTGCGAGAGAGGGGAGTTTCGATAAACCCTAGATTAAATCGTAGCGAAAAGGCGTGAAATCAAACTAACCTTCGTGGGAGACTGCGTTGGCGAGCAGCATATGGCGACGGTGAGGTTGATGGTCAGCTGTGATAGAGGAGAGCTCGGTAGAATTTGGGAGAGGAAGATTGAGCGGATGTGAGGGGATTTGGGGGTAGAGGAAGCGTTTTTTTTTCTATTCTTTTCTTTTGTCTTGTGTTAATTAAAATATGTAGTTTGCACATGTTAAGGTGACTGTGAGTTTCTACTTTTGCTCTCTTGAAATAGAGAAAGGAGAGATGGGGTAGACCTATTAGTTTAAGATATATATAAATAAATTCCATCCACCCTTATTCCAAGTCACTACCTTCAACTCTCCCACTCTCATCGGACCTCCCACTTTTTTACCTCTCTCCCACTTCTCGTATTATTTGTGATTCATAATGGACCATTCATCAGGAGTATCGTCTCCGAAGACGTTTGATTGAGATTTTATCAGTTCTGGTGGAGACTTCCGAGGGGATTACAGCTTAACCAGGTAGGTAAGTGTATGTACCATGAGTATCGGCCCATCAGAGACTTTTGATTGGAATTTTATAGGCTTTAGGGAGATGTTTCTAGAGATATTTGGACTCACAGGTTTTGGACCAATCGAATTTAGCATGGTTCATGTTGGATAAGACCAACATGGTTACTATTTCGAACCATTGGCTATAATGCTTTCTTTGAATTATTGAAACAATGAGATATTGTTTTATCGACACTTTGTAAATCATCGAAACTGTTGATATTACATTGTTTTATCGAATTTTTGAACCACCGAAACTATTGATATAATACTGTTTTTATCGACATTTTGTGCTTCATCGGAGTTACTGGTATTATATTTGTCTTATAAAACTTTATGAATTCTTTAAACTGTTGATATTGCATTGTTTAACGACATTGTGATTTTTCAAAGTCGATGGGATTGAATTATTTCATTGATACTTTGTGAAATATGGAGACTTGATCTTTCATTGTCTTTTTGACACTTTGTGAGTATTTGATTACATTGTCTTATCGAATACTGTGTATGATGAACTGTTGAAACTACAGATATTGCATCATTTTATGGAACCACCTTATGAACAACATTATATGAGTCTAATTTTATACGATACTAGCAATCTGCAAGTGCAATGCATATCAATTTTTTTCTTACGCTTCTACTTTTTAGTTTAAAAAATAAAATAAAATAAAGATTACAATGTAGTTTGGTATTGAACATGATCTCCCTTTACCTACTACAACTCAGTGGTTAGTCTTTACAAATTACTTATAGTGGCACAAACTTTTATTTTATATGAATAACACTTTCATAAATAATTATGTTGTAAATAAATTTGAACTTTGAAGGTATTATGGCAACTGACAATAACCAAGTAAATAGATGGTTAATATAACTCCCACTTAAAAATGTATGATTGAGATTGGATCAATCAAGTTGGTTTGTCTACAAATTACACAAATCCAACTCTCCCATTATAGTATTAGAGATGTAACCAAGCATCACGTTGTAGTTCCTTATGAACTCCATCTGACTTAAAAGATATTTGACCTGTGCAAATATTTATAAGTAGATTTTTGTTAACTTATTAAATGAGGAGGATAAGATATATTTGTTATACTTGTTTGTATTCGAGCTTAGGAGCTTTTGGAACATTATTGTACTATTGATGGTCGGTTGTTTACTCGGTAGAGGTAACTCACAAGGTTGTAATGCAACCTTGTAGGCTGGCAACTGCTCATGAGTAACTGTTCAATAATAGGTAGTGGTGTTAGGGGACGTCAGGATAGTTTATTAATATTATACATCTTCTGGAATGTGAGAGGTATGCGATCTGGAAGTAAAAGTAGATTGGTGGGTGATACTATTGCCAAGAAAAGGCCGACGATTTGTGCTCTTCAAGAAACTAGGATTGAGAACCCACATAACAAAGATTTCAAGTGCCTAAGATCGTTGAGGGATTTTCAGTGGCGCTTCAAGACGTCTAGAGGAATGTCGGGGGGCATAGCATTAGGGTTTGACTCCACAATTTTTGAGATTTTAGATAGTTTTGTCGGGGAGTTCTCGGTGACGATTAGGATTAGACGTAAAAGGGATGGGTGGGAGCATATGGTCACGACAGTTTACGTTCCATATAACCCGTCGCTTAGGAATGACTTCTGGATGGAGTTAAGAAACATTAAGGGTAGATGGGATGGTCCGTGGGTTCTTGGAGGGGACTTCAATATTACTATATTTCAATACGAACATCGAGGGAGAGGACCAAACGACAGGGATAGACAGAATTTCAACCAGGTAATCAATGATCTGGATCTCACGGAGATCCAGGCGTCGGCTAGCAGATTTACTTGGTCTAACATGCAGGCAATTCCGACACTTGCTAAGCTAGACAGAGTGTTGGTCTCTGCGGAGTGAGAAAATTTGTTCCCGCTGGCGGCAGTGACATCATTTTCGAGGTACACATCGGACCATTCACCGCTTATACTGGAATGTGGGAATGGTAGAAGTGGACCTAGGCCACAGTTCAAATTCGAGAAAGCTTGGACCATGGCTGATAGCTGCAGTGAGATTATTAAAAGATCTTGGGAGAGTCTGGTGGCTGGGACAGACGCGATATCCAAATGGAATAGCAAGATGAGAAGACTCCGTAAATGCCTTAAGAAGTGGGCAAAGCGGGAGTTTGGGGAGATATATAGGAAGAAGGAGGACTTAGGAGAAAGGATCCAGGAGCTAGAAATGATTGAAGAAAATAGGAACCTGGAAAGAGGCGAATACGAGAAAATGAAATCGAGCAAAGGTGAGCTACACAGAATAGGTGAGATGGAGGAATGTTACTGGAGGCAAAAATCTAAGATTCAATGACTTAAGGAAGGTGATTCAAACACAGCATTCTTCCATAAGGTGGCTAATGGTAGAAGAAGACATAATCACATTGGGGGGTTGCTCGTAGATGAAATCTGGACCGAGGATAGCTTAAAAATCAGTCAACACATAGATAGGGGATTTAGAGAGCTCCTAGGAAAGAAGAGAACTCAGACAGGTAAGTTGCAACCAGACATGTGGAGTGAATCGAGAATTGAAGGCAGTGAAGGGATTGAAGAAGAATTTTCAGAGGAAGAAATTCTAAAAGTTATCAGACTTCTGGGTCAGGACAAGGCACCGAGTCCGGATGGATTCCCGATCCTATTCTATATTCATTATTGGACTATCATCAAGAAAGATTTAATTGACATCTTCTAGGAACTCTATCTGGGAGTTGCACGAGTTGAAAGATTAAACTATGCAAATATTATTTTAATTCCGAAGAAATCGGAAGTCCTGAGGATGCCAGATCTCCGGTCCATCAGTCTGTTGAATGGATTGTGCAAGATCATCACTAAAGTGCTGGCTAATAAACTGGCACCACATTTAACAGATATTATTGACGAAACTCAAAGTGGTTTTGTTAAAGGTAGATATCAGGGATAGCATCGCCTCAGCTCAAGAGATGATCTTTAGAGGTAACAAGGATAAGGTGAACGGTTTTCTGCTAAAACTAGACTTTGAAAAAACATACGATACGGTGGAATGAGATTGTGTGGACGAGGCGTTGGAATTAAAAGGCTTCAGGGTGAAATGGAGGAGTTGGATGAGATTGTGTGTTCAAAATGAAAAGTCATTTATTGTGCTGGACAGAGTTACTGGAAAAGAAATCCGTTGTCGTCGAGGGCTAAGACAGGGGGATCCACTATCACTACTAATTTTCACAATTATTGTCGACGGTTTGGCGGAGATGATCAAGAGAGGAAAAGAGGCGGAACTTATCAAAGGAGTCAAGGTAAAAGGAATAGTGGAGCCATTATCTATCCTACAATATGCGGACGACATACTACTATTTGGGGCAGCTAAGTTGGAGGAAACCATAGCAGTTAGAGTGTTATTACGATGCTTTGAATACTAGTCAGGACTGGCTGTCAATCTTCATAAAAGTTGCGCCATTGCCATATGCAATGAGCAGGAAGATGGCATAGATACGATCTCTAACGCTTTGGGGTGTGGGAAAGGGGAATTCCCACTCAAATATCTGGGGACGCCCATCAGCCAAGGGAAGTTGCTTAAGGGGGACTGGATGCCTTTAGTGGAGAAAGTGGAGAAAAAGCTCGCATGTTGGAAAGGGAAATTCCTATCGCTGAGTGGCAGAGTTACTCTTATCAATTCGGTCCTAAGCAGCCTACTGACATACCTCATATCCATTTATGAGATTCCGAGCTAGGTGATAGACAGAATCGATAAATGTAGGAGGAAAATTCCTTTGGAAAGGGTCACGGGAGGATAACAAGGGAGTCAATCTGATTTGATGGAGCAAGGTGTGTAGAAAGAAAGAATTCAGAGGACTAGGGGTCGTGAACCTTCGTGATATGAATAAGGTGCTACTATCCAAGTGGTGGTGGAAAATGAATAAGTGACGCCAATCTTTGTGGTGCAACTCATTCAGGATATACAGACAACGGAAAAAGACGAGATTCGGAGGCCGAAGAAAATGCGGAAAGGTGTCGCACCTATGGAAAGGGATTGCGAAGGTGGGACATCTGTTCCACGATAACACTAATTCCATTCTAGGTGACGGGAAAACCACTAGATTCTGGAAGGATAAATGGTGGGGAGCTAACACAATCAAATCTCTCTTTCCAAAGCTAGCGGAGGACTCTATTAACGAAGATGAATTGGTGGTGGGTGTCTAGAAACGGGAAAGACTGAGACTACAGTTCCGCGGAAATGTATCCCTTGAAGGTCAGGTTCAGATACAAATAATTCAGAATATACTGGCAGAGAAAATGGCGATCGGAAGGAAAAATGAGGATGAGAGAGTGTGGAGGCTAGAGACTGATAGCGTGTTCTCTGTTAGGTCAATGTATCAATTCTTAAACGATGGGGGAATTAGAAGTAGGTGCACGAAGGTTATTTGGAAGTCGAATATCCCAAATAAGGTGAAAGTGTTCCTATGGCTTGTGGAGAATAATGCGATCCTATCGAAGATGAACATTAGAAAACGTAACATTCCGATTGACACGACTTGCCCACGTTGCAATTTAGGGGAGGAAGATACTAATCACATTTTCATGATCTGTCCAAAAGCTAAACTAACCTGGGAAATCATGGGGTTAGGGTTCGGGGTCATAGAAGTTCCTACCTGTATTAACGACATGTGGGGGACATGGAGATCGAGGGTCATTAGGAAGGAGGGTAGATTTATGTGGGATATTACGGTAGCTGCTTGTATGTGGAGCCTATGGCTAGATAGAAACGATGCTTGCTTTTGTAACAGTAACTGTACATTTAAGAGGATGCTTCATAAAATCTTATTTCTTATTAATGATTGGGCAGGTGTACTGGGGCCAAGGAAGAAACCTCGGACTGATATGGAGGAGTAGCCCATTCAAGCTGACTGCAGAAGCTTAGGCGAGTGGGGAGGATGGTGATTGTGTGAGCCAGACTTTTGTTAGTTTCTGGCAGATTTTACTGCATTCTTTTCAGTTAGATGTGGACTAGATTGTTTTGGGTTTGTAATATTTCGTACTTTGTTTCGTTAACTGTTCATTAATGAAACAGGTGACTAGGGTCACTTTTATATCAAAAAAAAACACTGTTCAATAAATTCTTTTCTTGAGTTCTACAAGTGAGTCAAAGACTTCTATGTATGCATGTACTTTGCCCTGAAGCTAGTATTTAGTATTTATTGGAAATCTGTATATCATGAAATAGAATGATATAAAAGAGGCCTGAGGATATACACATATGTCAATTACGAGGTGTTTTATTTTATTTTATTAGTAAAAACTACGACGTAGACTGGCTCGAAGCCGAGACATTTTTTTACTTATTTCACACCTTTACCATCTGAACTACAACTCACTGATTGATTTCAAGCTGTTGATTTGTTTTTTTTTTTAAAGATTTATTTGTAAAGGATGTTCTGTCAAATATTTAATGAACGAAGGTCATGGCTCCAATTATAGATCAAATCAAATTTTTAGTGTAGTAATATCACCGAATCAAGTTAGTGTTGATCTGAATTTGGAGGATTTACATTAATAGATACCATCCATAATCCTTAACTCAACATCTCCATCCTTCGGTCATAGCTAGTAACAACCTATCATTGTAGAATAATCAATGACTTCCTGATAGGTACTTGGATCACCATCCTCTGCTACACGCGCAAAAACAATGGAATCCACGAAAAACCGTACTTGAGTGGTGCCTTAGTGATCTTTTGTCCATCTCTTGACAAATTTGTAAGTGTCACCTCGTGGCTCACCAACTATATCTCTAGAAATGCATCTATAGGATCATCTCGTGCCTCAGTGTCTGATGAGGACATTAGTTCTGTTTAGTTTTATTTTGAGATTTTAGCCATATATAGTAGTTTTACAATTTGCACCATTTATTTTCTGCATTAGAATATTTTGGAGGTTTGTATTGAGATTTTGTTTTGAGCCTATATATAGGTTTTGAGAGAAGGTATGCTATTATTGATTAAAAAATTACCGTATTGTTATCGCTCTGCATTCTTTCTTGTGTGTGTGATACCATAAGAAATTATTAAGTTTTGTGAGAAATCCTAAGAAAGTATTAGAGTTTGTGAGAAACTCTAACTACACCCCCTAAATTTCCAAATTAATATCTAATCCTAAATTATACCTCTCTCTTTCTTCTTTTTTTTCACTTTCTTCTCAAACCTGTAAACCCCCGACCCTCTCTCCTCGTCATCTCAGCCCCGACCATCCAACTCAATCCCGAATTTCATCTTCTTGCCTTCATTAACCCGTGCACCCCACCTGCTACAACTACAATGACACCCACCGCAAGCATCTCCTTCACTTAACCATCCCGAAACCCCTGCTGCTCCAACCTGATGCCACCCCATCGCCACTCACCACCATCGACCACCTTGCTGCCTTCCCCTCAACACCCGACATTGGCCCCCACTCCAAATCCCCTCAACTTCAAAACCCTAATTCCCAAATCCCCTCAGCTTCGAAACCTTAATTCCCAAATTCACTACAAATTCGAAACCTTAATCCCCGAATCAACTTCAAATCCCAAACCCTAATTCTCACAAAAAGGAAAGGAGCTTTGGAGGAGTACAACACCATAGACGTTTACGATTGGCATCTTCTTCCTCTCAACCCGTGGTGACGTCACTTTCTTCGAACCCGGTAATTTCTTTCCATTCTCCTTTATTTGTGATACTATCTACCGTCTCTAGAATATTATTTGATTTATCTGTCGTCCATAAATATTGAGAGTATGTAATTCTACTTTCTAATTAGGATACAGATCTTTATTGCATATCTTACATGCTAAGAACGATTAAGTAACATTGTTGATTGATAGGATTGAATCTTTAATTGGTCTTGTTAAACTATTTCATACCTTGAAAATCCATCAAACCAATTAGTAGTTTAATTTCTGACTTAATCTGTATAACATGTTGGTAAACTTAATCTTCTAATTCTTGGAAATTATCTACTTAGGGTTAAGTTTACATCATTTTGGTATTAGAGCGAAGGTTTTTAAAACCCTAGTTTTTGCATCATTTAGTCACAAATTTTTGTATTCATTCTGGAACATTTTAGGATTATTTTTAGTTCATTTCAGATTAAAAAAAATCTTAGGTTCATTTATGAAACGTTTCCCCAAATTTCAGCAAACATATGTCCCCACGGCCTCTAGTTTTTCACTGTTGGTGAATGCGTCTTCGTAGCACCATTCCGAATCCCGAAAATCCTTTCTTGTCCCTTCCAAACCACCCAATCAGGAACCCTTGAATTCAGCGAGCCCCTCATCCAACTGAAATAGACAACTTTGATATTTCCACTACCTTCGCTGCCATTCAAGAAACTCCTGCCAATATCAATCAGAGGCTTGAGAAAGTGGAATTGGATCAAAATGTTACCCTGAAGCTTCATGCTAATCGTCAGATCCCTTAAGGGAATGATCGTGATGGTCAACGTCAAGATCGTGACCGTGACGAACGATACAAGAAGAACATTAAGGCTGGCGTTCCTCATTTTGAAGGCCACATGGAACCCTAAGCCTGTCTCGATTTGTTCCGTGCTATGGAACACTACTTCGTGTGGTTTGACATGAGCAAAACCCTGAAGGTCAAATTTGCCACAATGAAATTGACTAGTAAAGCTCAACAACATTGGACCATTCTTGAACACGCCCGCAGAGGCCGAGGCCTGGCAGCTATAGCCACTTGGGAAACCATGAAAGAGAAGCTGAGAGAGAGATATGTGTCGTTATCATTCCACACCCAATTGCTAGATTCGTGGAACCAACTTTATCAAGGAAGCAAATCTACCCAAGAGTATGTGGATAAATTCAATGACTTCCTCATTTGGTGCAATGTCTTAGGTAAAGAGAGCAAAGAACAAACACTCTATGTTCAGAGCTGGACTACGAGCGATCTTAGGAACGAGCTAATTCATAGAAATGTGGACTCCTTGACATTAGCTTATGCCCTTATCCTCGATATGGATTCCCTTAAAGCATGTTTCTCCTACAAGTCCAGCGATTCGGGAGATCATTCCTCTGGAATGACCTCTACTGAGCTCTCTAAGCCTGAGCCCTCGCCATATCAGTACCCTAATAAATCTTACCGAAGCCAGCCTACTTCAAATTTCTATCCACCTAGAACTAATAATACGAGTAAGAACACTGAAAAAGACTACTTTAAGATTGATCCTCTCACTAAGTGTTATAAATGCAAGGGATACAGCCATGTTGGTGGCAATTATCCGAGCCCCAGTAGGATCAACATTGTGGAAGGTACCACTGTCATTGCTGATGAGCTGGACAATGAGTTTACCTATGAACCTCATGTAAGTGATGACTTCAGTAAAGAAGAGGATGACCAGTCTCTCAACTGTATTTGGTCGATCCAATCATCTCCATTGAATGTACCTGAGTCACGTATCCCTTTTCAAGTCACTTGGCAGCCTATAGATTTTATCCCTGTATTAGAACATCATAGCGTTTCAGAGTCTGCATCCACATTTGCATCCCGCATTCATAATTTGCATAAAGAAATTTCTACGGAAATTAATGAGAATAATTTTAACTACAAGTTAATAGCAGATACTAGAAGGAAGTTTAAAACTTTTGATGTTGGTGAGGAAGTGATGGTTCAGATTCGTCCGGAATGAGTTCCAATTGGATCCGTTAAGAAATTGAACACACGTGTTGCAGACCCATTAAAAATTCTGCATAAAATCAATGATAATGCCTATGTCGTTGACCTTCCTGAAGGTTTTAGTATAATTAAGACTTTCAATATCGAGGATCTAGTACTCTATGAAGGCCCATAATTTAACCATAGAAATTCTCTTATAGATGAGCCTACCTTGCAGCCTACTGGTGAGATTCTCACATTTTCTTCTCTACCTGATACTATTTACCCATCGACAGAAAAATGATAATACTTTAGATGATCAGATAATCTCTACTAGAGATGGTGGTTGTAACTCCTAATTCCCGTATCTGTATTTTTATACTGTATTTTGCTCAATTGTACTCGTTTATCAATTTGAGATCCTGTATTTCGTTTCCGTTCGAATAAAACCATTATTTTGTTTTCGACTCAATTTTTGGTCCTTTTATCTAATTCTATTGTATGTGCTCTTATGTCGTTCTTCATGAAGAATGAGCTGTTCTACGTCATTCATCTCTTTATTCACCATTTTATTACATTTGACCAATTCTCCAGTTGGATCCCTCTCGGAACGGATACCCTAATACCCATTAAACCCAAACCCTATACTATATAACCCTAAACCCCGACTACTGTGCAACCCCCTGACAAACCATCCGCCGCTCATCTCCTTCTTCCTTCCGCTTCTTTCTCCTTCGATTCGAAACCCAATCCCATGCGACATCACCCGACCGCCTTTGTCTCCCTCACCATCACATTCGACCCCCGTCGCCTCGTCAACCCCACAGCACCAATCCACGGCCATCACCCACCATCCTCCACCGTCGTCTTCTCCATCGAACCCACACATCGCCATTACCCAACTCCCGAACTCCTCTCCACCATCATCACCATCCACCATTGCCGCACCATCACACTCTCATTCTCCTTGCCTCGCGACCACCATCTTCGCCTCACACCTCCGAACCATCCCCACTTCTCCTTGCTCCTCTATTCGAACCCAAGAAACAGAGCAGCGCCAATCCTCGATGCTGCGTTGCTTCTCGACGTCGCGCCGCTGATTCCGCAGCCGTCGTCCTTCCCGTCGTCGCGAGCCTCACGTCGCACACCGCTTGCCGCTCACCAGCGTCGTCGCCATTCCCTCTCTTTCTCGCTCTTTGTTTCGACGAAGAAGAAGAAGGCAGTTGGGCAGGATTGAATCTAGCCCTTGGATCGCTTCAAGATCCGTGCAATCAAGCCTGATCTGATCGCTGTTTGCTGTTTTGCCATAACGGATCCGAAGTTGCTGTCCGCTGTTCTAGCCCAGATCCACTGCATAGGAGCGATTTGATTCGCTGTTTTTGGTGTTCTGTGTTTTGGCACGGCAAATCCCAGATTGTTGTTTGCTGTTCGGGCGGGATCTGGTGTGGGGAAATTCGCTCTACTGTTGGATTTTTGCACGTACTTCACACGTGCTTTTGGGAAATTGTGCCTAGGGTTTTTCGATCCCGTTTTCTTCAACTATCGGATCTAATTGTCTTCAATCAAGGCAAGTATTCATCTTGTACATATTTTTGTTCTAGTACAAGCCTTCAATTTGAAAATACTGCAAATAGTTAGAAGTTGTGACTCCTCTTTGATTCGTCGTTGTTGATCAATATTAATCTCCGTCAATTTTATAATCTTAAGAGTCACAACAATTTCATTGTATTATATTACAACTACTTAGACTCATTTTATCCCCTAAACACATGAACATATGAACACATGAAACTAAGGAACCCTAGATTTGTAGATGTGAGTTATATCTTGTATGTGATGAACTTGCACCCTTTTGAGTTGAGAAATAAATATTACTTGCTATTTTAATAACCATTACCCCGTATTTATATCACACATGAACCTAGATGCCTAATAACCAATTTTTATGTAACCTATACACGTAAGACATTCCCACATGTTGTTGTCCTGGACCTTGCTGTGCTGTTTTGACCCCTTAAATATCCGAACCTGAATCCGAGCCCTGAACAGTAAATGTAGCTATAGATGTCTAGATGTCTATAGCCTCCGGAATTTTCAAATTCCGAGTTGCGGTCTAGGAATTATTGCAGTTTTACTGCAGCTGTGTCGGTAGACGCAGATTCGCAAAACTCCCGTACATCTTCAGTTTACGAATTAGTTTAACCATATTAACAGTAAGCGTTTGACTTGAAATTTTATATGCTGTTGCTGGACACCCTAGAGTACCTTTCCAAATTTTCGTAGAATTAATTAACATTATTTCCACACTATTTCACATGTGTAAACTCAGATACACAATTTCTGCCTGAACACTTTAGCTGTGTAATTCGCTTTTTTGACACATGTTCCCACCACTTCCATGTACCTTAATTATATGCATTGGAACCGGGCAGGAGTCTAGTTTCTAGATCTCCTGACGGATCCATATTTGCTATTTCGTAGCAACGGGAATCACAGTTTTGGTACAGCAACGTCGTGCTGTCCAGATTTGGGATTTTCGTGGTTCGTGTCATTTTTATTCATATCGACCCTCGAATATGCCATATAAGTACCCTAAACTTGTTCCATGTATGACCCTGATTTCTTGATTTGTTTCGCACACATGTATGCTTGCTTGATAAAATAATAAAAAGTAATAAGTCGGGGTTAAGGGAAAGACCATAGTGGTGGACAATATAGGTAAGTGTACTCGGAAGGGGGCCCGTGTTTCGCACTTGATACATGTCTCATGAACTAGTATATTATAAATCGATTTATGGACTAGTATATTATTGATCTATGAACTAGTATATATGTGATTCATGACTTGTCTTGCTATGACTCGACACATGAACTAGTTATATGATTACCCGATTCATGAGCATGACTTGCTTGATATTTGATACTTGATACTGGAGTACACCGCCCTATAGACTCCACCACTAGGCCTAAACGTAACTAATTTGCTTGTAGCAATCATGTAGTAAAAATATGGATGCATAAAGTGCTACCTAGATAGTAATAACTACAAGACTTGATACATGAAACTTGAACTTGATACATGCTTACACGATACCTGACTACTTGATACATGAAACTCGAACTCGATACTTGTTCACTTGATACTTGTACTTTACAACTTGACACTAGACTTGAGACTTGACACCCGACACTTACTAGTTGCTTGTCACTTGAGGTTAGATACCCCTACATGTACACTTGTCACTTGCTTTACCATTAGTGTTTATTTACCCAACCTGGTATCCTGAGTTGTCCTTCCTGCGAGTAAATTCTTGAATCTCCATTACTTGTTGTAACTCTATTATATTCTTGATTCCAAATTCTTGTTCCACTTTATTTGTACTCGTTTTTACTATTTGTGGCCCTAACTTGCACTAAGGGCATTTTCTCTTGTTTTTCTCTGTGTTTTCCTTTTATATTTATTAAGCAGACTTTGGTGACGAGTTACTCATTGGAATTGGTGAGCAAAGGTTCTAGCCTTCAAGTGAAGAAAGGACTTGATTAGAATACTTGTTTTTCTTGAATTATTATTCTTTCTGTTTAAGAACTTGTAACGGGCTGATGTTCCCGAGTTTTAACTTGATCCAGACTTGAAAACTATTTGAATATTGTTATTTATTTTCAATCGTTTTCTGTTTCTTAATAAATTATTCATACATGCTTGGTGGTATATATATCTTGTTATATTCTTGTTGTGATGCTGAGTCGATCCTACAGCTTATGGATGATGTTAAAATTATTCGCTGGGGTTCGTCACGCGCTCGTATTTCATGTTTTTGGGAAGCGGGGCGTGACAGTGGTATTCTTAGATTTTTGGTGATATGGAAGAAAAGGTCGAAGTCGGAGGATACTTGGATTGATCGTGAAGAGCTTTAGCACTTGGATCCAGACATTTTGGAGCAACAAGATATGATCACTGGTTTTAACTCGACTGGGTCGAGCTCTCTCCCACCTGGAGAGAATGATGAAGACATCGGTTCTGTTTTGTTTTATTTTGAGATTTAGCCATATGTAGTAGTTTTGCAATTTGCAACCTTTATTTTCTAAAATAGAATATTTTGGAGATTTGTATTGAGATTTTGTTTTGAACCTATATATAAGCTTTGAGAATAATGAGAAAGTATGCTATTATTGATTAAAAAATTACTGTGTTGAGTTATTGTTCTGCATTATTTTCTTGCGTTTGTGAAACCATAAGAAATTATTAAGGTTTGTGAGAAATCCTAAGAAAGTATTAGGGTTTGTGAGAAACTCTAACTACATCCCCAAATCCCCAAATTAATATATAACCCTAAACTATAACTCTCTCTCTCTCTCTCTCTCTCTCTCTCTCTCTCTCTCTCTCTCTCTCTTTCTTCTTCTTCTTCTTTTCTCTTTCTTCCCAAACCCATAACCCCCCGACCCTCTCTCCTCTTCATCTCAGCCACGACCATCCAACTCAACCCCGAGTTTCATCTTCTTGCCTTCATCAACCCGTGTCCCCACCTGCTACACCTCCATCGACAGCCACCGTAAACATCTCCTTCACCTAACCATCCAGAAACCCCTGCCGCTCCAACCCGACGCCACCCCTTCACCGCTCACCACCACCGACCACCTTGCTTCCTTCCCCTCAACACCCAACACCACCCCCCCCCCACTCCAAATCCCCTCGACTTTGAAACCCTAATTCCTAAATCCCCTCAATTTCGAAACCTTAATTACCAAATCCACTACAAATTTGAAACCCTAATCTCCGAATCCACTTCAAATCCAAAATTTTAATTCTCACATAAAGGAAAGGAGCTTTATAAGAGTATAACACCATAGACATTGACGATTGGCATCTTTTTCCTCTCAACCCGTGGTGATGACTATTTCTTCAAACCTGGTAATTTCTTTCCATTATCCATTATTTGTGATACTATTTATCGTTTCTAGAATATTATTTGATTATCCTGTCGTCCAAAAATATTGAGAGTGTGTGCTTCTACTTGCTAATTAGGATACGAATCTTTATTGCATATCTTACATGCTAAGAATGTTTAAGTAACATTGTTGCTTGACAAGATTGAATCTTTAATTGGGCTTGTTAAACTATTTCATATCTTGAAAATGAAAATCCATCAAACCAATTAGTAGTTTAGTTTCCGACTTAATCTGTATTACCTGTTGGTAAACTTAATATTTTAATATTCTTGGAAATTCTCTACTTAGGGTTAAGTTTACATCTGTCTCTAGGGTATCTGAAACCTCCACGCTAATTAGAGAAGTTCGGCCAGCCCCTGCTATGTCATCTTTGATATCTCTATATCTTTCAACATCGAATTCTCATCAAACACTACGTATCGGCTGACAGATGCTTTTATCCTTTCGAGATCACAAAGTTTGAAACCTTTAACAACTCCTTAAGACCCTATGGTGTAACACATCCTCGACTTTGGATCCACTTTACACTTTTTATTGGCATCCAATAGAGCATTGTTTGGGTACCCGACCAAAGCACTTGTAGTCACTGTGCAACAGGGATAGTATGTCAGGTCTTTGGATTCTTGATTTTGGCTACTCTTGATACAAGTGATCTAACAGAGAATGGTTCCACACCTTTGATGCCTTCAATGGAAGAACAATTCTTCTAAAAAATAAATCTGCTAGCAAGGACATTGGAATTTGAAGTTTAAGGTTGAAGATGCTCGATGAAATGATTTAGACTGTCACTAACGTGCGACATGAAACGGAGTTAAAGAAAAACTTGATTTTTCTTGGTGCTCTAAAAGGGGAGGGGTGCAGGTTTGTGGTCTATCAAGGTAAGCAAGGGAGAGATGGCTCACATTAGAGGACTTGTACAAGTGAATTTGTATATATGACTTGAAGCACATGCATCAAGAACTGTTGAGTTGTATGGATTCTGATCACATGTGAGAGTCACCTCGATTTGATTAACTTCTTTTTTCTTCTAACCAGAAGATTCTTCATCGTGTATTTTCTCGCAATCTTTAACCACAATAATCCTACAATTTTGAATAGAAAACTAGACGTCATCTTCCAAATAGAACTTGGTGATGTGTACCGCCTTGATATTCATTAATTTTCAATCTATCTATGACACACCCGCTAACTTGTGAGCTTTTTCCCTAAGAACCGTCGCAAAGTTATCCTTTGCTTACAAGATCCTTATCCATCTCTTCCATAAAGAGAAGTCCTCCCTATCAAACTTCTATTGAAATATGGTAAGTGCTAATGTGTATATTCTGTTTCCTAATGTATAGGAAATAGATTCCCCAAATCTCTCACCCCTTAATCTTCTCTCAATCTCCTTTCTTCTCCTCCAAGAATGTAATCCTTATATATAGATGTATATAGTAAAGAATAAAGATCAATAAGAATAATAATCATATTTCCCAAATCTTTTCAACATGGTATCAGAGCCTAACAAGATCTAGGCTAGTTGAAGAAGAAGAAGAAGAGACAGACCTCTCTGTCGTCGTCCCGACATCTCCGAACCCCCAATGCTCGTCTCTGTCGTCATCAGGGCCTCGACCCCGACCCCCGAATCCGTCGTCTCACATCATAGAACCCTCTCCCAAAGCCGTCGTCGTCCCAGATCCCAGAACCGAAGTCTCACATGATCTCGACCCGTTGTTGACCCAGATTCCATCGCCGACCAAGATCCTGGCGATTGCTTGCTTGTGAGTCATCGACCCAGATCCCGTCGACATCTCACCGACGTCATCGACCCAGATCCTAGAACCAATGTCTCACCTGATCTCGAATCATTGTTGACCCAGATCCCATCGTCGACCAAGATCGTGGTGATTGCTTGTGCTGTGTATGGTGATCTCGGCCCGTCATCATCCAAGTGTTAGCGCTTGTTGTGGTGCTTGAACTCTCCTGGAGACACCATCCATTCCCACAGATCTGTTACTGTTCTTGTGCTGTCCCTATTGCTAGTACTGTTTGTTGTTTTGTTGCTGTTGTGCTCTCTTGATCTAATTTATTTAGATTTGAATTGCAGTTGTACTCCATTGGTGTTTGCTGCTCACTGTTTGGCAGACAACTTGTTCTCTTTGTTGAGTTGCTATGGGACAATATTTGCATGAATCAAGGAAGTGCACTCATTGTGGCATGGTCGGCCACACGAAAGCTAGTTGTTATAAGATTATCGGCTTTCTGGAGAACTGGGATCATAGCAGGGATATTTAAAAGAAGACTTGCAATCAACCCTCTGCCGCAGTTGGAGTTGCTGATCATGCTGTTGCAGGTAATGATGGTAAGGTTTTTTCTGCCTCTATTATGAATAATACATGGATAATTGATTCGGGTGCTACCGACCATATGGCTTTTGATTCTAGACAAGTCCAAAATTTTCAACCATCCACCAAATCAACTGCGTCCACTGCCAATAGTGTTCCTGCCACTATTACTGGTGAGGGTTCCATACCTTTCACAAACAACCTAACCTTAGATACTGCCCTAGTTATGCCATCCTTGAATTTTAATCTGTTATCTGTTGCTCAAACAACTACTGCATTATATTGTATTTGTAGTTTTTTGGCCTTCACATTGTGTGTTTAAGGATATTCGGACTCGCAAGACGATTGGTTATGTGGTTAGACACGGGAAGCTCTATTACTAGAATTTAGAATCTGAAAGTTCAAGCAAGTTGACTCAAGCTCTAAGTGTGGAAGGAACTGAAGGTGAGAAGAAGAAATCAGATATTTTGCTATGGCATCGACGTTTAGGGCATGCTTTTTTTGGTTATTTGAAGAAATTATTTCCAAGTTTATTTTTGAAGAAGGATATTTTTGTCTTTCGGTGTGATGTGTGTGAACTCGCAAAGAATCACCGTGTCTCGTTTCCCCAAATCCAAGTAGAAGCTCTCTTCCATTTATGATTATTCATTCTGATGTTTGGGGTCCATCTAAAAAAAACTACGTTTGGATGAGCTAAATGGTTTGTGACATTTATTGATGATTGTACCCGTATGACCTAGATTTGTTTGATGAAGTCGAAAAGTGAAGTTGGTGGCTTGTTTCAGAAATTTCACAAGCATGTTATAACTCAGTATAAATCACGGATTCAAGTTCTTAGGAGTGATAATGGCGAAAAATACCTGAGTTCGAATCTGCAACAATATTTGGTGGAACACGGAATTGTTCACCAGACTACCTGCTTATATACACCTCAACAGAATGAAGTTGCAAAAAGAAAAATAGACACTTGCTCGAGGTGGTCAATGCTTCTCTTATCCATGGAAATATGCCACTCATTTATTGGGGGGAAGCCCTTGCTTCTGCTGCATACTTAATCAATCGAGTTCCTTCTAATATCCTAAACTTTCTCACGCCATTTCAAGCATTAACTGAAGCTGTGCATGCACCAAAAGTTATCAACTTTCCACCTCGTATGTTTGGGTGTGTTGCATTTGTTCATTTTCATCAACATGAACGTAATAAGTTAACTACTGGAGCTATCCAATGTGTGTTTGTGGGATATGCACAGTATAATAAAGGGTATCGGTACTATCACCCACCAACTCAAAAGATGTTTGTGACTTTGGATGTCGTGTTCCATGAAGATGAGATGTATTTTTCCTCTGAAGTTGAACTTCAGGGGGAGTACCGAAGTGAAGTTCAAACTCTTTCCTATGATGAAGTAGTTGCCATTCAGACTGAACAATCGGATATAAGGGGAGAAAATCGGGATGTAAGTAGTGACGATCACTCGAATGAAGATTTGGTTGAGGAAGAAAATTTCCATGAATAACTATAATCAATGCCGAACCTCCATGAAGATGAGCCATCTCCACCACCAGCACCATCAGAACCATCTCCACCACCAGTACCATCAGATCTATCTCTACCCCCAGTAGAACCCCAAAAACAATCTTCATCGCTACTCGAAGGTCCAAGAAGAGAAATTCCAAACCGTACTACTAGAGGTATCCCAAAATCCACTTATGAGCCTAATCCCACTAGTAAAGTCAAGTATCCTATGAGTCATTATGTGTCCACTCACCGATTGTCTGAATCAAATAAGTCATTTTTGAATCAATTATCTATTGTATCTATTCCTAACAATGTGCAGGAAGCCTTAGCCGATCCAAGGTGGAAAACAGCTATGGATGAGGAGATGAGGAATGAGACTTGGGAGATAGTCGAGCTGCCAACAAGAAAGAAGTCGGTAGGATGCAGTTGGATTTATATGGTAAAATGTAAGTCGGATGGTTCGATAAAGCGGTACAAGGCAAGGCTGGTTGCCAAAGGGTACACTCAAACTCATGGAATCGATTATGACGAATCATTTGCACCTGTGGCAAAGTTCAACACTGTTTGAGTTCTGCTGTCACTTGCTGCAAATCTTGATTGGTTGTTGGAGAAATTTGATCTGAAGAATGCATTTCTGCATGGGAAATTGACAGAATAGGTTTATATGGATCTACCACCAGGATTAAATAGACCAATCCAACACAGTAATAAAGTGTGTCAGTTGAGGAAGGCACTATATGGTCTCAAATAGTCGTTAAGAGCTTGGTTTGGGAGGTTTACAAAATCAATGAGGACATTCGGATATTGTCAGAGTAATTCAGATCATACCCTATTCCTGAAAAGGAAAGAAGGTAAGATTACTGCTTTCATTATATATGTGGATGACATGATAGTAACTAGGAATGATCCTGAGGAAAGAATGGCATTGAAGAGCTACTTGTCACAAGAGTTCAAAATAAAGGATCTTAGCTCTTTGAGATATTTCTTTGGTATTGAACTTTCTCGCTCGAGAAATTGTATATTTCTGTCTCAAAGAAAGTATGCTCTCGATTTATTGAAGGAAACTGGAATGTTTGCTTGTCAGCCGATTGGTACACCGTTAGAAGAAGGACTGAAACTTTGCAACGAATTTGATCATGTGCTTTGTGATACGGAAAGATATCAGAGATTGATTGGACGACTGATGTATCTTGTGCATACACGGCCAGATTTATCATATGCTTTAAGTGTGGTAAGTCAGTTTATGCATGCACCTCAGAAACATTGCATGGATACAGTGATGAGAATTCTGAGATATATTAAGTCTGCTCCAGGAAAAATGTCCTATTTGCGAAACATGGTCCTTAAAGGTTGAGGCATATACTGATGCTGATTGGGTAGGATCTATAATTGATAGTCGCTCCACTTCACGATACTTTACCTTTGTTGGAGGAAATCTAGTTACATGGAGAAGCAAGAAGAAAAATGTTGTTGCACGCTCTAGTGTAGAGGCTGAGTATCGCGGAGTAGCTCTAAGTATAGTGAAAGCTTCATGGCTGAAACTCTTGTTGCAGGACTTAGACTGTGGTCCGAATAAACCAATGAAGGTGTATTGTGACGGTTAAGCAGCATGTGATATTGCCGCCAATCCAGTTCAATATGATAGAACAAAACATGTAGAGGTGAATAGATTCTTCATCAAGGAGAAATTGGATAAGAAAGTCATTGAGATATCTAAAGTGAAGTCAGAAGATCAGCTCGCAGATATCCTAACCAAGGCAGTTTCGAGTCGGCTCTTCTTGAAATTTGTTGACAAGTTGGGCATATTCAATATCTATGCACCAACTTGAGGGGGATTGTTGAAATATAGTAATTGCTAATGTGTATATTCTGTTTTCTAATGTATAGGAAACAGATTCCCAAAATCTCTCACCTCTCAATCTTCTCTCAATCTCCTTTCTTCTCCTCCTCCAACTTTATCCCGTTGCTTATCCCTTTCATTTTCTTACAAACCCTTGATCTAGCCCTAAGGATATGTTACCAATTGTTCAGAGTTATGAGATACCAATAGTAAATAGTTCAAAAATGCACAAAGAACTCAAATACCACACCAACACAACACAAGGGAAAGATGATAGCGGAATTTATTAATATATGAAGAAGAATACAAGCTTTACATTTTGAGATCTCATTTTACACCAGGTCTTGATCCTCCTCGAGGCTCCTAGAAACTCTTGTCAAATCTATCTTGAATCTATGTAGCTTAACTCCTTAGGAAAATGCAGCGCTACGTACAGGGCCGGCCCTGAGTTTATGAGGCCCCGAGGCAAACTCCCAAAATGGTGCCCCATATAAATTTTGTTTTAAAAAAAATGAATAAAAAATTTTTGGATTTTTTTTTGCAGCAATTCTTAAAAACCTATATATAAAGAAATAGATGGAGATTTAGAGACTTGAGAAAAGAAAAATTCCGTACAAACTCAAGCTCAACTAAAATAAGCCAACTCAAGTACTAATTTTAAAAACAAAAGCCCAAAACATTAAATTTGGTGGCTTCAAAAAAAAATATTACGTGCAAAATACGTATATATAAATACAAGGAAAAATAAAATTAGCGGCTCCTAAAATTGTAAAAATCTCTGGACAGTGTGAGTTTTCCCACACTGTTCACACTGTCAGACAGACATGCAGCGGAAATAATGTTTGATGTGTATTTCTGCTGAAAAATGTGTATCCCCCGAGATCCGTGGGCAGTCTCTAGACCTAGAAAATTGCGTAGCCTACCAAGATTCTTCATATAAAATTACTGGTGAAGGTATCTCTGAGTGGATGCAATGCGTGCGAAGTCATCTCTAGTAATAATCATATCATCATAAGTAGTAGAAGTACCCTCCTCTGCAGTGTTGACCACATAAACATAGAGTGGTCCTGTGAACTCTGATTGAAACCTGGATGTGTGATGACATGATGAAAACACTTAAATCAAGCTCAAGGAGTCGGTTTCAGACCATATATAGCTTGGCGGAGATGGTAAACATGATGAGGAGATGTGGTAAGGCCAAGAGGAGGTTGCATGTAAACAATCTCAGATAGAATACCATGAAGAAAGGCATTCTTTACGTCAATCTGGTATAACGCCTACTGACGGATGGCGGCAATGGAAAGGAGAGTTCGAACTATAGTCATCTATGCAAATGGGTCAAAAATCTCATCATAATCAATGCTATGCTCCTGAGTAAATTCTCAGGCAACTAGACGAGCCTTGTGCCGCTCAATGGAGCCATTAGGTCGATATTTGACCTTGAAGTTCCATTTGCAAATAACATGCTCGACGCCCGCTGATAGTGGAACAACATCCCAAGTGCCAGTTCTATAAAGGCATGGAACTCCTCTGCAATAACTTCCTGCCATTCGAGATATTGTATTTCTTCCTGATAGGTTTTGGCTTACGTATGGAGTGTATAGCGATGAGATATGCATGGAACTGTGGTGAGTAAAAATTAGGGTGGCAAAGCCAAACTGGTCATAATGACCAGGAGCATCAGGTGTATAGCATGTCTGTGGGATGCCCGAAGTGGAATGTGTGGATTGATGAATCAGTGGTGGATGTGCAGGTTTTGGAGGTGAGGTCAGTGGGGTGGGTGCATGTGGCTATAAGGATACAAGTGGTGTGGGTGCATGTGTTGTGGGGATGCAGGTGATGTGGGTGCATGTGGCTGTAGTGATGCAGGTGGTGTGGGAGGGGCCTCTGTAGGAGGGGCATGAGTCATAATGTGTATGAGATGGGAGAGGAGCCAAAAGAGTGGGATCGAAGAGAATGCATAAAAATGTGTCCAGGGAGGTAGTCGAGGGAACCGGGAAATTGAGAAAGCTAGAATCCTTAGGGGAGGAAAGATAGTAAGGAGAGTATTCTACAATGGAGACATGGCAAAATATACGGACACGACACACCAAGGAATCAAAACAATGATATCATTTGTGCTCAAAACTGATACTTAGGTGAACGCACTTAGCAGCCCAGACAATCAGCTTCGTGCGCTCAGTAGGAGGGAGAAGGATGTAACAGGTGCACCCAAAAGTACAAAGTATACTTTAGTCCGGTGGTGAGTGATGAAGAGCCTCATAAGGTGTTGTACTAGATAGGGTAGACGAGGGCGTGATGTTAATGAGCCTGACAGAAGTCATGACAGCTTCTGCTAAAAAAAGAAGAGGAATAACGGAAGAGAATAGAAGAGCATGAGCCATCTCAAGAATATGACGATGCTTGTGTTCAGCTACACCATTCTGTTCATGTGTGGTGATGGCTTGACTGTTGGAAAATGGTGCTGTGAGACTGAAGAATTGGTCGCATAGTAGTGGAAGTGTACTCACGAGCATCATCGGAGCGAAAAGTCTAGATGCGCATACCAAATTGAGTGTGAATCATGGTCGTAAAGATCTGATAAACATTAGGAATCTCAGATCGCTGGCGCATAAGAAAAATCCATGTATATTGGGTGAAGTCATCTATGAAGGTAACATAATAGAGATAGCCTTTGCTAGAAGGTACCTGAGAGGGTCCCCATATGTTAGAATGAACAAGCTGAAAAGGATGAGTGGTCTGAGTAGTGCTTTTGTTATTAAAATGGAGTGCAATGTATGGCTAATAGACAACCTTGAAAAATGGAAAAACATGTAAAAGGAAGATGACCAAGGGCACCACTATAGGCTAATGTCTTGAGGCGAGACTCATTAACATGACCTAAACGTTTGTGCCATACATCGACATTAGAGTAGAGAACACAACACCAGCAAAACTAGGATGAGATTTATGTGCACGTAGAAAATCTAGATGATATTGACGACCTTGTCGACTAGCACACCCAACCTCGTGGCTTGTGTGTGAATCTTTAATAGAACAACAGAAAGAGTCAAATGTAACGGCAAGACCACTATCGCATAGAGCACTAATGGAAATAAGGTTCATGGATATGAGGAGCATAAAGAACATAATGCAATGTGAGAGTAGAAGAGCTAATAGATCCTGAGTGTGTAGTGAGAAGTTGTGAGCCACCGGCTGTGTGAAGGGATGAAGAGTGAGAAGGAAGTGCAATGTTGGTGGTGAGCAGTGTATAATTACTAATATGATGATGCGATGCACCAGAAACTAAAATCTAGGAAGAATGCATACCGGGAGTAACAGAGAATGCATGAGTAGAGGGGCCAGTTTAGGCAGACTTACCCAAGATTTTGCTAGGAGATATAGGACTGGTGATGCTGTGGCAGGGATGAGGATGGTGATGTTGCTGTTGTCGGGATCCATTGGAGAAGAAACTGAGGTTCCATTGGAGAACAACTACTACATTTTTTTTTTGTTTTTTTTTTGGGGAAAAAACAAACGGGTCGGGTTTGGATTCAAGTATTTAGGGTTTTGAGTATAGGATTGCAGGTATAGTGTATGAGGGTTTTGGGTATTAAGGTTGTAACCCCTATTTTCAATTTTACTGATTTCTATTTGTAATTCCTTTTTTCCCCTAAATTCTTGTATTCCGATTTATTAATAATAAATCTTGCTATTCTTTGAACCCACTTGTTCTCATTTGATTATCCGAATTCTTTCAACTTGCATCCTGGTTTTCTAGTACACTCTATTTTGTTTATTGTGTATTGGGTATTTAGTTTAATATATTATTTTCTTAGTTGTTCTTCTTATTGGATTATAACCCAAACCCAAAATCCGTTAACCCCAATCCAAACCCACTAACCTTAATTCCCTATACATACTGATTAATCCCTAACACAAAAAAAACCCTAATCACATCCTAATCTCTCATCAGCTGCCTAACCCCCTCATCCTTCCTCTCCCTGCCCCGAACCCATTGACTAAGCCCCTCGTCACTGCTAGCACCTCGTCACCCTCCAGTCACCATCATCGCATCTAGCACCAACGCCCCTTGCCATTGCCTCCGCCATCCCGAAGCCCCTCCATCGCCTTGCATCCCTTCCTCGAACCCAAACAACAGCCAACCTAAAGCCTCCTTGTTGCCTCGACGATGTTGCTCACAGTTGTTGTCTTTTGGTGTGTAGCTGTATCGCTGTGTTCGTTGTTACTGTGTGTTGTCGCTGCTCTTCCTTTCGTCGTTCGTTAACATTTGAAATTGTCAAAAAGGCAAGTTCCTCTTGAACCAACTCATTGCTCTAGCTGAAGAATTTTTTGATCTCCGCAAGTAGTCCTTATTTCGTTATCATATCTTATTTGGCTTGATACCTCTCAAAGAAATTATTACGGACACATTGGCGAAACCAAGTAGTAGTTTTCTTTTCGTGTCATACCCTTGATTCAATTCTAAGCAATGTTATCCGTCATTATATGCATACACTCCACGAACATAAACTAGAAGCACGCTAAGTAGAAGAAATAGTGATTTGAATGTATTTCGGTTGTATGTGATGTTATAACTAGATCATAAACTTAATGCTATACTAATGATATTTTGTCATGTTCACAGTAGGAATTCATCCTAATTATTGAGTATAAATACTAGTTCATTTCCTGTTATATGTATATGTGGTTTGATTATCATGATTGTTGCATAAGAGTACATTTTGTTGTTACCATGCTATTTATACCATATCGTAATGAATTTTTGACCCACTGTCTGTTAGAATTAATCTAACCTTTCTATATGAATGTCATAGCCCTTTGAATCTAGTTTCTAGAACATTCGACGGACCTGAATTTCTATTTGTAGAATGTAAGTTATGCTATTTATAATATTGCTAGGTTTTTAATTCCAGATTTCTGTCTAGAGACTTGTTGACATGATTTACTATTTAAAATAATGTATTACTAGTAAAATGAAGAATTGAGATTAACTAGGTTGTTACTAGACATGATTAGGAGTCACTTTGAAATTTTTATATGATTAATTGATATATTTCCAGACCCGTTATATATATGAGAACATGACCCAAGGTTGCTTCCAGAGCACTAGTTCAGTAAAGAACTAGAATTTTGACCTATCTACAGATAATATTATTTAGAACTTATTAAATGAGAGTTGTATCCCTCTGTGTCTGGAATCTAGACTATTTGACGGTTTAGCAATCTGACTTACAGATTGCAAGATATTCATATTCTCATAGTGTAACGTATGAATTCCAAAATACAGTCTAAAAATACATTATCATGTTTAACTAATTGAAACAGTAGATTAAATTAAGAATTTAGATCTGAGATTAATCGAGTTGTTGCTGAACACTATTCAGATCTAAATTATTGTTTTTATAATTTTTTAAAATGAATTTGCAGCCAACTTTTATATATAAGATTTTGACCCTAACATGCTACCTGAACATGAAACCTGTAGAGAATGAAATTATACAATTATCTACTGTGATTATAATATATCGTATGAATATGAGTTGGAACCGACAGGGAGTCTAATTTTTAGAGCCCCTGACGGAACCTGATTATCTTTCGTGTAGCAAGGGAAAAGTCAGTTTTTGTAGAGAAACATCTTGCTTTCCCCAATGTGTGTTTTTGTGCTATTAAATATAAATATATTAATTTCACATCTACAAAATAGAATTAATTATATTATGCATTGCATAGCCTTAACACCTCCTTGACATCGCTTTGAAACTTTTGTACTCATTGCATATCCGCATTTGAGTATAATAAAATAATAACAAGCCGGGATAATAGGGGTCGACGTAGTAGTTGTTACTGCTGAATCTGGTGTGGGGGCAAGCAGATAGTATTTGTGGATTCTTGGGGAAAGTGAATAGTCAAACCTTAATTTCTTTTGCCGGAGTTTGACCACTGACTCCCGCCGTTCACCTGCAAAAAGTGCGAAACACTGGGGTTGATCCCGGCGACGTACCCTCCGACGCTCAAGTCAGTAATCAGGAAAGATTATGAGAGAGCGTAAATTGGCAAAAGATTACCTCTTAATGGTGGTGGATGGGGGGTATTTATAGCTGCCTTTGGGATCAGATTAGGAATGTAATCCCTGTGACCAGATAAGGAATGTAATCCCTAATTCCCAGTGAAAGGATAGATGTGAATCAGGGCCATTGATTAGGATTAATCAGAAACCCTAATTCTATCATGCTGGACCGGGTTTGCTGCGGGTTGGAACCCGCACCCAGTCGAGATGGATCCGTTCGTGGGTTATTGGGTCTTTGGGGAGAAGACCCAGTACCCACTTCAGACCCATTTGTCAAGTGAAATTACCATTTTACCCCTAGGCTTTAAGTTTTGCGCCTGATTTGGACGGTTCCGATTTAACCCCATTTTTAGCCATATCACGAGCCCCCCACTCCCGAAGACTAAGTTTGATCAGCCTTTGAGGAGTAGTTTTACTGTTTTAATGGCTTGCGGAGTTGTATCGGAGTCCAAATGAGGGATGTCGAATCTTTATACGGAGTATTGCAGTAATTTCTGAGTTAGTAGCGTGCTCTAGATTGTTCTTGAGCTCTTCTGGACACTTGGGGATTTTTCTTACTTTTTATCTATTTTTTTCGGATCAGTTATTTAATCTTGCGAAGTGTCGATTCGTTGTTCGGGGGTCTTAATCGACTGTTCTAAGTAATAAAAATGTTTCTCTGAATTTATAATTATTTTTTAGAATTTTTAATTAATTTTCCCGAGTTTTTAATCATTTTTTCGAAATTTTTAAATAAATAAAATGATTTTAATAAATAAAAATTAATTTTAACTACCGAATTATGACGTGGCGCGATCTGGACGCTTCATCATCGTCGAGCGCAATTTTCTGGAGGATCGGACGAACTGGGTAGCTCGGCGAGTACTTTCTTCGTATGTGAGGGTCGGCACCTCGGCACTTCGGCTCGGCACATAGAGATCTGCCGAACTACGTGGCGCGATCCTGAGCATCCACTATGGTGCAAATCCCAAAAAAAATGCTATCTTGTCGTTTTGTGGACGTGGCATGATCTGGGCCGTCCATCATGTTCTAGCACGTTTTTTGACAAGATCCAACGGTTGATGTGGGTCGGCTTCATTTTTCTTCAAATGTGAGGGTCGGTACCTCATCACTTTGGCTCGGTAGCTCGGTGAGGCACTCTGGTGGCTTGGCAGCTCGCCCTCTGCCCCAGTAGCTCGGTTGCTCAGCCAAGCTGTTCGATAGCTCGGCTATGCACTCCGGTGGCTGGCAGCTCGGGAGGAACACGTGGCTTAATCTGGAGCGTTCATCAAGGTGCGAATCATGAGGATGGGGTTCAGATCACGAGAAAATGTTATCTTGTCGTTTTGTGGGCGTGGCTTGATCTGAGCCGTCCATCATGTTCTGTCGCGAATTTTGAGGCGATCTGACGGTGAAACTGGCTCGGCGGTATTTTTCTCCATATGTGGAGGTCGGTACCTCGTCACCTCGGCTCGGTAGGATGGTGGCTCGGTGGTTTCCACGAACGCTCTGGTGAATCAGGAGCTCGGATTGAGTCTTCGAACCACTTGATGAGATCTGAGACGTTCATCACGGCGCACATCACGAAGTTGGAGGTTCAGATCACGAGAAAAAGTTATCTTGTCGTTTTGTGGGCGTGGCGTGATCTGAGCCGTCCATTATGTTTTGAAGCGAGTTCTGAGGCGATCCGACGGTGAAGCTGGCTCGGTGGTATTTTTCTCCATATGTGGAGGTCGGTACCTCGTCACCTCGGCTCGGTGGCTCAGTGTTCGCTGTTTGGTAGCTTTGCTAAGCACTCCGGTGGTTCGGCTCATCGTCCTCTGCAATTAGTGGCTCGGTGCCTTGTGGTTCGGCGGGCCACGAGTAATCGAGGGGTGATTTTTAAGCAAAACGACGAGCCTTTCCCTTGAAACGTCGCAGCTTTGCGTTTTGTTGTTTTACCTTCCCTTAGTAGGCCCTTAGACGTTTCGAAAGCCCAATAGTCGCTTTTTGGCTATAAGTTCTTACCCCCCTCTCACCCCTTGGCTCATTTCTTACTTTTACTCCAAAGTTTTTACTTTCGCTCTAAGTTTGCTCTGCTAACGGCGATTTTTGTTCCAAGGTGGTTGCGCTAGCTATCACGAGGGCCAGGCAATTTCCGGTGAACTATTTCCGACCGTGAACGTCACTTCAAGGTTACGTCACATCAAGGTCAATCCTCTTTGCCTTAAATTATTTATTCGAGATGTCAAGAGTGAGCTCGGGGAGTGAGGCATCGTCCTCGGGAGATAGAAGCGCCGAGGAGGCGAGGGAAGTAGTGAGTCGTAGGAAGGGGAAGGGGGTAGTAGGGTCGTTCGCGGCCGACGATGCTTCATCATCGTCGAGCGCGTTTTTCTGGAGGATCGGACGATCTGGGTAGCTCGGCGAGTACTTTCTTCGTATGTGAGGGTCGGCACCTTGGCACTTTGGCTCGGCACGTAGAGATCTGCCGAACTACGTGGCGCGATCCTGAGCATCCACTATGGTGCAAATCCCAAAAAAAATGCTATCTTGTCGTTTTGTGGACGTGGCATGATCTGGGCCGTCCATCATGTTCTAGCACGTTTTTTGACAAGATCCAACGGTTGATGTGGGTCGGCTTCATTTTTCTTCAAATGTGAGGGTCGGTACCTCATCACTTTGGCTCGGTAGCTCGGTGAGGCACTCTGGTGGCTTGGCAGCTCGCCCTCTGCCCCAGTAGCTCGGTTGCTCAGACAAGCTGTTCGATAGCTCGGCTATGCACTCCGGTGGCTGGCAGCTCGGGAGGAACACGTGGCTTAATCTGGAGCGTTCATCAAGGTGCGAATCATGAGGATGGGGTTCAGATCACGAGAAAATGTTATCTTGTCGTTTTGTGGGCGTGGCTTGATCTGAGCCGTCCATCATGTTCTGTCGCGAATTTTGAGGCGATCTGACGGTGAAACTGGCTCGGCGGTATTTTTCTCCATATGTGGAGGTCGGTACCTCGTCACCTCGGCTCGGTAGGATGGTGGCTCGGTGGTTTCCACGAACGCTCTGGTGAATCAGGAGCTCGGATTGAGTCTTCGAACCACTTGATGAGATCTGAGACGTTCATCACGGCGCACATCACGAAGTTGGAGGTTCAGATCACGAGAAAAAGTTATCTTGTCGTTTTGTGGGCGTGGCGTGATCTGAGTCGTCCATTATGTTTTGACGCGAGTTCTGAGGCGATCCGACGGTGAAGCTGGCTCGGTGGTATTTTTCTCCATATGTGGAGGTCGGTACCTCGTCACCTCGGCTCGGTGGCTCAGTGTTCGCTGTTTGGTAGCTTTGCTAAGCACTCCGGTGGTTCGGCTCATCGTCCTCTGCAATTAGTGGCTCGGTGCCTTGTGGTTCGGCAGGCCACGAGTAATCGAGGGGTGACTTTTAAGCAAAACGACGAGCCTTTCCCTTGAAACGTCGCAGCTTTGCGTTTTGTTGTTTTACCTTCCCTTAGTGGGCCCTTAGACGTTTCGAAAGCCCAATAGTCGCTTTTTGGCTATAAGTTCTTACCCCCCTCTCACCCCTTGGCTCATTTCTTACTTTTACTCCAAAGTTTTTACTTTCGCTCTGCTAACGGCGATTTTGTTCCAAGGTGGTTGCGCTAGCTATCGCGAGGGCCAGGCAATTTCCGGTGAACTATTTCCGACCGTGAACGTCACTTCAAGGTTACGTCACATCAAGGTCAATCCTCTTTGCCTTAGATTATTTATTCGAGATGTCAAGAGTGAGCTCGGGGAGTGAGGCATCGTCCTCGGGAGATAGAAGCGCCGAGGAGGCGAGGGAAGTAGTGAGTCGTAGGAAGGGGAAGGGGGTAGTAGGGTCATTCGCGGCCGAGAAGAGGAAGAAGAGAGTAGTGGTCCGGTCTTCGATAGACGAGGAGATCGTGGAGCCTGAGAGGCGAGCCCCCGAGTCAGGTCGGTACCCTGGCGTGCTGTCCGATCACGCCGGGATTAGGCAGTACAGCGGCGATTTACTGGAGAAGGCGACCATTGGTCACTCGGCGACTTACGAGGAGAACACCCAGCGGGAGGTCACTGAGGTGGATGATCTTGCTTCGGTATTATCCGAGCGGGATCTTCTCCGGATCAGAAAGGGGTTCGCCATCCCTCCGGATTATAGGCTGATCCTCCCCGGCCCAGGGATTCGAGCAAACACCAATCTGTCACCGGACACGTGCGTCTTCGACTTCGACTCCTTAAACGCTGGTCTGTTCTTCCCTCTCCACCCTTTCGTCATGAAGGTCCTTCATTGGTACTGTCTTGCTCCGGTGCAGTTCATGCCGAATATTTGGCGCCACGTGCTTGCCTTATTGCTTCAGTGTCGTATTGCCGAGGTCGAGCTGGACATCGTCATCCTTCGGAGTTTGTATCGAATCAACCGGATGACGAAGCTCGAGCCTCGCTATTACTTGTCACCCCAGCGAGGCGTTAAGTTAATTGAAAATCCAGATTCGATAAAGAATTGGAAGGAGAGGTTCTTTCTGTTAAAGGGGCCCTCGCCGTTGGGCATCCCGACTTGGTGGAAGGCAGAGGTGCCGAAGTTAGAGAGGGTCGACCCGATGTTGACGGCTGCCGAGGAGGAGGTGGAGGCCAAACTAATCGCTCTCCCGATGTTGAGCTGGAGAGAGATGACCGAGGAGATGCTACACGGGTCGGGCCTTAGTCCGATCGACCCGAGTACGCTCTTGACATCTCACTGTAAATTATTTTCTTCAAATGCCTTGTACATTCTTTTAGCTTTTTCTTTTGTCACTTTGAACAGAGGTGCCAAAGATGGATTTCATGGGCATGATGACCGAGCAAAGCAAGGTCGCCGACGGCAGGAAAAGGAAGAAGCCGAGCACTGGTCTCACATCCGGCCGACCCACCAAGGCCCCCTCGGTAGCCGCCGAGCCAACTCAGGCACCGTCTTCGTCGCTGGCCGTCCTCCCCGACCCTTCTGCCCCTGCCCCATCTGCCCCAGAAAGTGAGGCCTTCTCTATTTCGGCGGCTTTGGCGCTGCAGGCTCTGCCCTTGACACCTCAGACCGAACAGATCTTAACCGAGGCCCACAAGAAACTGTGAAGAACCACGACTGGCGGGTGAAGAACAACGATGGCTTTTTGGGCGACTTGCAGATGTGCATGCAGGCTGTCAAGCATCTTGCAACCCCAAAGGACCGAGCCGCCCTGAAGGTGGGGACGACCGGCAACGATACCTACGAAATCGCTCGGTCTCTTCTGTCGGTAAGTCTTGATTCCTCTTGAAAATTTCTTAAGTCCACAGCTCGGCTTTCGTTGCGATATAACTCAACTTTTTGCAGGCCACCTGTCACTTCGGCCACCTCGTCCAAGAATTCGCCGAGCAGTAGAGGGAGTTGAAGGCCCTCTGTGACTAGGACCGGGCAGAAAGGGCGAGGGCTGTGAATCAGCTCGATGCGGAACAGCACCGCTCGGAGGCCTTGGAGGCTCGAGTTGCCGACCTCGAGGCGGCCCTGGAGCGAGCGAAGGAGGAGCTCGCTGCGGAGGTCACCAAGGCTGACGAGGAGAGGGCCGCAGCGGCGAAGGCCTTGGAGGCGGCGAAGGCAGGACAGGCCGAGGCAGTGGAGAAGGCGAGGAAAGAGATCGAAGCCGAGGCGAAGAGCCACATGGCCAAGAATATGGAGCTTTCTTATGCGAGAGCACTCGACCATGTGGAGACTCAGGTCCCTGGCTTCGAGAGGGTGGGGTACCGGCTGTGGCCCGGCAGTGAGGTAGAAGGCGACGAGGAGGAGGGCGAAGAGGAGGAAGGAGAAGAGGAGGGCGAAAAGGAGGAAGGAGAAGAGGTGCTTGACATTTCGGAGACCGTGGCAGCCGACCCTCAAGCAGGGGCGACGGGGGGTGAGGGGCCATCTGCCGTGGTGCCTGTGTCCGAGCTGCCGCCCCAGGTGGACCTTTGATCCCCTCGCCTTCATAATAATTTTTTTTTCTTTTTCTTTCATTGTAATGCCTTATAGCGGACTGGCCACCGCTTTTTTGCCATGAATAAAATTTCGTCCGAACTCGAGTTTTGACCAAGTGTGGGACAATTTTTTTTTGGAATTTGGCCAAGTGTTGGGCTCGGAATTTCTTTGAAGTTCGGCAAGTGTTGAGTACTGCCTTTAGTCTTTTTTCTTTTTGTGTTGATATGCTTCGTTCTTTCAGATCGTCAAACTCAGTTCGGACTCTGAGGCAGCCCACCTTCATGCAGAACTACGGAAGAGGTCTCGCGAAGCTCGTCTAGAAGGCGAGGTGGAATTGCTCAGGAGGGTGTTGTTTGGCGTCAAGAGAGAGAAAAGCGAGCTGCTGGCGGAGATTCGCCATTTGCAAATAACCGAAGAAGAGCTATCGGCAAAGGAGGATGAGTTAAACGAGCTAACTTCAGCAATGCGAAAACTGATGGCCGAGCGTGACGAGCTTATGGCGGAGGTCGAGCAATTAAGGAGGGTTACGGTCGACAAAAGCATTGAAGTGACCAACCTTCGCCGCATCATAGCTGACAGTGCTGGTGACGCAGGCTCGGCTAAGCTTCCTTGGTTTAAGATATCTGTGAAGGACGATGCTTTGAAGGATAGGATCGTCGAACTCAAGGAGGAAGTCGCCCGCCTTAAACCTCAGCCTTTAAGGGTTAACGTCCGAAGCACTTCGTGTACCCGCGAGGAGAGTGAGAGGGGGATCTCCTTCTACGAGCTTGCGACTCGTCCACCTATCATTCGGCGGAGCCTGGCCGACTCTCAGAGCGGCGTGGCCATCTCGTCTAGCGGAGCCTCGGTCGGGGCTACAGTCAGAGGCAGCGCCGAAGAGGCATCTCGGTTCGTTGGTGTAGAGACGAGCTCTAAGGTTAAGCGGCGCCGCCCTCGTGTTTCTCTAAACCGAAACGTCTCCGTCCCGAAGAAGCGTTGAAAGAGTTGTATTATGCTTTCAAATTTTTGTAGCATCTCGTTGTAGTAGCTTGGTCTTGTAACTTGAATGTTTTCGTTTGTTGTACTCTTTAATAAAAGTTCGTTTACTTTTTGATGCTCGTGTGTTAGAGTTTGTTTCAACGGTTGTGGGAGAAATTCCAAATGGCGAACCACTTCTAGCTAGCTTAAGAGCGAGCTTGCGAAGCAGAGTCGAGCCAAGTGTTAGACTCCGAACTCGTCGTTAGAGTTTGTTTCAACAGTTGTGGGAGCAATTTCGAATGGCGAACCGCTTCTAGCTTGCTTAAGAGCGAGCTTGCGAAGCAGAGTCGAGCCAAGTGTTAGACTCCGAACTCGTCGTTAGAGTTTGTTTCAACGGTTGTGGGAGCAATTCCGAATGGCAAACCACTTCTAGCTCGCTTAAGAGTGAACTTGCAAAGCAGAGTCGAGCCAAGTGTTGGAAACCGAACTCATCGTTAGAGTTTGTTTCAACGGTTGTGGGAGCAATTCCGAATGGCGAACCGCTTCTAGCTTGCTTAAGAGCGAGCTTGCGAAGCAGAGTCGAGCCAAGTGTTGGACTCCGAACTCATCGTTAGAGTATAAAGAAGGTAAAAACAGAGAGATACAAGCGATTCACAAGTAAGATATGAAGAAAAATGTTCTTTATTGAAAACTAATAGTCGGCTGCTTCTAAGTTGCGAGCCGTTATTACATTAGAGAAATAAAGGAGCAAAAGTAAAATTACAAGTGAAGGGAAAGGAACGGTTCGACATCTGACGGTACTCGGAGAGGCGTTCATGCGCTCTCTTGGTACTTCAAGAGATGGTCGGCATTCCAAGTCCTGGGAATCTCTCTTCCTTCAAGGTCTTCTAGATGGTAAGTTCCGGGCCAAACCACCTTGGTGATCTTGTAACGTCCCTCCCAATTTGGAGCCAGCTTACTCTTCTGACTGGGGAATGAGATAGCTAACTTTCTGAGGACCAAGTCCCCTTCTTTGAGGTCGGTGGGATGGACTCTCTTATTGTAGGCCAGCTCGATCCTCCTTCGGTAGCTTTGCTGGCGGATCGAAGCTCTTTCACGGAGCTCATCAATCAGATCCAAATTCGCCTGAAGCTCCCTGGCATTCTGCTCTTCTTCATAGGCAATTAGGCGAGGAGAGGGTACACCAACTTCCAGGGGGATCACAACTTTGGACCCATAGGTGAGATTGAACGGCAACTCTCCTGTGGGGGTCCATTTCGCAGTGCGGTAATTCCACAGTACGTTAGGGAGCTGATCAACGCATAAGCCCTTAGCGGACTTATCCAGCCTCTTCTTAAACCAGAGATGATTTGTCAGTTGGCATTTTCTACTTGACCATTCGACTGTAGGTGGGAGACGGAGCAGAAGCGTTGTTGGATGGCGAGGTCTTCACATAGAGCTCGGAATGCGGCCCCTGTAAATTGTGTTCCATTATCGGTTATGAGGACCCGAGGGACACCGAACCTGCAGATGACGCTCTTCCAAAAGAACTAAAGGAATTTGTTCTCGGTGATTGTAGCCAAGGGCTCGGCCTCTATCCACTTCGAGAAGTAGTCGATTGCCACGACTAAAAATTTGAGTTGGCCGGGAGCTGGTGGAAACGGCCCTAGTAAGTCCATCCCCCACATTGCGAAAGGGATCGGACTTGATAGGGAAGCGAGGTGAGCTTGAGTAGGCGACGAATGTTGGAGTACTTTTGACAATTGCTGCATTGCCGAACATGTCGCTCGGCATCTTGTAGGACAGTAGGCCAGAAATATCCATAATTCAACACCTTCCGGGCAAGGGATCTGGACCCTAAATGTGCTCCGCCTATGCCTTCGTGAAGCTCTTGCAAGGCGTATGTGGCTTGTTCAGGGGAGAGGCACCTCAGATAAGGTCTACCGTCAACTTGTGTGAAGGAGCGTTTGTACAAGATCCCCTCAACAAGGGTATACCGCTCCGCTCTAGTTCTGACTCGACGAGCTTCCTTAGGATCTTCGGGGAGGAGCCCATCCCTTAGAAATTCTACAAGGGGTTTCATCCAATCATCTTGAAGTTGAACCGGTAGTGACTCCATCGAATCGGAGGTTTCTTCTTCTATGCTCGGCCTCAGGAGCACTTCAATCAGGACGATCTGCTCAAGACCTTGGAGGGAGGAAGAGGCTAACTAGGAGAGGGCATCTGCTTGGGCATTTTCCTCCCTGGGGATTCACCGAATAAGTGCCTCTTCGAATAGAGCCATGAGATTTTGGACCTTGGCTAGATACTTTGCCATTCGGTCATCTCGCACTTCGTACTCGCCCAAGACTTGGTTCACGACCAGCTGAGAGTCACTAAATATACAGAGGCATTGCGCCCCTGCTTTGCGGGCCATTCCGAGGCCGGCTGTAAGGGCTTTATACTCCGCTTCATTGCTGGAGGCCTTGAAGTTGATGCAGAGGGAGTATTGAAGAACGAAGTCATCTGGGCCGGCCAGAATGACCCCGGCTCCGCTCCCTTCGGTGCAAGAGGATCCATCTACATATACCATCCAAATGGGAGGTCCGTTTGCCGCTTGACTGACCTCGGAAATGGTGCTCTCAACTATGAATTCGGCTAAGGCCTGAGCTTTGATTGCGGTCCGAGGCTGGTATGATATATCATGCTGGCTCAGCTCAATCGACCACTTCATGAGACGGCCAGAGGTCTCCGGCTTGTGCAGAACTTGTTTCAGTGGTTGGTCGGTAAGAATGACCACCGAGTGAGACTGGAAATATGGGCGAAGCTTCCTAGCTGCCTTAACCAAGGCGTATGCCATCTTCTCTAGCCTTGGATAACGAAGCTCGGCATCTCGAAGTACCTTGCTTACGTAATAGATGGGCTTCTGAGCCTTGTCTTCTTCCCTCACCAAGACAGCGCTGAGGGTTTGTTCGGAGGCAGCTAAGTAAAGGTAGAGTGTTTCCCCGGGGATAGGCTTGCTGAGAAGAGGGGGGTTGACTGGATAGGCTTTAAGCTGATCGAACGACTCCTGTTGTTGTTGACCCCATTCGATGCCCTTAGCCCCCCTGAGAGCCTTGAAGAAGGGAAGACACTTCTCCCCTGACTTGGAAAGGAAGCGCCCTATAGCTGCGAGGCGCCCAGTTAGCTTCTGAATTTCTTTCACATTTTTGGGAGGAGACATATCCAGTATTGCTTTGATCTTCTCAGGGTTGGCTTCGATCCCTCTTTGGCTGACCATGAAGCCTAGGAATTTTCCCGACGAGACTCCGAACGCACACTTGTTTGGGTTGAGCCTCATATCATGTTTCCTTAATACATCGAACGCCTCTTGCAGATCGGTGACATGGTCGGCCCCACGGATGCTCTTCACAAGCATATCATCAACATACACCTCCATGTTGCGGCCGATCTGATTTTGGAAGACTTCGTTGACGAGGCATTGATAGGTGGCACCTGCATTCTTCAACCCGAAAGGCATCACCCTGTAGCAGTAGATGCTCTGATCGGTAATAAAGGAGGTCTTCGGGATATCCGGGGGAACATGCAGATTTGATTGTATCTGAAGAAAGCGTCCATGAAGCTGAGAAGCTCATGGCCCGAAGTGGCGTCAATCAGGGTATCGATGCTTGGAAGAGGGAATAGATCTTTGGGGCATGCTTTATTCAGGTTGGTAAAATCGATGCAGATTCTCTAGCTCCCGTTGACCTTCTTTACCATCACAACATTTAAGAGCCATTCGGGATAACTGACCTCCTGTTTGAACCGAGCCTTAAGGAGCTTGTCCACCTCTTCTTTTATAGCTTGTTGGCGCTCGGGAGCAAATTTGCGCCTCTTCTGTTGAACCGGTTTGGACCCCGGTGCAACACTCAGGTGGTGGACGAGGAGCTCTTCGGAGATTCCTGGCATGTCGGCAGCCGACCATATGAAGAGGTCACAATTCTTTCTAATATATTAGACTATGTCCGAGCTTAGGGCAGAGGGGAGGGTCTTGCTGATAAAGAACTTGCGGTTCGGATCTTGCTCAGAGAAGAGCACTTCCTCCAATTCATCCACTGGCTCGGACATTAGTCGGACATCATCTTGGGGTATTTCAAGAGTTTTGAGGGACAGGACTGGACCCCGGTAGAGGTCATGTAGCATTTGCGGGCCATTTCCTGACTGACTCTGACTTCCCCTACTCCTGCCCGGGTGGGGAACTTCATCTTGAGGTGATAAGCGGAAGGGAAGGCTTCGAGAGTAGCTAGGTCGGGCCGGCCTAGGATGACATTATAAGCTGCGGGGACATCAACAACCATAAAGTCCATCGGCTCCGTTCGAGTAGTAGGAGTTTTACCAGCGGTTACGTCGAGGGTGATCACCCCTTCGATAATCACTGGCACTCCCATGAACCCACGGAGCATGTAGCTGGAGGGCTTAAGCCTGTCCCGGGGTAGCTTGAGTCCTTTGAAATTATCGAGGAAGAGGATGTTAATGGAGCTGCCATTGTCCACCAGTATTCTTTCCACCTTAAAATTTGCCATATGGAGGGTTCGGACGCCCACCAGGTCTTCATCTGAGAATGTCACGGGTACTCCGAGGCCTTTAGGGGGAGGTGTGCCATGAACCGAATTAACTTCTCTTATGAACGCCTTTCGAGAGGAGTTGGAGGAGGCCCCCATTGGGACCCATGAATGAGGTCTAGGACACGCTCCTCTTCGAATTCGGGTGTCTCATTGCATCATTCAGGACGCTTGTTAGCCCCCCGAGGAGGAGGAGGCGGAAGGTCGGTTTGGCGATGAGGAGATCGCTCATTCGGACGGTGTTGGCGGGAGGCTCCCTCTCAGGCCCGCCTTTCATCCAAACGGCGGTGAAGATCCTCTTCTTTGCGCCGGTTGTCGAGGGTGTTGCGGAGGTTGTGCACGGAAACATGGTCATGTTGGAGAGGTTGTTTCTGATGATTGGGACGGGAGCCCCCCATGCCGGCGTTCTGGAGGTCGGTTTGGCCGCGAGGGGGTTGAAGATTCTGAGGAGGAAGTTGGTCCTGCTGCGGGGCCTGGTTAGGTGGAGGAGTAGGTCCTGTTGGCTGGATGGTCTGGAGGGGGATCCCCTGTTGTGGTTGAGGAAGAGTGGGTCCACGGTTGGACCCTCTGGATCTGAGCTTTCGGGGAGGCATGGCTGGGTAGATCTGACCAACGGGAAGATGAAGGGTTGCTATTTGTTGTTTCCTACAGACGGTGCCAATCTTTAACCTATGAATCTGGTGTGGGGGCAAACAGATAGTATTTGTGGATTCTTGGGAAAACTGAATAGTCAAACCTTAACTTCTTCCGCCGAAGTTTGACCACTGACTCCCGCCATTCACCTGCAAAAAGTGCGAAACACCGTGGTTGATCCCAGTGACGCACCCTCCGACGCTCAAGTCAGTAATCAGGAAAGATTATGAGAGAGCGTAAATTGACAAAAGATTGATTACCTCTTAATGGTGGTGGATGGGAGGTATTTATAGCCGCCTTTGGGATCAGATTAGGAATGTAATTCCTATGACCAGATAAGGAATGTAATCCCTAATTCCCAGTGAAAGGATAGATGTGAATCAGACCCGTTGATTAGGATTAATCAGAAACCCTAATTCTATCATGCTGGACCGGGTTTGCTGCGGGTTGGAACCCGCACCCAGTCGAGATGGACCCGTTTGTGGGTTATTGGGTCTTTGGGGAGAAGACCCAGTACCCACTTCAGACCCGTTTGTCAAGTAAAATTACCATTTTACCCCTAGGCTTTAAGATTCGGGCCCGATTTGGACGGTTCCGATTTAACCCTATTTTTAGCCATATCAGTAGTGAACAATGTCGGAAACTGTACTCGGAGAAGGGTCCATTATTACTCGATTGATTATGGTTATGGATTATTGATTATTGATTATTGATTATTAATTATTGTTGCCGAGTACACGATTTGTAGAGTTCACCACTATAGTCTAAACGATCATTGTTTGCATGAACCTGTGGTATGAGACGCAGGATTACGTACATTAGATAGGGTAATACAAGACTAATAAACCTAGGATTAACACATACATTCTTATCATGGTTATAGTTATCAACTTGATTGTGGATTGTTCTCGATCACTGCATCATTGATTATAGTCTTTTGATCGTATTATCAACCCTTATTATTGACTTTTGATTTTGTTCTAGTCCAATATTCTTTGATATACCATGTTCCCTTGTTCTTTGCTTTTCAAGTATACGAAGAGATTTGACTGAAGGACTTGTAAGAAAACCTTCTAGAGAATGGAGCTGAATTATTAGTCTATAATAATCATTTCGTTCATGTTATTTCCATTCCAGCATTGTTATTATTGTCGTACTTTGTATTCTGGGCATTTTGACCCGAAGTTTAATTTTCTCCCAGATGTTGGATATTATTTTTATGGATTTATTTCATGGATTATTAAAGTTTATTCATTGTTTATGTTATTATTTATTCATACGGGGTTGTGAACATACTTCATATTCTTGAGTTAATCTGTTATAACTTATAGATGATGTACACATCATTCGCTTAGTCTTAGTCACGTACTCATATTCTCGTATTTTGGGAATCGGGGCGTGACAAAGGTAGTAGGGTTTGGATTCGGCTCGGGTTGCAGGTTTGGTTTTGGATGTAGGAGAGAAGGGTTTCAGGCAGCGTTTTTTTTTTTTTTTTTTTTTTGAAGATGGAGAAGGTGGCTAAGGTTTGAGTGGGTGAAAGGGAGAAGGAGTTCGGAGTGGGTGAAGATTATCAGGTTGAGGGCGAGGGTTAGGGTTGTGAGTAGGGTGTGGATTTAGGGAAGGCAGGGGGAGTCAGAGGGAGGAAAGTCGGGTTTGGAGGTTGATGGGCAGCGGGAGGTCAGTGGAGAGGGTAGTCGGGTGGTCGGGGAGGTCGGGGTAGAGGGTAGTCGGGTCTGGAGGTTGATGGGCAGTGGTAGGTCGAGGGAGAGAGTAGTCGAGGGAGGTCAGGGGAGAGGGCAATCGAGTTTGGAGGTTGATGGGGTTAGGGTTTTGGGTTTTGCGGTAGAAGAGACAGGGAAGAAGAAGAAGGGTTTGTAATTGAGATTTGGATTAGGGAGATTAGAGTTTGTAATTGGGAATTAGGGAAAGGAAATTAGTGCTCTGATAGCATGTTAGATTTAGAGATAGAAAAGAAAAAAGTACTTTATTGGATTTATTATAACTGAGTACAATATCTTCTATATACATGAGAGAAATAAAGATTGAACTAATACATATTCCAATATGGGACTAAACTGAGTAATGTAATATGTAATATAATATCCAATAGGATTTAATTGGCTGGTCGCTTTTTTTAGTGGATGTTTGTTGTAATTCCGAAAATGGGCGATTGAGATTTGCTGTGCTGTCTGCTAATAAATACACACAGCCAGCCTGCTATAACACTGCACTATATACTGCTTGTTATATAGTAGATTTGTCGTCCAGTAAATTAAATATGACCACAAATCCTACCAGGAGGGTATAAGTGAAACACTTTGAATATTGATCTCGTAGTTTAGCCTTTTCCTACGGAAATATCTAAAAATTGGAAACAAAGCATAATTTGCTGGCAAAAATGGAATATTTGTATAGCTTTTATTTCATGTTGAGAACTTTTTTACGTGTACACAATATGTATGATCAAACAACAGAGTGCAAGTAAATAGGTTACTCTCCGACAGAAACCAGATAGACTTGTCGAAAGAGAGGTATGGCAAACACTGTATGTATATATAATAGGGTTAGTTACACTGAGTCCAAGCGGTCCAAAATTTTAGGGAACAGCTTGACATGGTAACCATCTGGGAATGCTAACCCAGGAGTTCTAATTATGTTCCCTCCCTTAATCTCCTTCCACCTGTATTTAAACGAACATTAATTTAACATTAACTTCTTTTATTAGTTTAGTTAAGCCTATTAAGTTATAAATTTACATAGTTTAATTGAATTTAAACAGTGTAATTAATACCTGTACGTAGTAACCAAGGAATGAAGGAATACTGCCATCTGAAGCTTGGTGAAGTCAGTCCCAACACAGAACCTCATTCCTCCACCAAATGCCATGAAATTTTTCGATCCACCGTTGAGTTCTTTTGTACACTGCATTATTATTCCAAAATAATTTAATATTGCTAGTGATAACATAATTAATTTGCACTCATATCTCTTTTAATTCTGCAGTTGTTAGCAAGATCTTGGACAAAATACTTCTTTTTTTGACATGTAAGATTGTTTAATAATATTACACCAGTTGACCGATTATGCAATCATTAGCATCCATTGTTTTAATTTTAAAAGTCCACTAACAACTGGCAATGTTGTTCATAATGTTTCTATTACTCAGTATTTAATGCTGTGATGATGAAATAGAATGCTAATATGAACAAAAAGGGTATAATGTTTTATCCTTTTTTATTGTGGAGTTGACATTGACTTGTTATAATCTGAATTTTTTTGCTTACCTTCCACCTCCAAGGATTGAAAGTGAGCGGATCTTCGTATATCTCAGGATTCAAGTGAACACTTGGAGGACATACCATCACCCCCCAACCTGCTGGTATTGTATATCCTAGGTGCCACCAGAAATTGAACGTGAGGGTTGCGTGACCTTTCAAATTAATTTGCTAAATAATTTTATAGAAAAATAATTTATTGAAATGTTAACGATCATACCATTTACTCTGATATCTTTTAATGCTTTTCTGAAGATGCCTGGTACAATATTTGCCAACCTAGCTGTTTCATTAATAACCTGGATCGAAGAACAGTCACTTTCTATAATCAGACATGTGATCATTCCTTATTTGTTTACTAATGAGTAATTATTAAATGGAAACGATAATCCTTGATTCGTGAATTGTTAGTTTCAGTCACCTTCAGTGTGAATGTCATAGATTTATATTCCTGCCATGTAATTCCAGAATCTGGGTTCTCCCTGTTTCTGTGAATAGATTCATGTTCTTCCTGTAAAAAGGAAGATACGTAGATGAGACCGACATGATTCATATTTATTCAGATGAAAATCATGAATTGTATAGGAAAGTGTGGATCACTTACTGTTAATTCTTCCAAAACTTTAGGATGTTCAGAAAGAAGTTTGATTGCTAATGTTAATAATAGGGACGTAGTCTCAAAACTTGCAAAGAGAAGCACAAACATCAAATCCAGAGCTATTGCTTCAGTTAAGACTGGCCGTTCTTTCTTTAGCTCTTCAATCACATAGTCAAAAAAATCAGTGCAGTCTCTCTTTGGCGAGCATTGCCTCTCTGCTAATAAATCCTTCAGAACCTTCATCGCTTTCTTCCGCCCCTGAATCAATGAATAACAAGTTCTATTAATTAGCTTATATTATCGAACACTCAACATTTAACAATGTTTAATAAAAATGTTAATTAATGAGCATGCCTGCAAACATTTATGATAAGCAGTTCCAGGGATGTAAACTGGGAACGAGATCAGTCCCTTTATGAATGCAACAAAACTATCTTTCAAGTTTTCCGGTGATGTGGCAGGATCATAGCTCATCAGCTTTTTTGCAGTGAGATCAAATATCATCTAGAAATTTATATAAATAAAGTTAGCCTTCCATCAAATGCTACAGGAAAAATATATATTTGGCTCATAAATACAACAAAACGCCACTTGGTTGAAACAAGAAAATCAGAAAAAAATTCTATATATAACTAACCGTTGATATGCCATCTTTCAGTTCAATGCTCGACTGGCCTGACCAAGAAAGGAGACTCATGCAAGAAGCCTTCTCAATATCATGAAATAACTTCTCTTTGAGGCTTTCAGGACCAAAAAGCCTAAGTACTATACTCTTGAGATATTTATACAAGAATCCATGCAAAGAACCCACATTGTCTCTCCCAAATATCTCAGTGAAGGTATCAGGGTACCAGCTTTCAAACAACTTCCCTTCTTGCTGGAAAACAAAGTTGTTCAGCTCCGGGTTAGTCGACACAATGATCGGTCGACCCACTAAACTTGTTTTAAATATCGGCCCGTATCTAAAATCAAACCAAAACAGAAGATGAATGCTTGTCTTATACAGCTTGAATCTAATATATTTCCTGAACTGAACAGTGCAGGAATTCAACATGTATCAAATCATCTGTATCTCTTTTCCATTACCACAACATAATAATTGTACAATTTTATTTAACCAAATACAAAGTATAGATAAATATTATAGGAAGAAGATAAAATCAGAAGTTATACATTCAGAGTTTTAGATTAAAAAATATATAATTTAATTGTCTTCTAAAATGTAAACAAATTTTAAAACTATGTAGTTATACTGTATAATTTTGTTCTAATAAGAAAAATTAAACTATTAAAACTAAGGGATAAACTAAATGAATAAAGCAATAGTTATGTAACTGAGACATAATGTTATGCGATGTAAGAGATAATTTCTGTTGTGTTCATACATATATCAAAGGAGAAAGATGAGGTGTATATATATATATAGAGAGAGTAATGCTATTGTGTTCATACATATATAAAAGCGATTTGAGTCATCTGAATCTCGATCACACTGTTCACAACACTCTACATGTCATCAAGATGATGTGTGTCAAATTTCAAACAATTCACAGACTTGTAGCCTATGCATCAAGACGTTCATATAAATGTATATATATGTATTTCGTACCATCTTCATGACGTGTATATATATATAGTTTATACTTGAATGAAGAAACAAATTAATGATTACCTCTTCATTCTCTCTTTGACGAAGGGCGATATCTCAAATGAAGTGTAGGGCTCAAAGAATTGAAGAGTCTCGCCGAGAAGAGGGATACCCATCGAGCCGGGGGGGAGCTTCCCGTTGCCTCTAGGTTTCATCCACCTTTGGACCCATTGGAGCATCCATATGATGAGGATGCTTACACTGCAAATGACAACATAATGTGCCATATTTATAGGTGTAATCTCAAGTCAAATGGTGTTAATGACTTAAATTAGATTTTATAGAAGAGGAGAGAGAATGAGATCAAGAATAAGAATAATCAGAAGATATTGATGCACATGGGAGAAGAGTAGGAAGTGAATGAGAAGAGGGAAGAAGGTTTAAACTCTAGAAAAGTCTTAATGAAGGGCATGGGAGGCTAACCTTAAATAGAGAAAGCCCAAACAGCTATAATGTAATAAAAAATTGATGCTTGTTCCCTTTTGGTTGATAGTAATTTTTTAAAAATTAGTTTGTGAGGAGAGCTGGATAACTTGTTCAAAAATAATAATTTTTTTTGGATTGCTTGGAGATCCGCAGACCACAAATTCTGGGGGAAAAGTGGGTAATAAAAAAAAATGCATATGGTCAGAAGTCTAACTGGGAGCTTTGAGAGGCATAGACATGTAAATCACCATGGGGGATGAATAGGGTGATTGTGCGGAATTAAAAAAATTAATTAAAATGAAGTGCATAGTAAATAAAAGAGTTAAGAAGAGCAAACGCAGATAACACAAGTGACGTAGCGATGTAACGTGGTTCGACTCCCAGGTCTACGTCCACACCTCCTACTTATAGCAATTCTCCGCCACAAGCATTACACTATACTCAAAATCCTTGTACAGTGATTCTCTGATTCAGGCCGAGAGACCTATTACACCCACAGGACTTCTACCACAAGTCCCGTCAATCTCACCGAAGTGGAAGAAAAGAAAAACTCAAGATCCTAAATGATCCTGACTGAAGAATACAAAAATTATCACACACACTCAGATTAATTGTTGAAAGATTAGTTCAGAATATTTTTCTCAGGAGTCATTGGTGAAAAATACTCAAGGGGTTCGGCCAATTAAATAGATTGGGAAGTGTATCGATCAAAATTGAAAACGATACATTCCGAAAATGTGAACAGAGCAAAGTGCGATCGACCGAAATCTTGGTGCAGTCGACCGTTCATCTCTCTGACGTAAAGTAGAGAGATGAAAGGTCGACTGCTTCTTACGCAACTGAGAGCTGCAGTCAACTGCGATGGGTCGACCGTCATGAGGTGCGGTCGACCGATATCGCGCTGTTCATACCGAATCCACTTTATATTTTTACCAAATGAACTAATCAATCAATCAATTTTACACAGATTTAAATCTCACAAATATAGAATGATAACAGCTGGTCTTGATAGCTTTCTTGGACATTAATCAATCAACTATTCTTTTTGAATATCTTCTTCTTTTGCTTGATTTCTCAATCTTTCTTTATTACTTTCCTTTTTTGAATATTTTTGAATCTCTCTTGAATCTCTTATGGAGATTATTTGATCCTGAAAATCTGAATAACTCAATTCAAACTTATTTGTATTTATAGACACATTTTGTGCACACCAAATTAGGAGTCAACGAGAGTCAGCAAGACATATACTCTAACGAATCATTCACTAATTATTTGTAATTGGTTAGAGCATCCACAATGGTTTGCCATTTTTGTCATTTTATCATATTTTGACAAAAAACGCTCTGCAACGGTTTGCTATTTTGCCATTTTTGGGAAAGTTGAAACAGTGACTTCACATATTTGAGAAACAATTTGCTCATTCTCAAAATATAGGTGACGGAACATGTTCCGTCCCTATTTTTTTTAATAGCATCGGACGAAACAAGTTGTTTCGTCCGCAATTTTATATATACATTTATAAAAAAAAAGTATCAGACAGAACATGTTTTCCAGTCCAAAAAATAAAAATAAAAAATAAAATTAAAATTAAAAATGGATCGGACAGGACATGTTGTCCCGTCCAATCTCAAAAAATTGAGAAATGGGACAACATGTCCCGTTTGAGAGTAATTGTCATTTTCAACACTTTTAAACCCATTAATTAGACAGTAATATCGTTTAAGTAGGATTTAATAATAGTTTATTATTATTTTAATCACTAATTAATGACTATTTAATAGACGAAACAGCATGTTTTTGCCATTTTGACAAAAAGTAGCAATCACCATTGTGGATGCTCTTAGAAAAGTAAAGCCCATCTTAGTTAGCAGTTCATTGGATGAGTTTATGTATTAGGGGAAGTTTGTTTAATTTCTTTTTCTAGCATGCCACACCAACGTTCTCTTTTCCACTATTTTCCGCACAAAAAATAAATTTCACTATTTTTCATATTTTAAAATACATCGTTTGTATGAGGAAAATAAAAGTTTGTTAAAGTTGTGATAACTCATCAAAAATGTCAAAAACTAATTCACCATACAATGTGATAAATTGTCTTGGAAAAACTTAGTGTGCTCTCTCCCTTTCTCTTTTTCTCTGTAACTTTTTTCTTCTAATTTTCCTGTCAAAAACAAAGAAAGAATAAAATCTGATTTCGACATGTGAATTCCGGTTGTTTTACTTACTAACAAATAATGAAAAATAAGATAATATTAAGTACAGATTTAGTTTTCAGGCTTTAAAATCCAATTACCAATTTTATGTACTAGTAAATAAACACTCCCTAACTAGTTAGGGTGGAAACAGATTGGATATGGAACGGATATGTGCATACAGATAAGGATTTATATGTGTATAGCAATAACGAGATTCAATTTAGATTAAATACAGATGTTAGAATAATAATATAAAATTATTTATTAATGCAAAAAAATTATTTGTACATCAAGTTATTTTATATTCAGATATGATATTCTTTTTCAATATTTCGATTATGTAGCAATATCCTTATACGTATCTATAGTTGAAATAGATGAATAACAGATATCCATATTGGACAAAATACGGAGGCTGAAATCGGACTAAATTTTTGCGTATTCATTTGTGCACCTACATCCCACACTTTCTGTGGTCGCTAGTTGGGTTGTGCAATAAGGCGGTTCATTGGAATTCCGAGACGATTGTGCAACCGAAAAGAAATTGAATTTTTTTACCAAACTATCCCACTTTTGTAAGTATGTACCAAACTGTCCCTGTTTGTAACTTTAATACCAAAAAGTCTTTGTCGCTAATTGAGATAGCGCCCCTAGTATAATTCTTCGAGCTATCTTAGTTACCGTGTGCTAGGGGACACCACTTTTTCTCTCAAGTAGGGGTGTGCGAAAAAACTCACCAACTATAGACACGCTAACTCTGTTAGCGTGCCTATTTAAACCAGGCACGCTAACGGGTTAGCGTGCTGGGTGGACACTAGGGAACACTACTCCTCAAGTAGGGGTGTGAGGGAAAAAACACCAAGTATAGATACGCTAACGGAGTTAGCGCGCCCCTTTAAACCAGGCGCGCTAACGGGGTTAGCATACTATGTGATATGGGACCATCTTAAATCACGATCGTTGCTGCTATCTTATTATCTTCATATTTTATCTCTGTCTTGTCTTTATCCGGAGACTAGGGTTTGGTGGTTGGGTTTAAAATCGCGCAATGGCATTTTGGGAGAGAGAAGAAGTGAGATGAGACTGAGATAGCGAGTGTGATTTAATAGGGTTCCAAGCAACACTCGCTAACCCCGTTAGCGTGCCTAGTTTAAATGAGCACGCTAACGGGGTTAGCGTGTCTATACTTGGTGAATTTTTCCTACACCCCTACTTCAGAGTAGTTTCCCTAGTGTCCCATAGCACGCTAATCCCGTTAGCGCGCTTGGTTTAAAGGGGCGTGCTAACATCGTTAGCGTGTCTATACTTGGTATTTTCCCCCCCACACCCCTACTTGAGGAGTAGTGTCCCCTATAGTCCACCTAGCACGTTAACCCAGTTAGCGGGTCTGGTTTAAATAGGCACGCTAATGAAGTTAGCGTGTTAATAGTTGGTGAGCTTTTTTGCACACCCCTACTTGATGGGAAAAGTGGTGTCCCCCAGCACACGCTAACTGAGATAGCGCGAAGAATTATACTAGGGGCGCTATCTCAGTTAGCGACAGAGACTTTTTGGTATTAAAGTTTGAAACCGGGACAGCCTGGTACATACTTACAAATAGTGGGATAGTTTGGTAAAAAAATTCAAAGAAAATAGGGTGCACGGTTCTTCTATGTTTAAAACCTATTTGAAATTAATCTCGCTATATAAACTATTTTGCTGAATCTAAATGACCTCAAGCTGAAAATACTTGCTCATTCTAAATTGTTATACTTATATCCCATATGCCGATTTTGTTTTATTTCCTTTTTTCCTATAATCACTAACTTCCTTTCTAATAAGTGACTAGTTTATAGATTTAATTTTGTTAAGGTTAACGAAAAGTTGGAAAAATGTTATTGGATTGATTATAACTGAGTACAATATCTCCTATATATAGTAGGGAACCAAATAGTAAACTAATACATAATCTGATATGAGACTAAAGTTATAACATAATATCTAACACCCTCTCTCAAACTCATGGTGGGTCGAACAATGTAAGTTTGCCCACCAAGTATCGAAATCTTTGAACAGTGTGAGATTTGGTGAAGAAATCTGATGTCTGCTGTGATGAGGTAACCGAACGAATTGAAATGATTCCTGCTTCAAAACGGTCACGAACATATGTGCAATGTGTTGCTTACAATGTAATGCACTCTGGTTATCACAATGAAGTGGAGTAGCTCCTGTAAGAGTGACATTTATATATGATAATAACCAACGAACATGAACAATCTCTCTAGTAGTAGCTGCCATCGCTCTGCATTCAACTTCGGTGGCATGTTTCTTACTTCGCCATGAGATCAACAATCACAAAAATTAGACAGAAACCTGTTGTAGACCATATGGTAGTAGGACCACCCATCCAATCGGAATCAGAATATGCACTAAGCTCCAGTTTAGACATAGAAGGCATGAATAATGAGCGAGTGATAGTGCCCTGAAGATATCTGAAGATCTGAAGAAGAGCACTGTGGTGAACTGATGTAGGAGCAAAAATAAACTGAATGACAATACTGACTGCATGAGCAATATTGGGTCCGATCATGCATAAGTAAACAAGCTTTCCAACAATCTGTCTGTATCTAGTGGGATCAGGAAGGAGCTCATGTGAAGTTCTAAGGAAATATCGGCTGATCGACTCTCAGAGAGACATGCAACGGAGATAAAGTCTGATGTGTATTTCTGTTGAGAAATGAGGATCTCCCGAGATCCATGCGCAATCTCTAAATCCAGAAAGTAGCGTAGTCTTCCAAGGTCTTTCATATGGAACTATTGATGAAGGTATTTCTGGGTGGATGCAATGCATGCGTAGTCATCCCCAGTAATAATCATATCATCAACATATAATAATAGAAGTACCCTCCCCTGTGGTGTTGACCGCATAAACATAGAGTGGTCCTGAGAACTCTAGCTGAAACCAACATGTGTGATGACACGGCGGAAACACTCAAATCAGGCTTGAGGGGCCTGTTTCAGACCATATATAGCTCGACATAGACATTAAACACGACGAGGAGGTATGGTAAGACCAGAAGGAGGATGCATGTAAACAACCTCAGATAAGGTCCCATGAAGAAAGACATTCTTCACGTCCATATGGTATAACATCCATTGACGGATGGTGGCATTGGCAAGGAGAGTGCGAACTATAGTCATCTGTGCAACTGGAGCAAAAGACTCATCATAATCAATGTCTTGCTCCTCAGTAAATATTTGGAAAACTAGACGAGCCTTATGCCCTTCAATGGAGCCATCAGGTCGATATTTGACCTTGAAGATCTACTTGCAGCTAACAGGCTGGACACCCACTGGAAATGGAATGACATCTAATGTGCTAGCCTATTAAATGCACTGAACTCCTCTACAATAGCTTCCCACCACTCAGATTATTGAATTGCTTCCTGATAGGTTATGGGCTCACGTGTGTAGTGTATAGTAGTGAGATAAACATGAAACTGTGGTGAGTAGGAAGCTAGGGTGGCAAAACCAAACTGGTCAGAAGGAATAGTGGCAACATTTGTATATCGTGCCGGTGGGATGCCCGAAGTGGAACGTGTAGACTGACAGACCGGTGGTGGATTGGTAGGGTGTGCGGAAAAGGGATGCTATGTGTGTGCATGCAATGGTGGGGATGCAGGTGGTGTGGGTGCATGATATTGTGGTGATGTAGGTGGTGTCTCTGTAGGAAGAATAATAGGTGTAATGTCTGTATGAGATGGGAAAGGAGCCAAGGGAGTGAGTTCGAATGGAATGCGTGAAGATGTGTCCGGGGAGGTAGGCCCAACAACTGAGAAATCGAAAAAGCTAGTGTCCTCAGGAGAGGTCGAGTAGTAAGGGGAGTCTTCCATAAAGGAGTCATGTTGGAAAATATGGACATGACCCACCAAAGGATCAAAACAACGATATCCTCTGTGCTCTGAACTGATACCTAAGTGAACGCACTTAGCAGCGCAGATGGTTAGCTTCGTGCGCTCAGTAGGAGGGAGAAAGACATAACAAGTGCACCAAAAAATACGGAGTATACTGTATTCCAGTGGTGAGTAATGAAGAGCCTAAGAAGGTGTTGTACTAGATAGGGTAGATGAGGGGTGACGTTAATGAGGCTAACAGAAGTCATGACAGGTTCAACCCAGAAAGAACGAGGAACAGAAGAGGAAAGTAAAAAAGCGCTAGCCATCTCAAGGATGTGACAGTGCTTGTGTTCAACTACACCATTCTGCTTATGTGTGTGAGGTCATGATTGCTGAAAAAGTGTGCTGTGAGACTGAAGAATCGATCTCATAGTAGTGGAAGTGTACTCATAAGCACCATCTGAGCAAAAGGTTTTGATGCGCACGCCAAACCAAGTGTGAATCATGGTCGTACAGACTTGGTAAATAGCGGAGATCTCGGATCGGTGGCCATAAGGAACACCCAGGTGTATCGAGTGAAATCATCGATGAAACTAACATAATAATGATAGCCTTTATGAGAAGGTGTAGGAGATGATCCTCATATGTTAGAGTGAATAAGCTGAAATGCATGAGTGTATTGAGAAATAATTTATTGCTAAAAGGAAGGGCTAAGTATTTTGTCAACTTACAACCCTGACAAACAGACAACGAAGTAAAATTAACATTTCCAAGAAGACCACTACGGATTAAAGTTTTCAAACGAGACTCACTAACATGACCTAACATCTGTGCTACAAGTCGGCATCAGACTGATGACACTAGCAAAACTCGAACTAGAACCCTGAGCATGAAGAAAATCTAGATGATACAGGCATCCACGTTGACTAACCCACCCAATCGTGTGACCAGTATGAGGATCCTGTATGGTACATCGCAAAGAAGTAAAGGTAATGGTAAGGTCACTATCACATAAAGCACTAATGAAAATAAGGTTTATGGATAAATGAGGGGCATAAAGTACGAAAGACAATATGAGAGTAGGATTGTCAATATATCCTGAGTGTGTAATGCAGAGTAGTGAGCCATCGGCAGTGTATTGTGATATTGAGTGAGAGGTAAGTGCAGTGCTAATGGTGAAGAGTGTATAGTTTCTAGTAAAATTATGTGATGCACCAGAATCTAAAAGTCATGAAGAATTCATATCAGGAGTAACAGAGAAAGTGAGGGCAGGAGATCCAACATTGATGGACTGACCCGAGTTCTGAAGATCCAGCTGAGCAAGACGTCACTGAGGAATATCATAAGGAGCAGGAGAAAACAAGACTGGAGTAACGCCCATTGCACGAGGTGTATGAAAAGGAATACTGAGAGGAGGTAAACCATGTTGCTTCCTGTGCTGTTGTGCCTGAACCAAGAGATGTGTCATTATCAGTATGACCATTCCATTGACAGTGGATACAAAAAAGGAGACGACGATCAGAGACACTGCGATGGTCAAGAGGAGTAGGCATGGGGCCATTGCGAAGTTTTCCAGAGGAGGACGGAGGGTGACAACAAGAACACTTTCACTGCTGGATGACAGGATAGAAGCAGGGTTGGGAAAGCGTGCAACATGGTTTCTTCAGCAAGATCAGCCTCAAGACAGGGAATTGGATCTCAGTGAATCGACTGACTGCATAGGGAGTGATACTCTTGTCGAAGACCCATCATAAAGAACATAAATTGGTGACGTTCACATAACACCGCAGTCAACGGGGATGGGTTTGAGGTCGACGGGGATGGGTTTTCGGGGATGGCGAGGGTGAGGAGATGGGTTTTCGAAGATGGTGGAACTATTGACGTTGATGTTGAGTTGTTGATGTAGCCACTATTGACGCTGCTATCGACGGCTGTTGTTGCTATTGGCAATTTGAGATGTTGCCACAGAGGTGGTCGAAGATGCTGTTAATGTTGATGCCGAGTTGGTGGCCGGAGTTGATGTTGCTGCTGATGAAGAAGACACCGGAGTTGGATTTGATATAGAGTAAATAGGGTTAGTGAAAACTGATCTGATACCATGTTAAGGTTCAAAGAGAAATTGAGAAAATGTTATTGGATTTGTGACACCCTGTGTTAAAAAAATCTAATATATATATAAAAATATATACAGGAGTAGTTGGATGTTTGGTTGGTTTAATATATATGCGAGGATGGCATTATGATAATATATGAAGTTATATATAAAGGGTGGGGGGCCCACGATTCAATGGAGCAAAACAGAGCATGCTGTGCTCTTGCTTGTAAAATGTCAACTCCATAGGGGTGATGTGGCCATATTGCCATGGGGCCCACCATTCTATTAAGAATACATAGCTTCGGCTGTGTGAGATTGGTATGGGAATAGTCCCATATCGAAGATTTCGAGGAATTAAATATAATATAAATATAATAGCCTATGATCAAGAATCACCTAATTGGTTAACCAACTTTTGAGAGGTAGCCTATGGTGAGCAGTTGTACTACATAGTATCCAATTTGTATTCTACATTTTATAAATTGTCTGAGCTAAGGGCAGGGGCATTACAAATGGTATCAGAGCCGACTTTCGACACCAAGTGTGGGTAAGAGTGGGCGAGATGTATGCCTGAGATGGAGCTAGCAGATGTACGTCGAGTATGCCTGAGAGGGAGCGAGGTGGCGGCCTGAAATAGTGGACCACCCGCAGAATCAGGGTACGGTGCAGCTAGCAGAATCACGGGACTCCACTTCACATCATCTAGAAAGGAGATCCTGTACTAGATTGTGCATGCCCGTGCTCAGCGAGGATGCTGATTTCTGAAAGGGGGTGTCTGTAACACCCCGTGTTAAAAAAATCTAATATATATATATAAATATATAAAGGAATAGTTGGATGTTTGGTTGGTTTAATATATATGCCAGGAAATTATATATATAGGGTGGGGGGCCCACGATTCAATGGAGCAAAACAGAGCATGATGTGCTTTTGCTTGTAAAACGTCAACTCCATAGGGGTGACGTGGCCATATTGCCATGGGGCCCACCATTCTATTAAGAATACATAGCTTCGACTATGTGAGATTGGTATGGGAATAGTCCCATATCGAAGATTTCAAGGAATTAAATATAATATAAATATAATAGCCTATGATTAAGAGTCACCTAATCAGTTAACCAACTTTTAAGAGGCAGCCTGTGGTGGGCAGTTGTACTAAATAGTATCTAATTTGTATTCTAAATTGTATAAATTGTCTGAGCTAGGGCAGGGGCGTTACAGGATTGATTATAACTGAGTACAATATCTCCTATATATATGAGGGAACCAAATACTAAACTAATACATAATCTGATATGGGACAAAAGATATAACATAATATCTAACAAATTTATCTATTTTAACCCTCCCAAACCTATTAAATCCATCCTAAATTCTATGAACATGAAATTAATTAAACTATCAAAAACCAGTATGCAATTTTGTCTTGGATACAAATTAATTAACTCAAGTCCACCCCATATCAGACGAACACGATTTAAACGTCTTAAAAACCCGTATCCAATTGTTTCTTTACGTCTGTCTTACCAAGATAGCTCATTGCCTATCATTATGGGATTGTTGGAGGTTGATGCTGCTGTACCTTTTATTTTGTTTGTGCCTAACTCTTTTAATTTTGTTTCATATTTTCTCTTTAATAAAATATATTGGCCATATTTCATCTTCCTCTTCAAATAAAATAAAAATATAAGTAAAAACTGTCTACAATTTTGGGGCTTGGAAACAAATGTACTAAAAAAAGAGACCCACCCCCTCGTGTGGTGGAAGAACATGGGACGACAGTGGGGTTTGAACTTTGAACACAACAGAAATGAAAAGAAACACTAATACAAGTGCATTTCAATAGAAGCAACAAGGCAATCGAGAAGCTGTAGGGATGCTTCCTACTTCCCTCTATTCCTTTCTACAACAGCTTGCTTGCTTAGGACACAGATTAGTATATGCTGGCTCTACTGTGTTCCCTTACAAGAACAATATATGATGCACCTGCGGATTTAACGATAATCCTTAATGTGCTCCCTCGAGCGCCATCCTTTCCTTACCAAGAAGTGGATAATAACATTTTCATTTGGTTTCTTGGAAGCTGCAAAAAATTCTTCCGTTTGATGTATTTAGATGTAGACAAATACATGTATATGTATTATGTAAGTGACACCGAATCTAGATTATTCTAATAGTACATGCATGTCATTAAAGATTAGTGACCTTCCAACTAGCCACCTTGGGAATATATCTCATTTAAGATTGGTGTCCTTCCAACTTGCCACCTTAGGAATTCACCTCATTTCAGTTGGACTCTTTACAATGTCTAGTTAATGCGAACCTACTAATTGAAGGTTGTTCCATGATCAACTATATAAACCCCTACCCCTCTATGTATTGGATCATCCCTTTCAGAATTTTAAGAAATACAACTAAACTTGGTTTAGAGTGGCAAGTGCTATTTTAATAGTGTTCACTTGTAATTTTTCTCTTAAGTCTTATTATTCCGGTGTCAAATTGGTATCAGAGCCCTAGCCGGTCATGTTTAAGGAGAGTGGACGTCAAGGTGGCAGTCGGAAAAATCCACCACATTGCGAAAAAGACTTGCATGACATCGAGATGGAGGAGTTAAGGAGACAAGTGCAACAACTCAAGGAGCGTCTAGCAGGATTTGAACCTCTGAATCATGATGAATCCCATAATGAGACAGAGAATGACGACTCTGACGGTGAAGAAGAGAATCCCTTTGGAAGAGAGGATGATCGAGCCTCAGATGGTGACAACAATTGTTGGCAGCGACACCATGTTCAACAAAACTTGACATCAAAGTTGACATCCCTTAATTCGAAGGTAAAATGCATTCTGAAGAATTCATGGATTGCCTTAATACTGTGGAGAAAGTATTTGATTACAAGGATGTGGCTGAAGATCATAAGGTGAAGCTGATGGCAATCAAATTGAAGAAGCATGCTTCAATTTGGTGGCAGCATGTGAGGAAGCAGCAGGCTCGAGAGGGAAAAAAAGCAAATTGAAACATGAGAGAAGATGATGACAGAATTGAAAAATAAATTCTTGCCGGAAAATTATCGCTAAGACTTATCGCTAAGACTCTTTCCTACAATTTCATAATTTTAGGTAGAAAGATTTGTTTGTGGAGGAGTATACGATGGAGTTTGATAAGCTATGAATGCTTTGTGATATTGAAGAACTAGGGGAGCAAACTATTGCTTGTTATCTCGGAGGACTCAATTTTGAAATCAACAACGTCATTTAGCTACAACAATACTGGAGTTATGGAGATGTGGAGAAGCTAGCCTTGAAGTTTAGGAAGCAGTTGAAGGAGGTTCGTGGTCATACCTCAAGATATTGTTCAAATCGAGCTTCACCATCCACCATCAAACAGGTTGCAGCATCGAATATGGATACACCGGCCAAGTCACCTCCTAAGCAAGAAGCTCATGTCAATCCAACCAACTGAAAGGCTGGTCCTTGTTTCAAGTGTCAAGGATTCAGCCATATTGCAGCTAATTGCCCAAATTGTAGAATCGTTTCGCTCGTGGAGCAATTCTGAACTTTACCTAGATGGAGGCCCAATATTTGATGAAGAAGTTACTTACGCAGATGAAGGAGAATGCTTGGAAACTCGAAGAAGCTTAAATGCTACACACGTTGAGGATGATGATTAGCTTCAAAATGACATATTCCATACACGATGTACTTCCCATGGCAAGGTTTGCAATGCGATCACTGTTTTAGGTAGATGTGAGAATGTGGTAACTACTACTATGGTAGAGAAATTTCATTTGAAGATAGTAGAGCACCCGTGGCCATACAAGCTCTCTTGGTTGTGCAAGGAAAACGAGGTAAAGGTAAATAATTGATTCCTAGTTCAATTTTTTATTGGGAAGAATTATAAGGATGAAATTTGGTGTGATGATGTTTCCATGGATGTTGTTATTTATTACTTGGGAGACGATGACAATATGATAGACGAGTTTTGCATGATGGCTTTAAGAATACTTATTCGTTTACTAAGGATGGTGTTAAGGTTACTTTGGTTCCAATAAAGATGGAAGGCATGCCACAACTGAAGCCCGGGGAAGAAAGCAACTTGTTGTCCAAATATGATTTTCTTGTTTCTTTTAAGGAAACTCAAGAAGCCTACGCCCTAGTTAAGGAAACTCAAGAAGCCTACGCCCTAGTTGTCTTGCAAGAAAATGGAGAGAAGGCCGGAGTTCCACCAATGTTGCAGCCATTGCTTTAAGAATTTGAAGATGTCATTTCCGTGCAAATCCCTGTTGGTCTGCCACCAATGCGAGACATTCAACATTGCATTGAATTCATCCATGGTGTAGTGATTCCTAGTAAAGCAGCTTATCAGATGAATCTGAAAGAGTTTGAAGAGCTTCAGAGGTAAGTGAACAAGTTGTAGGCAAGTGAACAAGTTGTTAAGCAAGGGGCTGATTAGGGAGAGCATGAGTCCTTGCACTGTTCTGGCACTCCTGGTACCAAAGAAAGAAGATGGAGCATGGCGAATCTGTGTGGATAGTCAGGCGTCAATAAGGTCCATAAAGTAGAGTTTTCCCATTCCCTGGCTTGATGATCTCCTTGATCAACTCTATGGTTCCATAGTGTTCTCCAAAATTGATTTGCGGAGCACGTTTCATCAAATCCGTACGCAACCTAGAGACGAATGGAAAACAACTTTCAAAACAAGAGACAGTCTTTATGAATGGATGATTATGTCGTTTGGGTTGTCTAATGCCCTTAGCACTTTTATGCGGCTCATGAATCATGTAATTAATCATTTCATTGGTTGATTTGTGGTAGTATAATTTGACGACATTCTTGTCTTTAGCAAGGACTCTGATACACACATAGAACTTCTCCGCCAAGTGTTCAACATCCTAAGAAAATAGAAGTTGTATGCTAACTTGAAGAAATCCGACTTTCTAACCAATAAATTGGGTTTTCTAGGCAATGTTGTTTTAGGTGAAGGAATTATGATGGATCCAGGTAAGATTAAAGCCATTGCAAGTTGGCCGGTCCCTAGTTCAATTCAGGAGGTACCGAGTTTTCATGGCCTTGCTTCTTTCTATAGACTGGTCATCAAGGGGTTCAGTACAATTATTGCTCCAGTTATTAAATACCTAAAACGAGGAACATTTGAGTGGAACAATGAATTGTAAAAAAACTTTGAGCTTGTCAAGAAGAAGATGTCCAAGGTGCCTATTCTAACCCTTCCCGATTTCAATAAAGTGTTCGAGGTCGATTGTGATGCTTCTAATGTGGGGATTGGAGTTGTCCTAAATCAGGAAGGCATGTCGACTGCTTTCTTTAGTGAGAAATTGATTGATTCTCACACAATACTCAACATATGACAAGGAGTTCTATGCTATTATAAGAACTTTGCATCATTGGCGGCATTATCTTTAGTCCAAGGAGTTCATTCTATATACCGACCATGAAGCTTTGCAATTTATCAATGACCAACATAAGATAAACTGTAGACTTGCTCGATGGGTTGAAATTCTGCAAGCTTATACTTTTCACATCAAGCACAAGTCTGGTATGCAGAACCAAGTGGCTGATGCTTTGAGTAGAAGACATACTTGTTTGAGTACCATGCAGTCAAAGGTGATTGGGTTTGAAGTGATAAAGGAGTTGTACAAGGATGATCCTTTCTTCAATAGAATCTGAAATGATTGTTCAAATGACTCTTATGATTCTTATTTGTTGCAGAATGGATTTATCTTTAAAGGAACTCACTTGTGTATTCCTGAAGGTTCCTTGTGAGAAGCTATCATTACCGAGGCATGGTGGAGGTCTTGGTGGACACTTTGGAAGAGATAAGACTTTGTCCCTTTGAAGAGCATTTTTTCTGGCTTAAGATAATGTGAGATGTGAGCATACATGTGGAGTGATGTTAAACATGCCTTATAGTCAAAACATGGGGTTATATACTCCGCTTCCTGTCCCAAATGCACGTTGGGAAGATGTGAGCATTGATTTCATTGTGAGATTACCTCGCACACAACAAAATAAAGATTTTTTCATGGTGGTAGTTGACAGGTTCTCAAAGATGGCTCACTTTGTGCCATGTAACAAGACTTTGGATGCTTCTCACATTGCTGATCTTTACTTCAGAGAGATTATCAACCTCCATGGCATTCCAAAGACAATTATATCTGACAGAGACAGTAAAATTGTTAGTCATTTTTGGCGTACGCTTTGGCGAAAGCTGGGTACTTCCCTGTAATTCAGTTCTTCTCACCATCCTCAAACTAATGGGCAAACTGAAGCTGTCAATTAAAGTTTGGGAAATCAGTTGAGAAGCTTAGTGGGCAAATATATTCGTCAGTGGGATCTTGTTTGGCTCAAGCTGAATTCGCTTACATACCACCGGTTCTAGTCCATTCATGGTAGTTTATGGAAGAAATCCGATAAGTCCTTTGAATTTAGCTCCACTACCAACAAGCTATCAATTCAGCAGCGATGCTGAAAACCAAGCTAAGAATATCAAGAAGTTGAATGAATATGTCCGTGGACGAATCATCAAGCACAATGAGAAGTATCAGAAGCAAGCTAACAAGCACTGAAAACCAATTGCTTTTAAGGAAGGAGATGTGGATTCACTTCGTAAAGAGAGGTTCCACCGAGGAAAGTATGGAAAATTAAAACCAAAAGCAAGTGGTCCATTCAAGGTTCTTAAACGGTTGGAGAAAATGCTTACAAGACTAAACTTCCAGGAGAGTATAGAGTCTCAACAACTGTCAACATCGTAGATCTTCCTTCGTATCATGGCACCGAAGACCAAGAGAATTCAAGGACGAGTTCACGTGCAGCGGAAGCGTCTGACACCAAATCTTGATTATTCTAAAAGGACATGTATGCCATTAAAGATTAGTGACTTTCCAACTAGCCACATTGAAAATTCATCTCATTTAATATTGCTGTCATTCCAACTAGCCACATTGGAAAATCACCTCATTTGAGTTGGACTTTTTTCCAATGTCTATTTAATGTGAACTTATTAATGGAAGGTTGTTCCATGACCAACTATATAAATCCTTCCCCCTCTATGTATTGGATTATGCTTTTTAGAATTTTAAGAAATATAACTAAACTTGTTTTAGAGTGGTGAGTGCAATTTTTGAGTGTTCACTTGTGATTTCTCTATTAAGTCTTCATTATTTCGGTGTCAGTAAGCGTTTAAAAAGTAGAAGACAACAAAAATATTAAGTGTTAAGGATGGATTAATAGCTTGAAAATTGTTGGTTGATACATAGTTTTGTAGTCAAATGAAACACACTGCCGACGAGGAGTACTAAGCTACTTGTGTGCATAATATATACATATCAAATTTGTACTTTCTAATTTCACTTGTTTCTCGTATAAGTGTTAGCGAGACCCGTTATTGAGTATGCTGTTACTATCTTATTCTTACCTTGTTTGTTTGGGATCCTTTGTTGTGGCTCGTTTACCATTGATAAGATATTTAGTGGAAGGGCGGGGATTGTATTTGTGTTTTGGTTTGGGGCTTGGCTTCGAGGATCGTCCGAGATCGATCGTTGCGCCCAGCATGACCTCCCTTTGGCATGGTGCGATGCGTCTTCTTCTGTGCTTCCGATGTTGTTCCCTCCGTAGAGCCTGTTCGCAGTCTCGGTTGTCTTCGTCCATCAGTGTTGTTCTGTTCTGTTGCTTTCGTTGGTTTGTTGTAATGCCTTCGGGTGTCCTATTTTGTTCTTTCTCGCCTGTTAGATTTTGGTTTTACAACTTGTAAAACTATGTTTGTAATTATTTTGAGTAATATTATTGATTGTGTGGCTGGAGTCGCAAGGCTCTATCCGGTTCATCAAAAATAAGTGTTAGCGGGAGACATTGAAGTATTGATCCTTACTATTAAGGAAAGGGCACTAGATTTATATACTAGGGGATTTGGCACTGAGTTTAATTAGACAAGTGACTTGATCAACAACTAAAGTACTTTCTTAAGAAAATGTACTCCAAAAAAATACGATACGCGGACGTAGTCTAGCCAAGTATTTTTATTTTTATTTTGATGTACAGAGGAAATTTTTTATTTGTTTCCTTATGAATGACTTCAATCACTACTTCATTAGTGTATACTACTGGTTAACAAAAAAATGTGAAATCCACTAAAATATTGCAATTGAAAATAGTTAGAGGTAGCATTGTTTTTCATTTTTTAATTTTCCATAGTGTTCGCTTCTCTTACCCCTAACAAAACATGTCCTGTGCTTCTAAGGTTTAATGGAACCTCTTGAAACACTAGTTTTAGTTGTAAACATGTCAAGAAGTCTGCAACATTTGCTTGTTAAACCGCCAAAATACAAATTAATTATTAAAAGCAAAAACTGAAGTATCCCCAACGTTTGGCCGATTACAAAATATCTATATAACATTTGAAAAATTACATTATACTCATTGCTCCGTTAACTTAAACCATTATGTTAAAAATGAATTATTAATTTACTATTTTACCCTTACCTTTCCTAAATTACTATTTTACAGTGGATCTTATTGGGCGTCCCCGACGTGGGCAAGGGCACCTAAGCCAGCCGCCTCTCCAACCTCATCGACGTCCCCCACATCGCAACCAGCGATCTCATCCGCGATGAGCTCAAGGGTTTCAGCCCTTTTTCGAAGGAGGTATTGATATTCCTTTAATTTCAGGTTCCTATTTAGTAATCTGTTTGGAATTGTGGGGGATCTGAAGTTAGATTTGAGATTTAGATAGACGGAAATGAAAATTCATTTGTATTGAATTGGTGTAATTGGAGTTAAAATCAGTTTGGAATTTAAGAGAAAAATGCGTTGTATTGAATTGGTGGAATTGGAGTTACTCCTTTTTTTGGCTTTTGGTTGGAGTTGGGAGATTTGTGGATCTGAAGTTTAGAGAAAAAGTGGAGAGATTTGGTTTAGTTGAGTTGTTGTGATTCAAGGTGAGGTTGATTCGAAATTTGGAGGAAAAGAGGCTAAATTTTTAGGAGTATCGTAAAGTTTTTTAGGAGGTTCATACTAGATAAGCCCTTTAACTCTGATTGGATTCAAGTAGAATGAGCTAGAATGAGAGTGTATAACGGGGTCGATTTAACAACAAGAATTGAACAATAAATATGTTAAACTGTTACAATCAGACTTATCAATGCAAAGTGATTATTGAGATTGATAACTGAATTAAGTTTGCATTCTCTGTGAAATTTAGAAAAAAATTATTCCCCGTTACACTGTTCTAGTCACATCGGGTTCTTAACTTGTTCGAACTCAGGGTCCAAGATAACTTCTCTTCTCATTGGTATATGTAATTACACATAAACGGTCAGATCAAAGCTTTTTAATGCAACATTGAAGATATAGTTGCTGTAATTCAATTCATGAACAGTACAAACTCATTTTGCTCTCATGGATTTTCTCTTTCTGGAAAGCATCACAAAGAGAAGAAAGGGGAGAAAGAAGGCAAGAGTAAACTAGTAATTTAATAATTCAATATTTAACAAAATGAGTTAAATTAACGGAGTAACATGTATACTATACTTTTTCAAACATTATATGGTTATTTTGTACTCGAACCAAATATTGGGGTACTTCAGTTTTTACCTATTATTAAATTGTTGTTTCAGGAAGATAACTATTGTATTTTTTGTTTTAATTTCGGATTATATAGGCTTTACCCTCCTTTGTACTATTCCAGTGATTAATTGAAATGAAATGGATGCTTAGACTTTACCAGTTTGTCTGGTTCCTAAACAGTAATGAAACCATGGAAGGGGAGTTTGTTTGATAAAAGAAATAATAATCACGGATTTGTTTTTCTTAGCATATTCTACATCAACATTCTCAAAGAGTATTTTTTGTAATTTAAAGTATTTTGATTGTCTGTGAGAAATGAAAATATATAAAAACTATGACAACACATAAAAAATGTAATAACCAGCGGTGAATTGTCTTAAAACAGCATCATGCTCCTTTTTTTTCTTTTCATTTTTTATGACAAACAAACAAAGAAAAGAGCAAACAAACAATAAATTTTAAAAAAAAGTAATAATTTTATTTTCACTCCTTAAGTCCAATTACTGATTTTAATTACCAGCAAACAAACATTGAGTGTGATGCTGCTTGTTTTTGGATGTGGAAGCATCATGTGTGAGTTCTTGTAATTTGTGAAGCAGAAGGCACGACATTGGCATTGATCCGATCCTCGGCTGTAGGACTGGCTCGGGGGTAGCAGGAGAGAGGTAGAAGAAGCTGGGTGCTCGGCTCGGATCCCGTGGCTCGGCTCAAATCTTCGTAGCTCGGCTCGGATCTTGATACCTGCACACTACCTAAAAACATCGGGAGAATTCCCGGTGACAAGCCCTTCGATGATTTAGTCAGTTATTGAGAAAGTAACATAATCTAGTGTTCAGGGGAAAAAAAGGTTATTACCTTTGAATGAAGGAGGGGGTCTGGTATTTATAGGCAGGGGCTAACGGGTCCATGGTCTTGATGGGTCGGGTCAACCCCGTTAGCCAATGAGCCAGAGCCGGCTGAAGCCTGTTGGACCTATTTGACCTGATGATCACAGGGGGGCAAAATCTGAGGAGATCTGATGGCCCTATGGGGCCACATCATCTATACCATATTAGGAGCCCCCCACTCCTGGAGGGTTGTGCAAGCCAGCCGTGGAGGAGTAGTTTTTGTCTTTGTAGGAAGAGCGGAGGGGAGTATTTGGTAAAGGTGGATCGTTGAGTTCCTGAGGAGTAATAGGGGTCGGTGCCGAGCCGAGCACTAGTAGAGTCGCGGCACAGAGTGTCGAGCGAGGCCTTTCATGAGAGGGAGCGGTTACGGTGGTGGGATGGAAAATTCCTTGGAGAGTTGACATGCCGTGCGTCGAGCGTCGAGCGTCGAGCGTCGAGCGTCGAGCTCCTAAGCCTGTGAGAACGCTAGGGTGCGGCTTGAGGTACATGCCGAGCGACGAGCCTCCCAGCCTGTGAGAAAAGCTAGGGCTTGGCCCGAGGTGCATGTCGAGCATCGAGCTCCCCATCCTGTAAGAAAGCTAGGACATGGCTCGAGGTACATGCCGAGTGTCGAGCCCCACAGCCTTTGAGAAAACTAGGGCATGGCTCGAGATACATGCCAAGCGTCGAGCCCTCGTAGATTAAGAAAAGCTAGGGCGTGGCTTGATGTACATGTCGAGCGTCGAGCCCCATAGCCTGTGAGAAAGCTAGGGCAGGCTTGAGGCACATGCCGAGCGTCGAGCCCCCCAACCTGTGAGAAATCTAGGGTGTGGTTCGAGGTACATGCCAAGCGTCAAGCCCTCCCCCCCCGGTGAGAAAGCTAGGGTGTGGCTCGAGGTACATGCCAAGCGTTGAGCCCTTATAGCTTGAGAAAAGCTAGGGCACGGCTCGAGGTATATACCGAGCGTTGAGGCCCCCAGTCTGTGAGAAAGCTAGGGTGCGGATCGAGGTAAATGCCGAGCACCGAGCCCCCCAGCCTATGAGAAAAGCTAGGGCGTAGCTGGAGGAACATGCTGAGCGTCGAGACCCCCAGCCTGTGAGAAAGCTAAAGCGGGCTGGAGGTACATGCCGAGCGTCGAAACCCCCAACCTGTGAGAAAGCTAGGGTGTGGCTCGAGGTACATGCCAAGAGTCGAGCCCTCATAGCTTGAGAAAACTATGGCTGTGCTCGCTGTACATGTCGAGTGTCGAGCCCACCAGCCTGTGAGAAAGCTAGGGCTGTGGTCACTGTACATACCGAGCACCGAGCCCTACAGCTTGTAAGAAAGCTAGGGTTGTGCTCCCTGTACTTGCTGAGCGTCGAGCCCTATATCTTGTGAGAAGGCTAAGGATGTGCTCGGTGTACCTGCCGAGCGTTGAGCTCCTAAAGCTTGTTGGAAAAACTAGGGCTGTGCTCGCTATACCCACCGAGCGTCGAGCTCCAAAAGCTTGTTGGAAAAGCTAGGGTTGTGCTTGTTGTACAGGCCAAGCGTCGAGAACCCTAGCTTGTGAGAAAGCTAGGACTGTGCTCGATGAACCTACCGAGAGTCGAGGCCCTAAAGCTTGTTGGAAAAGCTAGGGATGTGCTCGCTGTACAGGCCGAGCATCGAGCCCCCTAGCTTGTAAGAAAGCTATGGTGTTGCTCGCTGTACCTCCCGAGCATCGAGTGTAACACTCCCTAATTTCTAAAGTATAGTGTATTTGAATAGTTGTTTGAGAGGGGGGGGGAGGCACGGTGAGGAGAAGCAGCATGTGCTGCTTGACTTTCGGTCAAAAGCCACGGTGACGTGGCATTTGAAGTGGGGGCCACCTGCAGGTATATATGCTGTTGCCACTGTCTTCTTTGTGTGTGGGTGTGCCACGTGCAACAGGGGCCCACTGTTGAGATTTTCAACTGTATACACAAAGAGAGAAGGCAGCGGGATTGGTCATATCGAATTTATACAAGAATATAATATTAATAAATAATATTGCCTATGATCAAGAGTTACCAATTCGGTTAACCACCTTTTGAGAGGCAGCCTGTGGTGGGCAATTGTACTATACTATAAATAATTTGTCCTCTAAATTGTATAATGTGTCTGAGTTAGGGGCAGGGGTGTTACATCGAGCTCTTACAGCTTGTGAGAAAGCTAGGGCTGCGCTCGCTGTACCTTCTGAGCGTCGAGCTCCTAAAGCTTGTTAGAAAAGCTAGGGCTGTGCTCGCAGTAACAGATGAGCTTGGAGCCCCCTAGCTTGTGAGAAAACTATGGTATTGTTCGCTGTACATGCCGAGCGTCGAGCCCCTACAGCTTGTGAGAAAACTAGGGCTGTGCTCGCTGTCCCTGTCGAGTGTCGAGCTCCTTGAGCTTTTCGAAAAAGCTAGGGCTGTGCTCGCTGTACCTGCCAAGCGTTGAGCTCCTAAAATTTGTTGGAAAAGGTAGGGCTATGCTCGCTATACAGGCAGAGCATTAAGCCCCTAGCTTGTGAGAACTCTAGGACTGTGCTCACTATACCTACCGACCGTAGAGCCCCTAAAGCTTGTTGGAAAAGGTAGGGCTGTGCTCGCTGTACAGGCCGAGCGTCGAGCATCCTAACTTATGAGAAAGCTATGGCGTTGCTCGCTGTACCTGTCGAGCATCGAGCTTCTAAAGCTTGTGAGAAAGCTAGGACTGTGTTCGCTGTACCTTCAGAGCGTCGAGCTCCTAAACCTTGTTGGAAAATGTCACACCCCGCTTCCCAAAAATACGAAATACGAGCATGTAACAAAAGCCCACCGAATGATTTTCAACATCCATAAGCTGTTTAGGAATCTTTACAACATATCACAAGAATAATCAGAGTCGGAAGCAAAAGATACAACCAGACATGCATAATTGAAACAAGATACCAACAGGAATTTACTTGAAACCAAGAATATAAAAATCTCAAATAAATCAGAATCAGGACAGGTCAAATATCCTAGGTCACATCGCCCAAATACAAATAAATATCCAAGTCACCAAGTACATTTTGTTCAAGTTCAAGCAACAAGTAATAATAATAATAAAGCAGAAAATCAAGCACTAATACATCATCTCGTCAATACCATCTGGTAGTCGACCATCCTGATATGCAATTAGTAAATTTGCAGGAGAAGGAAAAAGAAAAACAAGTACCCGTCAATTTCTAGTTACGGACCACTTATAATGTAGGATACAAGTACAGGTGATAGGTAATTCTAAGTAATAAGCATAGCATGTTATAAGTGTGTTAACAGAAATATAATATCAAACATGAATCAGGAAAATAGAATCAAATAGCATGGTATACTAACAAGTACAGGTAAACAGGTAACAGGCATCAGGTAACAGGTAACAGGTAATCAGGTATATAGGTATACAGGTAACAGGTACAGGTACAGGTAATCATGTAACAGGTATCAGGTTATGTCAAGTCTTGCTTTATTACTATCTAGGTAGCACTTCATGCACCCCAAAAACATAACACATTGTTGCTACAACAAATAATTTCGCTTTAGATTTTGTAGTGGAGTCCATAGGGCAGTGTACTCAGGTACAGGATAACAGGTAACAGAAACAGGTAGAACCTAGTGGTTCTCTTCCGAGTACACCTTCCTATAGGGAAGTATGCAATCAGGTACAGGAAACAGGCATAACCTTGTGGTTATCTTCCGAGTACATCTTCCTATAGGGAAGCATACAGTCAGGTACAGGTAATAGGATCGTGAATCATGTAGTCATGAACACGTAACAGGCAGGCAGGACCCAGGTCCTCTTCTCAGTACACATTTCTATATTTTCTACTACTAGATCTTTCCCTTAACTCCGGCTTGGTCATTTATTATTATAATCAGACATGCATGTATGTGTCGCAAAACAAAGCAAGGATAACAGGGTATAAACATGTATTAGGTTCAGGGTGCAAGATAAACAAGTACAGGTACAAGATAACACATAACAGGGTAAAACAACTAGCTTTCTAATTCAGGACAACAAGACAGTATTGTACAAAAACAGTGACTTCCGCTACTACAAACATCCAAATCTGGATCCGTCGAAGGATCTGTAAAATAGACTTCTACACGAATCCAGCGAGTATAAATAAGTCATATAGTAATCACAACTTCATAACTCAAAACAGGTTTGAAAATAGAAAACATGTTCAGTCAGAAATAAGGAAAACGAATTCTCAATCAGGAAAACCGCATAAACACCTTTCAAATAAATTTAGAAAAAATCTGGGGTATTTCCCTATATGTCTAAATTCAAAATATAAAGTTTCATAATATTCTAGTAAAATTAGTTTAGTCATCAAAAATCAGAAAACATCACGAAACGGTAGTTTGGAAAATCTAGAATTCCCAACACTGCTGTACAAAAACTGAAATATCTCGCAAACCGTGAAACGAAATCCCAATACGCCAAAGGGAGATGAAAATAGAAAAAATATATTAACTTTCATATCTCACGAATATTTTTCATACAATAAAAGGAATCAGGGTGAAAATAAGATTCTTTACAGAACAACAAGTAAAATACAGCAATTGTAGTTTTTATAAACGAGCATGAAACAACACATAAAACTCATCAATAAAATTCACCAAAATTCTGGGTAATCCCTAACTAGATAAATAAATACTGACCAAGATTTTGGATCAAAATAATATGTGTAACATCAGTAATAAAATTATTTAGTCATCAAAATCATGGAAAAACAAAATCTGGAAAAGATCGACACCTCTGTAGTAAAACAGTCATAACTCGCTCATACGAAAACGAAATCAAACAAGGTCAGAGGGGTTTTAAAATAGACGAAATTCTCTAAAACTCATGTTTTATACCGAAATTAAGTTACTGACTTCAAAGCAGTCCAAAACAACAAACAAAACAGTTCAGCGACAAAATACAGATTTCTCCCTTTAACAACAACTCAACATATATCATCCAAAACTTGTTCAAAACACAACCAAAAATAAAATCGGGTCTACCTAGTGTCTAAACATCATGAATTAGGGTATCTAGCATGTCCACACCAAGTATTTCACATGGGTCTCAACCAAATCACGAATTCTCACAAAAATCACACATACATGATCAAAATCAAGAACGGGTAGATCCTAAGTTAATTCATATCCATATTGTGTCGTGAGTCATCTACGGTCAAATTTTCACAATAGAGACAAAACCCATCATGCATATCTCAAACAAGAGTCGTCTCTAGACCCAACTACACTATAGGTAGTATTTTTGACTTGTATCAAACAAATGAATTGGAGTACAAGTTACTTACCTTAACCGAAGATGAAGAACAATGAAAACCAAGAGCAAGGAGCAAAACCCAAGAACAAAAATCAATGAACCAACAAACGAGAATCAACGAATCCACGAACGATCCACACGTGCACTCGAGCACGTGCAAATACCAAAAAGCAAGAGAGGGAGAGATGGCGTCGGGGCTTCTTGCGGTTGTTGCTGCTGGCTCCGGCGCTGGTCAGCGACAGCCAGAGGGGATGGGAGAGATGGATGGAGAGGTCGTGAAGTGGATGCTCGGGTGTAGGAAGTCGGGCTTGGGGTGTTGCCGGGAGGTATGCAGGCCGGGAGGGGTAGTGGCTGTCGGGATGTGCACCAGGCCGTAGAAGGGGGTCGGCTGGCCTAGGTGCTGGCGTCGGGTTGGTGTACGGCGGCGCAAGCAAAGGGAGGGAGAGGGAGAGTGGCCGGGGCCTAGGGTGAGGGTTTAGATGTTAGGGTTAGGGTTTGAGGGGAGAGATACAATTATATATATGGAGAGAGGGTTAAGGTTATTGGGTATTTGGGTTAATGGGTATTTGGGTAGATGGGTAGTAGTAGGATTAATCGAATAAGACAAATGGGAATCAAATTGAATAGGATTCAAACTAGGATTGGGTTTAATTTAGCTTTGGTAATCAATTATGGATCAAAATAATAGGATTAGGAATGGGGTAGACCACCAAATTACCAAGAGCACCCAAAAGAAATAAATAAAGAAAACGATACAACAATAAGGAGCGAAAACAACAACCATGAACAAGAACAACTAAGAAATCGGAAATAACTCGCAAAAATCAAGAGTGAGAAAAGAAAATGATAATATATTGAAACAACTCAATATATGGTTCACAAATATACAAGAGAGAGTACAAATTCACAAGAAAAGAAAAATACACCAAAAATACTAGAAATGGAAAACAGGGGTTACAATCCTACCCACCTAACAAGAAGAATTTCGTCCTCAAAATTCAAAAAGAAGATATATAGGGTAACCCCAAAACAACCAAAAGAACAAAACAAAAACTACCCCAAAAAATGAGGAAATTTCTGCTAAATCTCCTCCCCCAGCTCCCACGTCGACTCACCAGGCGAGTGAGGATTCCAAGCAACACGAACCAACTTGATGACCTTGTTCTTAAGCACTTTCTTCCGCCGATCCACAATAGCAACTGGCAGAATCTCACAAGTCAAATTCGGCCGAACGGTCAACTCAAAATAGTCAATCACGTGGCTCTCATCTCGGATATATCTCCTGAGTTGTGAGACATGGAAAACATCGTGCACTCCTGATAAAGCTAGCGGCAATGCGAGATGATAGGTCACCTTGCCTACTTCCTCCAAAATCTCAAACGGTCCAATAAACCTGGGGCTAAGCTTGCCCCCACCACCGAACCGAATGACATTGCATCACGGCGATACCTTCAGGAAAACATGGTCGCCAACACAAAACTCCAAAGCTCTCCGATGGACATCAGCCCATCACTTCTGCCGATCCTGAGCTGCCTGCAAATGCTTCCTGAGCTGAACCACAACATCCACTATCTTGGTGATCAACCCTGGACCCAACAACTACCTTTCACTAATGTCATCCCAGCACACTGGCGATCTGTACTTCCATCAATAGAGTGCCTCGAACGAAGTAGCTTTAATACTGGCTTGAAAGCTGTTATTGTACGAGAACTCTACGAGATGCAAATGATCCTCCCAAGATCCACCAAACTGAAGCATACAGGACCTCAACATGTTCTCAAGAATCTGAATAGTCCGCTCTGACTGTCCATCAGTCTGGGGATGAAAAACTGTACTGTACTTTAATTTGCTCCCCAAACTGTTCTAAAGACTCTCCCAGAACTGAGATCTGAATCTCGTATCCCTTTCAGATACAATACTGACTGGAACCCCATGAAGTCTAACAATATCTTGCATATACCTCTCAGCTAGGCTCTCAGTAGACTGACCGACACGAAAAGAAATGAAGTGAGCACTTTTCGTCAAACGGTCGATAATCACCCAAATAGCGTTATGACCCTTAGGACTCCTCGACAAAGCGGTCACAAAATCTATAGTGATATTTTACCACTTCCACTCTGGAATAGGAAGTGGTTGAAGAAGTCCAGCGGTCTTTTGATGCTCTGCCTAAACCTGTTGGCAGACCAAACACTTAGAAACAAACCGAGCCACAGCCCTCTTCATACCATACCACCAGAAATGAAGCTTCAAATATCGATACATCTTAGTACCGTCAGGATGGATAGAATACGAAGACTGATGAGCTTCTTCAAGCAACCTCTGACGAACTTCACCCTTAGGGACACGCAATCGGGAACCAAAACGAAGCGAACCATCTGCATGAATAACCATATCCGTCCTGGACCTAGACTCAACCTCAGCTCGAAAACCCTGCAACTGTGCATCACCAGCCTGTGCCTCTTTAATCTGTTCAACAAGAGACGACTGCAGCTGGAGCGCCAAACAACTCCGACCAGAACTCGGCAACACAACATCAGCTCCAACCTCCTCATCTGCTCAATGAGATCATTGTGTTGAGTAAGAAACATAACTTCCGGTCTCCAGCTCAAAGCATCTGGCATTAAATTTACTTTACCAAGATGGTATTACAAACTGATGGCATAATTGGCCATAAGCTCCAACCAACGCCTTTGCCTCATATTTAACTCCTTCTGGGTGAAGACGTACTTGAGACTTTTGTGGTCTGTAAAGATCTCCACTCGGTCACTAAGTAAATAATGTCTCCATAACTTCAAAGCATGAATCACTGCCGCTAACTCCAAGTCACGAGTATGATAGTTCTTCTCATGCAGCCTCAACTGGCTCGATGTATACGCAATGACTCGGCCCTTCTGCATAAGTACTTCTCCATGACCTTACTAAAAGCATCATAGTGAATTATAAATCTGCCTGAACCATCTGGAATAGTCAACACAGGTACTGACATCAATCTGTTCTTCAACTCAACAAAAGCCTCATTGCACTCATCAGACCAACAAAACTTCTTATCCTTCCCAGTTAATTTAGTCAACGATCCTGCTATCTTCGAAAAGTCTTGAACAAACATCCGATAATAGCCAGCCAAACCAAGAAAACTTTTGACCTCTGAAACTGACTTGGGAATATGCCAATCCTTCACAGCCTCAATCTTGGCTGGATCCATAGAAACACCATCGTCAGAAATAATGTGCCCCAAGAAAGAAACCCTGTCGTGCCAAAAACTCGCACTTGCTGAGTTTTTCATAGAGCTGATTCTCTCTCAAGGTCTGCAGAACCACTCTACGATGCTCAGCATGATCTTCCCGATTTTGAGAATACACCAAAATATCATCAATGAAGACCACCACAAATCTATCCAAGAACTGAGAGAAAACCTAGTTCATAAGACTTATGAATACAGCCGGCACATTCGTGACCCTAAACGACGTCACAAGATACTCATAGTGCTCATATCTAGTTCTGAAAGTAGTCTTCTGTATATCTGCAGCCTTCGCCTTAACTTGGTGATACCCAGAACGAAGATCCAACTTCGAGAAAACAGTAGCCCCACTCAACTGATCAAATAAATCATCGATCCTGGGCAACGGATACCGATTCTTCATAGTAACTCTGTTCAGTTTCCGATAATCCATGCACAATCGACGACTACCATCCTTCTTGTCAACAAAAAGGACTGGAGCACCCCAAGGCAAAATACTCGGCCAAGGAAAAACTCCCCGACATGGAACTCAAATTTTGCTCGATCTGGAATTCTGAAGAGAACTTTCTTGGCACGACAATCAATAATGGCATAGGCTTCACCCAACCAATCCATACCGAGAATGACATCAAATCCTGAATTTTCAATTATAATCAGGTTGGCTTTGAAATCTGCATCCCCAATAACAACGGAACATTGCCTGCACTCACAGAAACATATAACAACTCCACCACCTGTCACAATGTTCCAAGCCTCTGACATGTTGCTGCACTCCAATTGATGGCGAGCGACAAATCGAGAGGAGACAAAAGAATGGGTTGCCCCAAAATAAAAAAAACATGGACAGGAAAACACCAAATAAGGATGATACCTAAAAGGAATCAAAGACAAGGAAATAGAATAAAAAATCAAGGGATAGAGAGAAGCAAAGAAGGAATCAAGGGATTGAATAAAAAGGGATCAAAATGGAGGGAACAAGACTAGTATCCAGAATCAGAGTTGGTATAAATTCATTTCTGTATGCATGGTTGGTGAAATGTTGAGCCGATCCCAGTTCGAGCCAAGCATGTCTAATATATTAGGCAACTAATACATTAGCCAAACCTGAGCTCCGATACCACTAAAAACCCTGTCATGTCTTGCTTCCCAAAAATACGGAATACAAGTACGTAACAAAAGCCCAGCGAATGATTTTCATCATTCATAAGCTGTTCAGGAATCTTTACAATATATCACATGAATCAGAGTCGGAAGCAAAAGATACAACTAGACATGCATAATTGAAAAAGATACCAACAGGAATTTACTTGAAACCAAAAATATATAAATCTCAAATAAATCAGAATCTGGACAAGTCAAATATCCTGGGTCACATCGCCCAAATACAAATAAATATCCAAGTCATCAAGTATATTTTATTCAAGTTCAATCAACAAGTAATAATAATAATAAAGCAGAAAATCCAGCACTAATACATCATCTCGCCAATACCATCTGGCAGTCGACCATCCTGATCTGCAATTAGTAAATTTGTAGGAGAATAAAAAAGAAAAATAAGTACTCGTCAATTGTAAGTTACGGGCCACTTATAATGTAGGATACAAGTACAGAGGATAGGTAATTCTAAGTAACAAGCATAGCATGGTATAAGTGTGTCAACAGAAATATAATATCTAACATGAATCATGAAAATAGAATCAAATAGCATGGTATACTAACAAGTACAGGCAACATGTATCAAGTGTCAAGTAAACAGGTAAACAGGTAACAAGCATCAGGTAACAGGTAACAGGTAATCAGGTATACAGGTATACAGGTAACAGGTACAGGTATAGGTAATCATGTAATAGGTATTAGGTTATGTCAAGTCTTGTTTTATTACTATCTAGGTAGCACTTCATGCGCCCCAAAAACATAACACATGGTTGCTACACCAAAAAGTTTCACTTTAGATTTCGTAGTGGAGTCCATAGGGCAGTGTACTCAGGTTCAGGATAACAGATAACAGGAACAGGTAGAACCTAGTGGTTCTCTTCCGAATACACCTTCCTATAGGGAAGTATGCAGTCAGGTACAGGAAACAGGCATAACCTAGTAGTTATCTTCCGAGTACATCTTCCTATAGGGAAGCATGCAGTCAGGTACAGGTAACAGGATCGTGAATCATGTAGTCATGAATACGTAACAGGCAGGCAGGACACAGGTCCTCTTCTCAGTACACGTTTCTATATTTTTCACTACTAGATCTTTCCCTTAACCCCGGCTTGGTCATTTATTATTATAATCAGGCATGCATGTATGTATCGCTAAACGAAGCAAGGATAACAGGGTATAAACATGTATCAGGTTCAGGGTGCAAGATAAACAAGTACAGGTACAAAATAACACATAACTGGGTAAAACAACTAGCTTTCTAATTCAGGACAGCAATATAGTGTTGTACAAAAACAGTGATTCCGCTACTACAAACATCCAAATCAGGATCCGTCGAAGGATCTGGAAAATAGACTTCCACACGAATCCAGCGAGTATAAATAAGTCATATAGTAATTCACAACATCATAACTCAAAACAGGTTTGAAAATAGAAAACATGTTCAGTCAGAAATCAGGAAAACAAATTCTCAGTCAGGAAAACCGCATCAAAGCCTCTCAAATAAATTCAGGAAAAATCTGGGGTATTTCCCTATATGTCTAGAGTCAAAATATAAAGTTTCATAATATTCCAGTAAAATTAGTTTAGTCATAAAAAATAAGAAAATATCACGAAACGATAGTTTGGCAAATCTGGAATTCCCAACACTGCTGTACGAAAACTGAAATATCTCGCAAACCGTGAAACGAAATCCCAATCCGCCAAAGGGAGATGAAAATAGACAAAATATATTAACTTTCATATCTCACGAATATTTTTAATACAATAAAAGGAATCTGGGTGAAAATAAGATTCTTTACAGAACAGTAAGTAAAATACAGCAATTGTAGTTTTCATAAACGAGCATGAAACAACACATAAAACTCATCAATAAAATTCACCAAAATTCTGGATAATTCCTAACTAGATAAAAAAATACTGACCAATGTTTTGGATCAAAATAATATGTGTAGCATCAGTAATAAAATCATTTAGTCATCAAAATCATGGAAAAACAAAATCTAGAAAAGATCGATACCTCTGTAGTAAAACAGTCATAACTCGCTCATACGAAAACGAAATCAAGCAAGGTCAGAGGGTTTTGAAAATAGACAAAATTCTCTAAAACTCATGTTTTATACCGAAATTAAGTTACTGACTTCAAGGCAGTCCAAAACAGCAAACAAAACAGATTAGCGACAAAATACAGATTTCTCCCTTTAACAACAACTCAACATATATCATCCAAAACTTGTTCAAAACACAATCAAACATGAAATCGGGTCTACTAAGTGTCTAAACATCATGAATTAGGGTATCTAGTTTGTCCACACCAAGTATTTCACATGGGTCTCAACCAAATCACGAATTCTCACAAAAATCACACATATATGATCAAAATCAAGAATGGGTAGATCCTAAGTTAATTCATGTCCATATTGTGTCGTAAGTCATCTACAGTTAAATTTTCACAATAGAGACAAAATCCATCAAGCATATCATAAACAAGAGTCATCTCTAGACCCAACTACACTATAGATAGTATTTTTGACTTGTATCAAACAAATAAATTGGAGTACAAGTTACTTGCCTTAACCGAAGATGAAGAACAATGAAAACCAAGAGCAAGGAGCAAAACCCACGAACGAAAATCAACAAACCAACAAACGAGAATCGACGAATCCACGAACGATTCACACGTGCACTCGAGCACGTGCAAATACCAAAAAGCAAGAGAGGGAGAGATGGCGTCGGGGCTTCTTGCAGTTGTTGCTGCTGGATCCAGTGCTGGTCGGCGATGGCCAGAGGGGATGGGAGAGATGGATGGAGAGGTCGTGAAGTGGATGCTCGGGTGTAGGAGGCCGGGCTTGGGGTGTTGCCGGGAGGTATGTAGGCCAGGAGGGGTAGGGGCTGTCGGGATGTGCACTAGGCCAGAGAAGGGGGGCGGCTGGCCTAGGTGCTGGCATCGGGTTGGTGTACAGTGACACAAGCAAGGGAGGGAGAGGGAGAGAGGCCGGGGGCTAGGGTGAGGGTTTAGATGTTAGGGTTAGGGTTTGAGGGGAGAGATACAATTATATATATAGAGAGAGGGTTAGGGTTATTGGGTGTTTGGGTTAATGGGTATTTGGGTAGATGGGTAGTAGTAGGATTAATCCAATAAGACAAATGGGAATCAAATTGAATAGGATTCAAACTAGGATTGGGTTTAATTTAGCTTTGGTAATAAATTAGGTATCAAAATGATGTGATTAGGAATGTGGTAGACCACCAAATCACCAAGAGCACCCAAAAGAAATAAATAAAGAGAACGAGACAACAATAAGGAGTGAAAACAACAACCATGAACAAGAACAACTAAGAAACCGAAAATAACTCGCAAAAATCAAGAATGAGAAAAGAAAATGATAATATATTGAAACAACTCAATATACGGTTCAGAAAAATACAAGAGAGAGTACAAATACACAAGAAAAGAAAAATACACCCAAAAAATAGAAATGATAAACAGGGGTTACAGAAAACCTAGAGCTGTGCTTGCTGTACAGGCCGAGCGTCGAGCTCCCTAGCTTGTGAGAAAGCTATGGCATTGCTCGCTGTAACTGCCGAGCATCAAGCCCCTACAGCTTGTGAGAAAACTAGGACTGTGCTCGCAGTACTTGCCTTGCGTCGAGCTCTTAAAGCTTGTTTGAAAATCTAGGGCTGTGCTCGCTATTCAGGCTGAGCGTCAAGCCCCCTAGCTTGTGACAAAACTAGGGCTGTGCTCGTTGTACCTGCTAAGCATCGAGCTCCTAAAACTTGTGAGAAAGCTAGGGTTGTGCTCACTGTACCTGCCGAGCATCGAGCTCCTAAAGCTTGTGAGAAAGCTAGGGCTATGCTCGCTGTACCTTCTGAGCGTGGAGCTTCTAAAGCTTGTTGGAAAATCTAGGGCTGTGCCAGCTGTACAGGCCGAGCGTCGAGCTCCCTAGCTTGTGAAAAAGCTTAGGCATTGCTCGCTGTACCTGTCGATCGTCGAGCCCTTATAGTTTGTGAGAAAACTAGGGCTGTGCTCATTATACCTCCCGAGCGTCGAGCTCCTACATCTTGTGAGAAAAGCTAGGGCTGTGCTCGCTGTACCTGCTGAGCATCGAGCTCCTATAGCTTGTGAGAAAGTTAGGGCTATGCTCGCTGTACCTGTCGAGCGTCGAGCCTCTACAGTTTGTGAGAAAGCTAAGGCATTGCTCGCTGTATCTACCGAGCTTCGAGCTCTCGTAGCTTGAGAATGCTATGGCTATGCCTGCTGTACATTTCGAGCGTCGAGCCTTTTCAACCTGTGAGAAATCTAGGGCATGGCTCGAGGTACATGCCGAGCGTCGAGCCACCCAGCCTTTGAGAAATCTAGGGCTGTGCTCGCTGTGCAGGCTGAGCGTCGAGCTCCATAGCTTGTGAGAAAGTAGGGCATGGCTCGAGGTACATATCGGGTGTCGAGCCCTCGTAGTTTAAGAAAAGTTAGGGCGTGGCTCGAGATACATGCCGATCTTCGAGCCTTCATAGCTTGAGAAAAGTTAGGGCATGGCTCGAGGTTTATGCTGAGCATCGATGTAACGCCCCAAATACCAAAATACGGTAATTTGTAGCTCAATAGGATCTACACTTCACTTCCAACAATTTTACAAGGAATTTTGACACTTTTATTACATCAAATTCTTTTACAAAAATACGTAGCTGAAATTAAATGAAGTACAACATAATTTGAATGTACAATTTAAAACATCAACAATTTAAAAATGGGAAGTAATCTTTAGCATTAATCATCTTTATATCTCCTTACAAAAACAAATGCATGCATTTTAAATTGTGGGCACGTCAGTTACATACAACTGACGAAATACTATACACGGCCATCCTCGCTATGCCATAATATAGTGACTCTCTTATTTTAGCATACACAAACTTGAATGCATTACAAAGTGTAAATAGAGTGACTAACCTAAACATGTTAGTGTATGTTATGCCTTAGATGCCTAATGTATATGTTTACACTACGATGCATTACTGCACACTTGTTCGGATTCTATGCATCCCATACTACATAGGTCCGAGTGCAAGCCCTTAAGTTACTCTACATTATAGGGTTCTATATCCCATGCTATGCAACCTAATCCAACGAATATACTCCAATGCATAGTCACCGAAGAGTCACACCCTCAGGATATTGGACCTTACTGGCCTACCCCTAGCCCATATCAGTGGATTTACCAGGCATATCCTCAGCCACAAAGCCTAGTAAGTGGATCTCTCGCAACTACGAACCAGGCCTACCCCTAGCCTACCTTAGTGGATTTACTGGGTGTATCTTGTCCGTCCTTAACATTCCTAGGGAGTGCAATCTCTTTAGGCCTTTTTGATGATAGAAGGATGTACACCTAGCCCATATACATGGATTTACCGGTCGTACTCCTCTATCTCGGACCCTAGGAGCTGCACGTCCTTTACCGGCCATGTTCGTCGTTGTTTCTATCATATCTTAATCTAGTGTCTATTCTTAATTTACACAGATGAATAAATACTTCCACCTAGAGTTAGCTTCCCTATTTCTCAAATGAATTATTTCTTCTAATCACCTGCCGGTACTAGGGTTTCACTAAACCTCTAGAATCACATCTTTTCATCTTCCATAATCATGGGTGCTCATACCCTTCAATATTCATGTTTCCAATTCAATTTATTCACATCTTATTCAATTCCTTCATTTCATTCTTGTATTTATCAATAAGAAGAACCATCTTAATTTATTCATTTCCACAAACGTCTTTCAAACTCATACTTCCAATATAAAGTTTCTAAGAATTTTAAACATTTCTCTTTGATACTCTTCATTAGAAAACTCTTTATTTAAATTGCATTTATCACTATTCAACTTTATTGTCTACACTTCTTCTTGAATACCAAATCTCTTTTATCTCTAGAAATAATTCTTAAACTTCCAAAATATACCTAAAACAGTGAGAAAATAATTTAAACTTGTTCCCTAACATTAAAAATATTTATGTGATTTTATCTGGATTTATAACTAAAAAGATAGTGTGTATATATATAAAAAATGAAAAGAAAAGAAAAGAAAAGGGGCAGGCTCGAACCGGCGACCCCCAGACCCAGCACACACGCCACGCGGCGAGCCCAGGCGCGACCACGCCCCGCTAGCCACTTGAGCCATGTGCTCAACTGATATATAAGGGGTTATTTACTTTAAGTACTCGTTCTCTGTTTATTTCTTTTTTTTGATGAGAATTCTCTGTTTATTTCTCTTTTCTTATTTTTCAACTAATTTGTTTTCCATTCTTCTTCCTCAAATTAATATTATAAAAAAAATATTTCTAAGCTCCAGAATATCTCTCTTACTGGATTAATTATATTTAAGGGAATTTATACTCATTTTTACAAATATTCATTTTCTAAAGTGTATAAACATGAAATTGATTTAGAACCACTATTTCTTTTCTTCAAAAAATAATAATATAAATTTGTATTTATACACTAACAAAAAATTAATGATTTTATTGAATTTTTTTTAATGGGAATTAACTCTTTTTTTCCCTCCAAAATAGTCTTTTTCTTCTTATAGGAGATTTTAAAATGCTAGTGCAACTATGCTAATTTTGTTTAACTTACATTTAGTGTGATTTTCTTCATTATTTAAACATACTCATTTCTTCCCCCAATTTGTTCTTAAATTCTCTTCACTAATTATCACATTCCATATACATATTCTTGTCTAATTTTGTACAAGACAACATTCATGCAACAAAAGAAACACATTTTTTGCAATTGTGCCCAATATGCATTCAATTAACCATTTCTCCCATTCTAAACTATCATTTGAAACATTTACTTTAATTTAACACACAATGCATCTCATAGCAATTCTCATCATTTCAACATGCATCAAAATCTCCCTAGTAAGAATCATTTAAACTAGGCCCAAAATTCAGTACATAATACCTAAACATGATTTCTAAGCTAATTAGAAAACAAGCACGACACCCACCTCTTTGTTCCAAAAGTTGAAAATCTCCTAAAGGCAAGCTCCTAGATCCACTCTAATGGCCTAGCATTTCTCCTCCTAGCAAAGCAAACTCCAAGCTCCAAATAATGCAAACCGAAATCCCTCTTGCTCTCTCTCTTTTCCTCTCTCTTTGATTCTTTAGTTTAGGTGCAAATGACATACAACAGGGGCAGGGGGGGCGGGGGGGTTACATAGGGAATTGAGAAAATTTAGGGCATCGAGCTCCTACAGCTTGCGAGAAAGCTAGGGCTGTGCTTGCTATACCTGCCGAGTTTCGAGCCCTCATAGATTGAGAAAAGTTAGGGCGTGCCTCGTGGCTCGAGGTACATGCCGAGCTTCGAGCCCTTGTTGCTTGAGAAAGCTACTGCTGTGCCCTCTGTACATTTCGAGCGTCGAGCCTTCCTAGCCTATGAGAAATCTAGGGCATGGCTCGAGGTACATGCCGAGCGTTGAGCCCCTCAGCGTATGAAAAAGCTAGGGCGTGGCTCGAGGTACTTGCCGAGCATCGAGCCTTCAAAGCCTGAGAAAGCTACGACTGTGCTCGTTAAAAATGTTGAGCGTCGAGGCCACCAGCCTGTGAAAAAGCTACGGCTATGGTCATTGTACATGCCGAGCATGGAGCCCTACAGCTTGTGAGAAAGCTATGGTTATGCATGCTGTACCTACAGGGCGTCGTGCCCTAAGCTTGTAAGAAAGCTAGGGCTGTGCTCGCCGTACCTGCTGAGGGTCGAACTGGGAAAGCTTGTTGGAAAAGCTAGGGTTGTGCTCATTGTACCTGCCGAGCATCGAGCTCCTAGAAGTTGTTGGAAAAGCTAGGGCTGTACATGCTCTATAGGCCGAGTGTCGAGTCCCCTAGCATGTGAGAAAGTTATGGCATTGCTCACTGTACCTGCCGAGCATCGAGCTCCTAAAGCTTGTGAGAAAGCTAGGGCTTTGCTCGCTTTACCTTCTGAGCATCGAGCACCTAAAACTTATTGGAAAAGCTAGGGCTGTGCTCACTGTACAGGCCGAGCATCGAGCCCCTTAGGTTGTGAGAAAGCTATGGCATTGCTTGTTGTACCGGCCGAGCGTCGAGCCCCTACAGCTTGTGGGAAAACTAGGGTTGTGCTCGCTGTATCTGCCGAGCGTTGAACTCCTAAAGGTTATCGGAAAAGCTAGGGTTGTGCTTGCTGTACCTGCCGAGCATCGAGATCCTAAAGCTTGTTGGAAAAGTTAGGGCGGTGCTCGCTGTATAGGCCGAGCATTGAGCCCCCTAGCTTGTGAGAAAGCTAGGACTGTGCTTGCTGTACTTGCCGAGCATCGAGCCCCAAAAGCTTGTTGGAAAAGCTAGGGCTGTGCTCGCTGTACAGACCAAGTGTCTAGCCCTCTATCATATGAGAAAGCTATGGGGGTGCTGGCTATACCTGCCAAGCGTCGAGGTCCTAAAGGTTGTGAGAAAGCTAGGGTTGTGGTCTCTGTACCTTCTGAGCATTGAGATCCTAAAGCTTGTTGGAAAAGCTAGGGCTGTGCTCGCTGTACATGCCAAGCATCGAGCTCCCTAGCTTGTGAGAAAGCTAGGGCATTGCTTGCTGTACTTGCCGAGCATTGAGCCCCTACAACTTGTGAGAAAACTAGGGTTGTGCTCGCTGTACCTCCCGAGCTTCGAGCTCGTACAGCTTGTGATAAAGTTAAAGCTGTGCACGATGTACCTACTGAGCTTCGAGCTCCTACAGGTTGTGATAAAGTTAGGGCTGTGCTCGCTATACCTGTCGAGTGTTGAGCCCCAATAGCTTGTAAGAAAGCTAGGGAATTTCTCGCTGTACCTGCCGAGCATCGAGCCCTCGTAGCTTGAGAAAAGCTAGGGCGTGGCTCGATGTACATGCCGAGCTTCGAACCCTCATAGCTTGAGAAAGATATAGCTGTGCCCGCTGTACATTTTGAGTTTCGAGCCTCCCATCCTGTAAGAAATCTAGGGCATGGTTCGAGGTACATGCCGAGCGTCGAGCCCCCCAGCCTGTGAGAAAGCTAAGGCATGGCTCGAGATACATGCCAAGCATCGAGCCCTCATAGCTTGAAAAAGCTACCACTGTGCTTGCTGTACATGTCGAGCATCGAGGCCACCAGCCCGTGACAAAAATAGGGCAATGGTCACTGTACATGCTGAGCATCGAGCCCTACAGCTTGTGAGAAAGCAATGGCTGTGCTCGCTGTACCTGCCGGCATCGAGCCCTACAGCTTGTAAGAAAACTAGGGCTATACTCACTGTACCTATCGAGCGTCGAGCCACTAAAGCTTGTGAGAAAGCTAGGGCAGTGCTCGCTGTACCTTTCCGAGCGTTGAGATCATAAAGCTTGTTGGAAAAGCTAGGGCTATGCTCACTGTACAGGTCGAGCGTCGAGCTCTCTAGCTTGTGAGAAAGCTAGGGCATTGCTCGCTGTACCTGCCGAGCGTCGAGCCCCTACAGCTTGTGTGGAAATTAGGGATGTGCTCGTTGTACCTCCTGAGTGTCGAGATCCTACAACTTGTGAGAAGGATAGAGCTGTTCTCGCTGTACCTACTCAGCGTCGAGCTCCTACAGCTTGCGAGAAAGCTAGGGCTATGCTCGCTGTACCTGTCGAGCTTCGCTCTAGCTTAAGAAAAGTTAGGGCGTGTCTCGAGGTACATGTCGTGCTTTGAGCCCACATAGCTTGAGAAAGCTACGACTGTTCCCACTATACATTTCGAGCATTGAGCCCACCCAGCATGTGAGAAATCTAGGGCATGGCTCGAGGTATATGCCGAGCATTGAGCCCCCCAGCCTGTGAGAAAGCTAGGGCATGGCTCGAGGTACATACCGAGCGTCGAGCACTCGTAGCTTGAGAAAGCTACGACTGTGCTCGCTGTACTTGTAGAACCCCGTATTTTCAAATATTATTTTAAATATTTGAAAATGAATTTAAATTGATTTTTGGAGGATTTAATAAATATTTTCAGAAAAATTTATCTTTTTACACGTGCAAAACACGTGCAAATACTTTCTTGAGAAGTTTGAAAGTCAAGTGTTCTTCATGAAAAATCATTATTTAATATTTGGGATTTATTTAGTATTTTTCCAGATTTTTCTGAAATTAATTGGAACTATTTGCAGATTTTGAGAAAAGAAGGACCTTTTTGCAAATTTGACATTTTTAGGGATCAAAATGAAAAAGATGTAATCCTGGACGTTTTGAATAGTATTGGTTGAGATTTAGAATTATATTTTACTTTTAAATCCAAATTTAAATGAATTTTATTGAGATTCCAAGACTAGACCTATATATGTGAAATTGTATTTTGGAAAGGATTATTTTGCAAAATGGGTAAAACCCTAAACCTATTCCCGGATATTTAAAGGATTTTTCTCCAGCCGTCAATACTGAAAATACAGAATTTTGTTGATTTGTTTTGGTGGAGCAAGAAGAAGTTTTTGGATCTAGCAAAAGGAAAGCTTTTCGTTGGATCTTCTCAATTCAAGGTGAGTGACAATGTTTTGTTTTGTTTTGATGTTGTGAATGATATGAATCTTGTATTGTGGTTTGATTAATGTGATCGATTGTTATATTGTTGGTTTGGCATGTATGTCATTTAGTATTTTTGCATGAGAACGATGCAAAGGTTGTTGTTTGTACCATGTATGTGAAATCTATGAATGACTAGTAGATCTTGGTTTATAAAATCGTATTGTTAGAAAGCATGTTAAGATTTGAGTATGGTTATGATCAGATGGTGAACATCTGGATCTTGTGATTTCAAATCAGATCTTGGCTATGAGTTGTAAAGAAATTCAGTATCGAGAAACCCTAATGAAAGAATTAGGAATTTAAAACATGAGAATTGAGTTTTGAGATATTGTATGATTCAGTAATGTGTCCATAATGAAGAATATTTGAGAATTGTCTTTTTGCCTGAATACGAACTATTTTCATAAATAAGGAATCTTTAGAAAAACTTCAGTTTTGATCATTGTATTCAGATCTAAATTATGAAAACTGTAGGCCGACAGTCGACTGGTCTACTATTCAGTCGACTGGTACGACCCAGCTGCTATATCTTTAGTTTTTTTTGAAAATCCGTTTTGGATAGTCGACTTAGACCCTTTTCAGTCGACTGGTACACTTAGAATTTATTTTTCAAAGTTATCGTACATTTTTCTCTGGTAAGTCGACTTATGACCTTTAAGTTGACTTATATTGTATTCTAAGTCGACTTATGACTTTGCAAGTCGACTTATAACACTTAGAATATTTTCTTAAAGATTTCTGGAATTTCTCTCTGGTAAGTTGACTTATGTTTTTATAAGTCGACTTATGTTCTTATAAGTCGACTTATGTCTCCTTTAAGTCGACTTATGTTTTTTATAAGTCTACTTATGATCTGGTAAGTCAACTTATGATTTTTATAAGTCATCTTATATTATTGGTAAGTCAACTTATGTTTTCATAAGTCATCTTATATTGTTGGTAAGTTAACTTATGTTTTTATAAGTCATCTTATATTGTTGGTAAGTCAACTTATGACCTTTATAAGTCAACTTATATCACTTAACTTATTTTCTTAAATCATGGATATTTTCCCTCTGGACAGTCGACTTACTACAGTAACAAGTCGACTGGTACTGATGAGTTTTCGTAAACTGGAATGTTCTTTCAAATGATTAGTCTTTAGATATTTTAGCCTATACCTTGTATTCAGTTAAGCATATGATTTTTGAGATATTTCAGTTGAGCTATTTTGTTTAGTGGAAATTTGATTTAGACATTTGAGTTTGAGTCTATAGAGGTGTGTGACCCTAGTATACCGGTGTTGAGTTATTTTGTTGAGGCCCATAGAGGCATTTTAGTTATTCAGTTTGAATTTAGGTCGGTAGGGTACACCACTCTAGGAGATTCGTTGAGTAATTAAATAACCCAAAAATGATAAGGACAGGCACTAGAGGTGATATGATGAACGGGAACATGGGTTATGCACCTCAGTATGGCTTTGGTGTGGGATTTAATCTCTGGAATTATCCAAGTATCTTACTTAGGGTGTGGGATTCATCTCCGGAATTATCTCAGGTAAATTATCTGCGGTGTGGGATGTATCTCCGGAATTATCCAAGTAGTTACTTTGGGTGTGGGATTGATCTCCGGAATTATCAGAGTCGAGGCGACGCACATGGGGTTTTCATGTGATGAGGGTCATTATTTCGGTGTGGGATTTAATCTCCGGAATTATCAAAGTAACTTACCTTGGGTGTGGGACTCATCTCCGGAATTATCTCAGGTAAATTACCTGCGGTGTAGGATGTATCCCCGAAATTATCCAAGTGATTACGTACGGTGTGGGATTGATCTCCGGAATTATCGGGGCAAGGGCTAGTACTCACAGTTTATCTTTATCCCGTAGTAGTCATCGTGTTAGGATTAGTTGCATAGCGGGGATTGAACCCTAAAATGTGGAGACGTTAAGGGCTTGCACCGAACCTATGTAGAATGGGATGCATAGACTTCGACAAGTACGCATTAGAGAGTCTGCATATAGAATTTGTGTTTTCTTGACTTAGTTTTATGCATGTGTTTTTCCGGTTTTCTACACCTGACACTTAGTTTAGTTCCACATGATGTTTTCATGTTTCCCTGTCATTTCTTACTTTCCATATTCTTATTTAGTACATGTTGTTTAAGAATTTATGAGGTATGTTCATTTATGTTGTTTGTTTGTTTTTATGTCACTCACACCAGTTATGGCTAACCCCTTTAGTTTTGGGGGTTAGGGATCATCTCTAGCCTCATGTGTTGCAGGTTGTTGCTTAGAGTTTGAAGGTTGGATGCTTGAGACAGTTTGAGATAAATTGATTTATTAGAGTTTGTGTAAATTATGTAAAAGACCGTGTTGTAAATAAAAGAAAACTATGATCGAGATGTTTCAAATTCCGCTGTGCTATGTAAGAGATTATTGTAATGAAAGTAGAAAATTTTAGTGGTGTTGGTTGTGTTTACTGTTACATTGAAGTTGATACTGGGATTGTGCCACATATTTTCTAAGATATCATATTAGAAATTTGGGTTGCTACAGTACTTGTCGAGCGTCGAGGCCACCAGCTTGTGAGAAAGCTAGGGCTGTTGTCACTGAACATGGCGAGCATCGAGCCCTACAGCTTGTGAGAAAGCTATGGCTGTGCTCGCTGTGTTTGCTGGGCATTGAGCCCTACAGCTTGTGAGAAAGCTAGGACTGTGCTCGCTGTACCTACCGAGCAGCGAACTGGGACTGCTTGTTGGAATAGCTAGGGTTGTGCTCGCTGTACCTGCCGAGCGTCGAGCTCCTAAAGCTTGTTGGACAAGCTAAGGCTGTACTGGCTCTATAGGCCGAGTGTCGAACCCCCTAGGTTGTGAGAAAATTTTGGCGTTGCTCGCTGTACCTGCCGAGCACCGAGCTCCTAAAACTTATGAGAAAGCTAGGGTTGTGCTCATTGTACCTTCCGAGTGTTGAGCTCCTAAAACTTATTTGAAAAGATAGGGCTGTGTTCGTTGTATAGGCCGAGCGTCATGCCCCCTAGCTTGTGAGAAAGCTATGGCATTGCTTGCTGTACCTGCCGAGCATCGAGCCCCTATAGATTGTGAGAAAACTAGGGCTATGCTCGCTATATATGTCGAGCATCAAGCTCCTAAAGATTGTCGAAAAAGCTGGGGTTTTGCTCACTGTACCTGACGAGCGTTGAGGTCCTAAAGCTTGCTGGAAAAGTTAGGGCTGTGCTCACTGCACAGGCCGAGCATTGAACCCCCTAACTTGTGAGAAATCTAGGACTGTGCTCGCTGTACCTGCCGAGCGTCGAGCCCCAAAAGCTTGCTGGAAAAGCTAGGGCTTGCTCACTGTATAGACCGAGCGTCTAGCCCCTAGAATATGAGAAAGCTGTGGCGTTGCTCGCAGTACATGCCGAGGGTCCAACACCAAAAGCTTGTGAGAAAGGTATGGCATTGCTCACTATACCTGCCGAGCATCGAGCTCCTAAAGCTTGTGAGAAAGCTAGGACTGTTCTCGTTGTACCTTCAGAGCATCGAGCTCTTAAAGATTGTTGGAAAAGCTAGGGATGTGCTCGCTGTACAGGCCGAGCATCGAGCTCCCTGGCTTGTGAGAAAGCTATGGCATTGATATCTGTACCTGCCGAGCATCGAGCCCTTACAGCTTGTGAGAAAACGAGGGTTGTGCTCGCTTTAGTTGCCGAGCATCAAGCTCCTAAAATTGGATGGATAAGCTAGGGCTGTGCTTGCTGTTCAGGTCGAGCGTCGAGCCCCACAGCTCGTGAGAAAACTAGGGCTGTGCTCGCTGAACCTACCGAGCATCGTGCTCCTAAAGCTTGTGAGAAAGCTATGACATTGCTCGCTGTACCTGCCGAGCATCGAGGTCCTAAAGCTTGTGAGAAAGCTAGGGTTGTGGTCTCTATACCTTCCGAGTGTCGAGATCCTAAAGCTTGTTGGAAAAGCTAGGGCTATGCCCGCTGTACAGGCCAAGCGTGGAGCTCCCTAGCTTGTGAGAAAGCTAGGGCGTTGCTCACTAAACCTGCTGAGCGTTGATCCCCTACAGCTTGTTAGAAAACTAGGGCTGTGCTCATTGTACCTCCCGAGAGTCGAGCTCCTACATCTTGTGAGAAAGCTGGAGCTGTGTAACGCCCCGCCCCAATACTCAGACAATTTTTTTTTATTTTTAGAAGATAAATTAATACTTATATTACAACTGCCCACCACAGGCTGCCTCTCAAAAGGTGGTTAACCAATTAGGTGACTCTTGATCATAGGCAATTTTATTTATATTAAATTATTCATAGTATACTCCCGATATGGGATTAAATAAACCTATACTCCCTCGAATCCCGTGCACACATACAAGTGCCACGTCATCGAAATGCAAGACCTGCACAGTCAATGCTGTCTTCCGAAACTTTTCTAACGGGTGGGCCCCACCACATGGGCTGACGTCATCAGCCCAATTCTCAAACACAGCAGCACTCACGCTCTGTACATAGTTCCGTGGACCCCCTACTTCCCTTATATATACCAATCTGCCACTCATTATATATATTTATATATTTATTTATTTGAAATTATGGGGTATTATATACACCCCACCTTTAGAAATCAGCGTCCTCGTAGAGTACAGGGTTACAATCTAGCGCAGGATCCTCCTTTCTAGCTGATGTGGGGTCGTCCTCGATCCCGATAATTTTGGAGATCGGGTCCCACACCGCAGGTACACACCTCGATAATTCTGGGGACTATCTTGCACCGCAGATCATACTGAGTTCCTCTCCCACACCCGGTGTTGAAAGTTGGCTCTGATACCATTTGTAATGCCCCGCCCCAATACTTAAATTTTTTTATTATTTTTAGACGACAAATTAATACTTATAGTACAACTGCCCACCATAGGCTGCCTCTCAAAAGATGATTTACCAATTAGATGACTCTTGATCATAGACAATTTTATTTATATTAAATCATTCATAGTATACTCCCGATATGGGATTAACTCAACTTATACTCCCTCGATCCAAGACCAGCACAGTCAATGCTGTCTTCCGAAATTTTTCTAACGGGTGGGCTCCACCCCATGGGCTGACGTCATCAGCCCAATTCTCAAACACATCAGCACTCACGCTCTGTACATAGTTCTGTGGACCCCCTACTTCCCTTATATATACCAATCAGCCACTCATTATATATATTTATATATTTATTTATTTGAAAGTACAGGGTATTACATACACCCCACCTTTAGAAATCAGCATTCTCATAGAGTATGGGGTTACAATCTAGTGCAAGATCCTTCTTTCTAGCCGATGTGGGGTCATCCTCGATCCCGATAATTCCGGAGATCAGTCCCACACCGCAGGTACACACCTCGATAATTCTAGGGACTATTTCACATCGCAGATCATAATGAGGTCCTCTCCCACACCCGGTGTTGAAAGTCGGCTCTGATACCATTTGTAATGCCCCGCCACAATACTCAGACATTTTTTTATTATTTTTAGATTATAAATTAATACTTATAGTACAACTGCCCACCACAGGTTGCTTCTCAAAAGGTTGTTTACCAATTAGATGACTCTTGATCATAGGCAATTTTATTTATATTAAATCATTCATAGTATACTCCCGATATGGAATTAACTCAACTTATACTCCCTCGAATCCCGTGCACACATACAAGTGCCACATCATCGAAATCCAAGACCAGCACAATCAATGCTGTCTTTCGAAATTTTTCCAACGGGTGGGCCCCACCACATGGGCTGACGTCATCAGCCCAATTCTCAAACACAGCAGCACTCACGCTCTGAACAAAGTTCCGTGGGCCCCCTAATTCCTTTCTATTTACCAATCTGCCACTCATTATATGTATTTATATATTCATTTATTTGAAATTATGGGGTATTACAAGCTGTGCTCGCTGTACCTGCTGATCGTCGAGCTCCTACAGCTTGTGAGAAAGCTAGGGCTGTGCTCGCTATACCTATCGAGTGTCGTGCCCCTACAGCTTTTGAGAAAGCTAGGGCATTTCTCGCTGTACTTGCTGAGCTTCGAGCCCTCGTAGCTTGAGAAACGCTAGGGCATGGCACGAGGTACATGCCGAGCTTCGAGCCCTCGTAGCTTGAGAAACCTACAGTTGTGCCTGCTGTACATTTTTAGTTTTGAGCCACTTAGCTTGTGAGAAATCTAGGGCATGGCTCGAGGTACATGCCAAGCGTCGAGACCCCCAGCAAGTGAGAAAGCTAGGGCACGGCTCGAGATACATGCCAAGCATCGAGCCCTCGTAGCTTGAGAAAGCTACGACGATTCTTGCTGTACATGTCGAACATCGAGGCCACCAGCCTGTGAGAAAGATAGGGCTGTGGTCGCGGTACATGCCGAGCATCGAGCCTTACAGCTTGTGAAAAAGCTATGGCTGTGCATGCTGTACCTGCTGGCGTCAAGCACTACCGCTTGTGAGAAAGCTAGGGCTGTACTCGCTGTACCCGTTGAGCATCACGCCCCTAAAGCTTGTGAGAAAGCTAGGGCAGTGCTCGTTGTACCTTCCGAGCATCGAGATCCAAGAGCCTGTTGGAAAATCTAGGGCTGTTCTCACTGTACAGGTCGATCGTCGAGCTCCTAGCTTGAGAGAAAGCTACAGCGTTGCTCACTGTACCTACCGAGCGTCGAGCCCATACAGCTTGTGTGAAAATTAGGGCTGTGCTCACTGTACCTCCCGAGCATCGAGCTCTTACAACTTATAAGAAAGCTAGAGCTGTGCTCGCTATACCTGCTGAGCGTCGAGCTCCTACAGGTTGCAAGAAAGCTAGGGCTATTGTAACACCCCGTATTGTACGATACCTGAATATATGTATGTATGTATATTGTCTGTATGCGTGCACATGATTTCAATATTATGGGTTGATTTGGCTATCGTGGTGTGTGGTTAGGGTTACGAGACTGTTCACGGGAGGATTGCATTCTAAAAGATGCACGAGAACGAGGAGGACCAATACTGGTATAAATACTAATTTTCGATACGACACCTATGCAAATATAACACTGTATGATATTACAGTGGATATATATTCCATACGCTCTATAAACCTCTCCTCTCGCATTCGAAGGGACCCATTTAAACTTAAATTGGGCAGCCAACACATCAACCACAAAACTACGGGCTCAAGCCATGGTTTTGATCAAAACCACCCTACTAACCTAGCCTACCCCCTAGCCAAAACCGGCCCATATCCCCCCTCTCTTCTCCTTCATTTCTCCACTCTTTCCCATCTCCTTGCTCTGGAAATTTCAGAACTCCTTCAAGGGAAAAAAAGAGAGGAAGAAGAGAGAGTGAAGAAGAAGACTCAAGGAGATCAATTCCTCTAAAGAAACTAAGGGTGGGGAGTTACTCTAAACCTTCCTTTATGTCTCTTAATTGATTTTCTTGCATGCATGTATGATAGGAAGTGCTAGGATGATTATCTAAGAAGTTGAAGGATAAAATCAGAACTGAAACTAGAAAACTTATTCAGAATGCTATTTTGTAGATTATTCTGAGAACAAACCACAAAGAATTAGGCCATGGAATTTTCAGGAATTGTTCATATATATGTTTAGATAGTTCATGATTTATTTCGGATTTTTCTGAAGAGGTTTGATATTTTAATAAAATCAAATGATAGAACTGTGTCGTAAGGCAAAATCAGCAATTTGTTAATAGGATGACTGATGTTGTTGGAATTTTCCTAATTTATTGGAGCATTTTCTTGATCTTAAATTTTTACCCTGTATTCCTACATGCATCTAGATTCTATACAAAAATCAGGAAAAGGTTTGGATGAATTTACAGGCTTGAGAAAAATTGATCTTTAATCAGTAACTGGAGTTGAACTGAAGAACATGATGACTTTCTGTGCTTAATTGAAATAGAGAGAACTCACTGTATACTTGGATTTTTGACATGAGATCTTTTGCATATTGTTCACTATGATCTCTAGTTTCATCACTGTAAATTTTTTGTCATTTGGATGAGTAAGAAATTTAATATGATTTTATTAGCATGTGCTATGCTGGTTTCAGCCATTTTTGATACCTTGTAGAGATTGGATATTTGAGGCTCATTAAGAGCACAATTTGAGAACCAGATTCATTAGAGATTTGTAATAGACATCTAGATATTTCCAACAAGACCAATTTGAGGCATTTCCAGTAAAGGGTTGATTTACTGTGATTTTTGTAATACTGGACAGAGACCAAGAATGGATCTGAGTGCTCTGATTTAGAAAGACCTAGTGTGTGACTCGGTACAATTGTGAGAGATGTGTGTGTTAGGGTGATCTATGGGTATAATTTGGACTCATGACCAACTAGAGAGTTGTTGAGGACACCCACACCTTTCTATAGAACATGGGTTTGTGACATTCTGATGAGTGAGTAACATTTTGTGCTACCGGTAAGGTGTAGCCCGTGTACAGGAAGTACACAGGCTGAGGATTGAGAGGCTATTTTGGAGATCATGATGATTGAATTTGAGTTTATGATTAACTGGAAAGTTGTAGCCTAGGATCTTAACATTCCAGATTGGGCTCGTACACTCCAATAGGAGTTGTATTGAGAGAGTTATGACCATTCTAATTTTCGGGCAGAAATTCCGTAGGTTGCTAGTCTGGAGTTTGACTAGGTATGGTGAGGACATTTTCCTGTGGGTACTGTCAGAGTTGATAACTCTTGTCTAGGGATAGTTGATATTTGTTGTTGAGGATGTTGACTCCCAGATTGGGTGTGTGACTCGAGTTAGTCACTAGGGTAAGGGATACCCTGCACTTGTCAACCCTACATTATAAACTTCCGCCGAAGCGTAGGACATCCGAGCCGTGCCATTAGTATAAGTTCATAGCCCATGTAAGGGGTGAACATACATTCACAGCCGGGGTAACGACGAATGTAGGCCATAATGCTGGATAATTCGAAGCCGGGGAAGTGGCAAACCGGACCGGTATCGTCGGGGCCAGAGGTTGATAAGCAAGTGTGGAAGCAATTTAATCTTTACCCAAAGTGATTAGAGTAAAGCTGGGGTTAGAGTGACATATTAAGGGGTTGGAAAATTGCATTAGTCCTAGTAAACCATAGTCGGTGTTGTACCTTCCAGTCGTAGAGATACGTTTTTAGCACTAATGAGTATGTCCTCGGCTCGTATCTCGATCTGTTAATTCCCAAAGCTTTGCCGGAGTAAGGTACGGGAGGCTAGGAGGATTTGACCTCCCGAGGCGCTCACATCCCTATGCGCAGGGGTTTTGTGTTTTTTTGGTATATATAAGTTCATAACCCGATTAGGGGTGAACACGCATACGTCAGTCCATAGCCCGGGTAAGGGGTGGACATGGGGAATCATACGGTCTGGCGACCGGATTCAACTCAGCTTTCTGAGGAGGTCCGTATGCGGGTACCAAGTGGCGGCTATGACCACCACTGAGGCACTACAGTGGCGGAACTAGACCGACCAGCTGCAACCTCCTTGGGCGACGGACAATCTATTGGGAACTGGTTGAGTACAAGAGTAGGATGCATGGCGAGGTTTCAAATCCCTAAATTGTGAAGAAAGACGGCTATATTTGGGGGCGTATGTAGTATGGGATGCATTCGTGCTCCAAAGTCTTGCTTGCATTAGAATCAGGCATGTGAGTTTGCTGCATCTAGTCATAGGATCATGTCATACCACTACACTAAAACCCGAATCCATTAAACCATTGTTTTGACACATCACCTTTCTATTTTGCATAAATTATTGATTGTGATTGAATTTTAGAGGATCGATGTTATCACCAGCTTTGCGTCTGTCGAAGTACTGATGTTCCCCACCTTGTAGGTATCCGGAGCCGATTTACGGGTACTACAGAGCTCAAGTTGGTCCAAGGATTCAAGGGACATATGCAAGTACTGTTATATTGTTGTAAATCTTGTACTTTTTATTTGGACATTGTAACACTTATAAATGTAACATTTATATGGAATAAAAGTTTTAAATTTTTCTGTACTTTCTGTGATTGTGGCTATTTTGAAGTTCGACTCCTGGAGTAGGGTCTCAGGTTCCCGATATGGAGATTTGGGGCACTACAACTACGCTCGTTGTACCTGCCGAGCTTCGGGCCCTCATAGCTTGAGAAAAGTTAGAACGTGGCTCGAGGTACATGCCAAGCTTCGAGCCCTCGTAGTTTGAGAAAGCTACGGCTGTGCCTGCTGTACATTTTAAGCGTTGAGCCCTCCCAGCCTGTGAGAAATCTAAGGCATGGCTCGAGGTACATGCCGAGCGTTGAGCCCCCCATACTGTGAGAAAGTTAGGGCGTGGCTCGAGGTACATGCCGAGCGTCGAGCTCTCGTAGCTTGAGAAAGCTATGACTGTGCTCGCTGTACATGTCGAGCATCGATGCCACCAGCCTGTGAGAAAGCTAAGGTTGTGGTCGCTGTACATGCCGAGCATCAAGCCCTACATCTTGTGAGAAAGCTAGGGCTGTGCTCGCTGTACCTACCGAGCATCGAGCTCTTAAAGCTTGTTGGGAAAGCTAGGGCTGTACTCGCTCTATAGGCCGAGTGTCGAGCCCCCTAGCTTATAAGAAAGTTATTGCGTTGCTCGCTGTACCTGTTGAGCGTCGATATCCTAAAGCTTGTGAGAAAGATAGAGCTGTGCTTGCTGTGCCTTCCGAGCGTCGATCTCCTAAAACTTATTGGAAAAGCTAGGGCTGTGCTCGCTGTACAGGCCGAGCATCGAGCCCCCTAGCTTGTGAGAAAGCTATGGCGTTGCTTGTTGTACCTACCGAGCGTCGAACCCCTGCTGCTTGTGAGAAAACTAGGGCTGTGCTCGCTGTATTTGCCGAGTGTCGAGCTCCTAAAGATTGTCAGAAAAACTAAGGTTGTGCTTGCTATACCTACCGAGCATCGTGGTCCTAAATCTTGTTGGATAAGTTAGGGCTGTGCTCGCTGTACAGGCCGAGCATTGAGCCCCCTAGCTTGTGAGAAAGCTAGGACTGTGCTCGCTGTACCTTCCAAGCGTCGAGCCCCAAAAGCTTGTTGGAAAAGCTAGGGCATGCTCAATGTATAGACCGAGCATCTAGCACCCTAGCTTATGAGAAAGCTATGGCATTTCTCGTCATACCTACCAAGGGTCGAGCACCAAAAGCTTTTGAGAAAGCTAGGACTGTGTTCGCTGTACCTTCCGAGCATCGACCTCCTAAAGCTTGTTAGAAAATCTAGGGCTGTTCTCGCTATACAGGCCGAGCGTCGAGCCTCTAGCTTGTGAGAAAGCTATGGCATTGCTCGCTATAACTACCAAGCGTTCAGCCCCTACACCTTGGGAGAAAACTAGGGCTGTGCTCGCTTTACCTATCGAGTTTCGAGCTCCTAAAGCTTGTTGGATAAGCTAAGGTTGTGTTCGCTATTCAGGATGAGCGTCGAGCCCCCTAGCTTGTGATAAAACTAGTGCTGTGCTCGCTGTACCTGCCGAGCATCGAGCTCTTAAAGAATGTGAGAAATTTAAGGCTGTGCTCGCTGTACCTGCCGAGCGTCGAGCACCTAAAGCTTGTGAGAAAGCTAGTGCTGTGCTCGGTGTACCTTCCGAGCATTGAGCTCCTAAAGCTTGTTGCAAAATTTGGACTGTGCTCGTTGTACAGGCCGAGCGTTGAGCCCCCTAGCTTGTGAGAAAGCTAGGGCATTGCTCGCTGTACCTACCGAACGTCGAGCCCCTACATCTTGTGAGAAAAATAGGGTTGGGCTCACTGTACCTTCCGAGTGTTAATCTCCTACAGCTTGTGAGAAAGCTAGGGCTCTTCTCGCTCTACCTGCTGAGCGTCGAGCCCTTACAACTTGTGAGAAAGCTCGGGCTTTTCTCGCTGTACATGCCGAGCTTCGAGCTCTCGTAGATTGAGAAAATCTAGGGCGTGGCTCGAGGTACATGCCGAGCATCGAGCCCTCGTAGCTTGAGAAAGCTACGGCTGTGCCCGCTGTACATTTCGTGCATCGAGCCCTGCCCCCGCCTGTAAGAAAGCTAGGGTGTGGCTCGAGGTACATGCCGAGCGTCGATCCCCAAGCCTGTTAAAAAGCTAGGGCGTGGTTCGAGGTACATGCCGAGCATCGAGCCCTCGTACCTTGAGAAAGCAACGACTGTGCTCGCTGTACATGTCGAGTGTTGAGCCCACCAACCTGTGAGAAAGTTAGGGCTGTGCTCTCTGTACATGCCGAGCATCGGGACCTACAGCTTGTGAGAAAGCTAGGGCCGTGCTCGCTGTACCTGCTGAGCGTCGAGCCCTACAGCCTGTGAGAAAGCTAGGACAGTGCTCGCTGTACCTACCGAGCATTGAGCTCCTAAAGCTTGTTGGAAAAGCAAGGGCTATGTTCACTGTAAAGGTCGAGCGTCGATCCCCCAAGCTTATGAGATAGTTAGGACTATGCTCACTGTACCTGCCGAGCATCGAGCCCCTAAAGCTTGTTGGAAAAGCTAGGGCTGTGCTCGCAGTACAGGCCGAGCTTCGAGCCCCCTAACTTGTGAGAAAGCTATGGCGTTGCTCGATGTACCTGCCAAGCATCGAGATCCTAAATCTTGTGAGAAAGGTAGAGCTGTGCTCGTTGTACCTTCCGATCTTCGAGCTCCTAAAGCTTGTTGGAAAAGCTAAGACTGTGCTCGCTATATAGGTCGAGCATCGAGCCCCTAGCTTGTGAGAAAGCTATGGCATTGCTCTATGTACCTACCGAACGTCGAGCTTCTGCAGGTTGTGAGAAAACTAGGGATGTGCTCAATGTACCTACCGAGTGTTGAGCTCCTAAAGCTTGTCGGAAAAGCTAGAACCGTGCTTGCTGGACCTGTCGAGCGTCGAGCTCCTAAAGTTTTCTGAAAAAGCTATGGCTGTGCTCACTGTACAGGCCGAGCGTCGAGCCCCCTAGCTTGTGAGAATGCTAGGACTGTGCTCGCTGTACCTGACGAGTGTCGAGCCTTTATAGCTTGTTGGAAAATCTAGGGCTGTGCTCGCTATATAGGTCGAGCGTCGAGCCGCCTAGATTGTGAGAAAGCTATGGCGTTACTCGCTATACCTGCCGAGCATCCCAAAGCTTGTGAGAAAGCTGGGACTGCGCTCGCTGTACCTTCAGAGCGTCGAGCTCCTAAAGCTTGTTGGAAAAGCTAGGGTGGTGATCACTGTACAGACCGAGCGTCGAGCCCACTAGCTTGTGATAAAGCTATGATGTTGCTCGATGTACCTTCCGAGCGTCGAGCCCCTACGGCTTGTGAGAAAACTAGGGCTGTGCTCACTGTACCTGCCGAGCATTGAGCTCCTAAAGCTTGTTGGAAAAGCTAGGGCTATGCTCGCTGTTCATGCTGAGCATCGAGCCCCCTAGCATGTGAGAAAACTAGGGTTTTTCTTGCTGTACCTACCAAGCGTCGAGCTCTTAAAGCGTGTGAGAAAGCTATGGTTGTGCTCGTTGTACCTGCCGAGTGTCGAGCTCCTAAAGCTTGTGAGAAAGCTAGGGCTGTGCTCGGTGTACCTTCCGAGCGTCGATGTAATATTCCGGACGGATATTATATTTTGATAATTATTATTTTTGAAATTAAAATATTTTAATTAGAAATTACTTGGTTTTTCAATTAAAAAGTTACCTGGGCATATATACTGATATGGCTAAAAATAGGGTTAAATCGGAACCGTCCAGATTGGGCACGAATCTTGAAGCTCGGGGGTAAAAAGGTAATTTCACATACAAGCGGATCCAAAGCGAGTACTGGATCTCCTTCTCACAGAACCAATAACCCACGAACGGGTCCGCTCCAGTTGGGCACGGGTCCCGACCCGAGGCGAGCCCAGGCCAGCAAGAGACAAATCAGGGCCACTGATTTGACCAAGTCAACGGGCCTGATTTGCTCTCACCGGGAATCAAGGGTTTAGTTTCCTAAACAGACTGTGAGGATTTTTCTCCTAGCAGTTATACAGGGAACCAGGCCTCTAATCACTCCCCTGACGACTATAAATACTTCCCCTCTACCACTGTGACCAGGTTAATCACTTTTTCACCACTTTTAAGCTCTTTCTTAATCTCTTCTGATTACTGACAAGAGCGTCGGAGGGTGCGTCGCCGGAATCAACCCCGGTGTCTCGCACTTCCTTGCAGGTTGCGCCAGGAGCAAGAAGGCTTGAGTCAACTGTTCAGGTTGTTCTCGGACTCACAAATTCTATCTGTTTACCCCACACCGAAATCAGCGGTAACAGATTGGCGCCGTCTGTGGGAAAACAACCACACGAACAGCCTCAGCCCCTTCTCTGTCATCCTCTCCAACCATGCCTCCAAAGAAGGTCAGATCCCGAGGGTCAAACCGTGGGGCTAATCCCGCCGACCCTACAGAGGAAGCCCCCTTCAATCCTATTCCTCAGCCCGACCTTCCTCCTCCGGCCCAGCAGGGCCAACCTCCTCTCCCCAAGCAGTAACCCAACAATGGCCCTTCAGGCCATAACGGTCGGAAGCAGAAGCAGCCCCTCAACCCGGACCATGTCTCGGTCCATAATGGGTCCTCGGACTCGATGGCTTCTCATCATCCCGACCTCCGCAACACGCTCCTGAACCGCCAGAAGGATGACGACCTTCGCACCCACCTTGACGAGAGGCGGGCCCGAGAGGGAGCCTCCCGCCAGCGTCAGGGTGAGCGGTCCCCACGTCGCCGAGACGGAAGGAGGTCCCCGGACCACAGGGGCTGGGCGACGTCTCCCGAACGCAGGAGGAGGAGGACGCATTCCCCCACGGATCGGCATCCTCGGAGGAACAATGACGCACCGATCACTCGTGCCGAGTTCCTACAATTCCAAGACACCGTTCTGCAGGCTCTCAACCTTCGGCAGAACGTCCAAAATGCCCAGAGGGCTCCAACGCCCCCGAGGGATCCCAGTCCTCGCCGCCGAACCCGAAGTCCTTCCCCGGCTCCCAGCCGCCAGCAGCAGCAGTACAGTCCTCGCCGATCCCAGGGCTACCGGCGGCGCAGTCCGCGCTCCCCTTCCTATGAAGAAGAGTCCGGGGGGTCGTATGATTACCAGCGGAGGGACGACGCCCTCATCCGCCGCCTCCATGAGGTGGAAAGGCGTATTGGCTGCATGGACAGAGAGGAGGAGTCCCGAGCAGGAACGGTCCGTCCCAGCAGACCCCCTTTCTCTCGGTCGATCATGGAGGCCCACATACCGAGGGGTTTCAAACCTCCGCAGTTTGAAACGTACTCAGGGGAATCCGACCCAGTTGATCACATCGAAAGCTTCAAGACCCTGATGCTGATCCATCAAGCTTCCGACGCCGTGCTCTGCAGGACCTTCCCCGCCACCCTCAGGGGGTCGGCTCGGGAATGATATTCCAGACTCGCTCCCTCCTCGATCTTCTCGTTCGAGCAGTTTGAGACACTGTTCATAACTCACTTCGTGAGTAGCAGGCGAGCTGAGAAGACAAGCCTCTCCCTACTGAACCTGCGGCAGGAAAGGGAAGAGAAGCTGCGGGACTATGTGAAGAGATTCACCGCAGAGGTTAGGTCTATCGCCTCCTTAGACCAGTCAGTGGCGACCGTGGCGTTCCAGTCGAACGTTCTCAACGCCAACCTCCGATCGTCCCTAGCCAAGAAGCCCCCGCATGACTTCGCCGACCTCCTCCTGAGGTGCGAGAAGTACATCCGAGCAGAGGAGGCTGAAGCCCTTCCGAGCTTCGGGGGGCCCTCCTCAGGGTCGAAGAGGAAGGCGACGGGGGAAGAGGGGTCCAAGAAAGCTCAGAAGGACAATGGCGGTCAGCGTCGCCCTCCCCCCAGGTTCGAGAAGTTCACTCCCCTCACCACTAACGTCTCTACCATCCTAATGGAAGTGGAGAAGGAGGGGGTCATCCCTCCAGCTCCGAGGATGCACTCCCCGGCAAAGAGGAGGAACAAAGATAAATGGTGTCGTTACCATCGGGACCACGGCCACGACACGAACGACTGCCGGGCTTTGAGAGATGAGATCGAAGCCCTCATCCGGAGGGGGAAGTTGGCCAAATTCGTGAAGGCTAACGATCGGGCAGATCGCAATTCTCCTCCGCCTCGGGGGGCTAACAAGCGCTCCGAGCGACGCGAAGAGACACCCGAGTTCGAGGAGGAACGGATTCTACACCTGATCCACGGAGGCCCCATGGGGGGCTCCTCTAATTCCTCCCGGAAGGCCTTCATCCGAGAGGTCAACTCGGTTCACAGTGCCCCTCCCCCCAAAGGTCTCGGCGTCCCTGTGTCTTTCTCCGACGCAGACCTCGAAGGGGTCCGAACCCCACACTGCGATGCCCTCGTCATCGACCTCCGGATGGCCAACTTCAAGGTGCAGAGGATTTTAGTAGACAATGGGAGTTCGGTCAATATTCTTTTCCTCTCGGCCTTCCGAGGCCTGCAGCTGTCCCGGGACCGTCTCAAACCGGCCGGTTACACACTCCATGGGTTCACGGGGGTCCCGGTAACTGTCGAGGGGGTGATAACCCTAGACGTAACCGCGGGAAGCGCCCCTACTACCCGGACCAAGCCGATGGACTTCATGGTCGTCGACGTCCCGGCAGCGTATAATGTCATTCTAGGTCGACCCGGCCTAGCCGCCTTGGAAGCTATCCCCTCGGCGTACCATTTGAAAATGAAGTTCCCCACTCGGTCGGGAGTAGGGGAAGTCAGGGGAAGCCAAAAAAACAGCCCGAAAGTGCTACATGATTTCCACCGGGGGACCAGTGCTCTCGCTCGAGATACTAGAAATCCCCGAGCCGAAAGCTCGGCCAACGTCCGAGCCGGCAGACGAGTTAGAAGAAGTGCTCTTCTCGGCCGAGGACCTGAGCCGGAAGTTCCTCATCAGCAAATCCTTGCCGACCGCACTGTGCTCGGACCTGATTAAATGCATCCGGGATAACCGTGACTTGTTTGCATTGTCGGCCGCGAACATGCCCGGCATTTCCGAGGAGCTGCTCGTCCATCGCCTAAGTGTCGAACCGGGGTGTAAACCGGTTCAGCAGAAGAGGCGAAAGTTCGCTCCCGAGCGACAGCAGGCCATCAAGGAGGAGGTGGATAAACTGCTGAAGGCCAAGTTCATACAGGAGGTAAATTACCCTGAGTGGCTCTCCAATGTTGTAATGGTCAAGAAGTCGAACGGCTCCTGGAGAATATGCATTGACTTCACCGACCTGAATAAGGCGTGTCCGAAGGACCCATTCCCTCTTCCAAACATCGACACCCTCATTGACGCCACCTCGGGCCATGAGCTCCTCAGCTTCATGGATGCCTTCTCGGGCTATAACCAAATCCGAATGTTCCTCCGGACATTCCGAAGACCTCCTTCATCACCGATCAGGGCCTCTACTGCTATCGGGTCATGCCGTTCGGCTTGAAGAACGCGGGCGCCACCTATCAGCACCTCGTCAATAAGGTCTTCCAGAACCAGATAGGTCGGAATATGGAGGTATACGTTGACGACATGCTCGTCAAAAGTGTCCGAGGCACTGATCACGTGGCCGACCTCCAAGAGGCCTTCGGCGTGTTGAGAAGGCACAGCATGCGGCTGAACCCAAACAAGTGTGCGTTCGGGGTCTCCTCGGGAAAATTTCTCGGCTTCATGGTAAGCCAACGAGGAATCGAAGTTAACCCCGAGAAGATTAAGGCCATATTAGACATGGCCCCGCCTCGGAACATTAAGGAGGTGCAGAAGCTCACTGGTCGGCTCGCTGCTATCGGTCGGTTCCTCTCGAAGTCGGGGGAAAAGTGCCTCCCCTTCTTCAAAGCACTCAGGGGGGCTAAGGGTTTTGAATGGGGCCAACCACAACAGGAGTCGTTCGACCAACTAAAGGCCTACTTGGTGAACCCCCCTCTGCTCAGCAAACCGGTCCCAGGCGAGACTCTCTTCGTCTACTTGGCTGCTTCCGAGCAGACCTTGAGCGCTGTCTTGGTAAGAGAGGAGGACTGGTCCCAAAGGCCCATCAACTACGTGAGCAAAGTGCTTCGGGACGCCGAGCTCCGCTATCCGAAGATAGAGAAGGTGGCCTACGCCCTAGTCATGCGGCGAGGAAGCTTCGGCCATACTTTCAGTCCCACTCGATCGTCGTCCTCACCGACCAGCCCCTAAAGCAGATCCTCTACAAGCCCGAGACCTCGGGCCGGCTGATGAAGTGGTCCATAGAGCTGAGCCAGCATGACATATCTTACCAACCTCGGACAGCCATTAAAGCGCAGGCACTCGCCGACTTCATCGTAGAGTCTACTATCCCTGAAGTCGAACTCATTCCGAATGGACCCCCCATTTGGGCAGTCTTCATGGACGGATCCTCTTGTAATGAAGGAAGTGGCGCCGACATCATTCTAAACGGCCCTGACGACTTCGTCCTCCAGTACGCGATCCGCATGAACTTCAAGGCCTCGAACAATGAGGCAGAGTACGAAGCACTCATCGCTGGTCTCGGACTTGCACGAAGTGCTGGGGCGCAGCGCCTCCGAATCCACAGCGATTCCCAGCTCGTCGTGAACCAAGTCTTGGGCGAGTACGAGGCTCGAGACGAGCGGATGGCAAAGTATCTTGCTAAGGTTCGGGCCCTTATGGGCCGGTTCGAGGAGGCGCTCATCCAGCGGGTCCCTCGTGAAGAGAACTCACAGGCCGATGCCCTCTCCAAATTGGCCTCGTCCTCCCTGCAAGGTCTCGAACAGACCGTGTTGATCGAAGTCCTCTCTAAGCCGAGCATCGAAGACGAGACACCTGGCTCGGCGGAATCGTTGCCGGTCATGTTACAAGATAATTGGATGAAGCCTCTAGTGGAGTTCTTGAGGGACGGGCTCCTACCCGAAGACCCCAAAGAGGCTCGCCGAGTCAGAACCCGGGCCGAACGGTATGTCCTAATCGAGGGCATCCTATACAAACGCTCTTTCTCTCAAATAGACGGCCGACCATACCTAAGGTGCCTCTCTCCGAATCAGGCCGAATATGCCCTACAAGAGCTCCACGAAGGCATCGGAGGGGCACACTCAGGATTTAGGTCTTTGGCCCGAAAAGCTTTAAATTATGGATACTTCTGGCCGACCCTCCTTCAAGATGCCGAGCGACACGTTCGGCAATGCAGCTCTTGTCAGAGACACTCCAGCATCCGACGCCTCCCTCAGGCCAACCTCGCCTCCCTATCAAGTCCCATCCCCTTTGCAATGTGGGGGATGGATTTACTAGGGCCTTTCCCTCCGGCTCCGGGTCAGTTCAGGTTCTTGGTCGTAGCCATCGACTACTTCTCGAAGTGGGTCGAGGCCGAGCCCCTCGCCACTATAACCGAGAACAAGGTGGTACAGTTCTTCTGGAAGAGCATCATTTGTAGGTTCGGCGTCCCCCGTGTCCTCGTGACGGACAACGGGACTCAGTTCACTGGCGCAGCATTCCGAGCTCTATGCGACGACCTGGCCATCCAGCAGCGCTTCTCGTCCGTCTCCCACCCTCAGTCGAACGGACAGGCAGAAAATGCTAATCGGCAGATCCTCGCAGGCATCAAGAAAAGGCTAGGCAAAAGTTCCAAGGGCTTATGGGTCGACCAACTCCCCAACGTCCTATGGAACTACCGCACGAGCAAGCGGACCCCCACAGGCGAGTCCCCTTTCAACCTCACCTATGGGTCCGAGGCCGTGATACCTCTCGAGGTCAGAATACCTTCCCCTCGGCTCACAGCCTATGACGAAGCACAGAATGCCAGGGACCTCAGAGCAGACTTGGACCTGATAGATGAGCTGAGGAAAAGGGCGTCAATTCGGCAGCAGATTTACCGAAGAAGGGTTGAACTAGCGTACAACAAAAAGGTCCGACCAGCCAACCTTAAGCAAGGAGATTTGGTCTTAAGTAAGGAGATTTGGTCTTGAGAAAGCTAGCCATATCCTTCCCCAGTCAGAAGAGCAAGCTGACTCCGAACTGGGAAGGGCCGTACAGGATCACGAGGGTAGTTCGGCCCGGAACATATCGTCTTGAAGACCTAGAGGGCAGAGAGCTTCCGAGGACCTGGAATGCCGACCACCTCCTAAAATACCCAGAAAGCGCTCCGGCGCCACTCTAAGTATCATAGGATATCGAGCCATTCCAGTCCTCCGACTTGTAACCTATTTTCATAAATTGTACTATGTAAAACGGTTCGCCGTCGATTATTAATAAAGAAAGCTCTTTCGTGTTTTTGAATTCGCATGCTTCTCTCCCCTCTTATCAACTGCTTTTTAAACTGAGATTTCAACCAATGGTTCGGAGTCCACGTTCGGCTCGACCTCACCTCCTCGGCTCGTCCCCGGACGAACCAGGGGTAGACCGTCGTTCGGAACTGCTCTCACAACCGTTGAACTACACTGATGGTTCGGAGTCCAACACTCGGCTCGACTTTACCTCCTCGGCTCGCCTCCGGGCGAGCCAGGGGTAGATCGCCATTCGGAATTGCTCCCACAACCGTTGAACTACACCGATGGTTCGGAGTCCAACACTCGGCTCGACTTTACCTCCTCGGCTCGCCTCCAAGCGAGCCAGGGGTAGATCGCCGTTCGGAATTGCTCCCACAACTGTTGAACTAAACCGATGATTCGGAGTCCAACACTCGGCTCGACTTTACCTCCTCGGCTCGCCTCCGGGCGAGCCAGGGGTAGATCGCCGTTCGAAATTGCTCCCACAACCGTCGGACTACAACGATGGTCCCGGGGTCCAACACTTGGCTCCCAGTCCCCCCAAGCTTGCTTCGCGGCAGACTGGGAGTGGAACCCCACTCTGCTTCGTCAGTGGAGGGACACCGAAGCCATTTTCGGCCACATAATCCAAGCACTCCTGCCTAGCAGCCGAAGCACGAAGCCCTACGCCTCCGGTCGGCTACCGAGCAAGTGCCTTCCCGAGCTCGCAAACGGAGAAAACTCACTTTCTCCTCAACTTTCGCGCATGATCTCGATCAGACGGCCCAGATCTTGCCACCGGCGCTAAACGACAAGATAGCGTTTTCTTGGGAACTGCACCGCCTCGAGATTCGTGCCTGCGTTCAACGACTCAGATCTTGTCACCTGCGCTAAACGACAGGATAACACTTTCTTGGGGACAGAGCCGCCTAGATATTCGCTCCGTACCTTGTCAGAGTCACTAAACGACAAAATACCATACATATAGGAACCCGTTCGGTTCAACACTCTCGCCGACGGAACTAACACGCTCGGTTCAAGGACCTCGGCGCGACCAACACAGTTATAAGCAAGATAAATATGCAGAGCAATGAAAGATATTTTATTAAACAACCAGGCTGTAATACAAAGCTCATCTGTTCCATGGTTACAAAGTGTTTGCAAATAAAATACACGACGCCGACCCACTATACTTGGCCCTCATATGGAAATATCTTCACTAGACTGTTCGGTCGCCTGTCCGTCCTCCTCGGCTGATAGCTCCCCTGCACCCTTCTGGAGCTTTGCCACCACAGTCTGCAAGTGTCGAATCTCCGAGAGCAAATCGTCCCGCTCGGCTATAATCTTCGACTGGTTATGCCGAATACACTTGACCCGAAGAGCGTTGCTGAAAGCAGTTTGCGAATCTTCGTCCTCCCCTGCAGGGCTCAACTCGGCAATCCTATTCTCCAGGCATTGGATCTCCGCTTCCCGAAGGTCGAGGACGGACGAGAGGTGGGCCCGCTCACTCTCAGCTCGGCGTAACTCCAGCTCGACGCTCCTGGGACTCAGAGCTGCCATCCCAGAAGTGGCCTCGGATTCAGATTCGTCATCCGAACCGTGGAAATCAGCATAAGGGTCGGTCGCCTCGAGCTGAAAAGAAAGGAGAACGAATTGCAAGTTTTCAATACACTTCCGAGGCACAAGACTTGGAAAATTATCCAAACAAACTTACAAACTCATATATATTGTCTTCACATACATCAAGACCGACTCTACTACAAAGTTTTACAACAAATCCGAAGGAACATAAAACTACATGATCAGGGCCTCTTCGGAAGGGGAACGCTTCGGTTCAGGGAAAGGCGAGGACGACGAGGCCTGCCCTTCGAACTCGGTCCTAAACCAACGAAGCGTGAACCCCCTTCGCTGCCGACCCTAATTGAGGCACCGGCCGAGGCACCGCTGGACGAGACGGCTGCGCTACTCTGAGCGTCGGCAGGGCTCCGCCTAGCCGCAGGCAAACGTGTTGCGAGTTCATAAAAAGAAATCCCCCTCTCGCTCTCTTCGCGGGTGCACGACGTACTGCGGACGTTAGCCCTCTCTGGCACAGGCTTGAGCGACGCAATCTCTTCCTCCAGTTCAATGATTCTGTCTCTCAGAGCGTCGTCCTTCGCCAACTTCCTCGGACGAGAAGGCCTCGACGAGCCAGAGGCGTTGGCACCATCGGTCGCAAGCCGTCGGAAGTGGGTGACCTCGATCCCCCTGTCTATCGTGATCCTTCTGAGCTTGTCGACTTCGGCCAATAGCCTCTTGCGCTCGACCGACGCCTTCTCCAGCTCGGAAGTCAGCTTCTCTTCTGCCGCCAAGCGTTCTTTATCCGATAATTCCAAGTGTTGGACCTCAGCCAAAAGGTCGTCATTCTTCTGCTCGGCGGCAGTGAGCTCTCTACGGAGCCGCTCGACTTCCCCTTCGGGACAAGGAGCTTGGGGGTACTTCCGCAGTTGCCACAGCTCGTGACAGTACCTCCGCATAGCTGCCTTCGTCTCCTCCAGCTTGCCGAGCAGGAGAAACCGATTATGTCGGCTCTGCAAGAGCTCGCCCTTCATTTTCGCCAGCTCCTTCCGAAGGTATACAACCTCCGTGATCGGACCGAACTTCACCCGAAAAGCGGAGATAAATCCGATGGGACAATACGCGGAAACATCTACAACTAGTCACACGCAAATCCGAGGCTCAACACTTGGATAAATTTTTGCCAAACAAAATGTTTTCATTCAAAACCGAGGTGAAAGTTTTACACAAGCGGTGGCCAGTCTGCAGTTAGGCTTACAAAAAAAAGACTAAAAAAGACAACCGAGTCAGGGGTCGACCTTTTTGTCGTTAGGGTCCGTCGACCCCCCGGCCTTGTCCTCGCCACCGCCCTCGCCTCCGTTCTCGCTCCCGCTCTCCTCCTCGGAATCGTCCTCCTCCTCGCCCTCGGCTTCGGTCTCCCCTGGGCCTTCGACACCTTCCGTCTCTCCCTCGGGGTCGAGCAACCCCTCGGGAACACCCTCCTCCCCTTCCACGGGGTCGTAAAAGCGGTAGGAGGACGTGTCGAAGCCCGGGTTCTTGGCGGCTACGTGGAGCAGGGCTCGACCGTAGGCTTCCTCCATGTTCTGGAGCATGTGCTGCGCGGCCTCCTCCTGCACGGCCTTCCTCACCTTCTTTACCTTCTTCTGGTGTTTGGCCATGATCCTGTCGGCCCTCTTCCGAGCCTTCTCCGCTTCCGACCGAGCGTTGGCCAGTGCCTCCTTCAGCTCGGTAGCCTCCTTCTCCGAGGCCTCAAGTTTGGCCGCCGCGTCCTTCGACAGCTGAATGGCGTCGGCCAGCTGCTGCTCTAGCCCCTTCACGTCAGCACCCCTCTTCGCCGAGAGGAGTTGCTCGGCATCAAGCAGCTGTGTGGCCTTGACGCGCTCCGCCCTGTCCCGCTCGTTCTCCTGCTCCTTGTTCGCAAACTCCTTGAGCAGGAAATTGAAGTGGCAGAGAGTCTGAAAAGGAACGACACATTAAAATTTGAACCCAAAGACTTAGAGAAATTCTAAGAAAGAAATCTTGATGAGGGAGGGCTCGGCCTACTTACCGACATAGTATTCCGAGCAATCTGCATCGCGGCGTCCCCTGCCAGCCCGGCCTTCAGGGTCGCTCGATCCTTCGGGGTCGGCAGGTGCCTCACCGCCTCCATGCAGATGTTGCCGTCGCCCAAGAAGCCGTCGACGTTCATCACCTGCCAGTCGGGGATGAAGATCTGCTTATGACGCTCGGTCAAGATCTTCTCCGCCTCGGCAGTGAGGGACGGAACCTGGAGGGACAACACCTCCTTTACGCCGAACGCACCGCTCGACGAACCGGGGGCATCCCCCTTCGAAGGCGGTGTCGGCGCACCCGAGGCAGGAGAGTCGAGGACCCTGATCTCCCCCTGCTCGAGGACTGCGACCTTCGGTTGGTCGGCAGTCTTCTCGACCGAAGGCTTCTTCGAGGCTCGGCTGTCCTGAGGCCCTGCCGAACGCCTCTTCTTCTTCGCCTCCTGCTCTGACCAGCCCTTCGCCACCAGGGCTTTGTAATCCAGCTTCATCGTCTCTGCACAAGCCGAATGAAAAAACTTAGAAAAATTTTCATGAACTTTAAGCAAAGAGTATAAATACCAGAAGCATACTAGGGTCGATCGGACTGAGACCCCCACGGAACAGATCCTCCTCGGTAATTTCTTTCCAGCTTAGCGCTGGCAGGGCGAGGAGCTTCTTCTGGACCTCCGCCTCCTCATCACTCAGTGCCGCCTCCTTCTTGGTCCGCTTGGGCAGACCCTCCTTTGCCCAAACCGTTGGTATCACCCACGGTGCCGGAGCTCGGATGAGGAAGTACTTCTCCTTCCAATGTTTGATTGAGTCCGGATTCTCGATCAGCTTCACACCCGTCCGGGGCGAAAGATAGAACCTCTGTTCGTCTCGCCTTGGCTGACAGGGTCGGTAGAGACTCCGAAAGAGGAACATACTCGGCTTACCGCCAACCTCTTGGCATCGGAGGACGAATGCCATGACGTGCCTCCATGTGTTCGGCATCAGCTGGGCGGGGCTCAAACCGTACCATGTCAGGACATCAACCACGAACGGGTGGAGGGGAAAGTGGAGTCCGGCAATAAGGGAGTCGACCGGAAAGACGCACACGTCCGACGATGACTTTGTGTTGGCCCGGAAACCCGGCCCGGGGAGGAGCAGTCCATAGTCGGCAGGGATCCAGAAGCCCTCTCGGATCAGGTGGAGGTCACCCTCGGTGAGAGACGAGATGGTATGGTCCACCTCGGACAGCTCCCTCGGCTCGTTCTCCTCCACCAACTTAGCCGTACCTTGTGTCACTCCCTCCAAGGTGTCCTCGGCGTAGTCCCGTACGCCCCCCATGCTCGACAGAGAAATGGGCTGCCGACCGAACGCTCCAGCCGTCTTCGGCGTTTCCACGATCATGACCACGGCCTTGCCCTCCCGGGACACCGCCGCAACCTCCTTAGGCAGCTCGGCCACTTCGCCCTCTCTGTCCGGACGAACGACATTCTGATCGCTTGGCTCCACTACCTCCTTCCCTTTATCCCCTCGGCCAACGGCTTGCTCCGAGGCGGGGGTCTCATCTGTGATCTTAACCATTTTTCTAAAAGAGAAGGGAAAGAGACTGACCTTGAAGTGATAGGTATAGTCGGAAAGTTCACCGGAGACAAGGAACGCTACCGCGACAGCTAGCACCGCCACCAGAGAGCTGAAAACTTCGAAGGCAAAGTAAAAACTGAAGAGAGAAAGTAAAAGTAAAAAATGAGACTTGGTCTAAAGGGGGGGGTGAAGATTTATAGTAAAATGGAACGTCCTTTGGACTTCCAAACGAAAGAGCGCGACTTTTGGGCTGCTCTCGAAACGTCGCGAAGGCCCAACACAGCTGCCTTCCTCACCAAGTCAACTAGCTCGGCGCAATGGGATCTGAATCCGAGCAAAACGCAATCCGAGCCAGATTGCACAGACTCCGGTCGGTCTCCGAGCAAGTACCATTCCGAGCCAACAAACGGAGAAAACGCACTTTCTCCTCAACTTTCGTGCATAATCTCGATCAGACGGCCCAGATCTCGCCGAGGACACTAAACGACAAGATAGTGTTTTCTTGAGAAATGTGCCCGTCTCAAGATGCGCAGCCACCATCCAACGGTTCAGATTGCGTCAGGTCCCTCAGACGCCCCACCTATGTCTAGAGAAACCAGAAAAAGTTTTGATTCAAAGTTTTAAGGCACCGCCCTCGGCGAGCACCCCCCCGGCCCCGGGTCTCGGTCGGTATTCCGCCGACCCACGGACCCCGGTCGAAAGCAGATCAACACTCAGAGATCGGGAGTAGCGCACCATTCCGAGCTAGTTGATTGTAACTGTGAAGGTTCGGCCTGATAGAGGACTCTGGCAACAGAGCCTTCACAGTTGCAAACAACAAGCTCGGAACGCCGAAGATCATGGCGGAAGAACGACTGCTCGTCCTTCCGAAGCAACTTGGCCCCCGGGTCCGAATTTGGATCGTCACCTCTTCCACCATGATCTCCTCCGACCCCGCCACCCACCTCGGGAAAGCCGGAGTCGGCAGAAGACCTTGGTGGAAGAACGACCATCCATCATCCCGGAGCAACTCATACCTCAGGCTCGGATCACAGTCGTCACTACTCCTGCCTCGTTCTCCCCCGATCCTGACACCCACAATAAGGGCCGTCAGGAACGGGAGAAGAAGAAGGCCGTAGAGTGACCACCCCTCCGAACCTATCAAGGTCAAGACCCCACAAGACTGGCGTCCGCCAGAAGCAGACACCACCGAGGTCTAAAACTCAACATTGCTGCGACTGAAATGACAAGGGGAATGGAGTACTTATAGCCTAACCTCCAAGAACCAGCCATTATGACCCTCGGAAGTTGAAACGCCACGCATTAATTGAAGGAGTTATCCTTAATGACCTGGGGAAGGCAGAACGCCGCACAAACCCCGAGGCACCATTAATGTCCTTGGGAACAGAATCATCTCGAGACAGTTTGCGCCACATCGCCCGACTTGCCGAGACCCCCTGTCTTCGGTCGGCTACCGAGCAAGTGCCTTCCCGAGCTCGTAAACGGAGAAAACACACTTTCTCCTCAACTTTCGCGCATGCTCTCGATCAGACGGCTCAGATCTTGCCACCGACGCTAAACGACAAGATAGTGTTTTCTTGGGGAATGTGCCCGTCTCGAGATGCGCGTCGCCATCCGACGACTCAGATTGCGCCACGTCGCTCGGATTTGCCGAGACCCCCTCCCTCCGGTCGGCGGACGAGCAAGTGCCTTTCCGAGCTCGCAAACGGAGAAAACTCACTTTCTCCTCAAAAATCGTGCCTGATCTTGATCAGACGGCCCAGATCTCGCCGAGGACACTAAACGACAAGATAGTGTTTTCTTGCGGAATGTGCCCGTCTCGAGATGCGCGTCGCCATCCGACGGCTCAGATTGCACCACGTCGCTCGGATTTGCCGAGACCACCTCTCTCCGGTCGGCGGACGAGCAAGTGCCTTTCCGAGCTCGCAAACGGAGAAAAAAGACACCGAGCTACTACGACCGTTGGATCTCCCAGAAATTCGTGCTCTTGATGACAAACAGTCCAGATTGTGCCGCGTGCACTAAAAGACAAGATAGCATTTTCTTGGGATTTACACCATCATCCGACGACTCTGATTGCGCCACGTCGCTCGGCCTGCCGAGACCCCCTGTCTTCGGTCGGCGGCCGAGCAAGTGCCTTTCTGAGCCCGTAAACGGAGAAAAAAAGCTTCCGAGCGATAACAGCCACTGGATCTCTTAGAAATTCGAGTTCGACCATGATCAACGGCTCAGATCGAACCACGCCATAAATCGATATTAAAAATCATTTTTTATTTATTTAAATCGTTTATTTATTTAAAAATAGCGAAAAAATTGCTAAAAATTCGGAAAAATTAACTAAAAATTCTAGAAAATAATTAAAAATTCGGGGGTATATTTTTGAGCCCCTGAACGGACAATTATCACCTAGAATGCACTGTTAAGGCCCCCAAACGATTAGTAAACACACCGCAAAATTAAGTAAATAATTCCAAAAAATAAATAAGAGCCGTCAAATACTCGATATGGCTAGGAAACAGTACATGACATCAAAAAGTTACCTCACTACCCCCTTCGAAATTCTAAGTCCTCCATATGGACTCCGATACAACTCCGCTAGCCACCAAAACAGTCAAACTACTCCTCAAAGGCTGATCACGCTCAGTCTTTAGGAGTGGGGGGCTCGTGATATGGCTAAAAATGGAGTTAAATCGGAACCGTCTAGATTGGGCACGAATCTTGAAGCTCGGGGGTAAAAAGGTAATTTCACATACAAGCGGATCCAAAGCGGGTACTGGATCTCCTTGTCACAGACCCAATAACCCACGAACGGGTCCGCTCCAGTTGGGCACGGGTCCCGACCCGAGGCGAGCCCAGACCAGCAAGAGACAAATCAGGGCCACTGATTTTACCAAGTTAACGGGCCTGATTTGCTCTCACCGGGAATCAAGGGGTTAGTTTCCTAAATAGACCGTGAGGATTTTTCTCCTAGCAGTTATACAGGGAACCAGGCCTCTAATCACTCCCCTGGCGACTATAAATACTTCCCCTCTGCCACTGTGACCAGGTTAATCACTTTTTCACCACTTTTAAGCTCTTTCTTAATCTCTTCTGATTACTGACAAGAGCGTCGGAGGGTGCGTCGCCGGAATCAACCCCGGTATCTCGCACTTCCTTGCAGGTTGCGCCAGGAGCAAGAAGGCTTGAGTCAAATGTTCAGGTTGTTCTCGGACTCACAAATTCTATCTGTTTACCCCCACACCGAAATCAGTGGTAACATATACTAATAAGTATATACAGGTATTGTATCAGTTTTGTACACTTGTACAAAATCTTGAAAAATGGGTTTTTGAGAAAAACGTCTGGAAAATACCGGGCAGATATTAAAAATTATTATTTTAGTATTATTTTACTTTTATTTCCAGAATTGAAATATTTTTGGTGGATATCATCCGGTTTTGATAATAAACATTATCTATGTACATATACTAGTGATATATGACTGTTTTGTATCAAATTGATACTGGAATCTTCCGAGCCGGTAATAAAATTATTTTATTTTTATTTCTTGGAATAAAATTATTTTTGTACAGATTTGTTCGTTTTCACTAATAAAAAAATATCTTTATAATCAGATATACGTACGAAATCGAACTGTGTCGATTTCGGGCATTTGAACAAATCGTGTAGTATATGATTTTGGGAAATTGTAGTTTATTTTTGATCCATCATGATGAGATGGAGGGATGAGATGTATTGGGGCTTGATTATAAGGTTATTTGCAAATACATTTGTTTTGAGCTACAAGTGTATATGACACTTGGACTCATTTTCCACCACAAAAACACTTAACCTCTTGTATAAGAACCCCCCAAACCTCCCCCCTTCCATTTTGGCTGGCCCCAACCTGATCTAGGGTTAAGAAACCCTTCTACTTGTGTGTGTTCTCAATGCTAATCTCATCTTAACCTATTCTACTACTCCTTCTACTAGTTTATATGTAGAAAAATTGAAAAGAACGAGAAAGAAAGAGGGAATCAAATCAAAAGAAAAGATAAAGAGGGGTTTTCATGGGTTCCATTTCTTGGAGATGTTCTTGAGAGGAGGAGCAAGAACAAGGAGCAAGAACAAGGAGGAGAAGTTGCAAGCAAGCCCTTCCTACAAGTCTTTAGGTGGGGGTTTCTCATCTCAAGTATTTTAGTTATTTTAAGGCTATTATGGTTGTATGTTGTAGTATTAAAATAATTTCATGTGTATATGGGTTAGAATAAAGTGTATGCAAAGTTTGAAGTGGTAGAACACAAATTAGAACCATAAAGATTCGGTTTTGGTTGTTGTAGGGTTGATTTTGTTTACATGTGTTAAAAGTAGAATATTGACCCGAAATTTATGTGGGAGGTTCTCTTATATGTTATTACCATGCTAGAATTTTTGTAAATTTTTCAGAGCTGTTTTGATGGTTGAAACAACCATTTCCCCCAAAACAGCGAGCTTTAGGGGCAAACAATGAAAACTGTGTTTAGGGGTTAGCGTCGCAGTGGCTTCGAGGGGTTATAACTGTGTTTCCTTATAGAATTAGAGGTGGAGATCCTGTAGGGAAGTTGTAGTAGACATTCTCCCCTTTCCAAATTGATCTCTCGCGTTAAATTCCGTTAAGAGACGCAAAAGTTATGGTCGTTGTAAAAATAGGGCAGCAACTTGACTGAGTTGCTCACTGTTTTTGTTGATTGTTGTTTTTGAGCCTCTTAGTGGTCGAATCTGAGGTAGAGAACCATTAGAAAATTGTAGTAGATAGTCTCCCCTTTCCGAATTGGCCTCTCGGGATAAATTCCAAAAAGCAGAGTAGGAGCTATGGCCTTGGGAAAATACAGCAAAAAGCTATCTGACTGAGTGCTTACTGTTTTGACTCTTTGAAGATTTTGAGCCTCTTAATGGTTAAATCTGAGGTAGAGACCCATTAGATAAATTTTAGTAGACAACCTCCCCTTTTCAAATTGACCTCTTGGATTAAATTTCGATAAGCAGAGTAGGAGTTATGCCATTTGCAAAGTACAGCAACTGGCAGTCTTTACCGGACTCTTTGCTATTTTGCTTCTTTGAGATTTTAGAGTATCTTAGTTGTTGAAACTGAGGTTCGGACCAACTAGGGAGTTTTAGTAGATATTCTCCCCTTTCCGAATTGACCTCTCGAGTTAAATTTTGATAAGCAGAGTAGAAGTTATGGGGCTTGAAAGTTTTCAGGTTTCACTCGTAAAATCTGTCGTTTTTGTTACTGTTTGCGTATGTTCGACGGGTAGGAACTCGAAGTCCCTTACGGAATCTGAGCAACTGGTCAACTGGTAAGTTTTAGTAGATGTTCCCACCTTTTCAAATTGTCCAGTTTTGATAGATTCTGATAAGTGGAGCAAAAGTTACAAGCTACGGAAGTTTCGACTTTTGTTGAAAATCAATAATTGGGTAACTGTTTGCGTATGTTCGACGGGTAGGAATTTAGATTTCCTTGCGGAATCTGAGAAACTGGTCAACTGGGAAGTTTTAGTAGATATTCTCACCTTTTTAGATTGTCCAGTTTCGTTCGATTCCGACGAGTGGGGCAAAAGTTACCAGCTTGCGAAGTTTCAAATTTTTGTTGAAAATCAGCAGTTGGGTTAAACTGTTTGAGTGTGTTCGATGGACCGGATTTTGATTTCCTTACAGAATCGAAATTAGTGTTCCACTAGAGAGTTGTGGTAGATACCCTTAACTTTCTAAAAAGTATATTTCTGTTAAGTTCTGATAAGTGTAGCATGGTTGCTTCTAGGGTGTCGGAAGGCTTTTATGTCGCTTTAGGCTTTTCTTTAGTAGTATGTCTATATTCGACGGTTAGAAAATTCTTCTGTTGCTTCTAATTATGGAAGATCAAGTTTCTCTAGTAAGAACGTTTGGTTGCTTCTAGGTTGATTACCCGTATGGTTATTTTCATATATAGGTTGTCGACTCATACGTGGCTCGACTGGTCCGTATGTAGCTGTTGGTCTCATTCGTAGCTTATTTGGTATGTATGTATATTATCGTCTCATATGAAGCTTATCGGGCTCGTATGTAGGTATTGTCTTGAATAGGTAGGCTGTGAGTGGATCCGAGGAGATCTTGTGAAGTCTAGGTTAAGACTTGGTTAATTGTGTCAACAAATTATTGCACTCTCTATAAGAGGGACATGTACGGTGCTTTTTCATGTCAAGTTGGAAGCACGGTGTATGTCTCGCTTGTTTAGATTAGAAGAGGGAGACGTATGGTGCTTTTTCATGTCAAGTTAGAAGCACAGTGCATGTCTCGCTTATTTGGTTAGAAGAGGAACACGTACGGTATTTTTTCATGTCAAGTTGGAAGCACAGTGCATGTCTCGCTTGTTTGGTTAGAAGAGGGACACGTACAGTACTTTTTCATGTCAAGTTGGAAGCACAGTGCATGTCTCGCTTGTTTAGTTAGAAGAGGGACATGTACGGTACTTTTTCATGTCATGTTGGAAGCACAGTGCATGTCTCACTTGTTTAGTTATAAGAGGGACATATATGGTGTTTTTTCATGTCAAGTTGGATGCACGGTGCATGTCTCACTTGTTTAGTTAGAAGAAGGACACATACGATGCTTTTTCATGTCAAGTTGGATGCACGATGCATATCTCGCTTGTTTAGTTAGAAGAGGGACACGTACGGTACTTTTTCATGTCAAGTTGGAAGCACAGTGCATGTCTCACTTGTTTGGTTAGAAGAGGGACACGTACGGTACTTTTTCATGTCAAGTTGAAAGCACAGTGGCATGTCTCGCTTGTTTGGTTAGGGTTAGTGACATCGTTAGGGTAGTAACAGTTACTTAACCATTTTTATCTATAAATTGCCAAAGGGTGAGAGTTGGTGTTAGGGATGATACCCTATAATCCAACCTCTTCTATAGGCTGATACTAGGTGGTGTTATCGGGATGTATTCACCTGTCAAAGGGATAGGGCGGTACTTTTTCATGACAAGTTAGGAGTACGGGTTCCATATCTTGATTGTTAATTACTGAATGTGCCATGATAAGAACGAGAGAGTTTCCTAGGGAAATAGACCCTAGGATCCCGGCAGGTTCTAGGCCTTCTCATGACCAGTTGAGGGCACGGAAGAAGGTTGACAAGTATCTTGTAGTTCGTGTTGGATTTTGGGTGAGGTCAGGTACGCTGGGCAATAGTCGCCAGTCATGTAGTATTATGTCAGGAACAGAATGGATACAAAGTAGAAATCATGGCGTGGGTTCAAATCCCTATATATGAAGAAATGGCCTGATATGGGGCGTATGTAGTATGGGCTGCATACTGTTCCAGAGTCTTGCTTGCATTAGAATAAGTGCATCATTGCGTTGGTTAATCTTGCATTAGAGTCTGAGTCATAGCATACACTGACACATCAAATATATATACACGTTTCTCTTTTCATCAATCTGTTTGCTATAGTTTAGATTCAGTGCTAGTTATCAGCCTTAAAGCGTCAGTGATTACTGACGTCCCCACTTCAATAGGTACTGGATTGTAGAAGTACAGGTACAGGTACAGGTACAGGTACAGGATTCAGGAGGACTCAAGGCGAGGGAGCAAGGAGTCGATTTCATTAAAGTTTTCCGCTGCAAATGTGTTGTAATTTCATTTGTAATAATTGTTGTAAGTTATTTATTTGTTGGAAAGCATCCAAGTGGAATACCAAGTGTGGTTCCTTATTCACTGTACTATGATGTAATATGTTGAAAGTTGTAACACTTGGGATTGTAAAGGTATTATTGTAACACTGTTGTAATATATTGCAATTTTGTAATATTCGGATTTGTAATACAATTGTGTTGAATAAAAAAGTTTTAAATTTTCCTATTTTTCTCTGTATTGTGGCTAATTGAAGAAAAGATTCTGGCTTATGTCACGGTTTTCTAGTTACCAGAAATCGAGGCATTACAGTCGAGCTCCTAAATCTTATTGGAAAAGCTAGGGCTGTCCTCGCTGTACATGCCGAGCATCGAGCCCCCTAGCTTGTGAGAAAGCTAGGGCGTTGCTTGCTATACCTACCGAGCGTCGAGCCCCTATAGCTTGTGAGAAAACTAGGGCTGTGCTTGCTATACCTGCCGAGCATTGAGCTCCTACAGCTTGTGAGAAAGCTTGGGTTGTGCTCACTGTATCTGCCGAGTCAAGCTCCTACAGCTTGTTAGAAAGCTAGGCCTGTGCTCGCTGTACCTGCAGAGTGTCAAGCCCCTACAGCTTGTGAGAAAGCTAGGGCGTTTCTTGCTATACCTACCGAGCATCGCGTCTTTTAAACTTGCGAGAAAGCTATGGCATTGCTTGAGGTACATGCCGAGTGTCGATCCCCTTCATCTTGTGAAAGCTTGGGTGTTACACGTATGATGATAATGTCAATGGGGGAAAATCACGGCGTTGAAATCTTATCAGCCATTAGATCTTGATAATTAAGATTTGATGGTTAGAATTATTTCGTGAAATTCGTGGCATTGACAGTTCTTCTATTAAACTTCCACCCCCTCCTCATTTCTTTCCTTTGCTTTATCTTTCTAAAAATTGGAGATTATCTCTCTAGCTGCCGGTGATGAATTTTCTGGTGACATCCCATTCACGAAACCAAGGTTAGTATCACTTTTGTTATGTCACGGTCTTAGTCCAGTTCCGAGGTGAGTGCTTCTGGTAGGGAAGAAGAGGATCGACAGACGGCCTCCACCTTATGGGATCTCGACAACCAAGTTTCGGACGTAGTGCCGCTCTGTAGTTGTAAGCCGTATGTGGTGGACTCCGGTGATTCTGAGGGTGAGGAAGTCGAGGAAGGGGTGGCGGATGAGGGAGTCGAGGAAGGAGTGGCAGATGAGAGAGCCGAGGAAGGAGTGGCGGATGTTGGAGCCAAGGGTGATCTTGACAAGGGTAGTGGGGATGACGCTGGAGAGGTTCCCCCCATTCTTCCACCTTTGGCGACACTGTCTCCTTCGAGGGCTCATTTTATCCGAAAGAGGAAGAGGAAATGGCACCTTCCGGACAGTCCGGGGATGCCAGACGAGTTTGTGCCCAAGCACGGGCTCGACGTCCCGTATGTCAAGAACCTCTGATCTATCATGATGTATCCCGACGATGTCGAGAATTTGGTTTGATTCGGGGTGGAAATATCTTCGCCAGGCCAGACCTATATACAGATGGACAATGTTCAGTGCGTTTTGACGGCCGACCACCTACCTGTAATAGGGGCTAGTTATTTCATAGGGCGAGAGTATGAGCTGATGATCCCTAGTCCTGGCCTTCGTCCTACAACCAATTTGGCCCCTGGCTACTGCATGTTTCCTGAGGAGGCCTTCGTTTCGGGACTAAGGCTGCCATTGCACCCGTTTATCAAGAGGGTGCTGAGATGGGGGGCCATCTACCCGATGCAGTATGGTCCCAACTCTTGGAAGCAGTTGGTTTGCTTCATCTTGAAATGTGAGGAGAAGGTGGTGCCCTTGAAACTGAAGTACTTCCGGGCTGTTGTAGAGGTGATCTCGTTGGAAGAGAAGGAGGGCATATACTACATATTGCCTTGTCCCCACAAGAAAGTGTTGCACGGGCATCTGGACTCCATCAAAGGGTGGAAGGCTAAATACTTTGGTCCGAAGCCGGGTGCCTTGGGAAATTCCTACCGCTTGGAATTTTTACAAGCCGAACCACAAACCCCAAAGCGGAGAGACTTGACGGAAGCGAAGTAGGCTGATGTCGATCGGATCATCGAGGGCCACATCATTGGCTGGCCGAATGTGACCGAATTGCACTTGGTCCGGATCGGACTGAGCCTAGTCGACCCTTGTATGTTTCGTTTTTTTTTTTATTTAACTTTCTGGCTTCGTGTTAACATTCTTTCTTTTCCTCTGCAGCGATGGATCAGGCGGAGCTTGATGCGAGGAATACCCTGAAGGACCTGGCCTAAAAGAGGAGGGCCGAGAAGGCTAAGCTGAAGGTGGGGTTCACTTAGGGAGGCACAGAAGGCCCCTCTGAACGGCCTTCCAAGAAGGCGAAGGCCCTCTTCGTCAGAGGAGCGCCAGAGCCGGAACCAAGTTCCAGCAACTGAAAAGTTGCTGAGGTTCTAAAGGGTGGGACTCCCCCCTTATACCCTAATGCTCAGGTGATGGTGGGTAAGAAGGGGCTCAGGCCATGGGCCCCTGACTGGTCTGTGAAGGAGGTCGACACTCTGGCCGAGGGTCCCATATCGGTCGAAGTGGTGGACAGTCTCGCCACGCCGCACGACCAGGCTATCCTGCTACTGAGACAATGGAGATGTGTTATATGAAGTGGGCATAGGCACACGTGATGGTAAGGTTCTGCTCATCCGTTAGCTTTATACTTAGTGATATTGTTTGAGTATGAAAATTGCAACTCTTGGTTCCTTGTTCGCAGGTGTCCATGGCCGGGGCGCAGTTGAAAATGTGCTACGAGCAGGAGGTGAAGAATTAGGAGAGGAACTCTCGTCGATACTTGCGTGAAGCGAAGGATCTGAAGATCGAGATGGATGCGGCTCTGGGGCAATTGCAGACCCTTCGGGCTGACCTTGCGTCCAAATAGCACGAGCATCTTCTGGCACTGGCGCGGGTCAGAGCGGAGGCGGAAACGAGGTACAAGGACTTAGAGGCCGCCGCTGGGGATGAGGTACTCGCTGCCCAAGACGCGGCTTACGACCGGGCCAAGGAGTACTTCTTGTTCCTTTACCCTGAGGCCAAGGTCGACGAACTTCAATATTGCTGGAAGCCGCTCGTCCTTCCAAAGATGCCTGTGGGAGAGGGCGAGGAGGCAGAGATAGAGCCGAACCTTGAGAAGGAGGTGGAAGGAGCAGCGGACGCCGAGACTCAGGGGCCGGCCAACGAAGAGGTGCTGCTCTCTTCTGAGAAGTAGTCTTACTCCCCTCCCCCTCTTCTTTTTTGTACTCGCCGATTGTGGACTGGACACCGCCGTTTGTAATGATTTTTTGAAATGATAAATACATATTATTTTATTTTTGGCCGAACTTGTATGACTTGTTGTTTTTAGAGTTTGGAGTGAAATCTTGTTCTCTCTTTTTTGTGCTAGATGGATGAGCGACTTCGGGACAGGCTGGAGTCTAAGGAGTGTCTTGATCCGCTATCGCAAATAGGCCCGTGATCCAAAATTTGCCGTTAACAATTTCATGAATAAGTCTAAGGAGCTTAGCGTGGAGGAGGCTCGCCTGAAGAAGGCCATCGCCGACCATGACTGGGGGAGTGATAAGATGGCATGGTCATTGTCCAATGCCTCCACTAGACGGCCGACCTCTGAGTCCTTCCTTCGTGAGGTCGTGATGCATTGTATCGGTTTTGTGCGCTTGTACAAAATCCTGTAAAATACATTTTTGAGAAAATATCTGTAATGTAACACCCTAGATTTGATTTATAAGATTTTGTGATTTTACGTGTTGTTCACGTATGATTTCGTTTGTATAATTTCTCGTATAAAATATTTTTTATATAGTAATTATTCTCTTTAATTTTCTAAAATTATTCTTTTTAAAAGCCTAATTTAAATATAGGCATAATTGTCCTTTTTAAGCCCAGTATATTTATTAATTATTTAATTATTTTTTAGCCCATGGTTAGTTTGGCCCATTAGTGAGCCCATTTTCTTTAATTCTCTTTTGAAATGGTCTCTCTTGTAGTGTAGACTCATTTCATGGAAAATTAAATTTGTCACATGAACAAATTTGTAAATGGAGAGCACTAGGTGGCACGTGCATGCAATGGAAGTGTGCATTGCACACCATTTCCCCCTTGGCCGGATTGTGATGGAGTGAGTGGGAGAGATGGAGGTGGTGGAGAGGTAGTTGTTCATCATGGGTAGTTTATATAACTCCCTATTTCATCTAAGCCCTTAATACCTAACCATTGGATCTAATCCTAGCCCTCCATTCACCCTAAGAATTTGTATAAATACACCCCCTTCATTAGCTCTCATTGCACCTAAAAGAAAGAATAGAAAGAGAGAGAAAAATTCAAGTTGTGAGACAAAAGATTGAGGAGTTTTTTTTGAGAGTTGGAAATAGAAAGAGTTTTGTGTGGGTGCTTCAACTAGGAGAGGAGGCCGGCATCTCAAGGACCAAGAAGGGACAACTTGCAACAATGAGAGGCACAACTTGGTGGTTGATCTAGGAGGAGAAGGCTTTGTTCATTTGTTGTGGGACATTCTTTAGAAGTTCTTTGGTTTTCTCTCCATTATAAGGTGGGTGTTTTTCATGCTTCTAATCTAGTCACCATGCTAGGAATAAATTGCTACTAAGAGAAAAACTAAGTAATTTGGACTTATGGTTGTTTTTGAGAAGAAGTGATAAATTAGAGGATGATTGATAAAATGATTGCTAAATTGTGAATCAAAGTGTTAGAAATTATCATCTTACCATGCTATGTGTTTATGAGTTATGCTCTATGGAAAATTTGTGCTTATGAGACAAATAATTTAGTTAAATGCATCATGTATGATTGTTCATTTAAATTAAAGTTACACTATTTTAGAAAAGTGAGAATTTATATCCTAAAAATGTTGTAGTTTGACTAATGAGTAAAAGAACAAAGAAACAAGTTGTCTTGTGAAAATCTAATTCTCGAATTATGTAGAAATGTAAACCGTTCTCAATGTCGAAATTATGGACATAGAACACAAAATAACACCCAAAATGCATTTTTATAAGGCAAATAATGACTATAAAAATACTGATTTACTGTAATTTCATATGTTATATATTCTGGAAAATTTGAGTTCAAAAAGAGAATAAAAAGAAACAAAATCGTTTTGAGAAATTATGAAATGTAGAGATGAGCTGAAAACTAGTTCAAACCCAACCAAACTCATTTGGAAACAATCTGGTAACTTAGACCATTTGGTCGGAGAGCGTTTAGGTGCTACTGTAGCGTGGGGTTGTCTCTGGTCTCGGGTTCTATCCTGAGTAGGAGCTTTACTTTTTTTTATTTTGTTAAAAATCCCGAATGCCCAAAAATTAATACACATGGGTTAAGACCTAGTTCTTGTCGCCTCTGCGGTTTGGCGCAGTGGACTCGGGTGGCGCCCGTTTGGCCGCTGGTTTTGGGTTCGAATCTGGGTGTGGGCTTTGGTTTATAAAGTGGTTAGTTTTGAAGAAAATATTAATACTTTGAGTTATAAAAATAAATTTAAATTGGTAAAAAATGTCGGAAAATTCCTAGAAATTATTCAGACTTCATGAAATAAATTTCAATAACTTTTGATGAAATGTAATTGAAAATTTGGGACTATTTTCAAGAAAGGGCTTGTTTAATTTTGAGAAAGAAAATAAATGATTTGTTTGAAGAAATTCAAAATGAGACTTAGAAATGAGAAACTGTGACTTGTGAAATAAGAGTATGGATTTGTGAAATTAGTATGGATTTAAAATAAGATTAAGAGAATTATGTGGAAAACACAAATTGTTGAATGTGACTAGTTAGGAAAATTGAATTCATTTGGTTATGCATGATAGTGTACATGAAATTAAAAGTGAATTTTCGATAAGTTATGAAAGATCTTACAAATACGAATACATGAATGCAACGAACATGAAATGAGAATTTTGTTAATCATGAAAGAGAACTTATGAGTATGAAAGAACTCAATGTTGTGATTATGAGTTGAAATTAAGAACTAGGGAGTAGCTAAGTCTCATACCGGCAATAAAAGAAATGTTGATATGATATTTGAGGTGGAAGACCAGGTTTGGGTCAAATGCGTTGATTGATGGTTAAGACTGGTATAGAGGAAAGAGTTAACCCTAGAAATTGATTTTTAGTCATGATTCATACAATAAAGGACCAAACAATGGAGATGACGTGATCAAAGTAAGAGAAAAACACAAGTATGAGGGCCTCGAGTCTACGGTGTGAGTGATTCATAGGTTGCCTACTTGACGAGTCAAGTCTTGGCGTGCACACTACTCCGGAATTATCGGGATCGTGGCGACGCTTGTGGGATGTTTGATTGACTACGGGTGGTGCCATGGTCCATGACGGAGGCTTAATTGATCATAGGCTCTGCATGATGCGTCATGTCACGACGTGGGATTCCCCTACAGGTTGTCTGGATATGGGCTCGTAACTCACAGGACATCTAGGATACTTACCGTAGTTACAGTAGTAGATTAAGTCATGGCAAGGGATCGAACCCTACAAGTTGAAAAACGATTAAGGGCTTGTCCTCGGACCTATGTAGTATGGGATGCATAGAATCCGAACAGGTGCGCATTAGTGTCATCTAATAATAATAATAATAAATTGCATTAAGGACTAGGTGCACAATCACAACACGACATCAATAGGATAGTCCACTTAGCTTTGTTTGTGAACAAGTTTGTGGTTTGTTAAGTATTGAGAATCGTTATACTGTTTCGGCATAGAGAGGATGGCTGTGTATAATATCTCGTCAGTTGAATGAACTAACATTCCCACAGTCTTTATGCAGGGTAAAGGAATTGACAAAGATTAAAGTATGGAAGCAGCATAAAGAATGTTTCAAGTGTTGTACATTTATTTATGTAAGTGTTGTAAATTGCTTTCGCTATTTAAAGTGTAAATGTAAATGTAACTCTGATGTAAAGTAAAGTTTAAATTTCCTGGTAAAATTGTACGAAGAGAAGTGTAAAGATCCTATGGAACTTCGAATTCAGTCTGTTTTTGAATTCGGGGTGTTACAGAGTGGTATCAGAGCCACGCTTCCATGTAGTACAAATTTATAAGTAATGACACCCTAGAGTGGACATTAGAGCGTGTGTTGAGTCTGGAGATTTAAATGTAAGTCACTTACATTTGTGTTGCTCTATGATTTATGCTTCTTCTTCTCCTTTCTCTAAGATGGTGGACCACTTCAACCCAGCTGGAGGCGATGATTGGCACGTAGTTGTGGAAGATTACTACCCCGGGAAAGCTGACAGACGAAGAAGATCCTGAAGAGTTGGAAGAGGAATGGCCTGAGTCCACAGAGATCACTCCACCTCAGGATTCATCTGATGATTCCTTCGACGAGGAAGAACCAATTCTGAGTAGTCTCATTACGTCTCTTCAGAGGCATGTTAAGACTCAGAGGGAGAGAGCAGAGCTGTTGCAGGCACAGTGTGCGAAGAGCAAGGAGAGCATTGCAATTCTCAGTCATCGTGTTTGGGAACTTGAGAAGAGGAAAAACATGTACATTGTACAGAAGGAGGAAGTGGAGGAACTACGGGAAGAGCTTCGTGAAGCTAAGAGGACATGGAGCAGTTCCACGCTATTCAGAATAGGAGGAACAACTGGAACGTGGGGAAAAGGCCCGCAGCTTCTGGCAATTTCAGGGGACAACCACCAGCTCAAAAGTTCAAACCGACAGGGGCGAATGCTGTTAACGTGGCTGGAAGACCCAGAAATAGTTTTGTGAGACCTCCCGTAGTGACTTGTTTCAACTGTGGAGAGACCGGTCATTACAGATCTCACTGCCCAAAGTTGCGAGATGTCGTCCACAATGGACCAACACAGCAAAATGGGAAGAAGCCGTACCAGCAATGGCGAGTATTTGCCTTGACTGAAGCTGACGCCGATGAGGTGGATCATGTCATCACTGAAGAACTTTATTTGAATGGAAAGAAGGCTATTGTTTTGTTCGATATTGGGTCCTCTCATACTTTTGTGTCACCTAAATTTGCTAAAGTTTTAAGAGTCAAACCGAAAGTCTTTCCAGGCATGGTCTTGGCGGTAGCAACTTCATCAGAGGAGACTTTAACCACTGATCGGTACTATGCGGACTGCGAGATCCTGATTGGGAACAGAATTTTCAGGATTGATCTGATCGAGCTGACTATCTTGGGAGTTGATGTTATCATTGGCATTGATTGGATGTCGGTGTACAGTGCAAGCATCGAGTGCAAGACCAAGGAAGTAACAGTGAAGGCTCCAGGTGGACCTGAAGTCACTTTCCAAGGAAAGAAGAAGTGTTCCAGGTTGGTTGCAGCCATCCGTAGGGAGGAAATTCCTGTTGAAGTGCAAGGAATTCCTGTGGTTCGGGACTACCCGACTGTGTTCTTGGATGATTTACCTGGGTTACCTCCGTAACGTAATGTAGAGTTCAGCATCACTATTCAGTCGAGGAGTGCACCTATTTTCAAGGCACCATATAGGATGGTGCCTGTGGAGCAGGATGAGATCAAAGGGCAATTTGAGGAACTATTGGAGAAAGGCTTTATTCAACCGAGTGAGTCACCTTGGGGAGCACTGATGCTGCTGGTAAAGAAGAAGGATGGTTCGATAAGGATGGTTCGATTACCGGGAGCTGAATAAGGTCACTGTTCAGAAAAAATATCCAATTCGAAGAATTGATGACTTGTTCGATCGTCTACAAGGAGCAGCTGTTTTCTCCAAAATAGATCTTCGATCAGGTTATCATCAAGTTCGAGTGAAAGTTGAAGATGTGCTTAAGACTGCGTTCACAACTCGACACGGGCATTACGAATTCTTAGTTATGTCGTTTGGAGTGACGAATGCACCTGCAATTTTCATAGATATGATGAACAGAGTTCTAAGGCCGTTTATTGATTCTTTTGTCATGGTGTTTATCGACGATATTCTTGTGTACTCCAAGTTGGAGGAGGAACACACAGAGCATCTAGCAGCAATTTTAAGGAAGCTTCAGGAGCAGGAGTTGTATGCCAAGTTATCCAAGTACAATTTCTGGAAATCTAAAGTGGCATTCCTAGGTCACATCCTTTCTAAGGAGGGAGTGGCAACTGATCCGAAGAAGATTGAGGTGGTGAGAGATTGGGCAAGGCCTACTATAGTAAAGGAAATCAGAAGTTTTCTTGGATTGACAGGATACTACAGGAGGTTTATTCAGGGCTATGCTCAGATAGCCGTGCCCCTCTCTGGTCTGACCAAGAAGAATGTGAACTTCAAATGGACCGAGCAGTGCGAGAAGAGCTTTCAGGAGTTGAAAGAGAAGCTGACTACTGCACCAATTTTAGCTTTGCCTAGAGCAGGTGTTGAGTATGATGTCTACAGCGATGCTTCACATCGTGGGCTTGGTTGTGTCTTAATGCAAGAAGGGAAAGTGATCGCTTATGGGTCTAGACAACTAAGACCGCATGAGAAAAATTACCCGACTCATGATCCAGAGTTGGCTACGATTATCTTCGCCTTAAAGCAATAGAGACATTATGTGTACGGTGAGAAATCGAACATGTACACAAACCACAAAAGCTTGAAGTACATCTATCAACAGAAAGATCTGAATCTGAGGCAAAGGAGATGGCTGGAGGTGCTTGAGGACATTTTTCCAGAGATTAAGTACCATCCTGGGAAGGCTAATGTTGTTGCTGATGCACTTAGCTGCAAGAGCAGTCTAGCTAGTTTGATTACATCTCAGAGACAGCTTGCAGAGGAGTTGGATCGGGCTGGTATTGAAGTTGTTCTGCAAGGCTTGGGATCATCTTTAGCTTAGTTAAGGCTTCAACTAACGCTGAATGAAAGGATTATCACAAGTCAGACGGAAGATGCAGAGATTCAGAAGATGAAGGAGTAGGTTGGTGCTGGCAAGTTGTCAGAGTTCCAGATCAGGGATGAGGTGTTGTGGTTCGGAGAGAGGCTGTGTGTTCCAGATCAAGCAGAACTGCGGGAGAGCATTCTTTAGGAGGCACACACTACTCTTTTTTTGGTACATCTTGGGAGTACCAAGATGTATAAGGACATTAAGTAACACTTTTGGGGGTCAGGTTTGAAGCGGGATGTGGCTGAATTTGTGGCGAGGTGTGAGATTTGTCAACAAGTCAAAGTTGAGAATCAGAAATCCGGAGGTCTATTGCAACTGTGACCTATTCTGGAATGGAAGTGGGATAACATCAGTATGGATTTCATCACGGATTTGCCGAAGAGTTCCAAGGGCAATGATGTGATTTGGGTCATAGTCGATTGACTGACCAAGTCCGCTCACTTCTTGGCGATGAAACTCACTGTTTCGATGGACAAGTTAGCTGAGCTGTATGTTGGTGAGATCGTCAGGCTTCATGGTGTTTCGTTAACCATTGTGTCTGATCGAGATGCGCGGTTTACTTCGCATTTCTGGAGGAGTCTTCAGACAGCCTTGGGTACCAAGACGGATTTCAGCACTGCTTTTCATCCGCAGACCGATGGGCAGACCGAGAGAGTCAACCGTATTCTTGAGGACATTCTTCGGTGTTGTGTACTAGACTTTGGAGACAGTTGGGAAAGGCATCTAGCTTTGGTGGAGTTTACTTACAACAACAGTTTTCAGACTAGTATTGGAATGGCGTCATACGAAGCTCTGTATGGCAGAAAGTGCAAAACACCTGTCTATTTATCACGCCCCGCTTCCCAAAAATACAGAATACGAGCAGGTAACAAAAGCCCAGCGAATAATTTTCATCATCCATAAGCTGTTCAGGAATTCTTTACAACATATCACAATATAATCAAAGTTGGAAGCAAGAAAAGTCTGCACATATGAACCAAATACCAACAAGAATACTTGAAATAAAAATATATTAATCTCAAATAGTCATGATCTGAAATATACAAATAATCCTGGGTCACACTGCCTAAATACAAGAATAAATCCAAATCTCAAAATACAATTATTGTCCAAAATAAGCAACAAGAATAATAATAGCAAAATTCCAGCATCTAGTACATCATGTCACCAATACCGTCTGGAACTTGTCATCCAAAATCTGCAATACAACGAATGCAGGAAAGAGAAAAAGAGAAAACACAAGTACCCATCAATTGCAAGTTACGGATCACTTATAATGTTGGATACAAGCACAAGGAAAAACTAACTAGCAACATGGTATGAGCATGATGTCAAAATAAACAACTAACATGGCAAAGTAAATATGTGTAAATGGCATGAATCAAGTGTCAAGTACTCAAGTATCATGTAAACATGCATCAAGTGTCAAGTATCATGTAATCAAGTATCAAGTAAGCATGTATCATGTTCAAGAATCAGGTTCAAGGATCATGTATCAAGTCTTATAGTGATTACTATCTAGGTAGCACTTCATGCGCCCCATATTATAACACATGGTTACTACAATAAACAGTTTCGCTTTAGATTTCATAGGGAACCATACAGGGCAGTGTACTCAGGGATTAGAACAAAAATAGGTAACAGGTTCATGAAGCAACAGGTACACGAATCATCCGATTCATGTAGCAACAGGTTCATGAAGCAATAGGTACACGACCAACAGGTCCGTGCAGCAACAAGTAACATGTACATGAACCAACAGGTCCCTGCAGCAACAAGTAATAGGTACATGAACCAATAGGTCCATGCAGCAACAGGTAAAAGGTACATGAACCAACAGGTCCATGCAGCAACAGGTTCATGTATCAACATGAATCAAAATGGGAAATACGGGCCCCCTTCCGAGTACACGTTTCTGAATTATCCACTATTCGATCTTTCTCTTAAACCCCAGTTTGGTTATTTATTATTATAATCAGGCATTCATGTATGTGTCACAAAACAAAGTAAGAATAACATGGTATAAACATGTATCAGGTTCAGGGTGCAAGATAAACAAGTACAGGTATAAGATAACACATAACAGGGTAGAACAACTAGTTTTCTAATTCAGGACAGCAAGACAGTGTTGTACTAAAATAGTGATTCCCGCTACTACAAACAGCCAAATCTGGATCCGTCGATGGATCTGAAAAATAGACTTCCACACGAATTCAGCGAATATAAATAAGTCACATAGTAATTCACAAAATCATAACTCAAATCAAGTATGATTTCAGAAAACACACTAAGTCAGAAATCAGGAAAATGAATTAAAGAGTAGGAAAACAGCATGGAAAAAAAGTCATTAAATAAATCCAAGAAAAATCTGGGGTATTTCCCTATATGTCTAAAATCAAAATATAAAGTTTAATAATATTTCAGTAAAATTAGTTCAGTTATCAAAAATAATAAAACATCATGAAAATATAGTTTGACGAATCTGAAATTGCCAACACTGCTGTACGAAAACTAAGATATCTCGCAACCAGTGAAACGAAATCCAATTCTGCCAAAGGGATATGAAAATAGATAGAATTTACTAACTTTTACATTTCACAATCAATTTTCATACAGTAAAAGAAATCATAAGGAAACTAGGATTCTTTACAGAATAGCGAGCAAAATACAATACGTATAGATTTTATAAACGAGCATGAAACATCACATAAAACTTATTAATAAAATTCATCAAAATTCTGGGTACTCTCTAACTTAATAAAGAAACACTGACCAAAATATTGGATCAAAATAATATGTATAACATAGTTCTTGAAAATAGTTTGTTAACAAAATCAACCAAAAACTGAATCTGGAATAGATCGACACCTCTGTACTAAAACAGCCATAACTCAGTCATACGAAATCAAATTCAAGCAAAACCAGTGGGGTTTGAAAATAGACAAAATTATCTAAAACTCATATTTTATACTGGAATCAGGATACTGACTGTAGCATAGACGAAAATAGCAATCAAAACAGAACACCTAGAAAATACAGATTTCACACTCCCAAACAAAAACGACATAACTTCAAGAATATTGATCCAAACACATGCAAACTTGAAATACAACCTACCAAGCATCTAATCATCTTGATTTAGGTTTATTAACATGTCCACACCTATTATTTCACATGGGTCTTAATCCAAACACAATTTCATACCATTTTTCACATACATGACTAAAAATCAAGAATTGGGCAATTCCTAGGTTATCACATATCAAGATTTGTGTCATGAGTCATCTATGGCCAAATTATCACAATAGAGACAAAACTCATCAAGGAAAACACAATTTTTGGTTGTCTCTAGACCCAACTACACTATAGGTAAACTTTTTGACTTGTATCAAACAAATGAATTGGAGTACAAGTTACTTGCCTTAATTTGGAGATGAAGAACGATGCAAATCAAAAGTGGAAACAATTCACACGAACGAAAATCTACGGACTCACGAACGATCCACACGCCCACTCGAGCACGCGCAATAAAAACCTAAGAGCAAGAGAGCGCGAGACGGTGGATGGAGAGAAAGCGGGAGAGATGAAGCACGGATTGCGCAAGGGTTTGGGAGAAAATATAATGAGCAGCATGGATGCAATATATATAGGAGTACAATGTATTAGGGTTTGAATAAAAGGGAGGTGCACACATCAGGCGGCTCAGAAAAAAAAAAAAGAAAAAAAAAGAAAAAAAAAAAAAATGGGCCGGGTTGGTTTTGGGTAGAATAGGGGATCGGATCGGGTATGGTGTAGTAGGTAATAGGTGGTAGGATTAGTAGGTTTAGCGAATTAGTAGTAATTCTGGTCATTAGATTAGGTAGAATCAGGGTATGAAAGTTAGGTGTTTAATGACTAGGATTTATATAATGGTATTGGAAATATATAAGTGGAGTTTAGGTGTAGGTAATAATCTGATGATGGGTATAGGGTGTAATGGGTTTAAGCTAATGGGTTTTAATAAGGTGGGTAATTGGGAAATTTCAGGATCCAAAAACATGTTGGGTTATATTAAAAAAAAATCAATAGAAAAATAAAATAAAATATCTTATAAAAATATTGTTTATAATAAAAATGTAATTGGCATTACAAAATGAAATTTATATAAAATAGATACAATATAATTAGAGCATAGAAATGGATTTTCAATAACCTGCCAAAATTAGTAATAATAATAACAATAATAACAGTGATAATAATAAGAGAAATAATAACAAAATTAGGAATTGTATTTCAATATAAAATCATAGAAAATAGTTACAATTTAAAATTATTGATCGAAAATAGATTTTAAAATAGAAGATCCAAAGAAATGCATTTTGACAAAAGAATTTGAAAACCGGAAAAATAATTTGCAAAAATTTTTAAAATTACAGAAAATATACAAAAATACATTTTTTGGGAAAAACAGGGGTTACATTGTTGGTTCGAAGTTGGGGAGCGGCAGATGTTTGGGCCTGAGATTGTGCAGCAGACTTCTGAAAAGATTGATCTGATCTGGAAGAGGCTGGTGGATGCTCAAGGTAGGTAGAAGAGCTTTACAGAAAACTGGAGAAGGGACCTTGAGTTTGAGGTTGGTGACTTTGTCTTTCTGAAGGTTTCACCTAGCAGGATGTGATTCGTTTCGGCAGAGGTGGGAAGTTAGCCCCGAGATTTATAGGCCCGTATAAGATATTGAAGCGGATTGAAAAAACTGCTTATCGGTTGGAGTTGCCGGAAGAGTTATCTCAGGTGCACAATGTCTTCCATGTGTCTGTGCTGAAAGGGTACATCCCAGATCCTAGTCACCATTTGCCCGAAGTACCGGAGGGTTTGTAGTTGGATCTGAACTACATTGACCTTCCGATTGAGATTGTCGATCGTCGGGAGAAAGTCTTGAGCAACAAGACGATACCGATGGTCAAAGTAGTTTGGAGAAACCAATTGATCGAAGAGGCTACTTGGGAATCTGAGGAGAGGATAATGAAAGATCATCCTGAGCTCTTTGAGTAATTTGTATCTTCTTTTCTTTCTTATCTCTTTGTTGTATTCCTGTTTCTCACTCTTTAAGTGTAGTTCCGGGGATGGAACAATTCTATGGAGGAAGTGTTGTAACACCCTAGATTTGATTAATAAGATTTTGTGATTTTACGTGTTGTGCACGTATGATTTCGTTTGTATAATTTCTCGTATAATTTTTTTTTTATATAGTAATTGTTCTATTTATTTTTCTAAAATTATTCTCTTTAAAAGCCTAATTTAAATCTAGGCCTAATTGTCCTTTTTAAGCCCACTATATTTATTAATTTTATTTTTTTTGAGCCCATGGTTAGTTTGGCCCATTAGTGAGCACATTTACTTTAATTCTCTTTTGAAATGGTCTAACTTGTAGTGTAGACTCATTTCGTGGAAAATTAAATTTGTCACATGAACAAATTTGTAAATGGGGGGCACTAGGTGGCACGTGCATGCAATGGAAGTGTGCATTGCACACCATTTCCCCCTTGGCCGGATTGTGATGGAGTGAGTGGGAGAGATGGAGGTGGTGGAGAGATAGTTGTTCATCATGGGTAGTTTATATAACTCCTTATTTTTATCTAAGCCCTTAATCCCTAACCATTGGATCTAATCCTTATAAGCCTTATAAGCCTCCATGCACCCTAAGAATTTGTATAAATACCCCCCCCCCCCCCCCCCCCCCCCCCCCCTTCATTAGCTCTCATTGCACCTAAAAGAAAGAACAGAAAGAGAGAAAAAAGTTCAAGTTGTGAGACAAAAGATTGAGGAGTTTTTTTGCAAGTTGAAAAGAGAAAGAGTTTTGTGTGGGTGCTTCAACTAGGAGAGGAGGCCGGCATCTCAAGGACCAAGAAGGGAGAGCTCGGGTTCAAACATTGCAACAAGGAGAGGCACAACTTGGTGGTTGATCTTAGAGGAGAAGGTTTTGTTCATTTGTTGTAGGAGATTCTTTAGGAGTTCTTTGGTTTTCTGTATGTTATAAGGTGGGTGTTTTTCATGCTTCTAATCTAGTCACCATGCTAGGAATAAATTGCAACTAAGAGAAAAACTAAGTAATTTGGACTTATGGTTGTTTTTGAGATGAAGTGATAAATTAGAGGATGATTGATAAAATGATTGCTAAATTGGGAATCAAAGTGTTTGAAATTATCATCTTACCATGCTATGTGTTTATGAGTTATGCTCTATGGAAAATTTGTGCTTGTGAGACAAATAGTTTAGTTAAATGCATCATGTATGATTGTTCGTTTAAATTAAAGTTACACTATTTTAGAAAAGTGAGAATTTATATCCTAAAAATGTTGTAGGTTGACTAATGAGTAAAAGAACAAAGAAACAAGTTGTCTTGTGAAAATCTAATTCTCGAATTATTTAGAAATGTAAACCGTTCTCAATGTCAAAATTATGGACATAGAACATAAAATAAGACCAAAAATGTATTTTTATATGGCAAATAATGACTATAAAAATATTGATTTACTGTAATTTCATATGTTTTATATTCTGGAAAAATTTGAGTTCAAAAAGAAAAGAAAAAGAAACAAAATCATTTTGAGAAATTATGAAATTTAGAGATGAACAGAAAACTTGTTCAAACCCAACCAAACTCATTTCAAAACAATCTAGTCACTTAGACCATCTGGTCGGAGAGCGTTTAGGCGCTACAGTAGCGTGGGGTTGTCTCTGGTCTCGGGTTCGATCCTTCGTAGGAGCTTTACTTATTTTTATTTTGTTAAAAATCCTAAATGCCCAAAAATTAATACACATGGATTAAAACCTAGTTCTTGTCGCCTCTGTGGTTTGGCGCAGTGGTCTCGAGTGGCGCCCATTTGACCGCTGATTGTGGGTTCGAATCCGGGTGTGGGCTTTGGTTTATAAAGTGGATTTTTTGAAGAAAATATTAATACTTTGAGTTATAAAAATAAATTAAAATTGGGAAAAAATGTGGGAAAAATTCCTAGAAATTATTTAGACTTCATGAAATAAATTTCTATAACTTTTGATGAAATGTAATTAAAAATTTGGGACTATTTTCAAGAAAGGACTTATTTAATTTTGAGAAAGAAAATAAATGAGTTGTTTGAAGAAATTCAAAATGAGACTTTTTAATGAGAAATTGTGACTTGTGAAGTAAAAGTATGGGTTTGTAAAATTAGTATGGATTTAAAATAAGATTAAAAGAATTATGGGGAAAGCACAAATTGTTGAATGTGACTAGTTGGGAAAATTGAATTCATTTGGTTATGCATGATAGTGTACATGAAATTAAAAGTGAATGTTCGATAAGTTATGAAAGATCTTACAAATATGAATACATGAATGCTATGAACATGAAATGAGAATTTTGTTAATCATGAAAGAGAACTTATGAGTATGAAAGAACTCAATGTTGTGATTATGAGTTGAAATTAAGAATTAGGGAGTAGCTAACCCTCATACCGGCAATAAAAGAAATGTTGATATGATATTTGAGGTGAAAGACCAGGTTTGGGTCAAATGCGTTGATTGATGGTTAAGACCGGTATAGAGAAAAGTGTTAACCCTAGAAATTGATTTTTAGTCATGATTCATACAATTAAGGACCAAACAATAGAGAAGACGTGATGAAAGTAAGAGAAAAACACATGTATGAGGGCCTCGAGTCTACGGTGTGAGAGTGATTCATAGGTTGCCTACTTGATGAGTCAAGTCTTGGCGTGGACACTACTCCGGAATTATCGGGATCGTGGCGACGCTTGTGGGATGTTTGATTGACTACGGGTGGTGTCATGGTCCGTGACGGAGGCTGAATTGACCACAGGCTCTGCATGATGCTTCATGTCACGATGTGGGATTCCCCTCCAGGTTGTCTGGATATGGGCTTGTAACTCATAGGACATCCAGGATACTTACCGTAGTTACAGTAGTAGATTAAGTCATGGCATGGAATCGAACTCTACAAGTTGAAAAACGATTAAGGGCTTGCCTTCGGACCTATGTAGTATGGGATGCATCGAATCCGAACAAGTGCGCATTAGTGTCATCTAATAATAATAATAGTGAATTGCATTAAGGACTAGGTGCACAATCACAACACGACATCAATAGGATAGTCCCCTTAGCTTTGTTTGTGAACAAGTTTGTGGTTTGTTAAGTATTGAAAACGTTATACTGTTTCCGCATAAAGAGAATGGCCGTGTATAATATCTCGTCAGTTGAATGAACTGACATGCCCATAGTCTTTATGCAGGGTAAAGGAATTGACAATGATTAAAGTATGCAAGCAGCGTAAAGACTGTTTCAAGTGTTGTACATTTATTTATGTAAATGTTGTAAATTGCTTCCGCTATTTAAAGTGTAAATGTAAATGTAACTCTGATGTAAAGTAAAGTTTAAATTTCCTGGTAAAATTGTACGAAAAGAAGTGTAAAGATCCTGTGGAACTTCGAATACAGTATGTTTTGGAATTCGGGGTGTTACATGTAATATCCCGGGCTAATATTAAAAATTATTATTTTATTTTTATTTCCACAATTGAAATATTTTTGGGGGATATTACCCGGTTTAGTTCATAAACATTATATATATGTATATACCAGTCTGTATACATTTGTATTGTATCAAATTGGTACTGAAATCTTCTGAGCGGATAATGAAACTATTTTTATTATTGTTCTTTTTAACTAATAAAAATTATCTGTATATACAGATATATGTACGTATATGTACTGTATCGATTTCGTGCGTTTGTACGAAATCATGTAGTAAGTGATTTTGGGAAAATACCTCTTCTTTTTAATGAGTCATGATCAAATGGAGGGTAGGGATTGGATTAGGGTGTGATTGCAATATTTATTTGCTAATAAACCTCAAATTTGTTTAGCCACAAAGAATGTGTAACCCCTATTTTTTATTTTATGTATTTTGGAGTGTATTTTTCATTTTTGTTTATTTTTATATCTCTTGTATTTTTTCGGAACCGTATATTGGATTTATTTACAATATATATTCTTTTTCTTTTCTTTTGAGCTCCTAGTGTCGTTTGTTCGCCGTATTGTTCGTTTTCACCATTTTGGGTTCTTTTTCTCATTTTCTTGGCCTCGTTCATTATTATTATTATTTATTTTGGTGATGTGATGGTATTTTGGTGGTGATTTTCCAAACATATGATTTTTGACCCCGAATGAGATTTTTTGGAGCCATAGAATTCACTATAAATTGTATCCCCAATTAAAATCTACCCAATACCCATTACCCATTTGTATACCTATTACTACATATTGATACCCACTACCCATTAGCCCAAATTAATCCCCATATATAATCCTAATCCCCTTAACCCTACCCCTAATCTCTTTTTCTCTCTCCCACTCCAAAATAGATCCGGCCTCCTCCTTCAAGTGTATCCCGGCCTGCATATTTCTCTCCCAAACCGACAGCCCCTTTCACCACTTCCGGCCATCTTTTACAAAACCTTCTCCATACAAACCCTACAACTCCCAACCTCTCCCTTGTGGCCGGAACCACCAAAAAGCACCACCATCATCAAAACACCATCAAAACCCTCTTCTTTTGGTGTTCCTTGAAGTGGGTATTCTCCCCTTCGTTCGTCGCATCAAGGAGATCGTTCGTTCGTAGGAGTTTGTTCTTGGGTTTGCTTGGATTCACGTTTGGAAAGGATTGGTTCGTGGGTTCTCTTCTCTTCGCATTGGATCGCATTCATCTCCATTACAAGGCAAGTAACTTGTACTACAATTCATTAGGCTGATACAAGTCAAAAAGTTCACATCTAGTGTAGTTGGGTCTAGAGACAACCAAAATTTGTGTTTTCCTTGATGGATTTTGTCTCTATTGTGATAATTTGGCCATAGATGACTTATGACACCAAGCTTGATAGGATAATAACATAGGTTATGCCCAAAACTTGATTTTGATGCATGTATGTGATTATTGCATGAGTTGTGTTTGATTGAATGCCCATGTGAAAATAATAGGTGTGGACATGTTAGAACCCTTAATCATGATGTCTAGATGTTTGGTAGGTTGTATTTCAAGTTTGGTTGAGTTTGGGTCAATATTCATGAAGTTATGATGTTTTTGGTTAGAGGTGTGAAATCTGTATTTGCTGCTTGTTCTGTTTCATTTTCTGTTTTCGTCCATGCTACAGCCAGTATTTGAATTCCAAAATAAAAGATGGATTTTAGATAATTGTGTCTATTTTCAAACCTCACTAGTTTTACTTGATTTGGATTTCGTATGACTGAGATATGATGGTTTTGGTACAGACGTGTCGATAGATTCCAGATTCTGTTTTGAGTTAAATTTGTTAACAAATTATTTTCAAGAACTATCCTATACATAATATCTTGGTATAATTTTTTGCTCAGTGTTTCCTTAGATATTAGGGACTACCCAGATTTTTGATGTATTTTAAAGATGAGTTTTATGTGGTGTCTCATATTCTTTTCTAAATTCTACTCATGCTGTAAATTGCACGTTGTTCAGTAAAGAACTCTGTTTTCACTATAATTTCTTATACTGTATGAAAATCCTTTGCGAAATATGAAAGTTAGTAAAATCTATCTATTTTCATTTCGTTTTGGCGGAATTGGATTTCGATTCACTGATTGCGAGATATCCTAATTTTCGTACAGCGGTGCTGAGAATTCCAGATTCGTCAAAACTATGTTTTCGTTTTGCTTCTTATTTTTGAAGGTTGATCTATACTTACTGGAATATTATGAAACTTATTATTTTGAGTCTATACCTATAGGGGAATACCCCATATTTTTCGTGGAATTATTTGATATGTTTTCATGCTATTTTCACGCTCTTTGAAGTTGTTCCCCTGTTTTCTGGCTGAACATGAAATCTGTATTCAAATCAGTTTTGAGCTGAGATGTTGTGAACTAGTGTGTGACTTTATTACACTCGTTGGATTCGTGTGGATGTCTAGACGGATCTTGATTTGCATTCTGTGGCTCTTAGAATCTCTGTTTTAGTACTGCTTGGTCTTGTTGTCCTGATTATGAACCTAGACTATTTTGCTCGTAGATGTGAACGTATATTATCCATGCATGCTGATTTGTTAACCTGAACCTAAACCGGATCATACCATGTTTATTTGACACTATTTCACACACATTCATGTCCGTTGGATAACAATAATAAATGTAATCAAGCCGGGGTTTAAGGGAAAGATCGATTAGTGGATAATTCAGAAACGTGTATTCGGAAGGGGGCCCATGTTTTCCATACTTGTTGCCACTTGTTCATGACTTCATGACTCGTGCTTGATACTTGTTGCCAGCTGTTCATGACTACATGACTCGTGCTTGATACTTGTTGCCACCTGTTCATGACTACATGACTCGTGCTTGATACTGTTGCCACCTGTTCATGACTACATGACTCGTGCTTGATACTTGCTGTCACTTGTTCACGATTAAGTGACTCGTGCTTGATACTCGTTACTTGACTTGTTCCTGAGTATACTGCCCTCTATGGTCCACTATGATATTAAAAGCGAAACTGTGGTGTTGTAGCAACCATGTGGTGTGGGCGGCATGTCGTGCTACCTAGATAGTAATCACACAAGACTTGAACATAATGCTTGAACTTGATACTTGACATGATACGTGCATGCTTGATACTTGACTACATGATACATGAGACTTGATTGCGTGAGACTTGAAACGTGATACATGATACATGATTACACGGCACTTGACACTTGATACATGTTATAGGATACTCGTTTGCTTGACACTTGATTTATGCCGTGTACACTTGACACTTTTACCATACTAGTTTGTCTAGGTTGACATCATACCTATACCATGTGCTAGTTAGTTTTCCCCATTCCATGTACTTGTATCCTACTCTATATATGACCTGTGACTTGCAATTGACGGGTATTTGTGTTTTCTCTTTTTCTCTTTCCTGCATTCGTTGTATTGCAGATTTTGGAGGACAGGTTCCAGACGGGATTGGTGGCATGATGTACTAGATGCTGGAATTTTGCTATTATTATTCTTGTTACTTATTTTGAACAATAATGTGTTCATGTATTTGGATTTATTCTTGTATTTGGGCGATGTGACCCAGGATTATTTGTGTATTTCAGATCATGACTATTTGAGATTAATATATTTTATTTCAAGTATTTTTATTGGTATTTGGTTCATATGTGCATGTGGTTGACTTTTTTGGCTTCCGACTCTGATTAATTTTGTGATGTGTTGTAAAGATTCTGAAACAACTTAAGGATGATGAAAATCATTCACTGGGCTTTTGTTACGTACTCGTATTCCGTATTTTTGGGAAGCGGGGCGTGATAGGGTTTTTAGTGGTATCAGAGCATCAGGTTTGGCTAATATATTAGTTGCCTAATATATTAGACAAGCTTGGCTCGAACTGGAATCTGCACAACATTTCACCAACCATGCATGCATAAATGAATTATTACCAACAGTGATCTGGATACTAGTTTTATTCCATTCATTTGATCCCTTCTTATTCAATCTCTTAATTCCTTGATTCTTCCATCTTTTTCAGTCATCCTCTTTGATTGGTTTCTTCTTGGATATGGATTCATTCCTTTCGTACCCATATCCTTGATTTGGTGCCATCCATTATTTTACTATTTTCTGCTTGGTCAGTTAGTAGGCATCGCTGGATGCTATTGGCATAGTTTTTCAGATCATAGTGGTGCCGCGGAAGCGTTGTGGGCCTATAACCCACAGGTCCCAGGATCATATTGTTACTTCTCCTTTTTTGCATTGTTTTGGATTCCTCTATCTCTTACAATTGTTCTCATCTGTTGACTTATTGGTTGATTCAATTCTTCCCTGCCTTTTCTCTCTTTGATTTCAGTTCTGTCTACTCCCTATCTTGCATTGTACCTTGACTTATTTCTCTCCTTTTTATACTGTTTGATCTCTTTCTTGCATTCCTTTTGACCTCATTGTTATCCATCTCCATTCTTTTTCTGGTGTTGCCACCATTTGTTTCTTTGCCTTTAATCTTTGTTTTCTTACCCTTTCCCCAGTTTGTTTTTGCCTTGTCCTATGTACCGCCTAAGCAAATTTCGAGGACGAAATTTTGTTGTAAGGTGGGTAGGATTGTAATCCCTGTTTTTCATTTTATGTATTTTGGAGTGTATTTTTTATTTTTGTGTATTTTTATATCTCTTGTATTTTTTCGGAACCGTATATTGGATTTATTTACAATATATATTCTTTTTCTTTTCTTTTGAGCTCCTAGTGTCGTTTGTTCGCCATATTGTTCGTTTTCGCCATTTTGGGCTCTTTTTCTCATTTTCTTGGCCTCGTTCATTATTATTATTTATTTTGGTGATGTGATGGTATTTTTGTGGTGATTTTCCAAACCTATGATTTTTGACCCCTAATGAGATTTTTAGGAGCCATAGAATTCACTATAAATTGTATCCCCAATTAAAATCTAACCAATACCCATTACCCATTTGTACCTATTACTACATATTGATACCCACTACCCATTAGCCCAAATTAATCCCCATATATAATCCTAATCCCCTTAACCCTACCCCTAATCTCTTTTTCTCTCTCCCTCTCCAAAATACATCCGGCCTCCTCCTTCAAGTGTATCCCGGCCTGCATATTCCTATCCCAAACCGATAGCCCCTTTCACCACTTCCGGCCATCCCCTCCATCCATCCAACTTCCGGCTATCCTTTACAAACCCTTCTCCATACAAACCCTACAACTCCCAACCTCTCCTTTGTGGCCGGAACCACCAAACAGCACCACCATCATCAAAACACCATCAAAACCCTCTTCTTTTGGTGTTCCTTGAAGTGGGTATTCTCCCCTTCGTTCGTCACATCAAGGAGATCGTTCGTTCGTAGGAGTTTGTTCGTAGGTTTGCTTGGATTCGCGTTTGGAAAGGATTGGTTTGTAGGTTCTCTTCTCTTCGCATTGGATTGCATTTATCTCCATCACAACGCAAGTAACTTGTACTACAATTCATTAGGCTGATACAAGTCAAAAAGCTCACATATAGTGTAGTTGGGTCTAGAGACAACCGAAATTTGTGTTCTCCTTGATGGGTTTTGTCTCTATTGTGATAATTTGGCCATAGATGACTTATGACACCAAGCTTGATAGGATAATAACATAGGTTATGCTCAAAACTTAATTTTGATGCATATATGTGATTATTGCATGAGTTGTGTTTGATTGAATGCCCATGTGAAAATAATAGGTGTGGACATGTTAGAACCCTTAATCATGATGTCTAGATGTTTGGTAGGTTGTATTTCAAGTTTGGTTGAGTTTGGGTCAATATTCATGAAGTTATGATGTTTTTGGTTAGAGGTGTGAAATCTGTATTTGCTGCTTGTTCTGTTTCATTTTCTGTTTTCGTCCATGCTACAGCCAGTATTTGAATTCCAAAATAAAAGATGGATTTTAGATAATTGTGTCTATTTTCAAACCTCACTAGTTTTACTTGATTTGGATTTCGTATGACTGAGATATGATGGTTTTGGTACAGACGTGTCGATAGATTCCAGATTCTGTTTTGAGTTAAATTTGTTAACAAATTATTTTCAAGAACTATCCTATACATAATATCTTGGTATAATATTTTGCTCAGTGTTTCCTTAGATATTAGGGACTACCCAGATTTTTGATGTATTTTAAAGATGAGTTTTATGTGGTGTCTCATATTCTTTTCTAAATTCTACTCATGCTGTAAATTGCACGTTGTTCAGTAAAGAACTCTGTTTTCACTATAATTTCTTATACTGTATGAAAATCCTTTGCGAAATATGAAAGTTAGTAAAATCTATCTATTTTCATTTCGTTTTGGCGGAATTGGATTTCGATTCACTGATTGCGAGATATCCTAATTTTCGTATAGCGGTGCTGAGAATTCCAGATTCGTCAAAACTATGTTTTCGTTTTGCTTCTTATTTTTGAAGGTTGATCTATACTTACTGGAATATTATGAAACTTATTATTTTGAGTCTATACCTATAGGGGAATACCCCAGATTTTTCGTAGAATTATTTGATATGTTTTCATGTTGTTTTCATGCTCTTGAAGTTGTTCCCCTGTTTTCTGGCTGAACATGAAATCTGTATTCAAATCAGTTTTGAGCTAAGATGTTGTGAACTGGTATGTAACGTTATTGTAATCGTTGGATTCGTGTGGATGTCTAGTTTCCAGATCCATCGACGGATCTTAATTTGCATGTCTGTTGCTCTTAGAATCTCTGTTTTAGTACTGCTTGGTCTTGCTGTCCTGATTATGAACCTAGACTATTTTGCTCGTAGATGTGAACGTATATCATCCATGCATGCTGATTTGTTAACCTGAACCTAAACCGGATCATACCATGTTTATTTGACACTATTTCTCACACATTCATGTCCGTTGGATAACAATAATAAAAGTAATCAAGCCGGGGTTAAGGGAAAGATCGTTTAGTGGATAATTCAGAAACGTGTATTCGGAAGGGGGCCCGTGTTTCCCATACTTGTTGCCACTTGTTCATGACTTCATGACTCGTGCTTGATACTTGTTGCCACCTATTCATGACTACATGACTCGTGCTTGATACTTGTTGCCACTTGTTCATGACTACATGACTCGTGTTGATATTATTGTCACCTGTTCATGACTACATGACTCGTGCTTGATACTTGCTGTCACTTGTTCACGATTAAGTGACTCGTGCTTGATACTGGTTACTTGACTTTTTCCTTAGTATACTTCCCTCTATGGTCCACTATGAAATCTAAAGCAAAACTGTGGTGTTGTAGCAACCATGTGGTGTGGGCAGCATGTCGTGCTACCTAGATAGTAATCACACAAGACTTGAACATAATGCTTGAACTTGATACTTGACATGATACGTGCATGCTTGATACTTGACTACGTGATACATGATACATGATTATACGACACTTGACACTTGATGCATGTTTTAGGATACGGATACTCGTTTGCTTGACACTTGATTTATGCCGTGTACAGTTGACACTTTTACCATGCTAGTTTGTCTAGGTTGACATCATACCTATACCATGTGCTAGTTAGTTTTTTTCATTCCATGTGCTTGCATCCTACTCTATTTGTGACCTGCGACTTGCAATTGACGGGTACTTGTGTTTTCTCTTTTTCTCTTTCCTACATTCGTTGTATTGTAGATTTTGGAGGACAGGTTCCAGACAGGATTGGTGACATAATGTACTAGATGCTGGAATTTTGCTATTATTATTCTTGTTGCTTATTTTGAACAATAATGTATTCATGCATTTGGATTTATTCTTGTATTTGGGCGATGTGACCCAGGATTATTTGTGTATTTCAAATCATGACTATTTGAGATTAATATATTTTATTTCAAGTATTCTTGTTGGTATTTGGTTCATATATGAATGTGGTTGACTTTTCTGTCTTTCGACTCTGATTAATTTTGTGATGTGTTGTAAAAATTCTTAAACAGCTTAAGGATGATAAAAATCATTCGTTGAGGTTTTGTTACATACTCGTATTCCGTATTTTTGGGAAGCGGTGCGTGACAGAATGAGAACACTTGGTTCTTCTCATCCACAAAAAAACCCAACCCTTTTCTCCTATAAAACCCCCCTCCCCTCCTATGGCCGGCCACACACTCCAAGGGCAAGAAACCCTTTCATTTTTGTTTCTCTATCTCCTTCTCATCTCACTCTCTCTTCAAATTTCTCTCTTCTTCTACTTGTTTTATTTTTAGAAAAAAATGAGAAGAAAAGAAAAGAAAAGAAAGAGAGATCAAAATCAAAGAAATAGAGTGGGTAATTTTCATGAGTTTGTTCTTGAAGAGGATGAAGAACAAGGAAGGAGAAGGATCAAGCTAGCAAGTCCTTCCTACAAATTATTGGGTGGGAGTTTCTCTACTTTTGTGTTTTGATTATTTGTTTTTATTTTTGTATGTCAAAGAACTTGGACTAAAACCATGTGCATATGATAATTGATGGACTAGAATAATTGGCATACAAGGATTGAAGTGGTAGAACACAAAATAAAACACTAAAGATTCAATCTTGTAGTTTTTATGGTTATAATTAATTACTTGTGCTAAAATTAGAATTTTGACTCCAAATTAATTTGAGAGGTTCTTGTATGTGTTATTACTATGCTCTAACTTTTATAAAATTTTCTGGGTTAGTTTGATAAGCTAAATAGATCATCTCCCCAAAACAGCGAGCATCAAAGCAAAATTGCTGTTTTGTGGATTCCGACATGTGTTATAAGGGCTGAATTTTAAGTTCTATAAGCAATCTGAAAATGTGGTCAACTAGAAAGTTTTAGCAGATATTCTCCCATTTCCAAAAAGCCCAATTTTGTTAGATTCCGATAAGTATAGTAAAAGTTGTGAGGTTTACAAGTTTCAGCTTTGTGCTGTCGTTTGTTGTTCATGAATTCTGTTCAAAGAGCAGAGATTTGAATTCCATAGGGAATCTAAGAAAGTTGTTAACTAGGAAGTTGTAGTAGATGTTCTTACCATTTCAAAAAGTCTAATTTTGTTAGATTCCGATAAGTATAGCACTAGTTATGACCTTTACAAGTTTCAGCTTTGTGCTGTATTTTGTTGTTCTTGAATTTTGTTCAAAGTGCTAGTATTTGAATTTCATAAGGAATATGAGAAAGTTGTTCACTAGGAAGTTGTAGTATATATTCTTAGCTTTCCAAAAAATCCTATTTTGTTAGATTCCAACAAGTATAGCAAAAGTTACGAGCTTTACAAGTTTCATCTTGTGTTGTCTTTTGTTATTCTTTAATTGTGTTCAAAGAGCTGGATTTTGAGTTCCATAAGGAATCTGAAAAAGTGGTCAACTAGAGAGTTGTAGTAGATGTTCTCCCCTTTCCATAATGTCATATTTTGTTAGATTCCGATAAGCGAAGTAGGAGTTATGACATTTACAAGTCACATTAGCTGTCCTTAATTGGCTGAAGCTCCCTGTTTGGATTGTTCGAAGTTTTTGTACCTTTTATTGACTGAATCTGAGAAGGTTATCGACTAGAGAGTTGTAGTAAAGGTTCTCACCTTTCCAGAATGTCCTATTTGGTTAGATTCCGATAAGCGGAGTATGAGTTATGACTTTTACAATGTCACATCAGCTGGCCTTTTACAATGTCACATCAGCTGGACTTTCTACCTCTTATTGACTGAATTTGAGAAGGTTGTCAACTAGAAAGTTATAGTAGATGTTCTCACCTTTCTAAAAAGTTTAATTTTTTTGAATTCCAATAAGAGTAGCATGTTGAATTGCTTCTAGGGTATTAGAAAAATTTTATGTTGCTTTTATATATAAAAGATCAAGTTTTGTTAGTAGCATGTTTAATTGCTTCTAGGGTGTTAGAAGACCGTTTATGTTGCCTTTGTGTATAAAAGATCAAGTTTTGCTAGTAGCATGTTATTTTGCTTCTAGGTTGTTAGAAGATTTTTATGGTTGCTTTTATATGATACATTTGTCGTATATATAGCCAGTCGGCTCGTATGTAAGTTGTTTTGCTCGTATGTAGCTTATTAGCTAGTACATAGTTAGTTTTCTCATTTAAGGTGATATCATTGCCCTAGGGGCCATCGACCATCAAGACGTGTATTTATTCTACTCCTCGTGGACTGTGGACGAGTCACCCCTCGTGCACCGTCAGATCTTAACTGGTGTAGGTTGATCGCGAGCTGGGAGTGTAGACGAAATCTAAGTTTAGGGTAGTAGCATGCAAATACGTTCGTATTACCGGGGACTTGGATCGATAGGTTATGAACGAGATCCTTAGGAATTCTGGTAAGTCTAGGTTGAGCACCTAGTAGAATTATTTTGCGAAGTCTAACTTAAGACCTAGCATGTTGTGTTAGTACTTTTGTCATCCCTTAGATTGTTTAGGATTAGTGACATCGTTAGGGTAGTAACTTATGACTATTACTACTTGACTTTTATTTATTATCATTTTGCCGAAGGGAAAGAGTTGGTATTAAGGGTGATACCTTATGATCCGACCTATTCTATAGGCCAATACTAGGTGGTGTTATTGGTTGTACCCTTCCTGTCAAAGGGATACGGTCTGTGCCTTCTCACGAGTTGGGAGCACGAGATCCGTATATCGTCTGTTAATTTCTGAAGTGCCATTATAAGGGCGGGAAGCTTCCTGTCGGAGCTAGGGGATGGACCCCCGGAACTCCGTCATGTTCTATATCAGGAAAGGTGAACAGGCCATAGACTACGGTCTATGAGCTAGGGGGCCACAGGGGATGCTTCGAGCTAACCTGTGTTGTAGTTAACTTCGAGGGTTCGTCAGATTTTTGAGTGAGGTCTGGTACGCTGGAAAACAGTGGCAAACAGAGACACCACTATATGACTGCAAATGGAGGGATTAGACCGTTTCAGGGCAACCTCATCAGTCACGATGTATCTTCATAAACAAGTTGAGTACACGAGTAGAATTCATGGCGTGGGTTCAAATCCCTATATATGAAGAAACAACTTGTTATGAGCGTATGTAGTATGGGCTGCATACTGTTCCGGAGACTTGCTTGCATTAGAATAAGTGCATCATTGCAATTGTTAATCTTGCATTAGAGTCTAAGTCATAGCATACACAGACACATCCGTTATATATACACTTTTCTCTTTTCATCAATCTGTTTGTTTAAAGTTGAGAATCGCTGCTAGTCATCAGCCTTAAAGCGTCAGTATATGTACTAACGTCCCCACTTTAATAGGTACTGGATTGCAAAACTACAGGTATAGGATTCAGGAGGACTCAAGGCAAGAGAAGCAAAGTGTTGATTTTGTTTCAATTGTAATATATGTTGGTTACCATTGTTTCAATTGTAAATTTATTTATGTTGAGAAGCATCAAAGTGAAAGGACCAAGTGTTATATATTATTCATTGTACTATGATGTAATTTTTATTGAAAGTTTGTAATACTTGGGCATGTATGGCTTGGTAGACGAGCCGAGGATTGAGAACTTGGGAGGTTTCTCAATTTCCCGTTTTTGTCTTGTGTCCCTTGCCGAGTAGCGGGGATGTGGGCCGAAAGTTCCTGTTAGGCTTCAGAATCGAGCCCCTCAGATTATGAGAAAGCTAGGAGTTTTGATTTCCGAGGAGAGGTCCTTGATATCCAGGCTGAAGGAGGTGTTCGAGCGCGAGGGTAATGACGAGGGCGAGGTATCCTAAACGTCTGGTAATGGAGGACGTTTCATCTTCCAATGTCATTAATGTCCATTAAACGTTTCGACTCCCTATGCTATAAATGCGCTTTTCCAGAGGGCTATATAAACCTCACCCCCTCATCAGAAAATTTCTCACGTTACCGTGAATTCTCATCGCCGGTGGCTCTCCTACCACCCGCTGACAGTTGGGGGTAACAACTATGATGATGTTTGTCCCGGGCTGCCAGTGGGCGAAAGGTGGGCCGACCTCGGAGAATAGGCAGGGGGTGCTTGCAGAGAGCGATCACCCTAAATAAAACTTTTGTCCGACAGTCCAGGGCCACTGGCTTTCCCTACACCCTCTGACAATTGGGTGTAATGGCCATAAGAGCTGTTTATCCCCAGTTGCCAGCGGGTGAAAGGTCGGTCGATCCATGGTTTGGGAGATGGTGGTTCTTGCCTTGGGTGAGGGCTGTAAATCATAACAAAAATTTTGGCAAAAGGGGGTTAGCCCTGTGGTTCGCGGCCGAAGGTTAGGAGTTGAGGGATTGAGGAATCTCTCATGGGTGCTCGAAGTCCGTGTCGAATGGCAAGGAGGTGAGCGGATGACGTCCGAGCCGATGGCTAGGAGTTGAGAAAGCTAGGGCATTCGCTCACTTTATGTGCCAAGCATCAAGCCCCCCAACTTGTGAGAAAGCTAGGGAGTGGCTCACCGTGCATGCAAAGCATCGAGCCCCCAAGCTTGTGAGAAATCCAAGGCGTTGCTCGCTGTACATGTCGAGCGTCGAGCCCCCCAGATTGTGAGAAGCTATGGCATGGCTTGCTGTACATACTAAGCGTCGAGCCCCCCAGTTTGTGAGGAAGCTAGGGCGTGGTTTGCTGTACATGCCAAGCGTCGAGCCCCCCAGCTTGTGAGAAAGCTAAGGTGTGGTTCACTGTGCATGTCGAGTGTTGAGCCCCCCAGCTTGTGAGAAAGCTAGGGCGTGGCTCGCTGTGCATGCAGAGCGTCGAGCCCCCAAGCTTTTGAGAAAGAAAGGGCGTTGCTCACTGTACATGCCGAGGTTCGAGCCCCCTAGCTTGTGAGAAAGCTAGGACGTGGCTAGCTGTACATGTCGAGTGTCGAGCCCCCCAGCTTATAAGAAAGCTAGGGCGTAACTCTCTGTACATATCGAGCATCACCGCCTTATAGTATGAGGAAGTCAGTGCCCTGCTTGAAGTCGCTGCCGAGCGTCTTGCCTCCCTCAGTTTTCGAGAATACACAGAAATTTGAACAAAAAAGGGAAAGAAACAAGATTACACTTTATTCTTTCTACTATTTTATGTTTACACAAAAAGGGGTGGCACATATTGCCGATTACAAAGGATTGATTACATAACTTTGGTTACAAAAGAAGTCCAGTCCTCCCCTTCGAGGAACATGATGAGGTGCTCCGCATAACAGGGCCTCTTCAATACCCTGCACCCCAGGTCTTTGAGTCAGTACGTACCAGGGCGTACCACTTCGGAGACCTTATATAGGCCCTCCCAGTTGGGGGCCAGCTTTCTCTTTTTGCTGGGGTCAGATATAGCTAGTTTTCTGAGCACGAGGTCACCTTGCTTGATGTTGGTGGGGCGGACCTTTTTGTTATAAAATATTTCGATCTGTTGTTGGTATATGCTTCTTCTTGCGGCGGACTTTTCTCTAACCTCATCGATCAGATCCAAGTTGGCTCTGAGGTCGGTTGAGTTGGTTTTCTTGTTGAAGCCCATGATCCTGAGTGAAGAGAGTCTGATTTCTAAGGGGATGAACACCTCACTGCTATAGGTTAGGTTGAATAGTGATTCGCCCGTGAAGATTCTTTGATTGGTTCGGTGTGCCCAAAGGACGCTCGGTAACTCGTCGACCCATAGTCCCTTGGGAAAATTATCCAACCACTTCTTGAGCCTGTCAATGATTTGGCGATTAGCATTCTCCGCTTGGTCGTTTGACTGCGGATGAGATATCGAGAAGAAGCGCTCTGGATATTGATGTCTTCACAGAATTTTTGAAAGTTCTTGCCTGCGAATTGGGTTCCGTTATCGGTGATGAGAACCTAAGGGATCTCGAACCGATAGATGATGTGCTTCCAGAAAAATTATTGAGTTTGATGCTCCGTGATCGTGGCCAGGGGTTCCGCCTCGATCCACTTGGTGAAGTAGTCGATGGCTACCACTAGGAATTTCCTTTGGCCTGTTGCTTTTGGGAAGGGGCTGACTAAGTCCATCCCCCATATGGCAAAAGGGGTCGGGCTGGCCAGCAACTGAAGGTTGTCATGCAGAAGTCGTTTTATCGAGAAAAATCTCTGGTAAGGGCCGCATCTTCTTATAAGGTCCTGGATGTCTTATAACATGGTCGTCCAGTAATAACCGCGGTTTAGGGCTTTCCTAGAGAGCGACCTGCTCCCCATGTGGCATCCTCCAATCCCCTTGTGTAGCTCTTTCAGCGCGTATTTGGCCTCGTCGAGGGCCAAACAGCGAAGATAAGGTCTCCTGTCCACCATTGTATAGTAGCATTTGAAGAGTGTCCCATCGATCACAGTGAATCTTTCTGAGTGGATTCTAGTCCTTCTTGCCTCGACCTGATCTTCGGGAAGTCCGCCCTCTGTTAGATACTCTCGAATGGGAGCCATCCAAGTGTCCGATTGAGCCTCGACTGCAAGGCATGGGGCCTCGGGAAAGTCGAGGCTAGGCGTCAGGAGAACTTCGATTAAGACGGTGCGGTCGAGGCCTTCGAAGGATGATGAGGTAATCTTGGACAAAGAGTCAGCTTTAGCATTTTACTCCCTCGGGATCTGTTCCACTGAGGTGAAGTCGAAGGCAGTTAAGAGTTGCTGGACTAGCGCCAAGTACTGGACCATCCGATTATCACGAGCCTCATACTCCCAGGTGATCTGATTGACCACGAGCTAGGAGTCACTGAAGGCCTTGATTTGCCTTGCCCCTGCCTTATGTGCTAATGCGAGCCCTGTGATCATCGCCTCGTACTCCGCCTCATTATTGGAGGCGGGAAAGTTCAGGCATATGGAATACTGGAGAACAAAGTCGTCGGGGTCTCTGAGTATGACGCCCGCACCGCTTCCAACCTCGCAGGACGAACCGTCGACTTAAACCTCCCAAATTGGTTCCCCTTCCTGAAGTTCAGAAGGCTCGAAAATGGTGCACTCTGTGATGAATTCGGTGAGGGCCTGCCCTAATAGCCGTACTGGGTTGGTAGCTGATGTCGTATTGGCTCAGCTCGATCGACCACTTGATTAAGCGGCTAGAATTCTCCAGCTTGTGGTGGACGGCCTTGATAGGCTGGTCCGTAAGAACCTGGATCGAGTGGGCCTAAAAATATGGACGGAGCTTTCGTGCGGCCATGACCAGAGCGTAGGCAACCTTATCCATCTTGGCGTAATGGGTCTCGGCCGCGAGCAAGACTTGGTTGACATAATAGAGTGGCTTCTGAACCCCGTCCTCCTCTCTGACTAACACGGCACTGAGCGCATGTTCCGAGGCCGATAGGTAGAGGGAGAGTGATTCTCCTGGCTCAGGCTTGCTTAGAAGAGGAGGTTTGGCGAGGTAAACCTTCAGTCGGTCGAACGCCTGCTGTTGAGGGTCCCCCCGTTCGTAGCCTTTCGCCCCTCGGAGGGCCTTGAAAAAGGGGAGCGACTTCTCCCCAGATTTGGAGAGGAAGCGGCCGATGGCCGCCATTCGTCTCGTGAGCCGTTAAACTTCCTTTATATTTATAGGAGGGGCCATGTCGATTATGGTCTGGATCTTCTCAGGGTTTGCCTCTATGCTGCGCTGGCTGACAACGAACCCGAGAAATTTCCCCGAGGAGATTCCAAAGGCGCACCTAGCGGGATTGAGCCTCATGTTGTGGAACTAAAGGACACCAAAAGCTTCCTCGAGGTCAGCCATATGATCCTGTCCTCGGTGGCTCTTGATGAGCATGTTGTCAATGTATATCGCCATGTTCCGACCAATCTGTTCTTTGATGACCCGGTTAACGAGCCTATGGTAGGTGGCACCGGCGTTCTTTAGCCTAAAGGGCATGACCCGGTAGCAGTAGAGGCCTTGATCGGTGACGAAGGATTTCTTGGCGATGTCCGAAGGGAACATTCGGATCTGGTTATAGCCCGAAAAGGCATCCATAAAGGATAGTAGCTCGTGACCCGACATCGCGTCAATCAGAGCGTCGATGCTTGGGAGAGGGAACAGATCTTTGGGGAATGCCTTATTGAGGTCCATGAAGTCTATATAGATCCTCTACTACCTGCTCGCCTCTTCACCATCACGACGTTAGCCAGCCACTCGGGATAGCTGACCTCTTGTATGAACCGGGCGTGACAGAAGATTTTCGACCAAATCCTTCATTGCTTGTTGCCTCTCAGGAACAAATTTACATCACTTCTGCTGGATTGCCTTGGAGCTCGGGTGGACGCTTAGTTTCTGCATGATGAGATCTTTAGAAATCCTGGGCATGTCGGACGGGGTCCAAACGAAGAGGTCATTATTACGGTGAATACACTCGGTGAGGGTCAGTCTCAGACCAGGGGACAAGGAGCGGCTCACGCGGAACCATTTACACTTGTCTTCCGCCTCGAATGAGACCTCTTCCAATTCTTCCATGGGTTCCGACTCGAATTGGTTTCTTTTAGGTGGAAGTTCTTCCGCGTCACGAGGGAATACCCCGACCCCTACTGCGGTCATATAGCACGAGCGTGTAGACTCCTAGTTTCACCGGACAACACCGAATCTGCGATCAGTGGGGAATTTTAGTTTCATGTGGTAAGCAGAGGGAACTTCCTGAAAAGAGCAGAGGCCGGGTTGACCGAGAATGGCGTTGTACGTGGCCTTGACATTGACCACCATGAAGTCTATTGATTCGGTTCGCATAATCGGGGTCGTCCGTGCGGTTACGTCGAGTGTGACGATGCCCCCAATTTGGACGGGGAAGCCGGAGAACCCGTGAAGGGTTTACCTGACCGGTTTTAACTTCATGCGGGGGAGCTTCAGGTTTTCAAAAGCTTCCAAGAAGAGGATGTCGACCGAGCTTCCGCTGTCTATGAGAATTCGGCGAACTTTGAAGTTTGCCATAGTGAGGCTGATGAAGAGGGCGTCACAATGTGGTAGCCGGACGCCCTCTAAGTCTGCTCCTGAGAAGGAGACCGCCTACTGCCGAACCTGGGGAGGGGGATGGTCGTGGACCGAATTGACTTCCCGCAAGAAGGCCTTACGGGAAGTGTAGAATTGTCATCCCCTTACATGGGTTCACCGTGGATGCAGTGTAGAATTTTCATCCCCCCGGTCTCTTCGGGCTAAGGGCTAAGCTCGGATTGTCATTTGACCGTTCGAGGAGGAGGTGATGGCCTCGGATTCCTTGGGTCCTCCCGGTCTCTAGGGTCGGTCCGGGTGAACTGCCATAGGTATCGTCGCTGGATGAAAGCCTCGATCTCGTCTTTAAGGGCGCGATAGTTGTCCATCTCGTGCAAAAATGGTAGTAGTACCTCTGGTCCCATTTTATTATTTTGGTCAGTCGGGGAGGGAGCCGGACGATCCCTTTGTCCTTGATCTCTAAAAGGATGGTTGATACCTTCTGGGTCAGCGTTGTATATCTTTCAAAACGGGGGACCGAAGGTGGCCTATTCTGACCAGACACGTCCTTCAGGGCCTTTTTTGCAGGCTCGACGTCGTCCTCTTTGCGTGTAAGCCCTATTTTCAGATTTTACTGTATTTTGTTTTCTTTTGATTATTGTATTTGGATTCCTTTATTATAGTGTATTTTGTCTTTTCTTGGATTCTTTTATTCTCTCTTGATCGATCTGTGTTCTTTGGTTGGATTATGTTCTCTTTGCAAATTTTGCTCTTTCTATTTTGAGTCTGATTTGTTCTCCTTTATGTTCGTCTCATCTCATTGCACTCATTTTTCTCTTTTTGGAGCCAAAATCGATACCCAAAACCCTAATTCTTAATCCCCTATATATACCCTATTAATTAACCCTAATTTATTCCCCCTTTCTTTCTCTGCTGTTTTCTCTCTCCTCGATACCAACTCTCTTCCCCTCTCTCTGTTTCGTTGCACCCAAACCCAAACCGAACCCCCCTTACCCCGGTGCCATCTCTGATCGCCTTCCACCTCCATCACCATCATCGTCTCCATCACATCCCCTCGTCCCCTCGACCTCATCGCACCCTGTCGTCGTCCCCTCTCCTCGTCGAACCCAATCCACTAAGTTTCACCGTTCCCCCGTCTCCGTGCCCCCATTGCCTTCGCCGTCCCTCACCGCTCACCCTCGCACCAACTGAAGGTCCCTAGCACTGTCGTCGTCGCCATCCAAGCCCCCGAGGTTGCATCGTCCTCTTCCTCTGTTTTCAACCAAAAATGGAGTTTGCCACGTCGGAGTCTCGCCGCTGCGTCGCTTCTCGACTGTAGCATGCCTCCGTCGTCGTCAACAGCTATCGCGCCGCTCCACATTCGTCGCCTCGCATCGCAGTCGCACCGTTCTCTCTCTCTCTCTCTCTGCCGAGGTTGAAGACAATCACCCATTGGGTGATTTTGGTGTTTCGTGTTTTGGCACAGCGAATCTGATACCTCTGTTTGCTATTTTGGGCCGAACCGGTGTGGACTTTTACCCAATTTGCTGTTGTTGTTGTTGCTTTGCTGGTTGATTCTTTGCAAGTATTTTGCACATGCTCTTTTGGGATTTTTGCCTGGGATTCTGATCCCGTTATTCTTATTATTTGAATCTACAAATTAACAGGCAAGTCTCTTTTTGAACTAGCATTTTATACTGTTCAAGTTTATTTGATCTCTACAAGTAGATCCAGTCCCATTTGTTATCATGCTACTTGGATAATTCCGTTAAGTTTATCGAGAGTTTGTACGAGCTAACCCGACATACTCTTAACATTGTGCCATCTCTTTGATCTAAAATCTAGTCCCTGTTGTTTCATGCATATGCACATTTAAATAACTAGATTTATGCATAGGACTACTTGATAAGTTGGACATGTTAAATTGTATGTGCTAGATTGAAGTTGATCGATGAATTGATACCATGCCTGTGATAATTGTATCTTAAACTTAGAAATTTGCATGTTGACACCTAGGATCACTTTAATTACAAATTTGCATGCAACATGTGATCGTATGATTTATTTATTGCCCTTCTTATGTTAAAACAATTTCTGGACTGCTAGTTGTTTCATTTTTAATCAGATTTTCAACCATGCTAATGTCGTAATTTGAAATAACTTACTGTACATAAATTGTAGCCCTGGATGTTTAGTTCACTTTTCCTTTTGCAGATTTGAATTCCGATGTATAACCTGCTAGATATCATCATTTTAGTATAGCCATGTTAGAAATTCCAGATTCACAAATGCATACGTATCCTGCTGTTTCTTAATTTAATTGACCATGCTAAAAGTAAAAGAAAAACCTGATTTAAATGTAGTTGAACCTAGCAACATTTTGGAATCACCCAGAATTTTTATAGATTTTATTAATGAGTTCTCTGACGTGAAATAATTAGTTGAACACATCTTACTGCATGCTGCTTGAATATAAAACCTGAATAGAATAGGGTTTTCACCCTAGTTTCTGTATCTTTTATATGCCTTAATTATATTTGCTGGAACCGTGTGGAAGTCTACTTTCTAGACCTTCCGACGGATTCAGATTTGCTATTTTCTAGTGGCTGCAATTAGTATTTTAGTACAGCAAGGTCATGCTGTCTTGATTATGTGAATTATGCTTATATAATGTATTTGCTTCATGCTTTGTCTAAAACGCATAGAATTAGACACACTTAGTATTATACAACCTTGAGACCCTCTTGCATGCTCATATAGGAAGAAAATAAACTATTAACAATCTGAGGTATTAAGGGTAGATTTGGTAGTGAACGATCGGAAAATGTACTCGGTAAGGCCTTCTCGCTCACATGGACACCTGACATGGAAGGAGGAGCATTGATTGTAGTGATTAATTGTTGATTCTTGCATGTAAATTATTGTTATTAATGCCGACTACACGATCCGTGAATTCACCATCGGTCTAAAATGATCACTGTGCTTGCGCCGAACCTGTGGAATGGGACTCAGGAGTATGTGCACGAGATAGATTAATAAAATATTTAATAACATGCATCTCATGCTTGATCTTGTCTTAACATCACTCATTAAATGTGTGATTAATTGTAGACCTTTGATATTATTTCCTATCTTTGCTTTGCTCTTTGTCTTTGATCTTGTTCCTTTTTCCTTTGATATACATGCTTTCTTTATTCTCTGTTTTCTCTACTTGCTGCCCACGACTTGCCCTAAGGGCACTCTTTTCTTTCTTTTTAGATCAAAATTTTATAGGTGCTGAAGGACCGATCCCCGAAGGAATTGGTGAGAAACGTTTCTAAAGATGGAACCAAATTGCGCTGCTTAGATTTATTTGCTGCTAGATTTAGTTCTCGGTTATTGTTATGACTTGTACTTTGTTTTGGGCTTTATGATCTAGAGTTTGGATCCCAGATGTTGGATATTTATACCGTTGGATTATTTCATTTATTATTGGAATTTATCTTTGATTCATGTGGTTATATTTCTTGCGTGGTTGTACTTGTTGTTCATATTGCTGAGTTAGTCTGGTATAGCTTATGGAAGGTATTTACATCATTCGCTGTGTCTACGTTACGTACTCGTGTTCCGTATTTCGGGAAGCGGGACGTGACAGGTTCCATATTTAGTGGTATATAGCCCATATTTTGGATAATATATCAGTCAAACGTGACCGACTTTGTGAAGGTTTGGCTTTGATTGATATATTAGTCGAGTTTGGTTCTAGTCGGGTTAAATCAGTGATTTGCACACCCGATGATCACATGAATACTTGTATAATAACCAACATATAATCTGGGTACTGACTATCTTTGATCATGTTTCAGGCTATGGCTCGTGGGAATTCTTCTTCCCGTCCGGGAGATGGGCAGCCAGACACCGCTGCCATTCTCCAGAAGATTCAGCAGATGAGGGCTCTTCTGCAGGAGCACAATGAATTGATTAGAGCCAGTTTGGCAGCCAATAGGAATGTCGCTAGACCTGCACCTGGGCCACTGCCACCTAGGCCCGGTACAGTAGCGAATTTCATGAGGCTACACCCGGATAAGTTTTCGAGTATTGAGTCACCGTTGGAGGCCGAGCAATGGCTTATCCAGACGGAGCAACTGCTGGTCACCGCTCGTGTTGCTGAGACAGATCGTTTGGATGTAGTTCGCATCCAATTGGTGGATCTCGCTCATATCTGGTGGCAGGTTGAATTCGAAAGAATGCCGCGACCCATTGAATGGGCCACTTTCTCTGAGAGCTTCATGGCGAAGTTCTTTCCCAGTGTCACCAAGGTAGAGATGGAGCGACAGTTTGTTTCCTTAACTCAGGTCAGCTAGATAATGTTCTTAAATGTCATTTGTTGTTGCCTACTTTACTTGTCACGGTATTAATTTGAGCATTATCTTAACCAAGGAAACCGTTCCGTGGACGAGTATGCTACAGAGTTTACTCAGCTTAGTTGCTTCATCGCTACCCTCGTTGCCACTGATGAGGCTCGGGCTAGTCTATTTCAGTCGGGCTTGAGTTTTCCCTTCCAGGACCGTTTGGCTACTTTTCGGCTTCGTGCTTATTCCGATGTTCTGGATGAAGCTTGCATCCAAGAGCAGACTCTCAGCAGGTTTAGTGTTTCTCAGAGGACTGTTTCGCACCATGTTGCAGCTCGACCTTCCGGAGGACCTATTCGGAGGCCAGTTCTGCCCCCTCCCATGAGAGCACAGCCGTACGCACCTGCTGTCCCGAAGAATGTTGAGACTTGTGGCTACTGCCATAAGACTGGGCATTCACAACGAGACTGTAGGATAACCAACCGACTGTCTTTAGTGTGTGGGAGCAGTGAGCATATGGTTCGTGACTATCCCAGGAACAGAGCGCCTGTGCAGGTTGCTGGTGCTGCTCAGCTAGGAGCACCGACTTGTGGTCAGGGCAGGCCGCCTCTTCCCCCGCAGAGGCAAGTCTTTGATCAGAGGTGTGTGGCTCCTAGAGGAGGTCAGGTTGGAGGTCGTGGTCAGGCTTATAACCTGACAGCCGAGGAAGCAGAAGTTGTTGTTGGAGTGGTTGTAGGTATATCACGGTAGTTGTACTTTCTTTTCTTTCTTTTAGTTTTCTGCATGTTATTTTTTCCATCCTTTGTACAATTATTCGTGTATATATCCTGCTAGCACCTTATTCTTTGTTTGATCTTCTTCTAGGTGTGATTTTAGTCTTCTCTCTTCCAGCTCATGTGTTGTTTGATTCGGGTGCTACCCACTCTTTCATTTCTTCTCTCTTTGTCAATCAGCATGGTTTGGCTAGCGATGCTATACCCGCAGCTTGGGACATCACCACAGGTGGAGGTGTCGGGTTTGCAAGCAGAGCCCATTGTTGATTGGTGGTGTGGTTTTCTCGGCTAATTTGATTATGATTCCCAACTCCGGTTTCTATGTCATTCCGGGCATGGACTGGTTAGGTGTTTCTTGTGCCGTGACTGATTGCCGGGAGAAGAAGGAGACTTTCAGGCTCTCTGGTCAACCAGAGTTTGTTTTCCATGCAGATGAGACACCGTCAGGGCGTGTCAAGAACTCGATGGACCCCAAGATTGTTTCTCTTATGTCGCTGGGTTCTGATGGGGTTGTTGCAGCCTTAGTTGTGTGGGACTTCCTTGATGTGTTTCCCAAGGAATTGCCCGGTCTATCGCCAGTCCAAGATGTGGAGTTTAGCATTGATGTTCAGCCAGGTACAACCCCTATTTCCAAGAGTTCGTATCGTATGGCACCGGTTGAATTGGCAGAACTGAAGGTGCAAGTTCAGAAGCTGCGTGATAAGGGTTTTGTCAGACCTAGTGTTTCACCTTGGGGAGCCCTAATTCTGTTTGTCAGTAAGAAGGATGGAAGCCGCAGGCTTTTCATTGACTACAGGGAGTTAAACAATGTTATTGTCAATAATCGGTATCCATTGCTGAGGATTGACGATTTGTTCGACCAACTGGGAGGTGTTTCAGTGTTCTCGAAGTTGGATCTTCGTTCTGGGTATCATCAAGTCAGAGTGAAGTCAGAGGATGTTCCGAAAATGGCTTTCCGAACGAGGTACGGGCATTACGAGTTCCTGGTGATGCCTTTCGGAGTGACTAATGCACCAGTTGTGTTCATGAGTCTGATGAACAGGATTTTTTTGCCGTTCTTGGATCAGTTTATCGTGGTCTTCATCGATGACATATTGGTGTACTCGCGGAACAGGGCAGATCATGCTGAGCATCTGAAGGTGGTTCTGTAGACCTTGAGGAAGAACCAGCTGTATGGGAAGCTTAATAAGTGTAAGTTCTAGCTGGATCGGGTTGCTTTTCTTGGCTGCATTATTTCGGGTGCTGGTGTTTCTGTGGATCCGTCGAAGATTTTTGCGGTCAAGGATTGGCCTATTCCGAAGTCTCTTCCTGAGGTGCAGAGTTTCCTTGGTTTGGCTGGTTACTATCGGAAGTTCGTTAAGGATTTCTCCAAGATCGCTGGACCCTTGACTAGTTTGATCAGGAAGGAGGAGAAGTTTTTCTGGGACGAAGCTTGTGATGAAGCTTTCGCGAAGTTTAAGCTTTGGTTGACGTCAGCGCCTGTGTTGACTATACTCGATAGTTCGGGTGGTTTTGTGATCCATTGTGATGCTTCGAGGAGATGTCTAGGAGCAGTGTTGATGCAGCGAGGCAGGGTCGTTGCTTATGCTTCGAGGCTGTTAAGACCTCATGAGAAGAACTATCCTATGCATGATCTGGAGCTTGCAGCTGTGATTTTTGCTTTGATGTTGCAGAGGTACTATTTACTTGGGGATATAATTGAGATTTTCACAGATCACAAGAGCCTCAAGTATGTGTTCACATAGAAGGAGTTGAGCATGAGGCAGAGGAGATGGCTGGAATTGATGGCAGACTTTGACATCAATTTGCAGTATCACCAGGGCAGAGTAAATTCGGTGCCGAATGTTTTGAGTCGGAGGCATGCCGCTATGTTCCTCACTCAGCAGAAGGAACTAGTGGAGGACATGAGGAGGCTAGAGTTGGATGTGTTGCTTCCCGGATCAGATCGGCAGCTCATGTTGTTGCAGTTGCAATCTTTCTTGGTAGAGCAGATCAAGGTAGCCCAAGGGAGTGATCAGCAATTGCAGGAGTTTCGGAGTGAGGTAGAAGCTGGTTTAAGATCTGATTTGGTCGTTCAAGCTGATGGGTCGCTTCGGTTTGGCTCTAGGTTGTGTGTACCTAGAGGAGAAGTCAGGCGGAATCTACTCGAGGAAGCTCATCGGTCCCCGTATTCTGTTCATCCTGGTGGTACCAAGATGTACAGGGACTTGAAGCAGCATTTCCGGTGGCATGGTATGAAGCGGGATGTGGCTCGATTCGTCGCCCAGTGCCTAATCTATCAGCAGGTGAAAGCAGAGCATCAGAGGACCGCAGGACTTTTGCAACCCCTTCCTATCCCTGAATGGAAGTGGGAGAATATCACGATGGACTTTGTGACAGCTTTGCCGAGGAATCCTAAAGGTCATAATGTTATCTGGGTGATACTGGATTGGCTGTCGAGTGTGCTCACTTTATTCCTTTCCGTGTGGGTCAGTCCACAGAGAGTTTGGCCGAGCAGTTCGTTCGTGAGGTTGTTCGTCTGCATGGAGTTCCTGTCAGCATCGTATCGGATAGAGATATGAGATTTAGATCTCAGTTCTGGGAGAGCTTGCAGAAGAGCTTGCAGAAGAGCTTCGGTACTAAGTTGTGCTAGAGTACAGCATTCCATCCTCAGACGGATGGGCAGTCAAAAAGGAGAATTCAGACCCTAGATGATATGTTGAGATCCTGCGTTCTTCAGTTTGGAGGTTCGTGGGAGGATCATCTTCACTTGGTCGAGTTATCTTATAATAACAGTTACCAGGCGAGTCTTAAGGCTGCTCTTCGAAGCTTTGTACGGGCGCAAGTGTAGATTGCCGGTCTGTTAGGATGATATCGGCGAGATAAAGCTTTTAGATCCTGAGTTGATCACGAAGACAGTTGATGCCGTGGCTCAGATTCGCAAGCATCTGCAAGCCGCTCAGGATCGGTAGAAGAGGTGGGCTGATTGTTGTCAGAGACCTCTAGAGTTTGAGGCAGGCGAGCATGTATTCCTCAAGGTATCGCCTTGGAAAGGTGTTATCCGTTTTGGAAGTGAAGGCAAGTTGAGTCCTCGATTCATCGGTCCATTCGATATTGTGGAACGTGTGGGCAAGGTAGCTTACAGGCTCGCACTACAGCCAGCTTTAGCAGGTGTCCATGACGTATTCCATGTTTCTCAGTTCAGGAAATACATCAGAGATGACAGTCATGTGGTTGACTACTCAGACTTGTCTGTGAGGCCAGATTTGTCCTGTGAAATTCGACTAGTCTCTATCTTAGACCGTTAAGAGAAGGTGCTAACGAATAGAGTCATCAAGTTGGTTCGAGTTTCTTGGAATCCTTGCTCGCCAGGGGAGTCTACTTAGGAGTTAGAGGAAGAGATTCGGGAGAGGTTACCTAATTTGTTTGAGTAGTGCTTTGTTTTGCTTTGTTTTGTTATGTTTGTTTCGGGGTTTGCCTATGTACCTCTTGTATGAATTTCGAGGACGAAATTCCTCTTGTAAGGTGGGAAGGATTTGTAAGCCCTATTTTCGGATTTTACTGTATTTTGTTTTCTTTTGATTATTGTATTTGGATTCCTCTATTATAGTGTATTTTGTCTTTTCTTGAGTTTTTTTATTCTCTCTTGATCAATCTGTGTTCTTTGATTGGATTTTGTTCTCTTTGCAAATTTTTCTCTTTCTATTTTGAGTCTGATTTGTTCTCCTTTATGTTCATCTCATCTTATTGCACTCATTTTTTTCTTTTTGGAGCCAAAACCGATACCCAAAACCCACAAAATCTTAACCCAAAACCCTAATTCTTAATCCCCTATATATACCCTATTAATTTACCCGAATTTATTTCCCCTCTCTATCTCCGCCGTTTTCTCTCTCCCCGATCCCAACTCTCTTCCCCTCTCTCTGTTTCGTTGCACCTAAACCCAAATCGAACCCCCTTACCCCGTTGCCATCTCTGATCGCCTTCCACCACCATCACCATCATCGTCTCCATCACCATCCCCTCGTCTCTTCGACCTCATCGCACCCTATCGTCGTCCCCTCTCCTCGTCGAGCCCAATCCACCGAGTTTTGCCATTATCGTTCCCCATCCGTGCCCCCATTGCCTTCGCTGTCCCTCACCGCTCACCCTCGCACCCACCGAAGGTCCCTAGCACTGTTGTTGTCGCCGTCCAAGCCCCCGAGGTTGCATCGTCATCTTCCTCTGTTTTTGACCGAAAATGGAGTTTGCCACGTCGGAGTCTCGTCGCTGCGTCGCTTCCCAACCGTAGGGTGCCCCCGTCATCGTCGACAGCCGTCGTGCAGCTCCGCAGTCGTCGCCTCACGTCGCAGTTGCACCGTTCTCTCTCTCTCTCTGCCGAGGTTGAAGGCGATCACCCATTGGGTGATTTCGGTGTTCCGTGTTTTGGCACAGCGGATCCAATCCCCGTGTTTGCTGTTTTGGGCCGATCCGGTGTTGACTTTTACCTGAGTTGCTGCTATTGTTGTTGCTTTGCTGGTTGATTCTTTGCACGTATTTCGCACGTGCTCCTTGTGATTTTTGCCAGTGATTCTGATCCCATTATTCGTATTATTTGAATGTGCTAATTAATAGGAAAGTCTCTTCTTGAACTAGCATTTTATTCTGTTCAAGTTTAGTTGATCTCTGTAAGCAGATCCAGTCCCATTTGTTATCATACTGCTTTGAAAATTCCGTTAAGTTTATCGAGGGTTTACACGAGCTAACCCGACATACTCTTAACATCGAGCCGTCTCTTTGATCTAAAACTTAGTCCTTATTGTTTCATGCATATGCACATTTAAATAATTAGATTCATGCATAGGACTACTTGATAAGTTGGACATGTTAAATTGCATGTGCTAGATTGAAGTTGATCGATGAATTGATACCATGCCTGTGATAATTGTATCTTAAACTTAGAAATTTGCATGTTGACACCTAGTGTAATACCCTAAAATTTCATTTTTAATAAAAATATTATTTTTCACGTGTTGTACACGTGCAAACTTCATGTGTATATTATCTATTTATTTTATATAAAATCCCATTTTAGTATAAAAAATTATTTTTCCTTCATTTTTCTAAAAGCCTATGTTCTAAAAGCCTAAAACACTAATTAATTGTTTTATCCCACTTTAATTAATTATTAATTTGTTGTCTTGGCCCACAAGCCTAAGCCCACTAATTGTGAAGCCCACCAATTTAATAAATCAATTAAATGGTCACACTTGTCATGTAGAGACAAATGGTGAACATTTTGATTAATTAAATTGTACAAACTTCTAAATAAGAGTACTAGGTGGCACGTGCGATGCACACTAATTTGGGGCCGGTTGGTGCATGGAGAATGGGAGAGTGGGTGTGTGTGCATGGGTAGTTTATTGGTGTGTGGGTGGTTGCTATAACTTCTACTCCTATCCTAGCCCTCCAATCTACAACTATCCAATCAATCCTAGCCCTGCAATCTACTTCAAAACTAGTATAAATACCCCCCTTTTCCTACTTGTATTCTACATTCAAGCAAATATTAAAGGAGATATATATACATATTAGTGTGTGAGTTGTGTGTTGTGTTCCCCCTTGGAGGTCGGCTTTTCAAACCCCCCAATCTTGGAGGCTCACGGTTTTTGGCAAGGAGAAAGGAGGAGAAGTTCGTGCATTGCAATCTAGGAGGCTCTAGGGGATTTTTCTTAATTGGGTTTTCTTCAAAAGGTGGGTGTTTCTCATGACTTCTAGAGTAGAATTCATGATAGGAAATGATAATTTAATTATTATTATTAGCTACTAGTTGAAATGAAATACATGCTTGTCTAATTAGAAGAAAATCGTTAATTAGCAAACGTGTGTTGATTGATTACTAGATTTATTGCCTATGAGTAAAAGTGTATGTTTCTCATTGTTATAAACATAAGAATGCATGTTTGTTATGTTTAAATTGCAATTATGTGAAATTCACTAGTAAGAAATTGAGCCATGCTTATTGATAAAAAAATGCTAAATTAGAATAGTGTGTTAATTGAATTGATTGAATTGTTTGTTAATAAATGTAATGAATTTCCCTATTGTGATATTTATCATGTGGAAAATTTGAATAAAATGATAAAGAATGTCCTTTTGCATATAAATAAATGAATGCATCATGTGTAGATTAATTAATAAAAATGGAAGTTTTTACTCACTTATGAAGTTGATTTTGTGTTCTAAAAACCTCTTAGTTATCAATGGGTAAGCGAACATAATTGTGGTGAATTATGTGTGAGAAAACATCTTTGGTTATGAACAATTATGTATTGGTTTTCAAATGTCGAAATAGTATTCATAAAATGCAAACTGTGGCTAATTACATGTTTTAAAAGAGTGAAAAACAGCTTTAAAAATATTGGTTACGGTTGAATTGAATGTAGTTTTAATCTGGAAAGTTATGTTTCAAAAAGGGAAGAAAAAGGAACTGAGAACATTTTTTGAGAAATTGAAAACTAATAGCACAGTCGATCGACTATTGTAACAGTCGACTGCCCTGATCGTTTTATTTTGAATTTAAAAATCATCGCAGAACAGCCGACTGGCCATACGAGACAGTCAACTTCTCTGACTATTTTATTCTCGAGCCTTAGAACCGCGCAGAACAGCCGACTGGTCAGGGTTATCAGTCGACTACCCTGAAGTTTAATATAATATTGGTATTTTGGGAGAAAACCTCTATGACCTGAGGCTTTGTACAAGTGAGACTGTTTTTACAAAAAAAAAACTCATTTTGATTATTAACTTAAATTGTTTCTTTAAAAAATTCGAATGGATTGTTTCAGAAGTTTAAAATGAGATTTTGGTAATGAGAAATTTGAAAGGTGTGAATTGTGAAATAATTGAAAGGTGAACTGTGGAATTGGAATGGATTGAAATAGAATTATGTGAGCGTATAAACCAGTGAGTACGACATGTTCGAAGAATTTCAGTTTTCAAGTATCTATGCATTGAATTATTGATTGTGATGAGTTATGAAAGATATGAATACATGAACACTATGCTTATGAAATGTGAAATGTGATTAATCATGAAAAGATCTTATGAGCATGACATTGTACTTATGAGTTGAAATTGAGAATTAGAGTATAGCCAAGCTGAGGTAGGATAAAAATGACCTGGGGCCCAGGATGGCTCTCGCTCATAGTCGAGCCAGCTCGGCCCCGGACGACCACAGGCTCGATTCCGAGCTGTAAATCCACCGCCACGAAACTGGCCTCCTCGCTCCGACGATCCGCCCCGACCTTCGGTCCCCGATCCTCGGTCGTCCCCTGGGCCTTCCACTCAGCCGGGTAAGGGAGGGGGATGACCTGGCAAAACCTAGGCCCTCCGATTCTCCCAGAGACACAGGGCCCCTACGATCTGCAATATCAGCTCCAAAACCACTTGGGGCTTTGCCACGTCAGCCCTAAACCCCTCTTGGCGCTGCCACGTATGCCCTAAACCCCCTGGGCCTCTTGCCACGTCAGGCCCATGGGCTTTCGGGTCCAGACCCGGCCCCCAAGCGGATCCAAAACCGGTTGGGGTTATCTATAAATACCAGACCCTCACCCACCGTCAAAGGTAATCAATCTTTCTCCCACAAAACCCTAGTTACTGCTACTCTCTCACAGAGACTAACTAGATCGTCGGAGGGTCTGCCACCGGGATAAACCCCGCTGTTTTTAGACCGTCTGCAGGTACGCGAGGCGAGGCAATCCGAGCCGATCCTTCAGTGCCGGAGCGAGCCTCCAGCCCACCGTTCGTTACCGAGCTCTTCTCCCCTTACAAATTGAGTCCGAACTCACACCTGGTGCATCCACACTCTCTCCAAAAACAAACCGCATCAGGTTGGCGCCGTCTGTGGGAACCTTATTTATTCGGTAAGGACGACAGTCCGAGCCTCGCCACCGACGCTGTAACGCCCCGAATCCCAAAACACTGAATTCGAGATGTTCTACAGGATCTTTTCACTTCTTTCGTACAATTTTACAAGGAATTTAAAACTTTTATTTCAACAATAATTACATCAGAGTCTTTTACATCAATACGCAGCGGAATTAATAAATTACAACAATAATAAAGTTACAAGTGTTACAACTTTAACATTTAAGTAATCAACAGCATCAATTCTCTTTATATCTTCATGTAACTCCAAATCCTGCATATAAAACTGTGGGCGCGTCAGTTGCTTACAACTGACGAACTATTATACATGGCCATCCTCTCTATGCCGGGAACAGTATAACGATTCTTAAATACTTTAGCAAACACAAACTCGATTACAAACAGAGCTACAAAAGGGACTATCCTATAGATGTTGTGTTGTGCGGTGCACTTAGTTCTTAATGCAGTTGTTTCTATTATATGACACTAATACGCACTTGTTCGGATTCTATGCATCCCATACTACATAGGTCCGAGGGCAAGCCCTTAACCGTTCTTCATCTTTGTAGAGTTCAATCCCTCGCCATGTCTTAATCTACTACTGTAACTTGCGGTAAGTATCCTAGATGTTTTCCGACCTACGAACTCATGTCTAGGCACTCTGGAGGGAATCCCATCGCTGACATGACTCATCATGCAGACATCCTGTGGTAATTCAGCTCTCACCATAGACATGACACCACCCGTAGTCTTCAAACATCCCACGAGCGTCACCACCGGGACAGTACTCTGGAACAGTATCCTCACCCAGACTCATCATGGGAATTCCTGGGATACGCTCTCGCCGCTATCCAATGGCTCTCATACTCAATGTTTTTCTCTTACTTTCATCACATCTTCACTATGTATCTATCTGTAATTTCGGTAAGTATCATAGATGTTCTATGATTACAAGCACGTGTACAGAAAACCTAGAGGGGAATCCCATCGCTGACATTCCTCATCATGCAGACATCCTGTGGTAATTCAGCCTCACTTTATGGCACACGATCCTCTTGCAGCCACCAAACATCCCACAAGCATCGCTACCAGGATGGTACTCTGGAGTAGTATCCACGTCATGTCACGACGCATCGTGAAGACAGCCTATGCATACCCTCAACAACACCCATCCAATGGCCCTCAACTCGTGTTTTTCTCTCACTTCCATTACAGCCTTACAAAATTTGTTTTAAAAGAAATCATCACAACCTAGAGCTAGCTTACCCTACCGGACTTAAATCAACAACAGAGACAGTCAGCCTACCTGGCTACTTCTCAAGAGACGCTCAACCCTCAACGGTTAGCTCTCAAATCATAAATAAAACTGCCGGTCACTAGGGTCTCGCCTAGCCTCTAGATTCCAACAACTATCTCTTTCTAGAGATCAACAATATTTCATAATCAATCTCCAATAACAATTCCATTTCTTTTGTTCACAAACTCTTTCTCAAAACATTTCTTTTATAATCTCATAGCATGAGAACAATTCATTTTGATTTCTTTATCAATTTCATCTTCCACCTCCTGGTGTGCATTTCACAATAAAACTCAATCAAATATTAATAACCATAAAATCTCATATCCAAACTTAATTAACTTTCGTTTGTCAAAATCAAATCCAAACTCAAAACCAAAATAAACAGTTCGGTTCAGTCGACTGGTGACAGTATCAGTCGACTGTTCAGTGAACATCAAAACATCTCAATCTATTCAGTCGACTGTTGACAAGGAATCAGTCGACTGTTTTGTGAAAACTTTAAAAAACTCAATATCAAATTTCATGACAGCAGCAGTCGACTGTGAAGGTAAACAGTCGACTGTCCTGCCGACAACAACCCAATTTCTTATACTTATCAGTCGACTATGGAAAGTAATCAGTCGACTGTCAATTCCACAAATTGCAGCCTGCAAATATTTTTCGACCTTTTAATTGATTTATACTCCCATATAAAAATATAGATCATTTCCAGAATATATTACTCTTAAAAACAATATCGTATATGTTATCAAATTCTCAAATTTCTCATTTTTCAAATGGAACCCTTAAAATGCATAAAAACACATACTCAATCAGTTTTTTCAAATAGACTGTTTTCTTTTATCAAAATCACTTTACAAAAATCTCTATACTTGTATAAATAACATTTTGAGGTTATAATCACATTTCTTTGCCACATTTTCAACAAACAATTTTTTTATACACATTGGCATTATTTCAATCAACGTCTTAACATGCATCAATTTCATATAAATCATTTCAATTCTATCATCTCAACTAACAATCATAATCATTTAGAAAATAGAATAGCAATTTGCATCTACCACACCAATCAAGATTTAACGATCCATTTCTACATTAATTTGCATACAATCAATTCAATTTCAACCAAATGAATCATATATCAACTATCATGCAATTTCTACTCCTAAATTAGAAAGTATTTAAGAAACACCCACCTAAATTGAAGAATTGGTACCCAAATGAACTCCTAGAATTAGGAGCTCCTAAAGAAACTCCAATTGCAACTCCTCGAAATCCGCACACCAAAGCCAAGCCTTCAATCCACATTTCGGCAAGCATCCATCATCAAGAGCATCTCCATCCCCACTCCATTCGGCAACAACAAGGACAAACTCCCATCTTCTTTCATATACACATACTATGTATGTACATATATATACATTAGTATATGTATATAGGCAAGTGGAATGGTGATTAGGTGGGGAAATGGACAAGACTTGCTGGCTTGTTGCTTTCGGCATAGGCAGGAGAGAAGAGAGAAAAAGAGATGAGAGAAAGAGAGACTAAGAGGGTATTTTATAGATTAACTAGTAGGTAGTTATGGCAACCACCCCACATGAACTCCACTAACCCCATATTTAAACTTGTAACTTGTTTACCCTCCCATTTCAAAATCAAATATTCAGATTTTCCCTCTCCTCATGAGCAGCCTGGTCCCCAAGAAGTGTGCACATCGCACGTGTGCACGTGCACGTGCTTTGGGTACAAAAACAATTTATTTATTTAATCCCTTTAAAACAACTTATTTAAATTTGTAATAAATATATAAAATTTACTTTAAAACTATACTTTTCATGCCCAATTAAAATAGACACTCATCATTTCATGAAATTTATTTTGAAAGAATAATACGTTTGAAACACGTGCACCGAAACACGTGCGTTGCCCGGAAAATCTCAAAAATACAAAATTGACTTTATCATCCTGAAAAATATTTATAATTAATCGGAATGCAATATAAGAATATATTTAGAATACATATATGATAATGTACTCAAACGTACAGAAAACACGTGTATTGCACGTAGAAAATTTATTTTAATAAAGATAGTCAAAAATTGAATTTTCGTTTACAAAACAAATTCAAACATGTTTATAAAAGTAAATGATTGAAATCCATTGAAAACTTTGCACATAACGGTGGAATACCCAAAATCGACACGTGCATCGATAATATGTAAAAAGCACGTAAAAACTCAAAGATTGAAATATAGCATTTGAGTTGTCTCAAATGTGATTTTAAGAATACGGGATTGCATAAATAATTGGAATTCAAAATACATATCAAAGATGCGTTATGGATATAATCAATAACAGTACAAAATGCACGTGCGTAACACCCGAGGACAAAATTGTCATTTAAATTTTGCGGGGTGTTACAGACGCTCTCCCTTCGACCCACTCTCCCATGCCTCCCAGGTCCCGGAGACCGGCTTCTTCCGCCCGCCAGGACGGGCCTCCTCTTCAGGAAGCCCTCGACGGAAGGCAAGGATCAAATAATCCGGGGGCGAACCACGGACCCCAACAAGGCAAACCTCACGTCGAGCAACCCAACCTTCATCGGGTCATTATGAACCGAAGGGCTAGTCAGGCCAGGGGAGGGACCGCTTCCAACTCAGCCCCGAACCGTTCCAGGCCGTCGGTGCTCAGCCGCATTGGCCGAATTTCTACGCCCCAACCCGACCCTTCTGACCATGGCGCGGTCACCAGGGCCGAGTTTCGGAGCTTCTGGGATGAAATCATGGAGGCTCTTCATGGAGCGCCAAGGTCCGCGACGCTCGACCGACACCCCCCCCCCCCCCGCGAATGAGCGAAGGAAGGAGCTATACTCGTGTGCCACCTCATCCACCGGAGCGCACAGACCAGGTACTCCGTCGCCTCATGGAGATGGAGAATCGCCTCGAACGCATCGGCAACGGGAATCCGAACCCCGTCCTAGGCCGAGCGCCTTCCCGGCCGCCATTCTCCGTCAACATCTTAGAAGCAGAGATCCCCCAGAACTTTCGGCCTCCGCAATTCGAGACTTACAACTGCGAGGGTGATCCAGCTGATCACATGGAGGGCTTCAAGACCCTCATGATTATTCACAACGCTTCGGATCCCCTGCTGTGCCGAGCCTTCCCGGCCACCCTTCGGGGCCCGGCCAGGGAGTGGTTCTCCAAGCTCTCTCCTGGCTCAATCTTCCCGTTTGATCAGCTGGAAGCCAACTTCTTGGGCCACTTTGTTACCAGCAGGAAAGTCGAGAAGATGAGCGCATCCCTGCTCAACCTCCGCCAGAGGGAGGGGGAGTCACTCCGCAACTTCGTCAAAAGGTTTACAACCGAGGCAAGATCCGTCTCTGCCCTCGACGCCGGGGTCGCCTCGGCCGCCTTCCGACATAATGTCCGGCACAACCAGCTGAAGGTCTCCTTGGCAAAGAAGCCACCTCTGGACTTCCCCGACCTTCTCAATCGATTCGAGAAGTACATACGAGCAGAAGAAGCTCTAAACCCAGAGGGCAGCAAAGAAGTCGTAGGCAAGGGCAAGCGCAGGGCAGATGAGGTCGAACCTGCCCGAAAAGCAGCATAAGAAGGAGTCGGCGCAAGGAGGGCACCTTCGGTCCCTCGCTTCGAAAGGTACACCCCACTGACACAGAACGTGTCCGCCATCCTCTTAGAAATCGAAGACAAGGGCCTCGTCCGACTTCCGCCCCGACCAAGCAACAACAAGAAGCGAGACCAACACTTCTACTGCTGTTTCCACATGGATCATGGGCACGAAATCGACCAATGTCGGGCCCTAAAAGACGAAATCGAGGCCCTCATCTCACGAGGGTACCTCCGGGAGTTCACAAGAGAAAACCAATGGGATCGGTGAGATACCAGGAACCGGAGGCCTTCGCCTCCGAACCCTACTCTGAACCACATCCAGAATCGGGACCCCGAGCCCGAGGGAGCCGAAACCCCAGCAATTCTGCACTGTGTTCACGGAGGACTGATGGGGGGAGAATCAAATACTTCTCGAAAAACCTTCATCCGAGAGGTGAACGCTGTCCAAAATCTCCCCTCACCCCATTTACAAATGGTGCCTGTCTCTTTCTTCGGAGAAGACCTCGAGGGCGTCCGCCTCCCTCACTGCGACGCCCTCGTCATTAGCCTCAACATGGCTAATTGTGAAGTACGGCAAATCTTCGTCGACAACGGCAGTTCGGTAAACATCCTCTTTCTCGAAGCCTTCGAGAACCTCAAACTGCCCAGGGGCAAGCTTAAGCCGGCCGGATACACTCTGCACGGGTTCTCAGACGTCCCTGTCGTGATAGAAGGGATTGTGACTCTCGATGCCACCGCGGGCTCGGTTCCTACTTAGCGGACCGAGTCTATGGACTTCATGGTGGTAAACGTCAAGGCGGCATACAATGCCATACTTGGCCGACCGGGGCTGTGCTCCTTTCAGGCGGTGCCGTCGGCCTATCACTTGAAGCTAAAGTTCCCCACCCAGCAAGGGGTCGGTATCGTCCGAGGCAACCAAGAGGCGGCGCGGTCCTGTTACATGACCGCCATCGGAGGGGGTGTCTTCCCTGTCGATGCCGTCGAGCTCGGGCCCGAGAGCGACGGTTCCGCCCCTGAGCCCGCCGACGAGTTGGAGGAGGTCCCGTTCGGGGCCGCAGACGATTCAAAACGGTTCTGAGTGAGTCGCTCGCTCTCCGAAGGTTTGAAGGCGGGCATAATTGACTGCATCCGCCGCAACGTCGATCTCTTCGCCTGGAAGCCCTCCGACATGCCCGGGATATCCGAGGACCTGATCATGCACAGGCTGAGCGTCATCCCGGGATCCAAGCCGGTCGCTCAGAAGAGGCGCAAATTCACCCCGAAGAGGCAGCAAGCTGTGAAAGCAGAGGTGGACAAACTCTTGTCTGCTCGGTTCATTCAGGAGGTCAGCTACCCCGAGTGGTTGGCCAACGTCGTCATGGTTAAAAAGGCGACTGGGGGATGGCGGATCTGTATAGACTTCACGGATCTAAACAAAGCATGCCCTAAAGATCCTTTCCCCCTCCCTAGCATCGACACTTTGATCGACGCGACCTCGGGACACGAGCTGCTGTCCTTCATGGACGCCTGCGCAGGGTATAACCAAATCCGGATGTTCCTGCCTGACATTGCGAAGACCTCGTTCGTCACCGACCAGGGTCTTTTTTGCTATCGCGTTATGCCCTTCGGGCTGAAAAACGCTGGAGCCACCTATCAATGGCTCGTGAACCGGATCTTCAAAGACCTAATCGGCCACAACATGGAGGTCTATGTCAACGACATGCTCATCAAAAGCTGGGCCGGGCCAGATTACATCGCTGACCTCGAGGAAGCCTTCGGAATCCTCCGACGTCATAACATGAGACTCAACCCGGCCAAGTGCACATTCGGGGTCTCCTCCGGAAAGTTTCTGGGGTTCGTCGTCAGCCAGCGCGGCATCGAGGCGAACCCAGAGAAGATTCAGGCCATAATAGACATGGCCCCACCCCGGAATGTCAAGGAGGTCCAGAGACTCACGGGCCGGTTGGCGGCCATCGGTCGCTTCCTCTCCAAATCAAGGGAGAAATCTCTCCCCTTCTTCAAAGCTCTACGTGGAAAAGGGGGCTTCGAGTAGGGTGCCCCTCAACAAGAAGCCTTCGAGCAGCTGAAGCAGTACCTCGCCAACCCTCCTCTCCTCAGCAAACCCGAGCCGGGCGAACCCCTATGGCTCAACCTCTCCGCCTCGGATAGCGCCCTCAGCGTTCTCCTCATCCGAGAAGAGGACGGGGTTCAGAAGCCGCTGTATTATGTAAGCAAGGTCCTACTCCCTGCCGAGACGAGATACGCAAAGATCGAAAAGGTGGCCTATGCTCTGGTCATGGCAGCCCGGAAGCTCCGCCCTTACTTCCAAGCTCACTCCATCCAAGTTCTAACTGACCAGCCCTTGAAAACCGTCCTCTACAAGCCAGAGAACTCTGTCCGCTTGGTCAAGTGGTCAATTGAGCTGAGCCAATACGACATCGGCTATCAGCCGAGGACGGCGATCAAAGGTCAGGCCCTCGCCGAGTTCATCACCGAGTGCACAGCTTCTGAGCAGCCAAGTGTCAAAGGGTCGGATCCGATCTGGGAAGTCTATGTCGACAGATCCTCTTGTGAAACCGGGAGTGGTGCCGGAATCATCCTCCGGGGTCCTGACCAATTCCTTCTTCAATACTCCCTCTGCCTCAACTTTCCGGCCTCCAACAACGAGGCGGAATACGAGGCCATGATCGCCGGACTGACCCTAGCACACCGAGCCGGAGCCAAGCTGATCCGGGCCTTCACCGATTCTCAGCTCGTGGTCAATCAGATCACCGGGGAATACGAGGCCCGCGACGACCGGATGGTGAAGTATTTGGCTGTGGTCCGACGTCTCCTAGCATCCTTCTGCTGCTCCACGGTTGTTAGGGTCCCCAGAGAGCAGAACACCCAAGCAGACGCTTTGTCAAAACTCGCCTCTTCCTCCTTCGAGGGCCTCGACCAAACGGTACTCATCGAAATCCTCTTAAAACCAAGTATCAATGACCAAGACCAGGAGGCAATGTGCATACAAAGCGGTATCAGTCCGGACGACTGGACCGCCCCCATTCGAAGATTCTTAGTCCGAGCCGAGCTTCCCGAAGACCGGGCCGAGGCAAGACGAGTCAGGATCCTAGCTGAAAGGTTCGTCATGATCGACGACATCCTCTTCAAATGCTCGTACACACTGGCCGATGGTAAGCCGTACCTCCGCTGTCTCACCAATGACGAAGCCAGCTATGCGCTGAAAGAACTTCATGAAGGGATCGGCGGATGCCATATGGGAAGTAGATCGGCGGATGCCATATGGGAAGTAGATCACTCGCTCGTAAAGCCCTGAATCAGGGTTACTATTGGCCCACCATGCTCCAAGACTCCCAAGACCTGGTCAAGAGGTGCGGCCCATGCCAGAGGTTCTCCCCTATCAAGAGGCTTCCTCAAGCCAATCTCCGATCCCTAGCTAGTCCTACGCCATTCGCCATGTGGGGCATGGACCTTGTGGGCCCCTTCCCCGCAGCAACAGGGCAAAGGAAATTCTTGATAGTCGCCATCGACTACTTCACAAAGTGGCTCGAGGCCGAGCCGCTGTCCAGTATCACCGAGTGCCAAACACAGCAGTTCTTCTAGAAGAATATCGTTTGTCGGTTCGGGATCCCTCAGGTCCTCGTTACAGACAACATGACCCAATTCGCAGGTCAAAACTTCCGAAAGTTCTGCAAAGAAATTGGCATCCAGCAACGCTTCTCCGCTATATGCCACCCTCAGTCCAACGGCCAAGCGGAGAACGCGAACAGGAAAATCCTCGACGGCCTTAAGAAGCGCCTCGACAGTTCCCCTAAAGGGCAGTGGGTGGAAGAGCTGCCTAGCGTGCTGTGGGCACACCGAACCACCAAAAGGATCCCCACGGGAGAGACGCCGTTTAGCTTGACCTACGGGACGGAGGCGGTGATCCCTGTGGAGGTCGGACTGCCTTCTCCCCGGATCATGGCCTTCGACGAAACGGACAACTCATCAGGCCTAAGGGCCAACCTGGACCTCATCGCCGAGGTCAGGGAGAAGTCTTCCGTCCGGAGAAGCATCTACCAGTAACGGATCGAGAGGTTTTACAACAAGAAGGTCCGCCCAACAGACATCGAAACTGGGGACCTCGTGCTGCGCAAATTGTCTGTCTCTGATCCGACCAAGAAAAGGATGCTGGCCCCCAACTGGGAGGGCCCATACAGGGTAGCCGAGGCCATACGTCCCGGCACTTACCGACTGGCGGACATGGAGGGTCGAGCGATCAAGCGACCCTGGAACGCCGAGCACCTAATGAAGTTCCTAGAAGAACGGATATAGGTCCCTGCTTGGCTAATGTAAATAATAATTTTGTAAAGCTTTCATATGTAAAAGGCCCTTTTAGTGCCCCTCTCTACATGTATGAAAGAGATCCCTTTTTGTCAAACTCCAAACGCCTCGGCAGGTCCGACCTAACACCGGACAATGGGATCGCTTTCTCAAAGCTTCGACACCCGAGTCCTCACTCCGGTGTCATCCCCGACATCTCGGTAAGTCCGAACCGGCTTCAGGCCAAGAAGCCGCTATAATGCCTCCCAGTGTCCAAGACGCCACGCCCGGTGTCAATCCCTCACGGATCGGTAGGACCAAACCTCATCCCCGCCATCAATCAGCAAAGCTATTGGCCAGAACGAAGAATGAAAAGATACTCCTTATTCCTACTCCCTTATTAGTTCTGGAAAACAAACAAAGACCGTTACAGGACCACTTCACTCATTTCAAACAGAAAGAATTCACTCTTGGGGCCCCTCGGGTCCGAGGGATGGCAATCCCACTCCGATCGAACGACTAGGAGCTCTCTCCTCGTCACGGTGGTCCTTGGGGTCAGCCACGGTCGACAGACCGGCCACGGAACTCTGGGCATCAACCGGTCGGACGCGCTCCAGCAGCAGCAACGCCGAAGGAACCCCCTCCGCTCGCCGGTCTCCTGAGGAGGATGCCGGCCTCATCTCGGAAACATCCAGCATCATCTTATAACGGTGTATCTCCATCTCCTTCTCCACTAAGACTTTGGGAAGAAGCCTCTCAGATGGGAGCCTCTGCACCGACGCACTCGACATGGCGTACCCAATGCCGGCACTTCCGAGGTCCCAGTCTACCATTGCCCTCTTCAACCGGTTCGCCTCGGCACTCAGAGCCTCGAACTTGTCCCGATAATAGTTAAAGGCAGCATCCTGGTCGCGAGCCCCCTTACGATAACGAACCAACATGGCCTCCAGGACCTTGATTTTACTCCGGAGCCACGCCATGTCAGAGCGACGGCGGTCCGCCTCGGGAAGGAGAGCCGTTACCTAAAAGAGAACCAACCACCGCTCAAAACACGTCGGCAAAAGGGGTCCGGAAAAATCCGAGTACAAGAGACGGCCAATCAAAAAATCCACTCTTATAAATAGAAATCGTCGTACATAATTGCGGTGGCCAGTCCGCGTTCGGCAAATACAATAGAAAGGAAGAAAAAGACAAAAACAAGAGGCTAACAGACTAATTCCCTACCTCAGCATCGGCCGGGTTCACGGGAGGATCGGCAGCCGAACCCACGACCGGACCTTCAGCGTCAGGAGTCTTCGGTGGCGCCTCGATCTCCAGGTCATAGTCGAGGCCGGACAGGTCGATGGTCGGGTAGAAGTGCCTCACATGGCTGAGGGCCTTCACGTAGACCTCGTTCTGGGCCGCGATCACCATGTCCTGCCCCGTCGTCGTCAGTTCCTCCTTCTCCTTCGCGAACTTCTTCTTTAGGGCGGCCACCCTCTTAGCCCACTCGGCATCCCTGGCATCGAGCTCGATCTTCAGCTGCTGCTCCCTCTTGTGCGAGCCATCGAGCTTGATCTTTATCTCCTTCATTTCCTGCAAGCTCTTGTCTGCCCGAACTCACTCCCGTTCCACGGCCGCCTCATAGAGACTTTTCACATGGGCCCCCTGCACACAAGCCTGCGACAACCAAGCACTGTTAAGAAAACCTCCTTCACAATAAATTCACAAGGAAAGTGGGGTTGGCAAACTTACCAGCACGCTGGCCTGCGCCAGGTGCGTGTACGCCTGCTCCAAAGTCTCGCCGCTCATCTCCTCACAGTCTCGGGGAGTCGCCAGGTTCTCCACCACATCGATGGCCTGGGGCCCACGGGTTAGACAGTCCCCATCCCGTATCGACCAGGCCGGCACCCACGGCCGCCTAAGCTCCTCCATAACGGTGTCATCTTCCTTGGTTCCAACCAAGGGACCCTTCCCCTTGCTGCATTCGGACACCTTCGCCTGACCCGGACTCTTCTGAAGGGCTGCCTCCTTGCTCGTCTCCGAGCGTGTCCTCTTAGTCTTCGGCTCACTCGGGGCCTCGGAGATAACGTGGGACGACCCTCTCGGCCTCTTCGCTTCTCCCCCTTCCTCGGCCTTCTTCTGCTTCAAGGCGCCTTCTTCTGCTTCAAGGCGAGCCTCCGAGCCTTAATCGATTCTGGGTCCATACCTGCAAAAAGACCCATTAAGGACAATGAGCTCAAAAGAATAGTAAAACGAAGAGAAAGAAACAACTACATACAAGACACGGCCGGTCTCAGTCCAACGCTCGCCAGGTGACCCTCCGTCACCTTCGGCCAGCTAATGCTGTGCGACAAACGGAGGCGCTCGACAAATTTCCACTCCTCGGCCGTCAGGTCCTTCGGCCTCGGCGCTTTGAAGCTCGGCTTGTAATAGTTCCAACGAGTGGGAATATCCCAAGGCTCCACGCTCCGGATCACGAAATATTTTCGTTTCCACTCCTTGATGGAGTCCGGATGGCCATGGACCACCTTCCCCTTACTCCGAGGCGAGACATAGTAGATCCCCTCCGACTCCCCCGACGAGCTGATCCCCAGCATTGCCTGGAACACGCCCAACCTAAGAGGCACCTTCTGCTCCTCACACAGCAACACGAAGCAAATTATCTGCTTCCATGAATTCGGCCCATACTGCATGGAGCCAGGGACGCCCAATTCAGCACATCCCGAATAAACGGATGGACCGGCAGCCTCAGTCCGGAGCCGAAGGCATCTACGGGAAAGACGCAGTACCATTCTGGCAGGGGGTCGGTGGGACGGAGGCTCGGGCTCGGCAACATTAGTTCGTAACCGGACCCGATGTGGAAGGCCGACTGAGCAACCTCCAAATCACCAGCTTCCAAGATCATCGGAAGCGTATCCATCTTTACCATCTTCCGACTCGGCGAAGACGGCTGAACCCCATACCGCACCTTATCGGAGAGATCATCAGGATACTGTCAGAACTTGTTCGGCTGTACAGGCAACCCCGTCACTACATTCCGGAGGATGGGTGCCTGGCTCGGACCACCGGCCTTTGCCCCCTTCTTTCTTGACACCCTCTTCTTCTTGGCCCTCGCCGGCGAGGGAGTGGATAAACGCTCGAGACCAGTCGGCGTGGAAGACGAACCTACTCCTCGGACCGTGGATCTCCTCCCCGTACCTCCTGTCCGAGCCTCGGCCGCTTCACCCTTACCTTGGCTACCCTCCTCCTCCTCGGAAACCGGATCCAGTATCTGAACATCGTCCGAGCTATCACTCCCCTCCTTAGAATCGCTGCTCTCCACCACATACGGCTTCCGGAAGCGAAGGGGATTCACATCATATACCGTCTCCTCCTCCCACGATGTCGAGTCTGAGAGCCCGGTGCCAGGGTTCCCTTCCTCCCTAGATAACGACGCCGAAGAGCTAGACTGAGCCCTAGACATGCCTAACAAAATAAACTTACAAACTAACATTTGGTTGCCTCGGAAAGACGAGCCCGGTGCCGCAAACTGTAATGACGAGTGCCAAAGTGTTTGGGTATTTTTTGGAGAAGGCAGCAAGAGAGAAATGAGCGAAATGGGGGAAAGGTAGGGGTATTTATAGAGGAAAAAGTGACTCCTCGTTTTTCACATTACTGTTCCTCGATTTGAGTGAAACTGTCCCTAAAAAGTCGTGCCACGTCTCCTAGAAATGCGCGCCAGTGACGTCACCTCGTTGTGCTGTTGCAACCCTCGGTTCGCACTCAGCAGCGAACCGGCACAAGGCTCGGCTCGGAAGTAAGTTTAGATTAAAAAGTTTTAAGGCACCCACCCTCGGCGAGCGTCCCGGGCCCCAGGACTCGGTCGGTTCCCCTCTCACCCATGAGCAACTCGGGGCTTACGGCCTCGGAAGCCGAAATCTCGAATTGTTCGAGGGTGGGAGGAAAACCACCATCGCCTGGGGCCCTATCGGAAAGCAGATCGGCCCACCTCCCATATCTAACTCCTTCGGTCTGACAATCATCAGAAGCCGTCAGCCCGGAAGGAAGACAGAGATCGGAGAAGACCCATCTGTCCGAGGCACCTTATCCCCCGGGTCTAAACTTCGGTCGTCATCCCTCCCGCCCTGATCTCCCCTGGGTCTGACAACCGTATCAGGGCCGTCAGAACCAGGAGAAGATCACGACGGCAGAGTAACCACCCATCCGACGCTCTCAGGGTTGGAGTTTTTCAAGTAACAGGCGTCCGCCCAAGGCAGACACCTCTGATGGTCGATGAACCACCCTTGCTGTGATCGAAGCTACAGGGGGGGAGCGGGGTATCTATAACCTCCCCCAAAGACCAGCCATTATGGCCCTTAGGAGGCCAAGCGACGGAAGCCCCGCCGTCACGCCTAGGGAGCTGAAGCGCCGTACATTTATTAGAGGACGCCGTTTAATGACCCCGGGAAGTTGGAACGCCGCACGAATCCCGGAGCGCCATTAATGCTCCATGAAGGCAGCCAACAGCTCAGCTTAGCCTTCTCACTGATGCCCAACGGTTCGCCATCGCCCTTGCCGACCCGTAAACTCTCGCCAGTCCGAGGTAAGGTTTCGCACCAGGGTAGCTTTCTCACGAAGGCCCAAGGTTCACCATCGCCCTTGCCGACCCGTAAATCCTCGCCAGTCCCGAGGTAAGGTCTCGCACCAGGGTAGCCTTCTCATGAAGGCCCAACGGTTCGCCATCGTCCTTGTCGACCCGTAAACCCTCGCCAGTCCGAGGTATGGTCTCGCACCAGGGTAGCCTTCTCATGAAGGCCCAATGGTTCGCCATCGACCTTGCCGACCCGTAAACCCTCGTCAGTCCGAGGTAAGGTCTCGCACCAGGGTAGCCTTCTCACGAAGGCCCAACGGTTTGCCATCGCCCTTGCCGACCCGTAAACCCTCGCCAGTCCGATGTAAGGTCTCGCACCAGGGTAGCCTTCTCACTAAGGCCCAACAGTTTGCCATCGCCCTTGCCAACCCGTAAACCCTTGCCAGTCCGAGGTAAACATCTCGCACCAGGGTAGCCTTCTCACGAAGGCCCAACGGTTCGCCATCGCCCTTGCCGACCCGTAAACCCTCGCCAGTCCAAGGTAAGGTCTCGCACCAGGGTAGCCTTCTCACGAAGGCCCAACGGTTTGCCATCGCCCTTGCCGACCCGTAAACCCTCGCCAGCCCGAGGTAAGGTCTCGCACCCGGGTAGCCTTCTCACGAAGGCCCAACGGTTCGCCATCGCCCTTGCCGACCCGTAAACCCTCGCCAGCCCGAGGTAAGGTCTCGCACTAGGGTAGCCTTCTCACGAAGGCCCAACGGTTCGCCATCGCCCAGCTCGGCCCGTAAATCCTCGCCAGACCGAGGTGAGGTCCAGCACCAGGGCAGCCTTCCCACAAAGACACATCGGCCCCCGAGGCCCCCGAAAGGTATCACCTGCTCTTCTCCACGACAAGAAATAATCCTCTACAGCTAACTCTCGCATCCCCGTAGGAGTGAGGGGCTTATGAGGTAGGATAAAAATGACCTGGGGCCCAGGATGGCTCTCGCTCATAGTCGAGCCAGCTCAGTCCCGGACCACCACAGGCCCGATTCCGAGCCGTAAATCCACCACCATGAAACTGGCCTCCTCGCTCCGACGATCCGCCCCGACCTTCGGTCCCCGATCCTCGACCGTCCCTCGGGCCTTCCACTCAGCTGGGTAAGGACGGGGGATGACCTGGCGCAACCTAGGCCCTCCGATTCTCCCAGAGACATAGGGCCCTTACGATCTGCAATATCAGCTCCAAAACCACTTGGGGCTTTGCCACGTCAGCCCTAAAGCCCTCTTGGCACTGCCACGTATGCCCTAAACCCCCTAGGCCTCTTGCCACGTCAGGCCCATAGGCTTTTGGGTCCAGACCCGACCCCCAAGCAGATCCAAACCCGGTTGGGGTTATCTATAAATACCAGACCCTCACCCATCATCAAAGGTAATCAATCTTTCTCCCACAAAACCCTAGTTATGGCTACTCTCTCACAGAGACTAACTAGATCGTCAGAGGGTCTGCCACCGGGAAAAACCCCGGTGTTTCTAGACCGTCTGCAGGTACGCGAGGCGAGGCAATCCGAGCCGATCCTTCAGTGCCGGAGCGAGCCTCCAGCCCACCGTCCGTTACCGAGCTCTTCCCCCCTTACAAATTGAGTCTGAACTCACACCTGGTGCATCCACACTCTCTCCAAAAACAAACCGCATCACAAGCCTTATACCGGCAATGAAAGAATTGTGAAATGGTATTTTGAAATGAGAAGACCAAGGTTGGGTCATGTGAATTAAATGAATAAGACCGGTATAGTAGAAGTTCTACATTCTAAGAGATTGATTTTATTCATGATTCAATTAAATTAAGGATTTGTTACATAGTGAAGATGTGATGAAAGTAAGAGAAAAACATTGAGTATGAGGCCAATGGATTGGCGGCGTGAGAGTATTCACAGGAAGTCCCATGATGAGTCATGATAGGGCGTGGATACCGCTCCAGAGTACCGTCCTGGTGGCGACGCTCGTGAGGTGTTTGACGACTGCGGGTGGTGTCATGTCTATGGTAGGAGCTGAATTACCACAGGATGCCTGCATGATGAGTCATGTGTCAGTGCGTTGGGATTCCCTCCAGGGCGCCTAGACATGAGTTCGTAGGTCAGAAAATATCTAGGATACTTACCGTAGTTACAGTAGTAGATTAAGTCATGGCGAGGGATTGAACCCTACAAGATGAAGAACGGTTAAGGGCTTGCCCTCAGGCCTATGTAGTATGAGCTGCATAGACTCTGAACAAGTACGCATTAGTATCATATAATACAAATAATTGCAAGAAGGACTAAGTGCACATTCACAACACGACATCAATAAGATAGTCCCTTTTCAGCTTTGTTGTGACAAGTTTGTGATTGTTAAGAAATGAGAATTGTTATACTGTTTCCGGCATAGAGAGGATGACCGTGTATAATATTTCGTCAGTTGAATGAACTGCCGTGCCCACAGTTTTATATGCAGGATAAGATGCTCGACAATTGAAGTATACATGCTACGCAGGATTGATTTAAATATTGTTTCATGTAATTCATTGTAATATGGCTTCTGCTGTGATATTGTACAAATGTAAATGTAAATCTGATAAAAGAAAAGTTTTTATTTCCTTGTAAAATTGTACGAAAGAAGTGTAAAGATCTTGTGGAACTCGAATTCAGTTGTATTTTGGAATTCGGGATGATACACCTAGGATCACTTTGATTACCAATTTGCATGCTACATGTGATCGTATGATTTATTTATTGCCCTTTTTATGTTAAAACAATTTCTGGATTACTAGTTATTTCATTTTGAATCAGATTTTCAACCATGCTAATGTCATTATTTGAAATAACTTGCTGAATATAAATTGTAGCCCTGGATATCTAGTTCAATTCCCTTTTTGTGGATTTGAATTTCGATGTATAACCTGCTAGATATCATCATTTTAGTACAGTCATGTTAGAAATTCCAGATTCACAAATGCATACGTATCCTGCTGTTTCTTATTTTAATTGACCATGCTAACAGTAAAAGAAAAATATGAAATAAATCTAGTTGAACCAATCAACCATATTTTTTATAGATTTAATTAATGAGTTCTCTGACCTGAAATAATTAGTTGAACACAACTTACTGCATGCTGCCTGAACATAAAACCTGAATAGAATAAAGTTTTCACCCTAGTTTCTGTATCTTTTATGTGCCTTAATAATATTCGCTGGAACCGTGTGGAAGTCTACTTTCTAGGCCTTCTGAAAGATTCAGATTTGCTATTTTGTAGTGGCTGTAATCAGTATTTTAGTACAACAAGGTCATACTGTCCTGATTATGTAAATTGTGCTTATATGATGTGTTTTCTCCATGCTTTGTCTATAACGCATAGAATTAGACACACTTAGTATTATACAACATTGACACCCTCTTGCATGCTCATATAGGATGAAAATAAACTATTAACAAGCCAGGGTATTATAGGTAGACTTGGTAGTGAACGATCGGAAAATGTACTCGGTAAAGCCTTCTCGCTCGCATGGACACTTGACATGGAAGGAGGAGCATTGATTGCAGTGATTAATTGTTGTCTTGCATTGAAATTATTGTTATCAATGCCGAGTACACGATCCGTGAATTTACCATCGGTCTAAAACGATCACTGTGCTTGCGCCGAACCTGTAGAATGGGACGCAGTAGTACGTGCACTAGATAGATTAATTAAATACTTAATAATATGCATCTCATGCATGATCTTGTCTTAACATCACTCATTACATGTGTGATTAATTGTAGACCTTTGATATTATTGCCTATCTTTTTTTTTCTCTTTGTCTTTGATCATGTTCCTTTTTCCTTTGATATACATGCTTCCTTTATCCTCTATTTTCTCTACTTGTTGCCCACGACTTGCTCTAAGGGAACTCTTTTTTTTCTTTTTAGATCAAGATTTTACAGGTGCTGAACGATCAATTTCCGAAGGAATTGGTGAGCAACGTTTCTAAAGATGGAACCAGATTGCGCTTCTTAGATTTATTTGCTGCTAGATTTATTTTTTGAATATTGTTGTGACTTGTACTTTGTTTTGGGCTTTACGACCCGGAGTTTATTTTGATCCCTGATGTTGGATATTTACACCGTTGGATTATTTCATTTATTATTGGAATTTATTTTTGATTCATGTGGTTATATTTCTTGTGTGGTTGTACTTGTTGTTCATATTGCTGAGTTAGTTTGGTATAGCTTATGGATGTTGTTTACATCATTCGCTAGGCCCACGTTACGTAATCATGTTCCGTATTTGGGGAAGTGAGGCATGACATTCCACTTCCCTTTGGCTGAGACTTCTTTGATGCCCTCGGGATGTAGAGCCTCCTCAGCCCGGATGTATTTCTCCACCCTATTGAGGAGGTCAGGAAAATCGATGGGTGGTTTCTTAGCTAATGAGGCATTTTGCTGGCCGTGGCGAACATTATACTGGAAAGCTGCGGAGGCGACGCCAGCATCGAGAGAGGAGACCGCCCTTGCCTTGGTTGTGAACCTCCGAACAAACTCCCGGAGGGACTCACCCTCCTTCTGCTTGAGGTTCAGGAGGGCTGTGCTCGTCTTCTCGACCTTTCAACTGGTCACAAAGTGGGCTAGGAAGTTTGCTTCGAGTTGGTCGAATGAGAAGACCGAGCCGGGGGTGAGCTTTGAAAACCATTCCCGAGCCGGGCCTTGTAGGGTGGTCGGAAAGGCGCGGCATAGGAGAGGATCCGATGCGCTGTGAATCAACATGAGGGTTTTGAACCCCTCCATGTGATCAGCTGGACCCCCCTCGTCATTGTAAGTCTCGAATTGGGGTAGGGGGGGTTGAAATTCCTGGGAGTGTCAGCATCGAGGATTTGGGGGGAGAATGGAGGTCGGTTTGACCGATTTCCCTACTCGGACTGAGGTCCGCCCTCGCCAATGTGGGAGAGGCAGTTCTCCTTCTCCTAGAGGTGCTGAAGGATGGCCTTATCTTGTTGACATGGGTGAGAAGAACCGTGAAATTCGTTACCCTGGGCTTCTTTCCAAGGATTAAGGTTGGTGCATGCTTCGATTCTGGGGCCGCCTCGAATGGTCTGGAGCACCTCGTTCCTAAAGTTTTGGAACTCGGTGCTCCTTGACGGGGGTTTGCTCCCTGGGGAGTGGCTGTGCATTGGTTCCTGTTCTTGGGTCAGCGCCGTAGCATTGTTCGGAGCCAAGTTGGAAGCGGCTCCTCCCCTTGACCGGCTCAGCTGCCGGTCCGGGATGACACGCCGTAAGTCTCTAGCGACCGAAGGCGAAGCGCTCGGTTCGGGACCTGCTGATCCATTGGCTCATGGCCGGTTGGAGCCCTGTGTAACGCCCCGATTTCCATACACTGGAAAACCGTGACATAAGCCAGAATATTTCCTTCAACTAGTCATAATACACAGAAAAAATAGGAAAATTTAAAAACTTTTTATTCAACTCAAATGTATTACAAGTCCGAATGTTACAAAATTGCAATACATTAAAACTGTGTTACAATAATACCTTTACAATCCAAAGTGTTACAATTTTCAACAATTTACATCAGAGTACAATGAATAAAGAACAACACTTGGTACTTCACTTGGATGCTTTCCAACAAATAAATAAATTACAACAATTGTTACAAAAGAAACAATAGTATCAACATATATTACAGTGGAAAACTTAAATAAAATTGACTCCTGCTTCTCTTGCCTTGAGTCCTCCTGAATCCTGTACCTGTACTTCTGCAATCCAGTACATGTAATTTTGCAATCCAGTACCTATAGAAGTGGGGACGTCAGTACATATACTGACGCTTTAGGGTTGATGTCTAGTGGCGATTCTCAACTTTAATCAAACAGATTGATGAAAAGAGAAATGTGTATATATAATTGATGTGTCAGTGTATGTTATGACTTAGACTCTAATGCAAGATTAACTAATGCGAGGATGCTCTTATTCTAATGAAAGCAAGTCTCCAGAATAGTACGCATCCCATACTACATACGCCCCATCTCGAGTCGTTCTTTATATATATGGATTTGAACCCGCGCCATGAATTCTACTCTTTCACTCAACTTGTTTCTGAAGATACAATGCCAATAATGAGGTAACCCTAAAATGGTCTAATCCCGCCATTCGCAGTCAGCTCATGGTGTTCCCGTTTTCCTCTACTACCCGGCGTACCGGACCTCACTTAAAAACTAGACGAACCCTCGGAGTTCCTACAACACAGGTCAGCTTGAAGCATCCCCTCCGCCCCCCTAACTTATAGACCGTAATCTATGGTCTATTCGCTTCCCGTGCATAGAACATGACGGAGTTCCGGGGGTCCATCCCCTAGCTCCGCCCACCCTTATCATGGCAGTTCAGAACTTAACAGACGAGATACGGATCCCGTGCTCCCAACCCGTAAGAAGACACAGACCGTATCCCTTTGACAAGAAGGGTACAACCCAATAATACCACCTAGTGCTGGCCTGTAGGATAGATCAGATCATAAGGTATCACCCTTAACACCAACTCTTCCCTTCGGCAAAAATAATAATAAGTAAAGGTTAAGTAGTAATAGCCATAAGTTACTACTCTAACGATGTCACTAACCCTGAACAATCCTAGGGATGACAACAGTACTAACACAACATGGTAGGTCTTAAGTTAGACTTCGCAAGAAAACTCTACTAGGTTCTCAACCTAGACATACCAGATCCCTAAGGATCTGGTTCTTAGCCTATCAATCCAAGACCCCGGCAATACGAACGTATTCGCATGCTACTACCCTGAACTTGGATTTCGTCTACGCTCCGGTCCGTGTTTAACCAACACAGGTTAAGATCTAACGGTACACGAGGAGTGACTCGTCCATAGTCCCTTAAGAGTAAAATAAATACACGTCTTGATGATTAACAGCCCCTAGGGCAATGTTATCACCCTAGACGAGCACAACAAAACTGCGTACTAGCTAATAAGCTACATACGAGTAAACGAAACACATACAAGCTAAACAAGCTACATATGAAACCAACAACTACATACGAGCCAGGCGAGCTGTGTATTAGACAATAACATACATACGAGCCAAATAAGCTGCGTATGAGACCAACAACTACATACGAACCAGGCCAGCTGCGTATGAGATAACAACATACATACGAGCTAAATAAGCTGCGTATGAGACCAACAACTATATACGAGCCAGACGAGCTACGTATGAGACAACAATATATATACGAGCCAAATAAGCTGCTTATGAGACCAACAACTACATACGAGCCAAGCGAGCTGCGTATGATCAAAACAACATATAGAAACAACCATACAGGTATTCTAACAACCTAGAAGCAACAAAACGTGATTACTAGCAAAACTTGATTTTCTATAATTAGAATCAACATAAGAATCTTCTAATAGTCTAAAATAGACATACTACCAAAGAGAACCCGAAAGCGACATAAAAACCTTCCAACTGTCTAGAAGCAACCAGTGCTACGCTTATCAGAATTCGACAAAAATAAACTTTTTAGAAAGGTAAGACCATCCACCACAATTATCTAGTTGAACACTTTTTCAGATTCTATAAGGAATTCCAAATTCCTACCCATCGAACACACAAAAACAGTTAACCAAACTACAGAATTTCAACAAAAAGTTGAAACTTCTACAGCTTGTAACTTTTGCTCTACTTGTCAGGTCTAACGAAACTGGACAATTTAAAAAGGTGGAAACATCTACTACAACTTCCTAGTTGACCACTTTCTCAAATTCCGTAAGGAATTCCAAATTCCTACCCTTTGAACCTACGAACAAGTTAAGCAGAACAGCAGAATTTCAACAACAAAGCTGAAACTTCTAAGACTTGTAACTTTTACTCCACTTGTCGGAATCTAACGAAACTGGACAATTTTGAAAGGTGGGAACATGTACTACAATTCTCTAGTTGACCACTTTACCAGATTCCTTATGGAATTTCAAATTCCTGCCATCGAACATACGCAAACAGTCAACCAAACTACAGAATTTCAACAAAAAGTTGAAACTTCTAAGACTTGTAACTTTTGCTCTACTTGTCAGAATCTAACGAAACCGAAAAATTTGGAAAGGTGGGAACATCTACTACAATTTTCTAGTTGACTACTTGTTACCGCTGATTCTGGTGTGGGGGTAAACAGATGAGATTTGTGAGTTCGAGAAAAACCTGAACAACGGATCCAAGCCTTCTGATTCCCGCCGCAACCTGCAAGGAAGTGCGATACACCAGGGTTGATTCCGGCGATGCACCCTCCGACTCTCATGTCAGTAACCAGTGGTGATTAAGAAAGAGCTTAAGGTGGAAAAGGAGTGATTACCTGGTCACAGTGGTAGGGGGAGGTATTTATAGTCGCCATGGGAGTGATTAAGGGCTTGATTTCCTGTGTAACTGTCAGGAGAAAAATCCTCCCAATCTGTTTAGGAAACAGACCCTTGATTCCCGGTGAGAGCAAATCAGGCCCGTTGACTTGATCAAATCAGTGACCTGATTTGCCTCTTGTTGGTCTGGGTTTGCCTCGGGTCGGGACCCATACCCAATTGGAGTGGATCCGTTTGTGGGTTATTGGATCTGTGAGAAGGAGATCCAGTACCCGTTTCGGACCCGTTTGTATGTGAAATTACCGTTTTACCCCCGAGCTTCAAGATTCGCGCCCAATCTGGATGGTTCTGATTTAACCCTATTTTTAGCCATATCACGAGCCCCCCACTCCTAAAGACTGAGTGTGATCAATCTTTGAGGAGTAGTTTAACTGTTTTAGTGGCTGGTGGAGTTGTATCGGAGTCCGAATGGAGAGTTTTGAACCTCGAAGGGGGTAGTGAGGTAATTTTTGAAGCAGTAAGCTGTTCTGAAGCCTTGTTGAATATTCGACAGTTTTTATCTATTTTTTCAGATTATTTATTTAATTCTACGATGTGTTAACCAATTGTTCGAGGGTCTTAACCGTATATTCTAGGCAATAATTGTTCGCTCAGGGGCTTAAAAATATTCTCCCGAATTTATAATTATTTTCTAGAATTTTTAGTTAATTTTCACGAATTTTTGGCAATTTTTTGCAATTTTTAAATAAATAAAACGATTTAAATAAATAAAAACTGGCGTTTAATATATATTTATGACGTGGCTCAATCTGGGCCGTTGATCATGGACGAGCACGAATTTCTGAGAGATCTGGCGGTTGTTATCGCTCGGAAGCTTTTTTCTCCCTTTGCGAGCTCGGATGGGCACTTGCTCGGCAGCCGACCGGAGGCACTGGGGTTCGGCAGTCCGAGCGACGTGGCACGATTTGAGCCGTTGGATCGTGGCACGAATCTCGAGACGGGCGTGTTTCCCAAGAAAATGCTATCTTGTCATTTAGCGCACGTGGCGCAATCTGGACCGTTCATCACCAAAAGCGCGAACTTCTGAGAGATCCAACGGTCGTAGTCGCTTGGTGGTTTTTTTCTCCGTTTGCGAGCTCAGAATGGTACTTGCACGGCAGCCGACCGGAGATTTGAGGGTTCGGTTGGCCGAGCGTCATTCTGAGCCGCCGGATGGGCATCTGTTCGGTTGGCCGGCCGGAGATCTGAGGGTTCGGTTGGCCGAGCGTCACTCTGGGCCGCCGGATGGGCACCTGCTCGATTAGCCGACCGGAGATCTGAGGGTCCGGTTGGCCGAGCGTCATTCTGAGCTGTCGGATGTGTCTTCGCTCGGTTGGCCGATCGGAGCTCTGAGGGTTCGGCTGGTCGAACAACTTTCTGGGCCATCAGATGTGTACTTGCTCGGCTGGTCGACCGGAGATCTGAGGGTTCGGCTGGTCGAACAACGTGGTGCAATCTGAGCCGTCGGATGGTGGCGCGAATCTCGAGACAAGCGCACTTCCCAAGAAAATGCTATCTTGTCGTTTAGCGCCGCCGGCAAGATCTGGGCCGTCTGATCGAGATCTTACACGAATGTTGAGGAGAAAGTGAGTTTTCCCGTTTTGACGCTCGGAATGGCACTTGCTCGGTTGGCCGACCGGAGCTCCGACTGTTCGGCGATCTGAGCGTGGTTTGGCGGTCCGGGCTGTTGACTGGCAGAACGAGTTTCGAGATGGTTCTATTCCTATGGGCATTAATGGTGTCCCGGGGTTTGTGCGGCGTTCCAACTTCCCGGGGTCATTAAGAATGGTGCCCTTCAATTAATGCGTGGCGTTTCAACTCCCGAGGGTCATAATGGCTAGTTCTTGGAGGGTAGGTTATAAGTACCCCATTCCCCTTGTCATTTCAGTCACAAAAAATGTTGGGTTTTAGCCCTCGGGGTCGTCCGCCTTGGGTGGTTGCTCTTCGACTATGGTCTTCTCCTGGTTCTGACGGCCTCGATGCGGATGTCAGGGTCGGGGGAGATCATAGCAGAGGAAGTGATGACCGGAGTCAAGGCGGATGCCTGTCTTGTGAAATTTTAACCTCGAGAGGTTCGGAGGGGTGGTGACTCTTTTGCCTTGTTCTTCTCCCGATCCTGACGGCCCCGATGTGGGTGTCTGGGTCGAGGGAGAACAGGGCAGAAGTGGTGACGACCGTAGTCCGGACCCGAGGGACGAGTTGCTTCGGAAGGACGGGTGGTCGTTCTTCCACCATGATCTTCTCCTGACTCTGACGGCCCCGATGCGGGTGTCAGGGTCAGGGGAGATCATGGTGGAAGAGGTGATGACCAAAGTCCGGATCCGGGGGACAATGTGCTTCGGAAGGATGGGTCTCTTCCGATCTCTGTCTTCCTTCCGGGCTGGCGGCTCTTGATGGTTGTCAGCCCGAAAGAGTTAGAGATGGGAGGTGTGCCGATCTGCTTTTTAACCGGGCCCCGTGAGTCGGCGGTTTCTCTCTAATCCCTGAACAATTCGTGGCTTCGGCTCCGAGGCCGCAGGCTTTGTTTTGCTCACAGGTGAGAGGGATGCCAACGGAGACCTGGGGCCTGGGGGGCTCGCCGAGGGCGGTGCCTTAAAACTTTTAATCCAAAATTTTTCCTGGCTTCTTTAGACAGAGGTGGAGATCTGAGGGCACGGTTGTCCGAGCGACATTCTGGGCCGTCGGATGGACACTTGCTCGGTTAGCCGGCCGGAGATCTGAGGGCACGGTTGTCCGAGCGACATGGCGCAATCTGAGCCGTTGGATGGTGGTGCGAATCTCGAGACGAGCTCAGTTCCCAAGAAAATGCTATCTTGTCGTTTAGCGTCGTTGGCAAGATTTGGGCTGTCTGATCGAGATCTTGCACGGAAGTTGAGGAGAAAGTGAGTTTTCTCCGTTTGCAGGCTCGGAATGGCACTTGATCGGTTGGGCGACTGGGCCCTTTGCCACTGGGTTCGGATTGCATGTGGTTCGGATTTAGATCCTGTTGTGCCGAGCTACTTGACTTGGTGAAAAGACAAAGTGGTTTTGGGCCTTCGCAACGTTTCGAGAGCGGCCCAAAAGTCGCGCCCTTACGTTTGGAAGTCCAAGGGACTTTTCTTTTTTACTATAAATCTTCACCCCCCCTCAATCCAAGTCTCATTATTCACTTTCACTCTCTCTCTCCAGTTTTTACTTTCACCATCGAAGTTTTTAGCTCCTGGGTGGCGCTGTTAGCTGTCGCGGCAAGGCGTTCCTTTGCTCCGGTGAACTTTTCCGACCGTAGTTGTCACTTCAAGGTCAGTCTCTCTCCTTTCTCTCTAGAAAATGGTTAAGATTACTTCTTCGGATGAGACCCTCGCCTCGGACCAAGTCGTAGGCCGAGCGGGCAAAGGGAAGGAGGTGATAGAGCCGACCGATCAGAGCGTTGTTCGGCCGAGCAAGGAGGGCGAAGTAGCCGAGTCACCCCAGGAGGTCGTGGCGAAGTCTCAGAAGGGTAAAGGAGTGGTCACGATCATCGAGAAGCCGAAGACGGCAGGGGAATTCGGTCGGCAACCTATTGTTCTGTCGAGCGTGGGAGGCGTTCGGGACTACTCCGAGGAGATGCTAGAGAAGGTGACTCAGGGCACCACTAAGTCCATAGAGGAGAATGAGCCGAGAGAGTTATCCGAGGTGGATCATACCATCTCGTCTCTTACCGAGGCCGATCTGCACCGGATCCGAGCTGGGTTCCAGATTCCAGTCGAGTACGGGCTACTTCTCCCCGGACCGGGATTCCGAGCCTCCACGTCGTCTTCGACCGACGCGTGTGTCTTTCCCCTCGACTCCTTGCATGCCGGGCTTCGTTTTTCGCTTCATCCGTTTATTGTAGAGGTTCTCGTTTGGTACGGTTTGAGCCCTGCCCAGTGGATGCCGAACACTTGGAGGCATGTCTTGGCGTTTTTTCTCCGGTGTCAAGAGATCGGAGCTGAACCGAGCTTGTTCCTCCTTCGGAGCCTCTACCCCCCTGCCAGCCGAACAGGAATGAGCAGAGGTTCTACCTGTCGCCACGGACGGGAGTGAAGTTGATCGAGAACCCGGACTCGATCAAACATTGGAAGGAGAAGTATTTCATTATCCGAGCTCCTGCACCTTGAGCAATACCGACGGCTTGGAGGAGGGAGGGCCTGCCCAAGCGAGCTAAGAAGGAGCCGGTACTGAGTGATGAGGAGGCTGAAGTCCTCAAGAAGCTCCTCGCCTTGCCGACGCTAAGTTGGAAAGACATTACCGAGGAAGCTTTGTTCTGGGGGGGTCTCAGTCCGATCGACCCTAGTATGATTCTTGTATTTTATTTCTTTGCGTAAAGTTCTTGAAAAATTCATCTAAGTTTTTTCATTCGGCTTGCGCAGAATCTTCCAAGATGGACTACAGGGCTTTGATGGGAAGGCCAAGGCGAAGGAACAGGAGTCGAGGAAGAAGAGACCCTCGGCAGGGCCTCAGGGCGGCCGAGCCCAGAAGATGCCTTCGGTCGCGAAGACCGCTGACCCGTAGAAGGTCGTTGTCCCGAAGGCCGGTCCCGAGCAGGAGAAGGCCGCGGTCCCCGATCCTCCAGCTTCCGATGCGCCGGCACCGACGGCGGAAGGGGATGCCCCCGGCTCGTCGAGCGGAGCGTTCGGCGTGAAAGAGGTGATATCCCTCCAAGTTCCGCCCCTCACTGCCGATGCGGAGAAGATCTTGACCGAGAGGCACAAGCAGATCTTCGTCCCCGACTGGCAAGTGATGAATGTCGATGGTTTTTTGGGCGACGGTAACATCTGTATGGAAGCGGTGAAGCACTTGCCTTCCCCCAAGGATCGAGCGGCCCTTAAGGCCGGGCTGGTTGGGGACGCCACAATGCAGATCGCTCGGAACACAATGTCGGTAAGTGGACCGAACACTTTCCTATTGAAACTTTTTCTGAACTTTTCTGAGTTCCTGGGTTCGGACTCTAACGGTTTGTTCTCTTTTCAGACCCTCTGCCACTTCAACTTCTTGCTCGAGGAGTTTGCGAGCAAGGAACAGGAGTATGACCGGGAGAGGTCGGAGTGTGTCAAACCTACGAAGCTGCTCGATGCTGAGCAACTCCTCTCGGCAAAACGGGCTGCCGAAGTGGCAGGGTTGGAGCCGCAGCTGGCCGACGCCGTTCAGCAGTCGAAGGACACGGCAGCTAAGCTCGAGGCCTTGGAGAAGGAGAATGCTGAGCTGAAGGAGGAGCTGGCCAATGCTCGGTCGGAGGCAGAGACGGCTCGGAAGAGGGCCAAGAAGATCATGGCCAGGCACCGGTCTAAGGTGGCAAAGGCGAAGAAGGCTGTCCAGGATGAGGCTGAGCATCACATGTTCAAGAACATGGAGGACGCGTACGGCCGAGCCCTACTTCATGTCGCCGCTCGGAATCCGGGTTTCGACACGTCCTCCTACCGTTTCTACGACCCCGTGGAGGGAGAGGAGGAGCTTCCCCAGGGGATGCTCGGCCCCGAGGGACAGACTGACGGTGTCGAAGGCCCGGGTGAGACTGAGGCCGAGGATGAGGAGGAGGACGACTCTGAGGAGGAGAGCGGGAGCGAGGACGAGGACGAGGTCGAGGGCGAGGACAAGGCCGAGGGGTCGACAGACCCGAACGACAAAAAGGCCGACCCCTGACTCGGTTGCCTCTTTTAGTCTTTTGTTGTTTTGTTTTGTTTTTGTAAGCCTAACTGCGGACTGGCCACCGCTCTTGTAAACTTTTTCCGAGTTTTGAATGAAAACATTTTGTTTGGCCAAAATTTATCCAAGTGTTAGTCTCCGGATTTTGTGTTTGATTAGGCGTAAAATTCTCCAAGTGTTGGGTCTCGGATTTATCTCTGCTTTTCAGGTGAAGTTCGGTCCGATCACGGAGGTTGTACACCTTCGTAAGGAGCTGGCTAAAACGAAGGGAGAGCTCTCCAATAGCCGAGAGAGGTGGTTTTTCATGTTCTTGAAGCTGGAGGAGACAAAGGCAGCCATGAGGGGGTATTGTCGCGAGTTGAAGCAACTGCGGAAGCAACCCCAAGCCCCTTGTCCCGAAGGCGAGGTCGAGCGGCTTCGTAGAGAGCTTGCTGCCGCCGAGCGGAAGAACGACGAGCTCTCGGCCAAGATCCGACACTTGGAGATAGCGGAGCAAGGTCGCTCGGCGGAAGAAGAGAAGCTTGCTTCTGAGCTGGAGAAGGCGTCGTCCGAGCGCAAGAAGTTGTTGGCCGATGTCGACAAGCTTAGGAGGATCACGATAGATAGGGGGATCGAGGTCACCCACTACCGACGGCTCGCGACCGATAGCGCCAACGCCTCGGGCTCGTCAAGGCCTCCTCGTTTGAAGAAGTTGGCGAAGGACGACGCTTTGAGAGACAAAATCATTGAACTGGAGGAAGAGGTCGCATCACTCAAGCCTCTACCTGAGAGGACCAACGTCCGCAGTACATCGTGTACTCGCGAAGAGAGCGAGAGAGGGATCACCTTCTACGAACTTGCGACACGTTTGCCTGTGGCTAGGCAGAGCCCTACTGACGCTCAGAGTAGTGTAGCCGTCTCGTCTAGTGGTGCCTCGGTCGGCGCCACAGTTAGGGTCAGTGGCGAAGGGGGGTCACGCTTCGTTGGTTTGGAATCGAGCTCGGAGGTCAGGCCTCGTCGTCCTCGCATTTCCTTGAACCGAAGCGTACCCCTTCCGAAGAGGCCCTGAACATGTCGTTTTATGTTTCTTATGGCTGTTGTAAAACTCTATTGTAAGGTCGGTCTTGTAGTATGTAGAGCTACTATATCTGAATACGAATATGAGAGTTTGTTTGGAAAATTCTTCAAGTGTTGGACTTCGGCAATGTCTTGAAATTTTGTTATTCGTTTTTTCTTCTTTTCAGCCCGTGGTGGCTGCTCAAGATGCCGATTCCAACTGCTCGGACAATGATGTTCGGACCGAGGTTGGCTCGGAGGTGGCGAGGTCGCGTTCAGCGAGGTGCCGAGAGCGACTCTATGAAGTCGAGCTGGAATTACGCCGAGCAGAAAGCGAGCGGGGCCACCTTCAGCTCGTCCTCGATCAACGAGATGCCGAGATCCAGCGCTTGGAGAACAGTATCGCCGAGGCGACCCCTATAGGAGAGGACAAGGATTCGCAGACTGCTTTTAGCAATGCCCTTCGGGTTCAGTGTATTCGACACAATTTGTCGAAGATAGTTGCCGAACGGGACGATTTGCTCTCTGAGATCCGTCACTTGCAGCCCCTGGAGGTGAAGCTTCGGAAGGAGGCAGATGAACTAGCGGCCGAAGCGGCCAGACTGGAGACCAAGCGGGACGGTGATGATTTTTTCGTTTAAAAACCAAGTGTAGTGGGTCGGCACTGTACTTTTTGTTTTCTAATGCCTTGTAACCGGGAAAGGATTGCTTTGTATTATGTCCCAACCATTAATAAAATTTCTTTCATGAACTAGCATGTCTTTTGTTGCTCTGGGTAATTGTCTCGTTTATGATTGTGTTCGTCGTGCCAAGGTCTCCGAGCTGAACCCTCTTTTGTTCGTGGTTCGGCGCCTTGGCGCGTTCTGAGGCGTAGGTATTAGGCACGGATCTCGAGGTGGACCAGCCCCCCACGACAACGCTATCTTGTCGTTTAGCGACGCTGACAAGATCTGGGCCGTTGGATTCTGGTACGAATCTCGAGGCGGCTCAGTTCCCAAGAAAACGCTATCTTGTCGTTTAGCGTCGCAGGCAAGATCTGGGCCGTCTGATCGAGATCCTACACGAAAGTTGAGGAGAAAGTAAGTTTTCTCCGTTTGCGAGCTCGGTTTGGCACTTGCTCGGTTAGCCGACCGGAGGCAGCATGATCTGACCCCTCTTCTTGTTCGCTTTCATCTCGGTGACAAGAGTGCCCGGCCGGTGATGCCGAACAGTGCCTCGGTCTCTCTCTTCATGCGAAGTCGAGGGGTGAGTCGAGCCCTTCCCCATGGTGGGGTTCGCTGATCATAGCGAGTGTTCGACGGTTGTGGGAGCAATTCCGAATGGTGATCCACTCCTAGCTCGCCGCGAAGCAAGCTTTGGGAGTGGAAATGAACCAAGTGTTGGACTCCGAAACCATCGTGTAGTTCAACGGTTGTGGGAGCAGTTCCGAACGGCGATCTACCTCTGGCTCGTCCGGGGGCGAGCAGAGGAGGTAAAGTCGAGTCGAGTGTTGGACTCCGAACCATCAATGTAGTTCAACGGTTGTGGGAGCAGTTCTGAACGGCGATCTACCTCTGGCTCGTCCGGGGGCGAGCCGAGGAGGTAAAGTCGAGCCGAGTGTTAGACTCCGAACCATCGGTGTAGTTCAACGGTTGTGGGAGCAGTTCCGAACGGCGATCTACCTCTGGCTCGTCCGGGGGCGAGCCGAGAAGGTAAAGTCGAGCCGGACATTGGACTCCGAACCATTGGTTGAAATCAAATTAAAAAAACAAAAGATAAAGGCGGAGAGACACAAGCAAATTTATAAGTATGAAAGAGCATTCTTCATTGATAATCGACGGCGAACCGTTTTTACATATTACAACTTATGGAATAGATTACAAGTTAAAGGAGATGAATGGTTCGACAGCTCGTGATACTCAGAGAGGCGCCGGGGAGCCTTCTTGGTATTTTAGGAGGTGGTCGGCATTCCAGGTCCTCGGAATCTCTCTGCCCTGTAGATCTTCCAGACAGTAAGCTCCGGGCCGAACAATCTTTGTGATCTTGTAGGGTCCTTCCCAGTTCGGGGCCAGTTTGCTTCTCTGATTGGGAAAGGATATGGCCAGTTTTCTCAGGACCAAGTCCCCTTGCTTGAGATTGGTGGGTCGGACTTTCTTGTTATATGCCAATTCCACTCTCCTTTGGTAGTTCTCTTGCCGAATTGATGCTCTCTCCCTCAGTTCGTCCACCAGATCTAAGTTTGCCCTGAGGTCTCTGGCGTTCTGTTCCTCATTGTAGGCTGCGAGGCGAGGGGAAGGTATTCCGACCTCGAGGGGTATCACCGCCTCGGACCCATAGGTGAGGTTGAAAGGGGACTCTCCTGTGGGGGTCCGCTTGTTCGTGCGGTAGTTCCATAGTACGTTGGGGAGTTGGTCGACCCATAAGCCTTTGGAACATTTGTCCAGCCTCTTCTTGATACCTGTGAGGATCTGCCGATTGGCGTTTTTCTGCTTGGCCATTCGACTGCGGGTGGGAGACGGAAGAGAAGCGCTATTGGATGGCAAGATCCTCGCACAGAGCTCGGAATGCAGCCCCGGTAAACTGAGTTCCGTTATCGGTTACGATTACACGGGGGACGCCGAACCGACAGATGACGTTCTTCCAGAAGAATTGAAGCACCTTGTTCTCGGTGATAGTGGCGAGGGGCTCGGCCTCAATCCACTTCGAGAAGTAGTCGATGGCTACAACCAAGAACTTGAACTGGCCGGGAGCCGGAGGGAACGGCCCTAGTAAATCCATTCCCCACATTGCAAAGGGGATAGGACTTGATAGGGAGGCAAGGTTGGCTTGAGGGAGGCGACGAACATTGGAATGTCTCTGACAGGAGCCACATTGCCGAACATGTCGCTCGGCATCTTGGAGGAGAGTCGGCCAGAAGTATCCATAATTCAAAGCTTTCCGGGCCAAGGACCTAGATCCTGAATGTGCTCCACCGATGCCATCGTGGAGCTCTTGTAAAGCGTAGTCGGCCTGTTCTGGGGAGAGGCACCTTAGGTGCGGTCGGCCATCAACCTGCGAGAAGGAGCGCTTGTATAAGATTCCCTCGATCAAGACATACCGCTCGGCCCTGGTTCTGACTCGGCATGCTTCCTTGGGGTCCTCAGGAAGGAGTCCGTCCCTTAAAAGTTCCACCAAGGGTTTCATCCAATTATCTTGCAGCAGGACCGGTAATGACTCCACTGAGCCGGGGGTCTCGTCTTCTATGCTCCGCCTTGAAAGGACCTCGATCAAAACGGTCTGCTCGGGACCCTGGAGGGAGGATGAGGCCAACTTGGAGAGGGCGTCGGCCTGTGAATTCTCCTCTCGAGGGACTCGTTGGATGAGAGCCTCTTCAAACCGGCTCATGAGGGCTCAGACCTTGGCGAGGTACTTCGCCATTCGTTCGTCCCGTGCCTCGTACTCGCCCAAGACTTGGTTCACAACCAGCTGAGAGTCACTATGGACTCGGAGGCGCTGCGCCCTGGCACTTCGGGCAAGTTCGAGGCCCGCGATTAGTGCCTCATACTCCGCCTCGTTGTTTGAGGCCTTGAAGTTCATGCAGAGGGCATACTGGAGGACGAAGTCATCAGGGCCGTTCAGGATGATACCGGCACCGCTACCTTCGTTGCAGGAGGATCCGTCCATGAAGACCGTCCAAATGGGGGGACCGTTCGGGACGTGGCTGACCTCGGGAATAGTGGACTCGACGATGAAGTCGGCGAGGGCCTGAGCCTTGATAGCAGTCCGAGGCTGGTAGGAGATGTCGTGTTGGCTTAGCTCTATGGACCACTTCATAAGCTGGCCCAAGGTTTCAGGCTTGTGGAGGATCTGTTTCAACGGTTGGTCGGTGAGGACCACAACCAAGTGGGACTGAAAGTACGGACGGAGCTTCCTCGCCGCCAGGATCAGGGCGTAGGCCATCTTTTCTATCTTTGGATAACGGAGCTCGGCGTCCCGAAGCACCTTGCTCACGTAGTAGATGGGCCTCTGGGCCCGGTCTTCCTCTCTCACCAAAACAGCACTTAGCGTCTGCTCGGAGGTGGCTAAGTAGATGAAGAGGGGTTCCCCCGGAACGGGCTTGCTGAGCATGGGAGGATTGACCAAGTATTCTTTCAGCTGTTCAAAGGACTTCTGTTGCAGTTCGCCCCACTGGAAACCCTTGGCTCCCCTGAGAGCCTTGAAGAAGGGGAGGCACTTTTCCCCAGACTTCGAAAGGAACCGCCCAATTGCGGCGAGCCGACCCATGAGCTTCTGCACTTCTTTAACGTTCCGGGGCGGGGCCATGTCCAGTATGGCCTTGATCTTCTCGGGATTTGCTTCGATCCCTCGCTGGCTCACCATGAAGCCGAGGAACTTTCCCGATGAGACCCCGAACGCACACTTGTTCAGGTTAAGCCGCATCTTGTGCCTCCTCAATACGCCGAATGCCTCCTGGAGGTCAGTACCTCGGATGCTCTTGACGAGCATGTCGTCGACGTACACTTTCATGTTGCGGCCTATCTGGCTTTGGAAGACCCTATTGACGAGGCGCTGGTAGGTGGCTCCAGCGTTCTTCAACCCGAACGGCATGACTCTATAGCAGTAGAGGCCCAGGTCGGTAATGAAGGAGGTCTTCGGAATGTCCGGGGGGAACATTCGGATCTGATTATAGCCGGAGAAGGCGTCCATGAAGCTGAGGAGCTCATGGCCCGAGGTGGCATCAATGAGAGTGTCGATATTTGGGAGAGGGAATGGATCCTTCGGACACGCCTTATTCAGGTCGGTGAAGTCGATGCATATCCTCCAAGAGCCATTGGACTTCTTAACCATGACCACATTGGAGAGCCACTCGGGATAGTTCACCTCCTGTATGAACCGAGCCTTTAAGAGTTTTTCCACCTCCTCCTTGATGGCCTGTTGTCGCTCGGGAGCGAATTTTCGCCTCTTCTGCTGAACCGGTTTGCACCCCGGTTCGACACTTAGGCGGTGGACTAGCAGCTCCTCGGAAATCCCGGGCATATCCACGGCTGACCAAGCAAACAGGTCGCGGTTATCCCGGATGCATTGCACCAAGTCGGAACACAGTGCAGTCGGCAAGGACTTGCTGATGAGGAACTTTCGACTTGGTTCCTCGTTCGAAAAGAGTACTTCTTCCAATTCGTGCGCCGGCTCGGACGTGGGTCGGAAATTCGGCTCGGGAATCTCTAGGGTCTCGAGGGAGAGCACCGGACCCCCGGTGGAAGTCATGTAGCACTTCCGAGCCGTCTCTTGGCTGCCCCTGACTTCTCCCACTCCCGACCGAGTGGGGAACTTCATTTTAAGGTGATACGCTGAAGGGACAGCTTCCAGGGCAGCTAGGCCGGGTCGGCCCAGGATGACATTATATGCGGCCGGGACGTCGACGACCATAAAGTCCATCGGCTCGGTCCGGATAGTAGGGATCTTCCCAGCAGTTACGTCTAGGGTTATAACCCCCTCGACAGTTACTGGTACCCCCGTGAACCCGTGGAGCGTATAACCGGCCGGCTTAAGACGGTCCCGGGACAGCTGCAGCCCTCGGAAGGCCGAGAGGAAGAGGATGTTCACCGAGCTCCCATTGTCTACCAGGACCCTCTGCACCTTGAAGTTTGCCATGCGAAGGTTGATGACGAGGGAGTCGCAGTGGGGAGTTCGGACCCCCTCGAGGTCTTCATCGGAGAAAGTCACTGGGATGCCGAGGCCTTTGGGAGGAGGGGCGCTGTGAACCGAGTTGACCTCTCGGACGAAGGCCTTCCGAGAGGAGTTGGAGGAGCCCCCCATGGGGCCTCCGTGGATGAGATGGAGAACTCATTCTTCCTCAAACTCGGGGGTCTCGTCGCGCCTCTCGGAGCGTTTGTTAGCCCCCCGAGGCGGAGGCGTGTTGCGATCCGCCCGATCGTTTGCCTTTACAAATTTGGCCAGCTGCCCCCTCTGGATGAGGGCCTCTATCTCATTTTTCAACGCCCGGCAGTCGTTGGTGTCATGGCCGTGGTCCCGGTGGTAACGGCACCATTTCTCTTTGTTCCTCCTCTTGGCCGGGGTGTTCATTCTCGGAGCCGGAGGTATGACTCCTTCTTTTTCCACTTCCATCAGGATGGTGGAGACATTGGTGGTGAAGGGAGTGAACTTCTCGAACGTGGGGGGAGGACGACGCTGGCCGCTATTGTCCTTCTGCAACTTTTTGGACCCCTCCTCCTTCGTCGTCTTCCTCTTTGATCCGGAGGCGGATCCCCCGAAATTCGAGAGGCACTCGGCCTCTTCCGCCCGTATGTACTTCTCGCACCTTAGGAGAAGATCGGCGAAGTTGTGCGGGGGTTTCTTGGCGAGGGACGACCGGAGGTTGGAGTTGAGGACGTTCGACTGGAACGCAACGGTTGCCACCGACTGGTCGAGGGAGGCGATCGACCTGACCTCCGCGGTAAATCTCCTCACATAATCCCTCAGCTTTTCTCCCCTCTCCTGTCGGAGGTGGAGTAGGGAGAGGCTCGTCTTCTCAGTTCACCTGCTACTCACAAATTGAGTTATGAAGAGCGTTTCGAACTGCTCGAACGAGAAGATGGAAGAGGGAGCGAGCCTGGAGTACCATTCCCGAGCCGACCCCTTGAGGGTGGCAGGGAAGGTCTTGCAAAGCATGGCATCGGAAGCTTGATGGATCAGCATTAAGGTCTTGAAGCTTTCGACGTGATCAACTGGGTCGGACTCCCCTGAGTACGTTTCAAACTGCGGAGGTTTGAAACCTCTCGGTATGGAGGCCTCCATGATTGTCCGAGAGAAGGGGGGTCTGCTGGGACGAACGGTCCCTGCTCTCGACTCCTCCTCTTTGTCCATGCGACCGATGCGCCTCTCCACCTCTTGGAGATGACGGTAGAGGGCATCGTCCATCCGCTGGTAATCAAACAATCCCATGAACTCTTCTTCATAGGAAGGGGAGCGGGGACTGCGGCGTCGATAGTCCTGGGATCGGCGAGGACTATAGGGTGCTGCTGGCGACTGGGAGCCGGGAGAGGACTTCTGGATCGGTGGCGAGGACTTGGAACCCGTGGGGGTGTCGGAACCCTCTGGGCATTATGGTTGTTGGGGCGAAGGTTGAAGGCCTGCAACACAGTCTCCTGGAATTGTAGGAACTCGGCACGAGTGATAGGTGCCTCATTGTTCCTCGGATGATGCCAATCCGCGGGGGAATGTGGCCTCCTCCTACGGCGGTCGGGGGACTCCGCCCGGCCCCTTAGGTCCGGAGACCTCCTACCGTCTCGGCGATGAGGAGATCGCTCACCATGATGCTGGCAGGAGGCTCCCTCTCGAGCCCGCCTCTCATCTAGGTGGTTGCGAAGGTCCTCTTCCTTTTGGCGATTCAGGACGGTGTTGCGGAGGTCGGAGGCTCGGGGGTGATGGGAAGCCATAGAGTTCGAAGAGGCATTGTGAATTGAGACATGGTCTGGATGGAGTGGTTGCTTCTGCCTCCGCTAGTTCTGACCAGCAGGACCATTTGGAGGTTGTTGGTTCGGAAGAGGAGGCTGGCCCTGTTGGGCCGGGGGGGGAAGATGTTCGGGTTGCGGAGCAGGATGGACAGGGACCTCCACTGGCTGATCGGCGGGGTTGGGTCCGCGGTTGGACCCCCTAGACCTGACCTTCTTGGGAGGCATGGTTGGAGAAGGGCTAGACGACAAGGAAGAGGCGGAGGCTGTTCGTGTGGTGCTTCCCACAGATGGCGCCAATCTGTTACCGCTGATTCTGGTGTGGGGGTAAACAGATGAGATTTGTGAGTTCGAGAAAAACCTGAACAATGGATCCAAGCCTTCTGATTCCCGCCGCAACCTGCAAGGAAGTGCGATACACCGGGGTTGATTCCGGCAACGCACCCTCCGACGCTCTTGTCAGTAACCAGTGGTGATTAAGAAAGAGCTTAAGGTGGAAAAAGAGTGATTACCTGGTCACAGTGGTAGGGGGAGGTATTTATAGTCGCCATGGGAGTGATTAAGGGCTTGATTTCCTATGTAACTGTCAGGAGAAAAATCCTCCCAATCTGTTTAGGAAACTGACCCTTGATTCTCGGTGAGAGCAAATCAGGCCCGTTGACTTGGTCAAATCAGTGACCCTGATTTGCCTCTTGTTGGTCTGGGTTCGCCTCGGGTCCAGACCCATACCCAATTGGAGTGGATCCGTTTGTGGGTTATTGGATCTGTGAGAAGGAAATCCAGTACCCCTTTCGGACCCGTTTGTATGTGAAATTACCGTTTTACCCCCGAGCTTCAAGATTCGCGCCCAATCTAGACGGTTCCGATTTAACCCCATTTTTAGCCATATCACTACTTTTCCAGATTCCGTATGGAATTTCAAATTCCTGCCCTCGAACATAGTCAACCAAACTATAGAATTTCAACAAAAAGCTGAAACTTCTAAGACTTGTAACTTTTGCTCTACTTGTCGGAATCTAACGAAACTGGACAATTTGGAAATGTGGGAAAATCTAGTAAAATTCTCTAGTTGACCACTTTTTCAGATTCCTTATGGAATTTCAAATTTCTGCCATCGAACATACGAAAACAGTCGACCAAACTATAGAATTTCAACAAAAAGCTGAAACTTCTATAGCTTGTAACTTTTGCTCTATTTGTCGAAATCTAAAGAAACTGGACAATTTGAAAAGGTGGGAATATCTACTACAACTTTCTATTTGACCACTTTCTCAGATTCCGTAAGAAATTTCAAATTCCTGCCCTCGAACATGCGCAAACAGTCAACCAAACTACAGAATTTTAACAAAAAACTGAAACTTCTATAGGTTGTAACTTTTGCTCTACTTATCGAAATTTAACCAAATCATACAATTTAGAAAGATGGAAACATACACTACAACTCTTTAGTTGATGACTTTTTCAGATTCATTATGGAACTCAATCTATCGTCCCTTCAACACACGCAAAAACTAACAAAAGGCAGCCAAAACTACAACAAAACTGAAACTTTGAGAGCTTGTAACTTTTGCTCTACTTGTCGAAATCTAACCAAATCATACAATTTAGGAAGGTGGGAACATATACTAAAACTCTTTAGTTGATGACTTTTTCAGATTCCTTATGGAACTCAATCTACCGTACCTTGAACACATACAAACGTTAACGAAAACAGCAGGTTTCCTTAACCAAAGCTGAAACTTTCAAAGCACATAACTTCTACTTCGCTTATCGCAATCTAACCAAATAGGGCAATTTGAAAAGGTGAGAGACTCTACTACAACTCTTTAGTTGAACACTTTTCCAAATTCATTAAGTAAAAGACTCAAAAACAACAAACAATTAAAACAACGAGCACTTCAGCCCAAGCTGGCTACTGTGTTTTGCAAAGGCCATAACTCGTACTCTGCTTATTGGAATCTAACCAAATAGGGCAATTTAGAAAGGTGAGAATGTCTACCACAACTTCCTAGTTGGTCACTTTCTCTGATTCCTTAGGTAAGAGGCTCGAAAACGACAACCAAGCAAAACAGCGAGAACTCTCAGCCAAGTTGGCTGCTCTATTTTGTAACGAGCATAACTTTTGCACCACTTATCGGAATTTAACCAAATAGGGTATTTTGGAAAGGTGAGAATCTCTACTACAACTTCCTAGTTGATCACTTTTCCAAATTCCACAAGGAAAACCAAGATATGGCCCCTTGAACACATGTCGACGTTACCCCAAAACAGAGGTTTGCTGTTATTTGCGAAACTCTCATTGTTTTGGGGAAACGGTTCATTTCACCGATCCAAATAACTCAAAAAATCTATAAAAAATAAGGCATTCTAATAACACATATAAAAACCACTAAAATTAAGTTGGGGTCAAAATTTCACCTTTTGCATAGGTAATTAATTCTAACTATATACTACTTAAAATTGATTCTTTAGTGCTCTATTCGAGTTCTACTTCTTCAATCTTGCATGTTTTTTTATTCTAGTCCAATTTTCTAACAATATACAACAATAAAACAAATAAAACAAAGCATAGAAGTTGAGAGCCCCCACCCAAACTTTGTAGGAATGACTAGCTTGCTCTCTTCTCATCCTTCACTACAACACAGAAGCTATTCACCGGCGTTTTTTTAGACCTTCACCGGCAGTTTTTTACACCGGTGAAACATTCACCGGCGTTTATAAAAATGCCGGTACAAATGCCGCCGAATCGAGCGTTGCGAAAAGATAGGTGTATTCACCGGCGTTTCTACTAGACGCCGGTATATCTTGAAAATATACCGGCGGCCAAACAACGCCGGTATATGGGAATTTCTGGGTGTCGTTCTTCCCCCCCCCCCCCCCCCCCCCCCCCCAATATACATACACCGACGTTTGTAGAAATGCCGATGTATGTGTAATATTTACCGGCGGTCATAGAACGCCGGTGTATACTTGTTTCTGAGCGCCCTTCTTTCCCTACTTACAAGCACCGGCGTGCCATAAACACGCCGCTATAGAGATATTCACCGGCATTTTATAACACGCCGGTGTATCTTAGTACTGTTGCAACTTATGGGTACACCGGCGTGTGTGGAAACGCCTCTCTAACGAAATTTTCAACTAAACAATTAGATACACCGGCATTTTATGAAACGCCGGTGTATGCCCGTTTGTTTTTCCTAGTCCAGTTTTCCATTCGATTTCAATTCACAATTTCATTTAAAAATCCTGTAAACTAATTCACAACTGATTCAACCAATTTCAGGCATATTAATGCACAAATCACAACCAAACACAAAAATTAAAGATAATAAAGTTTCACATGTGTTATATCATCGTCCAAATTCACCGCAAAATTAACACAGTGTCATAATTAACAAATACAGTAACGAACATCCCAAATATCCCAACAATTACTTAAAACAACAATACAAGACATAACAATAGCAAGGAGGACATAACAACAACTAGACTAGGCCGACCACAGATTCATACCCCTCCAGTAGCTTCAGTTCTGATCATCAGAATTTCCTTCATCTGGGAAACCGCTCTATGAAAAAAAAAACAATAATTTAGTTCAACAATAGACCACAATACAGAATATACATATTTTTTGAACTTGCAAGAAGATCTACCCAATTCATAAATTCTAAGATCAAAGTGCCAATTGCAAATGGAATTGTTAATGATATATAAAGAGGTAAAATAATTATATTGCAGTGCTAAAAAGCTATTACTTAATTTTGTTTTTGAATATATCTAAAACAGTAAAACAAATGAAAATCAAGTATCTAACTTGAAACCTTTATATTCTCCTCTGATTGGGAATATCCAGAATCTAAAACAGTAAAACAAATGAAAATCCAGTATCTAAGCATGTCTTTCATGGATTGTTCAGACAATCCATGAAACCGTCATCGTGGAAGGAAATCAAATATAAGAAAAATAAGAAAAATAAGAAGGGGCTCATATCAAGTGTAGTTTTAAGGAACTGTCATCGTGGAAGGAAACAAAATATAGATACCAGAAATGGAAACAGAAAATGGTAGAGAATGAGGATACACCAGGCTAACATAGCGGCATTTTCTTCATCTCTCTCTCATCCCTTCTTTTCCTTCAGCACACGCACACAAAGAGACATCAGCAACAACAGCAAGAGCGACAAGAACAACAATAATAATAAATTATTATAAACGAGATGTCTCTATATGGATTTCTAGATCTCCGCTCGAGCCCTCTCTTTCTAATCACAGCCCAATTAAGAACATAGATGACAACCACTAAATAATCCAATCACAGCCCAATCAAAAGTTGCCATCCTGGATCTTAAATCTTCAGATGCATGAATTCAGCTTCTTTAACAGTAAAAGAAAATAAAAATTTCCAGTATCTAAGCATATTGTTTGTCTATTAATTCTTCATCCCAACTAAATCATTGATGTTTGTGGCTCCAAAAGAAACCTGCACAAGGTTTGTTCAGCCCAATTCTTGTACAGATTTGGAGGATTTTGGTATACATACAGCATCCTTAGTTGACAGTGAACCCATTTTGGTAAAAAAATCATGCTAAGATGACAATCAGATGCATGAATTCAGCTTCTTTGACAGTAAAAGAAAATGAAAATTTCCAGTATCTAAGCATATATGTTTGTCTATTAATTCTTCATCCCAACTAAACCATTGATGTTTGTGGCTCCAAAAGAAACCTGCACAAGGTTTGTTCAGCCCAATTCTTGTACAGATTTGGAGGATTTTGGTATACAGCTAGCATCCTTAGATGACAGTCAATCCATTTTGGTAAAAAAATCATGCTAAGATGACAATCAGATCCATGAATTCAGCTTCTTTAACAGTAAAAGAAAATGAAAATTTCCAGTATCTAAGCATATATGTTTCTCTATTTGAAACACCCCGAATTTCAAATAAGGATAAATTCGAGATTTCACAGGATCTTTACTTCACTTCGTACAATTTTACAAGGAATTTAAAACTTTTTATTCACAATACATCAGAGTTCCTTTACACTTGGTTTTTACACAGCGGAAGACTAAAAGATTACAACAATGAAATACAACTTGTATAACTTTAACATCATTTGCAACATCTTTAACTTCTAAACAGCAACAGCATATCCACTTTATAACTCCATGAATAGTCCATTACCTGCATGTCAATCTGTAGGCACGTCAGTTACTTACAACTGACGAAATGTTATACACGGCTATCCTCTCTATGCCGGGAATAGTATAACGATCTCATACTTTAACAAATCACAAAAAGATTGAATGAACAATTAAAGTGTCAAAGGTGATTATTCTAAACATAAGTGTCTGTCATGCCTTAATGCCTAATGCACACAATTCTACACTAGGATGACACTAATGCACACTTGTTCGGATTCTATGCATCCCATACTACATAGGTCCGAGGGCAAGTGTCTATGTTCTTCACAATACAGGGCTCGATCCCTCGCCATGAAAACTACCCGGTAGCAAAACAAAGTTCAGACTATTCCACGAATGTGAATCCCAGCCTTGGAGTCCACCGCCGGCTGTTATAACAGATTCCACATCGTGCGAACCGTCCCGTATGTGACCCTCTAGCTCAGTATATATATATACATTGGAGACGGTAAACACAAAAATCCATCCGTCCGACTGCTCAAGATCTTGGAGTCCACCGCCGACCCGTCCTCATAGTCCCGGATTAAAATATAATAATCCGTCTCCCCAGGGCAACCTCAGTCCACCAACTGGGTCTATAGTCTTGGAGTCCACCGCCGACTATATAGAGCACCCCACTTACGTTTCCCTAAGTTTACTACATCTTCACTTATGTGCCTAAATTTTTCTTAAGTTCAAGACATGAATAATTTCCATTCAAGAATTAGTTTTTCCTCCTACCGGACTTAATCAACAAATACGAGATAGCTCCTTATTCATATCTCCAAATCATTTCTCAAATCATTTCTTTCAATAATGCCGGTACCGAGGTCTTACTAACTCTAAATCATAAACCTTCATGTACAAGAAAACATGGGTACACATACCCTTTAGTAATCATGTCTTAAACATAGATATTTTCGTCTTTCAAATTATTCACAAATGTGATTCAATGTCTCATCTTAATTTGTATTCATGAAGTCTCAATTTAATACTACTCATGAGTCTTTTATTCACAATCTTTCAAAAGCCATATTCTTCTTCATGAACAATATTTTCATCCATTATCAATCTTTTTAACAACTTAAGCACATATTCATAATCAACTCAAACCAAGTATGACTTAAATCAATTGAGTGTATAATCACCTCAAAATCACATGAATGAATTAGTATTCAAAAAAATATAAAGCTCGCATCCTCAAATAATTTATTTGTGTCAAAAACTCATTAACAATTTGAACTCATATGATATGTCTCAACCATCGCAAAATATTTCTTAAATCAAGTAAAAGTAAAAATATCTTTCTAAGAGAATTAATTCTCTTATCAACACTTTATTTTTCTTCTAATGATGCAAATCATGTTCTTCGACAATTTAGTTTTTGAAGACAATTCTCATTCAATCTCAAAGTTACTTTTATTATCTCCAATATACATGAAAAATTCTAAAACTATTTTGAAATAATTCCATTTTATTTTATATGAATACTAGAATTTATTCTCAAATCTTTACTCCAAAATTTTCCTTTCTAGTTCTAAAAATCTCAAAACTATCTTGATTATACCATGTAAACACTAGGTCTTTTTCACAGATTTTTAATTAGCAATAGAAATCCTTACTTTAAACTTAATCCCATTTAATCCTAAACAAAAAAATATATATGCCAACAATGGGTTTCGAACCCTTGTAAGCCCAAGCAGCAACCAAAAAAGCACACAACAACCACTAAGTCCATGTGGACTTGTTGTCTCAACTACCACCCAAAAGCCTTTTCACATCATTCTCACTCTAGTGTTCATTTAAAAAAAAAAATCAAACAAAAGAAAAAGTTTCGCCTACAGTGAGTATCGAACCCAAGCCCAACAGGGAAGCAGCGTACGGCCAAGCCAACGGGCCGATTGCGCCCAACGACATACAAGCATCACGGTGGCTTTTATTCCGACTTTGTGTTCTTTTATTGTTTTTCATAAAACTAGATTTTCATTTGATCAATCTTCTCCACTAGTCTCCAAATAGTTTATTTGGACTGAAATTTATTTATTACAGAAATTCATGTGTTTAAAAACTTATATTTAATAATATCTAAATTTCAAATCTTTCCTTCTTCTCTTTTATTACAAGAATGTAGTTCATCATTTTAATCAACTAGAAAATTTGTATTACTTTACAACAAGTAACAATAAGATATGTATACTCTTTTTCTATACAAAATTTCTTCTTTAAACATAAGGGAAATCTTTTCAATTATTTCAACAATTACTAATTAACATACAAATGACAATTTCTTTTTATTTAAATTTCCAAACTACATGACACTACCTTGTTTCTTAATTAATAACAGCATTTCTACAAGTTGACATAAAAAAAAAAGAACATAAATTTTGTCTTCTAATTATCACATCAAATTTATACTACTCATTAACCATGATAGCATGCTAATGTATGACAATTACTCAATCAATTCTTTTTCTCATTAACCACTAACATGACTTGTTTTAGTAATCATACACGAACTACTTATCATTCTCATCTCATACCATAGCATAGATCATATAAGAAATTTCATACTACTCATTATTTATTACTTAGCATACATTATTCTAAATTAGAAAGTATAGGATTACCCACCTCAATTGAAACTTGACTAATGAAGGGAAGAGCACCACTTCTAGATCCAATGTCCTCCTAGATCTTTTCCTCCTAGCAATGGCCACCAAGTATAAACTCTTTTCTCTCTTTCTTTTATTCTTCTCCTTCTCTTATTTATTTTATTTTTGGTGTGAAAAAGAATGAGAAATGAGTTGCTATTTATAGGACAATGCTAGGGACTATATTGCAAAATCTCCCACCTAATAACTTCTCATTTTAATTCTCTTTTTAATTATCCATCTCTTCATTTCTCAACTCCTAAAACTCCCATCTCTTCACCTCCCCACTTCTCTCACACTAACTCTCATTCACTCTCACATTCAATTCAAAACCTCCCACTAATTCTCTCTTTTCTCCCATGCCCCAACCGGCACTACACAGCACACTTGTGTGCTTGTGCTTATTCAAGTGGGCCTCCATTCCTAATTCATTTCACCTATCATACATATATTAGCACATACCCATGGGCCCATTTATTTCAACCCATCTATCCAACCCATTTCCATTCCACCTATTACAAATTCAAACAGCCCATAAGTGTGCTTTTCTTATGGTCGTGGGCCCCCATCCAAAATTCTCATTTCATAACATATTAACATACAAAATATACATATCAACCCACATATATATATAACATTTATATACCATATATTTATGCTATTAAGAAAATTTGTTTAATTAAAATTTATAATGCAAAAATAAATGTGCATACATTTCATAAAATTCATTTCGAGAAAGGATACGCTCAAACGCGTTCGCCGCGAACAAACACGTGCGTCGCACGTAAAATACCGAAATACAAAAATTGACTTTATCAACGGAAAAGTGTTCAATACAATATAAGAAAAATTTATTTATTAATTTATCCATTCTACGATGTAATTTCTACGTGCGTAGGAAACACGTGCATCGCACGTAAAATATCAAAATGCGAAAAAATTAATTTTATTGATGAAAAATTATTAAATATAATCGAAAATAATATAAGAAAAATATATTTACTAATTTTATGTGTTTCATGATGAAATCGCAACACGTAGAAAGCACGTGCATTATACGTGCGAAAAATCGAAAATGCATTTTAATCAAAATAGGGGGAAAATAAATTTTCGTTTTTATAAAATAGATTTAAATACATAAAAATAAATAATTTAAACTTATAGAAAACATTGTACGTAGTGGTGGAAACACGTGCATCAAAACACGTAAAAAGCACATAAATTCCAGGGATTGAAATATTATATTTTAGTTGACTAAAATCAATACGAAAAATGTATAAATTGTACGAATCCAAAATATGTAGTGAAACACATTACAAAATGTACGTGCGTAACACCCAGGGGAAAATTGTAATTTCCAATTTTGTGGGGTGTTACACTCTTCCCCCCTTAGAGTAGTTCCGTCCCCGAAACTCGCTAGGGTAAAGATTGTATTTTGTACACGTCAAAGAAAATATTTGTATTTAGAAAACTGCAACTTTAAGAAAAATAAATGTAGTATGCGCAACAAGGTAAAACAAGACAAACTCTTTATAAGAAAACTATGAATATTAAGACGTTACTAGACGGAACAAGAAAATTAGGAAAATGGCATAAGAACTGAAATGCGACAAGAGATAGAATAGTTTGAGAGAAAATTTCGTACAAAATAATATTAGGTAAAAGCTATTAGATAAAAGGGAAAAGTCAATTATGTCGTTAATTTCGAAATAGTTCGGAAAAACAATGTGGTGAAGAAAACATAGTCAATAGATAATTTAGAAAAATTTATCAATGTAATAAACGGTAGGAAATTCGCAAACTTTAAAACGAAATCGAATTAGCAATTTAAAACATGACCATTGAATAAGATTTTGGAAAAATAAATGGGAATAGGACTTTGCTGAAAACATAAAATGACTTTGTATATCAATTAATAAAATTGTTTGTAAGGGAACTATAATAATTATACACACAATTTGAAAAAAATAGAAAGCATACGTTGAAATACTTTGTGAATATACAAAATTTTGTAGTGATGAAAATATTTTATAACATTAAGACAAAATAGTGTAAAGCACATACACGAGATGGAAACACAATTGAAAACAATAATTATATAGTGTAGCAAATTAGGACAATAGACATAAACAAGTATATGCAAAAATATTAATGTAGTAATTAGATGAGGGTAAAATGATATGTATAATAAGAATATTGAAATATATGATATATATATAGAGATCATTGGAAGAATATAAGTAATAACTAAGAGTTTAAAGACAGTTAAAATTTGAGAAAAGATAATGTATAAATAGTGAGTATATACAGTGCAAAACTATAAAAGTAATGAGTAGCGATTAATAGTAAAAATGAATATATCAAAACAAATATGCAATAATAGTACCGAATGTAAGCAAATAAAATAAATAGTAGGTCACATTTAAATAGGTAGAAAATTTCAATTTAGTTTAAAATATATAGGATCAGGTAATATTGTATCACAGAAATCAAAATCAAATAAAATGAGAGCACATAAGAAAATTTCACAAGAAAAATCCAAAATGAAGAAAATACTTGTTGAAATATTAATTTAATAAATGGCAATTTAAAACTTGACAAAGTACGTAAAGTAATAGTAGACATAGACGGGTAAACATGAAGTGACATAAATACATGAAAGATGAAATTTTAAGTTTGAAAAACAAGTTTAAAATACCAAGACTAAGGAAGATAGATAAATAATAAATATTCAAATGATTTAATAACATAAGAAAATATTTATTTAAAAAAAAATATTGAATATTGAAAAGTATTATGATAAATGGAAAGAAATAATTTGAAAGAAAAATGTATAATGTATCATGAATAAGGGGTCAACCAACCACGCTTCCACTGCGCCACTCTGATACCCAAAGGAAAATGTGCTCGCATACACTCTCATATCAATGTATACGAGAAAACATCATGAATGAAAGTCAATAACTACTGCATTCACGACCCCAGCAATCCAAAAGAAAAAGAAGACATCAGTACATAAAGCAACACAAATGTAAATCACTTACATTTAAATCTCTATAGACTGAAACTCACACTCTAGTGTCTGCAGGAATAATGTTGTAACTACTCAATAAGGTGTCACGGGTTCTAGTCTATAGTTAATGATCTTATTACTTTCCTTAAACAAATCTTTAGTCTATCAAGTTCGGATTTACTTGGGTTAGCCGTAAGAGTCGGTTCCCAGCTAGCGGTGGTCCGAAGACGCTTAAATACCGTGTCGCTTAGGGTTGTTTACACCCAGTTGACAGAAGGACTCTTTTGGTTTGTTCCTAAATTTATCGTCACTTTTTATCGTTCCTTATAAACTTGTAATACTTGTGAAGCATGCTCTGATACCATCTATAACACCCCGAATTTCAAATAAGGATAAATTCGAGATTTCACAGGATCTTTACTTCACTTCGTACAATTTTACAAGGAATTTAAAACTTTTTATTCACAATACATCAGAGTTCCTTTACACTTGGTTTTTACACAGCGAAAGACTAAAAGATTACAACAATGAAATACAACTTGTATAACTTTAACATCATTTGCAACATCTTTAACTTCTAAACAGCAACAACATATCCACTTTATAACTCCATGAATAGTCCATTACCTGCATGTCAATCTGTGGGCACGTCAGTTACTTACAACTGACGAAATGTTATACACGGCTATCCTCTCTATGCCGGGAATAGTATAACGATCTCATACTTTAACAAATCACAAAAAGATTGAATGAACAATTAAAGTGTCAAAGGTGATTATTCTAAACATAAGTGTATGTCATGCCTTAATGCCTAATGCACACAATTCTACACTAGGATGACACTAATGCACACTTGTTCGGATTCTATGCATCCCATACTACATAGGTCCGAGGGCAAGTGCCTACGTTCTTCACAATACAGGGCTCGATCCCTCGCCATGAAAACTACCCGGTAGCAAAACAAAGTTCAGACTATTCCACGAATGTGAATCCCAGCCTTGGAGTCCACCGCCGGCTGTTATAACAGATTCCACATCGTGCGAACCGTCCCGTATGTGACCCTCTAGCCCAGTATATATATATACATTGGAGACGGTAAACACAAAAATCCATCCGTCCGACTACTCAAGATCTTGGAGTCCACCGCCGACCCGTCCTCATAGTCCCGGATTAAAATATAATAATCCGTCTCCCCAGGGCAACCTCAGTGCACCAACTGGGTCTATAGTCTTGGAGTCCACCGCCGACTATATAGAGCACCCCACTTACGTTTCCCTAAGTTTACTACATCTTCACTTATGTGCCTAAATTTTTCTTAAGTTCAAGACATGAATAATTTCCATTCAAGAATTAGTTTTTCCTCCTACCGGACTTAATCAACAAATACGAGATAGCTCCTTATTCATATCTCCAAATCATTTCTCAAATCATTTCTTTCAATAATGCCGGTACCGAGGTCTTACTAACTCTAAATCATAAACCTTCATGTACAAGAAAACATGGGTACACATACCCTTTAGTAATCATGTCTTAAACATAGATATTTTCGTCTTTCAAATTATTCACAAATGTGATTCAATGTCTCATCTTAATTTGTATTCATGAAGTCTCAATTTAATACTACTCATGATTCTTTTATTCACAATCTTTCAAAAGCCATATTCTTCTTCATGAACAATATTTTCATCCATTATCAATCTTTTTAACAACTTAAGCACATATTCATAATCAACTCAAACCAAGTATGACTTAAATCAAGTGAGTGTATAATCACCTCAAAATCACATGAATGAATTAGTATTCAAAAAAATATAAAGCTCGCATCCTCAAATAATTTATTTGTGTCAAAAACTCATTAACAATTTGAACTCATATGATATGTCTCAACCATCGCAAAATATTTCTTAAATCAAGTAAAAGTAAAAATATCTTTCTAAGAGAATTAATTCTCTTATCAACACTTTATTTTTCTTCTAATGATGCAAATCATGTTCTTCGACAATTTAGTTTTTGAAGACAATTCTCATTCAATCTCAAAGTTACTTTTATTATCTCCAATATACATGAAAAATTCTAAAACTATTTTGAAATAATTCCATTTTATTTTATATGAATACTAGAATTTATTCTCAAATCTTTACTCCAAAATTTTCCTTTCTAGTTCTAAAAATCTCAAAACTATCTTGATTATACCATGTAAACACTAGGTCTTTTTCACAGATTTTTAATTAGCAATAGAAATCCTTACTTTAAACTTAATCCCATTTAATCCTAAACAAAAAAATATATATGCCAACAATGGGTTTCGAACCCTTGTAAGCCCAGGCAGCAACCAAAAAAGCACACAACAACCACTAAGTCCATGTGGACTTGTTGTCTCAACTACCACCCAAAAGCCTTTTCACATCATTCTCACTCTAGTGTTCATTTAAAAAAAAAAATCAAACAAAAGAAAAAGTTTCGCCTACAGTGAGTATCGAACCCAAGCCCAACAGGGAAGCAGCGTACGGCCGAGCCAACGGGCCGATTGCACCCAACGACATACAAGCATCACGGTGGCTTTTATTCCGACTTTGTGTTCTTTTATTGTTTTTCATAAAACTAGATTTTCATTTGATCAATCTTCTCCACTAGTCTCCAAATAGTTTATTTGGACTGAAATTTATTTATTACAGAAATTCATGTGTTTAAAAATTTATATTTAATAATATCTAAATTTCAAATCTTTCCTTCTTCTCTTTTATTACAAGAATGTAGTTCATCATTTTAATCAACTAGAAAATTTGTATTACTTTACAACAAGTAACAATAAGATATGCATACTCTTTTTCTATACAATATTTCTTCTTTAAACATAAGGGAAATCTTTTCAATTATTTCAACAATTACTAATTAACATACAAATGACAATTTCTTTTTATTTAAATTTCCAAACTACATGACACTACCTTGTTTCTTAATTAATAACAACATTTCTACAAGTTGACATAAAAAAAAAAGAACATAAATTTTGTCTTCTAATTATCACATCAAATTTATACTACTCATTAACCATGATAGCATGCTAATGTATGACAATTACTCAATCAATTCTTTTTCTCATTAACCACTAACATGACTTGTTTTAGTAATCATACACGAACTACTTATCATTCTCATCTCATACCATAGCATAGATCATATAAGAAATTCCATACTACTCATTATTTATTACTTAGCATACATTATTCTAAATTAGAAAGTATAGGATTACCCACCTCAATTGAAACTTGACTAATGAAGGGAAGAGCACCACTTCTAGATCCAATGTCCTCCTAGATCTTTTCCTCCTAGCAATGGCCACCAAGTACAAACTCTTTTCTCTCTTTCTTTTATTCTTCTCCTTCTCTTATTTATTTTATTTTTGGTGTGAAAAAGAATGAGAAATGAGTTGCTATTTATAGGACAATGCTAGGGACTATATTGCAAAATCTCCCACCTAATAACTTCTCATTTTAATTCTCTTTTTAATTATCCATCTCTTCATTTCTCAACTCCTAAAACTCCCATCTCTTCACCTCCCCACTTCTCTCACACTAACTCTCATTCACTCTCACATTCAATTCAAAACCTCCCACTAATTCTCTCTTTTCTCCCATGCCCCAACCGGCACTACACAGCACACTTGTATGCTTGTGCTTATTCAAGTGGGCCTCCATTCCTAATTCATTTCACCTATCATACATATATTAGCACATACCCATGGGCCCATTTATTTCAACCCATCTATCCAACCCATTTCCATTCCACCTATTACAAATTCAAACAGCCCATAAGTGTGCTGTTCTTATGGTCGTGGGCCCCCATCCAAAATTCTCATTTCATAACATATTAACATACAAAATATACATATCAACCCACATATATATATAACATTTATATACCATATATTTATGCTATTAAGAAAATTTGTTTAATTAAAATTTATAATGCAAAAATAAATGTGCATACATTTCATAAAATTCATTTCGAGAAAGGATACGCTCAAACGCGTTCGCCACGAACAAACACGTGCGTCGCACGTAAAATACCGAAATACAAAAATTGACTTTATCAACGGAAAAGTGTTCAATACAATATAAGAAAAATTTATTTATTAATTTATCCATTCTACGATGTAATTTCTACGTGCGTAGGAAACACGTGCATCACATGTAAAATATCAAAATGCGAAAAAATTAATTTTATTGATGAAAAATTATTAAATATAATCGAAAATAATATAAGAAAAATATATTTACTAATTTTATGTGTTTCATGATGAAATCGCAACACTTAGAAAGCACGTGCATTATACGTGCGGAAAATCGAAAAATGCATTTTAATCAAAATAGGGGAAAATAAATTTTCGTTTTTATAAAATAGATTTAAATACATAAAAATAAATAATTTAAACTTATAGAAAACATTGTACGTAGTGGTGGAAACACGTGCATCAAAACACGTAAAAAGCACGTAAATCCCAGGGATTGAAATATTATATTTTAGTTGACTAAAATCAATACGAAAAATGTATAAATAGTACGAATCCAAAATATATAGTGAAACACATTACAAAATATACGTGCGTAACACCCAGGGGCAAAATTGTAATTTCCAATTTTGCGGGGTGTTACACTATTAATTTTTCATCCCAACTAAACCATTGATGTTTGTGGCTCCAAAAGAAACCTGCACAAGGTTTGTTCAGCCCAATTCTTGTACAGATTTGGAGGATATTGGTATACAGCTAGCATCCTTAGTTGACAGTGAACCCATTTTGGTAAAAAAATCATGCTAAGATGACAATAAGATGCATGAATTCAGCTTCTCTAACAGTAAAAGAAAATGAAAATCTCCAGTATCTAAGCATATATGTTTCTATATTAATTCTTCATCTCAACTAAACCATTGATGATTGTGGCTCCAAAAGAAACCTGCACAAGGTTTGTTCAGTCCAATTCTTGTACAGATTTAGAGGATTTTGGTATATGTACATACAGCATCCTTAGTTGACAGTCAACCCATTTTGGTAAAAAAATCATGCTAAGATGGCAATCAGATGCAGGAATTCAGCTTCTTTAACAGTAAAAGAAAATGAAAATTTTCAGTATCTAAGCATATATGTTTATCTATTAATTCTTCATCCCAACTAATTCATGATGTTTGTGACTCAAAGAAGATTTTAGATCCAGGATGACAAATTTTGATTGAGCTTTGAATGGAGATTCTAGTCATAGATCGATTCTTTGGAGCCCGACTTTCTAAAGAAAATGCCATTTGGAAGTATGCGGGTACATGTTTGTTGGATAACCAAAACTCCCATTTTTATTGAAGAAAAATAAGAATAGGGCTCATATCAAGTGTAGTTTTAAGGAACTGTCATCGTGGAAGGAAACCAAATATAGAAGCCAGAAAGAGGAATGGTAGAGAATGACGATATACCAGGCTAACATAGCGGCATTTTCCTCATCTCTCTCTCTCATCCCTATTTTCTCTTCAGCAAACGCACATAAAGAGACATCAGCAACAACAGCAAGAGCGACAAGAACAACAATAATAATAAATTATTATGAACGAGATGTCTCTATATGGGTTTCCAGATCTCCACTCCAACTCGTCTCTTTCTAATCACAACCCAATTAAGAACACTTTTTGACAGTCACTAAACAATCCAATCACAGCCCAATCAAAATTTGTGATCCTTGATCTAAAAACTTCAGAATTCCCAAAATCTGTACAAGAATTGGTCAGAACAAACCTTGTGCAGGTTTCTTTTGGAGCCAGAAACATCAATAATTTAGTTGGGATGAAGAATTAATAGAGAAACATATATGCTTAGATACTGCAAATTTTCATTTTCTTTTACTGTTAAAGAAGCTGAATTCATGCATCTGATTGTCATCTTAGCATGCTTTTTTACCAAAATGGGTTAACTGTCAACTAAGGATGCTAGCTGTATACCAAAATCCTCCAAATCTGTACAAGAATTGGGCTGAACAAGCATGTGTGCAGGTCATAGAATGTCATCTAAGCATGCTATATGCCAAAGTGGGGTTGGTCATAGAATGCATGAATGACACGTATTAGTGTTTGTGAGTATGCAGTGGGGTGCAGCTATGATCACTAGTTGGATCACCAAAACTCCCAATTTTATTGAAGAACAATAAGAACAGGGCTCATATCAAGTGTAGTTTTACGGAACCGTCATCGTGAAAGGAAACCAATTTAATATAGAAGTCATAAATGGAGCCAGAAAGAGGAATGGTAGAGAATGAGGATACACCACGCTAACATAGCGGCATTTTCCTCAACTGTCTCTCATCCCTTCTTTCTCTTCAACACATGCACACAAAGAGACATCAGCAACAACAGCAAGATGGGGTTGGTCCAACAATAATAATAGATTATAATAAACGAGATGTCTCTATATGGGTTTCCAGATCTCCACTCGAGCCCTTTCTTTCTAATCACAGCCCAATTAAGAAACATAGACGACAGCCACTAAACGACAGCCACAATGCAGACTCACAAACACTAATACGTGTCTTTCATGCATTCAAAATTATAATCTCTTCAAAATTACCAATTTAAAGACTTACCGATGGTGGGACTTGAGATTGCTGCCCTATTAACTGGGCCATTTGTTCTTGGAGGAGTGCCACTTGTGCCTTTAATGAAGTCATCTCCTCATCCCGAGTCCCACTTGAAGTAGATTCACTCCGTCCAAATAACCACGAGGGGGTTGGTCCTAGCCCCATACCACGGACACGTCCATGCCTCTCCTTTCCCCTAACTGCGGTCAAGGCAAGTCGTTGGCAGGTACGGAAATCTGTGGATGCCGCCGTACGGTCAGAATCTGAAGCGGAAGAGATTTCATCAAACTTTTTCTGAGCGTTTGTATGTAAAAGGACATAACAATCAGAGTTAAAAGCAGATGAGATTTCGACAAATTATTAGCCATTTACAAAAATAAGCTATAAATCATCAAAAAGTAAAAGTAACTGAAGATATATATAAACAATAACATTGCTATAGCCTATTTATAGTAGTAAATTTCTAAAAGGTCATCACTAAAATATTATGTCATAGCCTATAGTGAATTTTGTGTTCCAACTCAATTCACTAAATATTTAATTACCCATAACTAAAATAGTTATAATGATAGTCAATTGTAGATCTGATAGATATTAGTTCACAAATTACCACAATCCGTGCTGCCTCAGGGGTCGCATACGTCCCATCCTTCGACTTGTGAGTGGCATCAAAAAAATCTATGTTGCCAAACTCCGTAGGACCCCCCAAATCTTCTTCCTATATATTAGTAAGATGAAATGCTTATAAACAAATAACTATAAGTCAAAAATGTTCAATTTGATTGCGCTTACCAATTCTTCCCGAACCAGAGAAAAGCTCTGTGTACCAACGGTGTACAACACTAGCTACTTTGACCGACTGGCAACACCCACCTCCGCCCTTTTCTGTACATGCCACAATGAAGTTAACAAAAAATTTAATTAGAGTAGCCATACAACCACAGTCATTAAATTTTGGTTAGTAATGTAAATACCTGACCGACCGCCGAACTCCAGTAGTGCACAAGGAATTGCCAATCTGAAGGCTCCACATTCGGTGGCACATCCCCTGCATTATCCGCCTCTGACTGGTCTTTGTCAAAATACCTAGCCTTCAAGTCACTCTTGTAGTCCCTCCACTTTTTGGAGAGTGACTTTTCAACCCAAGGCGTAAGGGAATTTGAGAACAAGAAGTATTGCTGCAAAATTTATGAAGTTTAACAAAGGATAACTGAATTGCATAAACTGAATACCCATTACTAAAAATACATATTTCAATAATATATTTGAGCCTACGAATTATTTATTTTAGATGGAAAATACCTTGATTGTTGTAATTGCAGTTGCCTTTGCCGTGGTTGGCACATTCGGCCAACTCTCGTAGGACAAAGGAATTATCCGTGGGTTCCTTGCTATTACCCCAATAAAGGATGAGAATTTGCTTGCATTATCACCAACAGGTTGCCTGACACTATTTTCCTCCACCACATTCCTTTCGTCATTCTTAAGTTTGTATATGCCCGTCATCTTAGTTCGCCCTCGATGTTTTTTGACAGTGGGCGGCGTGCTACCCTCCCCTTCATCTGTTTGACTGCCACTATTATGTAGTGGCTGCTCATCCCCATGGCATTCGTTGCCATCATTTATGTTTATCCTTTTTCCATGCCTCGGCATCTTGTACCTGTCAAAGATTCAATAAATTCAATAAAGGAGCAAAATTAATTAATAACATGTTTATAATAACTATCACAAAATGAGAAAATTCAATAAGATGCATGAATTCAGCTTCTATAACAGTAAAAGAAAATGAAAATTTCCAGTATCTAAGCATATATGTTTCTCTATTAATTCTTTATCCCAACTAAATCATGATGTTTGTGGCTCCAAAAGAAACCTGCACAAGGTTTGTTCAGCCCAATTCTTGTACAGATTTGGAGGATTTTGGTATACATACAGCATCCTTAGTTGACAGTCAACCCATTTTGGTAAAAAAATCATGCTAAGATGGCAATCAGATGCATGAATTCAGTTTCTTTAACAGTAAAAGAAAATGAAAATTTCCAGTATCTAAGCATATATATTTCTCTATTAATTCTTCATCCCAACTAAATCATGATGTTTGTGGCTCCAAAAGAAACATGCACAAGGTTTGTTCAGCCCAATTCTTGTACAGATTTGGAGGATTTTGGTATACATACAACATCCTTAGTTGACAGTCAACCCATTTTGGTAAAAAAATCATGCTAAGATGGCAATCAGATGCATGAATTCAGTTTCTTTAACAGTAAAAGAAAATGAAAATTTCCAGTATCTAAGCATATATGTTTCTCTATTAATTCTTCATCCCAACTAAATCATGATGTTTGTGGCTCCAAAAGAAACCTGCACAAGGTTTGTTCAGCCCAATTCTTGTACAGATTTGGAGGATTTTGGTATACATACAGCATCCTTAGTTGACAGTCAACCCATTTTGGTAAAAAAATCATGCTAAGATGGCAATCAGATGCATGGATTCAGTTTCTTTAACAGTAAAAGAAAATGAAAATTTCCAGTATCTAAGCATATATTTTTCTCTATTAATTCTTCATCCCAACTAAATCATGATGTTTGTGGCTCCAAAAGAAACCTGCACAAGGTTTGTTCAGCCCAATTCTTGTACCGATTTGGAAGATTTTGGTATACAGCTAGCATCCTTAGATGACAGTCAACCCATTTTGGTAAAAAAATCATGCTAAGATGACAATCAGATGCATGAATTCAGCTTCTTTAACAGTAAAAGAAAAAGGAAATTTCCAGTATCTAAGCATATACGTTTCTCTATTAATTCTTCATCCCAACTAAATCATGATGTTTGTGGCTCCAAAAGAAACCTGCACAAGGTTTGTTCAGCCCAATTCTTGTACAGATTTGGAGGATTTTGGTATACATACAACATCCTTAGTTGACAGTCAACCCATTTTGGTAAAAAAATCATGCTAAGATAGCAATCAGTTGCATAAATTCAGTTTCTTTAACAGTAAAAGAAAATGAAAATTTCCAGTATCTAAGCATATATGTTTCTCTATTAATTCTTCATCCCAACTAAATCATGATGTTTGTGGCTCCAAAAGAAACCTGCACAAGGTTTGTTCAGCCCAATTCTTGTACAGATTTGGAGGATTTTGGTATACATACAGCATCCTTAGTTGACAGTCAACCCATTTTGGTAAAAAAATCATGCTAAGATGGCAATCAGATGCATGAATTCAGTTTCTTTAACAGTAAAAGAATATGAAAATTTCCAGTATCTAAGCATATATGTTTCTCTATTAATTCTTCATCCTAACTAAATCATTGATGTTTGTGGCTCCAAAAGGAACCTGCACAAAGTTTGTTCAGCCCAATTCTTGTACAGATGTGGAGGGTTTTGGTATACAGCTAGCATCCTTAGATGATAGTCAACCCATTTTGGTAACAAAATCATGCTAAGATGACAATCAGATGCATGAATTCAGCTTCTTTATCAGTAAAGGAAAATGAAAATTTCCAGTAGGATTTGTACTTCAGTAGGATTGACAAACCAACATAATTACAAAAAATCAAAAAAGTGAGATTTATAACAAATTCAACTACAATGATAGTTTGATGCAAATGACACTAAGCATAGTTTAATGTAAATGACACCAAGCAGTAGAAAATAGAAAGATAATTAAACCAATTATTAAATTCACATACAACATGTTCGGAATTATAAGACATAATATTACAACAAGATTTAAGACACGAAAATTACACGACATATAATATTGAGCTATGAAAATCAATTAAACTACAATACGGCATCTTCCAATACATCGCCCTCTTCTCCATCCTTACGGAGCCAAGTCCCGCAAATTCCGCCGTCGGTTGTGTTTACATCAAACATAGAAAACTCAGAAGCAATGTAACTGTTCATGACTTCACCGTCTTCATCTTCTGAAGTATCGCCCAGTTGGAATACATCTCTTGGTTGCATAACGAGAGCCATATACGATTTTGGAAGGGTTGGATCTTCAATGTAGAACACTTGTTGCACTTGGGATGGGAACACAAATGGTTCGTGGCTAATGTGTGTACCGATGTGAATCAATTTTGAGAAGTTTACAACTGTGAAGCCTAACTTATCCTTGTTATTAGCAAAATTCCTATCAAACTCAGCACAATCTCCACGAAATAAGACAACACGAAAATGACCAAAATAATTCAACTCAATGATATCTGTGAGCACGTATTCCATAGTAGTCGAGATCTCCATCTACCGGCCTCATGTCCGACTTGGAAGCATAACTTCTAGTCTTAGAAGTCACAACCATTCCACTATTTTGAGACTTCAAATTACATTCACGATCCTTAGTACGAAATCTAAAGTCATTGAATATGTATCCTTCGTATCTTTTGACCATCTTATAGGGACCTTTGGCAAGTACTTGTATTTCAGATGACACACCTTCAGGACCCAAAGAATGTACCTATTAATTTTGCGCGCAAATCGTATCAGCACCATGGATAATGTAGATATAATGAAGATTAACTTGCATTTTCTTAATTCACCTACATGAGATTCAAACCACTTATGAAATTTTTCATTCATCAACTTGTTTTGTTCACGTGGTGGTAGTCTTCTTGGTCTAGCCCTTCGTTTGATGTCCCTGACAAATTCGCTAAAATACAAGCAATTGAAATAAGAAATAACAAAAGTAAGTTAATATCGAACTCTGCGGTTTTCACTATATTCGATTTAAATTCAAAAGCAACTTACTTTCAAAATGGTTCCACTGATGCATGGTGGTCTAACACATATCAATGTGCCTGTTCCCACGTTAAGTTATCTAGCTCAAATGCATCAACTTTACCAACAGTAGTGCCAGCGGTATCGAAAAGATATTTAGCACCATCAAGGTTGGAAATGTCTGGATTTTTCCTTGGTCTAGTCAAAGATGTCTCTACACCCTGCAGATACCTGGAACAAAGATATGAACACTCCTCTGATAGATATCCCTGAGCTATTGACCCTTCAGGATATGCTCTATTTTTAACATAATCCTTGAGCCAGTATAGGTACCTGAACATGTACAATTAATGAATTAGAGCGGAGTAGGGGATTAAAAGAAATGAGCTTTTGAAAATTCAGTTTTGTAAGATGCATGAATTCTTTTATCTCTCAATGGGGTACATCCACCGATAGTGAACAGGGCCGCCGATTCTGGCTTCACCAGCAAGGTGGATTATCAAGTGAATCATTATAGTGAAGAACGATGGAGGAAATATCATCTCCATTTTACTAAGTGTCAATGCCGCCCGCTGCTCCAATTGTTCAATATCTTCAACACGAAGCATTCTTGAGCAAATACCTTTATATATGCTACAAAGATCTTTCAGGACAGTAGTGATTTGCTCACACATTGAAGACCTTAGGGCCACAGGAAGGAGATCCTGTATTAGGATGTGGTAGTCGTGTGACTTTAGATCCTGAAGCCTCTTCTCTTTAAAGTTGACACATCTTGCTATGTTAGAAGAATAGCCATCAGGAACTTTAAGTTCCAGTAGAACTTTGCAAAACAATTCCAATTCCGATTTTGACATTGAATAGATTGCAGGAGGTAGGAGTACTTTTTCGTTCGGTAATTCCTTTGGGTACAACTCATGTCGGATGTCCATTGATTTCAAATCAAGTCGGCTCTTGAGATTGTCTTTTGTCTTCCGGTCATCTCCTATAACTGTTCCTATACAATTTTCACCAATATTTTTTCCGATATGCATCACATCTAAATTATGTCACAATAAGTTGAATTCCCAATACGGCAACTTGAAGAAAATACTCTTCTTCTTCCATGCACCTAAACTCGTCATGTTCTGATCCTCGTCTTCGCCACATAGATCGGTCTCCTCACCTTGCTCCGGCCTTGCCCTTTTTCTTGCCCTTTTTGCTGACTTGTGGTTCTTTTTCATATTTGAATTGATGACCATCTACCCGCCTCAAAATATCTGACCTAGAAGAAGCTCCAGGAGCATGTTCCCATTCGTCGGTACCATCAAATATCACTGTCTCTGCCCGAAATATATGTGTGTCAGGCAACCATCTCCTATGACCCATATAGCAAAACTTTCTGCCATTGTACAACCACCTTGAACTAGTTTGGTCAGCACAACAAGGACATGCATAACATCCTTTAGTGCTATATCCAGATAAATTTGCATATGCTGGAAAATCATTGATTGTCCAAGACAACACGACCCAAAGAGAAAATGTTTCTTTAGCCACAGCATCATAGGTTGGAACACCCACCCACAATTTCTGAAGTTCATCTATTAACGGTTGTAGGTACACATCTATATCATTTTCAGGACCTTTCGGTCCAGGAACTATCATGGACAAAATAAATGAGGACTGCTTCATGCATTTCCAAGATGGCAAATTGTATGGTATTAACACAATAGACCATATACTGTATGTACTACTCATTTGCCTAAAAGGGTTGAAACCATCACTAGCTAGTCCAAGTCTCACATTCCGAGGATCTTCTGCAAAATCAGGATATCTTTCATCAAATTTTTTCCAAGATTGAGAATCAGCAGGATGTCTAAGAATCTCATCATTAGTGCGACCTTCAACATGCCATTTCATATCAGAAGAAGTTTTCGTAGACATAAACAACCTTTGTAGCCTAGGAATCAGAGAAAAGTAACGCAGTATTTTGGCAGGCTTCTTTCTCCTACTTCGTTTAGTAGATCCACTTGCTTGATCGTCTTGATTTGGTGTTTCTGACCATTTCAAAGAACCACAGACTTCGCAATTCTCCAGACTTTCCTTACCTCTCGTGAAAAGCATACAGTCATTTGGACATGCTGCTATCTTCTTATACCCTAGATCGAAAGAACTTAGGAATTTTTTGATTTTATAGGCTGAGTTTGGAATACAGATTTCTGGAAATGCTTCATTCAACAGTTCAAGTAGCATACTGAAGGACTTAACAGACCACCCATTTAAACATTTAATCTGAAATAGTCTAACAATGAATGAGAATTTAGAGAATTTGGTGCAATCGCGGTACAGCAGAGTACTAGCATCTTCAAGCAACTTAGCGAAGGATTCTTGCTGTTTATTATTTTCAGAGGCGGGGTCAGGCATTTCCTCGTCCACCCCACCACCAATGTGTGATGTTTCTGTTGACTCATTATGAACTTGGGTTGTTGAATTATTGGTGTGGAAAGAAACATTATGAATCCCCAAGGCGTCTTGCAACAAAGCATGCATCTCATCGGGAACACTTAAGTCTTCGTTCACTAAGGGCTCATCTTCATTTTCTAATACAACCGGACGAACAGGAGCTAACGTATGATCCTCTCCATGACAAAACCACCATGTGTACCCTTGAAGAAAACCGCTGACAACCAAATGTGTATGTACTACGTCACATGTCCTCAAATTACAATTTGTACACCGGAGGCATGGACAAAGAATTAGGTTGGGATCACGGGAATGTTGTTTGGCAAAGATAATAAAATCCTTAATACCATCACGGTACTCCTTGGATAATCGTGGTTTATTAATCCAACTTCTATCCATTATAACAATAGCACACAATCTGAAATTAAAATTTGATATATTAAATAGTATTAACAGTAAAAGGCATTTTGTATATTTAATTTCACCTTTTTTAAAACCATCCCTAGCTGCAAATAAATAAACGATATAACAATTAACTGTAAAATAAAGAAATTGTGGTTCCAAAAATGTACCAAAAAACAATTAAATCTTAATACAATCTACTCTATTCACATAACCCTAAACTACCTTTGTGGAAATTATCACAACCACCTTAGTGGCATTTTATCGCACACCTTGTGTTCGAGTGTAATATCGATTCGACTATAGTCTCCTCTATATTTGGCTTTCCGTTCAAGGAGATGATGATGGTAAAGGGTATTTGCTAAGGAAGAGGAATAGGATGAATAACGAGGGCGTCGTGCTGTAAATATGGTAACAAGAAGATCTGATGACTCATAAACTATTCTGTTCATGGCTACTAATAATCAGTTAGTTATCCCAAAATAATAATAATAATAATAATAATAATAATAATAATAATAATAATAAACCTGTACAAAAGAAACTAATATGGCTACTAATATGTTTCTCTATTAATTCTTCATCCCAACTAAATCATTGATGTTTGTAGCTCCAAAAGAAACCTGCACAAGGTTTGTTCAGCCCAATTCTTGTACACATTTGGAGGATTTTGGTATACAGCTAGCATCCTTAGATGACAATCAGATGCATGAATTCAGCTTCTTTAACAGTAAAAGAAAATGAAAATTTCCAGTATCTAAGCATATATGTTTGTCTATTAATTCTTCATCCCAACTAAATCATGATGTTTGTGGCTCCAAAAGAAACCTGCACAAGGTTTGTTCAGTCCAATTCTTGTATAGATTTGGAGCATTTTGGTGTACAGCTAGCATCCTTAGATGACAGTCAACCCATTTTGGTAAAAAAATCATGCTAAGATGACAATCAGATGCATGAATTCAGCTTCTTTAACAGTAAAAGAAAATGAAAATTTTTAGTATCTAAGCATATATGTTTCTCTATTAATTCTTCAACCCAACTAAACCATTGATGTTTGTGGCTCCAAAAGAAACCTGCACAAGGTTCGTTCAGCCCAATTCTTGTATAGATTTGGAGGATTTTGGTATACAGCTAGCATCCTTAGTTGACAGTGAACCCATTTTGGTAAAAAAATCATGCTAAGATGACAATCAGATGCATGAATTCAGCATCTTTGACAGTGAAAAGGAGAGAAATCAACAGAAATTACCGAAGAGTGAGAGGGGGGCGACGAGCGGTGGCGTACGAGATAGAGAGAGAGCGGGGGCTAAGCGGTGGTTTTCGATCGCAAATTCACCGCGAAATAGAGAGAGGGAGGAGGGAAATCGAATTGGGCTGTCGATGATGACGAAGGGACGGAGGCAAAGCTCGCGAAATAGAGAGAGGGGGGAGGGAAAACGAAGGCGGCCAAATATTGGTTTTGGGAAATTAGCGAGCGAAATGTTAGGGTTCGCGGAGATTTATCTCAGTTAATTCATCGGTGTTTGAAATTACAAATGCCGGTGAATGTATCTGTATATTCGCCGGCGTGTTTTATTAAAATGCCGGTGAATAATACCCTTCACCGGCATTTTTAAAGAAAACGCCGGTGAATATCATGATTCCCTGGCATTTTATAGAGGCCGCCGGTGTATAACCATCCAATCTGGCGCCTCATTCCTGGTCACTCCCTACCCCGGCGCGAATGGTAAAACGCCGGGGAATATATGCCGGTAAATCGAACTTGTGTTGTAGTGCTTGTTCTTACTCCTTGTTCTTGCTCCCCTTCAAAGAGAACCCATGTACACTAACCCTTCTTTTGATTTGATCTCTCCTTTTCTTTTCTTTTCTTCTTAATTTTTTCTAATTAAACAAGTAGAAGAAGAGAGAATGAGATGAGAAATGAGATGGGAGACACAAAATGAAAGAGGGCTTTTTGCCCTCTTGGTGTTGACCGGCCCTTTAGTAGGAGAGGGAGAGAGAACACTTGGTAGAGAGAGAGCCACTTGTCTTTCTCTCTTTGTGGCTCAAACTAATTGAAAATTAATTTGCAAATTTAAATTGCAATCAAACCCAATAAATTTACAATCAACACCCAAAATCATCTTTAACCCTTCATTTTGATCATGATTAATCAAAATAAGAGGTATATTCCCAAATCACATACTACATGATTTGGTACAAACGTACGAAATCGATATGATTCAAATACGTACGTATATCTGATTATACAGATAATTTTTATTCGTTAAAATGAATAATCTCTACCGAAAATATTTTAATTCAGAAATAATAATAAAATAATTTTATTTCCGGCTCGGAAGATTCGAGTATCAGTTTGATACAAAAAAGATATATACAGACTAGTATATATGCATAGATAATGTTTATTAACAAAACCGGGTGATATTCACCAAAAATATTTCATTTCTAAAAATAAAAATAAAATAATAATAAAATAATAATTTTTAATATCTGCCCGGGATTTTTTAGACATTTTTCAAGATTTTATATAAGTGCGTAAAACTGATACAATACATATATATACTAACCAGTATATATATCCAAATAACTTTTTATTTGAAAAACCAAGTAATTTCCATAAAAATATTTTAACTTTAAAAATAATAATTATATAAATATAATATCCGTCCGGGATATTACACCCTGGGAGTTTACGTGGTTATGAAAGGGATGGGGATCTGGACGACGTCTGGAGGTGATGGCTTTCTTTGCTTTGGGAGCCATGGTGAGGATCGGCCTCGGGATGATGCCCTAGGCCGGGATCGGACCGGTGTTAGCGACGTGCAAGCTATCCCACAGACGGTGTCAACTTGATGCTGCTTGTTTTTGGGTGTGGGGGCAAACATGTGTGAGTTCTTGTAATTTGTGAAGCGGAAGGAAAGACATTGGCGTTGATCTTATCCTCGGCTATAGGACCGGCTCGATGGTAGCAGGAGAGAGGTAGAAGTGGCTGGGTGCTCGGCTCGAATCTCGTTGCTCGACTCGAATCTGAAAGATACTGGCGTTAATCCGATCCTCGGCTGTAGGACCGGCTCAGGGGTAGCAGGAGAGAGGTAGAAGTGGCTGGGTGCTCAGCTCGAATCTCATTGCTCGGCTCGGATCTTCGTAGTTCGGCTCAGATCTTGATACCTGCACACTGCCTAGAAACACCGAGAGAGTTCTGTAATATCTCAATCGGATATTATATTTGTATTATTATTATTTTTAAAATTAAAATATTTTTCCGAAAATTATTTAGTTTTTATTAATAATCATTATCTGTATATATATACACTAGTAAGTATATATATGTATTCTATCGATTTTGTGCACATGTACAAAATCATGTATTATGTGTTTTGAGAAAATATCTGTAATATTCCGGTATGATATTAAAAATTATTATTTTATTATTATTTTGGAATTAGAATATTTTTGTGGAGATTACTCGTTTTAACTAATAAAAATTATTTGTATACATATATATATATATATATATATATATATATATATATATATATATATATATATGTATGTATGTATACTGTATTGATTTCGTACATTTGTACAAAATTATGCAATATGAGATTTTGGAAAATTATTTATTATTTTTGATCAGTCATGATCAAATTAAGGATTAAGATTGATTAGGGTGTTGATTGCAATATTAATTTACAAATTAACCTCAAAATTGATGAGCCACAAGAGAGAGAGACATGGCTCTCTCTCTACCACACCTCTCTCTCATCCTCTCCTACTTAAGTCCTGCCAAACAAGGGGAAGCCCCCCTTTTCGTTTTTGTTCCTCCATCTCATCTCACTCCCTCTCTTCTTCTCTTATATTTTCTGTTACTTGTTTTTAATTTAGAAAAAAATTGAGAAGAAAGAAAAGAAAGAGAGATCAAATCAAAAAGAAAAGAATGGGTTACTTTGTTTAGAGTTGTTCTTCAAGTGAAGCAAGAACAAGGAGGAGAAGTAAGCAAGCAAGTTCTTCCAACTGATTTTTGGGAGGGGGTTTCTCATCTTTTTGTTATTGTTATTATCATTGTTATATAGTAGTAAATAAGTGAACAAATTGGACTACTTTCATGTGCATATTGATGATTTTGGACTAGAATAAATGGCATACAAAGATTGAAGCGGTAGAACTCAAATAAGAGCCTAAAGATCAAAACTTTAAACTAGTATGTAGTTTTGATGATTAGGAATTAATTACTTGTTCTAAAGTTGGAATTTTGACTCCAAATTAATATGAGAGGTTTTCATACTTGTTCTTACCATGCTCTTATTTTGGAAGATTTTTTGGGGTTAATTTATAGGCTAAACAAATCGTTTCCGCAAAACATCGAGCAAAAAAAACCGCTGTTTTTGGTTGATTTTGGCATGTGTTTAAAAAGCAGGAATTTGAGTTTTATACTGAATTTGAAAAAGTTGTTAACTAGAGATTTGTATCAGATGTTCTTAGCTTTCCAAAAATTCCAATTTTGTTGAATTCGATAAGCGTAGCATAAGCTATGAACTTTACAAGTTTCAGTAAAACTGTTGTTTTTGGTTGATTTTGGCATGTGTTTAAAGAGCAGGAATTTCAGTTCCATACAGAATTAGAAAAAGTTGTTAACTAGGAAGTTGTAGCAGATGCTCTTAGCTTTCCAAAAAGTCTAATTTTGTTGAATTCCGGTAAGCGTAGCATAAGCTATGAGCTTTATAAGTTTCAGCAAAACTGCTATTTTTGGTTAATTTTGGCATGTGTTTAAATAGCAAGAATTTGATTTCCATACAGAATTGGAAAAAGTTGTTAACTAGGAAGTTGTAGAAGATATTCTTAGCTTTCCAAAAAGTCTAATTTTGTTGAATTCCGATAAGCGTAGCATAAGAGCTTTACAAGTTTCAGCAAAACTGCTGTTTTTGGTTTATTTTGGCATGTGTTTAAAGAGTAGAAATTTGAGTTCCATACAGAATTGGAAAATGTTGTTAACTAGGAAGTAGTAGTACATGTTCTTATCTTTCCAAAAAGTTTAATTTTGTTGAATTCCGACAAGCGTAGCATAAGCTATGAGTTTTACAAGTTTCAGCAAAACTGCTGTTTTTGGTTGGTTTTGAGTTGTGTTTAAAGAGCAGGAATTCGAGTTCTATACGGAATTTGAAAAAGTTGTTAACTAGCGAGTTGTAGTAGATATCCTTAGCTTTCAAAAAAGTCCAATTTTGTTGAATTCTGATAAGTATAACATAAGTTATGAGCTTTACAAGTTTTCAACAATTGGCTGTCTTTAGTTGCTCTTGACTTGTGTTTAAAAAGCAAAAATTTGAGTTCCATACGGAATTTGAAAAAGTTGTTAACTAGAGAGTTATAGTAGGTGTTCTCACATTTCTAAAAAGTTTAATTTTTTTGAATTCCGATAAGTGTAGTATAAGCTATGAGCTTTACAAGTTTTCAGCAATCGGTTGTCTTTAATTGTTCTTAACTTGTATTTAAAGAGCAGGAATTTGAGTTCTATACGGAATTTGAAAAATTCTTTAACTATAGAGTTATAGTAGATGTTCTCACCTTAAAAGTCCTCTTTTGTTAGATTCCGATAATTGTAGTATGATTTATGACTTTTACACGTCGAAAATAGCTGGCCTTTTGGCTGAAGCTTCGCTGTTTAGAGTGTTCAAAGTTTTTGTACCTCTTATTGACTGAATCTGAGAAGGTTGTCAACTTGAGAGTTGTAGTAGAGATTTTCAACTTTCTAAAAAGTCTAATTTTGTTGAATTCTAATAAGCGTAGCACGTTTAATTACTTCTAGGTTTTTAGAAGGCTTTTTATGTTGTTTCTATGTATAAAAGATCAAGTTTTTGCTAGTAGCATGTTATATTGCTTCTAGGTTGCTAGAAGATTTCTATATTGTTCTTTGTTCAATAGATCAAGTTGTAGCAGCATGTTATATTGTTTCTAGGTTGTTACAAGATTCTTCTGTTGCTTCTAAGCATAAGAGATTATGTTTTGAATGTTCATCTTGTATGTTAAATTAGTAAACTTAACATGCATGTTAGTTCATGTTAGTAAGCATATACACGAAATTCTAGTTCATGTTAATTAGAATTGTCGTAAATTGTTAGTAATTTGAATCATGCACTTGATTATGAGTAATAAGTGTTTCTTGTGCTCATAAGTCATGTAATAATATGTTTATGGTGGGAAATAGTTCGTGCTAATTATTAGCATTTGTTTGTCTCATACGAAGCTCATTGAGCTCGTATGTAGTAATTATCTTAAATAGATAGGCAATGAGTGGATCCGATGAGATTTTGTAAAGTCTAGGTTGAGACTTGGTAGATTGTATCAACAATTGTTACACTCTCTTGAAGAGGAACACGTGCGGTATTAATTCATGTTAAGTTGGAAGCACAGTGGCATGTCTCGCTTGTGTGAATCTTTTGGTACCGTCTCATGGCAAGTTGAGAGTACGACTCTAGGTTTAGAGTACCTTATAGCTCGTACGGCCCCGTTTGATTGGTTAGGGTTAGTGACATCGTTAGGGTAGTAACGGTTACTTAACCATTTTTATCTATGAATTGCCGAAGGGTGAGAGTTGGTGTTAAGAGTGATACCTTATAATTCGACTTCTCCTATAGGCCGACAGTAGGTGGTGTTATTGGGATGTATCCTCCTGTCAAAGGGATATGGGCAGTGCTTTTCATGATTAGTTGGGAGCACGGGATCCGTATCTCGGCTGTTAATTCCTGAAGTGTCATGATAAGAACGGGAGATTTTCCAAGGAAAAATGGGACCCTATGATTCTGTCAGGTTCTATGACTTCTCATGACGAGTTAAGAGCACGGCTCAAGGTTGACTAGTTTCTTGTAGTTCGTGTTGGCTTTTGAGTGAGGTTCGGTTTACCGGGTAATTAGTACCAAACATAGACACCACTATTGTACCGCAATAGCGAAACTAGACCGCATCTGCAACCTCATCAGTCATGTAGTATTGTGTTAGGAACAGGATGGGTACAAGAGTAGAATTCATGACGCGGGTTTAAATCTCCAAATATGGAGAAACGGCTTGATATGGACGTATGTAGTATGGACTGCATACTGTTCCAGAGTCTCGCTTGCATTAGAAAAAGTGCATCATTTCATTAATTAACCCTACATTAGATTCTAAGTCATAGCATACACTGACACATCAAAATTATGTATACATGTTTCTCTTTTCATCAATCTGTTGTTTAAATTGAGATTCGCTACTAGTCATCAGCCTTAAAGCGTCAGTATATGTACTGACGTCCCCACTCAAATAGGTACTGGATTGCAGGATAACAGGTTCAGGGTTCAGGAGGACTCCAGACAAGTGGAGCGGTCAAGTGGAGCACTATATTGATTATTGTTCCTATTGTTATATGTTTATTGTTGAGAAGTATCCAAGTGAAGTACCAAGTGTTATTAATTAATTGTTGTGCTCTGATGTATAAGTTGTAGCACTTGGGCTTGTAAGGCATTATTGTAATACTGATGTAATGTATTGCAGTTTTATAACATACGGATTTGTAATACATTTATTATGAATAAAAAGTTTTAAATTTTCCTGTTTTTTTGTGTATTGTGGCTAATTGAAGGAAAATATTTTGGCTTATGTCACGATTTTCTGGTATAGAAAATTAGGGCGTTACAAGTTCCCGGTGACATGCCCTCCGCCGATTTAGTCAGTACTGAGAAGGCAACAGTAGTTAGGGTTCAGAGAGGAAAAAGTTTATTACCTTTGAATGAAGGAGGGGGTCTGGTATTTATAGGCAGGAGCTAATGGGTCTCTGGTCTTGATGGACTGGGTCAGACCCGTTAGCCAATGGGCTTAAGTTGGCTAAAGCCTGTTGGAGCTGTTTGACCTGATGATCACATGAGAGCGAAATCTGAGGAGATCTGATGGCCCAAATGGGACCACGTCATCTATACCATATCAGAGTGCAAATATGGAATCCTACCATCGAAACACCTTGAATGCCAAGTCTCCAAAAATTTTATAGAGGAAAACAAACTAAAACGTTCTAGCCGAAACTTTAGTTTATATGGAAATTTCATAGTTTCACTTGAGTTTCGTGAATACTTGAGTTGCTCTTTTCCAATGTAGGCTATGAATTTTTGGAGTTGTTAGTCAACACTCAAACTCATTGCAACTGCTCAAACTGCAATTAAGTTAATTACAAGGTGAGATTTTGTAGGTCAAAAATAAGATAAATAGTTTGAGTGAACAACTTTAAAAGTTGAAAGTTGAAAGTTTGAGTGAACTTCTTCAAACTTTGCAACTCAAAAATAAGATATATAGTTGCAAACAAAGAGGCTCACCTCAACTTGCACTCATCCTTTTTTTTGCGCAAGTGGATTGCAAGAAATCCTAGTTAGATATGGTGGACCCAAATTGCGCGTAAAATCTCATCTACAACATACTTCAAACATTACAATTCAGCACTAAAACTACGTATGGAGCTACAGGTACGACTCTAATTACAATTATAACATAACTACACTTGTAATGCAAGAAGAGTGTCAAAGGCCTAAGTGATTCTTCTCTCTCTACAACTTTGATACACAATTGAGAAGACGGCAAAAGCAATCACAAATCATCACACACACACAAAATATATATATAATAAAAAAACACAGGATAAAGCTATCAAGTGATTCATCTTCAATTGAAACAAAATCAACGGTTCAGATTCACTATCCCAACACATATTTTTTTCTCAAAAATGTTTTCTCCCATATATATATATATATATAATAAAACACAAGACAAAGCTATCAAGTGATTCACCTTCAATTGAAACAAAATCAACGGTTCAGATTTACTAACCCAAAACATATTTTCCCTCCAAAAAGTTCCCCCCCCCCCCCCCCCCCCCTCCCCAAAATTAATTTTTTTCCCCAAAACTAAAAACTCATTACTTTATTACGGTATCTTTCTTCTTTCTACACTTTTCCGTATTTCTCTGTTTCTCTCCCCCCCCCCCCCCCCCCCCCCCCACCCATTCTTTTTTTGTTTACTTAGGAATTTAGATTTTCAGATTTCATGTTTATAAATTTTCTGAATTTTTATGCTTTAATTTATTGCTCATGTTACAATGAAAATAAGAGTAATTTATTGCTCATGTTACATTGAAAATAACAAATATCTCTTCAACAGTTGAATTTTATCATTTTTCACTTACAATGTTTTAAGAAGATGGATTTTATACTAATGAAAATATATACTTTTAACTTGAGCTACATAATTGTTGTTTTACTGTTTACAGGGCTTTTCGTGTGCTGTATCGTTCCGAAGACGTATCGTAGGCACGTTTCCACGGACAAATCTAGTATATATATATATATATATATATATATATATATATATAATAATAATAAAACAGAAAGAAAGCTATCAAGTGGCTCTCCTTCAATCTCCCAAAATTAAAGGCCTAGATCTAACATCACAAAACACATTTTTCCCTCAAAAGTTTTTTCCCAAAACTCAAATTCAAATCCCCTAAAACAACTCATTTATTTTTTTAATTCTCTCTCTCTCTCTCTCTCTCTCTCTCTCTCTCTCTCTCTCTCTCTCTCTATATATATATATATATATATATATATATATATATACTAGTAAATACACGTGCAATGCACGTCTGAACAATATTTTTTTATATTCTATTTATCTATATTATAATGGAAGAAGCACGTACGGAACACGTAAAATAATAGACTGACATTCACTGTTCATGATCCTTCTCCCACGGGGCAGGTGCAAAGAGAGAGGGAGATGAAGAGGGTAGGGTTTTTGGTTTTTTTTAGAGATAGGGAGAGGGTAATAAATTTGAATGTGTACTGTACGTATTTTATTGGTTTATATTGTAGAGTTTAATTAAACGTGCGTTGCACGGGTCGGGATATGGACAAATTACACTAAGGCTTTCTCCCATTATAGTAGTATGTATGTATATATATATATATATATATATATATATATATATGGGTAAAAGGGATATGAGCAACTTGCTCATTTAATAAATGAGCAATTGTTGAGGTGGCATGCATGTGATACATTGAGTATTTAATCACTTTTATGATTTCCCAATCACATGCATGCCACCTCATCACTTGCTCATTTACTAAATGAGCAAGTTGTTCATACCCCTTTTTCCCTATATATATATATATATATATATATATATATATATATATATATATATATATGAGTAATGCTCCATTGAAAATACCACTGTAGCGTTGAAAACGTCCAACAGCGGCCTAGGTTATAATGCATTATAACCTAAGCCGTTGTTTCCAACAACGGCCTAGGTGATTTTCAAGAGTTTTCACAACATTTGCGTTTTCAATGGAGCATTACCCTATATATATATATATGTGTGTGTGTGTGTGTGTGTGTGTGTGTGTGTATGTGTGTGTGTGTGTGGAAATATGGACTTTTATACCCCAATTTATAATTATTTTTCACCATATACTAATGAAAATATGGACTTTTATTTAAAACTAATTATTGTCATACTATTCAAACCTCAGCTACATAATTGTTGATTTATTGTTTACAAGACTTTTCATATGCTGTATCGTTCTGAAGACGTATCGTGAGCACGTGGCTATGGACAAATCTAGTATATATATATATACATATATATATATCTAGATACATATTTGTATCTTTATCTCAAACTATGTTTTAAAAGTCAGATTTGGCCAGATTGGATACAAGGGAACCAAAATCACTATTGACTTAGTAAAATTATTGCTTCTCTTATTTATGAGTTGGCTCCCACTAACTCCTGTAGATCTCCAAGATCCATGCTATATGCCATATCTAGTATGTCTCCAAGATCCATGCTATATGCCATATCTAGTATGAAGAGGATGGACAAACTGCCATATTTCCCCCCAACATTTTATCTTGTTTCCAGACTTTTCTAGAACTCACCAACATTTGTTCATGCCTCGAGTCCCACAACACAACCCTAAAATTTATTTGCACATATAGCTAGGGTTCAAAATTATTGGCTGCTTAGCCTGCTTACAAACAAGGGAAACTGCATGTTAACGTTGTATGTTTGAATAGAATTGTTTTATTAAGCATGAGTGGTATTTAGGGGTATTTAATGGGAGTGGGATTGTTTGTCCGGTTGACACATAGGGCTTCTCGACCAGTCGACCTAGAGGCAAGGCTTTGGGGTGAAGGCTTTGGTGCTATATAGAGTGCATGATAAGACAGTGAAAAATGTTGCTTGGGAGTTGAATATCACCAAGTTGATTTTCTAAATTAGTAAAGAAGGTAGAAGTACCAAGCCACCTTATACCACACATAATCTATATAATAAAACACAAAGAAAGCTATCAAGTGGTTCACCTTCAATTTCCAAAAAATCAAAGGCCTAGATCTAATTTTACAAAACATATTTTCCCTCCAAAAATTTTCCCCAAAACTCAAATTCAAATCTCCCACCCAAAACAACTCCTATATTTTCTCTCTCTCTCTCTCCCTCCCTCCCTCTTCTATTTAAAAAATTAAGAAAATAAAAATTTTTAAAAATTAAAACTAAAAAAATTTAAAATTTTAAAAACTTTAAAAATAATTCAAAAAAATCAAAAAAAATCATATAATATGTTTTTTGCTCTATGTTTACTACTTTAATTAATTTGCTAGACCTCCAAAACTATTTCATATAATCAAACAATGTGCACCGTTTCGAAGACGTGCCGTAGGCACGTGTCAACGGGCAAACCTAATATATTACTAACTTGTCCCCGAAAAACACTTATTAGAACTAACCGAACATATGATCTTAAGTGAGTAATTCTAGATTGAGGATTAGAGAATAGCAGGTAGAGTGAAGAGAGGGTAGAGGGAAATTGTCATACACCTAAACTTACTCCAATTAGGGTTCGTACTACACTCCCCTCCACTAATTCGCAGTTACAGCAGGTGCATATAGGTCATAATTGAGGCGGGTCCTACCTTAACTTACTCCAATTAGGGTTTCATACTACACCACCCTCCATCAAGTGTACAACAAGTACAAGTGTGCCTCGAAAGGTTTCGAAAATCTTGTATTAGCTATGAGGTTTTCTATAAAAAAATTTAAAATTGTTAATGGTTGGCCCTTCATAAATATTTTATTAGTGCTTGTATGATCTAGTGTTAGTGTGTCCGGTAATAGTTGAAAGATGAGAGATTTGAGTCATAGCAGTGGCGGAGCCAGGATTTTAATCCAGCGAGAGCGAAATCATAAAAATCACAAATTTATAATAGTCTTTAAACATCCACATCACAATCTCTAATATTATAATGGGAGAGTTGGAGTTGTCATTTGTCAACATACAAACCCGTGCATTGCACATGCAAAACAATTTTATAATATGTTTTTAGCACTAAACATACACATATGTTACACGTACAACTCAAATTTTACTTATAAAAACGTGCATTGCACGTATAAATTGTAGTTTTTTCTTCAAAATATTTTTTCCAATTACGCGCAACGCATGTTCAACTCTAAAATTATTTCTTCACACGTACATCACATGTGAAAATCCTCCAACTCTCATGAAAACGTGCATTGCACATGAAAAATACTAGTATACATAGGATTCACACGTGAAAAATACTAGTATACATCGCACGTGAAAAATACTAGTAGGTTTTGCCCCGAGCTCCAGTTTCCGGAGAGGCCGTCCATGGTGCAGTTCTTTAAGTGAATGAGAGGAGCGTGGGTTTGGGGCATTGGGCCAGGAAGGGGAGCGATTTCGGCTGAGTGAGGGGGAGCAGATTTTTTTAAGTACTGGACTTTTTAAAGAGCTGACGAAATTCAGGGGGAGCGGCTGCTCCCCCTGGGCCTTCACTCCATCCGCCCCTGAGTCATAGCAATCTTAAATATTTTATTATATAAAATATTATCTTTTATTTTTTGGCCCTCCCTTCAAATCAATTTTGTATCCGTCCAAGGTCTTATGACCTTACAAAGAGGCTTAATCTACAAAATATCTTAAAATAAACAAGAGGGCCATGTCTAGAGCTGCTTTTACCCAAAAGGTGAAATCATAATAGCCACTATTAGGATTAGACATAGGACTGACAGGTGGGAACACATGGTCTCAGTGATTTATGGACCATATAATTCCAACCGCTCGATGTTATTTTAGGTAGAATTATGAATGATTTGCGAAAGACGGAAGGGGCCGTGGGTGGTTGGGAGAGACATTAATATTACTAGATTTCTCAATAAACATAGGGGCACATGAGCCAGTATAACGGATATAAACGGCTTTAAGAACACCATCAATGATCTTGACCTCATGGAATTGCATACCTACGGCAGAAGATTCACCTGGACTAATATGCAAGCTAACCCCACATTAGTAGAATTAGATATGATTCTGGTATCTACCGAATGGGAGGACCTCCTCCCTCCAGCTTCGATGTCAACAATGGTGAGATATACATCAGATCACGTTCTCCTGGTTCTAGACTGTGGATTAAATAGAAGAGCTTTCCATCGACCATTTCGGTTCGAGAAAGCGTGTTCTCTCAACGAAAAATTGGGAGCAATCATAGAGGAGTCATGAAATGCACTGATTAATACAACTGAGGCAATTACGAAATTGAACTCTAAGATCAGGAGACTGCGCCCACCTTAAGAGTTGAGCTAAACAGGAATTTGGAGAGATAAAAAGGGGAAAAAAGAAATATTGGGTGATTGAATTCAAGAATTGAAAGTATTAAAGGAAAATTGGGACCTAGACGGGCCATAATTCGAAGAGTTGAGAAATAAGAGGGGAGTTGGGGAAATGGAAGAACACTATTGGAGACAGAGATCTAGGTTCCAATGATTGAAGGAAGGTGATGCCAACACTGCATTCTTACATAAGATTGCTAGTGGTAGAAGGAGATACAATCGTATCGCAGGCCTGTTTATTGACGATAGCTGGGTGGAAGACGAGACACAAATCAGAAACCAAATAGATGTTAAATACAGAGAACTGATGGGAAGTAGGAGAGTAAGAAGTTGTCTAATGGGGACAAATATGTGGAGTCGAGAATCGATGAGAGTGAAGGGCTAGAAGAGATGTTCACTGAAGAGGAAGTGAAAAATGCGATCAACAAGGTGGGACATGATAATTCTCCGAGGCCTGATGGATTCCCTATCTTTTTCTATAAGCTATATTGGAATGTCATCAAAGATGACCTCCTTCACATATTCAAAAAGTTGTATCTTCGCAAAGCAAATGTAGAACAGTTGAATTATGCAAACGTAATTCTGATTCATAAGAAACAAGAAGCGCTAAGTATTTTTGATCTCAGACCAATTTGCTTTCTTAATGGATTCTTTATGATTATCACGAAGATGCTTGCCAATCAGCTCCCCCCTCATCTAAAGGATGTCATCGAAGAGTCACAGAGAGGCTTTGTAAAGGGGAGAGACATATCGAGTAAGGTCATGAGATTATTTTTAGAGGGAATAAAGACAACTTGGATGGATTCATACTGAAACTAAACTTTGAGAAGGATTATGACACAATTAAATGAGCAAGTGTGGATGAAGCCTTGAAATTGAAAGGATTCGGACCTAAATAGAGAATATGGATGAAGAAATGTGTCAGGGAGGGAAATCATTCATCCATTGGAACGGAGATTACGGCCAAGAAATTCAGTGTCGAAGAGGACTAAGACAAGAAGACTCCCTCTTTCTCTTACTCTTCACCGTCGTGGCTGATGGCTTAGCAGAATTGGTGAAGAGAGGAATAGAGGAAGGGGTTGTCAAGGGAGTAGTCGTTAGAGAAATTTGGGAACCAATATCTTTGTTACAATATGTTGACGATACTCTGATGTTTGGTGCAGCAAACCTGAGAGAAATCATATCATTAGGGACTTATTGAGATGGTTTCGAGGATGGTCTCGGCTTTCCAACAATTTCAACAAGAGTTGTGTTATTAGTCTTGGGGGCAATATCTCGACTCCGGTGGTCATTGTTACTGCCTGCCTGGGATGTGTGAGAGGAGAGTATCCACTAAAGTGCCTTTGCAGAATGATCAGATCAGGATGTATGAGGTGTCAAAACCGGTTGCCATTAGTGGAGAAAGTGGAGAAGAGATAAGCGGGCTGGACATGGAGGTTCATATCATTAGGGAGAAGAATCACCCTAAACAATTCAGTGCTGAGTAGTCTGCCCACTTACTTAATGTCATTATACGAACTTTCAGTTTGGGTCATCAATAGAATGGGTAAATATAGGAGTAGATTTCTTTAGATAGGCGCTAACGAGGACAACAATGACTTGCACTTAGTCAACTATTGGAAGAGTTTGTAAAAGGAAAGAATTTGTGGGGCTTGGAATGGTGAATCTGAGAGACATGAACAAAGTACTACTTAGCAAATAGTGGTGGAAAATGAGAAACAGACAGAAAAATATGGTGGTGTAGGTCTTTCGCATTTTATCGTAGACAAAAAATGTTTCGTTACGGAGGACGAAGTGTATACGAGAAATCTTCCTTTCTCTGGAAAAGAGTGGTGAAAGTTGGAGATATGTTTCATGCTAATACGACATGTATAGTTGGGAATGGAAAATACACTAGGTTCTAGAAGTACAAGTGGTATGGTAAGAGTACTTTCCTGTCTCTCTACCCGGATATAATGTCAAAAGCATTGAATGAAGATGCATTAGTAGCGATATTCGGAGAGGTGAAAGATTGAGATTGGAGTTTGGGGAAAAGCGTTCAGAGGAACATCGAAAGTAGATTCGAGCAATCAATAACATTATTACCGTATCTGGACGCATAGGGGAAGAAGACGAGAGGATATGGTGCCTTGAATTAAGTGGGGAATTCTCTGTTAATTCTATGTACAAGTGGATCAATGATGGTGGACAAAGAAGCTGGGAGACTCGTACCATCTGGAAAACATAGGCTCCAACCAAAGTGAATGCTTTCCTTTCGTTGGTAGTGAACAAAGCCATCTTATCCAAAGTTGTGCTTAAAGCTCGAAACCTATTAGTGGATGCTAGTTGCTCTATATGTAACCTAGGAGATGAGGACATCTCCCACATTTTATTTTTATGTCCTAGGGCTAGATTAGCTTGGGGGTGGTTTGTGTGGGGTTTGGAGTGTTTGACAGTCCGGAGTCACATCAGGACCTATGGGGTAAATACAAGATTAGATTGATTACAAGAGAGTATAGGGTCATGTGGGATATCTCTATCGCTACTATAATGTGGATCCGTTGGCTAAATCGGAATGTGGCTTGCTTTCATAATTATACTAGTAGATTCCCCGCTATGATGCATAACATTTTTACTTCGGTTGATGAATGGGCAGGTCAGGCAGGGGCGAGGAAGAGACTCTGGATGGATGATACTGAGTAGTATTTACTGGGAAGAGGATGGAGGATGGTTCAGCAACAAGTTGCTCAGCGGATTAGTTGAAGGTTCGAAGACTTGGGGGTGCTAACATATCTGTATCTGCATAGTATTATTAGTAGTAGTAGTCAATGTTGTCGTATGTGGTTTTAGATAGTTCTGTTTAATGTAGTAATCGTTGGATGTAGTAGTATGTTGATGTAGTAGTTGATGTTGGAGCCTATATTGACGTATTGCATCATGTTGATTGGGCTGTTTCGTTAACAACACATTAATGAAACCGGTGACCATTTGTAACCTTTTATTTAAAAATAAATCCATTGCTTACAAGACTAGACCAGAAGTAGTGCCATGCTGCAACATATCCATAGCAACTTCAGAGCCTTTAACACAGCATTTTTCTTCTACTTGTGTGTTTCATTTGTTCAATACGAGAACCAAAATGCAGTCTTAGTCACCAAGAATCATAAGAAATAAGATGATTAAATATTCTAGTGTTCCTTTCAAGCTAGATAAATCAACAAGCAACAATAGTAGTTTCATGTCATGCCTTAGAATCCTAAGGTCTAGTGAGAAAAGCACCAAAAAGTAAAACATTCATAATAGGAGACGGTAGAGTGTTTGCAGAATTTAAAAGTTAAGTGGATTCAAACATGCACAACCATTGGACATTCAAACGATATGGAAGATTGATGGACATTCAAAAGATATGGTAGAGGGAGTTACTGGAGTGGAGAGTTGGATTAGATCTCCCATTGCCTCCCTATATATAGATGGGTGTATGCTAGGGCTGAGGTGTTAGGTTTCGAAGGCAATCGCAGATTAAATACACAACAGAAAAATTATAAAATTATTGAAGCCTAGTCATGGATCAATGCAAAAACCATAAATCGTATTTCGGAGTTATATCTTAAAGATAGATCTGCTGTCTCTATAGTATGCCGATCACAACACTACAATTTTGCGGTGCCTCTACGGTATCCACACGAACAGAATGAAAAAAGACTCTCGCTCAGACCACGGTGCTAGCTGCGGGAAGGGGATGTTCCTCCTCACGACCTCCTTCTCTTACTTTCAGTGATGGCTAGGATTTTTCACGTCTCACTCTTTCACTGATACATATCATATATATAGGTGCAGAAAACAAACCGTAAGAGAGTAATGAGGTTGTTGGGCTCACAATCTGACCTGAGTTAGATTCATGTGTGGGGATTTGAACTTTAATCGGCCCATTTAATCTAATTAAATATCCAACTAATGTCAGAAGTCCAAGTCTTACTTGGATCCCTAATTAAATTCATCTTATGAATTTAAATTCCAATTTCGATCCATTCTAAGTGTGTGATCCTGTAGGTTCCCATTACAATGACAGTAATACTAAAATCATATTCGAGAATTACAAATAGTGAGCAGCATTTAGCAATACATCACTGCTACTGTCACGCCCCGCTTCCCAAAAATACGGAATACGAGTACGTAACAAAATCCCAGCGAATGATTTTCATCATCCTTAAGTTGTTTCAAGAATCTTTGCAACACATCACAGGAATAATCAGAGTCGGAAGCAAAAAGGCACAACCATTCATGAATACTTGAAACCAAATACAATATTCTCAAATAAATCAGAGTCTGGAGAAAAACAAATATCTTGGGTCACATCGCCCAATTACAAGTAATATCCAATAACCAAATACACTTTATTCAAGTTCAAGCAACAACTAATAATAATCATAAAGCAGAAAATTCCCAACTTAATACATCCTCTCGCCATTACCATCAAGCAGCTGACCATCCTGATCTGCAATAGTAAATTTGCAGGAAAAGGAAAAAAGAAGAAAACAAGTACCCGTCAATTGCAAATCACGGGTTACAAATAGAGTAGGATACAAGCACATGAATTGGAGAAACTAACTAGTACCTGGTATAAGTATGATGTCAACCTAGACAAACTAGCATGGTAAAAGTCTCAAGTGTATACGGCATAAATCAAGTGTCAAGTAAACAAGTATCTTATAAACATGCATCAAGTGTCAAGTGTCGTGTAATCATGTATCAAGTATCATGTTTCAAGTCTCATGTAATCAAGTCTCATGTATCATGTAGTCAAGTATCAAGCAAGCAAGTATCATGTTCAGGTATCATATTCAGGAATCATGTTCAAGTATTATGTCTTGTGTGATTTACTATCTAGGTAGTAGTTCATACAGCCCATCTACATGGTTGCTACAATACAACAGTTTCGCTTTAAATTTACTAGCTTTCATATTTCACAAAGAATTTTCATACAATATGAGGAATTATAGTGAAAATAGGGTTCTTTCCTGAATAGCGCGCAAATTACAGCATGAGAAGATTTTAGAAAAGAGCATGAAACACCACCTAAAACTTATCTTTAAAGGTCATCAATAATCTGGGTAGTCTCTAACATCATATAGAAATACTGACCAAAATATTAGATCAAGGGAATATGTATAGAATAGTTCTTGAAAATATTTTGTTAACAAAATTAACCCAAAACAGAATCTGGAATTGTTCGACACGTTTGTACTAAAACACACATAACTCAGTCATCCGAAATCCAAATCAAGCAAAACCAGTGGGGTTTGAAAATAGACAAAATTATCTAAAATTCATCTTTTATTTTGGAATTCAAATACTGACTGTAGCATGGACGAAAACAGCAATCAAAACAGAACAAGCAGCAAATACAGATTTCACACCTCTAATCAAGTTTTGGGTAAATCTTAGGTCATTATCCTATCAAGTTTGGTGTCATAAGTCATCTATGGCCAATTTATCATAATAGAGACATGACCCATCAAGGAAAACACAAATTTTGGTTGTCTTCAGACCCAACTACACTAGATGTGAACTTTTTGACTTGTATCAAACTAATGAATTGTAGTACAAGTTACTTGACTTATTATGGAGATGAACACGATGGCAAAGGTCTTAGGAGCAAAACCCACTAACGAAATCCTTTCCAAGCGCGATTCCAAGCAATCAACAAGAAAAATTCCCACACGAACAATCTCCTTGATGCAACGCACAAAGTGGAGAATACACACTTCAAGAAACACAAAGAGAAGGGGTTTGTGAGGATGGTGGTGTTGATGGGGGTGCTAGGTGGTGCCGGCTATCAATGGGGTGTAGGGTTTTGTGGTTTGTATTTTGTGGCCGGAAGTAGGGATGCGTGGTGGCCGGAGTGGGGGTGGTCGGCTAGGGATGAGAGGGTGCGGGTTGGGGTTGCACAGGCCGAGAAAGAGGGGAAGAGGAGAGAGAGAGGCTGGGATGCTTGAGGGAGAGAAAAATAGGATTAGGGTTAGGGTTTGAGGGGGTTTAGGATATTTATATAGGAGGTAAAAATGGGTTAATGGGTTGTGGGTACTAACATGTAGTAATAGGTATACAAATGGGTAATGGGTATTGGGTAGATTTCATTTGGGTATACAATTTATAGTGAATTCTATGACTCCTAAAAATCTCATTAGGGGTCAAAAATCATAGGTTTGGGAAAACACCACCAAAATTCATCACAACACCATGGAAAAATATAATGAAGAAATGAGGCCAAAAATGAAGAAAAGAATCCAAAATTGCGAAAACGTACCAAAACGATGAACCAACAACACAAGAAGCTCAAAATGCAATAAAAAGAATATATATTGAAAACAAATCCAATATACGGTTTCGAAAAATACTATAGAGATAAAAATACACAAAAATGAAAAATACACTCCAAAATACATAAAATGAAAAACAGGGGTTACAATCCTACCCACCTAACAGAAAAATTTCGTCCTCGAAATTCAAAAGAAAGATACATACGGTAACCAAAAAAAAAAACAAAGAAAAAGAACAAAACAAAACCAAAGCAACTACTCAAACAAGTGAGGAAAATTCTGCTGAATTTTCTCCTCCAGCTCCCAAGTCGACTCACCAGGCGAGTGAGGATTCCAAGCAACACGAACCAGCTTGATGACCTTGTTCTTAAGCACTTTCTCCTGCCGATCCACAATTGCATCTGGCAGAATCTCACAAGTCAAATCCGGCCAAATGGTCAACTCAGAATAGTCGATCACGTGGCTTTCATCTCGGATATATCTCCTGAGTTGTGAGACATGGAAAACATCGTGCAATCCTGATAAAGCTGGCGGCAAAGCAAGACGATAGACCACCTTGCCTACTCGCTCCAAAATCTCAAACGGTCCAACAAACCTCGGGCTAAGCTTGCCCCCGCCACCGAACCGAATGACACCGCACCACGGCAATACCTTGAGGAAAACATGGTCACCAACACCAAACTCCAAAGCCCTACGATGGACATCAGCCCACCGCTGCTGCCTGTTCTGAGCTGCCTGCAAGTGCTTCCTGATCTGAACCACTACATCAACTGTCTTGGTGATCAATTCTGGACCCAACAATTGCCTTTTGCCAACATCATCCCAGCACACTGGTGACCTGCACTTCCATCCATAGAGTGCCTCGAACGGAGCTGGTTTAATACTGGCTTGAAAGCTGTTATTGTACAAGAACTCTACAAGATGCAAGTGATCCTCCCGAGACCCACCAAACTGAAACATGCAGGACCTCAACATGTCCTTAAGAATCTGAACAGTTCGCTCTGACTGTCCATCAGTCTGGGGATGAAAAGCTGTACTGTACTTTAATTTGCTCCCCAAACTGCTCTGAAGACTCTCCCAAAACTGAGATCTGAATCTCGTATCCCTATCAGATACAATACTAACTGGAACCCCATAAAGTCTAACAATCTCTTGCATGTACCTCTCAGCAAGGCTCTCAGTAGATTGACCGACACGAAAAGGAATGAAGTGAGCACTCTTCATCAAACGGTCGACAATCACCAAAATGACATTATGACCCTTAGGACTCCTCGGCAAAGCAGTCACAAAATCCATGGTGATATGTTCCCACTTCCACTCTGGGATAGGAAGCGATTGAAGAAGTCCAACGTTTCTCTGATGCTCTACCTTAACCTACTGGCAGATCAAACACTGAGCAACAAACTGAGCCACAACCCTTTTCATACCCTACCACCAGAAATGAAGCTTCAAATCCCGATACATTTTAGTACCGCCAGGATGGATAGAATACGAAGACTGATGGGCTTCCTCAAGCAACCTCTGACGAACTTCACCTTCCAGGACACATAACCGGGAACCAAAACGAAGAGAACCATCTGAATGAATAACCATGTCCGTCCTGGACCCAGACTCAACCTTAGTTCGAAATTTTTGCAACTGCGCATCACTAGCATGCGCCTCTTTAATCTGCTCAACAAGAGACGACTGCAGCTGGAGCGCCAAACAACTCCGACCAGAACTCGGCAACACAACATCAAGCTCCAACCTCCTCATCTGCTTAATAAGATCTCTCTGCTGAGTCAAGAACATAACTGCCGGTCTCCTGCTCAAAGCATCAGGCACCGAGTTTACTTTACTAGGATGGTATTGCAAACTGATGTCATAATCGGCCATAAGTTCCAACCGACACCTTTGCCTCATGTTCAATTCCTTCTGGGTGAAGACGTACTTGAGACTTTTGTGGTCTGTAAAGATCTCCACTCGGTCTCCAAGTAAATAGTGTCTCCACAGCTTCAAAGCAAAAATCACTGCCGCTAACTCCAAGTCATGAGTAGGATAGTTCTTCTCATGCGGCCTCAACTGCCTCGATGCATACGCAACAACACGGACCTTCTGCATAAGAACTGCTCTAAGACCCTTACCAGAAGCATCACAGTGAACTACAAATCTACCTGAACCATCGGGAATAGTCAACACAGGCGCTGACGTCAATCTGTTCTTCAACTCAACAAAAGCCTCATTGCACTCATCAGACCAACGAAACTTCTGATCCTTTCCAGTCAATTTAGTCAAAGGTCCTGCTATCTTCGAAAAATCCTGGACGAACTTCTGATAATAGCCAGCCAAATCGAGAAAACTCCTAACTTCTGAAACTGACTTGGGAATAGGCCAATCCTTCACAGCCTCAATCTTGGCAGGATCCACAGAAATACCATCGCCAGAAACAATATGCCTCAAGAAAGAAATCTTTTCGAGCCAAAACTTGCACTTGCTAAGTTTTTCATAGAGCTGATTCTCTCTCATAGTCTACAGAACCACTCTAAGATGCTCAGCATGATCTTCACGATTTCGAAAATATACCAAAATATCATCAATGAAGACCACCACAAATTTATCCAAGAACTGAGAGAAAACCTGATTCATAAGACTCATAAATACAGCCGACACGTTCGTGACCCCGAACGGCATCACAAGATACTCATAGTGCCCGTATCTAGTCCTGAAAGCAGTCTTCTATATATCTGCAACCTTCACCTTAACTTGGTGATATCTAAAACGAAAATCCAACTTCGAGAAAACAGCAGCCCCACTCAGCTGATCAAACAAATCATCGATCCTGGGCAACAGATACCGATTCTTCACAGTAACTTTGTTCAGCTCTCGATAATCCATGCACAGACGACGACTACCATCCTTCTTGTCCAAAAAAAGGACTGGAGCACCCCAAGGCGAAACACTAGGTCTGATGAAACCCAAATCAAGCAACTGCTGAATCTGCACCTTAAGCTCTGCCAGCTCAACCGGTGCCATCCTATAGGAACTCTTCGATATCAGTTCTGTTCCAGGCTGAACATCAATATCGAATTCCACTTCCCTATCAGGAGGTAAGCCAGGCAAATCATCTGGAAAAACATCCAAGAAATCTCGAACCACAAGAGGCACAGCCTCACAGCCTGAGTGCAATTCCATCACACAATCCACCTGTGTTTGCTCGACCAAGAGAAGACTCTCCGGCATGGAACTCAAATTTTGCTCGATCTGGAATTCTGAAGAAAACTTTCTTGGCACGACAATTAATAAAGGCATGGGCTTCACCCAACCAATTCATAGCCAGAATAACGTTGAATCCTGAATTTTCAATTATAATCAGGTTGGCCTTGAAATCTGGGTCCCCAATAACAACGGAACATTGCCTGCACTCACGGGAACAACTGACAACTCCACCACCTGTCACGATGTTCCAAGTCTCTGACATGTTGCTACACTCTAACTGATGGCGAGCGACAAATCGAGAGGAGACAAAAGAATGGGTTGCCCCAGAATCAAAAAGAACATATGCAGGAAAAGAGCAAACAAGGATGATACCTAAAAGGAATCAAAGACAAGGAGAAAGTATAGAAAATCAAGGGTGAGGAAAAAAAAACAACAACAATGTAGGAAGATAACAAAGGAAGCAAAGCAAGGCTAAAGGAAATAAACAAAGGAACAAAACATCAAAACAACAAACAAGATATACCTGCCACAACTCCTTCAGCAGTCTCAGCATCTGCAGCAGTCAAGTTGAAAGCTTGACATCTCCTAGGAACAGCGGTCCTCTGACCGACAATTTGGCACTGGGGAGGAAGCAGTGGCCTAACTGGACCACAAACTGGAAGAGCCGCCCTCTGCTATGGACAATCCCGCAAAGTGTGGTCAGGAGAACCACAAGCAAAATAGCGGCGATTGGCTCGCCTGCAGTCCTTGCGCTCATGCCCGACAATTCAGCAAAAGTCGCCAAAACCCACCCCTCTGGGAAACAGCAGAAGAGTACGGAGCTGCTCTAACTGGATGAACGGGAACAGACCTCCGAATAGGACTACCAGAAGGTCTAGCAAAAGCAGCGGGAACAGTCCGCTGAGAAATAGATGAACCTCTACGAGCCTGCTCCTGAGATCGGGTTGTCTCAAGAGCCTCAGTATAAGTACGCAGATGAAGAGAGACCAGATGCCTCTTGATATCTTGGTCAAGCCCATTTGTGAATCTATGAACCCTATCCTCTTCGGTTGCCACAAGAACGGTAGCAAAGTGGCTAAGCCTAGTAAACTCAGCATCGTACTCATCCACTGTCCTGGAACCCTGTTGCAAGAAAGTCCATGTTACAACATTCATAATTGTTCATGCAATATTATAACAAATCCAAAATGGAACAATGACTTAACCTGTTTTAGGGCCAGGAATTGCTGTTCCATCTCAACTCGAGTACTACTGGGGAAGAACTTCTCCAAGAATCCCCGAGTAAAAGTAGTCCAAGCAATAGGCATCTCAAGACGCTCGGACTCTGCCATCCACCAGATATGAGCCAAATCCACCAGTTGGATGGAAACAACGTCCACCCGATCAGCCTCAGCAACACGAGCCGCTAACAACAAGCGCTCAGTCCGGATCAACCACTGTTCAGCCTCCAAAGGTGTCTCAGTGCCGGAAAAACGGTCGGGATGCAGCCTCATAAAGTCTGTAATTGTCCCTGGGCGAGGCGGAAGAGTTGCCTGCACAGGCACAACAGGAGGCGGAACCTGGGCAGCTTCAAGGGCAGCCATCACCAGATCACTGTGGTTTTGCGGCTGATTAATCAGCCGCTCCAGCACAGCAGTGATAGCCTCAATCGAATCAACCTGTGACTGGAAAGTAGAACCTCTGTGAGCCATAGTCTGCACGAAACCAAAAACAATTAGCATCCAGAATCTGAGTTGGTATAAGTTTCATTTATGCATGCATGGTTGGTGAAATGTTGTGCTGATCCCAGTTCGAGCCAAGCTTGTCTAATATATTAGTTGCCTAATACATTAGCCAAACCCGATGCTCTGATACCACTAAAAATTCTGTCACGCCCCGCTTCCCAAAAATACGGAATACGAGTACGTAACAAAAGCCCAGCAAATGATTTTCATCATCCTTAAGCTGTTTCAAGAATCTTTGCAACACATCACAGGAATAATCAGAGTCGGAAGCAAAAAGGCACAACCATTCATGAATACTTGAAACAATTACCAACAGAAATTTACTTGAAACCAAATACAATATTCTCAAATAAATCAGAGTCTGGAGAAAAACAAATATCCTGGGTCACATCGCCCAATTACAAGTAATATCCAATAACCAAATACACTTTATTCAAGTTCAAGCAACAACTAATAATAATCATAAAGCAGAAAATTCCCAACTTAACACATTCTCTCGCCATTACCATCAAGCAGCTGACCATCCTGATCTGCAATAGTAAATTTACAGAAAAAGGGGAAAAGAAGAAAACAAGTACCCGTCAATTACAAGTCGCGGGTCACAAATAGAGTAGGATACAAGCACATGAAATGGGAAAACTAACTAGTACCTGGTATAAGTATGACGTCAACCTAGACAAACTAGCATGGTAAAAGTGTCAAGTGTACACGACATAAATCAAGTGTCAAGTAAACAAGTATCTTATAAACATGCATCAAGTGTCAAGTGTCCTGTAATCATGTATCAAGTATCATGTTTCAAGTCTCATGTAATCAAGTCTCATGTATCATGTAGTCAAGTATCAAGCAAGCAAGTATCATGTTCAGGTATCATATTCAGGAATCATGTTCAAGTATTATGTCTTGTGTGATTTACTATCTAGGTAGCAGTTCATGCAACCCACCTACATGGTTGCTACAATACAACAGTTTCGCTTTAGATTTTATAGTGGACCATACAGGGCAGTGTACTCAGGGACAAGCTCCAAGTATCATGTAATCATGTATCATGTAAACAAGCTCCAAAATCCAAACAAGCTCCAGTGACATGTGTGTACGTGTCATGCAAATCTTGTCAAACTCCACATGTAAACAAGCTCCAATAACCACTAGGTTCTTCCGAGTACACGTTTTTGCACTATCCACTACTAGATCATACCTATAAATCCCGGCTTGGTTACTTTTATTATTGATATCCAATGGACATGAATGTATGTGAAATAGTGTCAAATAAACATGATATAATCAGGTTTAGATTCAGGAAAACAAATCAGCATGCATGGATGATATACATTCACATATACGAGCAAAATAGTTTAGGATCGTAATCAGGATAGCAAGACTAATCAGTACTAAAACAGGGATTCTGTTCTCTACAGAAATGCAAACCTAGATCCGTCAAAGGATATGGAAACTAGACATCCACACGAATCCAACGAGTATAATTAAGTTATATACTGATTCACAACATCTCAGCTCAAAACTGATTTGAATACCGAATTTAGGTTCAGCCAGAAAACAGGGGAACAACTTCAAAAGCATGAAAACAGCATGAAAACTCATCAAATAATTCCACAAAAAATCTAGGGTAATCGCCTATAACAAGTTTCATAATATTCTAGTAAGTATAGATCAGTCATCAAAAATACCGAAGCAACAAGAAAACAGAGTTTAACGAATCTGGAAATCTTAACACTGCTGTACGAAAACTAGGATATCTCGTAACCAGTGAATCGAAATCCAGTTCTGCTAAAGGGATATGAAAATAGATGGAATTTACTAGCTTTCATATTTTACAAAGAATTTTCATACAGTATGAGGAATTATAGTGAAAACAGGGTTCTTTACTGAACAGCGCGCAAATTATAGCATGAGAAAATTTTAGAAAAGAGCATGAAATACTGCCTAAAACTTATCTTTAAAATTCATCAAAAATTTGGGTAGTCCCTAACATCATATAGAAACACTGACCAAAATATTAGATCAAGGGAATATGTATAGAATAGTTCTTGAAAATATTTTGTTAACAAAAATTAATCCAAAACAGAATCTGGAATTGTTCGACACGTCTGTACTAAAACACACATAACTCAGTCATACGAAATCCAAATCAAGCAAAACCAGTGAGGTTTGAAAATAGAAAAAGTTATCTAAAATTCATCTCTTATTTTGGAATTCAAATACTGACTGTAGCATGGACAAAAACAGCAATCAAAATAGAACAAGCAGCAAATACAGATTTCATACTTCTACTCAAGAACATTATAACTTTCACAATATTGATCCAAATACATCCAAACTTGAAATACAACCTACCAAACATCTACACATCAAGCATGAGAAGATTTTAGAAAAGAGCATGAAACACCGCCTAAAACTTATCTTTAAAATTCATCAAAAATCTGGGTAGTCCCTAACATCATATAGAAACACTGACCAAAATATTAGATCAAGGGAATATGTATAGAATAGTTCTTGAAAATATTTTGTTAACAAAAATTAACCCAAAACAGAATCTGGAATTGTTCGATACATCTGTACTAAAACACACATAACTCAGTCATACGAAATCCAAATCAAGCAAAACCAGTGAGGTTTGAAAATAGACAAAATTATCTAAAATTCATCTTTTATTTTGGAATTCAAATACTGACTGTAGCATGGACAAAAACAGCAATCAAAATAGAACAAGCAGCAAATACAGATTTCATACCTCTGATCAAGAACAACATAACTTTCACAATATTGATCCAAATACATCCAAACTTGAAATACAACCTACCAAACATCTACACATCATGATTTAGGGTTACTAACATGTCCAAGCCTATTATTTCACATGGGCATTCAATAAAACACCATTCATACAAATATCCACATACATGCATCAAAATCAAGTTTTGGGTAAATCCTAGGTCATTATCCTATCAAGTTTGGTGTCATAAGTTATCTATGGCCAATTTATCACAATAGAGACAAGGCCCATCAAGGAAAATACAAAATTTAGTTGTCTCTAGACCCAACTACACTAGATGTGAATTTTTTGACTTGTATCAACCTAATGAATTGTAGTACAAGTTACTTGCCTTATTATGAAGATGAACACAATGCCAAAGCTCCTAGGAGCAAAACCCACGAACGAAATCCTTTCCAAGTGCGATTCCAAGCAATCAACGAGCAAAACTCCTACACAAACAATCTCCTTGATGCAACGCACAAAGTGGAGAATACCCACTTCAAGAAACACAAAGAGAAGGGGTTTGTGAGGATGGTGGTGTTGATGGGGGTTCTAGGTGGTGCCGGCTATCAATGGGGTGTAGGGTTTTGTGGTTTGTATTTGGTGGCCGGAAGTAGGGAGGTGTGGTGGCCGGAGTAGGGGTGGCCGGCTATGGATGTGAGGGTGCGGGTTGGGGTTGCACAGGCCGGGAGAGAGGGGAAGAGGAGAGAGAGAGAGGCCATGATGCTTGAGGGAGAGAAAAATAGGATTAGGGTTAGGGTTTGAGGGGGTTTAGGATATTTATATAGGAGGTAAAAATGGGTTAATGGGTTGTGGGTACTAATATGTAGTAATAGGTATACAAATGGGTAATGGGTATTGGGTAGATTTCATTTGGGTATACAATTTATAGTGAATTCTATGACTCCTAAAAATCTCATTAGGGGTCAAAAATCATAGGTTTGGGAAAACACCACCAAAATTCATCACAACACCATGGAAAAATATAATGAAGATAATGAGGCCAAAAATGAAGAAAAGAATCCAAAATTGCGAAAACGTACCAAAATGATGAACCAACAACACAAGAAGCTCAAAATGCAATAAAAAGAATATATATTGAAAACAAATCCAATATACGGTTTCGAAAAATACTATAGAGATAAAAATACACAAAAATGAAAAATACACTCCAAAATACATAAAATGAAAAACTGGGGTTACAACTACTCAACTAACGGGAATGTCAATTATTTGACATAACCTATCAATGACCAATGTTACCATGTAATCTAGTCCCTTTGTCCAGATATCTTAATTGACCATAAGACATAGAGAGTATCACCCTTGTATAGTTCAATCCTTGATTTCTTGATGTCTGGGTAGACTTAATAAAATATATGAGATCAATGTCTCATATTGACTCATTTGATCACGGTCATGCATTTTACAGTCTCACTCAATTAAGGGGCCCGTAGATATTGTTCCAATTATGTGAGAGGGATAAATCCTATCTAAGTCACTCATATGACTCCGCATGAATTGTAGTATATTTAATAGTCGACTTTAAAATTACCTTATTACAAGCAACGTTTGACGACATTAAAACATATAACTTCTCATGTAGGGAACCGTAGTGACTTCATGTTAAAGGACTGCGTACACCATGGTCACTGTGAGAACCGCTTATGACACTCATGTAACGATCCATGCAACGTTCTGATGGTGGGTTAGTCCAGTACATTATTACTATAATATGTACCCGATATCTCATATACATGACCTGTGAGAATGGTCAGTCTACGCACACACTAGTCTCTATGTATTCTCGTTGTTCTAATTCACAACAAGACTTGACTAGGGATATTTAAGACCAATAATCTAATTTCAGCCAATACGATCTCACAATCAAGTCATGCACTTGATATCTCATGGCATTGAACTTACTATTCTAAAGACTTCATTATGTTCATTTAATTCACAGTAAATAACACAATAAATGAAATGCCTAAATATGAAATAAATGTCATAATACAATATAAACTAGTAATGTCAATACACAACTGGCCTCTGAGACATACACCAACATGAGGCACTGTACAAGGTACACCATGCTGTGTGTAATATTCCATTGATATAATTGAAAGATTGATCTCATTCAATCTCCTCTCAGTTTCCCTTGAAAGAGAAAGAAATTATCTTTCTTGATCTCAATCATTCACTACTTAAAATTTGGATCCGAGACCTTGAAGGTGTGAATAGTGCATGGAGTTCCTTATCCTGTACGATCCATCACTGTACGAGAGGATAATCATGAGGAGTTCAACAGCTATAAAGTACGCCGCTTTTGCAACTGTTTTGTCAAAGCAATGTAAGACTAACTCCCCAGTAGTATCAAGCTAGGATTTATCTTTTCTGTGTCCTTATACATGCCTGTAATGTTTGTGTATGCATTGAATGATGAATCTATGCTAACACCATATTTGCCATTGTATATTAATCATGAACACATCCTACAAGGGAAATTGACCTTTCCAAAAGCATGAGGAAGATGATGAAAGAAGATATGAGCACCTAGAAGCATAGTAATAAAGGGACTTCAATAAAGGATGATGACATGGTTGGATAACTATTAGATGGTCTCCACCACCATTTGCTGAACAATGCCTGATTGAAGACTTTCACGTGGAGCACACCTAGGAGGATAACAATGCCTGATTGAATACCACCACAAGGTGGAAACACAATTTTCTTTATATCGAGTCAATTTCAAGATAGCAAGGATAATCTCAGTTTCTAATTTGATACCTCTATGTTACAGTCTTACTAAGATGAAAGTTCAGGTTTGTGATATCAAATTGATGTAAGAAAATACCATATTAATTTTAAGGAAAATAGTTGTAGGTAAACTGTATGATTAGATGTATTAGAAATATATTTGCCTAGTGACAAAAGCTTGTACATGGTATTAGAGTGATATGGATAAAAATAGAACCAAATTGGAACCTTTCAAATCGGGCATGAATCTTAAAGCTCACTCGGATAAAACGGTAAATTACACTAGAAACGTGTCTATAAACAGGAAATGTGCATCTTTCAAGCCCAATAACCCAATATAGATTTCTCTAACTAGATTGTCATATTTAAATATGATTCAAACTCATAATTATCCATAAGAGAGGTGAAAAAGTCATATATCTTATTATGAGAAGAGTTTTAACTCAATTTCTCTAACCACTCTTATCTCTTCATAAAGAAAAGATAATCAGTTCAATCAAAAAACACCAAAAATAATTATCTTGAAATTGACCCCTAAAGTGACTATAAATACGCCCTACCTCCACAGAAATCAGGTAATCAGTATTTTGCCGCCAAAAGCTTTCTCATATTCTTCTTGAGTTCTAACTTGAGCGTCAGAGGGTCGATCATCGGGGTCAACTCCGGTGTTTCAAAATTTTGCAGGTCAATCAGAGCAGTCATCACCATCAAGATCAGATCCAACGGTCAAATGAGTCAAATTCAGAAGTCAACATCATTTGAAAATAGTCAAATTGGTGAAAGTAAAAAAACTCAACTTTTTATTGTTTGTAAAAGAACTCATATATATGTTTGCTCCCACACAGAAATTAGCAGCAACAGATTGACGTCTTCTGTGGGAACAGAAAAAACATCTGATAGAATTTGGCCTTTAAAAACAGTTTTCAGCCATTCCTCCAAAGGGGTAAGGGAAGGCGGCGGCCTTAAGCTGACGAACCAACCCTCTTACTCTACCTCATTCTCAAGAGGACGCATCTCTTACCCTTCAACAACCTCCTCATCTAGAATAGTATATCCAGTATCCCTCTAAAGAGGCACCACCGGGGGGCTCCCGAAGAAGTTAGCACCCTACACAATAGATTGGAAATAAACGGGGGTCGGTCTACACCTCCACACCCTCCACAGTGCCCCCTAAAGCACCTTATCCGCAGCAAGACCTCCGCCATCTCATAACCTCCAAACAACAAGAGTCTGAATGCCGGGACCACTCAAGCAGACCACGAGCAAGGGACGGTCTCCCCCATCCATCTCGCCAGAAGACACAAGGGTCCCCTCTCCCCAAAGTCGGGGATGTAGAAGAACCCTCTCTCTAGAGGTCGAAGAAGCCATCATTCTCAAAGGGGACACAGAAGAACTCCCCCTCAAAGGGGAAGGAACCCTACTTCAACAAGCCGACCAGCTCCCAGGAGAGAAAGAGGGGAAGAAGTAATTGTCACCAGGGTAGAGTTCCGAGAATTAAAATATGAGATCCTTAAAGCTAACAAACTAGTCATCACCGTCTCACTCCTCCTCAATATCAAGAGCCCCATAGGTCCATTAGATCCGAAAAACAAGACAATATCATCTTTCAACACCTCCGAAAGATGGAAGAACTCCTTGCACAGCTGAAGAAGAAGGAAGACATGAAGGAACATACTTCTCCAGGTCCCCCTTCTTATGGAAAATCATCGAGGCTCCCATTCCGACCAACTTCAAGATCCCAACCTTCGACTCTTACAACGGGGAGACCGACCCAGTAGATCACATTGAGAGTTTAAAACCCTCATGATGGTCCACCAAGCATCTGAATCTCTTCTCTGCAAGACTCTTCCAGCAACTCTGAAGGGATCCGAATGGGAGTGGTTCTCTCGTCTCTCTCCAGGGTTCATCTTCTTCTTCGATCAACTTGAGGAGCTCTTCCTCACTCACTTCATCACCAGCCGCAAGATAGAGAAGACAAGTACCTCCCTACTTGAACCGAGGCAAAAAGAAGGGGAGTCCCTCAAGAGCTATGTTAGGCACTTCCCAACCGATTCCCATTCAATCCCCTCACTCGACTTAGGCGTAGCCACTACAGCCTTTAGTTACAATGTGAATCATGACCACCTCAAAGCTTCTATTATCAAAAGATGTCACGCCTCCCTTCCTATAATATAGAAATACGAGTACGCAACTAAGTTATAGCGAATGATTTGCATCATTCATAAGCTGTACAATCAACTCAACAATATGAAATATGATTCACATCTATGCATGTAGTAACAAAATCACATAAACAATATATAATTTGAGTAATTCATAAACAAATCAACAATAACCAACATCTGAAAGAAGATAAACTTCGGGTCAAAATGCCCAGAAATACAAAGTACGATAATAACAGTAATACTGGAAACAAGATAACATGAATGATATAATTAAGGCAAGTTAATAGTTTGACTCAATTCTTTAGAATATTTGTTTACCAAGTCCTTTGGTTGTTTTTTCTGTGATACCTGCAAGCTCAACATCTATTAGAGCAAGCTATGGGTGACAAGTTGTACCAAGCAATAAACATGATATAGAAGAAAACAAGGAGAGAAACAATAAAAACATGTACAATATCAATAAGGATGATAAGATGCAATTATAATCATGATGTTCAATCAATTGATATACAATAGTCAATAATACGATAACAGTAACAATAAACAATGATCAAAATGCAAGTGTCAGTGCCCAGTATCAATCTTAAGTCTATCAGTCTTTTATTAACACTAGATTTTCCCGTGGGCACGTGCCTATGGCACGTCTTCGGAACGATACAAAACATGAAAAGCCCTATAAACAGTAAAACAACAATTATGTAGCTCAAGTTTGAATAGTATGACAATAATTAGTTGTAAATAAAAGTCCATGTTTCCATTAGTATATGTTGAAAAATAATTATAAATGGGGTGTAAAATATAACTTCTTAGAACTTTAAGTGTGGAAAATGATGAAATTTAACTGTTGAAGAGATATTTGCTATTTTCAATATAACATGTGCAATAAAAAAACATAAAAATTCTAAAAAGTTACAAACTTGAAATCTTAAAATCTAAATTTCTAAGCAAATAAAGAAAGAATGGGAAAGAGAGTTAGGGAGAGAGAGGAAGACAGAAATATGAAAAAGTGAAGAGAGAAGAGAGAGATAGTAATAAAGTAATGAGTTTTTTAGTTTGGGGGGGGGGGGGGGAGGGGGGGCGGGAATGTGTTTAGTGATGTTAGATCTGGGCCTTTGATTTTGGAGGGATTGAAGGTGATCCACTTGATAGCTTTCTTTTTGTTTTATTATATAAATGTCTAATGCATGCAACCTGCATCCCTTACCACAGGTTTGGGTGCATACAATCATGTGAACATTTAGAGTATAGTAGTAGATTCTACAGGGTCATGTACTCGGGTCTTGCATAACAATAACCAATGATCAATAAATAATACACGATACAATACATGATAAATTGGGATATTGTAGTCAGTAATCCGGAGTCAATCGATAAAATAATAACATGTCAATACGGGAAACACATGCCCCTTTCCGAGTACACTCTCCTATTTTATCAACTACTAAGTCGTACCCTTATTACCTCAGCTTGTCATTATTTTATTATAATTAAACATGGACATGCAATCAATGAAAATAAATGTCATGAATGATATCAAGGAGGTATCAAGGGCTATGCAATGCATGATGTACTAGTTCAATTCATTAGATAAAAAATTAATGATATTTACATTTAAACACATGAAAATACAATTCTGGACAGCAATACACTGCTGCTTTGGGAAAGAAAATCGAATTCCATCAGGAGTTACAGAAACTAGACTCCATGCCAGTTCCAACGCATTTTCATGTGACACATTTTAATTATTTGAACCACATCTACCAGTCAGTTCTTTACAAGTCTTTTGTTCTTGTAGCAACTCAATGTCAAGTTTTTATATAAATAAAACGATTGGAAAACTCATTTAAAAATCTTTAAAAAAAATAATCTAGTTTTTCAAATTGTTCACATTGTTCAAAAGTTAATCCCATGTCTTAATTCCTAAGTTAACCTACTGTTTCAAATAATTAAACACGGCGATGTATTTTTCAAAACAGTGTTCTGGAATCAAGACGTCACAAAATATCTTGCAATGTGTAAGTCGGATTGCAAAATCGTTCGATGGTCTGAATTTTGGACAAAGAGTGCTACAACTTTTATTTAAGAAGTTCTAAATTATATTATCAGTAATTAGGTCAAAATTTCACTACAAGTTGGAGTAAACAGTAGAACAACAATATAATAGTTGTAATTATAATGATTGTGATTTACAAGCATGTGGTTTTATATGTAGAATTGAACATACATTCACATCTAGTAATTTGGATGGATTCCTATTGTTAACATGATGAAAGTTATTATTTCCATGATATTAAACTATGGAAAAAACTATAATATTACATACAATCAAAATTCCTTCAAATCATTATATTTATCTATATACACATATTCATATATAATTCTAGTTCGTGTTCATGCAACATATATTGTGACAATGAAACCTACGATTTTACGATGGTTATTGAATTAACAAAGACAACTAGAATGATTCAATACAACATATAACCGTTGGTTTAAACACGGAAGATCAAAAGCTTGTAGCAATATGATGGTTCAACAATTGATATCTACAAAGATTATTTTCAGGAATATGGATGATAACTGATTCCAAGATATGATAATCAATAGGAATACTACTTGCGAGAGGTCAAGAAAATGCTTGCACAAGAACAATAAGGGTGTACAAGAGATGCTTGCCTTATTTGACGATTGCGACGGAAAAAGGAGCGGCTACGGCAACAAGCCAACAACAAGGTGGCAATGAAAATGTAGCAACAACAATATCTACGACCGTCATGACAACGCTACGATAGCGAGGTGCAGTTGTTCAATGGTCAAGGCAGCAAGGAGCTTCGGTGATGGCTGCTGCGATGAGAGTGGGAGGCTGCGGTCGTGCTTAGGGCGATGGCAGCACGATTGCTAGGGCTGTTGGAACCAATGGGGTTAGGGTGCAGCAAGGCAACAACAATGGTGGAGGTTGCGGCGGCTGTCAGTAGCAAGAGGAGTAGCAGTGATGGTGAGGTGATAGAGGTGCTGCGGTGCTGGAGTTGATGGCCGTCAGGGTGAAGAAGCAGTCGGGGCTATGGAGGTCTCAGATGAAGGGGGCAATGGGTTTCAGGAGCCGGGTGGAGGAAGAAGAAGAAGAGCAGCTAATGGAGGAGGAGAGAAGGAGAATGGCGGCTGTAGGAGAAAAGAAGGAATTAGGGTTTAGGGGTAATTAATTAGTCATTATATATATATATATATATATATATATATATAGAGAGAGAGAGAGAGAGAGAGAGAGAGAGAGAGAGAGAGAGAGAGAGATTAAGTGGAGATTAGCCTAATATAGGCCGTGGATTTGTGAGCCTGGGTTTTGGGTCAAGTGAATGAAGTTGGTTGTTTTTTTTTTCTTTTTTTTGGGGGGGGGGGGGGGGGGGTGGGGTTTGAGTTCACATTTAATAAAATTGGGCTCAAATCCAATTAGAAGATCAATAATAGAATGAAGTTTTGGGCTTTTCACAAAATGATCAAATAATCAACAAGGAGTATTATGAAATGGATTAGGAAGAGCTGGGTTAAAAATATAAATAATTAATCATATATAATGAATTCTATAATGGAAATAAATTATAGAATGCAATATGATTTGTGTTAAAATATATAATTATTTGAAAATTACTACTAATACAGTTGATTAGAAGGGACTTTAACAAGAGATCCAAAATGAATTCAAAACAAAATGAATATAAAAGCAAAAAAGAATTTATAAAGAATCGAAATATAGAAAATATACAGGAAATATGTATAGAAAAAAATGGTGGTTACAAAAGACCTCCTCGGAACTTTTCTGACCACCTTCAACGGGTCAAGAAGTACATCCGAGTGGAAGATGCCATCCAGCCCCAAGAACAAAAGGTGCCCTTATCTGGGAACAAACGGAAGAGCATCGATGAAGAAGGACCCAGGAAGACCCAGAAGGATGCCTTAGGCCAACGCTGTCAATCACAGTGCCACGCTTCGAGAAGTACACCTTACTTAATGCTAGCATCGTTGCTATTTTGGTGGAAGTCAACAAGGAGGGACTCCTCCAACCTCCTTCTATGATGAATGCCTCAAGCAAGAGAAGAGATAGGAGCAAGTGGTGTCCCTTCCCAAAAGATCGTGGGCACCTCACAGATGACTGTGAAGCCCTCAAGGACGCTGAAAGGGCTACTCCGACGTGGGTACCTCACCAAATTTTCTCAAGTAAATGACACCGAACCTCCACGAATGAGTGGGGCCAACAAGCGACCAGATAAGCCTTCTGAGTCCCAAGCCTTGGAACACATGGAGATATTGCACTCAATCCATGGGGAACCTATGAGGGAATTATCTAACTCATCAAGGAAAGCATTTGTCCGTGAAGTGAACTCAATGCACAATATCCCCCTCCCCCAAAGACTCAGGGATCCCGATATCATTTTCAGATCGAGACATTGAAGGTGTTCGAACACCTCACTGCAACACACTCGTAATCAACATGTAGCCCCTGTTTCCTGTATTTGTATTTTCTTCTGTAATTTATTTCATTGTACTCTATTTAACAATTAAAAATCCTGTATTTTGTTTCCAGTTCTAATAAAAGTCATTTCTTTTATTTCGACTCAATTTTGTGCCCAATCTATTTCATTTGCATCATTCCTATCAACTCTAAATTGTTGCTCGTCATGGGGAATTGACTGATTCAACTCATCTAATTCATATTGCCTAATTATTGTGATTTTTGACCCAATCTCCTTTTGGATCCTATTCAACCCGCTATCCAATAACCCTAAACCCAATAACCCTAACTAATTAAACCCTAACTATTTAAACCCTAACCTAATTAACCATAACCCTAATCCCCCTACACTGTTTAAACACCAGCCGCTCTACCCTTCTTCCTCCTCTTTTACTGTCACCGCCAAACCCAACCCTCCTAGTCGCCGCCCTTCGACTCCACCCATCTCCATCAACCTCGTCATCCCCATCCCCGCTCCCTCATCGCTAATCCATCATCCTCGTTACCTTGCTTTCGAACCCATCACTTCGTCGACCACCGAAGCCATTACGCATCACCCTGTGCATCACCCCCGTCATCATCCCCCACCACTGCATCCCACTCCGTCGCCTCGCCATCCCCAAAATCCACGAGCTTTTGCCATGCCTCACCCTCATCATTTCCCATGTTCCTCTCCAAAATTGGGCCTCGTCGCCACTCCCATCACCATCGTCGCCCTCCATCGACTGCTCCCCATTCGAGGCCTTCAACGCTGCCGCCGCAGCGCCACCGTAGCTGCAGTCGAAGCCTACTGCACCATTGCCACTGTTTGATCGGGGGAGATTGAATTTGAACCTCAATCATTCGATCTCCTTGCAATCATCTCCATTTAACGATCAGAACAATCTTGGCCTCCCGATCTCCCTAGCGATTCGGATCGTCATCAGATCATCATCATTAGGGCGCAAGCGATCCGAACCGTTCGATCTGGTCACGATTTGGGCCATCAACATCTTCATCACCAACGGGTAGATCTGGACCGTCGGATTCTCTGATCATCTTTATCATCAGATCAGAACGATCCTTCCGATCTCCTTGTGATTTGGATCATCATCATCATCAAGACACATCATCTTAATCATCCACTCCAGATCAGATCTGAGCCGTCAATTATCTTTGATCTTTATCGTTGAATCTCAGTCGTCAATTTTTCTTGATCTTGATCGTTGAATCTCATCCGTCGATTTTTCTTGATCTTGATCGCCATCATGATCCGTGTCGGATCTGTAACACCCCGCAAAATTGGAAGTGACAATTTTACCATTGTGTGTTACGCACGTGTATTTTGTACCGTTATGGATGATATCCGTAACACATTTCAGTATAAATATCATACTTATTTTGTATTCTGACTATTTATCTATTTCCTGTCTTCTCAAGATACATTTTATTCTATTTGAGCCAACTCAAATATTAAATTTCAATCTTTGTGTTTTACGTACATTGCACGCGTTATCGATGCACGTGTCAATTACGTATTTATCACCGTTTTGTGTAAAATTTTTGGTGTGTTTTGATTATTTGTTTCATGACTTGTTTGAATTCATTTTTTACAAATGGAAATTCATTTTTCTCCTAGTTTCGATTAAAATATTTCATACGTGCGGTGGACGTGTTTTTCTGTGTATGTATTGATTACACTACGGTATATGTATAATGAAATATATTTTCGTATGTTACATTCCAATTATTTATAAATATTGTCCCGTTGATAAAATCGATTTCATATTTGAATATTTGTTTTACGTGCAACGCACGTATTTGCAGTACACGTGTTAGCTGTATTCTTTTTCAAAATAAATTTTTATATTTATGCACATTAATTTGCACGTAAAAATTTATATGCACGGTTGTCTTTAAAATTTTCTAAGAAGTGATACACATTTTTCTTCTCACTTTATTTATTATATTTTGTATTATTTTATAAAAATCCATGGGCCTACAATTGTTTTTAAAACCCACAGTTTCACATGCAGGACTGGGATTTGCAAAGGAACACAAAAATTAATTTGGTGCTAAGGATTACTTGCAGATTTTATTGTCTTCATTCAAGATTGTATTTTCATGTTGTAATTATTTAATTTTCGATGTGTGTTATTATAAAGGATTTGATGAAATAAAAGTTTCAAAATTCCTTGTAAAATTGAACGAAGTGAAGTGTAGATCTTGTTGAGCTACGAATTACAGTATTTTGGTATTCGGGGCATTACAGAGTGGTATCAAAGCCACACTTCAATGAGTAGTACGAATTTACAAGGACGACACATTAGAGTGGACATTGGAGTGTGAGTTTAGTTTATACAGATTTAAATGTAAGTGATTTACATTTGAGTTGCTCTGAGACCCACATCTAGTATCTAATACCCAAGATGCAGAAGTAGATAAATTAACTTCTATAACAAAAATACCTGTAATGGAAGTCTCACTTCCTTTCTTCTTCTTAAGCTTCTCCAGCTACTTATGGAAGTTCCTCTTCACTGATATTTTCTCCCCCCTTTCCCTATTGGATGGCTGGAATCATGACTACAAGTTCAATAACTACTTTCATTCATGATAATCCCCTTGTATACATTGATGTGAGATCGTATGTGGGTACATTTTTCCTTAGTATCAGAGTGGCGCGCGGAAGTGTGGTATGCTTGAACCTATATTCATGATACCATACACGTAGACAGACTTCCCTCTCAAATTATTTTTTGTGGATTTTTTATCATAGTACTTTTTCAACATTCAATGTTTTTCAAATAAATATTTTCTTATACTATTAAATCAATTGGATATTTATTATTTTGTCCACCTTCCTTAGTCTTGATTTTTTTGAATTTGTTTTATCTGTCTTTCAGTCCTAAAATTTTACCCTTCGTGTTTTATGTCCCTTTTATGTTTATCCGTTTACATTGCTATTACTTTACGTATTTTGTTAAGTTTTAGATTACCGCTTATTAAATTAATATTGCAACTATTATTTTCTTCATTTATTATTTCTATTATATTTTTAAAATTTTGAATTTTGTTTATGTACATTCATTTTATATGATTTGATTTTGTGATATTATATTTTTCCATTATCTTATATTGTCTTATAATTTTAGCATGATTGTAATATTTTTACTTATATAAATACAATTTATCCCTACCCATAAGATTCCTTTTATTACTATTTTGTTATCCTTATTTTGTACCTCTTTATATTTACTTTTCACTATTAATAGTTACTTATTAATTTTTGTAGTTTTACGCTTCTTTAATATAATACATACACTCACTATTTATACTTTATTGTTATTCTCAAATTTTAATTGTCTTTACATTCTTAGTTACTACCTATATTTTCCATTGATTTCTATATGTGACATATATTTCAATATACTTACTATACATATCATTTCACCCTCATCCAATTACTACATTTCTATTTTTATGTATAATTATTTATGTTTATTGTCCTAATTTGCTGCACTACATAATTATTGTTTTCATTTGTATTTTCAGCTTGTGCATATACTTTACACTATTTTCGCCTCAATGTTATAAATCATTTTTTTCATTACTACCAATTAGTACCATTTATGGTTGATATATCCTATTGATCTATTTTGATATTTCATTGTGTAACTTTCTACTTCATTCCCTACTTTTACTCCTACTAGTATAATGCACGTGCGATGCACGACTACAAAAAATTATAGTTATTAAATTAAATAAAAATGCTCATAAGAAAAGATACGGTAAATTATTACAATGGGTGTCGCCTCAGTAATTTGGAACCTCATTATACTTGAAAACACAATCACAGAGCCTTCCCCCCAAGAACTGAGCCACCTCGGGGTGTTTCACCTTTGAAGACAGCAACCGAAAGAAACTTAAGTTTTTATTTCATATACATTTTAGGTTATGGTTCAGAAAAGGGAATTACCATTCCAATTTTGATGGAATCGCATTTTAGCTGCGCATATAGATTTGTTTCTAAGCCACGTCCTTGCATATACAAAGACAGATTGGTTTAACAATTCAACACGATAACCATCTAGTAAATTTAATGCCCGGTAGTGGTCTAAATATTTAAAATTATTAATTACAAATTTTTTGCATTACCAATACTAAATGAACATAAAAAAAACTCCATTTGATCCCCAACCTTTCAAGAAATCAGGAGCAATTTATTATGCTCAATTATTTATTATGCATTCACTTGATAATTTATATATGGAGTATGCTGAAATGAATACTTATGATCATAGGCTAGATTGATTCATAAACCATCCACATCTTTTCCATACATGCACATTGATTTCTCATAACCTTCAAGAAATAGCACAAAACACGTAGCCCAATTTTCACTCTTGAAGGTTGCAGATTTAATACATTGATTGAGCAAAATTTGGAGAAAAATCTCATTCTTTCAAGAGCAGTTAGCCGTCAAATAATTCAATAAGAAAAATCATGTTCCCTGTAAGCTACATCTAGCACATTCTCTCTACTTTGCTGTTAATTTCTTCGGGCAACTTTTAACTCTTGCACTAAGTTTAATAATTATTTAGTAATTGTCATTTTCTTATTATAACTTTGAAACATCTTTTATGCTTCTGCAGAATGTCTATCTATGATATGCAACCCACATATTACAGAATTATATATAATTTAGAAAAACTAATAGAATAGTATTTCTATATAATAATTCCTATCAGAGCAATCTTATAAGGTCGGCTAATGAATAGGTTTGGAGGGCTCAGTGATACAGATACCTTATATTTGTATTACATATCATCCCCTAACAACCATCCCGCTGTCATCTTAGAACATCACCTAATGGGTATAACAAATTTCTATGATAAGTTTTCTCTTACGGACCTCTTCATGACAAAGACATTTTTTTTGGGACTCGTGATTGCAAATTAGTCATAAAAATTCATTGAACCCATCTGGTTAATGTTACCTGATGATTTGAAATGGAGGGATGCATGCGATACAAAGATAGATGTTAGTGGAGTTCAATGGTTAATGGTACAGAAGTAGGAGGTGAAGTGATTTTAGTTTAGCAAAGATGTTTCCATTTTAAAGCAAATCTTACCATTCCCTCTAATACTACCAAGTCCGCATCACTTGCTGCAAAAGCCAACTTTGCCGAAACATTTGCGAGATCAATAACCTGAGAGTACAAATGTAGAATAACAAACCATTTAGATTGTTTTGCTATTCATGAGAAAACATCAAGGCCAGTAGATGTTCAATGTCAGCCGTTCCTCACAGGTAAATCATTGCCAGAATTCATAATAAATAGGCCAGATGCATCCACTGCGAAATCTTTCTTGTGTGCAAGCCACTAAGTTAGCCATGTATCCAGTGCAGGAAGGCATTCAGAAAGGTTGGGGACAAAGAACACAGTTATTTCTTTATGACTGAAGAGACCATCTTCACCAACTCTGTCATAATGTATCCGATAAAACATTCTCAAATTAGAACCTCTAGCACTTGATGTTACCAATAATGCATCACATTAACTTTTTTCTTCTTCATCAACATAAATGTGTTTTAGTATGGATGAAGTTCAGACAAAACATGAATCATCAAGCTGATGAGTGAACAGGGACTGGTTGAGTTAATTCAGGTACTCAAACTCAATGAGATTAAAGGTCGACAATACCGGTACTCAAATATATAACAGGGCACCTTAAAGCAATCAATCAGCTATTGAATATCTGTAAAGGATAAGTGTGCTTCCTCTCTGCACAACTGGCATGCTAGCAAGGTACAATAAATAAGTCAGGTTTGCACAACTGGAATACTAAAGTTTCAAATACACAGCATCAAAACATATATTTTAGTTGATATAAGAAACTATATTGTACACCGTAAATAAATAGAACTATACTAAATGAATAAAGGTCAAGCGAGGAGTGGGTGTAGGTCCGTTCGAGCAAAACATCAAACAGTTTGTCGGCATGTCTTAGTAAGTAACCATATACTACTATTATTCATATTCTTAACACTTCAATATGCCTATTCAGAATATTATTGTCACATACTGATCATGACATTTCTACCGTCATAGAAACACCTATATCGAAAAAATGTAAAACCACCGCAAAAACTACGGCATAATTTAACGAAATAATCAAAACTAATACTGCGAGAAATAATGCAAATGCCATCTTCCTGCAAAAAAAACCAACAAACAAACAAATTTTTGAAAGGGATCTGGAAAAGAAACCCTAGAAGGAATTGAGGGTTTAGGGTTTTGCAATTTCTTGAACTGTGTACCTCGATTTCGAGGCCTGCGTTTCAAGGAAGGGCGGTGGGAAATCTGCGGTTCAAGGGGACGTCGCTGGCGACAGCATTGCGAAAGAGAGGGAATTGAATAGAGGGGAGATGAAGGGTTGTTTGTGATGGGCGTCGCTAGCAACGGAGCGGCGCGACGGTGTTGCGGCGGCGCGTTGGGCATCGCTGGCGAGTGACCGGGTTGGGGGGGGAGAGGGAGATGAATAGAGGGGTAGGAGATGAGTATAGGGGAGATTTAGGGTTTTTGTATTTGGACGGGAGGGTGTTGCGACTTGCGAGAGAGATGGAGATGAATAGAGGGGGAGTTAATGAGTATAGGGGAGATCTGGTTTTGCACGGGTTTGTTATTTTTTTGCTGGATTTTAATATTAATGTAATTAACGTGATTTGCACAGGTTTACTCAGTTACAAAATTAGGGTTTGTTTGTTTACAACCCCAACTCTCCCATTAAAATAGTAGAGATTATTATATCCCATATTTCAAACATAACATCATACTTAAAATTAAACTTCCCATATCCAATTGTACATGAAAGATTACATCGTTCCATCTCCCGTTTTGGTGTAACCTGATGTCAAGAGGGCAAATTTGTAACTAGACGTCAATGGAGGTAAACTGCAATCGGATGTCGTAGAAACAATTCTGCAACTTGAGGTCGAGGAGGCAAGCCTGCAATTGAACACCAATGAGGCGAACCTACACGAGAAGGAAATTTTCTACTCTGATAACCCTTACTTTATTTTCTATAATATATACTTACCACTATTCCATTTTTGTACCAGTTTATACAATTTTATAATATGTTACAACCTACCATTAAATTGATTACCTTATATTTATACTGGTTTCTATATATATCATATTTGTGTATTTACTATTTAATATCAACTATCTTGCCATCTTTTTTTTATTATTTTGAATTTTTACATGGGTTAGCATTTCATACCACTTCATCGTATTTTATTTTGACTACTAAATCTATTTATAAATTATCCATTGACTATGTCTCTCTTAATTGAGTTGTTTTCTGCACTATTCTACAATTAATTACTTAATTTATCTTTCATTTCCATCTAATACTTTACCTAACATTATCTTTGTATGAAACTTCTTTCAATCTGTAATATCTTTTACGGTCACTTTTCTTTCCTTATGCTATTTTCCTAGTTTTCTTGTCCCGTTCTAATAAAATTATGATACTCATTGTTTTCTTATATAGAGTTTGTCTTATTATTCCACATTGCTTATTTTTATACTATATTTATTTTCTTAATGTTTGCAGTTTTTTTATACAATAATGATATTTTCTTTCAGTGTGTACAAAATACAACTTTTACCCTAGTGAGTTCTGAGGACAAAACTGTTCTAAGGGGGGGAGAGTGTAACACCATGCAAAATTGGAAGTGACAATTTTTTCCTCGTGTGTTACGCACGTGTATTTTGTACCGTTACGGGTGATATCCATAACGCATTTTATTATAAATATCATACTTATTTTGTAGTCCGACTATTTATGCATTTCCCGTCTTCTCAAAATTCATTTATCCTATTTGAGCCAACTCAAATTTTAAATTTCAATTTTTGTGTTTTACGTACATTGCACGTGTTATCGATGCACATGTCAATTACGTATTTACCACCATTACGTGTTAAATTTTTGGTGTGTTTCAATTATTTATTTCATGACTTGTTCGAATTCATTCTTTTTACAAACGAAAATTCATTTTTCTCCAAGTTTTGATTAAAATATTTCATACGTACGGTGCACGTGTTTTTCTGTGTACGTATTGATTACACTATGGTATATGAATAATGAAATATTTTTTTGTATGTTACATTCCAATTATGTATAAATATTTTTCCGTTGATAAAATCGATTTCATATTTGAATATTTATTTTACGAGCAACGTACGTGTTTACAGTACACATGCTAGCTGTATTCTTTTTCAAAATAAATTTTTATATTTATGCACATGCATTTGCACGTAAAATTTTATATGCATGGTTGTGTTTAAAATTTTCTAAGAAGTGATACACATTTTTCTTCTCACTTTATTTATTACAATTTATATTATTTTATAAAAATCCATGGGCTTGCAATTGTTTTTAAAACCCGCAGTTTCACATGCAGGACTGGAATTTGCAAAGGAACACAAAGATTAATTTGGTGCTAAGGATTACTTGCAGATTTTATTGTCGCCATTCAAGATTGTATTTTCATGTTGTAATTATTTAATTTCCGCTGTGTGTTGTTATAAAAGAATTTGATGTAATAAAAGTTTCTAAATTTATTGTAAAATTGTTCGGAGTGAAGTGTAGATCCTGTTGAGCTACGAATTACCGTATTTTGGTATTCGGGGCATTACAGGATCCGATCTATCCGATCTCGATTGTTGATCAACGTCCTCATCCTATCAATGCAAGTATCTTCTGGTACAATTCGTTGTTCTAGTACAAGCTTTTATTTAAAAATACCGCAAGTAGATTGTAGCTGTGACTCACATTTGGCTTATCATTGATGATCTCATTTTTTACTTGTTGTCTTCCTTATGAATTCCATGTTCATAAGAGTCACAATCTTTCGTTGACATATTCGTTTTACAACTAGTTAGATCTATTTTATCATCTAATTATTTGAACACATGAAATTAAAAATTACCTTGACTTGTAGATGTATGTTTGTATGATGCATGTGTTGATTTTGCTCTCTTTTCAGTTGAGAATAGCCATGGGGACTGATTTAATACTTGTGATCACACATTAATTTAGACTCATAATAGTTACTAATCATGTCACTTTTATATAAAAGAAACCACTTATGTTGTTGTTCCTGTTTTTACTTGCTATTTCGACCCTGATAAAATTAGAATCTGGACTTGAGTTCTAAACATGAAATGTAGCCTCATATATCTAGTTTACTAAACTTTTGACGGAACTGAATTCCGAGTTATAGTTTGTGAATAATCATTGTTTTGGTGCTGCTGTGTCTGAAATTTCAGATTCATAAATTTGCTATGTCACTTGGTTTCACAAATTAAATTGACTATGCTACCTGTAAGATAATGACTTGAAATTTTGCATGATGATACTAGACACACTAAAGGGCCTTCCCTAATTTTCCTGGAATTATTTGACGATGTTTCAGACCTGTTTCATATTTCTTAACACAATTTTACAATTCTGGTTGAATACGAATCCTGTGTAGTTTGTTATTTTAACCCCAGTTGCTATAACTTTTATGTATCTTTTTTATATGTGCTGGAACGTCTTGCTGTCCAGAATTGGAATTCTCTTCGTTTAGATAATTTTAATTATTTTTGACCATCGAATATGCTTCCTACCTAGCTTAAACTTGTTCCCTGTTCTTGATCATGTTTATTTATCCTGTTTTGCACACTTTCTTGCCTGTTTGATAATAATAATAAATAATAAGACGGGGTTTAAGGGAAAGACCAAGTAGTGGACAATATAGGTAAGTGTACTCAGAAGGGGGCCCGTGTTTCCCACTTGTTACTTGTTTCATGAACAAGTTATATGATTATTCGATTCATGGACTTGTTATATTAAAACTTGTTTCATGAACTGGTATATGATTATTCGATTCATGGATTGGTTATATTAACACTTAATTCATGAACTAGCATATTATAATTTGATTCATAACTGGTCATGTTATTACTTGACTCATGATCTAGTTATATAATTACCCGAGTCATGAACATACTTGCTTGATATTTGATATCTGAGTACACAGCCCTATAAAATCCACCACTATGCCTAAACGTAACTGTATGTATGTAGCAACCATGTGGTAGATAATTGGGATACATGAAGTGCTACCTAGATAGAATTAAACAATAGACTTAAGAATAACATGTCACATGTACACACTTGAAACGTTACTTGATACTTGTTACCTGATACTTGATACCTGATACTTGTTACTTGATACTTGATACCAACTACATGCTCACTTTTTACTTGTTCCTGCTACTTGTATTTGTTACCCGATCCTGTTACTTGATTTGTCTTACTTGTTAGCTAGTCTCTTGAACTTCACTACTCATTGCATCTATCACGCCCCGTTTCCCAGAATACGGGAACACGAGCACGTAACGAAGGCCCAACGAATGATTATAAATCATCCATAACCTGTATCAGTCTAACTCAACAATATACAAGAGAATCAACCACGCAGGCAAAGAATATAATCACATAAACAATAAATAAACTCAAAGATAATCATGAAATGAATTCACTATATAATAATCCAACATCAGGGATAAAACAAAATTCGGGTCATAAAGCCCAAGAATACAAAGTATGATGAAAGAAATACAATAAGCAAGTAAGAAAAGATAGCTAAGAAGTCTAACAATCCAGCTCCAATCTTCAAAGAGTTTGCTGACTAATTTCTTCTTGTACTGCTCCTTCAGTACCTGTTAATACTTGATCTAAAAAGAAAGAAAAGAGATCCCTTAGAGCAAGTCGTGTGCAGCAAGTAGAGAAAACAGAAAATAAAGGAAAGCATGAATATCAAAGAATAAGGACATGGTCAAAGACAAGGAGCAAAGCAAAGACAGGCAAAATATCAAAGGTCTATAGTAAATCACGCATGTAATGCGGGATGTCAGGATCAGGCAGTAAATGCAGGTTATTAACATTTTATTAGTCTATCTAGTGCACGTACTACTGCATTCCAGGTTCCGCGCAATACACCGTGAACGTTTTAGACTGATGGTGAATTCTCGGTCTGTGTACTCGGTCTAGTAATCAGTGTTTCATATTCAGTATCAATGTTCTCGAGCAATGTTTATGGCCATCAGTATCAGTCAGTGCAGTTCAGGTAGTAGGGCTCGACCGAGTATAGTTTCCGATCGTTCACTACCAAGTCATCCCATATAACCCCAGCTTGTTATCATTTTATTTCATCCTATGTGAGCGTGCAAAATGGTGTCAATGTTGTTCATTACTAAGTGTGACTAGTTCTAAGCATTACAGACAAGGCATGGGTCAAACATATCAAATAAACACATTTCACAAAATCAGGACAGTATGACCTTGCTGTACTAAATCATAGATTGCGGGCACTACAAATTAGCAAAACTGAATCCGCCAGAAGATCTGGAAAACATACTTCCACACGGTTCCAGCGAGTATAATTAAGGTATATAAAAGATATGGGAACTAAGGTGAAAATTCTGTTCTAACCAGATTCTAAGTCCGGCAGCATGCAGTAGGTTATATTCAACTAATTGTTTCGGGTCAGGAAAACCATTATTAAAATATATAAAAATTTTGGGTAATACCTATATATGTCTAGGTCTAGCCTAAATTATTTCAGATTTTTCTTGTACTATTAGAATGGTCAAATAAAATAAACAACAGCAGAAGACGCATGAAAATCTGAGTCTCAATTTACTGACACATCGGTATTAAAGTGATGATATCTAACAGATGGTAAATTAGAATTTAAATCTATAGTAGGGACAAATTATCTAGACATCAAGGGCTACGTTTTATATTTACTGAGTTCTTTCAAAATATGTCTCTAGCATGGTCAAAAGTCTATTTCAAAATGAAACATACAGCAGTCCAGCAAATGTCTAAACATGGATTGACAATTAAATAAATCATATGATCATGTAAAGCATGCAAATTTGTAATCAAGTGAATCCTAGGTGTCAACATGCAATTTCTAAAGTTCATGGTACATTTATTACAGTCATGGTGTCAATTCATTAATTAAACCAAATCAGTACATTCATGCCCATTTCATCAGGCAGTTCTAAGTACAAATCTAGTTATTTTAAATTGTGCATATGCATGAAACATAGGGGACTGGTTTAAAGATCAAGGAGATAGCACGAAGTTAAGAGTATGTCAGGTTAGCTCGTGTAAACCCTAGATAATCTTAACTGAATTGTTAAAACAGATTTTTGATAATAAAAAGGAACGGATCTACTTGCATGAGATCAATTAATCTTAAGCACAAATAATGAAAGGGGTTCAAGAAGAGACTTGCCTGTTACTCGGTTAATTCGAATAGTAAAGAATATCGGGATTAGAATCCCGGGCGAACTCTCCCACAAACCGTAGGAAGAAACAACCACAATAGCAAGATCCAAGAGAAATTCCATACACTGGATCAGGACAAAATGCAGAACACCAAGTTTGGATCTGGTGCACACAGAACGTGAAACACCAATTTCAGCCAATCAAATCCTCAGCTACACACCAGATCTGGCCCCAAAACACAGAACACCAAAACCAAATCGAGTGCGGCAGAACACGGAACAGCGGGGAATAGCCAATCAAATCCTGACCTCGCACCGGATCCAAGCCAAACACGGAACAACGTCTTCGGATCTGGCACGGCAAAACAGTGGACAGCAACTTCGACGAATCACATCGTGTCTTCTTCCTCTCGACACCAGAAGGAGAGAGAGAGCGCGGTGCGACGAACGGCGTCTGTGACAGCTGCGGCATGGCGGCGCGATAACGGAGCGGCGTCACCACGGTCGGAAGCGACAGCAGCAACAACAAATCCGGTGAAGAGCGCCCTGTTCTTCAGTCGAAAACAGAGACGGTGCTCGCGGTGACTCTGGGGACTCGATAGCGATGCACAAGGGCCTCAGTGGAGTGGCGGCGATTGATGAAGATGATGGTGGAGCACGGAGACGGAATGGGGTGACGGTGACGAAGTTATCGCGACGGCGAAACTTCGGCAATGGGTCTCGAACAGGGATGGCGAGGACGGGGGAAGACGAACGACGGTGATAGGGATGATGGGTAATGGCGAAGCAATGGGTTGAGTTGGGTTCGGCAAGGATGGGTTCGAGCGGGTTAATGGCATGGATAGGGATGAAGATGGAGGGCGACGAGATGGAGATGGTGCGGAGGTGACGATGGGGGCGATGATGGAGGCAAAGGGCGAGGTGGTAGGTGGTCGGAGGTTGGGTTGTTGGTTTCGGTGAGACAGGGAAGAGGGAGAGAGAGATCGAGGATGAATAGTGAACAGTAATGGGGGAAATTAAAGATGGATTAGGGGTTAATAACGGCTGGGTTTGGGATTAATTAGGTTAGGGTAAATGTATTAGGGTATTTATAGGGAAAAGGAAGATATTGGGTATTGAGCAATTGGGTATTAGATCCAATAATGAAAATACATTATATATGAATATAAAGATCAATATAAACCCAAATACTAAAGAATGAGATATCCGAAAATATACAATTTGTGCTACCTAAATTATTTGAGACAAATACAAACACAATTATGAAAAGAATTGATTTGTTTTTAATAATCAATAATAGTAAGTAATCTTAGTAACCATAAGAATAACAAAATAATCATGTCTATAAAATAATAATGATACTAATAATAACAATTAGGAAGATCAAAATAATAAGAATAGACTACTAGCAATAATAATAATAGTAATCGTCAGAATAATAATATCAATATATGAAAAGGAATTCGTTGAAATAGATCCATTCAGAAACAATATCTTGAGGGTTAAAACACCATCAGTTGATCTAGTAGAATTGGAAACAAGTTTATTCGAAATATTTATAATTATTGTTTAGAAAAATGTTTTAACAAAGAAGCTCAAAACGAATTTAACAATAACAATTTTTATAAATCTCGAAATACAGAAAATACTCAAAAAATACGTATTTCTTAAAATAGGGGTTACAACATCCCTGTCATATCATGTTGTATACTCTTGATTCCAAATCTTGTTTCATATTTTCTTGCACTTGTTTTTATACCCCTTGCTTGTACTACTTGCGGCCCGTAACTTGCACTAACGGGCGTACTGTTTCCTGTTTTCTCTATTTCCTTGTAAATTTATATAATACAGGTTTGGAGATCAATTGCCTGCATGAGTTGGTGAGCAAACATTTTAGGCTTCGCCTGGGAAATCTTACTTTAGTTATTTGTGCTTGAGTTTATTTATTTTCTTGTTGCTACTTAAAACTTGTAACGGGCTTGTAGTCCCGAAGTTTTTACTTTTGATCCAGATCTTGAATTTATTTGGAATATTTATATTTGTTTCAAATAATTTCTGTTAATTAATAATTTGTTCATGCATGTGTGGTTGAGAATATTCTGTTATATTTCCTGTTATACTGGTCGAGTCGATCCTACAGCTTATGAATGATGAAAATTATTTGTTGGGCTTTGTCATGTACTCGTATTCCGTATTCCTTTTGGGAAGCGGGGCATGACACAACATATGCATGGCAAACCAAGGAGTGTGCCGTGTCGTAGTAGATAACAGAAGCTCGGTAAACATTCTCTTCCTAAATGTATTTGAGGGCTTCAAGCTCAAACGAGATCGTCTCAAACCCGCTAGGTACACCTTCCATGGGTTATCAGGAGTCCTGTTCAGATCGAAGGAACAGTCACTCTTGACATAACAGTGGGAAAGCTCTAGCCGCTCGCACCGAAGCACTAGCTTCCATTGTATTCGACATGAAGTTTACCTACAATGCCATCTTTGGTCGCTCAAGATTCGCAGCCCTTCACACAGTTGCCTCTGCCTACCATATGAAGATGAAATTTCCTACGGCAGCAGGAGTAGGGGAAGCCAAAGGAAGCCAAGAAGCAGCTCGGGCATGTTACACAGCCACAATGGGGGGCTCGGTCCTTCCCCTAGGTGCTTTGGATTTTCCTCAAGATAGGGGACAAGCCAGCTCTGAACTTGTAGACAAACTAGTTAAAATTCCCTTCTCCCAGGAGGATCAAGCTAAGTGTTTTCGGGGGACCAAGGCACTCCCCCATCAGGTGAAGGACCAGCTTATCACCTCGATAAGGAAGAACAAGGATCTATTCACTTGGATAACCACAGACATGCTGGGCATATCCGAGATCTAAGCATACACCATTTAAGTGTGGATACGGAAGTCAGGTCTGTCTAATAGAAGTGCCGCAAGTTCACCCCATAGAGGCATCAAACAATCAAGGAAGAAGTAGAAATGCTCCTAGCCGTCCGCTTCATTCAGGAATTGAGCTACCCCGAGTGGCTAGCGAATGTAGTCATGGTCAAGAAAGCAAACGACAAATGGAGAATCTTCATTGACTTCACCGACCTTAACAAATCATTCCCGAATGACCCCTTCCCTCTACCAACCATAAACTCCTTGATCGATGCCACTTCAGGCCATGAGCTCTTAATCTTTATGGATGCCTTCTCGGGATACAACCAGATCTGAATGTTTCCACCCGACATTCCGAAGACATCCTTCATCACCGATCAAGGACTATATTGCTAGTGAGTTATACCCTTCAGACTGAAGAATGCCGGAGCTACGTATCAGCTCTTGGTGAAACAAGTCTTCAAGGAGCAAATTGACCGAAACATGGAGGTATATGTTGATGATATGCTTGTCAAGAGCATCGAGAAAGAAGACCATGTGGCCGACCTCCAAGAAGCCTTAAACGTGCTTCGGATAAACAACTTGAGACTGAACCCCTCGAAATGTGCCTTCGGGGTCTTCTCGGGGAAGTTCTTAGGGTTCATGGTAAGCCAGAGAGGTATCAAAGCTAACCCAGAGAAGATCAAAGCAATACTTGACATGTCTTCCCCAATTGCAGTCAAAGAAGTCAAGAAGCTCATAGGCCGTCTTGCCTCCATCGGGCGCTTCCTCTCCAAGTCTGGGGGGATGTGCATTCCTTTCTTCAATGCTCTTCAATGAGCAATGGATTTTGAATGGGGGAAAAAATAACAAGCAGCCTTCGAAAGCCTGAAAGCACATTTATTCAACCCCCCGCTCAGCAAGCCTACATTGGGAGATGTTCTTTACCTCTGCTTGCCTACTTCGGATCACACCCTTAGTGTTGTCTTGGTGAGAGAAGAAACCCGAGTGCAAAATCCAATCTACTATGTGATCAAGGTTCTCCACGATGCCGAGCTCCGGTACTCGAAAATGGAGAAGATGGATTACGCTCTGGTGATGGCTGCCCGAAAGCTACGACCATACTTCTAAGAACACTTTATCTGGGTCCTCACTATTCAACTGCTCACGCAAGTTCTCCATAAGCCAGAGAGCTCCGGAAGACTTATGAAGTAGTCCATCTAGTTAAGCCAACATGACATCACTTATCGGCCAAGAACTACCATCAAGGCCCAGCCTTAGCCAAATTCATTGTAGAGAGCACTATCCATGATCCACCCGAAGAAGGAGACAACCCCCGACTGTGGAGTGCATACGCGGATGGGTCTTCTTGTCTAGAGGGGAGTGGAGCCGATGTCATCTTACTAGGTCCCGATGAGTTCACTCTCCAATACTGGGTACACCTCAACTTCACAGCTTCCAATAACGACGCCGAGTATGAAGCCCTCATCTTTACACTTCTCAAAGCAAAGAAAGCAGGGACACAAAGAGTCAGAGTGTTCAATGACTCTCACTTGGTAGTAAACCAAATTCGTGGCGAATACGAGGCTATGGACGAACGCATGATCAAGTACTTGGCCCATGTGAAGAAACTTATGACTAATTTCAAAGAAGCTGCTGTTATCCGCATCCCACGAGAGGAAAACGGGAAAGCTGATGCCTACTCCAAGATTGCCTCCTCATCATTTGACGAACTTGACTATACAATGCTGATTGAGGTCCTACTTAAGCAAAGCGTCAAAGAAAATGCGTTAGGGCCCCTGTCCATCCCCCCAGACACCCGTAGATTGTTGGATGAAACCCTTGGTTGATTTCCTCGACAAGGGAGCCGTCCCTACGGACCACAAGGAGGCAAGAAAGATTCGGGTTAGGGCAGAGAGTTACACTTTCGTCGAAGGAGTCCTCTACAAGCGCTCCTACACTCAAGTTGACGATCGACCCTACCTAAGATGCCTCTCCCCCGAAGAGGCCGAGTATGCCCTCAAAGAAGTACATGAAGGGATAAGGGGCATTCATCTGGGAGCGAGGTCTTTTGCACGAAAAATTCTCAACCATGGCTACTATTGGCCAACTCTTGTCAACGATGCCCAAGCATACGTCTGCCAATGCATCCCCTGCCAGAAATACTCCTCCATCAAGCGGGTTCCGCAAGCCAACCTCAGCTCTATGTCCAGCCCCATCCCCTTTGCAATATGGGGTAATGGACTTGCTTGGACCATTTTTCCCTACTAGTGGACAACAGACCTTCTTAGTTGTTGCCATCGACTACTTCACAAAGTGGGTCGAGGAAAAACAGCTTGCAACCATCACGTAGCATGGGGTCCAACAATTCTTCAGAAAGAACATAGTCCGCTGGTTTGGGATTCCCCGAATACTAGTCACCGACAATGTTACTCAATTTGCTGGCAAGGGGATCCGCACGTTTTGCACCAATCTGGGAGTTAAACAATGTTAGTCATCCATTTCACACCCTAGACTGACGGCCAAGCCGAGAACACCAACCAGAAAATCTTGGACGACCTTAAGAAGAAATGTAGTGAGGCCCCAAAGGGACAATGGGTCGAAGAACTATCGAGCGTGCTCTGGTCCTATAGAACCACGAAAAGAACCCCCACAGGAGAATGCTTATTCAATCTCACATTCGGCACAGAAACTATCATCCCTCTGGAAGTAGGACTACCTTCCCCTCGCCTTCTCTCCTTCAACGAAGAGCAAAATTCAAATGACATCCGGGCCAACTTAGATCTCATATACGAAGTCCAAGAGAAGTCCGTCCTGAGAAGAAACATTTACCACTAGAGGGTAGCAAAAGTTTTACAACAAGAAGGTCCATCCTGTCAACCTCAAAGATGGGAACCTTGTCCTTCGAAAGCTCGAGATATCCAACCCATACAAGAAGGGAAAGCTTGACCCCAACTGGGAGGGACAGTACAAGGTCTCATATGTGGTACGCCCGAGAGCTTACCGACTTGAAGACCTGGGGGGGGGGAGATATCAAGGACTTGAAATGCCGAATACCTGATGAAGTACCATGAGGGTGCTTGACGCTCTCCCTTAAAGCTAGTTCAAACATGTAATAAAGGCTTATAATTATTACAGTCACAACATGTAATAAAGGCATGCTATCAAGCAGCCGTCTAGTTTAAATTTTTAATAAAAATTTAGTTTTCCTTTTGAAAAGTTCTTGTGTAACTGTACCTAATACACCATGTCGAATACAGGCAAAGAAACATACACATGGTCTGCTTTCGAGAAATACCATCCTCTTACTAAGCACCCCGATGGATAAGTGTGGAGTCCATTCATGGTTTGTAGGGTCCCTCTAGCGACTTGCCCCCGAACAAGTATGCGCAGCGAGGCTCGTCATTCGAATGCTCTCAAAACTCATCGTCACCTTGTTCGGAATCCATTTGTGGTTCATAGGGCCTAGCCTCTTGCCCCCGAGAATGTATGCAGAGCTTGGCTCTCCACTCGAGTGCTCCCAAAATAACCCAGACAAGTGTGGAGTCCATTCATGGTTCGTAGGGTCCCTATAGCAACTTGCCCCTAAGAAAGTATGCGGAGCACGGCTCACCATTAGAATGCTCCGAAAATTCGTCGTCACCTTGTTTAGAGTCTATTCGTGGTTCACAGGGCTGCTTTAGCCTCTTGCCTTCGAGCAAGTATGCGGAACTCGGCTCGCCACGCGAGTGCTCCCACTATAACCCAAAGAGGTGTGGAGTCCATTCATGGTTCGTAGGGTCTCTCTAGTGACTTGCTCCAGAGCAAGTATGCAGAGAGCGGCTCGCCATTCGAATGCTACCAAAACTCATCGTCTCCTTGTTCGGAGCTCATTCATGGTTCACAGGGCCGTTCTAACCTCTTGTCCTCGAGCAAGTATGCAGAGCTCGACTTGCCACTCGAGTGCTCCCGAAACAACCCAGACAAGTGGAGTCCATTCATGGCTTGTAGGGCCCCTCTAGCGACTTGCCCCCGAGTAAGTATGTGGAGCATGGCTCGCCATAAGACTGCTCCCAAAATTCATCATCACCTTGTTTAGAGTCCATTCGTGGTTCATAGGGCTGCTCTAGCCTCTTTCCCCTCAGCACGTATGCAGAGCTCGGCTTGCCACTCGAGTGCTCCCAAAACAACATGGACAAGTGTGGAGTCCATTTATGGTTCTTAGGGTCCCTCTAGAAACTTATCCCCAAGCAAGTATGCGGAGCGCGGCTCGCCATTAGAATGCTCTCAAAATTCGTTGTCATCTTATTCGGAGTCCATTTTTAGTTCACAGGTCCACTCTTGCCTCTTGCCCCTGAGAAAGTATTCGGAGCTCGGCACGCCACTCGAGTGCTGCCAAAATAACCCGGAAAAGTGTGAAGTCCATTCATGGTTCATAGAGTTTCTCTAGCGATTTACCCCGAGCAAGTATACAGAGTGCAGCTCGCCATTTGAATGCTCCCAAAACTCGTAGTCACCTTGTTCGGAGTCCATTCATGGTTCACATGGCCACTCTAGCCTCTTTTCCCTAAGCAAGTATGTGGAGCTCGGTTCGCCACTCGATTGCTTCCGAAACAACCCGGACAAGTGTGGAGTCCATTCACGGTTCGTAGGGCCCCTCTAGCGACTTTGCCCCCGAGAAAGTATGCAGAGCACTGCTCGCCATTCGAATGCTCCAAAAACTCTTCATCACCTTGCTCGGATTCCATTCTTGGTTCACATGGCCGCTCTAGCCTCTTACTTCCGAGCAAATTTGTAGAGCTCGGCTCACCACTCGAGTGCTCCCAAAACAATCCCAAACACAAAATACATAATTCAAAAAGAAAATGCACAAACACTTGAGAGATTTTCATTCCACATCAATATTTGAATACAAGCCTCATTGGAGAACAAGTTTCTGCATGATTAAAAGTCTGTAAAAGGTTAAAAGTCTTTACAAGATTACAATTCTCCCTCGGAGCCATCTTTCCCTCCTCGTGGTAAGGGGATATTTCTATTAAGAGACACATGCAACTTATTCCCCCTTCAGGGTAGAAGAGCACCACTCTGATCCCTTGATTGATCGGCAGGGAAGACCAAGCCCGCTGACTGTGTACGAGCGACGCAACCATCAATATGCCTTTCCCCTTCAACAGAAGCAACACTCGACGAACCGGCCATCCCACTCTGGGTGTCTCGTGGACTCCTGGAGGCCTCGTATGGGCGCGAGGCCAACTCATGAAACGACCTCCTCTAATTTATCTCGTTACGAGAGCAAGAAGTGCTTCTCTTCTTGACCCCCTTAAGGAGCCACTTAAGCCGATGAATCTCTACATTTTGTTCAACAAGCCTCTCCTTGAGTTGGGCATCCTTCACCCTAATCTTCCAGTAGGATTTACTCGCACACACTGAACCACCACGATGGTCCTCCCCCTAAGGTTCGAGGATAACTTTCCTCAGATGAGCTACTTCTAAGCTCTTCTCAAGCACTACATTCTTCAACTCATCCCTCTCAGTGCTAGCCGCAAGCAAAGAGCGGCAAATAGATTTCACTTTCGAACTCCTAACTGTCAGCTTAGCAAGGGAAGCCCCACCGTCGTATGGATAATATGTAACACCCCGCAAAAGTGGGATATGACAATTTTGCACCTCGTGTGTTATGCACATGTATTTTGTACTATTACGGGCAATATCTGTAACGTATTTTTGTATAAATATCATACATATTTTTCATTTCCGCTATTTGTACATTATCCATTGTCTCGAAATTCTTTTTTATCCTATTTGAGCAAACTCAAATATTCATTTTCAATCTTTGTGTTTTTACGTGTATTGCACGTGTTATCAATGCACGTGTCAATTACGTATATTAATTTTCAATCATTGTGTGGGTATTCACCTCCAGAATTAATGGGTGTGAGGCAGTGTATCCAAAATCACTTGAAGTGGGGAGTGCAATACTCAAGAATTATCAGGGTCATAACTCGCGGTGTGGGTATTCGTCTCTAGAATTACTGGGTGTGAGGCAGTGTGTCCAACATCACTTGAAGTGGGAGTACGATGCCCAAGAATTATCAGGGTGGTACTAGATACTCACAGAATTTCTAAAACATACATTAGTCACCGTAGTAGTAATTTTTCATGGCGAGGGATTAAACCCTATATGTGGAGTACGATATGGGCTTGTCCTCGGACCAATGTAGAATGGGATGCATAGAATCCGAACAAGTCCGCATTAGTGCTTCGTAGTTTAGATTTGCATTAGGCATCTGAGGCATATCATACACTGACATATTTAGGTAGTCACTTTTCACACTTTGTTTTGCATTCAAGTTGTGTTTGTGTTTTGTAAGTATAAAGAATCGTTATATTACGGCATAGTGAGAATGGCTATTTTATAATATTACATCGGTTGTAAGCAACTGATGTGCCCACAGTCTTCAGTCCAGGATTTGGTTTTGCAAAAGAACTCAAAGATGATTTTGGTGCTAAAGATTGCTGTCATATTTTAGTTTCTGTCATTCCAGTTCTATTTTATCGTGTTGTAATTATTTATTTTTCCGCTGCGTCATTGTAAAAGAACAGTCTTGTATGAAAAAGTTTTTAATTCTTTGTAAAATTTTACGAATTTGAAGTAAAAGATCTTGCTGTGCAACGAATTACCGTATTTTCGAATTCGATGCATTATAGAGTGGTATCGGAGCCAGGTTCAAATAAGTAGTAAAAAATTATAAGGACGACATATTATGGTGGACATTTAGAAGTGTGAGTTCAGTTTATAGAGATTTAAATGTAAGTGATTTACATTTGTGTTCCTCTATATACTGATGTCTTCCCCTCCTTTTCCCTATTAGATGGCTGGAGTCATGAATGCAAGTTCAATAACTACTTCATTCATGATACTCTCGTCGTATACATTGATGTGAGCCTGCAGTTGGACAACAACGAGGCGAACCTACACCAGAAGGAGATTTACTACTTTGATAACCCCTACTTTGTTTTCTAAAATATTTACTTACCACTATTCCATTTTTGTACTAGCCTATACTATTTTATAATATTTTACAACCTAGCATTAAATTATTTATATTGATTTTTATATCTATCTCATTTGCATATTCACTACTTAATATTAACTAGCTTGCCATCTCCTTCAATTTTGAATCTTTACATGAATTAGCATTTCATACCACTTCGTCGTATTTTATTTTGCTATTAACTTATCTTAGATTTGATAGCTACTCACATAACCAAAACCAAAAAAATAATAATAAAAATACTAATAACAATAATAATAATAATAATAACAATAACAATAATAATAATAATAATAATCTTATTATTTATACTTTTGTTTATGATTCATAATTTATTTCTATACTATTAGTTTTTTTCTGTCTTCAATAATATGTTATTACTTTTTCTACTTTGACGTCTTGTTTACCCCTACAAACCATTTATAACATTCGTATCATGATATTGTTGTTTCACCCTATAATTTTTACGCCTATGTATGTACAAAATTTTGTATGGTGATTTTCTTATTCTACTTGACAATTTGAAAGTATTTTGATATATGCCAACTAGTATTCCATATTTTTGAATTTTTTTATTGTATTTACTTTACAAATTGTTTTATGATATTAACTTGTTATATAGAATTATTTTATATATTGTCCATACTTTTAACTAATTTTCATGCTCGTATATTTTTCAAACTCTTATCTTATAGTTTTCTTTTAATTTGCTGCCTCATTTTATCTCGTAGTATATATACTACTAGTTAGTTTAGGATTTTGGCCATTTTGTCCTTCCCATTTTCCTTAATTAACATCTCTTTCCGTAAAAAAATTCGAATTCTCTAACAATTGATGACTTAATTTATGTTCTCATTTTCTTTCGTGTCTGATACTTTATTATCTTATATGAAAATTTCTTTCAATCTATGCTATCTTTTATGCTCACATTTATTTTCTTATGCTATTTTCTGGTTTTTCTTGTCCCATTCTTGTAAAAAGTTTATAGTCATAGTTTTCTCATATAAGTCTACCATATTTTTCAACATACATTTTTTTTGCTCCACTTATTTTCTTAACAATTGCAGTTTTTATATACAATAATGATATTTTTTTATGGTGTGTACAAAATACAACTTGTACCCTAGTAAGTTCTGAGGACAGAACTGTTCTAAGGGGCGGAGAGTGTAACACCCCGCAAAATTGGGATATAACAAGTTTGCCTCTCGTGTGTTATGCACGTGTATTTTGTACTGTCATGGACAATATCTGTAATGTATTTAAGTATAAATATCATACGTATTTTTTATTTCGGCCATTTGTACATTTTCCTTCTTCTCGAAATTCATTTTATTCTATTTGAGTAAACTCAAATATTAATTTTCAATCTTTGTGTTTTTATGTATATTGCACGTGTTATCGATGCACGTGTCAATTACGTATATTTTACCGTTACGTGTAATATTTTCGATGTCTTTCAATTATTTATTTTTATGAAGTGTTTGAATTAATTTTATAAACAGAAATTTATTTTTCTCCTATTTTGATTTTTAAAAAATTATACGTGCAGTGCACATATTTTCTATGTACGCATTGATTATGTTGTGGAATATATAATTAATGAAATATATCTTTCGTATATTGAATTTCAATTATTTATAAAAAATTTCTCGGCGATAAAAATCTATTTCGTAATTCAATATTTTTACGTGTGACGCACATGTTTACAGTACACATGAATTTTTTTTGTATTCATGTTCTTCTCATTTTAAATTAAAACACTTTCAATTTTATTAATTTTTATTTTTTTTTAAGCTCATGGGCCTAAGAAAATATTTTTTTCTAAAGAAACCCATTTTTGACAAATGAGCCAATCTGTAAAACTATTTTAATAAAAAAGGGAAAGGAGAAGAAAGCTGGCGTTTTGGAAGTTGGGATTATTTGACCAAGTCATGAGTTATGGGGTAGTGGAGAGAGGAAGTGGGGGAGTGGTCTGATAACTAATTAATAATTTATACATATAAACCCCTAAAACCTATCACTTCTCTTAATGCTAATCAAAAGTAAAAAAGAAAAAAATAAATCAAACCAGAAAAAAAAAGTGGCAGAGAGCTCTCGGGACTGGTGCATTTTGCTGTGGATTTCTCTGTTGGCTTTCGGAGGATTTTTTGTGCTTGCTTTAATATTTTGTGAAGAGATTTTGCTACTAATAGGTGGGTGTTCCTTTATACTCTTAAATTTATTGAGTAGATGCATGTGTATGTCTAGAAATTTTAATTTGTAGATGTAGAATGCTTAATTTATTCTCTTTAATTGTGATGTGTGTGATCAGAGAAATTTCAAAATCTTGAGTGAAATGCATGTTAATTAAAGTAGACTTGAGAAATTAAAGTTTAGAAATTGTGTAAATTAGCATGTGAAATATTATTTTGTGTTCTCTTTAGATAAGTAGATTTTTTTTATAAAATACGAATTTCATTGATCTTGAAGAAAAATTCTCATATTGCTTATTGTCATGGAAGAAGAAATTTATTGAAGTAGAATTAATATTTCGTAAATTATAGTGATAATTGAGTTACTCTTTACGTGTTAGAAATTTTTAATTTGTGTGAAATTATTGTTGCATTAGAATTCAGTATATTGTAGCTATGATGCGTACATTGATTGCATTTAATTAATGGAACGCGTAAAAATTGAATTTGTGTATTTTTAAAGAGAAATAAATTAGCCGAGGTCATTTATTTGAGGATTTAAACCCCATATACGATGTGATCTGAGCTACGGCTCAGTGGGTAGGTGATTAGACGCCTCTTGGTTTGCGCAGGTTCGAGTATGGCAATGCTCAGTGGGTTTTCCAACATTTTTTTTAACAGAATGAATTGATATGAATCTGAGTATTTAAAAATCAGTAGATGCTTTTTACCATTGGGCGCAGTTTGCCCACTGGTTTGGCGCTTGGGTCCTTTACCTACTGACTTTGGTTCGATCCAAAGTATGGCCACTGTTTTTAAATTTCTTTTTTTTAACACTTTCATTTGGGACTTTGAGTAACCTTTTAAATGGGTGAATGTATGAAAATTTATGAAACATTAGTAAAATAATTTTGTGATTTTATATGCTATTCTAAAATAAAATTTTTAATTATAAAAAGGGGTATGTTTTGTTTCTATATTGAGTTGGGCTTCAAAATTGAAGATACATTTAATTGAAGATTATTAAGTTTATTTTTTAATAAAAGTGAGATAAAGTTAGGATTTGAAATAAATAATTTTAAGCATGGTTTTAGTGAAGTTCGAAAATTTTGAATAAAGAGATGCTTTTTGCTTAAAATATAGAAAGAGTTATTTTGAAAGGGAATTAATTTGGAGAAGAATAAGTTTGAGAAGGCTTTGGAAGTGAACGTCTTGTTTTGGTTAATTGGATTTTTTTTATGAGGAAATTCAAGTTGGGAAAAATTAATGAAAGAATTATGTTAGTTGAATACTTCAAGGGTTGAAGAAAATTGTCGTTTTGAAAATTGAAATAATATTGTTGGGGTTGAATAAAACATATTGTTGATCTCTAGAATGAGATAGTTGTTGGAATCTAGAGGCTAGGCGAGACCCTAGTGACCGGCAGTTTTATTATGAGAATCTAAGGAGTAACCAGTGTGGATTGACTCTCTCTTTGAGAAGTAGCCAGTGTGGGCAGATTTTCTCTTATGTTGATTTAAGTCCGGTAGGGTAAGCTAGATCTAGGTTGTGATAATTTTCAAAACTAAAACATAGGGTTAGGCACTAAGGGGAGATGTGATGAGGTATGGGCAAAACACGAGTATGTGGGCCTAGATAGCGCGGTGGAAGATATCTCCAGAATTACCGGGGTTGAGGCTCGCATGGGGGATATTACTTCAGAACTACTGTGATCGAGGCAACGCTCGTGGGGTATTTATGTGATGAGGTACCGATGACAGCGCGGTGTGGGTATTCATCTCCAGAATTACTGGCTGTGAGGCAGTGTGTCCAAAATCACTTGAAGTTGGAGTGCAATACTCAAGAATTATCAGAGTCATAGCTCGCGGTGTGGGTATTCGTATCTAGAATTACTGGGTGTGAGGCAGTGTGTCCAACATTACTTGAAGTGGGAGTACGATGCCCAAGAATTATCGGGGTGGTACTAGATACTCACAAAATATCTAAAACATACATTAGTCACCGTAGTAGTATTTTTTCATGGCGAGGGATTAAACCGTATAATGAGGAGTACGATAAGGGCTTACCCTCGGACCTATGTAGAATGGGATGCATAGAATCTGAACAAGTCTGCATTAGTGCTTCGTAGTGTAGATTTGCATTAGGCATCTGAAGCATATCATACACTAACGTGTTTAGAGTAGTCACTTTTTATACCTTTTTTTGCATTCAAGTTGTGTTTGTGTTTTGTAACTGTAAAGAATTATTATATTACGGCATAGTGAGGATGGTTGTTTTATAATATTGCATTGGTTGTAAGCAACTGACGTGCCTACAATCTTCAGTGCAGGATTTGGTTTTGCAAAAGAGCTCAAAGATGATTTTGGTGCTAAAGATTGCAGTCAGATTTTAGTTGCTATCATTCAAGTTCTATTTTATCGTGTTGTAATTATTTATTTTTCCGCTGTGTCATTGTAAAAGAACAGTCTTGTATAAAAAAGTTTTTAATTCCTTGTAAAATTGTACGAATTTGAAGTAAAAGATCCTGATGTGCTACGTGTTACCGTGTTTTGGAATTCAGGGTGTTACATAATCTTCCACTTCAGTTAAAGGTTTTTCCAGAAGAGATTCTTCATAACGCCTATCTTCAATATCTCTCCAAGTCAACACTCTCCTCAAATGGCTAAGCTCCGCTTCTGTCTTGGAAAGCTTCTCCCGTGAGCAAGAAAGTCCCAGCTCCACCACTTGGAACTTAGTACGAAGGCAAACAATCTCGCTGTCACGAGGTCACACCCAACATACATGACAACCTCCTAATAGAAAGGAGCGTGAAATCACTACAATAGCAACACACCTCAAGACCTCTCTCACGAATGGATGAAGAGGACGGTAAAGCCCCGCAAAAAAAAGTGTCAAACCGGAAGAAGCACAACTCGGGAGAGATCAGAGAACAAGCTCTAACTCCGAGACTTGGTAACAATAAATCGGACTCTCCCGAAATCTTGTTGCACTCCTTCATGGCCCCCAGATCCTCCTCAGCAAGAATCAAACATGCATCATAGGCCTCCAAAGACTCGCGATGCTCATTCTCCTCATAATGCCTCCCTATCATGCTCATCCCTATCACCTAGATCGGCAAGGCAGTCTTTAATTGGAGTCAGACCCATTATGGAGCTAGGGTACCTCCCGAGCTCCCCTGACATCCTATCCTTCTCTATTGGTTGAAATCAGAACAATATTCTTAAATGTCCCTAGTCAAGTATTATTGTGAATTAGGACAACAATAATACATAGAGACTAGTATGTGGGTAGAATGATGACCATATATCACTGGTCAAGGATATAATATATTCAGCTTTCACATCGGTACATATTAGCATAATAATGTACTAGACTGACCCACCATGAGAACGATGCATGGATCATTACGTGGGTGTCATGAGCGATTCTCACAGTGACCATGGTGTACGTGGACTTTTGACTTAAGGTCACTACATGTAACACCCTAGATTTTTAAATAATTTTTTTGAGATTAATAAATGAATTAAAATAATTTTTGATGATTTAGTAAATATTTTTCTGAAATTTATCTTTTTACACGTGCAAATATTTCCTTGGGAAGTTCGAAGTCAGAAATTATTTTGGGAAAACCTAATAGTCATTAGTAGGTATTATTTGTGAATTTTCTGGATTTTTTTGATATTTATTTGGCATATTTGCAAATATTACCAAAAGATGGGCTTTTGTGCAAAATTACCACTTGGAGTAAAAACTCCATATTTTCATATTTTTGGGCTGAGCATGATGGCTATCCAACTCAGAGGTAACACGTTTACTGTAACCCCTGTTTTTCACTATTGGTATTTTTTAGGGTATTTTTCATTTTTATGAATTATTATTTTCCATTGTATTTTTCGGAACAATAAAATTAATTATCTTTATTCTATAATATTTTTCTGGCAGTTTTGACCTCCTTTTGTTGATTGTGCGCTGTTTGGCCGTTTTTCGACATTTTGAGCTCTTTTTCTCAATTTCTTGATCTCGTTCATGTATAAATATTATTTTAGGGTCATGGTGGATTTTTAGGAGAGTTTTGACCAATTTGAGATTTTTTTGGCCTTAAGGAGATTTTTAGGAGCTATAAGATTCATGGTATTTTGTATCTCCATTTGAAATCTACCCAATATCCATTACCCAATTGTATACCTATTGTTTCATATTGATATCCACTACCCATAAACCCACATTTGATCTCCTATATATACCCCAAATACTAATTAATCCCTAACCCTAATATTTTTCTCTCTCCCTCTCCTATTCCAAACCGGCCTCCACTTGAATCAATCCCGGCCTGCCTTCTTCAACCCTAGGCCGACATCCCCTTGATCTCTCTTGCCTTGGCCGATCACCCATACCTTCCCTCTCCATCTTTCTATACTACTTCACCTCGATTCTACCTCGTCTCTCCTTCTTCTTGTGGCCGGCAAGCACCAAACCAGCACCACCCTCCACAAAACAGCACCTTTACACCTCTCCCCGCTGTTTTGTATTGTGGGCACCTCCCACTTTGGTTCGTGTGTCAAAGAGATCAACCGTTGGCGCGTTTTGTTCGTGGGTTTCGCTCGAAATCGCGTTAGAAGGCGTTTTGCTCGTGGGTTTTCTTTGAAAGGCTTGGATTCGTCGCGTTCGTCATCACAAAAAGGCAAGTAACTTGTACTTAAATTTCTTAGGGTGATACAAGTAGAAAGTTCACACATAGAATAGTTTGAGACTAAAGACGGACAAAGATCATGTTTTTAATTGTGGGTTTCGTCTCTATTGTTCAAAATAGGCCATAGACGACTTAGGACATGAAGGTTGATAGGTTTGTGCCTTAGGATTCACCCAAACGCGATTTGATCGCGTATGCGACATATTGTGTACCCGATGTATGTTGAACACCCATATGAGAAATACTAGATTTTGACATGTTAGATACCCTCCATTATGACATTTGGACAATGGGTAGACAGAGTTTTGAATTTGGAAGAGTTTGGATGATTTTTGAGGAAGTTATGACGTTTTGAAGTTTTAGTTGAGAAATCTGGAAATTTGGGTTGTACTGGATTGATTGCTGTTTTTACTTGAATTAGAGCCCGAATCTCAACATGGCTATTTCTGAGTAATTTGTAGAGAATTGAGTCTAATTTCTAATCCCACTGATTTCACCCTGTTTGGAGTTCGTATGAATTAGTTATGATTATTTTAGTAACTGTATGCCGGTAGTTCCCAGATTCATTTCGGGGTAGATTTTATCACCAATTTATTTTCAAGATCCAAGTTAGACATAATTTCATGCCACAAGATTTTGTTCAGTGTTTCAATATGATGTTAGGTAGTTCTCTGATTTTTGTGGTAATTAAAAGATGAGTTTTGAGTGATGCCTTACATCCTTTTCTATAGATCGCTTTTGCTGTAAACTGCGTGTGATTGTATGTTGAATGCCGTGTTCACCTTATTTCTAATTACTGTACGAATACTTTATGTGAGATATGAAAGTTGGGTAATTGTGTATACTTTCATCCCGTTTTGGCGGAAGTGGATTTTGATGCGCTGTTTGCAAGATGTGTTCCATTTTGTACAACGGTGTTGAAGAATTCCAGATCCATCAAAACTGTGTTATGTGTTACTTTCTATTTTTGAAAACATATCTATACTTTCTGGAAAAATATTAAAATCTATATTTTGAGACCATTCATATAGTGGATTACCCCAGAATTTTCGTGGGTTTAATTAATGACTTTGTATGCTGTTTTCATGTGGTTTAAGTTATTCCCCTGTTTTCTGGTTGTACATGAAAATTGTGTTGAATTGTGTTTTGAGTCGAGATTTTGTGAAATAGCATATGGATTTATTATACCCGTTAGAAGCGTGTGGAAGTCTAGTTTCCAGATCATTCGACGGATTATGATTTGCATGTCTGTAGATCTTTGGATCACTGTTTTTGTACAGACTGGTCTTGCTGTCCTGGTTATAAACATACGCCAAGTTGCTCGTATTAGTGATTGTTTGGTTCCTATACTTGCTGATTTAATTCCCTGAGTCTAAACCTAATTATAACCTGTTAGTTTGACATCATTTAGTACACTCTCATGCCTGTTGATGATCTTAATAATAAAAGTAACTAAGCCGGGGTTTATGGGAAAGATCTAATAGTGGATAATTCGGAAACGTGTACTCGGAAGGGAACCCGTGTTTCCCATTTTGCTGCATGGACCTGTTGGTTCATGTACCTGTTACCTGTTGCTGCATGGACCTGTTGGTTCATGTACCTGTTACCTGTTGCTGCATGGACCTGTTGGTTCATGTACCTGTTACCTGTTGCTGCACGTACCTGTTGGTCGTGTACCTGTTGCTTCATGAACCTGTTGCTGCATGAATCGGATGATTCGTGTACCTGTTATGTTTCATGAACCTGTTTTCCTGTACCTGAGTATACTGCCCTTTATGGTCCACTATGAAATCTAAAGCGAAACTGTTTGTTGTAGCAACCATGTAGTAAAAACTGGGATGCATGTCGTGCTACCTAGATAGTAAATAAAAGATTTAGACTTGATATAACCTGATACCTGTTTACCTGATACATGTTACCTGTATACCTGTTACCTGTTACCTGATATTCCTGTTACTTGTTTTCCTGATACTTGATACATGATTACATGATTACCTGAATACCTGATAATTATACATGTTACCTGTTGAACTGTTGACACTTGACATATGTTTACCTATACCTGTTAGTATATCCTGTGGTTAGATAGTGTCCATGAGCTTGTATCCTATTCTATTTGTGACCCGGACTTGCCATTGACGGGTACTGTGTTTTCTTCTTTTCCTTTTTCCTGCATTCGATGATTGCAGATTACGGTGGACAGATTCAAGAAGGTACTGGTGGTTCGCAGTATTAGTTGCCGATTATTATTTCTGTTTTCTATTAGAACTTTATTCTGTATTCGTGAACTTGATTATTTCTGTACTTGAGACTTGAGTATTATTTGTATTTGTATTTGGGCGATGTGACCCAGAATATTTGTTCCAGACTCTGTTTTTATTTGAGAACAAGATATTTGGTTTCAATTAATTCCTGTTGGTAAAATTATCTCAATGATGCATGTTGGTTCTACTCTTTGCTTCCGACTGTGATATATATTGACTCTGATATATGTTGACTCCGATATACTGCCTGTGATATATATTGTAAAGATTTCTGAAACAGCTTAAGGATGATTATATTCATTCGCTGGGCTTGTGTTACGTGCCCGTATTCTTTATTTTGGGAAGCAGGGCGTGACAGGGTTTTTAGTGGTATCAGAGCATCAGGTTTGGCTAATGTATTAGTTGCCTAATATATTAGACAAGCTTGGCTCGAACTGGAATCTGTGCAATATATCACCAACAATGCATGCAAAATTGAAATATGACACCAACACAGAATCTGGATGCTAACTGTTTTCGGTTTGTGCAGACTATGGCTCGTAAAGGTTCTACCTCTGAATCTCAAGCTGATCCGATTGAGGCTGTCACTGTTGTGCTTGAGCGGCTGATTAATCAGCAGCAAAACCACAGTGATCTGGTGATGGCTGCACTTGAAGCTGCTCGGGTTTCGCCTCCTGTTGCGCCTGTGCAGGCAACTCTTCCGCCTCGCCCAGGGACTGTTACGGACTTTATAAGGCTACATCCCGATCGTTTTTCCGGCACTGAGACGCCTTTGGAGGCTGAACAGTGGCTGATCCGGACGGAGCGTTTGTTGGCAGCAGCTCGTGTTGCAGAGGCTGATCGGGTGGACGTTGTTTCCATCCAGCTGGAGGATTTAGCGCATATTTGGTGGATGGCTGAGTCTGAGCGCCTGGTGAGGCCTATTGCTTGGGCTACCTTTACTCGGGAATTCTTGGAGAAGTTCTTCCCCAACAGTACTCGGGTTGAGATGGAACAGCAATTCCTGGCCCTAAAACAGGTTAAGTCGTTGTTCAATTCTGGATTTGTTACAATATTGCATGGATAATTATGAATGTTGTAACATGGACTAGGTTCCAGGACAGTGGATGAGTACGCTGCTAAGTTTACGAGGCTTAGCTGCTTCGCTGCCATTCTTGTGGCAACCGAAGAGGATAGGGCTCGTAGGTTCACTAATGGTCTTGAGCAGGATATCAAGAGGCATCTGGTCTCTCTTCGTCTGCATACTTATGCTGAGGACCTTGAAGCAGCTCGAGCTCAGGAGCAGGCTCGTGGTGATTCGTCCCTTTCTCAGCGGACTGTACGGCATTCTACTGCTAGGTCTGGTGGTCCTATCCGAAGGCCTGTTCCCGCTCATCCAGTCAGGGCAACTCCTTACTCTGCTGCTGGTTCTCAGAAGAATGCTTACTGTGACTTCTGTCATTTGCCTAGGCATGATCGCAAGGAATGTAGGCGCGCCAATCGCTGATGCTTTAGGTGTGGTTCTACTGAGCATGGAGTGCGAGATTGTCCCCAAGCATTTCAACCGATGGCTCTTCCAGCCAGGGGTCCTAATAAGCAGGCAGGTCCAGCTCGTCGTCCAGTTAGGCCACCACTTCCTCCTCAACGCCAGATTGTCGGTCAAGGGACCGCTGTTCCGAGGAAAGGTCAAGCTTTCAACTTGACTGCCGCAGATGCTGAGACTGCTGAAGGAGTTGTGGCAGGTATATTTATTTTTGTTTTATTGCTTGATGTTTTGTTCCTTTTATTTGTTCCCTTAGCATTGCTTTGCTTCTTTGCTTTGTTTCCCTGCATTGTTGTTCTCCCCTCACCCTTGGTCTTCTATGCTTTTCCTTGATTTGATTTCTGCTAGGTATCATCCTTGTTTGCTCTTTTCCTGCATATGTTCTCTTTGATTCTGGGGCAACCCATTCATTTGTCTCCTCTCGATTTGTCGCTTGCCATCAATTAGAATGCAGCAACATGTCAGAGGCTTGGAACATCGTGACGGGTGGAGGAATTGTCAGTTGTTCCCGTGAGTGCAGGCAATGTTCCGTTGCTATTGGAGATGCAAATTTCAAAGCCAACCTGATTATAATTGGAAGTTCAGGATTCGATGTCATTCTTGGTATGGATTGGTTGGGAGAAGCCCATGCCTTTATTGATTGCCGTGCCAAGAAAGTTGTCTTCAGAATTCCAAATCGGGCAGAATTTGAGTTTCATGCCGGAGAATCTTCTCTTGGTCGAGCAAAGACTGTAGTTGAGCAGGTGGATTGTGCAATGGAATTGCAATCAGGCTGTGAGGCTGCGCCTCTTGTCGTTCGGGATTTCTCGGATGTTTTTCCAGATGAATTGCCTGGCTTACCCCCTGATAGGGAAGTGGAGTTCGATATTGATGTTCAGCCTGGAACAGAATCGATATCGAAGAGTCCCTACAGGATGGCACCGGTTGAGATGGCAGAGCTTAAGGTGCAGATTCAGCAGTTGCTTGATTTGGGTTTCATCAGACCCAGTGTTTCGCCTTGGGGTGCTCCTGTCCTTTTTGTTGATAAGAAGGATGAAAGTCGTCAGATGTGCGTGGATTACCGAGAGCTGAACAGAGTTACGGTGAAGAATCGGTATCCGTTGCCCATGATTGATGATTTGTTTGATCAGCTGAGTGGGGCTTCTGTTTTCTCGAAGTTGGATCTTAGTTCTGGATATCACCAAGTTAAGGTGAAGGCTGCAGACATACCGAAGACTGCTTTCAGGACTAGATACGGGCACTATGAGTATCTTGTGATGCCGTTCGGAGTCACGAATGCGCCGGCTGTATTCATGAGTCTTATGAATCGGGTGTTCTCACAGTATTTGGATAAGTTCGTGGTGGTCTTCATTGATGATATTTTGGTGTATTCTAAGAATCGGGAAGATCATGCTGAGCATCTTAGAGTGGTTCTGCAGACTATGAGAAAGCATCAACTCTATGGAAAACTGAGCAAGTGCGAGTTTTGGCTCGACAAGATTTCTTTCTTGGGGCATATTGTTTCTGGCGATGGTATTTCGGTGGATCCTGCCAAGATTGAGGCTGTGAAGGATTGGCCTATTCCCAAGTCAGTTTCAGAAGTCAGGAGTTTTCTTGGTTTGGCTGGCTATTATCGGAAGTTCGTCCAGGATTTTTCGAAGATAGCAGGACCTTTGACTAAATTGACTGGGAAGGATCAGAAGTTTTGTTGGTCTGATGAGTGCAATGTGGCTTTTGTTGAGTTGAAGGACAGACTGACGTCAGCGCCTGTGTTGACTATTCCAGATGGTTCAGGCGGATTTGTAGTTCACTGTGATGCTTCTGGTAAGGGTCTTGGAGCAGTTCTTATGTAGAAGGGCCGTGTTTTTGCGTATGCATCAAGGCAGTTGAGGCCGCATGAAAAGAACTATCCTACTCACGACTTGGAGTTAGCGGCAGTGATTTTTGCTTTGAAGCTGTGGAGGCATTATTTGCTTGGAGACCGAGTGGAGATCTTTACAGACCACAAAAGTCTCAAGTACGTCTTCACCCAGAAGGAGTTGAACATGAGGCAAAGGCGTTGGTTGGAACTTATGGCCGAGTATGACATCAGTTTGCAATACCATCCTGGTAAAGTAAACTTGGTGCCGGATGCTTTGAGCAGGAGACCAGCGGTTTCGTTTCTTACTCAGCAGAGAGATCTCATTGAGCAGATGAGAAGGTTGGAGCGTGATGCTGTGTTTCCGAGTTCTGGTCGAAGTTGTTTGGCGCTCCAGCTGCATTCGTCTCTTGTGGAGCAGATTAAAGAGGCACAGGCTAGCGATGCGCAGTTGCAGAAGTTTTGAGCTGAGATTGAGTCTGGGTCCAGGACGGACATGGTTATTCATGCAGATGGTTCTCTTCGTTTTGGTTCCCGGTTGTGTGTCCCTAAAGGAGAAGTTCGTCAGAGGTTACTTGAAGAAGCTCATCAGTCTTCGTATTCTATCCATCCCGGCGGTACTAAGATGTATCGGGATTTGAGGCTTCATTTCTAGTAGCATGGTATGAAAAGGGCTGTCGCGCGGTTTGTTTCGCAGTGTTTGATCTGTCAGCAGGTTAAAACGGAGCATCAGAGAACCGCAGGACTTCTTCAACCGCTTCCTATTCCAGAGTGGAAGTGGGAACATATCACCATGGATTTTGTGACTGCTTTGCCGAGAAGTCCGAAGGGTCATAATGCTATTTGGGTGATTGTTGACCGTTTGACGAAGAGTGCTCACTTCATTCCTTTTCGTGTCGGTCAATCTACCGAGAGCCTGGCTGAGAGGTATATGCAAGAGATTGTCAGACTTCATGGGGCTCCAGTTAGTATTGTATCCGACAGGGATACGAGATTCAGGTCTCAGTTTTGGGAGAGTCTTCAGAGCAGTTTGGGGAGCAAATTAAAGTACAGTACAGCTTTTCATCCCCAGACTGATGGACAGTCAGAGCGGACTATTCAAATTCTTGAGGACATGTTGAGATCCTGCATGCTTCAGTTGGTGGGTCTTGTGAAGATCATTTGCATCTGGTAGAGTTCTCTTACAATAACAGCTTTCAAGCTAGCATTAAAGCTGCTCTGTTCGAGGCACTCTCTGGGCGGAAGTGTAGATCGCCAGTTTGCTGGGATGATGTTGGCGAGAGAAGGTTGTTGGGTCCAGAGTTGATCACCAAGACAGTTGAGGCAGTGGTTCAGATTAGGAAGCACTTGCAGGCAGCTCAGGACAGGCAGAGGCGATGGGCTGATGTTCATCGCAGGGCATTGGAGCTCGCAGTTGGTGACCATGTTTTTCTCAAGGTATCGCCGTGGCGCGGTGTCATTCGGTTCGGTGGCGGGGGCAAGCTTAGCCCAAGGTTTATTGGATCGTTCGAGATTTTGGAGCGAGTAGGCAAGGTGGCCTATCGTCTTGCATTGCCGCCAGCTTTATCAGGAGTGCACGATGTTTTCCATGTCTCACAACTCAGGAGATATATCCGAGATGAGAGCCACGTGATCGACTATTCAGAGTTGACCGTTAGGCCGGATTTGACTTGTGAGATTCCGCCAGTTGCTATTGTGGATCTGCGGGAGAAAGTGCTTAAGAACAGGGTCATTAAGCTGGTTCGTGTTGCTTGGAATCCTCACTCGCCTGGTGAGTCGACATGGGAGTTGGAGGAGGAAATTCAGCAGAAGTTTCCTCACTTGTTTGAGTAGTTGTTGTTTTGTTTTTGGCTGTTTGGTTTTGTTTGGGGTTATCCTATGTACCTTTCTTTTTAATTTCGAGGACGAAATTTTCTTGTAGGGGGGTAGGATTGTAACCCTTTTTCACTTTTGGTATTTTTTAGGGTATTTTTCATTTTTGTGAATTATTATTTTCCATTGTATTTTTCGGAACAATAAAATTAATTATCTTTATTCTATAATATTTTTCTGGCAGTTTTGACCTCCTTTTGTTGATTGTGCGTCGTTTGGCCGTTTTTCGACATTTTGAGCTCTTTTTCTCAATTTCTTGATCTCGTTCATGTATAAATATTATTTTAGGGTCATGGTGGATTTTTAGGAGAGTTTTGACCAGTTTTGACCAATATTATAAATATCATCAAATTCCAAGTAGTTTGTTCTCGGGAAAATCTAGAAAATGACATGCAGATCAAGATTTTCAGTTCTAGTTTCAGATGACTAACAATCTACTCTTAGACAATCATTCTAAGGCTACCACTACTCATGCATGCAAGAAAATCAACAAGAATGAACAAGAATGAGATTATAGAACTCCCCACCCTGAGTTGGCTTGAGAGGTTGCCTTGAGTTGTTCCTCCAAAGATCCTTCTCCCAGAGAGAACTCTTCTTCAATTACTCCTTTCTTTCTCTCCTTCTCTTTCTCTTTTTCCTTTCTTTATGTGTTGTGAAATTTCCAGAGATATGGAGTGGGAATGAGAGGGTTTTAATGAGAAGGGAAGTGAGGAAAAAGGGAGGAAAGAGGGGGGGTGGTAGGTCGTCCATAGGTAGGGGTAGGCTAGGGTGGTTTTGCAAAAACCATGTCTAACATTTGGTTTTGAGTTGGAGATTTGGGCTAAAATTATTTGGTGTTGATCCAGCCCTAAATGAGACTTGAGAAGTTAGATTTGAGTGTATGCAAAGTATACCCATTGTAGTTTCATACAATTCCATATTTGCATACGTACAACACGCAAAACTAGTGCATGTACTACTATAGATCCGTCTCATTCTTGCGCATTTGCAAGAATGCTACCATCCACTCAAACCGCCTCGCAAACCAAGACGCACTCCATCATCAATCAAACATATACATACAATCCCCTGCAATATATACAAGCATACAGACAAACAATACATATACACAAAAGTATTTTATTATCCAGGATATTACATTACTCCCTCCTTAGAATCGTTCTGTCCCCAGAATGGCGCTAGGGGAAAAAATAGCAGACAATCACCAATGATAAGAAGATACTTTCCTTGATCATCTCCAATTCCTCGAGGAACACCCTCAAAAACTGACTCTTAAAGTGCTTAATACCGGCTCACCCGCCTCAAGTGCTAAACGCATCTTTCCATATTGGATATCAATCTCATAATGTGGATCATTTTGGGGCCTGCCTTATCCTGCATCCACCGTACTGGGGATGAATCACTTTCGGGGATGTCGCTCTCGTCCAGGACTACTGGAGATCAATCCCTCTCCACCGAACTTTCTGGGGCCTATTGTATCCCATGTTCTAGAATACTGGGAATATCTCACTCCATGGATTATGCTGGAGCCCTCACCGTACAAAATCCCCGTGAGTATTGCTCTCATCCCGAAATACTGGAGATCAATCCCTCTCCACAGATCATTGTGGGGGCATATTTTATCTCTCATCTGGAATACTGGAGAATATCTTACTTCGTAGATCATTTTGGAGCCCTTACTCATCCTTGAATTCCTTCGTGGGTATTACTCTCGTCCAAAGAATACTGGAGATCAATCTCACTCCACAGATCATTCTGGAGCCTATTTCATCCCGTGTCTGGAATACTGGAGAATTTCTCACTCCATGGATCATTCTGGAGTCAATGTCCCACTAACCTGCTTGTGAATGTTGCTCTCGTCCCTGGAATACATGAGATCAATCCCACTCCACAGAACATTCTGGGACCTATTTCATCCTATATTTCGAAATGCTGGGGAATATCTCGCTCCATGGATCATTCTGGAGCCAACGTCACATAATCTTCCCCATGAGCGTCGCTCTCATCCCTGGAATACTAGAGCCCGATTCCTACTCCATAAATCATTCTGGGGCCTATTTCATCCCTCGTCAGGAATACTGAGGAATGTCTCACTCCATGGATCATTATGTAGCCGACCTCATCGCACGAATTCCCCGTGAGTATCGCCCTCGTCCCAAAATACTGGAGATCAATCCCACTCCACAGATCATTCTGGGGCCTATTTCATCCCTCGTCTGGAAGGCTGGGGAATATCTCACTCCGTGGATCATTCTGGAGCCTTCCTACTCACGATCGTTCTTGCTTCATCATATCTCCTTCTAGTGCCCGAGTCAAGTTCTCAGCATATATTCTAGCTCTCGGTTGCACTACTTGAAGGTCGGTGACCACTCCCTCCTTAGAAGAAAACGAGGCTTACCAAGGAGAAGGCAAAAATTTCAGCTTTATGCCTTATCCCAAACACTTAATAAAATCAGCACAAGATAAGAGACGACCAAATGCCCCAAAACTTCATGCTTTATAAAAAGTCATAATATCTTGCTACAAAATAAAGTACAAGTTTGTCATTCATGGCTAGCAAAAAATGCAACTAACAAAATATATTACTACTCTAGACCGTGCACCACTTCACACTTCCTTCCGGTTAAGCTGAAGTTCATCCCTGGCGAACAGGCTTCTTCCCTTTATCGACCACCTTCCGTAACTTGTCATTGGGGTTCCCTGCAGTTGTGGAAAATTTGATTTTTTGTGCCCGGCTTCTCCGCAGTTATAGCAGGTATTTGTCTGGGTTCGTTTTAGGCATTGACTCTTGAAATGACCTTGTTCCTTACAAAAGTAAAACACCACCATCTGGCTAGTTTCTTTAAGCTTTCTGGACTCATGAGTTGAGTTTCGCTTGTCATGCTCAGGGGTGAGAATATACTTCTTCCTTTTTTTCTTTGTCTCAGCCTCGCCTTGACTCTGTCTCATGTCCATTTCTGTTACTGCAGCTTGCCTTACTAGCTTGTCGAATCGGTGGATGCCTAATAGAACCATCCTCGACCTCAATCCAGGCCTAATCCATTGCTCAAACCTTTGGGCCTTCTTCGCTTCCTCCTAGACCGTTTTTGGTGCATACCATGACAGCTGAGAAAACTTTGTCTCATATTTCCTAACAGACAAATTTCCCTGCTTCAAATTGTGGAACTCCATTGCCTTTTCTTCTTGCACATCTGTGGACAAAATACTGTCGAAATTTCTCAAGAAAATCTTCCCAAGTGATCTGACCTTCTCCAAGACCATGCTTCACGGACTGCCACCAAACTCCGGCGTCCTTCTTTAGCAAGATTGTGGCCAGACAAACCTTGCTATCTTTTGGAGTCATCAATACTTCGAATACCATTTCCACCTGACATATCCCGTCGTCACCAGTTGTTGGGTTGGCCTGTCCTTCGAAAACTAGTTGTTTCATCCTCTTGAACGATTCCACCATCTTTATCAGGTCTACTGGTGCAGCGACTCCTAGTGTTCCCTGTGGTGGTGCTTGGTTTCTGCTAGCTTCCACAAATGCTTCCATCATGTTGTATATGCGGGTAAACTCTGCTTCAACATTGAAGTTCATGCCATTGGTCCTACTGCTTTTGCCCTCAGCCATTCTACGGTGGCTGTTTCTAATTCTTCTGGACCCCCTTCAAAGAAAGAAAACACACAGGGTTAGTTCTGAATGTAGGGAAGATCATAATATAAGTGGGAAAGTGCAATAATCATGGTTTTGACCTTTCTGCAATCCAAACTGAACCCAGCTATGTGACATTTTACGTCAAATTTCCTACTGTGTTAGCCTGCAATTAATTGAAGTTTGCTCTGATACCACTTTTTTAATGTCCCGGATCTCCGTTACTGGACAACCGTGACGCACCCAGAATCTTTGCCTTCAAATGCATCTCTACACAGTAATAACACAAAAATTTAAAAAACTTTTTATTGCCAAATAAAGTCATTACATCATCGGTTACAACCAATATCTTGTTCTTGAACAGGAATACAAATTACATTAACTTATTACATCTTCATGGTTTTGGCTAAGTGTTGGGTTGAACCATTCCCCTTGTGTTCCTAAGAGTTAATAACTCATTGTTTGGGGATGTATGGTGTCTTTTACTGATCTGATTAATGTGACTCCTATGGAGGATTGTTGTGACTCGAGTTAGTCAGTTGTGTAGGGTGATACCCTACGCCTATCGACCCTAGATAGAAACTTCCACCGAGGCATTGGACGTCCTAGTGGTGCCATCGATATTGTATATTCATGCCGGTTAAGGATTAATGCGGACCATGGTAAAGGACGATTCTAGACTAGGGGAGGTGGCAAGCAGGACTTATGTCGCTAGGGCCAGTAGTCGATGGACAGAATTGGGAGCAATCATCTTTTACCTGAATGGTTAGAGTGAGTCTTGGACTAGAGGGATGTATTAGGAGTTTGCGCATTGCATTAGTACTAGCAGACCATAGTCAGGTGTTATACTTATCCTGTCGTAGGGATACGTTTTCGGTTCTCAGATTTTGAGTTCACGGTCTCATATTTCGATCTATTAATTCCCAAAGAGCCGGAGTAAGGAAAGGGAGGTGCTTCTGTCGGATAAGGGAATTTGACCCTCGAAGCCATCATGTTCCTATGCGCATGGGTTGGTTTTATATAAGGATCATTGACATCATTAGGTGCATGGCCTGTACCGGAAGTTTATTATGTACATGGTTTCGTACCGGAATGTTTAACACGACTTTTGAGTGAGGTCCGTACGCGGGTACTAGTTGGAAAATATGACCACCACTTTTAGGGACTGTAGTGCGAGACTAGACCGAATGACTGCAACCTCCTCAGATGCAGAAATCTATTAGGAACAGGTTGAGTTCAAGGGTAGGATGCATGGCGAGGGATTGAACCCTACAATCAGCTAAGGCAAACTCTTTGGAAAGTATGTAGTATGAGATGCATACGTTTTCACTGAAGTTGATTTTAGGAAAGTATGTAGTATGGGATGTATACGTTTCCTATTGAATTGCATTAGAGTAGGTGCATCATGGGCATTCCTTGTTTGTGCATTAGATTAGGCCATGCTTGATTCTGGAACGCATGTAGTATGGGATGCATGGGGATCCAGAGTCCCAAAGCCTTGCTTGTATTAGGATAAGGCATGTGACTGGTTCATTCAGTTGTTAGATCATGGCATACACGAACAATAGGGAATTAGGATGCACGTTTCTTTTTCCATTCAAGATGGTTTGTGGTTGCCGGTTTGGAAATCGATGTTTCTTATCAGCATTGCGTCAGTCGAAGTACTGATGTTCCCCACCTTTTAGGTACCGGTCCTACCTTTCGAGCAGGTGCAGGAATATCAGAGTCGCGCAGCGGAAGACTCAGCCGAAGGGCAAGTAGTAGGCCGGCCATAAGTAGGGGCTAGGGTGGTTTTGCAAAAACCATGTCTAGCACTTGGTTTTGAGTTGGAGCTTTGGGCTGAAATTATTTGGTATTAATCAAGCCCTAAATGAGACATGAGAAGTTAGATTTGAGTGTATGCAAAGTATACCCATTGTAGCTTCATACAATTGCGTATTTGCATACGTACAACACTCAAAACTAGTGCATGTACTAGTATCGGTCCATCTCATTCTTGCGCATTATCAAGAATGCAACCATCCACAAACTGCCTCGCAAACCAAGACGCACTCCATCATCAATCAAACATATACATACAATCAAATCAACCCTGAAATATATACATATATATAGACAAACAATATATATATATATATATATATATATATATATATATATATATATATATATATATATATATATATATATATATATATATATATATACAAAAGTATTTTATTAGCCGGGGTATTACATGTCCATAGTCAAGTACTATTCTGAATTAAGACAGCAGTAATACATAGAGACTAGTATGTACGTAGACTGATGACCATATCTCATGGGGCATGGATATGAGATATCAAGTCTTCACATGGGTACATATTAGACTAATAATATACTGGACTAACCCACCATGAGAAAGATGCATAGATTGTTACATGAGTGTCATGGGTTATTCTCACAGTGACCATAGTGTACGTGGTCCTTTGACTTGAAGTCACTACGGTTCCCTACATGAGAAGTTATATATTTTAATACCATAAAACATGTTAGGAGTTTATACCTCAACGATGGAACGGCTGTCTCCACAATCTGCCAATCACGAGCACTGCAACGTTGTGGTGCCTTTACAGTATCCACACAAACGAACAACACAATCGGGCTCTCCCTCACGCCGTTGTGCTAGTTGCGGGAAAGAGATGTTCCTCTCTCTCTCTCTCCTTCTCTCCCACTTTCTGTGACGGCTAGGGTTTTTTTCTGTTACTTTCCCACAGATACATATCATATAAATATTAGGAAATCTACCCTAAGAGAGTAGTGAGGCTGCCGGGCTCACAAGCTAACCTAAGTGTGTGCACTCAGCCTTCCCTCCTTCGTATCGACGATCCGAACCGTTCACATTGATTTACACATCTAAATTAGTCTAAATATGTAAAATCAAATCATTTGAAATTCATTTGCCCATCCATTGAAGTGTTACAAAATTGTATAGCTGAAAATCATTATTTTTTATAGTCACATGATGGATGGGCAAAAGAATTTCAAATGATTTGATTTTACATATTTAGACTAATTTAGATGTGTGAAGCTAAAAAACAATGATTTTCAGCTATACAATTTTGTAATACTTCAATAGATGGGCAAATGAATTTCAAATGATTTGATTTTACATATTTAGACTAATTTAGATGTGTAGACCAATGTGAATGGTTCGGATCGTCGATACGAAGGCAAGAAGGCCGAGTGAACATGAGTGCACACGGAGGGGTGGTGCACAATGGAAGATTTTTCTATATATATATATATATATATATATATATATATATATATATATATATATATATATTTAACTACTATATTATACCTCTAAGTAATACGAGGTCTTACATACACCCACCTTAAGAAATCAACGTCTTCGCTGAGTACGGGGCAAGCAACCTAGTGCAGGATCTCCTTTCTAGTCGATGTGGAGCGGAGTACCCTGATTCAACTAATTTTAATCCAGCGCACTGACCTCAGCTCCCTCTCAGGCATACATCTCGCCGATGTGGAGTGGAGTACCCTGATTCAGGTAATTCTAGCGTACTGCCTCTAGCCAAACTGCTAGTGTACTGACCTCAACTCCCGTTCAGGCATACATCTCACCCACTCTTACCCACACTCAGTGTTGAAAATCGGCTCTGATACCATTCGTAACACCCCGGCCCCCAAACTCAGATAATTTTATTTATTTATTTATTAGTTCAATTGCCCACCATAGGCTGCCTCTCAAAAGGTGGTCAACCGATTTGGTGACTATTGATCATAGAAAATATTATTAATTATTTAATTATTCTTGCCCCCTACCGATGTGGGACAAAGAAAGCCCCACACCTCCTCTCTCTTGTGTGCGCCAGCACAAACAGCCGGGCTCCCCCCTCAAACGGGCCCCACTCCACATCCGCACACCCAGGAGAAGCACAGGCTGCCCCTCCCTGGGCCCCACACCCACGTGTTGGCTATCAAAGCACAACAACCCTCCTCTCATTTTTATTCACTTCATTATTACCATATTTCATTCCACATTATTGCCATTATACCATCCTCTATGTATATTGTAGCGCCCCAAATTTTCAATAAATAAACATGAAAATATGTGGCACAATTCCCAGCATCTACCTCAATGTAATAGTAAACATAACCAAACGCAGAAAATTTTTCAACTTTATTACATCATTTCTTTACATAGCATAGCAGAAAATTAAAGACCTTGAATTACAATTTCTTTCTTTTACAACGCCTTCTTTTACAATTTGCATAAGCCATATTATCATTCTACCACATGCATCCAAATCCCAAGCTAATGGTATCTACCTGTAAAATATGAGGCTAGAGATAACCCTAACCCCCAAAACTATAAGGGTCAGCCATAACGGTGTGAGTGACATCAAAAGAAATATAATTTAAATGAAACATAAAGAATAAACTCATAATCAGCACATTCCAACCATAGTAACATATGGATAATGAAATAACGATAAATAAAACATAAAAACATCAAGTGAAACTAAGCTAAGTGTCAAGTGTAAGAAACCAAAAAAAACATCATGCATAATACAAGTCAAGACAACACAAATACAGTATGATGACTCTCTAATGCATACTTGTCATATTCTACACATTCCATACTACATAGGTCCGGTGCAAGCCCTTACCGTTCTCCACTTTATAGGGTTAAATTCATCGTTATGCAACTAATCCTACTACTGTGATAGAAACAAAATCTAGAATACTACGCAAATTGGCCTAACAACCCTCGACGCACGAGCATCATGTAAGCATAGTTCTAATACCGGAGAATCACCTTCCTGCCGCGTACCCCTCGAATAGGCCTGCCGACCCTCGACGTGTAGGTACACAGTACATCCCGTGAATAGGCATGTTGCCGACTCTCGACACGCGAATGCACCGTATGTTCCGTGAATAGACCTGCCGACCCTCGACACGCGAACATACCAACTGTCCTCTAGACATTCCGTGAATAGGCATGCCGACCCTCGACACACGAATATACTAGGGACACAATAACACACAGTCCTGGAATAAATCTGTTGGACTGACAACAGAGCCCATACTTATGTTTTCCAAGTTCTATCACATCTCCACTAGTGCCTGTCCTTAGGTTGATTATTATTTATTAAAACACAACTCCCCCTCCCTAGAGTTGGTGTACCCTGCCACACTTAATTTCACTAAAATAACACCAAGGCCCCAACTGGCCAAGAACCACAAAATCTCATCTTCCATTTTACAGGAATCCCACTCAATCTCTAGAGACTCACAACTCAAAAATGAACACAAATCTTATAATAAAATTCTTAATTCCATCATCAAATCGTTTATATTAAGGAAACTTCTTTAAATCACACAAATCCAAATTTATCTGAATACTCACAAAATTTCTAGAAATAAAATCTGAGAATAAGTAACCTAAACATCTGAGTTTCACATTTTGAATTCATAGAAAAATCACAAAAACAACATTCTCTCGAAATCTGTATATATTTCGCTTTCTAAAGTCATAGAAATATGAGTTAAACTCTATTATAATCAAAATATAATCCTCTATAAAGTATAGTAATCTGTAGCAAAAACTTTATCTAAAACAGTAGATCAATAATCCATAAATTCGAAGAAATAATCGTTCAAGAAAAACAGCAGAAACTCAACAAAACAATCAATACTGCAGATGTCGGTCGACCGACGTCACAGTTCAAAATCTAGCAGTCGACCGACAGGCTAAAAATCCAAAAATCCACAATTGACAGTCGACCGATATCTTTAGTGCAAATTTCGAGCGGTTGACTGACATGTCAACAAAAAAAACAATGCTTTAAGTTTCGTGCATTTTTCCACTGATACTTAGTTTATACTCTTTAAAAGCATGAATTTGTAAATTTAAAACCCTAAGATGATCAAATACAACTTTCTAACATACCGGAGTTCATAAATCAAATCAAACTCTCAACAATTTCATAAAAGAGCATTTTTTCATTAGAAATTTCAAATCAGGAAAACATGAATATATATGTGTATATGTGTATATGCATCAGCAAAACTAACTAGAATCAGTGTATAAGAGTAGTACGATGTTCAATTCAATCTCAGTATCAATATAAATCAAAGATCCACTTGAAAATTTTGCAAAACACAAAAAAATCAAGTTTCGGCTGTGTACAATCAGGCCCAAAATTTAGAAATCCAAATTCAACACAAAGACTTGATCTTTGGCTCCAAACCCTCTCTTGCAATTTGTTAAACACATATACAACTAATTAAACCAATTTGCCCTTGATTATAAGCATATACAACATGTATTAGTCAAGTTTCATCCATCAATTCATCCAAACAGATCATATATCTCTCAAAACAGTAAAGAATCCATCTTTAGTCATCTATAAGGCTGCAAATGAATAGAGCTACTCGCAAGTAGCTCAGCTCGAGATCGGTCAAAGCTTGGTCAAAGCTTGGCTCGAATTGAGCTCAAGCCGAGTTCGAGATTGGAAATCGAGCTCATTAATTAAACGAGCTGAATTCGAGCTTAGCCTAGCTCAGTTCGTTAGGCTCACGATCTGTTCGTTAATAAGCTCGATAACGGGTTCGCGAACTAGCTCGTATGCGCTCGAGTAAAATAAGGGGATATTTTATCTAAGGTAATTGGGCTTTAATCGCATCGCATGATGGCATGAGCCCATAAGTCCATCTCTGTTTCGCCGCTCTCAGAACTCACTTCCCTTCTCATCCAAACCCTAAATTGCAGCCGCCACTCCAGCCTATTTCTTATCCTCCTCCTCAATCTCTCATCGTCATCCTCATCGCCATCGGGTCGCAACCTCATCACCAAGTCCCAAGTCCTCATCGCAAGTCCTCAGTCGCCACTCGCCAAGTCCCAAGTCCTCATCCAGCACTCTTTATCATCCTCATCGCCAAGTCCCAAGTCCCAAGTCCCAACCTCTTTCTCATCCTCATCCTCATTCTCATCGCGTCGCAGGCTCGGAGTCGCAAGCTTGCAGGCTCGCAGTCGCAACTCGCGAGCTTGCAGTCCTCTTTCTCATCCTCATCGCGTCGACCTCATCCCTAATCGCAAGTGCGCAGTCCTCTTTCTCATCCTCAACCTCATCGTGTCGCCCTCATCCCTAATCGCAGCCCTCTTTCTCAGACTCCCAGTTCAGTCGCAGGTTGTTTTTTTTTGTTAAAATTGTTCAAGTTGCTTTTTACATTTCAGAGCAGCCATTATTGTATTCCTCATACATTAGAAATCTGCATGAATATATATGGATTTAAAAACTAATTTTGAGTTTGAATATGGGTTGGCTTTTGGGGATGTTGCTGAAAATGGAGTTTGTATTTGTAGTGAAATTTGGGTTTTTTTTTTTTTTTTTTTTTTTTTTGTTTGATGTGAACTTTGGATGTCGTATTCGAACAAATGATTGTATGTCAAATATAAGAGAATGTATGGTTCTGTCTTATGTTTATTTGTTCGAGTGTGGCATGTTCAGTATATCAAAAGAACTGATTAAGGAAAGTGCAATGCTTAAGAAGAGCATGCCACTGTGTTTATTGTTAGATAGTTTGAATTTTATCCATCTTATGATTCTTATCTGTGCTTTTTGAATTTTCCATATAATCTTCTTGTTCTTTTATATTATTTGTTTTAGACTTGTTCTCTTGTTATTGCCCCAATGTTTTGCAAGTTCTATTAGTTTTGTGACTGGCATGGTAAAAGAAGAGTGATTAGTTTGGTTTATTTTCAATGATTTATTTGCATGCAAGTGTCGAGTAGTATGAGCAACAGGGAAGGAGAATCAATGATTGAAAATATTTTATTTTATGTTTGTAAACCATGTATATGTATGACTACACTGAAAAAAAACCGGCCAATACTACAATGATCAAAACAATTGTTAAGAGACAAGCTTGCGGCCATATCTTATAAAAGTATTGGAAGAGTATAATACAAGGTTTAGAGAGTATATTTGTTGTTAATTGCATTTTTCACGAATGATAAGAAGCATACATAAGCATTATTGAGTGCAGTGCATGTGAAACTTTGTAGTTTGAGATTAACCTAAACTCTAATGAAACTTAGTGATAGCATGTGAAAAACTACAGAACACCTTATTCAATATGTTAATAGTTGCTAGTTGCTGGAGATGCGTTTTCTTAAATAGTTTAAACCTGAGAATGCGGCCTCTTACATATGCCATGAGCTAATCTTGATTTAAAGTTATAAGAGTTTTTCTTCCCGCTGGTTTTGAAGAAGCATAACACAAATCAATATTATTATAATGACTAAATTTAATACTCTTTTGTGTGATTATAACTGATATTAATTTATCATATTCAATTGAATTGTAGATATGGCGGATGCTATTACTTCTGATGTGAATTCAACATCAGTTGAAGGTACTCCAAACGTTCATGATGAGACTCAAAGTCCTCAATCTACCCCGTAGGAGAAGCTTTTGGTATTCAAGATGAAGGTCAAGGTCAAGGTCAAGGTGTATTTTTCCACTCAAAGGTAAGAATTTTAGTTCCACATGCATCTTAAACATTGTGAGATTATGAAAGAAATGTCTTTCATAATCTAGGTAAAGCTGTTACATATACAGGCCAGGTTCATATTGTCTTCTTGAAATATCCTTACATGCTATTAGACAAAAATTTAGTTTCATGAAAAAATCTGGTAACCCATGCCCCATTTCATGCTTAGAAAATTAAGGCACACATGGTATGCTTTCCATCTCTAAACAAGTTCCATGTACTGCAACTTATAGTGTCATGGTCATTGATATTAGTCAAGCATTTGGGCACACATTGCGTGTGTTATATTTGAATCCAATAACATTCTCTTGGCGGAAGGAATTTGTCAATTCTCTTTATTATTAATTTGTTGCTTTCAACGTCTCATTACCTTAATTTCTAATCAGCATTTCTTTTGCAGCACCTTCAAGAAGATGGCCCCCAAGGCCATAAAGGAGATCCGCAAGTTTGCTCAGAAGATCATTGGGACTACTGATGTGAGGGTTGATGTGAAGCTCAACCAACACATCTGGAGCTGTGGAATCAGGAGTGTTCCAAGGAGAGTTCGCGTTAGAATTGCTCACAAGAGAAACGAAGAGGAAGATGCCAAAGAGGAGCTGTATTCTCTTAACCTGAAGGACTTAAAGGATTGGGAACCAAGGTCATTGACGAAGCAGACTAGACTTAAGTTAATTTCAAAGCTCAGTTAAAAGTTTGTTACTTAGAGTATTTGGTAATTGGATTCTGGATTTAAAAAATCCATAATATTTTTTAAGGTATTGTTGTTTGAAGTTTATTCTCGTTTTGTTGTCTGGATTCTGGAGTAATTTATGCCCCGGCTCGTGTAAACTTGATTCTTGTCCATTTGTTTTATGTTTTTGAGTTCTGTATGTTTGGACTAATTGTGTCAGTGCAGGTTCACATTTTTTCGAGCCAAGTTCGAGCTTGACTCGAGCTCAATTTGTAAACGATCTTTAACGAGCCGAGTTTGAGCTTACACGAGCTGAGCTCGAGCTCGATCTCAATAAACATGAATCGAGCCGAGCTCGAGCCTCAAGATATTCGGCTCGACTCGGCTCGTTTGCAGCCCTAGTCATCTATATGCATTATACATCTTACAAACCCATTATATATAATCAAATCAGCGAAAACAATATACTCATGATTGCTACTAAGTTCTTAACATTCTTAAGTCATCTATATAGAAATTTTACTCATCAATTGCATATTATTCATGAAGTCTTATTTTTAATTGCCCATTCATCAATTTATTTATTCTATCAACATACAATCTTCTAGCATGCATTCTACAAGACAAATCATTGTATTTAACATGCATAGAACAATAGGAAATCAAATACATATCACTCACCTTAATGAAGATTCAACGAAGATAATAAAGAAAATAAGAAAAGCTCCTTCTTTCGCAAAAATCCAAGATCCTTGCTTCGAAACTCCAAGAAATCAATGATAAATGAAAGCTTCTGTTTTTGTGTAGGAAAGAGACGACTGTAGCAGCCCCTATATAGGTCGAAATCTGATGTATTAGGGTTTTGAGAATATTTTGTAAAATATTCCTTCAGAATATATCTTTACATACATAGATTCTTTATACTAGGTAACTAGATTAACCAATTTAGTTGAGATTAAATCAAAACTATCCTCCCAGATCTGGCCGGCATCAATATCAAGCCCAGAAATTCGATTTTGTAATTTTTGCCTCCAAGTAGCAATTTTGCAAAAAGACCCTTCTTTAATAATTTAGCAAAATAAATCAAATCTATTAGAAAAAAATTCAACTCTTTACCTCTTAGTTGTCCAGCCATCATGCTCAGCCCAGAAATCCAAAAATCTGGAGATTTTACTCCAAGTGGTAATTTTGCACAAAAGCCCTCTTTTTGTAATATTTGCAAACATGCCAAATAAATATTAAAAAAAATCAGAAAATTCACAAATAATACATACTAATAAATATTAGGTTCTCCCAAAATAATTTATGACTTTGAATTTCCCAAGAAAAATATTTGCACGTGTTTTGCACGTGCAAAAAGATGAATTTCAGAAAAATGTTTATCAAATCACCAAAAATCACTTTAATTCATTGAAAAACATTATTTAAAATTCTAGGGTGTTATATATATATATATATATATATATATATATATATAGTATACTATATTATACTAGTATATTATACCTCCAAGAAATATGGGGTGTTACACAAAGTTAGCTTCCTCCTCCTTCGATGGACTCGACTGTATTGTGTCCACTCAAGCTAAGCATCGAAGAGGAAGCTTTATAGTTTATGTTCGTCACTCCAAACACCCGGAGGTAATGGGATGAAACCCTTGATCGATTTCATCAACAAGGGAATTCTATATGCAGATTCCAAATAAGCAAGCAAGATCTGGACAAGGGTAGAAAGATACACTTGTTGAGGAGGTCCTTTACAAGTGCTCCTACACTTTGATAGACAACCGAACCTATATATGATGCCTCAATCCGGAAGAGGCAAAGGATGCCTTTACTGAAATACATGAAGGATTCGGCATTGGCCATGTAGGTGCAAGGACCCTAGCATGGAAGATCTTTAATCATGGGTACTATTGGCCCACACTCCTTGGCGATGCCCTAGAGTATGTCCACCGATGCACCTCGTGCCAGAAGTTCTCTCCGGTCAAGCAAGTACCCCAGATCAACCTTATCTCCATGTCCAGTCTGATCCCCTTTGCATTGTGGGGAACAAATCTACTCGGTCTGTTTCCCCCTGTGATCGGACATAGGAACTTCTTAGCAGTGGCTATCAACTACTTCACAAAATGGATGGAAGATTGAGGTCTCTATATGAGAATAGAATTGCGGAATTTTTTTGGAAGAACATCATCTGCAGGTTTTGAATACCCAGATCCTCGTCACCGATAAAGGAACCAAGTTCGTCGCCAAGAAGTTCTGCACTTTCTTCTCCGACATTGGGATCAAATAGTTTTTCTCTTACATTTTAGATCATCAGACCAACATTTAAGCTGAGAAAGCGAACAAGCAGATTCTTGATGGCTTAAAGAAAAGACTAGATGAAGCGCCAAAAAGGGCTATGGGTCAAAGAACTCCCATGCTCTAGTCCTATCAGACCACTTAGAGGAGCCCTGACTGGGGAGTCTTCATTCAACCTCACATTCGGATCTCTAATCTCCAGAGGTTGTAATACCTTTCACACATCTCCTCTCCTTCAATGAAGAACAATACTCGGATGGTCTCCGGGGTAACCTCAACCTCGTTGAAGAAGTTTGAGAGAAATCCGCTCTACGGAGATAGATCTATCAACAAAGGGTGGAAAGGTTCTACATCAAGAAAGTTTGGAAAACGAATTTGAAAGAAGTCGAGCTCTTCCTGCGAAAGCTCGAGATCTCCAAGCCACACAAGAAGGGAAAACTCGCTCTTAACTGGAAAGGACCCTATAAAGGCCCTAGAGTCGCCCGCCTAGGACCTTACCGACATGAAGGCCTGGGGGCAAGGAGATATCTAGGACTTGGAATGATGAACATTTGATAAAGTTCAACAAGGGTGCTCAATGCCCTCCACCAGATTACTAAAATTTGTAATAAAACTGATCCGTATAACGGTCAGAGCATGTAGTAAAGGCTAGCTGCTAAGGCAGCCACTTAGACAAATTATTCAATGCAAACTTATCATTTCTTTCGTTAACTCTTGTGCTACACTTTTAATGCAAACTACTCTCGAATGCAAATAATGAGTTTGTTGCATAGCTCCTTGCCCGAGCTACGCCCACTACTCGCTAACTCTAAAACATCAAGTTCAGGGTTCAACTTGAGCTACTCCCACAACTTGCTAACAACAAGTTTAGAGCTCAGCTTGTCACTCGAGCTGTTCTCACAACTCACTAACTCTCAAACAAAATGTTTGGAGTCAACTCGTCACTCAAGATACTCCCACAACTTTCTAACAACAAGTTCAGAGATCGGCTCATCGCTCGAGCTACTCCCGTAACTTACTAACCCTCAAACAACAAGTTCGGAGTCCAACTTGTGACTCGAGCTACTCCCACAACTTGCTAACAGCATGTTCGGAGTTTGGCTTGTCACTTGAGCTACTCCGACAATTTGCTAACTCTTAGATAACATGTTTGGAGTCCAACTCATGACTCGAGCTACTCCCACAACTTAAGAACTAGTTTGGAGTTCGGCTCATCGCTTATGCCGACCCCACAACTCATTAACTCTCAAACAACAAGTTTGGAGTCAAACTCATGACTCAAGCTACGCTCACAACATGTTAAGAGCAAGTTCGGAGTTCAGCTCGTTATTTGAGCTACTCCCATAACTCGCTAACTCTAAAATAGCAAGTTTAGAGTCCAACTTGTGACTCGAGCTACTCCCACAACTTGCTAACAGCACGTTGAGAACTCGGCTTGTCACTCGAGCTGCTCCCACAACTCACTCACTTTCAAACAGCAAGTTTGAATTCCAATTTGTGACTTGAGCTACTCCCAAAACTTGGTAACAACAAGTTCGGAGCTCAGCTCGTCGCTCAAGCTGCTCCCATAAATTGCTAACTCTAAAAAATTATGTTCGGAGTCCCACTGTGACTTGAGCTACTCTCCCAACTTGCTAACAACAATTTCTTAGTTTGGCTCATTTCTTGAGCTACTCTAACAACATGCTAACTCTAAAATGGCAAGATTCGAGTCAAACTCATGACTCGAGTTAATCCAACAACTTTGTAACAGCAAGTTCAGAGCGTGGCTTGTCATTTGAGCTACTCCCACAACTCGTTAATTCTTAAAAAACAAGTTGGGACTCCAAATCATGACTAAAGCTACTCCCACAACTTGCTAACAGCAAGTTCGGAGCTCAGCTCATCACTCGAGTAGCTCCTACTACTTGGTAACCCTTAACTGGCAAGTTCGGAGTAGAACTCGTGACTCAAACTACTCCCACAACTTGCTAACAGCAAGTTCGGAGCTCAGCTCGTCGCTTAAGCTACTCCCAAAAATCACAAACTCTCAACAGCAAGTTCGGAGTCCAAATAGTGACTCGAGCTCCTCCCATAACTTGCTAACAGCAAGTTCGGAGCTCGGCTCGTCGCTTGAGCTACTCCCACAATTTGCTAACTCTCAAACAGCAAGTTCGGAGTCCAATTAGTGACTCCAGCTACTCCCACAGCTTGCTATTAGCAAGTTCAAAGCTCAGCTCATTGCTCGAGCTACTCTCACAACTCACTAACTCTGTAACAGGAAGTTCAGAGTCCAACTTGTGACTAGAGCTACTCCCACAACTTGCTAACAGCATGTTCAGAGTTGGGCTTGTCTCTTAAGCTACTCCCACAATTCGCTAACTCTCAAACAACAAGTTAGGAGTTCAACTCGTAACTCGAGCTACTCTCGGAGCTTGGCTCGTCGCTCGAGCAGCTCCCACAACTCGCTAACTCTCAAATAGCAAGTTTTGGAGCCAGGTTCGTGACTCAAGCTACCCCCACAACTTGCTAGCTATGATTTTGGAGATTGACTCATCTCTGGAGTTGTTCTCCAAACTCATTGACTATATACAACGAGTCACAAACACAAGGAAGCAAATATAGCACTAAAACAATTGCACAATCTTTATTTCAGATCAATATTCTAGTACAAATTTTTTTCCACATCAAAACTTTATTACAAGCACGATAGCTAAGTACATGTGACCAGCCCACAATGTTTCCCCACTCAAATAACTTATGGCCTCGGGAAAGAGAGATGTTTCAGTTATGCGATACTACTTGGCCACAATGCCTCCTCGGCCACTTGGGCCATCCAAAAGAGGTTCCAACCAAACTGATTGAGTCTGAACCTCATGACAGAGTGTGGGTAATGTAACGCTCTGCCCTAATACTTAGACAATTATTATTATTATTATTATTATTATTATCAGACAAATTATTATTTATAGTACAACTTCCCACCACAAGATGCCTCATAAAAGGAGCTATAGCTTATTGGTGACCTCTAATCACAGACTATTATATTTATATTTAATTATTCTATTAATATTCCCGATATTAGACTTTATTCAAACCAACCCGTTGCTTTTTCCTCCTTGTGTCGCTGACGTCATCCACAAGCAGACCACCCCCCTCGGGTGGGCCCCCCATGCCATGCCAGAACACCAGAGGAGGCAGCGCAAGCCCTCCGCACGTGGGCCCTTCCCATGCTAACGCATGCAAGAGTTAGCAGCTACTGCTCTGCTTCTAGGCCCCACCAAGAAGCCCAATATCCCCACAACCCTCCCCTATAGCAATTTTCTATAGGTCGAGATCCAATTCTCTTTTTATTATATATATATATACTAGATTTTTTCCTACGACACGTCTTCGAAATGATACAGCATACGAAAAGTCTTGTAAACAGTAAAAGAACAATTATGTAGCTCACGTTTAAATAGTATGACAATAATTAGTTGTAAATAAAATTCCATATTTCCATTAGTATATGTTGAAAAATAATTATAAATGAGGATGTAAAATCAAATTTCTTAGAACTTTGAGGATGCAAAATGATGAAATTTAACTGTTGATGAAATATTTGCTATTTTCAATGTAACATGAGTAATAAAAAAAGCATAAAATATCTACAAATTTACAAACCTGAAATTTGAAAATCTAAATTTCTAAGTAAATAGAGAGAGAATGAGAGAGAGAGAAAGAGGGAGAGAGAAAAGGAGAAATATGAAAAAGTGAAGAGAGAAGAGAGAGATAGTAATAAAGTAATTAGTTTTTTTAGTTTTTGGGGGGGGGGGGGGGGGGGGGAAATATGTTTTGGGAGGGTGGATCGGAGCCGTTGATTTGGTTTCAATTGAAGGGGAGCCACTTGATAGCTTTCTTTGTGTTTTATTATATAGATATATTATACTTTTAGAAATTACGGGGTATTACATTCACCCCCCCTCCCCCCCCCCTCTTTTAGAAACCATCGTCCTAGCTGAGTACGGGTTATGCACAACCTAATGCAGTATCCTCTTTTCTAGCCGACGTGGAGCGTGAGTACCTGATTCAGCTAATTTCGGGCCCCACTGACTACAGCTCCCTCTCAGACCACTGCTCCCTCTCAGGCATACATCGCACCCACTCGGTGTCGAAAGTCGGCTCTGATACCATTTGTAATGCCCCGCCCCAATACTCAGACAATTTTTATTATTTTTATTTTTATCAGACAAATTATTATTTATAGTACAACTTCCCACCACAGGCTGCCTCATAAAAGGTGTTATACCTTATTGGTGACCTCTAATTCCAGGCTATTATATTTATATTTAATTATTCTATTAATATTTCTGATATGGAACTTTATTCAAACCAGCCCGCTGCTTTTTCCTCCTTGATTCGCTGACGTCATCCAAAAGCAGACCCCCCCTCGGGTGGGCCCCCCATGCCACGCTAGCACACCAGAGGAGGTAGCGCAAGCCCTCCACACGTGGGCCCCTCCCACCCTAATGCATGCTGGTGTCAGCAGCTACTGCTGTGCGTCTGGGCCCCACTGAGCAGCCCAATATCCCCACAGCCCTCCCCTATAGAAATTTTCTATAGCTCGAGCTCCAATTCTCTTTTTATTATTTATATACCTTTAGAAATTATGGGATACTACAGGTAACACCCTCTCTGTAGATGCTATGCTTAAACTCCAAGCTACACCAAACTACACCTCTCTGGGCTTCCCTGGCGCTACCTGAAGCCCCGATGGACAGCTCATGGAACCTCTTCCCATGATTATACTCGTCATCGGAGTAAGAGGTTCTTGGCATACATCTTCAACTTATAAATTTTCAAGTTCTTCTCGAGAAGCAACTCCTTTACATGATCATTTTCATTCTGCTGCTCGTTCAGCAAGCCATGAAAATGAGCAATGTTAGCATCCCGGGGTTCCCTTCTAGTGTACATAATGATCTGTCAACAACAATATGAAATTACAACTCAGAAAAGTACAAAAACACTTAGCTTTGGCTTTGAGAAGTCTATAGAAAATTAAACAAAACACATCACAAATTTTCACTCAAAGGCTTGACACAAAATTTTCATTACATTGAAAAAAAATATTTTCATTAGGCAAAATGAATTTACGAGAGTGGTGGCCAGTCCGCATTTCGGTAAAATTACAAAAATAAAGAGGTTCAAGCGATGAGATCAAAGGAGCACCTCGGTGCCTTTGTGGGGGCATTCTGATGTTCCCATCTCCAACACCCTCTCTGGAGGCTCCGAAGTGGTCTCCTCCCTATCCCCCTTGAGCTCTCCATTCCAACTCTTCTCGAGAACCACAACTGCCTCTCCCACCTTAAAGACAAGTGGTACCCCTTGCCGCTAAAACCAGTTACCTGCTCCTCCACGTCCTTTAAGCCCTTGTTGTAGCTCTCGTCTTGGGTCTTGATAACCATGTCCAAGGCCTTGTTTTAGACGTGCACCATCTCCTCCTCCTTCCTCACCTCCCAATATGCCTTCTCCTTTAGGAGCATCTCCTGCTTGGTGTGAGCAAGTCAACCTCCAGCCGCAGGGCTTGCTCCATCTTCATAGAATCTTTGAGAACCTCCTTGGTATGACTGTCCCCTTTAGTAGCTTCATCTCCTAGTCGAACTGTTTCTTCATCTCTACACCATGGAGAGAAGCCTGCAAAAGGTAACCCCAAACACTCAGAGAATTAATGGAGTAAAGATTAAAGAGATATAGAAATTGGACACGTACCACAACTTGGGCTCGAGACCAGTTATGGTAGCCAAACCCCAAAGGTCTTTTTGGTCAACAATGCCCAATCACGGGGAGGGTTAAGGTTTTCATCACCTTGCCAGCAACCCTTGCCTCGGTCATCGAGTCGACAACGGTCACCTCCCAGTTGGGTGATATGTAGCTACAATTTAGGAGGCGAGGACCTCACGAGCCTCAGTAGTGAAGTCAAGGAGAATATTGAATAAGGTCGGTAGTGATGAGAGCAATGAGGTTCAGGGGAACCCTTAGCAGCTCAGTAGGAGAGTCCTCCACCACCACCATCCCCTTCTTCAAGGGCCAGGATGGGGAGGTAGACAATGATGACATCTTTTGATCCTTCAGCTTATCGGCGACCCTCTTAATACGAAACACCGAGCATTAATCTCATCTAGGCTGATCATTTATGCAAGAAAAAAAAGGACAACTTAACAATGATTTAAACATTTACATAAAGGCACGATCGGAAAACATATTGGGGTCAGCTGGACTCAATCCGGACGTAGCCAAGTGCTTGTCCTTCAAGGACGGCCAAAGCACCCCCTCCTGGACAAATACATGCTCGAATGCCTTTAATTTCTCCTCACCAAACTCTTTTTCCTTCGGGCTTTCACCCTCTCGGTTGACAGCTTGCAAGCCCACCGTGTAGGTATACCCCATGATTCAATGTCGCACATCACGAAGTACTTTGACTTCCAATCCTATGGAGTTGGGCTGCCCCTGGACCCTGCTTCCAAGTCTATAGGGCAAAGGTAGTACTGAACTTATCCAACTCATAAAGGGCTATGCCAAAGCACCCCCCCCCCCCCCGGTGCATAATAGGAGGAAGCTCACTATATGCTTCGAAGAATTAGGTCCCAGTTGCATTGGGTTCACCCCGAACAAATTGAGCATCTCCTTGATAAAGGGGTGGATCGACAAACACAGACCCGAAAGGAATGCTTCGAAGGGGAAAATACAAAAGCCCAGGGTAATGATATCGGTGGGTCAGATTCCGGGGTCAGGAAGAAGCAACTTTTAATCCCTCGAATTTAAGAAAATGTTCTGAATAATCATGAGATCCTCTTTTGATAGAATGCTTTGGTTATGTCTGCTTTGATCAAAACCCTACTAGGTGAAAGGGGTCGAGGTTCGAATCTCAGAAAGTCTTGAAGATCATCAGGGTACATCCGAACAAGTAGCAGATATTGAAGATGAGGGCGATCCAGACAAGTAGCGGATCTTGAAGTTGAGGATCATCGAGTATGCGAGGGATCTTGAACATTCCCTCGCATACCTGATAGGCTCCTCCTTCACCATTGAGTTCACCTCTACAAAAATTAACTTCCTTTTCCCCTGTCCCCTCGGAGCTTTAGGGACTGTGGGATATACTTGGACTTCATCTTCCGCTTCGGAAGACAGCATTTACCTTGGCCAGTCTTCACCCGCGAACACCTCTTCTATCTCCATCTACTCCAACTACTAGGAGGACATCACCTCTGCCCACTATCTCCTTCTTGGCCGAACGCAGAGGCTATGTCACCATATTGAATTCTAGACATTATCTAAAATAAAAATTACCTAAGGGAAAAAGACTATGAATTGACGACAAGACAAGAGAACTTGCCAGAATCGGAGATCGAGAGAGAGAGACAGAGAGAGATAGATAAGGATAGAGAAACTCTGATGAAGAACTGAAGAGTAGTGTGAGAAATGAAAAGGGAATGGAGGGAATTTAAAGAGAGAAAGTGAAGAAAAATCTCGAGGGATCCCTCTATAACTGCGGCAATGATGTGGCATGATCTCTACCACGCACGTGCCTCCCCCTCTCGTGGTGGAAGCCAAAAGGCAAGTGAAATATTACTTAAGTTCAGAGGTTCGATAGTCCGAACCCCAACATACCGATCTCTAACTGTTACCATTGCCGAAGGTGGTTGGCTCGGTGCTCGGCTTGTCTTTCAAGCCCCTCACAAGAAATGCGCAAAAATTTCTCAGGCTTGGTGCTCGACTTGTCGTTCGACCCCCTCGCAAGAAACACACAAAATTCACCTAGGCTTGATGCTCGACCTATCGTTCGAGCCCCTCGAAAGAAAGGCGCAAATTGTTTAGGCTCGGTGCTCGGCTTGTCTATAACATCCTGAATTTTATTAATAAGAGTTTGTGATTTTACGTATTTTTCACGTATAATTTCATGTGCATTTTTTTCTAGAAAAATATTTCTTTATAGCATGAACAAGTAATTATTCTCTTTATTTTCTGAAAAGCCTATTTTTAAAAGCCTAATTAAATCCTAGGCCTCACTATAATTAATTAATTAATTAATTTACTAGAGCCCGTGGTCGTTCGGCCCATTAGTGAGCCCATTTAATTTAATTCCTCTTTTAATTAGCCTAACTTGTAGTGTAGACTAATTTAGTAAACAATTAATTAAAACACATGAACAAACTTTTGGTAGGGGGTACTAGTTTGCATGTGCATTGCACTAGCACGTGCAAGTGCACCTATGGGATAGGCCAGATTGTGCAAAGAGAGAGGGAGAGATGGGTGAAGTGGGGAGGTGGTTGCTCCATCATGGCTAGTTGCTACAACTCCCTAATTCATCTTGGTCTTTGATCCTTAACTAGTTGGATTAATCATAGCCTTCCATTTGCACTCCAAATTAGTATAAATACCCCCCCTCACTCACTCACATTTACACCTGAAAAAGAATTGGAAAAAAAAAAAGAAAGACAAAATTGTGAGTAAAAGATTAGGAGTGTTGTGAGTTAAAAGATTGAGTGCTAGTTGGTGTGTGTGCTCATCCTAGGAGGTGGCCGACATACTTCAAAAAAGCAAGGGAGATGGCTCAGGTTCCATACAAGCAAGGAGGAGAAGTCAATTGAGGGCTCGATCTAGAAGGAGAAGGCTTTCCTTGTTCATTCTAGGAGATCTTTTAGGAGTTCTTGTTGCTTTCTCTCCACTAAAGGTGGGCGATTTTCTCCAACTTCTAACTAGTTACCATGATAGGTTTATGTTTATGATCATGTTAGGATAAACAAGAAAATGAAATATTGCTTTATGTTAGTACCATGTTTAAGGAGAAAATGAACACATGTAGAATTACATGAAATAAGTAGTAAAATTGATTACATGATGTGAATAGAAATATTGTTGTGATAACTTGATAATATACTTGTTTGTTAATTAAGAAAACATGAATCTCTATGTTGAAATGTTCATGTATGTGGAAAAAATGCAATATGAAGAAATGTATTGTTTATAAGATGTGAACTATGAGAAATATCCATGCTATGAAAGTAGATTGATTAAAAAATCATACATGTTTATTGTTAGTAAGATCGATACAAAAATTCTGAAATTTACATGTTGTTTTGTTGGAAAGAAAGAAAAATGAACATTTTGTAATTAGGACTAAGTTAAGAGAAAGATTGGATTTTTATTGATAAAAGAAGAAAAGGAGGAAATTATTAGCTTAATAACGAGTAACCCATTTGAGAATTATCAAATTAGAATTTTCTCTTTGAAAAGAGACAAATTAAAAGGACATAAAGCTTTTTGTGACCATTTTTGTACAAATAAAGAATAGTCTTTTATATGAAAAATGAGAGTTACATGGTTTTTAAAATCTTAAGTTACTGTATAAATTCCAAAGAAATCCAGTCAGGAAAATTTTATGCTTCTAGAGGAACAAATCGTATTTTGAAAGAAATGAGTTATTTTATGAACTAGAATTGCTACAGTTAGATACAAAACTAGTGTGATTATTTTTTCTACGGGTTAGTCACTTTGTCCATTCTGGTCTGTGGGTGCAAAATAAAAACGTCACTGTAGCAAGAGGTCATGAGTTCGAGTCTCAATATAGACTCTTTATTTTTCCATATGTGAAATTAATACAATACCGAGCCCTAAAGTATAAATGGATTATAAGTGCCCCTTTTATCGATCGGTGTTGTTGGCCTTTCTGGTTAGCAGCTGCGACACAGTAACATTACTATAGCATAGTGGTTGTGTGTGTGTGCGGTTCGAAACTTGGCTTCGGCCAAGGTTTTTGAATTCCAATTTTTTGGGAAATTGATATTTTTTTAAAATGGTTTTTAAGTGAAATAAATTCATAAAAATTGTTATAATTATCCTGAAATTAATTAGATCTCATGGAAATTTTCTATAGCTTAATTGAGAATTATAGACCAAGTTAGAGGAATTATAAGAGTATTTTTTTGAGAGATAAACATAGCAATAATTAGTCTTTTTTAAGAATTATTGTGCAGAGTTTTTTTAAGGAATTCATGACTTGATGCAAATGTGAATAATTTGCTTGGTTTAAATAAATGAGATTTTAGTCTTATGAATGCAAAGAAATAATTGTGAGATTAGATTTGTAATTTGAGAAATTGTGAAAAATGGAATAATCTTCTCACTTTATTGTGAAAAATTATGCATGAATTGAAATGAAAAGAATCATGATAACTTATGAGGAATATTGGTGAGTGTGAATACTCAATTTATGGACATGAAATGAGATTTTGAACTAGAGGGTAGCTAAGTCCTATTACCGGCAATTGAATAAATTATTTTTGAGATGAACTATTGAGATGAAAGACCAAGTTTGGGTCATATTGTTGATTGATGGTTAAGACCGGTATAGAGGAAAGAACTAACTCTAGGGTTTGATTTTATTTATGATTCAACTAATTAAGGACTAGACACATAGTGGTGATGTGACGAAAGTAAGAGAAAAACACGAGTATGGGGCCATCGAATTGGCGGTGTGAGAGTGATTCACTGACTGCCTGCTTGATGCGTCATGTCATAGCGTGAGCACTACTCCGGAATTATCGTCCAGGTGGCGATGCTTGTGGGGTGTTTGGTGACTACGGGTGGTGCCATCGTTCCATGACGGAGGCTGAATTGTCCATAGATTGCCTGAATGATGCGTCATGTCAGTGCGTGGGATTTCCCTCCAGACTGTCTAGATATGGGCTTGCAATTCATAGAACATCTAGGATACTTACCGTAGTTACCGTAGTAGTTTAAGTCATGGCGAGGGACTGAACCCTACAAGATGAAGTACGATTAAGGGCTTGCCCTTGGACCTATGTAGTATGGGATGCATAGAATTCGAACAAGTGTGCGTTAGTGTCATGTAATATAAACAACTACAGTAAGGACTAAGTGCACAGCACAATACGACATCTATAGGATTGTCTCCATAGTTCTGTTTGTGACAAGTTTGTGTTTCCAAGTAAGAGAAAATTGACTTATTATATCCTAGCGTCAGTTGAATGAACTGACTTGCCCACAGCTTCTATGCAGGATAAAGTGATTGACAAGATTTAAAGTAGTGCATGCTGCCTAAAGAATGATTTCAAGAGTTGTACATTTTATTCATGTAATTATTGTAAAATTTCTTCCGCAGTACAAATGTACTGTAAAAGTAACTCTGATGTAACAAAAGTTTTAATTTCCTTGTAAAATTGTATGAAGATAAGTGTAAAGATCCTGTGGAACTTCGAATTCAGTCTGTTTTGGAATTCGGGGTGTTACAGAGTGGTATCAGAGCCACGCTTCCAAGTAGTACAAATTTATAAGGAACAACACGCTAGAGTGGACATTAGAGCATGTGTTGAGTCCAGAGATTTAAATGTAAGTCACTTACATTCTTCTCCTTTCTCTAAGATGGCGGACCACTTCGACCCAGCTGGAAGTGATGACTGGCAGATAGTTGAGGAGGATTACTACCCCGGGCAAGCTGATTCAGACGAAGAGGATCCTCAAGAATTCGAAGAGGAATGACCTGAGTCCCGAGAGATCACTCCACCTCCGGATTCATCTGATGATTCCTCCGATGAGGAAGAACCAGTTCCGAGTAGTCTCATTTTGTCTCTTCAGAGGCAGGTGGAGACTCAGAGGGAGAGAGCAGAGCTGCTGCAGGCACAGTGTACGAAGTGCAAGGAGAGCATTGCCATTCTCAGTCATCGTATTTGGGAACTCGAGAAGAGGAAAAACATGTACGATGTACTAAAGGAAGAAGTTGCGGAACTACAGGAAGAGCTTCTAGAAGCCAAGAGGAACCGTAGGAACTAGAATGTTGTATATTCTTACTGCTTTCATTTGAAGTTAGAAATGTTTTAAATTCGAATGTATAAAGCTTGAAATTCAATGAAATGAAGAGTTGATTTAAATTCATGTTTTCTACTTTGAATTTAATAGATCTTTTGCATCAGAATATGGCTGGAAGAAGAGATAAAAGTGGAGAAGGTCTGGACTTGCAAACGGAGTTAGCGAGGGTCTATCAGACACTCAATGCCGTTGCCATGAATCAGAACAAAGGGAGGTTTCCTGTGAATCCAGTACCCGAAGCAATCAAACTTGTGGAATCATTCAAAAGGAAGAAACCACCCGTGTTTGAAAGAAAGTCAGACCCTGACGCGGCTGACAAATGGATCCGACAGATCGAGACTATCTTTGAAGTCTTAGAGACTCCGGAGGGTAGCAAGGTGAAGTTGGCTGCACTGCAGTTCGAGAAGGATGCGACTATGTGGTGGTAGTCGATGAAGCTGTAACACCCCGAATTCCAAAACAAACTGAATTTGAAGTTCCACAAGATCTTTACACTTCTCTTCGTACAATTTTACAAGGAAATAAAAACTTTTGTTACATCAGAGTCACATTCACAATACACGTACACAGCGGAAACAAATGACAATAATTACATGAATAAAAATATACAACACTTGAATCAATCTTTAAGCAGCATGCATAATCTTCCCAGTCACTTTATCCTACATAGAAACTGTGGGCACGTCAGTTGCTTACAACCGACGAAATATTATACACGGCCATCATCGCTATGCCGAACAGTATAACAATTTTTAATACTTAAACAAACCACAAACTTGGTCACAGACAAAGCTATAGAGGGACTATCTTATTGATGTCGTGTTGTGCTGTACACTAGTCCTTAATGCAGTTGTTTATATTACATGACACTAATGCACACTTGTTCAGAGTCTATGCAGCTCATACTACATAGGTCCAAGGGAAAGCCCTTAATCGTTCTTCATCTTGTAGGGTTTGATCCCTCGCCAAGACTTAATCTACTACGGTAACTATGGTAAGTATCCTAGGTGTTCTATGAGTTACGAGCCCACGTCTAGGAACCCTGGAGAGAACCCCACGCATTGACACATGACTCATCATGTAGGCATCCTGTGGTCACCTCCTACCATAGACATGGCACCACCCGTAGTCATTAGGCCACCTTATGAGCGTCGCCACCGGGATGGTACTCTGGAGTAGTATCCACGCCCTATTCATGACGCATCATGGGACATCCTGTGAATACTCTCACATCGCCAATCCAATGGCCCTCATACTCATGTTTTTCTCTTACGTTCATCACATCTCCACTATGTATCTAATCCTTATATACAAATGAAGATCAATATTCTAGAATCTAGCATTACCCCTACATCGGTCTTTCCAATATCAATCATTATCAACGACCCAAACCTGGTCAAAATATTATAATTCTCTTTTCCATACTTTTCATTATTGCCGATGTAAAGTCATAGCTAAAATGCTAGTCTAAGTCCTCTCCTCATGTTCATAGAAGATAGCATACTTGCTCACAAAATTTTACATTTCATCATGTTCTCTTTATCAACACATTTCCATGCACAACTTGCATATTATTTAACCAAATTCTCATTTAATTCTACTCAATAATTATAAGTGAAGAATCTCAATTTGATCTCTTTTCAACAAAAATTTTCTAATTTGTTTTGAAATCATAAAAGAATCAAGTCCAATATTTTTATGAATTTTTATTCTCAGTTCTACTCCTATTTCTCATTAAAAGTGCAAATATTTAGAAAAATAATTTTTTTGAAGTCCTTATATTTTTCAGAAATTTTCCCAATATTTTTCTCAATTTTTATCACATTTTAAAACCCAAAAAATCAAATGCACTAAAAAAAATCGGATTTTTCGAAAAAAGTGGCCTCAGCCGGTTTCGAACCCACACACAAAGGCCCCAAGGTGAAAAGTCACCGCACTAACCCCCACACACTAACCAGAAGGGACACAGTGCCCAACTGTCTAAGGGGGAGCTTTAATATGGTTAAGCTCTATTCTCGGGACTAGTGGAAAATCAAATTTTGAAAAATAAAAGCCTCTGCCGAGACTCGAACCCAGGCACAAAGAGTGCCACCGAGCTACAGTACAGCGCTAATGGCGCCCCCCTCTAACCAGTATGACCTTAGTGGTTAACTGATATGAGAGTGTCGCGCCCCGCTTCCCAGAATACGGAATACGAGTGCGTGACGAAGCCTAGCGAATGATTTAAACATCGTCCATAAGCTGTAGGATCGACTCAGCATCACAACAAGAATATAACAAGATATATTTACAACCAAGCATGCATGAATAATTTATTAAGCAACAGAAAACAATTGAAACAAATAATAATATCCAAATAGTTTTCAAGTCTGGATCAAATGTAAAACTCGGAAACATAAGCCCGTTACAAGTTTTAAGTAGCAAGAAATAAATAACTCAAAAGAAATAAATAATTTAAGCATGTCTTTTCTCCATTTGAAGCCTAAAATCTCTGCCACTACAAAACAGACTCGATTTTCCGGTGTTTTTTTACGTCTTTGCCGGCATTTTTTTACGCTGGTGAAACCTTCACCGGCGTTTATAATTGCGCCGGTCCAAATGTCGCCGAAGCGAGCGTCGCGGAAAGGTAGGGGTCTACACCGGCAGTTTTACTGGACGCTGGTAAATATTACAACTACACCGGCGGTCAACGAATGCCGGTGTATGGGGGTCTCTGAGTGCCATTCTTTTCCCCCACTATACATTCACCAGCGGCCATAAACCGCCGGTATTTATCCATTCACCGACGTTTATAGAAACGTTGGTGTAGATTGAAAGTATACCGACGGTCGTACACTGCCTGTGTATGTGCGTTTATGAGTACCCGGTTTTCCCTACTTACAAGCACCGGCGTGACCAAAAAACGCCGGTGTAGTTAGGTTCACCGGCGTTTTATAAAATGCCGGTGTTCCTTGGTGTCGTTACAGCTGGCGGTATACACCGGCGTGTGTGGGAACGCCTCTTTATCGCACACTGCAACTAATTCATTAGATAGACCGGCATTTTATAAAACGCCGGTCTATCTATGCCCGTTTGATTTTCGTGCTCCAGTTTTCCATTCGATTTCAATTCACAGTTTCATTTATAAAACCTGTAAACTAATTCACAACTGATTCAACCAATTTCGTTGCATATTAATGCGCAAATCACAACCAAACACAAGAATAATTAAAGATAATAAAGTTTCACACGTGTCATATCATCGTCCAAATTCACCGCAAAATTAACAGTGTCATAATTAACAAATTAATATAGTGACGAACATCCCAAATATCCCAACAAACCAGTCTGACAACAATACAAGACATAACAACAGCAAGGAGGACATAAGAACAACAACCAGACTAGGCCGACCACAGATTCATACCCCTCGAGTAGCTTCAGTTCTGATCATCAGAATTTCCTTCATCTGGGCGACCGCTCTGTGAAAAAAAAAACAATAATTTAATTCAACAGTAGACCACAATACAGAATATACATATTTTTTGAACTTGCAAAAAAGATCTACCTGTATCTTAAATTATAAGATCAAAGTGCCAATTGCAAATGGAATTGTTAATGATATATAGATAGATAAAATAATTACATTGCAATGCTAAAAATCTAGTACTTAATTTTGTTTTTAAATAAATCTAAAAAAACAAAACAAATGAAAATTCAGTATCAAACTTGAAACCTTTATATTCTCCTCTGATTGGGAATATCCACTATCTAAAACAGTAAAACAAATGAAAATTCAGTATCTAAGTATGTCTTTCATGGATTGTTCAGACAATCCATGAAACTGTCATCATGGAAGGAAATCAAATATAAGAAAAATAAGAAAAATAAGAAAGGGCTCATATCAAGTGTATTTTTAGGGAACTGTCATCGTGGAAGGAAACCAAATATAGAAGCCAGAAATGGAAACAGAAAGAGGAATGGTAGAGACTTTGGATACGCCAGGCTAACATAGCGGCATTTTCCTCATCTCTCTCTCATCCATTCTTTCCCTTCAGCACACGAACACAAAGAGACATCAGCAACAACAGCAAGAGCGACAAGAACAGCAATAATAATAAATTATTATAAACGAGATGTCTCTAGCTATATGGGTTTCCAGATCTCCACTCGAGCCCTCTCTTTCTAATCACAGCCCAAATAAGAACATAGACAACGGCCACTAAACAATCCAATCACAGCCCAATCAAAATTTGCCATCCTGGATCTTAAATCTTTAGATGCATGAATTTAGCTTCTTTAACAGTAAAAGAAAAATGATAACATAGCGGCATCTAAGCATATATGTTTCTCGATTAATTCTTCATCCCAACTAAATCATTGATGTTTGTGGCTCCAAAAGAAACCCCCACAAGGTTTGTTCAGCCCAATTCTTGTACAGATTTGGAGGATTTTGGTATACGTACAACTAGCATCCTTAGTTCAAAGTGAACCCATTTTGGTAAAAAAAACCCAGTTTTGGAGGATTTTGGTATACATACAGCATACTTAGTTTGGAAGTGAACCCATTTTTTGTTTAAAAATCATGCCAAAGATGGCAATCAGGTTCTTTAACAGTATCTGAAAATGAAAATTTCCATTATTTGAGCATATATGTTTCTCTACTAATTCTTCAGCCCAACTAAATCATGACCCAATTGTTGTACAGATCCGGAGGATTTTGGCATACAGCTAGCATCCTCAGTTCACAGTGAACCCATTTTGGTCAAAAAAACATGCCAAGATGACAATCATATGCATGAAATAAGCTTCTTTAACAGTAAAAGAAAATGAAAATTCATACAGCATCCTTAGTTTGGAAGTGAACCCATTTTTTGTTAAAAAATCATGCCAAAGATGGCAATCAGGTTCTTTAACAGTATCTGAAAATGAAAATTACCATTATCTGAGCATATATGTTTCTCTACTAATTCTTCAGCCCAACTAAATCATGACCCAATTGTTGTACAGATCCGGAAGATTTTGGCATACAGCTAGCATCCTCAGTTCACAGTGAACCCATTTTGGTCAAAAAAAACATGCCAAGATGACAATCAGATGTATGAAATAAGCTTCTTTAACAGTAAAAGAAAATGAAAATTCATACAGCATCCTTAGTTTGGAAGTGAACCCATTTTTTGTTAAAAAATCATGCCAAAGATGACAATCAGCTTCTTTAACAGTATCTGAAAATGAAAATTTCCATTATCTGAGCATATATGTTTCTCTACTAATTCTTCAGCCCAACTAAATCATGACCCAATTGTTGTACAGATCCGGAGGATTTTGGCATACAGCTAGCATCCTCAGTTCACAGTGAACCCATTTTGGTCAAAAAAACATGCCAAGATGACAATCAGATGCATGAAATAAGCTTCTTTAACAGTAAAAGAAAATGAAAATTCATACAGCATCCTTAGTTTGGAAGTGAACCCATTTTTTGTTAAAAAATCATGCCAAAGATGACAATCAGCTTCTTTAACAATATCTGAAAATGAAAATTTCCATTATCTGAGCATATATGTTTCTCTACTTATTCTTCAGCCCAACTAAATCATGACCCAATTGTTGTACAGATCCGAAAGATTTTGGCATACAGCTAGCATCCTCAGTTCACAGTGAACCCATTTTGGTCAAAAAAACATGCCAAGATGACAATCAGATGCATGAAATAAATTTCTTTAACAATAAAAGAAAATGAAAATTCATACAGCATCCTTAGTTTGGAAGTGAACCCATTTTTTGTTAAAAAATCATGCCAAAGATGACAATCAGCTTCTTTAACAGTATCTGAAAATGAAAATTTCCTTTATCTGAGCATATATGTTTCTCTAATAATTCTTCAGCCCAACTAAATCATGACCCAATTGTTGTACAGAACCGGAGGATTTTGGCATACAGCTAGCATCCTCAGTTCACAGTGAATCCATTTTGGTCAAAAAAACATGCCAAGATGACAATCATATGCAGGAAATAAGCTTCTTTAACAGTAAAAGAAAATGAAAATTCATACTGCATGCTTAGTTTGGAACTGAACCCATTTTTTGTTAAAAAATCATGCCAAAGATGGCAATCAGGTTCTTTAACAGTATCTGAAAATGAAAATTTTCATTATCTGAGCATATATGTTTCTCTACTAATTCTTCAGCCCAACTAAATCATGACCCAATTGTTGTACAGATCCGGAAGATTTTGCCATACAGCTAGCATCCTCTGTTCACAGTGAACCCATTTTGGTCAAAAAAACATGCCAAGATGACAATCATATGCATGAAATAAGCTTCTTTAACAGTAAAAGAAAATGAAAATTCATACAGCATCCTTAGTTTGGAACTGAACCCATTTTTTGTTAAAAAATCATGCCAAAGATGGCAATCAGGTTCTTTAACAGTATCCGAAAATGAAAATTTCCATTATCTGAGCATATATGTTTCTCTACTAATTCTTCAGCCCAACTAAATCATGACCCAATTGTTGTACAGATCCGGAAGATTCTGGCATACAGCTAGCATCCTCAGTTCACAGTGAACCCATTTTGGACAAAAAAACATGCCAAGATGACAATCATATGCATGAAATAAGCTTCTTTAACAGTAAAAGAAAATGAAAATTCATACAGCATCCTTAGTTTGGAAGTGAACCCATTTTTTGTTAAAAAATCATGCCAAAGATGGCAATCAGGTTCTTTAACAGTATCTGAAAATGAAAATTTCCAGTATCTGAGCATATATGTTTCTCTACTAATTCTTCAGCCCAACTAAATCATGACCCAATTGTTGTACAGATCCGGAAGATTTTGGCATACAGCTAGCATCCTCAGTTCACAGTGAACCCATTTTGGTCAAAAAAAACATGCCAAGATGACAATCAGATGCATGAAATAAGCTTCTTTAACAGTAAAAGAAAATGAAAATTCATACAGCATCCTTAGTTTGGAAGTGAACCCATTTTTTGTTAAAAAATCATGCCAAAGATGGCAATCAGGTTCTTTAACAGTTTCTGAAAATGAAAATTTCCAGTATCTGAGCATATATGTTTCTCTACTAATTCTTCAGCCCAACTAAATCATGACCCAATTGTTGTACAGATCCGGAAGATTTTGGCATACAGCTAGCATCCTCAGTTCACAGTGAACCCATTTTGGTCAAAAAAACATGCCAAGATGACAATCGGTTGCATGAAATAAGCTTCTTTAACAGTAAAAGAAAATGAAAATTCATACAGCATCCTTAGTTTGGAAGTGAACCCATTTTTTGTTAAAAAATCATGCCAAAGATGACAATCAGCTTCTTTAACAGTATCTGAAAATGAAAATTTCCATTATCTGAGCATAAATGTTTCTCTACTAATTCTTCAGCCCAACTAAATCATGACCCAATTGTTGTACAGATCCGGAGGATTTTTGCATACAGCTAGCATCCTCAGTTCACAGTGAACCCATTTTGGTCAAAAAAACATGCCAAGATGACAATCAGATGCATGAAATAAGCTTCTTTAACAGTAAAAGAAAATGAAAATTCATACAGCATCCTTAGTTTGGAAGTGAACCCATTTTTTGTTAAAAAATCATGCCAAAGATGACAATCAGCTTCTTTAACAGTATCTGAAAATGAAAATTTCCATTATCTGAGCATATATGTTTCTCTACTAATTCTTCAGCCCAACTAAATCATGACCCAATTGTTGTACAGATCCGGAGGATTTTGGCATACAGCTAGCATCCTCAGTTCTTAGTGAACCCATTTTGGTCAAAAAAACATGCCAAGATGACAATCAGATGCATGAAATAAGCTTCTTTAACAGTAAAAGAAAATGAAAATTCATACAGCATCCTTAGTTTGGAAGTGAACCCATTTTTTGTTAAAAAATCATGCCAAAGATGACAATCAGCTTCTTTAACAGTATCTGAAAATGAAAATTTCCATTATCTGAGCATATATGTTTCTCTACTAATTCTTCAGCCCAACTAAATCATGACCCAATTGTTGTACAGATCCGGAGGATTTTGGCATACAGCTAGCATCCTCAGTTCACAGTGAACCCATTTGGGTCAAAAAAACATGCCAAGATGACAATCAGATGCATGAAATAAGCTTCTTTAACAGTAAAAGAAAATGAAAATTCATACAGCATCCTTAGTTTGGAAGTGAACCCATTTTTTGTTAAAAAATCATGCCAAAGATGACAATCAGCTTCTTTAACAGTATCTGAAAATGAAAATTTCCATTATCTGAGTATATATGTTTCTCTACTAATTCTTCAGCCCAACTAAATCATCACCGAATTGTTGTACAGATCCGGAAGATTTTGGCATACAACTAGCATCCTCAGTTCACAGTGAACCCATTTTGGTCAAAAAAACATGCCAAGATGACAATCATATGCATGAAATAAGCTTCTTTAACAGTAAAAGAAAATGAAAATTCATACAGCATCCTTAGTTTGGAAGTGAACCCATTTTTTGTTAAAAAATCATGCCAAAGATGGCAATCAGGTTCTTTAACAGTATCTGAAAATGAAAATTTCCAGTATCTGAGCATATATGTTTCTCTACTAATTCTTTAGCCTAACTAAATCATGACCCAATTGTTGTACAGATCCGGAAGATTTTCGCATACAGCTACATCCTCAGTTCTCAGTGAACCCATTTTGGTCAAAAAAAACATGCCAAGATGACAATCAGATGCATGAAATAAGCTTCTTTAATAGTAAAAGAAAATGAAAATTCATACAGCATCCTTAGTTTGGAAGTAAACCCATTTTTTGTTAAAAATCATGCCAAAGATGACAATCAGCTTCTCTAACAGTATCTGAAAATGAAAATTTCCAGTATCTGAGCATATATGTTTCTCTACTAATTCTTCAGCCCAACTAAATCATGACCCAATTGTTGTACAGATCCGGAGGATTTTGGCATACAGCTAGCATCCTCAGTTCACAATGAACCCATTTTGGTCAAAAAAACATGCCAAGATGACAATCAGATGCATGAAATAAGCTTCTTTAATAGTAAAAGAAAATTAAAATTCATACAGCATGTTTAGTTTGGAAGTGAACCCATTTTTTGTTAAAAATCATGCCAAAGATGACAATCAGCTTCTCTAACAGTATCTGAAAATGAAAATTTCCATTATCTGAGCATATATGTTTCTCTACTAATTCTTCAGCCCAACTAAATCATGACAAAATTGTCGTACAGATCCGGAAGATTTTGGCATACAGCTAGCATCCTCAGTTCACAGTGAACCCATTTTGGTCAAAAAAACATGCCAAGATGACAATCAGATGCATGAAATAAGCTTCTTTAATAGTAAAAGAAAATGAAAATTCATACAGCATCTTTAGTTTGGAAGTGAACCCATTTTTTGTTAAAAATCATGGCAAAGATGACAATCAGCTTCTCTAACAGTATCTGAAAATGAAAATTTCCATTATCTGAGCATATATGTTTCTCTACTAATTCTTCAGCCCAACTAAATCATGACCCAATTGTTGTACAGATCCGGAGGATTTTGGCATACAGCTAGCATCCTCAGTTCACAGTGAACCCATTTTGGTCAAAAAAAACATGCCAAGATGACAATCAGATGCATGAAATAAGCTTCTTTAACAGTAAAAGAAAATGAAAATTCATACAGCATCCTTAGTTTGGAAGTGAACCCATTTTTTGTTAAAAAATCATGCCAAAGATGACAATCAGCTTCTTTAACAGTATCTGAAAATGAAAATTTCCATTATCTGAGCATATATGTTTCTCTACTAATTCTTCAGCCCAACTAAATCATGACCCAATTGTTGTACAGATCCGGAGGATTTTGGCATACAGCTAGCATCCTCAGTTCACAGTGAACCCATTTTGGTCAAAAAAAACATGCCAAGATGACAATCAGATGCATGAAATAAGCTTCTTTAACAGTAAAAGAAAATGAAAATTCATACAGCATCTTTAGTTTGGAAGTGAACCCATTTTTTGTTAAAAAATCATGCCAAAGATGACAATCAGCTTCTTTAACAGTATCTGAAAATGAAAATTTCCATTATCTGAGCATATATGTTTCTCTACTAATTCTTCAGCCCAACTAAATCATGACCCAATTGTTGTACAGATCCGGAGGATTTTGGCATACAGCTAGCATCCTCAGTTCACAGTGAACCCATTTTGGTCAAAAAAACATGCCAAGATGACAATCAGATGCATGAAATAAGCTTCTTTAACAGTAAAAGAAAATGAAAATTCATACAGCATCTTTAGTTTGGAAGTGAACCCATTTTTTGTTAAAAAATCATGCCAAAGATGACAATCAGCTTCTTTAACAGTATCTGAAAATGAAAATTTCCATTATCTGAGCATATATGTTTCTCTAATAATTCTTCAGCCCAACTAAATCATGACCCAATTGTTGTACAGATCTGGAGGATTTTGGCATACAGCTAGCATCCTTAGTTCACAGTGAACCCATTTTGGTCAAAAAAACATGCCAAGATGACAATCAGATGCATGAAATAAGCTTCTTTAACAGTAAAAGAAAATGAAAATTCATACAGCATCCTTAGTTTGGAAGTGAACCCATTTTTTGTTAAAAAATCATGCCAAAGATGGCAATCAGCTTCTTTAACAGTATCTGAAAATAAAAATTTCCATTATCTGCGCATATATGTTTCTCTACTAATTCTTCAGCCCAATCCAATCATGACCCAATTGTTGTACAGATCTGGAGGATTTTGGCATACAGCTAGCATCCTCAGTTCTCAGTGAACCCATTTTGGTCAAAAAAATGTGCCAAGATGACAATCAGATGCATGAAATAAGCTTCTTTAACTGTAAAAGAAAATGAAAATTTCCAGCATCTAATCATTTATGTTTCTCTATTAATTCTTCATTGATGTTTGTGGCTCCAAAACAAACCTCCACAAGGTTGGTTCAGCCCAATTCTTGTACAGTTTTTTGGTATACATACAGCATCCTTAGTTTGGAAGTGAACCCATTTTTTGTTAAAAAATCATGCCAAAGATGGCAATCAGCTTCTTTAACAGTAACTATAATTGAAAATTTCCAGTATCTAAGCATATATGTTTCTCTACTAATTCTTCATCCCAACTAATTCATGATGTTTGTGGCTCCAAAGAAGATTTCAGATTCAGGATGACAAATTTTGATTGGGCTTTGAATGGAGATTGTAGTCATAGATCAATTCTTCATTGAAGAAAAATACGAATAGGGCTCATATCAAGTGTAGGAGTAAGGAACTGTCATCGTGGAAGGAAACCAAATATAGAAGCCAGAAAGAGGAATGGTAGAGAATGAGGATACACCAGGCTAACATAGCGGCATTTTCCTCATCTCTCTCATCCCTTCTTTCCCTTCAGCACACAAACACAAAGAGACATCAGCAACAACAGCAAGAGCGACAAGAACAACAACAACTTCACGTGGTGGTAGTCTTCTTTGTCCAGCCCTTCGTTTGATGTCCCTGACAAATTCGCTAAAAAACAAGCAATTGAAATAAGGAATAACAAAAGTAAGTTAATATCGAACTTCGCGCTTTTCACTATATTCGATTTAAATTCAAAAGCAACTTACTTTCGAAATGGTTCCACTGATGCATGGTGGTCTAGCACATATCGATGTGCCTGTTCCCACGTTAAGTTATCTAGCTCAAATGCATCAACTTTACCAACAGTAGTGCCAGCGGTATCAAAAAGATATTGAGCACCATCAAGGTTGGAAATGTCTGGATTTCGACGTGGTCTACTCAAAGATGTCTCTACACCCGGCAAATACTTGGAACAAAAATGTGAACACTCCTCTGATAGATATCCCTGAGCTATTGACCCTTCAGGATATGCTCTATTTTTAACATAACCCTTTAGCCGGTATAGGTACCTGAACATGTATAATTAATGAATTAGAGCGGATTAGGAGATTAAAAGAAATGAGCTTTTGAAAATTCAATTTTGTAAGATGAATGAATTCTTTTACCTCTCAATGGGGTACATCCACCGATAGTGAACAGGACCGCCGATTTTGGCTTCACCAGCAAGGTGGATTATCAAGTGAATCATTATAGTGAAGAACGATGGAGAAAATATCATCTCCATTTTACTAAGTGTCAATGCCGCCCGCTGCTCCAATTGGTCAATATCTTCAACACGAAGCATTCTTGAGCAAATACCTTTATATATTCTACAAAGATCTTTCAGGACAGTAGTGACTTGCTCACACATTGAAGACCTTAGGGCCACAGGAAGGAGATCCTGCATTAGGATGTGGTAGTCGTGTGACTTTAGATCCTGAAGCCTATTCTCTTTAAAGTTGACACATCTTGCTATGTTAGAAGAATAGCCATCAGGAACTTTAAGTTCCAGTAGTACTTTGCAAAACAATTCCAACTCCGATTTTGACATTGAATAGATTGCAGGAGGTAGGAGTACTTTCCCGTTCGGTAATTCTTCTGGGTGCAACTCATGTCGGATGCCCATTGACTTCAAATCAAGTCGGCTCTTGAGATTGTCCTTTGTCTTCCGGTCATCTCCCATAACTGTTCCTATACAATTTTCACCAATATTTTTTCCGATATGCATCACATCTAAATTACATCGCAATAAGTTGAATTCCCAATACGGAAACTCGAAGAAAATACTCTTCTCTTCCATGCACCTAAACTCATCATGTTTTGATGCTCATCTTTCCCACATAGATCGGTCTCCTCACCTTGCTCCGGCCTTGCCCTTTTCTTGATCTTTGTCCTGACTTCTGGTTCTTTTCCATATTTGAATTGATGACCATCTACCCGCCTCAAAATATCTGAACCAGAAGAAGATCCAGGAGCATGTTCCCACTCATCGGTACCATCAAATGTCGCTGTCTCTGCCCGAAATATATGTGTGTCAGGCAACCATCTCCTATGACCCATATAGCAAAATTTTCTGCCATTGTACAACCACCTTGAACTAGTTTGGTCAGCACAACATGGACATGCATAACATCCTTTAGTACTATATCCAGATAAATTTGCATATGTTGGAAAATCATTGATTGTCCAAAACAACACGGCCCGAAGAGAAAATGTTTCTTTAGCCACAGCATCATAGGTTGGAACACCCACCCACAATTTCTGAAGTTCATCTATTAACGGTTGTAGGTACACATCTATATCATTTACAGGACCTTTCGGTCCAGGAACTATCATGGACAAAATAAATGAGGACTGCTTCATGCATTTCCAAGGCGGCAAATTGTATGGTATTAACACAACCGGCCATATGCTGTATGTACTACTCATTTGCCTGAAAGGGTTGAAACCATCACTAGCTAGTCCAAGTCTCACATTATGAGGATCTTCCGCAAAATCAGGATATCTTTCATCAAATTTTTTCCAAGATTGAGAATCAGCAGGATGTCTAAGAATCCCATCATTAGTGCGACCTTCAGCATGCCATTTCATATCAGAAGAAGTTTTCGTAGACATAAACAACCTTTGTAGCCTAGGAATCAGAGGAAAGTAACGCAGTATTTTGGCAGGCTTCTTTTTCCTACCTCGCTTAGTAGATCCACTGGCTCCCTCGTCTTGATTTGGTCTTTCTATCCATTTCGAAGAACCACACACTTCGCAATTCTCCAGACTTTCCTTACTTCTCGTGAAAAGCATACAGTCATTTGGACATGCTGCTATCTTCTCATACCCTAGATCGAAAGAACTTAGGAATTTTTTGATTTTATAGGCTGAGTTTGGAATACAGATTTCAAGAAATGCTTCATTCAACAATTCAAGTAGCATAGTGAAGGACTTAGCAGACCACCCGTTTAAACATTTAATCTGAAATAGTCTGACAATGAATGAGAATTTAGAGAATTTAGTGCAATCGCGGTACAACGGAGTACTAGCATCTTCAAGTAACTTAGCGAAGGATTCTTGCTGCTTATTATTTTCAGGGGCGGGGTCAGGCATTTCCTCGTCCACCCCACCACCAATGTGTGATGTTTCTGTTGACTCATTGTGAACTTAGGTTGTTGGGTTATTGGTGTGAAAAGGAACATTATGAATCCACATGGCATCTTGCAACAAAGCATGCATCTCATCGTAAATGCTTAAGTCTTCGTTCACTAAGGGCTCATCTTCATTTTCTAATACAACCGGACGAACAGAAGCTGACGTATGATCCTCTCCATGACAAAACCACCTTGTGTACACTTGAAGAAAACCGTTGACAACCAAGTGTGTATGTACTACGTCACATGTCCTCAAATTACAATTTGTACACCGGAGGCATGGACAAAGGATTAGGTTGGGATCACGGGAATGTCGTTTGGCAAAGATAATAAAATCTTTAATACCATCACGGTACTCCTTGGATAATCGTGGTTTACTAATCCAACTTCTATCCATTATAACAATAGCACACAATCTGAAATTAAAATTTGATATATTAAATAGTAATAACAGTAAAAGGCATTTTGTATATTTAATTTCACCTTTTTGAAAACCATCCCTAGCTGCAAATAAATAAACGATATAACAATTAACTGTAAAATAAAGAAATTGTGGTTCCAAAAAATGTACAAAAAAAAAAAAAAAAATCTTAACACAATCTACTCTATTCACATAACCCTAAACTACCTTTGGTGGAAATTATCACAACCACCTTAGTGGTATTTTATCGCACACCCTGTGTTCGAGTGTAATATCAATTCGACTATAGTCTCCCCTGTATTTGGCTTTCCGTTCAAGGAGATGATGATGGTAAAGGGTATTTGCTGAGGAAGAGGAATCGGACGAGTAATGAGGTCGTCGTGCTGTAAATACGGTAACAAGAAGATCTGATGACTCATGAACTATTCTGTTCATGGCTACTAATAATCACTTACTTATCTCATAATAATAATAATAATAATAATAATAATAATAATAATAATAATAATAATAATAATAATAATAATACTAAATAAAAGAAACTAATATGGCTAATAATATGTTTCTCTATTAATTCTTCATCTCAACTAAATCATTGATGTTTGTAGCGCCAAAAGAAACCTGCACAAGGTTTGTTCAGCCCAATTCTTGTACAGATTTGGAGGATTTTGGTAAAAAACATGCCAAGATGACAATCAGATGCATGAAATCAGCTTCTTTAACAGTAAAAGAAAAATGATAATTTCCAGTATCTAAGCATATATTTTTTCTCTATTAATTCTTCATCCCAACTAAATCATGATGTTTGTGGCTCCTAAAGAAACCTCCACAAGGTTTGTTCAACCCAATTCTTGTACAGATTTGGACGATTTTGGTATACATACAGCATCCTTAGTTCACAGTGAACCCATTTTGTTAAAAAAAACATGCCAAGATGGCAATCAGATGCATGAAATCAGCTTCTTTAACAGTAAAAGAAAATGAAAATTTCCAGTATCTAAGCATATATTTTTCTCTATTAATTCTTCATCCCAAGTAAACCATTCATGTTTGTGGCTCCAAAACAAACTTCCACAAGGTTTGTTCAGCCCAATTCTTGTACAAATTTGGAGGATTTTGGTATACATACAGCATCCTTAGTTCACAGTGAACCCATTTTGGTTAAAAAAAACATGCCAAGATGACAATCAGATGCATGAAATCAGCTTCTTTAACAGTAAAAGAAAATGAAAATTTCCAGTATCTAAGCATATATTTTTCTATTAATTCTTCATCCCAACTAAACCATTCATGTTTGTGGCTCCAAAAGAAACCTGCACAAGGTGCGTTCGGCCCAATTCTTGTACAGATTTGGAGGATTTTGGTATACAGCTAGCATCCTTAGTTCACAGTTAACCCATTTTAGTTAAAAAAACATGCTAAGATGACAATCAGATGCATGATTTCAGCATCTTTGAGTTTGAAAAAGAAGGGAAATCAAGAGATGTTACCAAAGAGAGAGAGAGAGCGGGGCGACGACGCGGGGGCGTAGGAGATAGAGAGAGAGCGGGGCGACGAGCCTCCAAATAGAGAGAGAGAGCAGGTTTCCGATTGCAAATTCACCTCCAAATAGAGAGAGGGAGGAGGGAAAACGAAAATGACGAAGGGACGATGACGAAGGGTCGAAGGCTGTCGAAGATGACGAAGGGGCAGAGGCAAAAGCACGCGAAGTAGAGCGAGGAAGGAGGAAAAACGAAGGCGCCCTTTTTTTTTGGGGTTTGGAAAATTGGCGAGCGAAAGATTAGGGTTCGCGAGATTTATCTCAACTAATTCACCGGCGTTTTAATATGGAACGCCAGTGAATGTATCGGTATATTCATCGGCGTTTCTTATTAAAACGCCAGTGAATGATACACTTCACCGGCGTTGTTAAATAAAACGCCGGTGAATACGCAGATTGCTCGAAGGTTTAAAGCGACCACCGGTGTATAACCATCCCATCTGGCGCCCCATTCCTAGTCGCTCCCTACCCCGGTGCTACTGGTAAAATGCCAGGGAATATATGCCGGTAAATCGAGTCTGTTTTGTAGTGTGCTCACCAATTCCAGCAGGCAACACGTCTCCAAAGTCTGTTTAATAATTATAAAAAGGGAAAAATAAGGAAAACAAGAGAAAACACCCTTAGTGCAAGTTAGGGGCACAAATAGTAAAAATGAGTACAAGAAATATGGAACAAAATTTGGAATCAAGAATATAATAGAGATACAACAAGTAGTGGGGATTCAAAAACTAGCTAGCAAGAAGGATAACTCAAATGATCAGGTAGGGTAACAAATACTAATAGTGGAGTAAGTGGCAAGTGAACATGTAAAGGTATCCAACATCGAGTGACAAGTATCAAGTACAAGTGTCAAGTAACAAGTCTCAAGTCTAGTGTCAAGTTATTAGATACAAGTATCAAGTTTCATGTATTATGTCATCAAGTATCAAGTAAATATGTATCAAGTTCAAGTTTCATGTATCATGTCTTGTACTTATTACTATCTAGGTAGGACTTCATGCATCCATATTTTTACTATATGGTTGCTACAGTCAATGCAATTTCGTTAGGCCTAGTAATGGAGTTTATAGGGCGGTGTACTCAGGTATCAAGTATCAAGCAAGCCATGCTCATGAATCGGGTAATCAACTAGTTCATGTATCAAGTCATAACAAGACAAGTCATGAATCATATATATACTAGTTCATAGATCAATAATATACTAGTCCATGAATCGATTTATAATATACTAGTTCATGAATCAAATAATGTACTAGTTCATGAATCGAGTAATAATATACTAGTTCATGAGACATGTATCAAGTGGGAAACACAGGGCCCCCTTCCGAGTACACTTACCTATATTATCCACTACTATGGTCTTTCCCTTAACCTCGTCTTATTATTTATTATTATCATCAAGCAAGCATGAAAGTGTGCGAAACAAGTCAAGTAAATATAATCATGAACATGGAACAAGTTTGAGATATTTATATAGCATATGCGAGGGTCAACACGAATCAAAATATCAAGAACAACGAAAATTTCAAATCTGAACAGCATGGGGTTGCTGCACCAAAACTGCGATTCCCGTTACTACAAGAGAGAAAATATGGATCTGTCAGAAGGTCTAGAAACTAGACTCCTGTCCGGTTCCAACGCATATAATTAAGGTATATAAAAGTTGTGGTAACATGTGTCAAAACAACAAGCTATACAACTTTTGTGTTCAGCCAGAATTTGTGAATCTGAGTTTATACATGTGAAACAGAGTTGAAATGTTACTAATTAATTTTGAGAAAATTTGGGGATATTCTCTAGGGTGTCCAGCAACAGCATGCAAAATTTCAAGGCAACTACTTACAGATAGCATAGTTAAAATAATTTGTAAACTAAAAAAGTGCAGCAGTTTTTGTGAATCTGCAACTACCGACATAACAGTAGTAAAACTACGATATCTCCTAGATAATAACTCAGAATTAAAAATTTTTAGAGCTACATTTCATGTTCAGGGATCAAGTTCAGATTTTGACTTTAAAGGGGTCGAAATAGCAAGTAAAGTTCAGGGCAGTAACAAGTGTGAATGTCTTTCATATATAAGTTGCATGATAATTGGTTATTATGAGTCTAGATTAATGTGTGGTACAAATACGGATGTAGTGGTTATCAAATCAGAAAGCAATATTAATTTCTCAACTCAAGGAATGCAAGATCACCACATACATGATACAACACACATCTACAAGTCTAGGGTTTCTTAGTTTTATGTGCTCAAGTGACTAGGAGATAAATGAGTCCAACTAGTTTGTAAATATAACAACGAAAGGGTTGTGACTCTTAAGATTATGGAATCGACGATGAATAATTCAAGATTAACAAATGATGAGACAAGAGGAGTCACAACTACAACCTATTTGCAGGTATTTTCAATTAAATGCTTGTACTAGGACAATAAATTGTACAAGGAGAATACTTGCCTTTAGGAGAGTAGTCGACGAATCCAACGGAGATCATGATCAGGCATGGATCTTGACTGGAAAGATCAAGAGCAAGGCGATCAATGGCTGCGATCGAATCTGATGGTGGAGATCAGATCAGATCAGATCTGAAGTGGCACGAATCATGATGAATCCTAACGGTCCAGATCAAATCAGGTCTCCCTCCTTCTTCTTCCCTCCTTCACCGTAACAGAGAGAGAGAGGGGACTGTGGCGTCGGCGGCGGCTGATTGACGGTGCAGGCAGCGGCGACATCGAGAGGGATGATGACGCAAGGAGGCGACGGCGGTGATGCAGGTGGAGCATGGTAGTGGCAGTGCGGTGCCCTGTTTCTAGGGTTCGAAAACAGGGGAGGAGAGCGGGGAAGGACTTCGAGGGAGTTTCGGTTGACGATGGTGGTTGGAGCTGAGGTCGAGGTGATGAGGAGATGGTGTCGACGATGGGGGGTAGCGAAGTATTGGAGGTGGTGGCCTCGACGATAATGGTGATGGTTAAACGATAGGGTGGTGGTGAGAGTGGCGCAAGGAAGCGATGGTGAAAGGGCTAGGGGATGAAGACGACGAGGAGATGGTGAGGCGACGGTGGAAGTCGAAGGGTCGACGGCACAGGATTGGGTTTTTCCGATCTGAACGGAGGAAGAAGACGGAGTGGGAGGAAGATGGTAGGCGGCTAGGTTTGGGTTTAAACAGTAATTACGGTTAGGGGGTTAGGGTTAAGTGTGTTTAGGGTTATATAGGGGGTTTTGGGTTATTGGGTTATAGGGTAGCGGGTTTGAGGGGATCCAATAAGAGACTTAGTCAAAATTCAATAAAAATGAGAAAAAAGAGATAGGTGAGATGAAACAGTCCATTCTTTTATGAAGAACGACACAAAAGAGCAGAACGAACAATACAATTGAATTAAATATTGGCAACAAAATTGAGTTGAAACAAATGAAATGATTTTATTCGAACCGGAACAAAATATAGAATCTCAATTAGATACAAAGAGTACAATGGATTAAAATACGGCAGAAAAAATGCAGATACGGGAAATAGGAGTTACAGAGAGTGGGTTAAATTAGGTTTGTTTCGAATCTCTGTTTATCAAAATTAATTCGTTTTTCAAAAGCTCTTAACTTTGTTTTTCTTCCACATAAAGTTATAAAAATTTCCAGAATACTGAGTTTATTTATAATTAACAAAACAGTGTTTTTAAAAAAAAAAATTGACATTAAAACATGAATTTCTCATTCTAATTGGTTACCTACAATTGCAATATTTCAATTTAGCAAACTCTCTACCAAATTTTGCATTACAACTACATTAAAAGAATATTAATTCTTGATTTTCTTCCTCTTTTATCCACAATACCCAATGTCTTGGTCTCATTCATTAAACTCGTGTCACAATAGTTTAATAAGCACAAATTCAATATTTTCAACTACTAATCATTCACAATCATATTCTACAATTAGCATGGTTCCAATTTCACATTTTCATAGCAATAAAGCAGTTTTACTACAATAAACATAATTTATAGCAAATAGCATGCAATTCACCAAGCATTTATTTAATCATCTACCAAGTCTTTTTTAGAGCCAACATATGTTTATCTTATTAGTTTCTTTAGCATTCTCATTAATCACAAACACCTAGCATGGTGTCTAGATTAGAAGTAGAGAAAACCACCTACCTATTTAAAGAAAAATAACTATAAAGCTCCTAGAATCTCCTTGAACACACGAGCGGTCCTTCTCCTTCTAGTTTGTACCACCACGAGTTCCTTCTCCTCTTTGCGTAGTGAAACCTGAGCCTCTCTTCCTCTAGATGAATGGCCGGCCTCCTTTGGTGATGAACACACACAACTAGAACAGTTCTCAATCTTTTTACTCACTTCCTCTCAATCTTTTTACTCATTTTTTTGTTTTCTTTCTTTCTTTTCTTTACAAAATTTTAATGTACTATATACATAGAAAGGGGGGGGGGGGGGGGGGGAGGGTATTTATACTAATTTTTGAGTGAAATGAAGGGCTAGAATTTATCTAGATGGTTAAAGATAAATGGATAGGATGTATTGGGAAGTTATAGCAACCACCCATGAACAAGTAACCACCTATCCACTAAGCCAACTCACCCCATCCTCTCTCCCATTTCCAGCCTACACTATGCATGGCTTAAGACATGTGCTAGTGCAATGCATGTGTCAAATATAGTACCCTTAGTTACTAGTTGTACATGATTAATTAATTAATTGTCTACAAAGTTGATCTACACTACAAGTCATGTTAAAAAAGAAATAAACTAGTGGGCTAAAAACTACATGGGCTAATTAAAATAATTAAATAATTAGGATGGACTTAAAATAAACAATTAGGCTTTAGAATTTAATTAGGCTTTCAAAATAAAAGAGAGAGATAGAAAATTATTTGTTCATGGTACAAAAATAAATAATTTTCTAGAAAAAAGCACATGAATTAGTACATGCAAAACACGTAAAAATCAACAAACCCTTCATCTAATTATAAATAAATAATCAGGATGTTACAACATTCCATCATTATAATAGTTTCATCCTCGGAACTACACATACAGAGCGAGAGAAAAAAAAAGGAAATACAACAAGAAGAAAAAGAAAGAAAAAGAAAGAAAAGAAGAGAAAAACACAACTCATACAAAGTGCTCAGGATGGTCTCTCATCATCCTCTCCTCGAATTCCCAAGTAGCCTCTTCAACCAGTTGATTTCTTCAGATTACTTTGACCATCGGTATCGTCTTGTTCCTCGAGACTTTCTCCCGACGATCCACAATCTCAACCGGAAGCTCAATGTAACTCAGATCCAACTACAAACCTTTCGACAACTCAGGCGAATAGTGACTTGGATCTGGAATGTACCCTCTCAGCATAGACATATGAAAGACATTGTGCACCTGAGACAACTCCTCTGGCAACTCCAACCGGTAAGCTATTTTCTCAATTCGCTTCAATATCTTGTATGAGCCTATGAATCTTGGGACTAACTTCCCACCTCTGCCGAAGCGAATCACACCCTTACTAGGTGAAACCTTCAGAAAGACAAAGTCACCAACCTCGAACTCAAGGTCCCTTCACCGGTTGTCTGCATAGCTCTTCTGCCTACTCTGAGCATCCACCAACCTCTTCCTGATCAGATCGATCTTTTCAGAGGTTTGCTGCACAATCTCAAGCCCAAACATTTGCCGTTCCCCAACTTCAAACTAGCAAACAGGCGTTCTGTACATCCTGCCATACAGAGCTTCGTACGGCGCCATCCCGATACTAGTCTGAAAACTATTGTTGTAGGCAAACTCCACCAGAGCTAGATGCCTTTCCCAACTGCCTCCAAAATCTAGGACACAACACCGAAGCATATCCTTAATAATACGGTTGACTCTCTCGGTCTGCCCATCGGTCTGAGGATGAAAAGCAGTGCTGAAATCCGTCTCGGTACCGAGAGCTATCTAAAAACTCCTCCAGAAATGCAAAGTAAATTACGCATCTCGATCAGACACAATGGTTAACAGAACACCATGAAGCCTGACGATCTCTCCAACATACAGCTCGACCAACTTGTCCATAGACAAAGTGAGTTTCATTGCCAAGAAGTGAGCGGACTTGGTTAGTTGATCGACTATGAACCAAATTGCTTCATTGCCCTTTGAACTCTTGGGCAAACCCGTAATGAAATCCATACTGATGTTATCCCACTTCCATTCCGGAATAGGTAATGGTTGTAATAGACCTCTAGTTTTCTGATTCTCGACTTTGACCTGCTGACAGATCTCACACCTCGCCACAAACTCGACCACATCCCGCTTTAGACTCGACCACCAGAAATATTGCTTAATGTCCTTATACATCTTAGTACTACCAGGATGTACAAACAAAAGAGTAGCATGAGCCTCCTGAAGAATACTCTCCCGCAATTCTGCTTGTTCCGGAACACACAGCCTTTCTCCAAACAACAACACTTCATCCCTGATCTGAAACTCTGACAACTTGCCAGCACCGACCTGCTCCTTTATCTTCTGAATCTCTGCATCTTCCTTCTAACTTGCGATAATCCTTTCATTCTGCATTGGTTGAAGACTCAATTGAGCTAAAGATGATCCCAAGCCTTGCATAACAACTTCAATACCAGCTCGATCCAACTCCTCTGCAAGATGCCTCTAAGTTGTAATCAAACTAGCCAGACTACTCTTGCGGCTAAGTGCATCAGCAACTACATTAGCCTTCCCAGGATGGTACTTAATCTCCGGACAAATGTCCTCAAGTACTTCCAGCCATCTCCGTTGCCTCAGATTCAGATCCTTCTACTGATAGATGTACTTCAAGCTTTTATGGTCTGTATACATGTTCAGTTTCTCACCATACACGTAATGCCTCCATTGCTTCAAGGCAAAGAAAACTGCAGCCAACACCAGATCATGAGTCGGATAATTCTTCTCATGCGGTCTTAGTTGCCTAGACTCATATGCGATCACTTTCCCTTCTTGCATTAAGACACAACTAAGCCCACGATATGAAGTATCGCTGTAGACATCATATTCAACACCTACTCTAGGAAAAGCTAAAATGGGAGCAGTTGTCAGCTTCTCTTTCAACTCCTAAAATCTTGCATCGCACTGCTCAGTCCACTTGAAGTTCACATTCTTCTTGGTCAGACCAGTGAGCGGCACGGCTATCTGAGCAAAGCTCTGAATGAACCTCTTGTAGTATCCAGTTAACCCAAGAAAACTCTTGATTTCCTTCACTGTAGTAGGTCTTGCCCAATCCTTCACCGCATCTATCTTCTGCGGATCAGTTGCCACTCCCTCCTTAGAATGGATGTGACCCAGGAATGCCACCTTAGATTTCCAGAAATCGCACTTGGATAACTTGGCATACAACCCATGCTTCTGAAGCTTCCTCAAAACTGCTGCCAGATGCTCTGTGTGCTCCTCTTCCGACTTGGAGTACACAAGAATATCGTCGATAAACACCACGACGAATGAGTAAATAAACGGCCTTAGAACTCTGTTCATCATATCAATGAAAATTGCAGGTGCATTCGTCACTCCAAACGGCATAACTAAGAATTCGTAATGCCCGTATCGAGTTCTGAACGCAGTCTTATGCACATCTTCAATCTTCACTCGAACTTGATGGTATCCTAATCAAAGATCCATTTTGGAGAAAATAGCTGCTCCTTGTAGACGATCGAACAAGTCATCAATTCGTGGAATCGGATATTTGTTCTGAATAGTGACCTTATTCAGCTCTCGGTAATCGATGTACATCCTCATTGAACCATCCTTCTTCTTTACCAACAGCACCAGTGCTCCCCAAGGTGACGCACTCGGTTGAATAAAGCCTTTCCCCAACAGTTCCTTAATCTGTCGTTTGATCTCATCCTGCTCCAGAGGTACCATCCTATACGGTGCCTTGGAAATGGGTGCACTCCCTGGCTAAATAGTGATGCTGAACTCCACATCAGGATGTAGGGGTAACCCAGGCAAATCTTCCAAGAATATAGTCGGGTAATCCCGAACCACTGGAATTTGCTGCACCTCTATAGGAATTCCCTTCTTCTTGCTATTAGCAGCCACCAAATCTGAACATCTCATCTTTCCTTGGAAAGTGACTTCAGGACCACCTGGAGCCTTCACTGTTACTTCCTTGGTCTTACACTCGATGTTCACACTGTACACAAACATCCAACCAATGCCAATGATAACATTGACTCCCAAGACATTCAGCTCGATCAGATCAATCCCAAAAATTCTATCTCCAATCATGATCTCACAGTCCGCATAGTACCGTTCAGTGGTTAAAGCTCCCCTGACGGAGTAACTACTACTAAGACCTTGCCTGGAAATACCTTCGATTCAACTCCCAAAACTTTAGCAATTTTAGGTGATATAAAAGTTTGAGAGGACCCAGTGTCGAACAAAACAACAGCTTTCTTTCCATTCAAATAAACTTCTCCTGTTACATAACACACATTCGTTACATAACAGTTCACTAAATAAAGAGGGAAAAGAGAAACAATAGAAAACACTCCTAAACATCCTCCCTCGTACCAGTGATGACGTGATCCACTTCATCAGTGTCAGCTTCAGTTAAGGCAAATACTCTCCCCTGCTGGTATGGCTTCTTTCAAGCCTGCTGAGTTGGTCCATTACGGACGACATCCTGCAGTTTTGGGCAGTGAGACTTGTAGTGGCTCGTCTCTCTACAGTTGAAACAAGTCACAGGAGGTCTCACCTAATTATTCCCGGGTCTTTCCGCCACATGAACAGCATTCGCACCCGTAGGCTTGAACCTTTGAGCCGGCGGCTGTTCCCTGACATTTCCAACATCTGCGGGCCTCTTCCCCACATTTCAGTTGTTCCTCTGATTCTGAATAGCGTGGAACTGCTTCATGTCCGCCTCAGTGGCTGCAGCTCATTTGACCAGCTTGTCAAACCTCCTGTACCAAGGGGTATCATCTGTGATCTCAGACTTGGCCTCAAACCATGCTCGAATTTCCGAGCCTTCTTCACCTTGTCCATCACCAATTCTGGGGCAAACCTCGAGAGCTGAGTGAATCTTGTCTCATACTCTTTAACCGACATGCTGCCCTGCTGCAGTGCCAGGAACTCCATGGCCTTCTTCTCCTGGACAACTGATAGAAAATAATGACTGCGGAACTCCTCCAAGAATTCCTCCCAGCCAGGAACAATATCTCTCATCGTCCGCTTCATCGACTACCACCACACAGTCGCATCAGGGTCGACTTCAAAGATGGTCTCTACCTGTCGGATCCAATTGTCAGCTGCGTCAGGGTTTGAATTTCCCTCAAACAAGGGTGGTTTCATCCGCTTGAATGATTCCACGAGTTTGATTGCTTCGGGTACTGGATTCACAGGCACCCTCCCTTGGTTCTGATTCATGGCAACGACATTGTGTGTCTGATAGACTCTCGCTAACTCTGTTTCCAAGTCCATACCTTCTCCACTTCTAGCTCTTCTTCCAGCCATATTATGATGCAAAAGATCCATTAAATTCGAAGTAGAAAACATGAATTTAAATCAACACTTCATTTCATTGAATTTCAAACTTTGTACATTCGAATTTAAAACATTTCTGAGATCAAATGAAAGCAGTAAGAAGACACCACATTCTAGTTCCTACAATTTCTCTTAGCTTCTCGAATCTCTTCCTGTAGTTTTGCCACGTCTTCCTTCAGTACATCGTACATGTTTTTCTTCTTTTCGAGTTCCCAAACACAATGAATGAGAGTTGCGATGCTCTACTTGCACTTCGCACACTGTACCTGCAGCAGATCCGCTCTCTCCCGCTGAGTCTCTAACTGTCTCTGAAGAGACACAATGAAACTACTCAGAACTGGTTCTTCCTCGTCAGAGGAATCATCAGACAAATCCGGAGGTGGAGTGATCTCTCGGGACTCGGGCCATTCCTCTTTGAATTCTTCAAGATCTTCTTCGTCTGAATCAGCTTGCCCGGGGTAGTAATTCTCCTCAACTATGTGCCAGTGTCACCTCTAGCTGGGTCGGAGTTGTCTGCCATCTTAGAGAAAGGAGAAGAAGAACCATAAATCATAGAGCAACACAAATGTAAGTGACTTACATTTAAATCTCTAGACTCAACACACGCTCTAATGTCCACTCTTAGGGTGTCGTTCCTTATAAATTTGTACTACTTGGAAGCGTGGCTCTAATACCACTCTGTAACACCCCGAATTCCAAAACAGACTGAATTCAAAGTTCCACAGGATCTTTACACTTCTCTTCGTACAATTTTACAAGGAATTGAAAACTTTTGTTATATCAGAGTTACATTCACATTACACTTATACAGCGGAAGCAAATTACAATAATTACATGAATAAAAATATACAACACTTGAATCAATCTTTAAGCAGCATGCAAATCTTACCAGTCACTTTATCCTGCATGGAAACTGTGGGCACGTCAGTTGCTTACAACCGATGAAATATTATACACGGCCATCCTCGCTATGCCGAACAGTATAACGATTTTCAATACTTAAACAAACCACAAACTTGATCACAGACAAAGCTACAGAGGGACTATCCTATTGATGTCGTGTTGTGTTGTGCACTTAGTGCTTAATGCAGTTGTTTATATTATATGACACTAATGCGCACTTGTTCTGAGTCTATGCAGCCCATACTACATAGGTTCGAGGGCAAGCCCTTAATCGTTCTTCATCTTATAGGGTTCAATCCCTCGTAATGACTTAATCTACTACGGTAACTACGGTAAGTATCCTAGGTGTTCTATGAGTTACGAGCCCACGTCTAGGCGCCCTAGAGAGAACTCCATGCACTGACACATGACTCATCATGCAGGCATCCTGTGGTCAATTCACCTCCTACCATAGACATGGCACCACCCTTAGCCATTAGGCCACCCCATAAGCATCGCCACCGGGACGGTACTCTGGAGGAGTATCCACGCCCTATTCATGACGCATCATGGGACATCCTGTGAATAGTTTCACGCCGCCAATCCAATGACCCTCATACTCATATTTTTCGCTTACGTTCATCACATCTCCACTATGTATCTAATCCTTATATATAAATGAAGATCAATATTCTAGAATCTAGCATTACCCCTACATCGGTCTTTCCAATATCAATCATTATCAACGACCGAAACTTGGTCAAAATATTATAATTCCCTTTTCCATACTTTTCATTCTTGCCGATGTAAAGTCTTAGCTAAAATGCTAGTCTAAGTCCTCACCTCATGTTCATAGAAGATAGCATACTTGCTCACAACATTTTACATTTCATCATGTTCTCTTTATCAACACATTTTCATGCACAACTTGCATATTCTTTAACCAAATTCTCATTTAATTCTACTCAATAATTATAAGTGAAAAATCTCAATTTGATCTCTTTTCAACAAAAATTTTCTAATTTGTTTTGAAATCATAAAAGAATCAAGTCCAATATTTTTATGAATTTTTATTCTCAGTTCTACTCCTATTTCTCATTAAAGTCCAAATATTTAGAAAAATAATTTTTTTGAAGTCCTTATATTTTCAGAAATTTTCCCAATATTTTTCTCAATTTTTTTATCACATTTAAAAACCTAAAAAATCAAATGCACTAAAAAAAATCGGATTTTGGCCTCAGCCAGTTTCGAACCCACACACAAAGGCCCCAAGGTGAAAAGTCACCGCACTAACCCCCACACACTAACCAGAAGGGACACAGTGCCCAACTGTCTAAGGGGGAGCTTTAATATGGTTAAGCTATGTTCTTGGGATTAGTGGAAAATCAAATTTTGAAAAATGAAAGCCTCTGCCGAGACTCGAACCCAGGCACAAAGAGTGCCACCGAGCTACAGTACAGCGCTAATGGCTCCCCCCTCTAACCAGTATGCCCTTAGTGGTTAACTGATATGAGAGTGGGTTAAATTAGGTTTGTTTCGAATCTCTGTTTATCAAAATTACTTCGTTTTTCAAAAGCTCTTAACTTTGTTTCTCTTCCACATAAAGTCATAAAAATTTCCAGAATACTGAGTTTATTTATAATTAACAAAACAGTGTTTTAAAAATATTTTTTTTACATTAAAACATGAATTTCTCATTCTAATTGGTGTTCTATACCTACACTTGCAATATTTCAATTTAGCAAACTCTCTACCAAATTTTGCATTACAACTACATTAAAAGAATATTAATTCTTGCTTTTCTTCCTCTTTTATCCACAATACCCAATGTCTTGGTCTCATTCATTAAACTCGTGTCACAATAGTTTAATAAGCACAAATTCAATATTTTCAACTACTAATCATTCACAATAATATTCTACAATTAGCAGGGTTCCAATTTCACATTTTCATAGCAATAATGCAATTCTACTACAATAAACATAATTTATAACAAATAGCATGCAATTCACCAAGCATTTATTTAATCATCTACCAAGTCCTTTTTAGCTACAACATATGGTTATCTTATTAGTTTCTTTAGCATTCTCATTAATCACAAACCCCTAGCATGGTGTCTAGATTAGAAGTAGAGAAAACCACCCACCTATTTGAAGAAAAACAACTACAAAGCTCCTAGAATCTCCTTGAACACACGAGCAGTCCTTCTCCTCCTAGTTTGTGCCACCACGAGCGCCTTCTCCTCCTTGCCTAGTGAAACCCGAGCCTCTCTTCCTCTAGATGAATGGCCAGCCTCCTATGGTGATGAACACACACAACTAGAACTCTTCTCAATCTTTTTACTCACATTCTCTCAATCTTTTTACTCACTTTTTTGTTTTCTTTCTTTCTTTTCTTTACAAAATTTTAGTGTTCTATATGCATAGAAGGGAGAAGGGGGGGGGGTATTTATACTAATTTTGGAGTGAAATGGAGGGCTAGGATTTTTCTAGATGGTTAAAAATAAATGGCTAGGATGTATTGGGAAGTTGTAGCAACCACCCATGAACAAGTAACCACCTATCCACTAAGCCAACTCACCCCATCCTCTCTCCCATTTCTGGCCTACACTATGCATGGCTTAAGACACGTGCTAGTGCAATGCACGTGTCAAATGTAGCACCCCTAGTTACTAGTTGTACATGATTAATTAATTAATTGTCTACAAAGGTGATCAACACTACAAGTCATGTTAATTAAAAGAGAAATAAACTAGTGGGCTTTCAATTAGTGGGCTAAAAATTCCATGGGCTAATTAAAATAATTAAATAATTACGATGGACTTAAAAAAAAACAATTAGACTTTAAAATTTAATTAGGCTTTCAAAATAACAGAGAGGGGATGGAAAAATATTTGTTCATGTTATAAAAATTAATAATTTTCTAGAAAAATGCACATTTATTAGTACGTGCAAAACACGTTAAAATCAACAAACCCTTCATCTAATTATAAATAAGGAATCAGGATGTTACAAAGTGGACGATGGGAGATATTGTCCTTGGCTGGGAGGAATTCTTAGAGGAATTCTGCAGTCATTATTTTCCATCAGACGTCTAGGAGAAGAAGGCCATGGAATTTCTGGCGCTGCAGCAGGACGGCTTGTCGGTTAGGGAGTATGAGACAAGGTTCACTCAGCTCTCAAGGAATGCGCCCGAACTGGTGATGGACGAGGCAAAGAAGGCTCGGAAATTCGGGCATGGTTTGAGGCCAAGTCTGAGATCCAGGATGATACCCCTCGGTATTAGGAGGTTTGACAAGTTGGTCAAGCGCACTGCAGCCACTGTGGCGGATATGAAACAGTTCCATGCCGTTCAAAACTGGAGGAACAACTATAACATAGGGAAGAGGCCTGCAGTTGCTGAAAATGTCAGAGGATAGCCGCCGGCCTAAAGGTTCAAACCGACTGGGGCGAACACTTTCAATGTGGCTGGGAGACCTGGAAATGTATGGGTGAGACCTCCTGTGGTGACTTGTTACAATTGTGGGGAGACAGGTCATTGCCGATCCCAGTGCCCTAAGCTGCAAGATGTCGTCCGTAAGGGACCAACTCAGCAAGCCGGGAAGAAGCCGTACTAGCAGGGGCGAGTATTTTTCTTGACTGAAGCTGACGCTGATGAAGTGGATCACATCATCACTGGTACGAGGGAGGTTGTTTAGAAGTGTTTTTTTGTTGATCTCTTTTTCCCGCTTTATTTTAGTAAACTATTATGTAACGAGTGTGTGTTATGTAACAAGAGAACATTATTTGAATGGAAAGAAAGCTGTTGTTTTGTTCGATACTGGGTCCTCTCACACTTTTGTATCACGTAAGTTTGCTAAAGTTTTTGGAGTTGAACCGAAAATCTTTCCAAGTAAGGTCTTAGCAGTAGCTACTCCATCAGGGGATACTTTAACCACTGATCGGTACTATGTGGACTGCAATATCAAGATTGGGGACAGAATTTTTGGGATTGATCTGATCGAGCTGAATGTCTTGGGAGTCGATGTTATCATTGGCATTTATTGGATGTCGGTGTACAGTGCAAGTATTGAGTGCAAGACCAAGAAAGTAACAGTGAAGGTCCCAGGTGGTCCTAAGGTCACTTTCCAAGGGAAGAAGATGTGTCAGGGCGGATGGAAGCTATCAGCAAGAAGGAGATTCCTGTAGAGGTGCAGCAAATTCCTGTGGTTCGGGATTACCCAACTGTATTCTTGGAAGATTTGCATGGGTTACCCCCGCATCATGATGTTGAGTTCAGCATCACTATTCAGCCAGGGAGTGCACCCATTTCCAACACACCGTATAAGATGGCGCCTGTGGAGCAAGATGAGATCAAACGACAGATTGAGGAACTGTTGGAGAAAGGCTTTATTCAACCGAGTGCGTCGCCTTGGGGAGTGCCAGTGCTGTTGGTAAAGAAGAAGGATGGTTCGATAAGGATGTGCATCGATTACCGAGAGCTGAATTAGGTTACTGTTCAGAATAAGTATCCTATTCTCCGAATTGACAACCTGTTCGATCGTCTACAAGGAGCAGCTGTTTTCTCCAAAATAGATCTTCGATCAGAATACCATCAAGTTCGAGTGAAAGCTGAAGATGTGCATAAGACTGCGTTTAGAACTCGACACGGGCATTACAAATTCTTAGTTATGCCATTTGTAGTGACGAATACACCTGCAATCTTAATGGATATGATGAACAGATTTCTGAGGTCGTTTATTCATTCTTTCGTCGTGGTGTTTATCGACGATATCCTTGTGTACTCCAAGTTAGAGGAGGAGCACATAAAGCATCTAGCGGCAGTTTTGAAGATGCTTCAGGAGTATGAGTTGTATTCCAAGTTTTACAAATACGATTTCTGAAAATCTGAAGTGGCATTCCTGGATCACATCCTTTCTAAGGAGGGAGTGGCAACTGATCCGCAGAAGATAGAGGCAGTGAAGGATTGGGCAAGGCCTTCTACAGTGAGGGAAATCAGGAGTTTCCTTTGGCTAATCGGATACTATAGGAGGTTCATTCAGGGCTATGCTCAGATAGCTGTGCCACTCACTGGTCTGACCAAGAAGAATGTGAACTTCAAGTGGACTGAGTAGTACGAGGCAAGCTTTCAGGAGTTGAAAGAGAAGCTGACTACTGCTCCCATTTTAGCTTTGCCTAGAACAGGTGTTGAGTATGATGTCTACAGTGATGTTTCGCATCGTGGGCTTTGGTTGTGTCTTAATGCAAGAGGGGAAAGTGATCACTTATGGGTCTAGGCAACTAAGACCGCATGAGAAGAATTATCCGACTCATGATTTAGAGTTGGCTGTGATTATCTTCGCCTTAAAGCAATGGAGACATTACGTGTATGGTGAGAAGCTGAACATATACACGGAACATAAAAGTTTGAAGTACATCTATCAGTAGAAGGACCTGAATCTGAGGCAACAGAGATGGCTGAAAATACTTGAAAACATTCGTCCAGAGAATAAGCACCATCCTGGGAAGGCTAATGTTGTTGTTGATGCACTTAGCCGTAAGAGCAGTCTGGCTAGTTTGATTACAACTCAGAGGCAACTTGCAGAGGAGTTGGATCGGGCTGGTATTGAAGTTGTTCTGCAAGGCTTGGGATCATCTTTTGCTCAGTTGAGGCTCCAACCAATGCTGAATCAAAGGATTATCGCAAGTCAGAAGGAAGATGCAAAGATTCTGAAGATGAAGGAGCAGGTTAGCACTGGCAGGTTGTCAGAGTTTCAGATCAGGGATAAAGTCTTGTGGTTTGGAGAGAGGTTATGTGTTCTGTATCAAGCAGAATTGCGAGAGAGCATTCTTCAAGAGGCACATGCTACTCTTTTGTCTGTACATCCTGGGAGTACTAAGATGTATAAGGACATCAAGCAACATTTCTGGTGGTCAGGTTTGAAGCGTGATGTGGCCGAGTTTGTGGCGAAGTGTGAGATTAGTTAGCAGGTCAAAGCCGAGAATCAGAAGTCTGGAGGTTTATTGCAACCGTTACTTATTCCGGAATCGAAGTGGGATAACATCAGCATGGATTTCATCATAGAATTTCCCAAGAGAATAAAGGGCAATTATGCGATTTGGGTCATAGTCGATCGACTAACCAAGTCCGCTCACTTCTTGGCAATAAAATTCACTTCGTCTGTGGACAAATTGGACGAGCTGTACATTGGAGAGATCGTCAGGCTTCATGGTGTTGCATTATGTCTGATCGAGATGCGTGGTTTACTTCGCATTTCTGGAAGAGTCTTCAGACAGCTCTGGGTAACAAAATGGATTTCAGCACTGCTTTTCATCCTCAGACCGATGGGCAGACCAAGAGAGTCAACCGAATTCTTGAGGATATGCTTTGGTGTCGTGTTCTAGATTTTGGAGGCAGTTGGGAAAGGCCTCTATCTCTCTATCGATAAAATAATCTAGCCCTGGTTGGATTGAAGGCAAACTCCAACAGTTTTATGGTAAAAATAAAACTGTTGTTATGGTAAAAATAGTCTGGAGAAACCAGTTGGTTGAAGAGGCTACTTGGGAATCTGAGGAATGGATGATGAAAGATCATCCTGAGCTCTTTGTTTGATTTGTATCTTCTTTTCTTTTCTTACCTTATCTTCTTGTTGTATTTTTGTTTTCTCACTCTTTAAAAGCCTATTCTATGGAGGGAGTGTTGGAACATCCTGAATTTTGGAACATCCTGAATTTTGTTTATAAGAGTTTGTGATTTAACGTGTTTTGCACGTATAATTTCATATGCATTTTTTTTCTAGAAAAAAATTTGTTTATAGCATGAACAAGTAATTATTCTCTTTATTTTCTAAAAAGCCTATTTTTAAAAGCCTAATTAAATCCTAGGCCGCACTATAATTAATTAATTTATTTATTTACTAGAGCCCATGGTCATTCGGCCCATTAGTGAGCCAATTTAATTTAATTCCTCTTTTAATTAGCCTAACTTGTAGTGTAGACCAATTTAGTAAACAATTAATTAAAATACATGAACAAACTTTTGGTTGGGGTATTAGTTTGCATGTGCATTGCACTAGCACGTGGAAGTGCACCTATGGGATAGACCGGATAGTGCAAAGAGAGAGAGAGAGATGGGTGAAGTGGGGAGGTAGGTTGCTCCATCATGGGTAGTTTCTACAACTCCCTAATTCATCTTGGCCTTTGATCCTTAACTAGTTTGATGGTCCATTTGCACTACAAATTAGTACAAATACCCCCACATTTACACTTGAAAAAGAATTGAAAAAAAAAGAAAGAAAGAAAGGCAAAATTGTGAGTAAAAGATTAGGAGTGTTGTGAGTTAAAAGATTGAGTGCTAATTGGTGTGTGTGCTCATCCTAGGAGGTGGCCGGCATACTTCAAAAGTAAGGGAGAGGGCTCGGGTTCCATACAAACAAGGAGGAGAAGTCAATTGGTGGCTCGATCTAGAAGGAGAAGGCTTCCCTTGTTCATTCTAGGAGATCTTTTAGGAGTTCTTGTTGTTTTCTCTCCATTAAAGGTGCGCAATTTTCTCCAACTTCTAACTAGTTACCATGGTAGGTTTATGTTTGTGATTGTAACCCCTGTTTTTCATTTTTCGTATTCTTGGTGTATTTTCTCTCTTTCTGGAGTATTTGTAGTCTCTTTGTATTTTGGACCGTATATTGGTGTTGTTTTCAATATATATATTCATTTTTGTTCATTTTTGATCTTCTTGTAATTTATTTTTTAAGTCCCTTGATTTGTTCTTGATCGTTATTGTTATTTCGCTTTTCATTGGTTCTTGTTCTCTTTATTTTATTCTTGGGTGCTCGTGGTGTTTTGGTTACTTATCATATTGCTTTTGATCCCTAATTAACTATCAAAGCCAAATTAGCCTAAATCCTATTTTAAATCCTATACAATCCTATTAAACCCAATCTTCTACTACTACTCCTAAACTACCCATTAACCCAAATACCCACAACCCACTACCCTATATCTCAACCCTATATAAATACCCTCATCTCTCTCTCCCTAAAACCCTAACCCTAACTCTTCCTAACTACCGACCTCTCCCTCTCTCTCTGTTTGCGCCGTCAACACCCCTGACCCCATCTGCCTGCACCACTTGCCGATCCCCATCTCGACCTGCACCCCATCCGTTGCACCCTACTCCCGTCGCCAGCCCAACCCGCAACCCCACCATCTCCCGAGCACCACCATCTCCATCTCCATATCTCTTTCCCTTCGTCCGTCTCTCTCCCGCTCTCCCCGTCCGCCGGCATCGATAGTAGCGACAGGAGAAGCAATGCCACCAGAAGGCCAGTGATGCTGTCCCCCCTCCTGGCCATCTCTCTCTCTCTCTCTCTCTCTTGGGTTTGCACATGGAAGTGGGTCGCATGTGTAGTTGTGTGATTGCTTTGGTTCGCGGTTTTCATTCGTTGCCGGGATCCGTTCCCGTTATTCTTGGTGTTCGTTTGTCTTCAGTTAAGGCAAGTAACTTGTACTCAATTCCTTTGTATGATACAAGTCATAAATTCCGAGTGTAATTGGGTTCTAGAGACAACTCGTGTGTGATGTATTTTTGATGAGTATTGTCTCTATAGTGCTATTGACCATAGTTACCTCACGACACAAATTTGATATGAAACAACTTAGGTTTTGACCGTTCTTGATGTGATTATATTTATGGGATAATTATGAGAAATCGTGTGTTTGTTTAGATCCATGTGATATACTTGTTGTGGACAAGGCTTTTAGTGGTATCAGAGCCCAGGTTTGGCTAATGTATTAGTTGCCTAATATATTAGACAAGCTTGGTTCGTACTGGGATCTGCACAATATTTCATCAACCACACACAAATATATATATGCAAAATGAAATTTTTACCAACTCAGATCTGAATGCTGACTGTTTTGATTTTTGTGCAGACTATGGCTCGTAGGGGTTCTTCTCAGTCTCTGCCTGATCCGGTCAAGGCTGTCACTACTGTGCTCGAGCGGCTAATTAATCAGCAGCAGAACCACAGTGATCTAGTGATGGCTGCTCTGGAAGCTTCTCGGGGTCAGATTCTCGCTGTGCCTGTGCAGGCTACTCTTCCACCTCGTCCAGGTATAGTCACGGATTTCATGAGGCTACATTCCGATCGTTTTTCTGGCACTGAGACGCCTTTGGAGGCTGAACAGTGGTTGATTTGGACTGAGTGCTTGTTGTCCGCAGCTCGTGTTGTCGAGGCTAATAGGGTGGACGTGGTTTCCATCAAGTTGGTGGATCTGGCTCATATCTGGTGAATGGCCGAGTCTGAGCGACTTGAAAGGCCTATTGCTTCAAGTTGGTGGATCTGGCTCATATCTGGTGGATGGCCGAGTCCGAGCGACTTGAAAGGCCTATTGCTTGGGCTACCTTCACTTGGGATTCTTGGAGAAATTCTTCCCCAGTAGTACTTGAGTTGAGATGGAGCAGCAGTTCCTGGCCCTTAAACAAGTTAAGTCATTATTCTATTTTGGAATTTGTTACATAATTGTTCAAACAATGTTGTAACATGAGACTTCTTGCAACAGGGTTCAGGTCTGTAGATGAGTACGCCGCTGAGTTTACTACACTTAGCCGCTTCGCTGCCGTTTTTGTGGCTACCGAAGAGGATAGGGCTCCTAGATTCACGAATGTGCTTGAGCAGGATATCAAGAGGCATCTTGTCTCTCTACGTTTGCATACTTATGCTGAAGCTCTTGAGGCAGCTCGAGCTCAGGAGCAAGCTCGTGGTGGTTCGACTTCTTCTCAGCGTACTGTTCCCGCTGCTGTTGCTTGGCCTTCTGTTGGTCCTGTTCGGAGGCCTATGCTTGCCCATCTTGTCAGGGCAGCTCTGTATCCTTCTGCTGGTTTTCCGAGGGGTGGTTTTTGCGACTTTTGCCAGATCTCTAGGCATGATCATAAGAACTGTTTCCGTGCCTCTCACCGATGCTTTAGGTTTGGTGCTACTGATCATTCTGTGTGGGATTACCCACAGCAGCTTAGGGCTCTTCCAGCCAGGGGTCCTGTCTAGCAAGTAGCTCCAGCTCGTGGTCCAGTTAGGCCACTGCTTCCTCCTCAACGACAGATTGTCGGTCAGATGGCTGTTGTTCCGAGAAGAGATCAGGCTTTCAACTTGACTGCTGTGGATGCTGAGAAAGCTGAAGGAGTTATGGCAGGTATATTTTGCTTTTGTTGTTTTGTTGCTTTTCCTTTTTGTTCCTTTCCTTATTTTCTTTTGGTCTTGCATTATTTCTTTCTGTTATCTTATGCATTGTTGTTTTCCCTCACCCTTGATTGTCTGCTTTTTCTTTTCCCCTTGTCTTTGTTTCCTTAGGTGTCATCCATGTTTTCTCTTTTCCTGCCCATGTTCTCTTTGATTCTGGGGCAACCCATTCTTTTGTCTCCTCTCGATTTGTGGATCGCCATCAGTTGGATTGCAGCGACATGTCTGAGGCTTGGAACATTATGACAGGTGGTGGTGTTGTCATTTGTTCCCGTGAGTGCAGGCAATGTCCTGTTGTTATTGGGGATGCAGACTTCAAAGCCAACCTGATTATAACTGGGAATTCGGGATTCGACGTTATTCTGAGTATGGATTGGTTGGGTGAAGCCCATGCCATCATTGATTTCTGTGCCAAGAAAGTTGTTTTTAGAATTCCAGATCGAGCAGAATTTGAGTTCCGTGCCGGGGAGTCTTCCCTTGGCCGAGCAAAGACTGTAGTGGTACAGGTAGATTGTGCGATGGAGTTGCATTCAGGCTATGAGGCTGCGCCTCTAGTAGTTCGAGATTTCTTGGATGTTTTTCCAGATGAGTTGCCTAGCTTACCCCCAGATAGGGATGTGGTGTTCGGTATTGATGTTCAGCCTGGTACTGCATCGATTTCGAAGAGTTCCTACAGGATGGCACCGGATGAGCTAGTAGAGCTTAAGGTGCAGATTCGGGAGTTGCTTGATTTGGGTTTCATCAAACCAAGTGTTTTGCCTTGGGGTGCTTCGGTCCTTTTTGTCAACAAGAAGGATGGTAGTCGTCATCTGTGCATTGATTATCGGGAACTAAATAGTGGTACTATGAAGAACCGATATTCTTTGCCCAGGATCGATGATTTGTTTGACCAGTTGTGTGGGACTGCTGTTTTCTCGAAGTTGGATCTTCGTTCAGGATATCACCAAGTCAAGGTGAAGGCTGTGGATATATAGAAGACTACATTCAGGACTAGATATGGGCACTATGAGTATCTTGTGATACCGTTCGAAGGTCACTAATGCACCAGCTGTATTCATGAGTCTTATGAACCGGGTTTTCTCTTAGTTTTTGGATAGAATTGTGTTGGTCTTCATCGATGATATTTTGGTGTATTCTCAGAATCGTGAAGATCATGCTGAGCATTTTAGGGTGGTCTACAAATTTTGAGAGAGAATCAGCTCTATAGAAAACTCAGCAAGTGCAAGTTTTGGCTCGACAGGATTTCTTTCTTGTGGCACATCATTTCTGGTGATGGTATTTCTATAGATCCTTCTAAGATTGTTGCTGTGAAGGATTGGCCTATTCCTAAGTCAGTTTCTGAAGTGCGGAGTTTTCTTGGTCTCGCTGGCTATTATCAAAAATTCGTCTAAGATTTTTCAAAGGTTGAAGGACCGTTAACTAAACTAAAAGGAAAGGATCAGAAGTTTGGTTGGTCTGATGAGTGCAATGAGGCTTTTGTTGAGTTGAAGAACAGATTGACGTCAGTGCCTGTGTTGACTATTCCAGATGGTTCAGGAAAATTTGTAATTCACTGTGATGCTACAGGTAAGGGTCTTGGGGCAGTTCTTATGCAGAAGGACCGTGTCATTGCGTATGCATCGAGGAAGTTGAGGCCGCATGAAAAGAACTATCCTACTCATGACTTGGAGTTAGCGGCAGTGATCTATGCTTTGAAGCTATGGAGACATTATTTACTTGGAGACCGAGTGGAGATCTTTACAGACCACAAAAGTATCAAGTATGTTTTCACCCAGAATGAATTAAACATAAGGCAAAGGCGATCGTTGGAGCTTTTGGCCGATTATGACATCAGTTTGCAATACCATCCTAGTAAAGTAAACTTGGTACCAGATGCTTTGAGAAGGAGACCGGCAATTATGTTTCTTACTCAGCAGAGTGATCTCATTGAGCAGATGCGGAGGTTGGATTTGGAGGTTTTGTTGCCGAGTTCTGGGCGGTGTTGTCTTGCACTTCAACTTCAGTCTTCTCTTGTTGATCAGATCAAAGAGGCTCAAGCTGGTGATGTGCAGTTGCAGGGATTTCGAGCTGAGGTTGAGTTTGGGTCTAGAACAGATATGGTTATTCATGTCGATGGTTTGCTTCATTTTGGTTCCCAGTTGTGTGTCCCTAAGGGTGAAGTTCGTCAAAGGTTGCTTGAGGAAGCTCATCAGTCTTCATATTCTATCCATCCTGGAGGTACTAAGATGTATCGAGATCTGAAGCTTCATTTCTGGTGGCATGGTATGAAAAGGGCTGTAGCTCGGTTTGTTGCTTAGTGTTTGATCTGTCAGCAGGTTAAGGCAGAGCATCAAAGAACTGCTGGACTTCTTCAACCGCTTCCTATTCCGGAGTGGAAGTGGGAACATATCACCATGGATTTTGTGACCGCTTTGCCAAGGAGTCCTAAGGGTCACAATGCTGTTTGAGTGATTGTAGACCGTTTGATGAAGAGTGCTCACTTCATTCCCTTTCGTGTCGGTCAGTCTACTGAGAACCTTGCTGAGCGGTACATGCAAAAGATTGTCAGGCTTCATGGGGTTCTAGTCGGTATTGTATCCAACAGGGATACGAGATTCAGATCTCAGTTCTGAGAGATTCTTTAGGCTAGTTTGGGAGTAAGTTGAAGTACAGTACAGCTTTTCATCCCCAGACTGATGGACAGTCAGAGCGGACTATTCAGATTCTTGAGGACATGTTGCGATCCTGTATGTTGCAGTTCGGTGGATCTTGGGAGGACCATTTGCATCTCATAGAGTTCTCGTACAATAACAGCTTTCAGGCTAGTCTTAAAGCTGCTCCATTTGAGGCAATTTATGGGCGGAAGTACAGATCACTAGTGTGCTGGGATGACATTGGTGAGAGGAAGTTGTTGGGTCCGGAGTTGATCACCAGGACTGTTGATGTGGTGACTCAGATTAGAAAGCATCTTCAGGCAGCTCAAGATAGGCAGAGGCGGTAGGCTAATGTCCATCGGAGGGCTTTGGAGTTTGTTTTTGGTGACCATGTTTTCCTTAAGGTATCGCCGTGGCGCGGTGTCATTTGGTTTGGTGATGGGGACAAGCTTAGCCCTAGGTTTATTGGACCGTTTGAGATTTTGGAGCGAGTAGGTAGGGTGGCCTATCGTCTCGCTTTGCCACCAGCGTTATCAGGAGTGCACGATGTTTTCCATGTCTCACAACTCAGGGGATATATCTGCGATGAGAGTCACGTTATCGACTACTCTGAGTTGACCGTGCGGCCGGATTTGACTTGGGAGATTCTGCCAGTTGCTATTGTGGATCGGTGGGAGAAAGTGCTTAAGAACAAGGTCATCATGATGGTTCGTGTTGCTTGGAATCCTCACTCACCTAGTGAATCGACTTGGGAGCTGGAGGAGGAGATTCAGTAGAAGTTTCCTCATTTGTTTGAGTAGTGACTGTTTTGTTTTTCTTTGCTTTGTTTTCTCTCTTTTCTTTTTCCCTCGGGGTTACCCTATGTATCTTCTTTTTGAATTTCGAGAACGAAATTCTTTTTGTTAGGTGGGTAGAATTGTAACCCATGTTTTTCGTTTTTCGTATTCTTGGTGTATTTTTCCTCTTTCTGGAGTATTTGTACTCTCTTTGTATTTTGGACCGTATATTGGAGTTGTTTTCAATATATATATTCATTTTTGTTCATTTTTGATCTCCTTGTGATTTATTTTTTCTGTCCATTGATTTAATCTTGATCGTTATTATTATTTCGCTTTTTATTGGTTATTGTTCTCTTTATTTTATTCTTGGGTGCTCGTGGTGTTTTGGTTGCTTATCCTATTGCTTTTTGATCCCTAATTAACTACCAAAGCCAAATTAGCCTAAATCCTATTTTAAATCCTATACAATCCTATTAAACCCAATCTCCTACTACTACTCCTAAACTACCCATTAACCCAAATACCCACAACCCACTTCCCAATATCTCAACCCTATATAAATACCCTCATCTCTCTCTCCCTACCAAAGCCAAATTAGCCTAAATCCTACTTTAAATCCTATACAATCCTATTAAACCCAATCTCCTACTACTACTCCTAAACTACCCATTAACCCAAATACCCACAACCCACTTCCCAATATCTCAACCCTATATAAATACCCTCATCTCTCTCTCCCTAAAGCCCTAACCCTAACTCTGCCTAACTACCGACCTCTCCCTCTCTCTCCGTTTTCACCGTCAACACCTCTGACCCCATCCGCCTACACCCCTTGCCGATCCCCATCTCGACCTGCACCCCATTCGCTGCACCCTACTCCCATCGCCAGCCCAGCCCACAATCCCACCATCTCCCGAGCACCACCATCTCCATCTCCATATCTCTCTCCCTCGGTCCGTCTCTCTCCCGCTCTCCCCGTCTGTCGGCATCGACAGTCAGCTACAGGAGCAGCAACGCCAGCACAAGGCCAGCGCCGTTGTCCCCCCTCCCTGACTGTCTCTCTCTCTCTTGGGTTTGCACGTGCACGTAGGTCGCACGTGTGGTTGTGTGATTGCTTTGGTTCGTGGTTTCTGTTCGTGGGTTTTGTTCGTTGCCGGGATCCATTCCCGTTATTCTTGGTGTTCGTTCGTCTTCGGTTAAAGCAAGTAACTTGTACCCAATTCCTTTGTATGATACAAGTCATAAATTCTGCTTGTAGTGTAGTTGGGTTCTAGAGACAACTCGTGTGTGATGTATTTTTTATGAGTATTGTCTCTTTAGTGCTATTGACAATAGTTGCCTCACGACACAAATTTGATATGAAACAACTTAGGGTTTTACTGTTCTTGATGTGATTATATTTGTAGGATAATTATGAGATATAGTGTGTTTGTTTGGATCCATATGATATACTTGTTGTGATATACTGTACACGTACCATAACTTGGGATCGAGACCAGTTAAGGTAGCCAAAGGTCTTGCTGGCCAACATTGCCCGATCACTGGGAGGGTTAAGTTGTTCATCACCTTGCCCGCAACCCTTGCCTCGGTCATCGAGTCCACAATGGTCACCTCCCAGTTGGGTGATATGTAGCTACCATCTAGGAGGCGAGGACCTCACGAGCCTCAGTAGTGAAGTCAGGGAGGGAATATTGAAGGAGGTCGGCAGCAATGAGAGCAATAAGGTTCAGGGGAACCCTTACCAGCTCAGCGGGAGAGTCCTCCACCACCACCATCGCCTTTTGACCCTTCAGCTTATCGGCGACCCTCTTAATACGAACACCGAGCGTTAATCTCATCCTGGCCTGATCATTTATGCAAGAAAAAAAAAAGACAAGTTAACAATGATTTAAACATTTACATAAAGGCATGATCGGAAAACATATTGGGGTTAGCTGGACTCAATTCGGACATAGCCAAGTGCTTGTCCTTCAAGGACGGCCAAAGCACCGCCTCCTGGACAAATACATGCTCGCATGCCTTTAATTTCTACTCACCAAACTCTTTTTCCTTAGGGCTTTCACCCTCTCGATCGATAGCTTGCAAGCCCACCATGTGTGTATACCCCATGATTCGATGCCGCACACCGTGAAGTACTTTGACTTCCAATCCTATGGAGTCGGGTTGCCCCTGGACCGCGTGCTTCCAAGTCTAAGGGGCAAAGGTAGTACCAAACTTCTCCAACTCATAAAGGGCTATGCCAAAGCACCCCTCCCCCCCCCCCCCCCCCCCCCCCGGTGCATAATAGAAGGAAGCTCACTGTATGCTTCAAAATATTAGGTCCCAGCTGCATTGGGTTCACCCCGAACAAATTGAGCATCTCCTTGATAAAGGGGTGGATCGACAAACACAGACCCGAATTGAATGCTTCGAAGGGAAAATACAAAAGCTCGGGGCAATGATATCGGTGGGTCAGATTCTGAGGTCAGAAGAAGCAACTTTTAATCCCTCGAATTTCTTAAAATGTTCTGAATAATCATAAGATCCTCTTTTGATAGAATGTTTTGGATATGTCTGCTTCGATCAAAACCCTACTAGGTGAAAGGGGTCGAGGTTCGAATCTTAGAAAGTCTTGAAGATCAGCAGGGTACATCCGAACAAGTAGCGGATATTGAAGATGAGGGCGATCCACACAAGTAGCGGATCTTGAAGTTGAGGATTATCGGGTATGCGAGGGATCTTGAACATTCCCTCGCATACCCGATAGGCTCCTCCTTCACCACTAAGCTCACCTCTATAAAAACTAACTTCCTTTTCCCCTGTCCACTCAGAGCTTTAGGGGCCGTGGGACATACTTGGCTTTCATCTTCCCCTTCGGAAGACAGCATTTACCTCAACCCAGTCTTCACCCGCGAACACCTCTTCTGTCTCCATCTACTCCAACTACTAGGAGGACATCACCTCTTCCCACTATCTCCTTCTTGGCCGAACGCAGAGGCTAATTCACCATATTGAATTCTACACATTATCTAAAATAAAAATTACCTAAGGGAAAGAGACTGTGAATTTACGACGAGACAGGAGAACTCGCCGGAATCGGAGATCGAGAGAGAGAGATAAGGATAGAGAAACTCTGATGAAGAACTGAAGAGTAGTGTGAGAAATGAGAAGGGAATGGGGGGAATTTAAAGAGAGAAAGTGAAGAAAAATCTCGAGGGATCCCTCGATAACTGTGGCAATGATGCGGCATGATCTCCGCCACCAACGTGCCTCCCCCTCTCTTGGTGGAAGCCAAAAGGCAAGCGAAATATTACTTATGTTCAGAGGTTCGCTAGTCCAAACCCCAACCTTCCGATGTCTAACAGTTACCATTGCCGAAGGGGGTTGGCTCGGTGCTCGGCCTGTCATTCAAGCCCCTCACAAGAAATGCGCAAAAAATTCTCAGGCTTGGTGCTCGACTTGTCGTTTAACCCCCTCGCAAGAAGCGCACAAAAATCACCTTGGCTTGATGCTCGACCTATCGTTCGAGCCCCTCGAAAGAAAGGCGCAAATTGTTTAGGCTCGGTGTTAGGCTTGTCTGTAACGTCCTGAATTTTATTTATAAGAGTTTTTGATTTTACGTGTTTTGCACGTATAATTTCATAACCATTTTTTTTCTAGAAAAATATTTCTTTATAGCATGAACAAGTAATTATTCTCTTTATTTTCTAAAAAACCTATTTTTAAAAGCCTAATTAAATCCTAGGCCTCACTATAATTAATTAATTAATTAATTTACTAGAGCCCATGGTCATTCGGCCCATTAGTGAGCCCATTTAATTTAATTCCTCTTTTAATTAGACTAACTTGTAGTGTAGACCAATTTAGTAAACAATTAATTAAAACATATGAACAAACTTTTGGTAGGGGGTACTAGTTTGCATGTGCATTGCACTAGCACGTGCAAGTGCACCTATGGGATATGCCGGATTGTGCAAAGAGAGAGGGAGAGATGGGTGAAGTGGGGAGGTGGTTGCTCCATCACAGGTAGTTGCTACAACTCCCTAATTCATCTTGGCCTTTGATCCTTAACTAGTTGAATTAATTCTATCCTTCCATTTGCACCCCAAATTAGTATAAATACCCCCCCCCCCCCCCCCCCCCCCCTCACTCACTCACATTTACACTTGAAAAAGAATTGAAAAAAAAAGAAAGAAAGAAAGCAAGACAAAATTGTGAGTAAAAGATTAGGAGTGTTGTGAGTAAAAAGATTGAGTGCTAGTGCTAGTTGGTGTGTGCGCTCATCCTAGGAGGTGGCCGGCATACTTCAAAAAGCAAAGGAGAGGGCTTGAGTTCCATACAAGCAAGGAGGAGAAGTCAACTGGTGGCTCGATCTTGGAGGAGAATGCTTCTCTTGTTCTTTCTGGGAGATCTTTTAGTAGTTCTTGTTGTTTTCTCTCCATTAAAGGTAGGCAAATTTCTCCAACTTCTAACTAGTTACCATGCTAGGTTTATGTTTGTGATCATGTTAGAATAAACAACGAAAAGGAAATATTGCTTTATGTTAGTACCATGTTTAAGGAGAAAATGAACCCATGTGGAATTACATGAAATAAGTAGTAAAATTGATAGAATGATGTGAATAGAAATATTGTTGTGATAACTTGATTATATACTTGTTTGTTAATTAAGAAAACATGAATCTCTATGTTGAAATGTTCATGTATATGGAAAAAAATACAATATGAAGAAATATGTTGTTTATAAGATGTGAACTATGAGAAATCTCCATGCTATGAAAGTAGATTGATTAACAAATCATACATGTTTATTGTTAGTAAGATCGATACAAAAATTCCCAAATTTACATGTCGTTTTATTGGAAAGAAAGAAAAATGAACATTTTGTAATTAGGACTAAGTTAAAAGAAAGAAAATTGAACATTAGAGAATTATCAAATTAGAATTTTCTCTTTGAAAAGAGATAAATTAAGAGGACATAAAGCTTTTTGTGACCATTTTTGTACACATAAAAGAATAGTCTTTTATATGAAAAATGAGAGTTAAATGGTTTTTAAAATCTCAAGTTACTGTATAAATTCCAAAGAAATCCAGTCAGGAAAATTTTATGCTTCTAGAGGAACAAATCGTACTTTGAAAGAAATGAGTTATTTTATGAACTAGAATTGTTGTATTTGTGATTATTTTCTCTACAAGTTAGTCACTCTGTCCATTCTGGTCTGTGGGTGCAAAAAAAAAGGTCACTGTAGCAAGAGGTCATGAGTTCGAGTCTCTGTATAGACTCTTTATTTTTCCATTTGTGAAATTAATACTATACCGAGCCCAAAAGTATAAATGGATTATAAGTGCCCCTTTTATCGATCGGCGTTGTTGGCCTTTCTGGTCAGCAGCTGCGCCACAGTAACGTTACTGTAGCACAGCGGCCATGTGTGTGTGTGTGTAGCGCCCCAAATCCCCATACCGGAAACCTGAGACCCTACTCCAGGAGTCGAACTTCAAAATAGCCACAATCACAGAAAGTACAGGAAAATTTAAAACTTTTATTCCATATAAATGTTACATTTACAAGTGTTACAATGTCCAAATAAAAATTATAAGATTTACAACAATATAACAGCACTTGCATATGTCCCTTGGATCCTTGGACCAACTCGAGCTCTGTAGTACCTATAGATCGGCTCCGGATACCTACAAGGTGGGGAACGTCAGTACTTCGACTGACGCAAAGCTGGTGATAACAGCGATCCTCTAAAATTCAATCACAACCATAATTTTATGCAAAAGAGAAAAGGGTTGTGCCAAAACAAGGGTTTAATGCATTCGGGTTCTAGTGTAGTGATATGCCATGACCCTATGACTAGATGCAGCAAATTCACATGCCTGACTCTAATGCAAGCAAGACTTTGGAGCACGAATGCATCCAATACTACATATGCCCCCAAATCTAGCCGTCTTTCTCCACAGTTCAGGGATTCGAACCCTTGCCATGCATCCTACTCTTGTACTCAACCAGTTTCCAATAGATTGTCTGTCGCCCAAGGAGGTTGCAGATGGTCGGTCTAGTTCTGCCACTGCAGTGCCTAAGTTGTGGTTGTTGCTGCCACTTGGTACCCGCGTACGGACCTCTTCAGAAAACCGCTTTGAATCCAGTCGCCAGACCGTATGATTCCCATGTCCACCCCTTACCCGGGCTATGGACTGACGCATGCGTGTTCACCCCTGATCGGGTTATGAACTTATATATACCAAAAAACACAAAACCCCCGCGCATAGGGACGTGAGCACCTCGGGAGGTCAAATCCTCCTAGCCTCCCGTACCTTACTCCAGCAAAACTTTGGAAATTAACAGATCGAGATACGAGCTTAGGACTCACTCATGAGTGCCGAAAACGTATCCCTATGACTAGAAGGTACAACACCGACTATGGTCTGTTAGGACTAATGCAATTTTCCAAACCCCTTAATATGTCATTCTAATCCCAGCCTTACTCTAATCAATTTGGGTAAAGATGAAATTGCTTCCACACTTGACTATCAACCTCTGGCCCTGGCGATACCGGTACGGTTTGCCACTTCCCCGGCTTGAAATTATCCAGCATTACGGCCTACATTCGCTGCTACCCCGGCTGTGAATGTATGTTCACCCCTGACCTGGGCTATGAACTTATCTCGATGGCACGGCTCGGATGTCCTATGCTTCGGCGGAAGTTTATAATGTAGGGTTGACAATGCAGGGTATCCCTTACCCTAGTGACTAACTCGAGTCACACGCCCATTATGGGAGTCCACAACACCAACAACAAATATCAACCATCCCTAGACAAGAGTCATCAACTCTGATAGTACACAAGGGAAATGTCCTCACAATACCTAGTCAACACTCTAAACTAGCAACCTACGGGGTTTCTGCCCGAATCTTAAAATGGTCATAACTTCCTCGATACAACTCCGTTTGGAGTGTACGAGCCCAATCCGGAAAGGTAAGATCCTAGGATACAACTTTCTAGTTGATCCTAAACTCAGATTCAATCATCTTGATCCCCAAAATAGCCTCTCAAGCCTCAGCCTGTGTACTTCCTATACACGGGCTGCACCTTATCGGTAGCACAAAATATTACTCACTCATCAGAATGTCACAAACCCAAATTCTATAGGAGAGTGTGGGTGTCCTCAACAACTCTCTAGTTGGTCATGAGTCCAAAATATACCAATAAATCACCCTAATACTCGCATCTCTCACAAATGCACCAAGTCACACACTAGGTGTTTCTAAATCAGAGCACTCAGATCCATTCTTGGTCTCTATCCAGTATTACTAAAATCACAGTAAATCAACCTTTTACTGGAATCACCTCAAATTGGTCTTGTTGGAAAGGTCTTGGTGTGTACTATAAATCTCTAATGAATCAGTTTCTCAAATTGTGCTCTTAATGAGCCTCAAATGTACAATCTCTACAAGGTATCAAAATTGGCTGAACCAGCACAGTACATGCTAAATAAATCATCATAAATTCCATACTCATCCAAATGATACAAACTTTACAATGATGAAACTAGAGATCATAGTGAACAATATGCAAAAGATTTCATATCAAAACACCAAGTATACAGTGAGTTCTCTCTATTTCAATTTAGCACAGAAAGTCACCATGTTCTTCAGTTCAGCTCCAGCTACTAATTAAAGATCAATTTTTGTCAAGCCTATAAATTCATCCAAACATTTCACTGACTTTTGTATAGAATCTAGATGCATGTAGGAATATAGGGTAAAATTTTTCAGATCAAGAATATGCTCCAATAAATTATGACACTTCCAACAACATCAGTCATCCAGTTAACCAACTGCTGATTCTGCCTTACGACACAGTTCTACCATTCGATTTTATTAAAATATCAAACCTCCACAGAAAAATCCGAAATAAATCATGAACTATCTAAACATATATAGGAACAATCTCTAAAAATTTTATGGTCTAACTCCTTGTGCTTTGCTCTCGGAAAAATCTAGAAATTAGCATTCAGATCAAGTTTCTAGTTTCAGTTTCTGATTTCATCTTTCAAATTCTTAGATGTTCATCCTAGCACTTCCTACCACACATGCATGAAAGAATTTAATTAAGAAATATAGAGAAAGGTTTAGAGTAACTCTCCACCGTTGGTTGCTTGTAGAGGAATTGATCTCCTGAGCTTCTTCCCTTGAGAATCCTTCCTTGAGTCTTCTTCTTCACTCTCTCTTCTTTCTGTCTTTTTTTTCTCTTGGTGGAGTTCTGAAATTCCAGAACAAATGAGGTGAAAAAGACTGGTTTTTGATGGAGAAATGAAAGAGAAGAGAGGGGAGAAGTAGGCCGGATTCCTAGGGGGGGGTAGGGTAGGGTAGTAGGTTGTTTTGGAGGCAAAACCATGGCTTAGCCCATGGTTTTGTGGATGATGTGTTGGCTGCCCAATTTAATCTTAAATGGGTCCCTACGAATGCGAGACGAGAGGTTTATTGAGCGTACGCAATATATATCCACTGTAGTATCATACAGTGTTATATTTGCATAGGCATCGTACCGAAAACTAGTGCTTATACTAGTATCGGTCTTCCTCATTCTCGTGCGTCTTTTAGAATGCAATCCTCCCATGAACCGTCCGGCAACCCTAACCACACACCACGATAGCAACATCAACTCAAAACACTACAATCATGTGCACGCATAAGGACATTATACATACATACATATATATATTCAGGTATCGTACAATACGGGGTGTTATAGTGTGCGGTTCGAAACCTGGCTTCGGCCAAGGTTTTTGAATTTCGATTTTTTGGGAAATTGATATTTTTTAAAATGGTTTTTAAGTTAAATATTCATAAAAATTGTTATAATTATCCTGAAATTAATTAGATCTCAGGGAAAATTTCTATAGCTTAATTGAGAATTATAGACCAAGTTAGAGGAATTATAAGAGTATTTTTATAAGATAAACAAACCAATAATTAGTCTCTTTTAAGAATTATTGTGCGGAGTTTTTTTAAGGAATTCATGACTTGATGCAAATGTGAATAATTCGCTTGGTTTAAATAAATGAGATTTTAGTCTTATGAATGTAAAGAAATAATTGTGAGATTGTAATTTGAGAAATTGTGAAAAATGGAATAATCTTGTCTCTTTATTGTGAAAAATTATGCATGAATTGAAATGAAAAGAATCATGATAAATTATGAGGAATATTGGTGTGTGTGAGTACTCAATTTATGGATACGAAATGAGATTTTGAACTAAAGGATAGCTGTAATACCCTGAATTTTATGAATGTGAAATTGTAGATTTGCAAGTGCAAAATTTTGTATGAATATTCTCTTACGAAATGATTTTCTATAACATGAACAAGTAATTATTTTCTCTCTTTTCTTCTCCTCTTTCTTTAAGCCCATTTTTTTTTCTCTTTTAAGAAGCCTAAATTTGTTTTTCTAAACTAAGTCCAACTTAATAAATTAAGTATTTTTTTTTCTAAAAGCCCACTATTTTTAAAAGCCATGAATTAACTACTTTTAATTAACTTGTCATGTAAACACATATTTTTGTAGACAATTAATTAATTCTTAATGTACAACTTTAATTAGGGGGGGACACTAGTTGGGGCACGTGCTTGCACGTATGTGTGCTTTGCGCACCCTCCTTGGCCTGTTTGTAGGAGAGAGAGTGTGTGGGTGTGGACTAGTGGAGAGGTGGTTTTTGTGTCATGGGTGGTTGCTACAACTTTCCATCTTATCCTAGCCATTCATCTAAAACCATCTAGTCTAATCCAAGCCTTCCATTCTATCCTAAAACTAGTATAAATACTCCCTCCCTTCATGCATACAACACTAAGAAATTTTTTTAAAGAAAGAAACTATAGGAGAGTAAAAGATTGAGAGAGAGAGTAAAAGATTGAGTGCATTAGTGTGTGTGTGTGTTCTCTATTTTGGAGGTCGGCTACTTCAACCCACGGCAAAGAGAGAGGGCTCGGGTTTCACCAAGTGCAAGGAGGAGGAACATTGTGGGCTCTTTCTAGGAGGTGAATGACCGCTTGTGTGTTCAAGGAGATCGTAGGAGCTTTGTAGTAGTTTCTTCAAATAGGTGAGTGGTTTTCTACACTTCTAATATTAGATATCATGCTAGGAAATTTGTGATATTTACGCATGCTAAAAGAACTAATAAGATAATCACTTGTAGACTCTAAAAAGGATTTGTTAGACGAATGAGTAAATGCTTGATGAATTGTGTGCTATTGGTTATAATTCGTGTTTAATGTAGTTAAAATTCACTTATTGCCATGAAGTTGTAGAATTGGAACAATGTAATTGTAGAAAAAGGTTCATGTATTGATTAGTGAATGAATTGTTAAATTTTTGCACTTATTGAACCATTGTATTATTTTGCTAAAAAATACAACTTGGATTATAAGCATTATGAATAAAGGGGAAAAAGAAAAAAAAATATAAATTTACGCTTCTAATAAAATCCTAATGCAAGAAATTGAGTAGAAGATTGTTAAAATGAACTCTTGCATTTTGTAAATTTAGAACACAAATTAGAATGAAAATACTCGTTTTAATGTCAAAAAAAATATTTTAAAAACACTGATTTGTTAAATGTATGTAAATTCAGTATTCTGGAAATTTTTAGGAATTTTTGTGAAGAAGAAACTAAGTTATTATCTTTTGAAAAATGAAATATTTCCAATAAACAGAGACTCGACTTAAATTCATTTTAAACCAATCCTATATCAGTTAATCCATATGGTCATACTGGTAATAGGGGGGGGGGTTTAGTTGCATTACTGTGGCACTGGCGACTGTGTGTGTGGGGGTTCGAGTCTCGGCAAGGGGCTTTTTATTCCAAAATTCGATTTTTCCCCAAACACTGAGAATTAAACTCAAACCCATTTCACTCCATCCATGTGACAGTTGGGCACCTTGTCCCTTTTGGATAGCACGTGGGCGTTGGGTCTCGGTGACTGTGCACTGTGTGTGTGTGTTGTGCGGTTCGAACCTGGCAGTGGCCAAAAACTTTTAGAAAAACCCTTTTTCCCTTTTTCTTGATATTTTTGGATTATTTTCAAATCAAAAAAAATACTTATACAATAAAATAAATATTGAGAAAATATGAGAAAAACTCCTGAGTATTTATAAACTTCAAAAAAAAGAAAAATTATTTGGACATTAGACCTTTAAATAAAGAAGCAAAAATAGAACTTTTTAAGAGTGCAGAGTTCATTTAAGTTTTGATCCTTTGAAATTCTAAAATAAAGAAATGAAAACTTTTGAGTATAGAAATGATGGCTAAGAAATAATTTTGAGCCCTTTTTGTTAAGTAGAATCAAATGAGATTTTTTTTATATGCAAGTTGTGCATAGAAATGTGTTGAAAAGAGAACGTAATGAAATGTGAAATTTTGTGAACATGCTTTAATGAATATGAAATGAGGACTTATACTAGAACTTGGCTAAGACTATACATCGGCAAGAATGAAAAGTATTAAAAATAGAATTTATGATTTTTTGAGCAAGTTTAGGTCGTTGATAATGAATGTTGTTGAAAGGACCGATGTAGGAGTAATGCTAGATTCTAGAATAGTGACCTCAGATTATACATAAGTATGAGATACGTAGCGAAGAGGTGACGAACGTAAGAGACAAACATGGGTATGAGGGCAATTGGATTGGCGTCGTGAGAGTATTCACAGGTGGTCCCATGATGCATCATGATTAGAGCGTGGATACTACTCCCGAGTACCGTCCCGGTGGTGACGATTATGGGGTGATCGAATGATTGCGGGTGGTGTCACGTTTATGGTAGGAGGTGAATTACCATAGGATTCCTGCATGATGAGTCATGTGTCAGTGCGTTGGAATTCTCTCCAGGGCACCTAGACGTGAGTTCGTAGTTCATAGAATGCCTAAGTTACTTACCATAGTTACAGTAGTAGATTAAGTCATAATGAGGGATTGAACCCTACAAGATGAAGAACAATTAAGGGCTTGCCCTCGGACCTATGTAGTATGGGATGCATAGAATCCGAACAAGTATGCATTAGTGTCAAGTAAGTATTAAATAACTGCATTAAGGACTAAGTGCACAGCACAACACGACATCAATAAGATAGTCCCTTGTAGTTTTACTTGTGATCAAGTTTGTGGTTGTTTAAGTATGGAAAATCGTTATACTATTTTCGGCATAGAGAGGATGGTCGTGTATAATATTTCGTCAGTGAATGAACTGACGCGCCCACAGTTTCATATGCAGGAAAAAGAGGTTGACGATTCGAAGTTTACATGCAGCTCAAAGATTGATTTAAATATTGTATATTTGATTCATGTAATTACTGTAAATTACTTTCGCTGTAATAATATAAAGGTATAATGTAACTCTGATGTAACAAATGTTTTATTTTCCTTGTAAAATTATACAAAAGAAGTGTAAAGATCCTGTGGAACTTCGAATTCAGTGTGTTTCGGAATTCGGGGTGTTACAGAGTGGTATCAGAGCCACGCTTCCAAGTAGTACAAATTTATAAAAAATGACATCCTAGAAGTGGACATTAGAGCGTGTGTTGAGTCTAGAGATTTAAATATAAGTCACTTACATTTGTGTTGCTCTATGATTTATACTTCTTCTCCTCCTTTCTTTAAGATGGCGGACTACTTCGACCCAGCTGGAGATGATGATTGGCACATTATTGAGGAAGATTACTATCCTGGGCAAGCTGATTCAGATGAAGAGGATCCTGAAGAATTTGAAGAGAATGGCCTGAGTCTCGAGAGATCACTCCACCTCCGGATTCATCTAATGATTCCTCTGACAAGGAATAACCAGTTTCGACCTGTCTTATTGTGTCTCTTCAGAGGCAGGTAGAGACTCAGAGGGAAAGAGCAGAGCTGTTGCAGGTGCAGTATGCGAAGAGCAAGGAGAGCATTGCAACTCTCAGTCATCGTGTTTGGGAACTCGAGAAGAGGAAAAACATGTACGATGTACTGAAGGAGGAAGTGGTGGAACTACGAGAAGAGCTTCGAGAAGCCAAGAGAAACCATAGGAGCTAGACTGTTGTATCTTCTTACGGCTTTCATTTGATATTAGAAATATTTTAAATTCGAATGTATAAAGTTTGAAATTCAATGAAATGCAAAGTTGATTTAAAATTCATGTTTTATACTTTGAATTTAATGGATCTTTTGCATCAGAATATGGCTAGAAGACGAGCTCGGAATGGTGAAGGTCTGGACTTGAAAACGGAACTAGCGAGGGTCTATCAGACGCTCAATGTCGTTGCCATGAATTAGAACCAGGAAAGGATGCCTGTGAATCCGGTACCCGAAGCAATCAAACTCGTGGAATCATTCAAGCGGATGAAACCACTGGTGTTTGAGGGAAAGTCAGACCCTGACACGGCTGACAATTGGATCCGACAGGTAGAGACCATCTTCGAAGTCTTGGAGACTCCGGATGGCAGCAAGGTGAAGTTGGCGGCACTTCAGTTCGAGAAGGATGTGATTGTATGGTGGTAGTCGATGAAGTGGACAATGGGGGACATTGTTCTTGGTTGGGAGGAATTTTTGGAGGAATTCTGCAGTCATTACATTCCATCAGACATCCAGGAGAAGAAGGTCATGGAGTTTCTGGCGCTGCAGCAGGGCGGCACGTCGGTTAGGGAGTATGAGACAAGATTCACTCAGCTCTCAAGATATGCACCCGAACTGGTGATGGACGAGGCAAAGAACACTCGAAAGTTCGAGCATGGTTTGAGGCCAAGTCTGATATCCAGGATGATACCCCTTGGTATCAGGAGGTTTGACAAGCTGGTCAAACGAGCGACAGCCACGAAGGCGGACATAGAGCAATTCCATGCTGTTCAGAATCGGAGGAAAAACTGGAATGTGGGGAAGAGGCCCACAGTTGCTGGCAATGTCAGGGGACAGCCACCGGCTCAAAGGTTCAAGCCTATAGGTGCGAATGCTGTTCAGGTGGCGGGAAGACCCGAAAATACTTAGGTGAGACATTTTGTGACTTGTTTCAACTGTGGAGAGACAGGCCACTACAAGTCTCATTGGCCCAAGCTGCACGATGTCGTCCGCAATGGACCAACTCAGCAGGCCGGGAAGAAGTCGTACCAGCAAGGGCGAGTATTTGCCTTGACCAAAGCTGATACTGATGAGGTGGACACGTCATCACTGGTACGAGTGGGGGAGTGTAGGAGTGTTCTTTCTTTTTTCTGTTGTCCTTTTTCCTGTTTATTTAGTACACTGTTATGTAACGAGTATGTGTTATGTAACAGGGGAACTTTATTTGAATGGAAAGAAAGTTGTTGCTTTGTTCGATACTGGGTCCTCTCATATCGTTATATCACCTAAATTTACTAAAGTTCTGGGAGTTGAACCGAAGATATTTCTAGGCAAGGTCTTAGCAGTAGCTACTCCGTCAGGGAAGACTTTAACCACTGATCGGTACTATGCGGACTGCGAGATCATGATTGGAGATAGAATTTTCAGGATAGATCTGATCGAGCTGAATGTCTTGGGAGTCGATGTTATCATTGGCATTGATTGGATGTCGGTGTACAGTGTGAGCATCGAGTGCAAGACCAAGACAGTAACAGTGAAGGCTCCAGGTGGACCTGAAGTCACTTTCCAAGGGAAGAGGAGATGTTCAGATTTGGTTGCTTCTATCAGCTAGAAGAAAGGGATTCTTGCAGAGGTGCAGCAAATTCCGGTGGTTCGGGATTATCCAATGGTATTCTTGGAGGATTTTCCTGGGTTACCCCCGCATCGTGATGTGGAGTTCAGCATCACTATTCAGCCAGGGAGTGCACCTATTTCCAAGGCACCATATAGGATGGCACCTGTGGAACAGGATGAGATCAAACAGTAGATTGAGGAACTGATGGAGAAAAAAGGTTTTATTCAACCGAGTGTGTCACCTTGGGGAGCACCGGTGCTTTTGGTAAAGAAGATGGATGGTTTGATGAGGATGTGCATCGATTACCTGGGAGCTGAATAAGGCCACTTTTCAGAATAAATATCCGATTCCAAGAATTGATGACTTGTTTGATCGTCTACAAGGAGCTGTTGTTTTCTCCAAAATAGATCTTCGATCAGGATATCATCAAGTTCGAGTGAAGACTGAAGATGTGCATAAGACTGCATTCAGAACTCGACATGGGCATTACGAATTCTTAGTTATGCCGTTCGGAGTGACGAATGCACATGCAATTTTCATGGATACGATGAACAGAGTTCTAAGGCCGTTTATTAATTCTTTCGTCGTGGTGTTTATCCAAGATATTCTTGTGTACTCCAAGTCAGAGGAGGAGCACACAGAGCATCTGGAAGCAATTTTGAAGAAGCTTCAGGAGCATGAGTTGTATGCCAAGTTGTCCAAGTGCAATTTCTGGAAATCTGAAGTGGCATTCCTGAGTCACATCTTTTCTAAGGAGGGAGTGGCAACTGATCTGCAGAAGATAGAGGCGGTGAAGGATTGGTCAAGGCCTACTACAGTGAAGGAAATCAGGAGTTTTCTTGGACTGACTGGATATTACAGGAGATTTATCCAGGGCTATACTCAGATAACCATGCCGTTTACTGGTCTGACCAAGAAGAATGTGAACTTCAAGTGGACTGAGCAGTACGAGGCAAGCTTTTAGGAGTTGAAAGAGAGGCTGACTACTGCTCCCATTTTGGCTTTGCCTAGAGCAGGTGTTGAGTACGATGTCTACAACGATGCTTCACATCGTGGGCTTGGTTGTGTCTTAATGCAAGAAGGGAAGGTGATCGCTTATGGGTCTAGGCAACTAAGACCGTATGAGAAGAATTATCCGACTCATGATCTGGAGTTGGCTGCGATTATCTTCGCCTTGAAGCAATGGAGACATTATGTGTATGGTGAGAAGCTGAATATGTACACGGACCATAAGAGCCTAAAATACATCTATCAGCAGAAGGATCTGAACCTGAAGCAAAGGAGATGGCTAGAGGTACTTGAGGACATTCGTCCGGAGATTTACATCCTGGGAAGGCTAATGTTGTTGCTGATGCACTTAGCCGTAAGAGTAGTCTAGCTAGTTTGATCACAACTCAGAGGCAGCTGGTAGAGGAGTTTGAGCAGGCTGGTATTGAAGTTGTTCTGCAAGGCTTGGGATCATCTTTAGCTCAGTTGGGGCTTCAACCAACGCTGAATTAAAAGATTATCGCAATTCAGAAGGAAGATGCAGAGATTCAGAAGATGAAGGAGCAGGTCAGTGCTGGCAAGTTGTCGGAGTTTCAGATCAGGGATGAAGTGATGTGGTTTGGAGAGAGGCTGTGTGTTCCGGATCAGTCGGACTTGAAAGAGAGTATTCTTCAGGAGGCACATGCTACTCTTTTGTCTGTACACCCTGGGAGTACCAAGAAGTATAAGGACATTAAACATCATTTCTGGTGGTTAGGTTTGAAGCGGGATGTGGCTGAATTTGTGTCGAGGTGTGAGATCTGTCAGCAGTCAAAGCTGAGAATCAGAGACTCAGAGGTCTATTGCAACCGTTACCTATTTCGAAATGGAAATGGGATAACATCAGTATGGATTTCATCACGGGTTTGCCCAAGAGTTCCTAAGGCAATGATGCAATTTGGATCATAGTCGATCGACTAACCAAGTCCGCTCACTTTTTGGCAATGAAACTCACTGCTTCGATGGACAAGTTAGCTGAGATGTATGTTGGTGAGATCGTCAGGCTTCATATTGTTCCGTTAACCATTGTGTCTGATCGAGATACACGGTTTACTTCGCATTTTTGGAGGAGTCTTCACGTAGCCTTGGGTACTAAGACGGATTTCAGCACTACTTTTCATCCACAGACCGATGGGCAGATCGAGAGAGTCAACCGTATTCTCGAGGACATGCTTCGGTGTTGTGTACTAGACTTTGGAGGCAATTGGAAAAGGCATCTAGCTTTAGTGGAGTTTTCCTACAACACCAGTTTTCAGACTAGTATTGGGATGGCGCCGTACGAAGCTTTGTATGGCAAGAAATGCAGAACACCTGTTTGTTGGTTCGAAGTTAGGGAACGGCAGATGTTTGGGCCTGAGATTGTGCAGCAGACCTCTAAAAAGATTGATCTGGTCAGGAAGAGGTTGGTGGATGCTCAGAGTAGGCAGAAGAGCTATGCAGACAACCGGAGGAGGGACCTTGAGTTCGAGGTTGGTGACTTTGTCTTTCTAAAGGTATTACCTAGTAAAGGTGTGATCCGATTTGGCAAAGGTGGGAAGTTAGCCGCAAGATTCATAGGCCCGTATAAGATATTGAAGCGGATTGGGAAAACAGCTTACCGGCTTGAGTTACCGGAAGAGTTGTCTTAGGTGCACAATGTCTTTCATGTGTCTATGCTGAGAGGTTACATTCTAGATCCAAGTCATCATTTGCCCGAAGTGCCAGAGGGTTTGCAGTTGGATCTGAGTTACATTGAGCTTCTGGTTGAGATTGTTGATCGTCGGGAGAAAGTCTTGAGGAATAAGACGATACTGATGGTCAAGGTAGTCTGGAGAAACCAGTTGCTTGAAGATGCTACTTGGGAATCTGAGGAAAGGATGATGAAGGATCATCTGAGCTCTTTGTTTAATTTGTATTTCCTTTTCTTTCTTCTTTTTGTGTTTTTTTTTCACTCTTCTATTGTAGTTCCGGGGACGAAACTATTCTAAGGAGGGAGTATTGTAATACCCTAAATTTTATGAATGTGAAACTGTAGATTTGCACGTTGCAAAAATTTGTATAAATATTTTCTTATGAAATGATTTTCTATAACATGAACAAATAATTATTTTCTCTCTTTTCTTCTTTTATTTCTTTAAGCCCAATTTTTTTTCTTTTAAGGAGCCTAAATTTGTTTTTCTAAACTAAGCCCAACTTAATAAATTAAGTATTTTTTTCTAAAAGCCCACTATTTTTAAAAGCCCATGAATTAACTACTTTTAATTAACTTGTCATGTAGACACATATTTTTGTAGACAATTAATTAATTCTTAATGTACAACTGTAATTAGGGGGACACTAGTTGGGGCACGTGCTTGATGACTTGTGGGGTGTTTGATGACTACGGGTGGTGCCATCGTTCCATGACGGAGGCTGAATTGTCTATAGATTTCCTGTATGATGCGTCATGTCAGTGCGTGGGATTCCCTTCCAGACTGTTTGGACATGGGCTCGTAATTCATCGAACATCTAGGATACTTACCGTAGTTATTGTAGTAGTTTAAGTCATGGCGAGGGACTGAACCCTACAAGATGAAGTACGATTAAGGACTTGCCCTCAGACCTATGTAGTATGGGATGCATAGAATTCGAACAAGTGTGCATTAGTGTCATGTAATATAAACAACTACAGTAAAGACTAAGTGCACAGCACAACATGACATCTATGGGATAGTCCCCATAGTTCTGTTTGTGACAAGTTTGTGTTTTCCAAGTAAGAGAAAATTGATGTATTATATCCTAGCATCAGTTGAATGAACTGACGTACCCACAGCTTCTATGCAGGATAAAGTGATTGGCAACATTTAAAGTATTGCATGCTGCCTAAGGAATGATTTCAAGAGTTGTACATTTTATTCATGTAATTATTGTAAAATTGCTTCCGCTGTCCAAATGTATTGTAAATGTAACTCTGGTGTAACAAATGTTTTAATTTCCTTGTAAAATTGTACGAAGAGAAGTGTAAAGATCCTGAGGAACTTCGAATTCAGCCTGTTTTGGAATTCGGGGTGTTACATTGTCATTCGTGCCCTTCGCAAGAATTGCACAAAAATTTCTTAGCCCCGGTGCTTGGCTTGTAGTTTGAGCCTCTCGCAAGAAATTCGCAAAAATTGCTTAAGTTCGGAGCTCGGCCTATCGTTCGCTCGCAAGAAAAGCTCAAAAATATCCTAGATTCGGTACTCGACCTATCGTTCAAGCTTCGGGCAAGAAAAGTGCAAAAGTTGATTAGGCTCAGTTTTCGGTCTGTCGTTCAAGCTTTTCAGATGAAATACATAAAAGTCAAGTAAGCTTGTTGCTTGACCTGTCGTTTCAGCCTCTCATAAGAAATGTACAAAAATTGCTTACGTTCAGAGTTCGGCCTGTCGTTCGAGCCTCTTACAAGAGTCACACCAAAATCACCTAGGCTCGGTGCTTGGCCTATTGTTTGAGCCCCTCAAAAGCAAAAAAAATACTTAATCTCAGTGCTCGGCCTATTGTTCAAGCCCCTTGCAAAAAATGCACAAAAGTCACCAATGTTTGGAGCTTGGCCCACCGTTCAAGCCCCTTGCAAGAAACGCGCAAAATCACCTCGGCTCGATGATCGTCCTGTCACTTGATCCACTCGCAAGAAAAGTGAAACAATTTGCTTAGGCTTGGTGCTCGGCCTGTCCTTCTAGCACCTCGTGAGAAGCACTAAAAAATCACATAGTTTCGTGCTTAGCCAGTCGTTCGGACCACTCGCAAGAAAAGTACAAAATTGCCTAGGCTCGGTGCTCGGCCTGTCTAAACCCTCTCTGCCGATCTGAACCGGTCAAGGACATCCGAGCTGAGCCAATCCTCACCTATCTCGGTGCTCGACCCATCGTTTGAGCATCCCTGGCATGATGTCCTATGAGAGCCCTCCCAATCTCCTACAAAATCGTACATTCCTGATCTGCCATCAGACATCCTTAAAAGTTGCGCACTCCTGATCTACCGTTAGATTTCCTAAAAAATTGTGCTCCTCCGATCTGCAATCAGATTCCCTAAAAAACGGAGCACCCGTGATTTGCCCTTGGATCTCCTTAAAATTGACCACACCTGATCCACCACCCAATCTCCTAAAAAATCCTCACCTAGCTCGGTGCTCGACCCATCGTTTGAGCATCCCTGGCATGATGTGCCATGAGGGCCCTCCCTATCTCCTAAAAAATTGTGCACTCGTGATGTGCCATAAGATATCCTTAAAAGTTACGCACTCCTGATCTACCCGTCAGATTTCCTAAAAAATTGTGTTCCCCCGATCTGCAATCAGATTCCCTCAGAAACCGAGCACCCCTAATTTGCCCTCGGATCTCCTTAAAATTGACCACACCTGATCAACCAATCAATCTCCTAAAAAATTGCACACTTCTGATATGTCATTAGAGCATCCACTATCGTTTGCTAAAAACCTAAAATATGAAAATTTTAGCCAAAACTCTTCCACTATCGTTTGCCAAAAACCTTTTAGCAAAATTGTGAACAGTGGATTGCTATATATAGCAAAGCAAAATAGCAAATTCCAAATATCGAAGATGAAAGATCATCTTCGGTTCATAAAAAAATTTCAACTATTTTCATTATTATAATAAGACAGACGAAAGATCTTCTTCCGTCTGTCAAGTTTGAATGGTCAATAGTTGAGAGACGGAAGAACATGTTCCATCTCTCCATTTTAATTTTAAGAAGAAAAAAAAATAGACAGAAGATGTTCTGTCTCTAAAAAAAATTTTGAAAAAAATGAAAGAGACAGAAGATCTTCGGTCCCTTTTTTTTTTTTTTGCCTTTTTTTTTAAGTGGGATTGGAAATCATGAACAATGGAATTAACAATTGAAATCATGAACAATGGAATTAACAATGAACAGTGGAAATCATGAACAGTGGAAGATCATCAGTGGGGAAACCATGAACAGTGGGGTTTTTTTTGGAAAAGAAATAAAAAATTAATACACCCAGATGGAAGATGATCTTCCGGCTGGGTGTTTAATTTTTTATGTTTTAAAAAAAAAACTTCCCAGACGAAAGTTCATCATCCATCTGGATTTTTTCTTTTCTTTTTTTAAATTAATTGCGCTTCCTCCGTCTGGCTCTCAATTTTTTTGTTTTTTGTTTTTTAGATATTCTTAAACGGAACATGATCTTCCGTCTATCAATTTTGGGAATTAAAATTTTTAATTTTTTTATTAGACGGAGGAGGTTCTTCCGTCTGTATATTTTATTATTTTTTTAACTCCAATTTTGACTTTGACGATAGCAGCGCAACTCTTCCATTTCTATTTACCTATTGCCAAATACCTATATTTTAGCAGCAACGATAGTGGGTGCTCTAAGATATCCTTAAAAGTTGTGCACTCCTGATCTGCCGTCGGATTTCCTAAAAAATTGAACTGCCCCGATCTGCAATCGGATTCCTTTAGAAATCGAGCACCCCTTATTTACCCTCGGATCTCCTTAAAATTCCCAACAGCTCAACCTAGTCCACAATTATGGCTTACTTATAGCCCAAGAAAGAAGGATTTGTAGCTAATTACAACTGTCAGTCAAATCCCCCTAAATTAAGGATTAAATATAAATTCTTTCCCTTCACTTTGGGAATCTCCATCCGAAATCTTAAAAGATATCTTTTCAGGTATATCTTCTGTAACTAGCTCCTCGTCTATTAATACCCTCTACCCTCATTCAGTCAAATGTAATCAATATTTCTCCACTAAAAACCCTAATCTTGATTGTTGACTTGAGTGTTGGAGGGTGTTATGCCGGAGCCACCTCTGTTAGGATCGTGAGAAAAACAACAGAGATAAATTTGAGAAGAAAACAACACAAATATTATTTCTCAATCTCAAAAGATTTACAAAAAAAACTCTCAATACTTTATAAGCTCTCTGTGGCTATCAATCTCTATTTTTCTCTTCAGTTGAGTGTATCTTCAAATGAAGAAAATAGTGAGAATTTATAGGAGGGGAAGAGACACCATGCTTTCGAAGAGACACCATGCTTTTGAAAAGACACCATGCTTTTGAAGAGACACCATGCTTTTGAAAAGACACCATGCTTTGGAAGAGATACCATGCTTGCATCAAACGTTGCATGCATGAGTGCATGCTCTTTTGTGGCGGGACCTACAATTCTCCCCCTCACGCCACATCTGCTCCAATCGTCATCTCTCATCCATTCCAGTTATGTCTCTGCATAACTCTAGTTTCTTCCGAGACACAATCTTTGTCAACATGTCTGCTGGATTCTCCTTCGTGTGGATCTTCATCAGTTTCAACAATTGTTGATCCATCACCTCGCGTATCCAGTGATAGCGAATATCAATATGTTTTGTTCGGGAATGGTACATTGAATTCTTGCTCAAATCCAGAGCACTCTGACTGTCACAATGTACCTTGTAGTCATTCTGCTTGATCCCGAGTTCTTGTAGAAATCGCTTTAACCACAACATCTCCTTGCCAGCTTCAGCGGCAGCAATGTACTCTGCTTCTGTCGTAGATAGTGCAACGCACTTCTGCAACCTTGACTGCCATGACACAGCTCCCCCTGCAAAAGTGTAGATAAAACTAGAAGTCGATTTTCTACCATCAAGATCTCCGGCCATATCTGCATCTGTATAGCCTTCCAAAACCGGATCAGCTCCCCCGTAACACAAACATATCTTTGAAGTACCCTTAAGATACCTGAGAATCCACTTAACAGCCTCCCAATGCTCATTTCATGGATTGGAGAGAAATCTGCTTGCCACACCCACTGCATGTGCAATATCCGGCCTCGTACACACCATTGCATACATCAGACTTCCAACCGCTGAAGAATAAGGCACAACTTCCATTTCCTCGATCTCTTTCCTGGATGAGGGACACAAACTCTTGCTCAACTTGAAATGATTAGCCAGTGGGATGCTAACTGGCTTGGCACCCTCCATGTTGAATCGCTTGATCACCCGTTCAACATATTTCTCTTGAGATAACCACAATCTTTGGGCCTTTCTGTCTCGAGAGATGTTCATACCTAAAATCTGCTGAGCTGGCCCAAGGTCCTTCATATCAAAGACCTTAGAGAGTTCTATCTTCAGCTGTCTGATCTTCACTGCATCTTGTCCGACGACCAACATGTCATCGACATATAGTAACAGTGCAATGAAATTTCCATCAGGGGACCTTTGAATGTAGACGCATTGATTTGCAACTGATATGGCTAAAAATGGGGTTAAATCGGGACCGTCCAGATCGAGCACGAATCCTGAAGCATGGGGGTAGAAAAGTAATTCCACATGCAGATGGATCCAAAACGGGTATTGGGCCTCCTTCTCACAGGACCAACCACCCGCAAACAGATCCGCTTCAACCAGGTATGGGTCCCGACCCGATACAAGCCCGATCCACCAAGAGAGGAGAATCAGGTCACTGATTTGATCAAATCAAATCAATAAACCTGATTGGCTCTCACCAGGGAATCAGGGGCTAGCTTCCCAAAAACAGAATAAGAGGATTTTCCTCCTAACTGTTAGGCAGGAAATCAGGCCCCAAATCATTCCAAAGGCGACTATAAATACAGCCCCTCTACCACAGTAACCAGGTTAATCACTTTTTCACCACTTAAGCTCTTTCTTAATCTTTTACTGATTACTGACAAGAGCGTCGGAGGGTGCGTCGCCGGAATCAACCCCGGTGTCTCGCACTTCCCTGCAGGTTGCGGCGGGAGCAAGAAGGCCGAGTCAGCTGTTCAGGTTTTCCTCGGATCCACAAATTCTATCTGTTTACCCCCACACCGAAATCAGCGGTAACAGATTGGCGCCGTCTGTGGGAAAACCACACGAACAGTCTCAGTCCATTCTCCGCCTTCCTCTGCAGCCATGCCGCCGAAGAAGAACAGATCCAGAGGGTCGAACCGTGGGGGCAACCCCACCGACCCGGCGAATGAAGCTCCGGTCAACCCTATCCTTCAGTCCAACCTCCCTCCGCTGACCCAGCAGGTCCCACCTCCTCCTCCTCCTCAGCAGCAGCCCAACAACGGTCCGTCCGGTCATAACGGTCAGAAGGAGAAGCAGCCAGTCAATCCGGGCCACGTCTCGGTCCACAATGGGTCCTCGGACTCGATGGCCTCCCATCACCCCGACCTCCGCATTACACTCCAAAACCGCCATAAGGACGACGACCTCCGTACCCATCTTGACGAGAGGCGGGCCCGAGAGGGAGCCTCCCGCCAGCGTCAAGGTGAGCGGTCGCCACGTCGTCGGGACGGCAGAAGGTCCCCGGAACGCAGAGGCCGAGCGGCATCCCCTGAGCGCCGAAGGAGGAGGTCCCGGTCCCCCAGGGATCGGCGCCATCCGAGGGACCGAGATATGCCCATCAGTCGAGCCGAGTTCCTCCAGTTTCAAGAGACCGTTCTGCAAGCCCTCAATCTCCGACAGAACGCCCAGAATGCTCAGAGGGTTCCGACGCCCCCCAGGGATCCCAGTCCCCGGCGCCGAACCCGGAGTCCTTCCCCGGCTCCCAGCCGACAGCAACGGCAACAGAGTCCTCGGCGCTCCCAGGAGTACCGGCGCCGCAGTCCACACTCCCCTTCCTACGAAGAGGAGTCCGGAGGGTCGTACGACTACCAGCGGAGGGACGACGCCCTCATCTGCCGTATCCATGAGGTGGAGAGGCGCATCGGCCGCATGGACAGGGAGGAAGAGTCCCGAGCCGGAACCTTCCGTCCTAGCCGACCCCCCTTCTCGCGGTCGATCATGGAGGCCCACATACCGAGGAACTTCAAACCGCCACAGTTTGAAACATACTCTGGGAAGTCCGACCCAGTCGACCACGTCGAGAGCTTCAAGACCCTGATGCTGATCCATCAAGCTTCCGACGCAGTGCTCTGCAGGACCTTCCCTGCCACCCTCTGGGGGTCGGCTCGGGAATGGTATTCTAGGCTCGCCCCCTCGTCCATCTTCTCATTCGAACAGTTTGAGACACTGTTCATTACTCACTTCGTGAGTAGCCGACGAGCCGAGAAGACGAGTCTTTCCTTGCTGAACCTGCGCCAGGAGAAGCAAGAAAAGTTACGGGACTATGTGAAAAGATTTATCGTGGAAGTCAGGTCAATCGCTTCCTTGGACCAGTCCGTGGCTACCGTGGCGTTCCAGTCGAACGTCCTTAACGCCAACCTCCGATCATCCCTGGCCAAGAAGCCCCCGCATGACTTCGCCGACCTCCTCCTGAGGTGCGAGAAGTACATCCGGGCAGAGGAGGCCGAAGCCCTCCCGAGCTTCGGGGGCACCGCCGCGGGGTCAAAGAGGAAGGCGACGGGAGAAGAAGGGTCCAAGAAAGCTCAGAAGGACATGGGCGGTCAGTGCCGCCCTCCCCCCAGGTTCAAGAAGTTCACTCCCCTCACCACTAATGTCTCTACTATCCTCATGGAGGTAGAGAAGGAGGGAATCATCCCTCCGGCCCCGAGGATGCACACTCAGGCGAAGAGGAGGAACAAAGATAAGTGGTGTCGTTACCACCGAGACGATGGGCACGACACAAATGACTGCCGAGCTCTGAGAGATGAGATCGAAGCGCTCATTCGGAGGGGGCAGTTGGCCAAGTTCGTAAAAGGTAACGATCGAACAGATCGGAACTCACCTCCCCCTCGGGGGGCTAACAAGCGCTCCGAGCGGCGCGAGGAGACACCCGAGTTCGAAGAAGAACGGGTTTTGCACCTGATCCACGGAGGCCCGATGGGGGGCTCCTCTAATTCCTCCCGAAAGGCCTTCGTCCGGGAAGTCAACTCGGTCCACAGTGCCCCTCCCCCGAAGGGTCTCGGCGTCCCTGTGTCTTTCTCCGATGCCGACCTTGAAGGAGTCCGAACCCCCCATTGCGATGCCCTCATCATCGACCTCCGCATGGCCAATTTCAAGGTGCAGAGGATTTTGGTGGACAATGGGAGCTCGGTCAACATCCTATTCCTCTCGGCCTTTCAAGGCCTGCAGCTGTCCCGGGACCGTCTTAAGCCGGCCGGCTATACTCTCCACGGGTTCACGGGGGTCCCGGTAACCGTCGAAGGAGTGATAACCCTAGACGTTACCGCGGGAAGGACCCCTACTACCCGGACCGAGCCGATGGACTTCATGGTCGTCGACGTCCCGGCAGCATACAATGTCATTCTAGGCCGTCCCGGTCTAGCCGCTCTGGAGGCTGTCCCCTCGGCATACCACTTGAAGATGAAGTTCCCCACTCGTTTGGGGGTAGGGGAAGTCAGGGGAAGCCAGGAAACAGCTCGGAAATGCTACATGACTTCCACCGGGGGACCAGTGCTCTCGCTCGAGACACTCGAGATCCCCGAGCCGAAGGCTCGCCCAACGTCCGAACCAGCGGACGAATTAGAAGAAGTGCTCTTCTCCGACGAGGATCCGAGCCGAAAATTCCTCGTCAGCAAGTCCTTGCCGACCGTGCTGTTCTCTGACTTGGTGAGGTGCATCCGGGATAACCGCGACCTGTTTGCTTGGTCGGCCGCGGATATGCCCGGCATCTCCGAAGACTTGCTCGTCCATCGCCTAAGCGTCGAACCGGGGTGCAAACCGGTTCAGCAGAAGAGGCGAAAGTTCGCTCCCGAGCGACAGCAGGCAATCAAGGAGGAAGTGGATAAGCTGCTGAAGGCCAAGTTCATCCAGGAGGTAAATTATCCTGAGTGGCTATCGAATGTCGTGATGGTCAAGAAGTCCAATGGCTCGTGGAGAATATGCATCGACTTCACCGACCTCAACAAGGCGTGTCCGAAGGACCCATTCCCTCTTCCGAACATCGACACACTCATCGACGCCACCTCGGGCCATGAGCTCCTCAGCTTCATGGATGCCTTCTCGGGGTACAATCAAATCCGGATGTTTCCTCCGGACATCCCGAAGACCTCCTTCGTCACCGACCAAGGCCTCTACTGCTACCGAGTAATGCCGTTCGGGTTGAAGAACACAGGTGCCACCTACCAGCGCCTCGTCAACAAGGTCTTTCAGCATCAGATCGGCCGAAACATGGAGGTGTACGTTGATGACATGCTCGTCAAGAGCATCCGCGGCACCGACCATGTAGCCGACCTCCAGGAGGCTTTCGGTGTGTTGAGGAAGTACAACATGCGGCTAAACCCGAACAAGTGTGCGTTCGGAGTCTCCTCTGGCAAGTTCCTCGGTTTCATGGTGAGCCAGCGGGGAATTGAAGCCAACCCCGAAAAGATTAAAGCCATATTAGACATGGCCCCGCCTCGGAACGTCAAAGAGGTGCAGAAGCTCACCGGTCGGCTCACAGCCATCGGTCGGTTCCTCTCCAAGTCAGGGGAAAAGTGCCTCCCCTTCTTCAAAGCACTCCGGGGCGCTAAAGGATTTGAATGGGGCCCGGCACAGCAAGAATCGTTCGACCAGCTGAAAGCCTATCTGGTGAACCCCCTTCTGCTCAGTAAGCTAATCCCGAGCGAGCCTCTCTTCATCTACTTGGCCGCTTCCGAGCAGACCCTGAGAGCTGTCTTGGTAAGAGAAGAGGACCGGACCCAAAGGCCCATTTACTACGTGAGCAAGGTGCTTCGGGACGCCGAGCTCCGCTATCCGAGGATAGAGAAGATAGCCTACGCCCTAGTCATGGCAGCAAGAAAACTTCGGCCCTACTTCCAGTCTCACTCGGTCGTCGTCCTCACCGATCAACCCCTCAAGCAAGTCCTCCACAAGCCCGAAACCTCGGGCCGGCTGATGAAGTGGTCCATAGAGCTGAGTCAGCACGACATCTCCTATCAGCCTCGGACGGCAATTAAGGCACAGGCTCTCGCCGACTTCATTGTAGAGTCCACCATCCCTGAGGTCGGCCACGTTCCGAATGGGCCCCCCATTTGGACAGTCTTTGTAGACGGATCCTCTTGCAGTGAAGGAAGTGGCACCGGCATTATCCTGAACGGCCCTGACAGCTTTGTCCTGCAGTACGCGATCCGCATGAACTTCAAGGCCTTGAACAACGAGGCGGAGTATGAGGCTCTCATAGCTGGCCTCGGACTCGCACGAAGTGTTGGGGCGCAGCGCCTTCGGATTCACAGTGACTCCCAACTAGTCGTGAACCAGGTCTTGGGCGAATATGAGGCTAGGGACGAGCGAATGGCGAAGTACCTCGCCAAGGTCCGGGACCTCATGGGCCGGTTCGAAGAAGCCATCATCCAACGGGTCCCCCGGGAGGAGAACTCACAAGCTGACGCTCTCTCCAAGTTGGCCTCGTCTTCTCTGCAAGGTCTCGAACAGACCGTACTGATTGAAGTCCTCTCTAAACCGAGCATCGAAGACGAGACACCTCGCTCGGTGGAGTCATTGCCGGTCATGCTGCAGGACAATTGGATGAAGCCACTGGTAGAATTCTTAAGGGATGGAGTTCTGCCCTCAGATCCCAAAGAAGCACGCCGAGTCAGAACCCGGGCCGAGCGATATGTCTTGATCGAGGGCATTTTATACAAGCGCTCCTTCTCTCAAATAGATGGCCGACCTTACCTAAGGTGCCTCTCCCCGGATCAGGCCGAATATGCCCTACAGGAGCTTCATGAAGGCATCGGAGGGGCACACTCCGGATTCAGGTCTTTGGCCCGGAAAGCTTTGAACTATGGGTACTTCTGGCCGACCCTTCTTCGGGATGCCGAGCGACATGTTCGGCAGTGCAGCTCCTGCCAGAGACACTCCAGCATCCGACGCCTCCCTCAGGCCAACCTCACCTCCCTATCGAGCCCTATCCCCTTCGCGATGTGGGGAATGGACTTACTAGGACCTTTCCCACCGGCTCCGGGTCAGCTCAAGTTTTTAGTCGTAGCCATCGACTACTTCTCGAAGTGGGTCGAGGCCGAGCCCCTCGCCACTATAACTGAGAACAAAGTGGTGCAGTTCTTCTGGAAGAGCATCATATGCAGATTCGGCGTCCCCTGCGTCCTCGTGACGGACAATGGGACTCAGTTCACTGGCACAGCATTCCGAGCCCTATGCGACGACCTCGTCATTCAACAGCGCTTCTCGTCCGTCTCACACCCTCATTCGAACGGGCAGGCCGAGAACGCTAATAAGCAGATCCTCGCAGGTTGGACAAGTGCTCCAAAGGATTGTGGGTCGACCAACTCCCTAATGTGTTGTGGAACTACCGCACAAGCAAGCGGACGCCCACCGGAGAGTCCCCTTTCAGCCTTACCTATGGGGCCGAGGCCGTGATACTCCTCGAGGTCGGAATTCCTTCCCCTCGGCTCATAGCCTATGACGAAGCGCAGAATGCCAGGGACCTCAGAGGAAACTTGGACCTGATAGATGGACTGAGGGAAAGGGCATCGATTCGGCAACAGAATTACAGAAGGAGAGTGGAGCTAGCGTACAATAAGAAGGTCCGACCCGCCAACCTTGAGCAAGGAGATTTGGTGTTGAGAAAGCTAGCCATATCCCTCCCCAGTCAGAGGAGCAAGCTAGCTCCGAATTGGGAAGGGCCGTACCGAATCACAAAGGTTGTCCGGCCTGGGGCATACCGGCTCGAAGACATGGATGGCAGAGAGCTTCCGAGGACCTGGAATGCCGACCACCTCCTGAAATACCAAGAGAGCGCTCCGGCGCCTCTCTAAGTAATCCGAGGTGTCGAACCATTCCTCTCCTCCAACTTGTAACCCATTTTTTCTCAAATTGTATTATGTAAAACGGTTCGCCATCAAATATCAATAAAGAAAGCTCTGTTATGTTTATGAATATGCATGTCACTCTTCCTTCTTATCACCTACGTTTTATGTTGCGATCTCAACCAATGGTTCGGAGTCCACGTTCGGCTCGGCCCCTTTCCCTCAGTTTGTCCCCAGACGGACTAGAGGCGGACCGCCGTTCCGAACTGCTCCCACAGCCGTTGAACTATACCGATGGTTCGGAGTCCAACACTCAGCTCGACTTTACCTCCTCGGCTCGTCTCCGGACGAACCAGGGGTAGATCGCCGTTCGGAATTGCTCCCACAGCCGTTGAACTATACCGATGGTTCGGAGTCCAACACTCGGCTCGACTTTACCTCCTCGGCTCGTCTCCGGACGAACCAGGGGTAGATCGCCGTTCGGAATTGCTCCCACAGCCGTTGAACTATACCGATGGTTCGGAGTCCAACACTCGGCTCGACTTTACCTCCTCGGCTCGTCTCCGGACGAACCAGGGGTAGATCGCCGTTCGGAATTGCTCCCACAGCCGTTGAACTATATCGATGGTTCGGAGTCCAACACTCGGCTCGACTTTACCTCCTCGGCTCGTCTCCGGACGAACCAGGGGTAGATCGCCGTTCGGAATTGCTCCCACAGCCGTTGAACTATACCGATGGTGCGGAGTCCAACACTCGGCTCGACTTTACCTCCTCGGCTCGTCTCCGGACGAACCAGGGGCAGATCGCCGTTCGGAATTGCTCCCACAGCCGTCGAACTCCGTGACAACCCCGAGGGCAAACACTTGGTTAAATTCCTGCCCTAAAGATTGCCTTCCGGAAATCCCCTACGTTGTGGCGAGCGCTCGGCTCGCATTCAGTCCGATCCTCGTCACGGAAACGGGGGAAAACAAGGAGGATGGACCTACCCTTCGATCGGAGTCCGAGCAAGTGCCATTCCGAGCCCATAAACGGAGAAAATCCACCTTCTCCTCAACTTCCGCGCCTGATCTCAATCAGACGGCCCAGATCTCGCCCAGATCACTAAAAGACAAGATAGTGTTTTCTTGGGAGCTACGCCCGTCTCGAGATGCGCGTATTCATCCAGCGGTCCGCGTTGCGCCACGTCGCTCGACTCATTAAAGTTCCCTGCCTTCGGTCGGCAGCCGAGCAAGTGCCATTCTGAGCTCGTAAACGGAGAAAATTCCCCTTCTCCTCAACTTTTGTGCTTGATCTCAATCAGACGGCCCGGATCTCGCCACCTGCGCAAAACGACAAGATAGCATTTTCTCGGGATCTGAGCCGCCTCGAGATCCGTGCTTACAATCAGCGGCTCAGATTTTGCCACCTCCGCTAAACGACAATATAGCACTTTCTTAGAAACAGAGCCGCCTGGGAGTTCGTACCGCGCCACGTCAGAGTCGCTAAACGACAGAATGACATACGTATAGTGGCCAGTTCAGTCCAACGACCTCGCCGACGGGACCGACATGCTCGGTTCAAAGACCTCGGCGTAGAAAACACAGTCATAAGCAAGACAAAAGCACAGAGCAATAAAAAATATTTTATTAAACAGCCAGGCCGAAATACAAAGCACATCTGTCCCATGGTTACAAAGTGTTCACAAGCAAGATACACTTCCGACCAACAACACTTGGTGTTCAAAAAGAAATATCTTCACTCAATTCTTCGGCCGACCGCTCGTTCTCCTCGGCTGACAGCTCCTCTGCATCCCCCCGGAGCTTCGCCATTACAGCCCGCAAGTACTGCATCTCCGAGAGCAAGTCATCCCGCTCGGCAATAATCTTCGACTGGATGTGCCGAATGCTTTTGACCTGAAGAGCGTTGCTGAATGCGGTCTGCGAGTCGTCATCCTCTCCTGCGGGGCTCAGCTCGACGATCTTGTTCTCCAAGCGTTGGACCTCGGCTTCCCGGAGACTGAGAACCAACGAAAGGTGGTCCCACTCACTCTCGGCTCGGCGTAACTTCAGATCGGCGCTCCTGGGGCTCAGAACCACCGTTCCAGAGGTTCCCCCGGATTCGGCGTCACCTTTCGAACGGTTGGAGTCCGAGCTGTGGATCGTCACGATGAGCTGAAAAGAAGGGAAAGAGAATAACGCAAGTTCAATACTCCGCCGAAGTCCAACACACTTTCAAAACGTTCTAAGAAAACTTTCAAAATTCACATTCAGATGTAATGGTATTACAAATGGCCGAACCGACCCTACAATTAAACTTTACAACAATCAATGGAAGTAAAAAACAACGAGGTCAAGATCTCCTCGGAAGGGGAATGCTTCGGTTTAGGGATACGCGAGAACGACGAGGTCTGCCCTCCGAGCTCGATCCTAAACCAACGAAACGCGTCCCCCCTTCGCTGCTAGCCCTGACCACGGCACCTGCCGAGGCCCCGCTCGACGAGACAGCCGCGCTGCTCTGCGCGTCAGCCGGACTCCGCCTGGTCATAGGCGAGCGTGTCGCAAGCTCATAAAACGAAATCCCCTTCTCACTTTCTTCGCGGGTGCACGAAGTACTGCGAACGTTAGCCCTCTCCGGCGCGGGCTTGAGCGACGCGATCTCCTCCTCCAATTCGACAATCCTGTCTCTAAGAACGTCGTCCCTCGCCGACCTCATCGGGCGAGAAGGCCTTGACGAGCCGGAGGCATTAGCACCTTCGGCAGCGAGCCGACGGAAGTGGGTGACCTCAATTCCCCTATCTATCGTGATCCTTCTGAGCTTGTCGACGTCGGCCACTAGCCTCTTGCGCTCGGCCAACGCCTTCTCCAGCTCGGAGGCCAGCTTCACTGCTTCCGCCGAGCGTTCCCTCTCCGCCAATTCCAAGTGTCGGACCTCTGCCAGAAGATCGGCATTCCTCTGCTCGGCGGCGATTAGTTCCCCGCGGAGCCGCTCGACTTCCCCTTCGGGACAAGGGGCTGGGTAGTGCTTCCGCAGCTGATACAGCTCGCGGCACTGCCTCCGTAGAACTGCCTTCACCTCCTCCGCCTGGCCGAGCAGAAGAAACCGCCTCTGTCGGCTGTCCTTGAGCTCGCATTTCATTTTGGCCAACTCCTTCCGAAGGCAGACGAGCTCCGTGACCGGACCAAACTTCACCTGAAAAGTAGAGATAAATCCGATACCCAACACTCGGAAACACACAAATCCTAAGCTCAACACTTGGACAAATTTTGGCCAAACAAAATATTTTCATTTCAAAATCATAGTGAAAGCTTTACACTAGCGGTGGCCAGTCCGCGGTTAGGCTTACAAAACAAAAAAGACAAAAAAGAAGACAACCGAGTCAGGGGTCGACCTTTTTGCCGCTCGGGTCCGTCGACCCCTCGGTCTTGTCCTCGCCACCGTCCTCCCCTTCGCCTTCGCTCCAGCTCTCCTCCTCGGAGCCGTCCACCTTCTCCCCCTCGACCTCGGACCCCGCAGGACCCTCGACGACTTCCGTCTCTCCCACAGGCCCGAGCATCCCCTCGGGCACGCCCTCCTCCCCTTCCACGGGGTCGTAAAAGTGGTAGGAGGAGATGTCGAAGCCCGGGTTCCTGGCGGCTATGTGGGTGAGCGCTCGACCGTAGGCTTCCTCCATGTTCTGGAGCATATGCTGAGCGGCCTCCTCCTGCACGGCCTTCTTCACCCGCTTCACCTTCTTCTGGTGCTTAGCCTGGGTCCTCTCGGCCCTCTTCTGGGCCTTCTCCGCCTCCGACCGAGCGGTGGCCAAGGCCTCCTTCAGTTCGGCGACCTCCTTCTCCGCGGCCTCAAGTTTCGCCGCCGTGTCCTTCGACAGCTGAATGGACTGGGCCAGCTGCCCCTCCAACCCCTTCACCTCGGCAGACCTCTTCGTCGAGAGAAGCTGCTCGGCATCAAGCCGCTGCGTAACCTTGACGCGCTCCGCCCTCTCCCGTTCCTTCTCCTGCTCCTTGCTCGCCATCTCCTCGACCAAGAAGTTGAAGTGGTAGAGGGTCTGGAAAAGAGCGACGGATTAAAATCCGAACCCAAACACTTGGTGCCAAAAATAAAGAGGAAAAAGGGGGAGAAGAACTCAAGGGGAGAACAGCCAAAGAGAAAGAACCCGGTCAACTTACCGACATAGTGTTCCGAGCGATCTGCATCACGGCGTCCCCTGCTTGCCCGGCCTTCAGGGTCGCTCGGTCCTTCGGGGTCGGCAGGTGCTTCACGGCCTCCATACAGATGTTGCCATCGCCCAAGAAGCCGTCGACCTGCATGACTTGCCAGTCGGGGACGAAGATCTGTTTGTGACGCTCGGTCAGGATCTTCTCCGCCTCGGCAGTCAGGGGCGGAACTTGGAGGGACAACACCTCCGTCACGCCGAACGTGCCAATCGACGGACCAGGAGCGTCCCCCTTCGGGGTCGGTATCGGTGCATCCGGGGCGGGCGGGTCGAGGACCTGGACCTCCGCAGGGTCAGGGACCACGACCTTCGGCTGCTCGGCGGTCTTCGCAACCGAAGGCTTCTTCGCTGGCCGGCTCTCCTGAGTCTCCGCCGCCGACCTCTTCTTCTTCTCCTGCTCCGAATGACCCTTCGCCATCAGGGCTCTGTAGTCCATCTTCATCGTCTCTGCAAAAGCCGAACGAAAAAACTTAGATAAATTTTCATGAGCTTTAAACGATAAGTATAAATACCAGAAGCGTACGAGGGTCGATCGGACTGAGACCCCCACGGAACAGATCCTCCTCTGTAATATCTTTCCAACTCATGGTTGGCAAAGCGAGGAGCCTCCTCCGGACCTCGGCCTCTCCCTCGTTCAGTGGCACCTCCTTCTTGGTGCGCTTGGGCAGGCCCTCCGTCTCCCAAACCGCCGGTATCACCCATGGCGTCAGGGATCGGACGAGGAAGTACTTTGTCTTCCAGTGTTTGATCGAGTCCGGATTCTCGATCAGTTTCACGCCCGGCCGGGGCGACAGGTAAAACCTCTATTCTTCCTTCCTCGGCTGGCAGGGTCGGTAAAGATTACGGAAGAGGAACATGCTCGGCTTAGCGCCAACCTCTTGGCATCGAAGGACGAAGGCTGTAACGTGCCTCCATGTGTTCGGTGCCAGCTGAGCAGGACTCAAACCGTAGAAGACCAAGACCTCGACCACGAACGGATGGAGGGGAAAGCGGAGTCCGGCGATAAGGGAATCGACCGGGAAGACACACACGTCTGGCGAACAGCTCGTGTTTGCTCGAAAACCCGGCCCAGGGAGAAGCAGGACATACTCTTGCGGGATCCGGAATCCCTCTCGGATTATCCGAAGGTCATCTTCGGTGAGCGACGAGATAGCATGGTCCACCTCGGAAACTTCCCTCGGCTCATTCTCCTCCACCAGTGGGGCTGTACCCTGAGTCACTTTCTCCAGGACGTCATCAGCGTAGTCCCGGACGCCGCCCACACTCGACAAGACGATAGGCTGCCGACCGAACGCCCCCGCCCTCTTCGGCGTCTCCACAATGGTGACCACAGCCTTGCCTATCCCGGACGGGGCCTCAACCTCCCTAGGCCGCTCGGCCACATCACCTTCTCTATCCGGGCGAACGACCTCCTGCTCGCTCGGCTCAGCCACACCCTTCCCTTTATCCCCTCGGCCAACAGTTTGTTCCGAGGCGGGGGTCTCAGTGATCTTAACCATTTCAAAGAGAGAAGGGATAGAAACTGACCTTGAAGTGACGTGTACGGTCGGAGAGTTCACCGGAGTCTACAAACGCTACCGCGACAGCCAGCAACACCGCCAGAGAGCAGAAAACTTCGCAGCAAAGTGAAAACTGAGGAGAGAGAGTAAAAATGAAAAGTGAGACTTGGTCTAGGGGGGGTGAAGATTTATAGTAAAAACGGGACGTCCCTTGGACTCCCAAAGTGACTTTTGGGCCGCTCTCGAAACATCGCGAAGGCCCACAACCGCTGTCCCATCACCAAGTCAGCTAGCTCGGCACCAGGGGATCTGAATCCGAGCTGCAAGCGAAACCTACATTGCGGCTACAGGGTTCGGTCGGAATCCGTGCAAGTGCCTTTCCGAGCGCGTAAACGGAGAAAACTTACTTTCTCCTCAATACTCGTGCGTGATCCCAATCAGACGGCCTAGATCTCGTCGAGAACACTACACGACAAGATAGTGTTATCTCGAGAAACGCGCCCGTCTCAAGATACGCGCCAGCGTCGAACGACTCTGATTACGCCACGCCGCTCGGACGATCGAACCTTCGGATGCCTCGCCTACGTCCAAGGAAGGCAGTAAAATTTTGATTCAGTTTTGAGGCGCCGCCTTCGGCAAGTGCCCCCCCAGGTCCCGTGGCTCGGCCGGTATCCTACCGACCCACGGGCCCCGGTCAGAAACAGATCGGCGCTCCTCTCGTCTCTAACTCCCCCGGGCTGACCCCCATCAGAAGCCATCAGCCCGGAAGGAAGACAGAGATGGGAGGGGACCCATCCACACTCAGGGATCGGGAGGCACGCACCATTCCGAGCCAGTTGTTTGCAACTGGAAGACGCGGCTTGCCAGGAGGGCCCTAACCGCAGCGCCTTCACAGTTGCTAACAACAGGCTCGGACGGTCCAAAAGCCCGAGCTACAACAAGCGGGCTCGGATGGCCCGGAGATCGGCATTGGACATGGATCGTCACTCTCTCACCAAGGCCTCCGCTCACTCCGACGCTCGCTTCGGAGCCGCCAAAGAAAGCAGAAGATCTTGGTGAGAGAACGACCACCCGTCCTTCCGAAGAGGCCCACACCCTGGGTCCGGACTATTGCCGTCGACCCTACTGTCTTATTGCTCCCCGCTCCTAACACCCCCCATTCGGAGCAGTGAGGAATGGGGAAACAACAAGACAACAAGACGACTGCCTGTCCTTCCGAAGTAAATCCTCCCTCGGATCCGAACTACGGTCGTACCACTACTACCTCGTTCCCCCCTTGCTCCTGACATCCACTTTGGGGCCGTCAAGAACAAAGGGAAAACCAGGTAGAAGGGCGACCACCTCCCCGGAACTCGAGAGAGAAACTACCCAAGGCTAAGTGCCCCCGAGGTCTGAGACTCTATGGTGATTGTGACAGAAATGGCAAAGAGAGTGGAGTACTTATAGCCAACCTTCAAGAACCAGTCATTATGACCCTCGGAAGTTGAAACGCCGCGTATTAATTAAGGGACTCATCCTTAATGACATTGGGAAGGCAGAACGCCGCGTAAGTCCCAGAGCACAATTAATACCATTGAGAACAGAACCATCCCGGACTGTCAGAAACCACAGGTCCTCGGTCGGCGTCCGAGCAAGTGCCTTTCCGAGCTCGTAAACGGGGAAAACCCACTTTCCCCTCAACTTTCGCGTCTGATCTCAATCAGACGGCCCAGATTGCGCCACGCGCGCTAAAAGACAAGATAGTGTTTTCTTGGGAGCTGCGCCCGTCTCGAGATACGCGCCAACATCCGACGGCTCAGATAATGCCACGTCGCTCGACTTGCCGAACACCACTGCCTTCGGTCGGCGTCCGAGCAAGTGCCTTTCCGAGCTCGTAAATGGAGAAAAAACGCCACCAATCAAGCGCTACCGTTCGATCTCTCAGAAATTCGTGCTCCTGACGATGAATGGTCCAGATTGCGCCACGTGCGCTAAAAGACAAGATAGCGATTTCTTGGAAAACGCGCCACCATCCGATGGCTCAGATTGTGCCACGTCGCTCGGAACGCCGAACCCCCCAAGTCTCCGGTCGGCAGCCGAGCAAGTGCCTTTCCGAGCTCGAAAATGGAGAAAAACGCTGTCGAGCTACAACAGCCATCAGATCCTTCCGAAATTGGTGCTCGCCCATGATCAATGGCTCAGATCCAGCCACGCCATTAATCGGTATTTAAATCATTTTTTATTTATTTTTATCGTTTTATTTGTTTAAAATTTGCGAAAAAATTGCTAACAATTCGAGAAAATTAGCTAAAAATTCTGGAAAATGATTGAAAATTTGGGGACACGCTTTCGAACCCCGGGGCAAACAATTATTACCCCGAATGCACCGCTAAAGTCCCCGAACAATTAGCAAACACATCGCAGAATTAAACAAGTACTTCGAAAAAAGTAGATAAAAGACTATCAGATACCCGACTCAGCTCAAGAGCGGCTCACCGCATCAAAAATTACCTCATCGCCCCCTTTCTAGATTCGAAATCCCACATCTGGACTCCGATACAACTCCACCAGCCATTGAGACAGCTAAACTACTCCTCAAAGTCTGATCACGCTCAGCCTTTAGGAGTGGGGGACTCGTGATATGGCTAAAAATGGGGTTAAATCGGGACCGTCCAGATCGAGCACGAATCCTGAAGCATGGGGGTAGAAAAGTAATTCCACATGCAGATGGATCCAAAACGGGTATTGGGCCTCCTTCTCACAGGACCAACCACCCGCAAACAGATCCGCTTCAACCAGGTATGGGTCCCGACCCGATACAAGCCCGATCCACCAAGAGAGGAGAATCAGGTCACTGATTTGATCAAATCAAATCAATAAACCTGATTGGCTCTCACCAGGGAATCAGGGGCTAGCTTCCCAAAAACAGAATAAGAGGATTTTTCTCCTAACTGTTAGGCAGGAAATCAGGCCCCAAATCATTCCAAAGGCGACTATAAATACAGCCCCTCTACCACAGTAACCAGGTTAATCACTTTTTCACCACTTAAGCTCTTTCTTAATCTTTTACTGATTACTGACAAGAGCGTCGGAGGGTGCGTCGCCGGAATCAACCCCGGTGTCTCGCACTTCCCTGCAGGTTGCGGCGGGAGCAAGAAGGCCGAGTCAGCTGTTCAGGTTTTCCTCGGATCCACAAATTCTATCTGTTTACCCCCACACCGAAATCAGCGGTAACAGCAGCAGTCCTCTTGTAGCCTTGACTCACCATGAATGAATCAAACTTCTTGTACCATTGCCTTGGTACTTGCTTGAGGCCATACAAATTCTTCTTCAGCTTACATACGAGATTCTCTTTCCCTGGAACCTCGTATCCCTCTGGCTGCTCCATGTAAATTTCTTCATGCAGATCACCGTGAAGAAATGCAGTCTTCACATCCATTTGTTCAAGCTCCAAGTCTAGGCTAGCTGCTAATCCGAGCATGACTCGGATTGAAGTCATCTTTACAACTGGAGAAAAAATCTCACCAAAATCGATGCCTTTCTTCTGAAGGAATCTTTTGACCACTAGCCGAGCTTTGTGCTTCACCACCTTTCCGCTGCCATCTTTCTTGAGCTTGAATACCCACTTGTTCTTTAGTGCCTTCTTCCCTCCTGGAAGCTTAACCAAATCGTAGGTTTGGTTCTTCTCTAAAGAGTCCATCTCATCCCGCATAGCGTGCAGCCAGTTGTCTTTGTCTGGATGAGACAATGCTTCCTGGAAATTCTCTGGCTTCCCTTCATCATTAAGAAGAATGTACTCTGATTCTGGATATTTAGTAGACGGAACATGGCCTCTTTCAGATCTACGTAGCTGAGGCTCACTCGTCTCAGGTGGTGTATCATTATCTTGTACTGGTTCTGCAGCTGTGAAAGGTTGCGGCTCCCCAGGCTCATCAATCCCTTCTTCCTCCTCCTCTGGTTCTGCTTCTAGTTCTTGATCAGACACATCATCATCTGCGGCAGCTTGTACTGGTACTGTATCTGGAACAAAGTCCTGAGTACTGACAGGACTTTCAGCAATTGTAGGCTTTTCAGTGTCCCCATATGTCTGATTTTCATGGAACACCACGTCTCTACTTCTGATGGGCTTCTTCGTCTTTAGATCCCATAGCCTGTATCCAAACTCCTCGTCTCCATAGCCTATGAAAATGCATGGAGTGGTTCTCGCATCGAGCTTCTGCCTGAGCTCCTTTGAGACATGTGCATAAGCCAGACATCCAAATGTCCTCAGGTGAGAGTAGGAGGGGTTTTTGCCGGTCCATTTCTTCTCCGGGATGTTGAAATTCAGCGGAACTGATGGAGAACGATTGATCAAGTAGCAGGCGGTGCGAACAGCTTCTCCCCAAAATGGCTTTGGCAGCTTTGCTGTGCTGAGCATACTTCTGACTCTTTTCATGATTGTTCGGTTCATTCTTTCTGCTACCCCATTGTGTTGTGGGGTACGTGGAACCGTCTTCTCGTGCCGAATACCCTGACTCTTGCAATAGGCATCAAAACTCCTGGATGTATACTCGCCTCCGTTATCTGAGAGAAGGCACTTCAGCTTCTCCCCCGTTTCACACTCTACCATGGCATGAAATGATTTGAATATTTCCAAGACCTGATCTTTTGTCTTCAGAAAATACACCCACACCTTCCGAGAAGCATCATCAATAAATGTCAGAAAGTATTTGTTGCCGCCTAGCGACTCCACCTCCATGGGACCGCAAACATCAGAATGTATCAGACTGAGCAACTCTGATCTCCTTGTCGAAGAGGAACTAAAAGAGACTCTTCGCTGCTTGCCAAATAAACAGCTGCTGCAAGGTTGAAGCTCTGCATTCTTGGTAATGGAGATAAGATTTTCCTTCATCAAGGTTGATAAACCTTTCTCACTCATGTGACCGAGTCTCTGGTGCCACAGTTTCTGCGAAGCTTCATGTTCAACAATATTGAGACTCTCCACATTGATCTTCACATGAGTCTTGTACAAAGTGCTGCAGAGATGTCCACGAGCGATCACCATTACACCTTTCAGCATCCTCCACGAGCCATTGCAAAAACGGTTATCATAGCCCTTTTCATCTAGGGCTCTCACCGAAAGAAGATTTTGTCGAAGTTCAGGTACATGGCGAACATCCTGCAGTGTGATTGTGCACCCGGCATCAGTCTGCATCCGAACGTCACCAATTCCGACAATCTTAGCAAAGCTAGAATTGCCCATCCTCACCGAGCCAAAGTCTCCAGCTTTGTACGTCGTGAAGATGTCCTTTCGAGGAGTGGCATGGCAAGATGCTGCAGTATCTACCACCCATTCTACGCCCTGATTCGACACATGGAGGCATGTCTCATCCTCATGAGAGCAAAGAGCCACATCTTCTAGTACTGTGACTTGTGCATCTCCTTCCTTCTTTGGTTGTGACCTTCCCTGACCACCTTGCTTTTGTAACTTCCAACAATTTCTTTTCATGTGGCCTGGTTTGCCACAGTGATGGCAGTTGTATGCAGGCTTCCTCCCATCACTTGATTTGCCTCTCGATCTGCCTCTGCTTTGGCTCCTGCCTCTCCACCTGCCTCGATCTTCCTCTCGCTGTCTCCCACGGACTTCTGTGACGCAGGCTTGTGTTTCTGTGCCAACGTCCTTTCTCCGAGCTTCCTCATTGAATAGGGCATCCTTAACCATAGACATGATAAGATTGCCAGTCGAAGCCGAGTTGCTGAGGGAGACCACCAATGTCTCCCAACTGTCTGAAAGAGAGCTGAGAAGTAGAAGTGCCTGTAACTCATCTTCAAGTGGTAACTCCACTGAAGATAGCTGATTCACCAGGCTCTGAAACTCGCTGGTGTGTTCTGCTACAGAAGTTCCTCCCTGTAGCTTCAGGTTCACCAACCGTGTCATCAGCAGGGCCTTATTTCGAGCTGTCTTGGCCTGGTACATATCCGCCAGCTTCTTCCAAAGAGCAAAAGCATCCGTCTCCTGGGCAACATGATGGAAGACACTGTGATCGATCCACTGTCGAATCTGACCGATCGTTTTCCTGTTCATCTTCTTCCAGTCCGCCTCATTGGTAGCTTCAGGTCTCTCTCCCTTCTCCTCAATAGGATCAAAGAGATCTTTACAACTTAGGAGATCTTCCATCCGAGGTCTCCAAAGTGTATAGTTGGTGGCAGTAAGCTTGATCATGGCTCCAAATGATGATGATGATATTGATTCCTCCATCGACATCTTGATCTGCAAAGGCTTTTGGCACTCAACAACTCAACCTCGCTCTGATACCACTTGTTAGGATCGTGAGAAAAACAACAGAGATAAATTTGAGAAGAAAACAACACAAATATTATTTCTCAATCTCAAAAGATTTACAAAAAAAACTCTCAATACTTTATAAGCTCTCTGTGGCTATCAATCTCTATTTTTCTCTTCAGTTGAGTGTATCTTCAAATGAAGAAAATAGTGAGAATTTATAGGAGGAGAAGAGACACCATGCTTTCGAAGAGACACCATGCTTTTGAAAAGATACCATGCTTTGGAAGAGACACCATGCTTTTGAAAAGACACCATGCTTTGGAAGAGACACCATGCTTTTGAAAAGACACCATGCTTTGGAAGAGACACCATGCTTGCATCAAACGTTGCATGCATGAGTGCATGCTCTTTTGTGGCGGGACCTACAACCTCCGGTGTGATACTTTTTGCAGATTCCCAAATGCTTTCAGCTGGCCCGATCTAGATCCAGAAATTTGAGCCAGCCAGAACAAGATGCAGGCATTTTCAGCTGTTTAGATTCAAATCCTAATTAACAGTCCAGATCCCTGCTTTATGCTTCAATAAAATAACTCATCATCTGATTGCTCCCACACCAAAATATCACAATTAGCAGCAACTCGTATATTCTAGCTTATTAAATTAAAGCCCTTATAGTACATGTGATTAAGGGGTATTTGGTAGGTAACCAGAAAAATATAGTGCAAACAGCATGTGATCAGGGGACACATGCGATTTGCATATGACCTTCCATTAGTTCGTTTTTCCTTGCCTTTCCTTTTTGGATAAGAAGCTGTAGCCCCGAAGTAAGTAGTATTTGAACTTCAGGCATTGGGTTCACTACTGTGACTTCACTACTATGCAATAGCAGTGCTTGCAAACAACATACTAATGAAGAACTTCTTAAATTGTGAACTATAGTTTTATGCGAACAGGAGGTTTTTTGCAGTGTATCATTCTATTAGGAGGAAACTAAAAAAAAGACTAAATTTATAAATTCTCCAAGAAGGGTCATAACAATTTACCAAAAAATTAATACTCGAGTTTTTTTTTTCTTCATATCGCCCCATGATCTTTGATATTTTGATGTTTGATGTTTGGACGGAAGTTAAGAAATGAATTGTGATCTAGTAGATGATGTATAGGACAAATAATTAGGGGAGAGTAAAAAGAGGAAAATAAGGCAAGAGAAGCCGTTGGACATGGAAATTGAAGGCCTTCGTGTTGTACTGCTGATGGACGAAATTTTTAATTTCAAATACCAAAAGTCATACCGAAGACTTGAAAAACCAAAACCGAGGAAGATTAATTGATTTTGATGAAAAGTTGGGGTGTTTCTTTTAAAATTAAACCTATTAATAATTTGTTTCCAGAAAAAGGGGCATACATGATCCATGGAGACATTAATCTTGGGAGAATGATGAAGATATAGCCTAGAGAGCGACCAGCGTGAGTTCTGGTTTCTTTTTAGTTGTTTCTTTTTTAACTTTGTGCCGGGTTCAGCTCAGACACAAACTGCATGGGATTAATTTGGGGGAGATGAATTCAGACGCTTTGGGCTCGGCTTTTTTCTTGTTCATTCAATATTGCTCATGGTTTTCAACACTTCAACTGAACAAGAAGTTGTCAAAGTCGTACCAGCAGCAATCCTTATATATGTCATGCATGAAGTCACAGAGAGAATTAAGAAAGAGGAAAACATGTGTATTATATGCATTAGTAAGATTCCCACACTAGAATGTGAAGTCACCTATAAATAGTGCATCGGCTATATTATTGAAGAAATAAACAAAATACTTATCTTATTTTTTGTGGACACGGTAAAATAAATTTCTATTTGCTTAGTTATATAGTAGATAGTAAATAATACATGTGTTTTATCCAAGTACCACTGAGATCTAGTGATAAAGCACTTTGTTTTGTTTGAGAGTTCGATTCTCGTGTTTACCTTTAACTTTCGATTATACTCTTTCTGTTCCAAAATATAAATCGTTTTAGTCTCCTTTTTTTTGTTCCGAAGTATAAGTTGTTTTCATTTTCCAACACAAAATATATGTTCTCTCAATATCTCATTAATTAACTTTTTAACCACACTCCAATTTCACAATTGAGAGCTTATTAAGTTAATTATAGCTCTATTTGACATTGCTTTTGAAAAGTACATTTGATTCTTAAAAACACTTCTATATTCAAATTAGGTGTTTGACAAATTTAATTAAGATGTATATTTTGCGAAATTACTTTTCCGAAACTATTATTTTTAGTATTTTCTCAAAGCTCCTAAAATGATAATTTTAGTTTTTTCAAAAAATATTTTTACTTATTCGTAATTAAATGTATTTGTTTCTAATATCATTTATGGTAACAACATTTTTTAGCAATAATATTTTTTCACTAACAACAATACCAACCAAAGCCTAATTGGTTGCGTTAAGAGGGATAGTTCAAATACAAGGGCCTTTTTCTATGTATACTATTTATAAGTTAAGTAATACGTTAAATTATAAGAGATATTTATCTTTAAACTAATTTCGGTGTTTCTTAAAAATTGTGAACAAATCATAAGCGACTTATATTTTGGAACAGAGTAAGTACATAACAATTAACTAGTAAAAGTAATATGGGCTTGGGAAGAGAAAAATTCTCTGTAATTGTTGGTCGAACAATCAGAGACCAATTTGGGGATTGAGGCTCTAAGTAATTGGTAAGGTCCTCTTATTCGGGAGACCAATATGAAGATGAGCCAGAAGTACGGGCAAGTTTGTGGTCATCATGTTCGGACGTAAGGCAGTCATTGAATTTCTTTGGTTCTATAACTTTTCTAATGAGGTTATGGCTCTTGTTGAGAGGATGCAAGGGGGTAGGAAGTGTGAGGATGTGAAGTAGTTTAGGTTTCGTTTAAAATAAAAATAAAAAAAAATTCCTCTTCTTAGATTTCAGGATTATCATGTCTTATTTTGTACCATTCGTTTTTCTATTTTAATTAACTACCCTTCAGAAACGAAAGGTGCTATAAATGAAAAAAGAATTTTGTACCAAACTATCCCACAACTTTTTGTAAGTATGTACGGAACTATACCTGTTTGAAAAGTTAATACCAAAACATCTCTGTGTCGTTAACGGGGTTAACGAGTCTAGTAGTATTCCTAGCGTTAACCCCGTTAACATGATGATGTGGATACAACTTTTCCCCTCGAATGAGGATTTGGAGAAAAACTAATCCAATATACTAACGTTAACCCCGTTAACTCTAGTGTTTAAACTACACGTGTTAACGGGCGTAACGTTTGTAGTTGGGACGGGGGGGGGGAGAGAGTTTTTTAAAGAGGGGTGTAGTTAAAAATTCTTTAAGTATAGACTCGTTAACCCCGTTAACGCGCCTCATTATACCAGACGCGTTAACGGTGTTAACGAGTGTCGATTAGGTTCAGCTTTAAGTAAGAAACGTTGATAGGTAACATCATTATACTTTTAGTGTCTCTTTCTCTCCTCTTTCTCCCCCAATTTCGGAACCCAACTCCAAAACCCTAGCATCCCAATGGTAAATCTTAGTCCAATTACTCTACAAAATCTTAAAGGAATATTCTTCTTTTTCTCTCACATTCATCTTCTTCTTCTCTGACACTCATATATCCTCCCACTTTGAAAACCCTAAATCCATGTTTGGGGTATTGTTAGTTTGGGGATTAACATAGCGGATTTTTTTTATCAAGTGGCTCTCCTTCACTATCCTGTCTTCTTCAAGCTCGAAATTCCTCATCTTTTCTGATCATCCATTTGAAGGTATGATTTTTATATCATTTTATCGAATATATTTTGCATAGTATATATTTTGATTTTTTTTTTTAAATATGTATAGGTATGGGTTATGATCTTCCTATTTGGCTTTATTTTGGTGGTGAGATCATCCATGACCCAAAAATAGGTTGTTTATAGTGCCGTTGATCCCGAAATAATTTGGGTACCTCGTACAATCACAATGGAAGAACTTGTAGAGAAGGTTTATGAGGTCACTAATTGGGATAGAGAACGATGGAAGAATTAAATTTTAGCTCGTTATGCAGCGAAAAAATGTGATGCAATATTTTATGACTGTGCTCGTAGAAAACGGCAACTCTCTAAAGTCCATGATTGGTAGAACACTTGATCCAAATTTTAGTTGGTTTGTACTAGAGCTATATATTCAGCAAATTGAAAATATTAATGTCCAACCACATGCTAACCCTGGTTTAAGTTCTGCTCGTGAATTGCCGATCCGTAAGATCGTTTCGAATCTAGTTCTGACATCCCAAGAAATCCCTCCGTCCTCACAAGAACACACATTTCCAAATACTACATGCCCGGATCATACTGAATTTGAATTGCCAGTTCAACCAAATTTGGATAATGATTATGTTCCGAATACCAATTTTTTCGGGATATTCGAAAATGCTACCGTTAATAATGATTTAGTAGATGATGAAGAAGAAGATGAAGAAACAGATGATGAAGCTGAAGCAGGGATTACATAATGAAGATGAGGAAGAAGTAGACGAATATTTGAATATTAATATGAATGAGAGTATTGATGTCGATGTGAACTTTACTGATGGCTTCAATAATGTCAACACTCATGTTACGGAGGAAATGGCACAAAGTGCGAGAGTAAATTATGGTCCACAAGAATCGTCCGGTTCATCTACCGTAGATGAGTTCTACATTGGGCAAGAGTTTCAAAGTAAAGATTCGATTCAACATGAAGTAAAGTTGTACTCCATCAACAAATATCGAAAATTTATCACAATGAAATCTTCCCCTACCATCTATGTTGTAAAATGTAAATTGGCTTTGAGAAAATGTTCACTTGAGGAGTTGGTGCAAATCCCACCGGTTCCAAGTGAGGGTGGTTGTCTGTGGCGATTACGTGCAATTGTTCCGAAGGGCCGAAAAAAATTTGTGGTTAAAAAAATAGTAGGGCCGCATACTTGTGTGAATCCCGCATTGAGTCAAGACCATTGCAAAGTTGACGCTAAACTTGTATGCAGTTTGATTATGCATGTTGTGAAGGCTCATATAGGAATTACACCACGTGCAATTATTGAGATGGTCAAACTTAAATTGAATTATCAGATATCTTATAGGAAGGCTTGGATTGCAAAACAGAAATCTATTGAGAAGTTGTACGGATCATTTGAAGAGACGTACACTAAGTTGCCTTTACTTCTATCAGCAATGCAAACAGCAAATCCCGGAATTGTTGTCTATTGGGATAAGTATGAATCCGGTTCTGGCGTTGAAACATTCAGGGGTGTGTTTTGGGCATTTGGTGCTTCAATTGAAGGGTTTAAGTCCTGTAGACTTGTTATAAGTGTTGATGGAACACACCTGTACGGTAAATATAAGGGTTGTTTGTTAATAGCAGTCGCACTGGATGCGAATGATTGTTTGTTTCCATTTGCTTTCGCAATAGTTGACAGAGAGAGTGTTTATACATGAACATGGTTTATGAGCTGTATTCGTTTCTATGTCACTGATCGGTTTGGTTTATCTGTTATATCTGATCGGCACGCAAGTATATTGGCCGCCATGGAATTGCAGAATGGTGCATGGAACGAACCCAATGCTTATCATCGTTATTGTATGCGACATTTTGCTACCAATTTCTTTACCAAATTTGGTAGCAAAGCACTGAGGACGAAAGTGAAAATTATAGCATGTCAAAACCAACCAAAAAAATTTCAAAGCAAACTCGCGGAATTGGAAACAGTCAATGCGGAAGCGGCAAATTTGTTGAAAGAGAAAATAGTTGGGAAATGGGAACTTTCTGAAGATGGAGGACGGCGATGTGGGATAATGACTACCAACCTATCAGAAGTTTTCAACTCGGTTTTGAAAGGCGTGCGTAGTTTACCAGTAACTACTATTGTGGATATGATCTTTTATCGTCTTAATTCGTACTTTGCCACATGGCGTCAATTAGCCAACAAGCTAATTACGGAGGGTACATTTTTTGCACAAAGTGTAGCGCCCTGAATTTCCAATATGATATCTCAGAAATATGTGGAACAATTCCCAACATCAACTTCAATTGCAATATTAAACATAGCCAAAAACACAGATAATTTTTATTTCAACTTTTATTACAATAATCATTTACAAACACAGCGGAATACAAAACACCTTGAATTACAAACTTTTTCTTTACAACACATCTTTTACAAATTTTACAAAGCCATAACATCAATTTATCTCAAGCATCCAAACCCCAAGCTCTCAGCACCTACTATAAAATATGAGGCTAGAGATAACCCTAACCCCCAAAACTACAGGGGTCAGCCATAACGGTGTGAGTGACATAAAAGCAAAGTAACATAATTAAAGCATTAAGCATGGAGTCATCAACTACATGTATTAACAGCAAGAATAAATGAAATGAGAAATAACAATAAGTAAAGCATGAAAACATTTGAGGAATATAAGATAGTAAATAGTAACACTGATGGAACTGCGATGATTCCCAGGACCACGGATTGGTGTGCGTATCGATCATAAAAGCTTATCAGATTTAATACGTGATCTAACTCTTTATAGCGGAATCTAGGGTTCACGAATTATACATGCGATGAGAAGAAGACGATAGTTTCTAGCAACCTCGAGCCATCAGCGATCCCAAGATCTTCTGCACGTATTCCTTCCTCAGGTTGGACGTCGTGTGGGCGATGGTCTACCAACCTTTCTTCTCCTTAGCTGACCTCTCTTTCTCTCCTTACGTGAATCACGAATTTAGAGAAAACTTCTTATCTCTGATAATGATATGACGGCCAGAGAATAGATGATATATATAAGGCTATGGCAAGGACCATGAGGAGAAATTAGGGTTAGGTCTCCTAACGAATCTGGGTATCCCGTGTTCAGCCCGAACACACAACCCAGGCCCATTAACAATAGCTCGGTCCACTAAAGAGCTATTGTTGCACTACCTTCCTAATCCCAAATTATATTTATGGGCTCCTTTTATTATATGCTCGTTCAGCTCCCCATGTTAAGATATCGAATGTCCGTCGATCAAATTAAGTTACTAACAACTATATTGATCAACATCTTTTATCCTTAAGTAGTACCACTCAACTTTATTTGTCATGTCAGATGTAATCCATCTGCAGGGTTTACATGACAATCCTTATGAGCTCCTTAAGAGGACATCATTAACCCGACGTATCGGGACATGGATTCCTTTTACAATCAACAGCCCATCATACATACAATGCTATTACCCAATTCATAGAGGTTGTTGATCCATAATGAATCTCACTCTTTTATGAGTCAAAGTAATGCACACTGCATATACATGTATGTTATTATATCTGGATTAAGAGCATAAGCATCCATAATAACAGAGGTGTTTGTTCTCTTTTGTAGTCAGTACAAAGAGAACAACCTCAAGTGGTCCTGTTCAATACACACAAAGTGTACTAGTGTAAACCTATAGTCAAGATAGACTAATATCAGATTACACTACAACCTTTCCAATGGATTGTCCAAGTCCGTCTAGGTTGTGAACTATTTATATATTCCATAGGGAACTGATAATATGATCTTCTGTGTGTCTCCTCACACCATATTATCAACCTTATAGAATATCAGATACTTGCATTAATATTATAATAAACACAATATGCAAATATATGCCCATATGATTCTCATTCAAAAAAATAAGAAAATAAAGTTAATACAAAAGTGATGCTTTCAGTATATAACCCTAACAAACACATGAAAACAATAAGTGAATCTAGACTAAGTGTCAAGTGTAGGAAAAACAGGAAAACACAAGCATAAAACCAAGTCAAGAAAACACAATCGCTATATGCTAACTCTCTAATGCATACTTGTCGGATTCAATGCATTCCATAGTACATAGGTCCGGTGTAAGCCCTTCACGATCTCCACTTTATAGGGTTAAACCCCTCGTTATGCAACTAAACCTACTACGGTGACGGAAATAAGATCTAGAATACTCCACGAATAGGCATCACAGCCCTTGATGCGCAAGCATCATGTAAGATAGCTCAAAAACCAGAGTTTTACCTACCAACCGTATACCCCACGAATAGGCTTGCAAGTCCCTCGACGTGCAGATACACACGGTATATTTTGTGAACAGGCTTGCCGACCCTCGACACGCGAATGCACCCTGTATGCTCCATGAATAGGCCTGCAGACTCTCGGCACGTGAACATACAAATGTCCTCTCGAGACAGAACAACAAACAGTCCCGCAATGCATCCGTTGGACTAACAAACCCATGAGCTTATACTTACGTTTCTCAAGTTCCATCACATCCCCACTAGTGCCTGTCCTTAAGTTGATTAAATACAAAAATCCCCATCTCTAGAGTTAGTGTATCCTGCCGGACTTGAATACTCAACAACAATCCCAAGACCCAACTGGTCTAAATCAACAAATCTCAACTGCCGGTTCACAGGACTCCCACTCAACTCCTAGAGATATTATCAAGACCAAAACTCACGAATCCATCGTCAAACCGATCATATGAAGAAACTTCTTGTTACTGCTAAATCTGGTGTGGGGGCAAACAGATAGTATTTGTGGATTCTTGGAAAACTTGAATAGCGAACCTGTTACCTGTTCCGTCGGAGTTCGACCGTTGACTCCGCCGTTCACCTGTAAAAAAGTGCGAGACACCGGGGTTGATCCCGGCGACGCACCCTCCGACGCTCAAGTCAGTAATCAGAAGTGATTATGAAAGAGCGTAAATTGGCAAAAGATTGATTACCCCTTAATGGAGATGGAATGTAATCCCCGTGGTCTGATAAGGAATATAATCCCCGTAATTAGATTGGGAATGTAATCCCTAATTCCCAGTGAAAAGATAGATGTGAATCAAGGCCGTTGATTAGTATTTAATCAGGGACCCTAATCCTATCTTGTTGGATTAGGTTTATTTCGGGTTAAAACCCGTACCCAGTTGAGGTGAATGGGAGATCCAGTACCCATTTCAGACCCGTTTGTAGATGAAATTATCATTTTACCCCCGAGCTTCAAGATTCGTGCTCGATTTGGACGGTTCCGATTTAACCCCATTTTTAGCCATATCACGAGCCCCCCATTCCCGAAGACTGGATTTGATCAGCCTTTGAGGAGTAGTTTCATTGTTTTAGTGGCTGGCAGAGTTGTATCGGAATCCAAATGGAAGGTTTTGAATCTTTGAAGGAGGTAGTATGGTGATTTTTCAAGTTGGTTGTGCTCTAAGTTGCTTTTGAGCTCTTCTGGCTATTGTGGTGTTTTTTCACGAATTTTTATCTATTTCTCAGAATATTTATTTAATTTTGCGAAGTGTCGATTAGTCGTTCGGGGGTCTTAATAGATTGTCCTAGGCAATAATTATCTACTTGGGGGCTCAAAAATATTCCCCCAATTTTATAATTATTTTCTAGGATTTTTAATTAATTTTCTCGAATTTTTAATCTTTTTTTTGCAATTCTTAGACGGGCGATTCGATCGTTTCCTTCGTTGTGCGGCCTACATGCTTTTACCTCACCGTCGACCCTTTCGAACGCTTGCTGCCAAGGAGGCCAAAGCTCATGGGTGGTTCGACGCCCTCTGCCGAAGAGCAGAGGCACCTCGGCCAGGTTGTAGGCGCGGAGAGGGAGTTCGGCGAGGTCCGGGGTAGTTCTTTCCATGTAACATGGTCGATGGCAAGAATGCTCGGCAGCTTGTGCCGAAATCTAACTTTCCATGTAACATGGTCGGTGTCAAGAATGCTCGGCAGCATGTGTCGAGGTCCAAATTTTCCATGTAACATGGTCGGTGGCAAGAACGCTCGTCAGCTTATGCCGAAGTCCAACTTCCCATGTAACATGGTCGGTGTTAAGAACGCTCGGCAGCATGTGCCAAGGTCCAACTTTCCATGTAACATGGTCGATGTCAAGAACGCTCGGCAGCATGTGCCGAGGTCCAACTTTCCATGTAACATGGTCGGTGTCAAGAACGCCCGGCAGCATGTGCCGAGGTCCAACTTTCCATGTAACATGGTCGGTGGTAAGAACGCTCGGCAGCTTGTGCCGAAATCCTGACTTGTCATTTTCGGCAGAGAACGCCCAGCGGAGTTGGTGGCTTCTGCACTTCTGACAGATGTGACAGCCATTAAATGTGATGGCTTCTGAACTTCTGACATCTCTGACGGATGTGACGCTTATTTAATGCGATAACCTCTGAGCTCCTGTCAGATGTGACAGCCATTAATGTGATGGTGCGGCTAGGCGTGGTAAACAATGTGGCGGTTCAGATCGCTTTTGTCGCCTTGTTTAAATGGGCTGGCATTCTGGGCCCATTAACATCGTTTTGCACGCCTTGTTCTATAAAACCTTACCCCCCCTCTCATTTTTCACTTCTCCACTTTTTTACTCAGGCGGTGAATTCATGCTAGTGAGAGCTCAAGGTGATCGTCGTCCGTTTTCCGGTGACGTTTCCGACCACATATCTCTTTAAGGTAATTTATACTTAGTTTCTTTCCAAGTATAAATATGTCTCTTTCGTCTGTCTCCGAGTCGTCTTCTTCCCTGGTCCGAGCCCTCCCCTCAAGTTGCCGAAGCTCGCACTCCGAGTCACCCAGATAAGGGCAAGAAGGTGTTTGGTCGAGATACGATCGTGGAGGATCCGAAGTGCATGGGGCCGTTTGGCAGGTTGCCGGGACTGCTGACTGGGCTTCACAGAGTTCGAGAACTTCCGGAGGAACATGCCGAGCATATTGTTCGCGGGAGGGGGAGGACCTTTAAGGAGAATGAGGCGAGGGAGACAACCGAGGCTGATGAGACGGTGTCTATCCTCAGCGAAGAAGACTTGGCAGTGATCCGACATTGTTTCCACATTCCGGAGGAGTACGAACTTTTGCTGCCGGGTCCCGGGGTTAGGGCCAACTCGCCGCTGCCAGTGATTATGTGTTGCTAGCCGGTTGATGCCTTTATCGCCGGGGCTCGGCTACCTCTCCATCCATTCACGACCCTTATTCTTAAATGCTTCGGGGTCAGCCCCATCAAACTTATGCCGAACGCGTGGAGAGTCATTAATGGTTTCGTGCTTCACTGCCAAGCCACTGGGATTGAGCCGGAGCTGAGTGTACTTTGGACAATCTACTGGCTTCATCAAGCGAACCGGTCAGAGTTCCGGTATTACTTGGCCCGAGACATGGCGGTAGGCTCGTTATATGCCCCGACTCCATAAAGCACTGGCGTGATAAGTTTTTGATAGTGCGGAGTGCAGAGGCCTGGCCTATTCCCTCTAGTTAGGTGGAGGAGGTGCCGAAGAGGTTGAAGGTGTTGCCAAAGCTTCGCCCCGAAGATGAAGAGGCAGTTCGGACACTTCTTGATCGGCCGAAGTACGATTGGCGGGAGCTGACCAAAGGTGTTCTATTCAGGGGAGGGCTCTGCCGCGTAGATCCCAGTACGCGGCTTCTTCTATGTTTCCGTCCTTTCTTTTTCATACTTCATCTTTTACGACTTGTATTCCGCTAACAAACTTCGTTTTTAATGCAAAGGTGATGGACTACGAGGCTGTGCTGGCATTGAGGGCTGGTCTCGCTAGCAAGGCACCGAAGAAGCGCAAGAGGGTGGCCACCAAGTTACCGACCGCAAAGGCCCCGAGGGTTACGGAGGTGGTCGAGGAGGTGGAGACCATGGCGAGCCCGACCGTGGCCACAGGAGTTCCTGACCGAGGAGCTCCTGACCGAGGCCACAGGAGTTCCTGACTTTCCGATCGTCGCAGCCCTCAAGATGGCGACGCTCCCGCTGACAGTGGCGGCCGAGGAGCTCCTGACCGAGGAGCACAAGAAGATCCATGTTCCGGACTGGCAGGTTCAGAAACATGACGGATTCCTGGGCGACTCCTTGGCGAGCCTGCAGGTGATCAAGCACCTGGCGACACCGAAGGATCGGGCCGCCATGGAGGCCTGGGCTGGCAGGCGACGACGTCATCGAGATTGCTCGTTCGGTAGTTTCGGTAAGTGTTGAATTTTTGCCTTCATTGATTTTTCTTATGTCTAATTTCTCAAACTCTTTGAACATCCCGCTTTCCGTCGCAGATCATCATCCACTTTGGTTACCTCTCAGAAAGGTTGACGGCTCTGGAGAAGGAGCTGAAGCAGGAGGCCGATCGAGCTCAGGACGGATAAAGCTCGCATGGGGAACGAGCTCGACAAGCTCAGGGTCGAGTTCGAGGGGAGGACGACGAGGCTCGAGTACCTTGAGGGCCTGGTCGCGAAGATGGAGGGCGACCTCCTTTGCCAGAAGGAGCAGGCAGCCAAACAATTGGCCGAAGCGATGGAGGCCAAGGCTGCCGTGGTGAAGGAGGCCGAGGAGGCAACTATGGTGAAGGCGCAAGGCTTTCTCGCCCAGAACATGGCCAAAGCCTATGCCGACGCCCTCGCCCGGGTGTCGGAGGCATACCCCGAGGTAGACTGCTCGGGATGGAGGCTGTTCCCGGGCCACGTCGAAGGCTTCGACCTCGAGTCGGAGGGAGAAGAAGAAGAAGAAGGGGACGATGAAGTCGAGCCTGAGGTTGAGGTCGTCGGCGAGGTCCAGGGGTCTGTGGTCACCCCACTGGCAATGGTGACCCCTTCAGGGACGTCGGCCCCCACCCAATCTCGCCGCCCCGGGAAAGAGGTCGCGCCCTGACTTCGCTTGCTTTCCTTTTTTTTCTGCCTTTTTGAATTTTTAAGTGTAATGCCTAATTGCGGACTAGCCACCGCTTTTTTTTGTAATGAATGAAAACATCCTTTGGGCTCGACTCCGCATCGCTCTGTCATAACTTTCCCCAAAAAATCCTTGAATTTGGCTAAGTGTTGAAAATTTGTTGTTTTCCTCGATTTCTTTTCAGCTTGCAGGAGGTGATTCAACCCGTCGAGCCTACTCGCTCGAGGGAAAGCGCTCGTCCTGAGGTTGGCTTAGGGGCGACGAGGCTGTGCTTGATGAGGTGCCGAGAGCGGCTCAATGAAGTCGAGCTGGGGTTGCGCAGAGCCGTAAGCGAGCGGAACCACCTGCAACTCATCCTGGGTCGGCGGGACATTGAGACTGGAGAGCAGGCTCACCGAGATGGCCCCCTTAGGAGAGGATGATGGTTCGTCGACCGCCTTCAGTTACGACCTACGGCTCAAGTGCATCCGCTTTACTTTATCGAAAATAACAGCGGAGATGGACGATCTGCTCTCTGAGATTCGTCACTTGCAAACGGTAGAAACGGACCTTCGGACGGAGGGAGAGGGATTGACGGCAGAGGTGGCCAAACTGACGGCCGAACGTGACGAACTGACGGCCGAGGTCGACGCGCTGAAGAGAGCCACGGTGGACAAGAGCATCGAAGTCACTCATCTCTGCCGTCTTATCGCCAGTCGCTCTGGCATCCCGAGCTCCGCAGTACCTCCTCGCTTCGAGGTAGATGTAAAAAATGACTCTCTGAGGGAGCGGATCTCAGAGCTGGAGGCGGAGGTGGCTCGCCTTAGACCGTGTTCGGGGCCGATCAATGTTAGGAGCACTTCGTGTACTCGTGCGGAGAGCAAGCGGGGCATTATGTTTTATGAGCTCGCGACCCGTTCGCCCATCGACCAACCTAGTCCGGGGGATGCACAAAGCGGGGTTGCCATTTCATCGAGCGGAGCATCTGTCGGAGCGACTGTTAGGATCAGCGCCGAGGACATGTCTCAATTCGTCGGTTTGGGGTCGAGTTCCAGAGGCAAACGTCGTCGCCCTCGAATGTCCTTGAAGCGGAACATCCCTACGCCAAGGAGGCATTGGAGATCTTGTTTTTGAGGCCTTTGTATTTAGCCTAAGCGTAACAAGCCAGCATTGTAATCTTCGCTTTTGACGCCTTATAATCTGGTTGTAAGGAAGTGTCGTCTTGTATTGTGTCCCCACTCTTAATGATGTTTCTTTCTTAGACTTGTGCATTTTTAGTGGCCCTGTGTGGTTGTTTTGTTTATGACTGTCTTCACCGTGCCGAGGTCCCCGAGCCGGTCTTCTGCTCGTTTGGGGGTCGGCGTTATGAGCATTCGGCAAGGCATGCCGAGCTCTGCTTCGGTTATTTAATCTCGTGAATTTGTAAGATGAGTGAGCCTTATGCGATAGAGGGGTAGCCTCCGCTTCTGCCTGTTGCTCCCGAAGGCCTTTCTTCTTGCTCGCTTAAAGGCGAGCTTGCGAAGCAGGGCCAAGCCAAGAATTGGACTGGGAACTATCGTTGGAGTTGTTCAACGGTTGTGAGAGCAATTCCAAATGGCGAACTGCTTGTAGCTCACTTAGGAGCGAGCTTGTGAAGTAGAATCGAACCAAGTGTTGGACTCCGAAACCACCGTTAGAGTTGTTCAACGGTTGTGGGAGCAGTTCCGAATGGCGAACCACTTCTAGCTCGCTTAGGAGCGAGCTTGCGAAGTATAATCGAACCAAGTGTTGGACTCCGAAACCATCGTTAGAGTTGTTCAACGGTTGTGGGAGCAATTCCGAATGGTGACCCACTCCTAGCCCACTTAAGAGCGAGCTTGCAAAGTAGAATCGAACCAAGTGTTCGACTGCGAACTCGTCGTTAGAGGTTTGTTCAACAATTGTGAGAGCAATTCCGAATGGTGACCCACTCCTAGCCCGCTTAAGAGCGAGCTTGCGGAGTAGAATCGAACCAAGTGCTGGACTCCGAACTCATCGTTAGAGTTTGTTCAACGGTTGTGGGAGCAATTCCGAATGGTGACCCACTCCTAGCCCGCTTAAGAGCGAGCTTGCAGAGTAGAATCGAACCAAGTGTTGGACTCCGAACTCGTCGTTAGAGTTTGTTCAACGGTTGTGGGAGCAATTCCTAATGGTGACCCACTCCTAGCTCGCTTAAGAGTGAGCTTGCGGAGTAGAATCGAACCAAGTGTTGGACTCCGAACTCGTCGTTAGAGGTTTGTTCAACGGTTATGGGAGCAATTCTGAATGGTGACCCACTCCTAGCCCGCTTAAGAGTGAGCTTGCAGAGTAGAATCGAACCAAGTGTTGGACTCCGAACTCATCGTTAGAGTTGTTCAACGGTTGTGGGAGCAGTTCCGAATGGCGAACCACTTCTAGCTCGCTTAGGAGCGAGCTTGCAAAGTAGAATCGAACCAAGTGTTGGACTCCGAAACCATCGTTAGAGTTGTTCAACGGTTGTGGGAGCAATTCGAATGGTGACCCACTCCTAGCCCGCTTAAGAGCGAGCTTGCGGAGTAGAATCGAATCAAGTTTTGGACTCCGAACTCGTCGTTAGAGTGAAGAGTAAAGGCAGAGAGATGCAAGCAATTTTACAAGTAATAATAAAAAAAACTTTCTTTATTGATGACTAATTGTTGGCTACTTCTAAAGTTGTAAGCCGTTATTACAAGAGAGAAATAAAGGAAAAATACAAGTAAAAGGAGAGGAACGGTTCGACATCCTAGAATACTTAGAGAGGCGTTAGTGCTCTCTCTTGGTATTTCAAGAGATGGTCGGCATTCTAAGTCCTGGGGATCTCCCTGCCTTCGAGATCTTCTAGTCTATATGTCCCGGGCCGAACTACTTTGGCGATCTTATAGGGTCCCTCCCAATTTGGAGCAAGTTTGCTCTTCTGACCAGGAAAAGAGATGGCTAACTTTCTGAGGACCAAGTCCTCTTCTTTGAGGTCGGTAGGACGGACTCTCTTATTGTATGCCAACTCGATCCTTCTCCTGTAGCTTTGTTGATGAATGGCAGCTCTTTCACGGATCTCGTCAATTAAGTCTAGATTTGCTCGGAGCTCTCTGGCATTTTGTTCTTCTTCATAAGCTGTTAGACGAGGAGAGGGTATACCAAATTCTAGGGGGATCATAGCTTTGGACCCATAGGTGAGATTGAATGGGGACTCTCCTGTAGGGGTCGTGCGGTAGTTCCACAGCACGTTGGGGAGCTGATCGACCCATAAGCCTTTGGAACATTTATCCAACCTTTTCTTAATACCGGAGAGGATTTGTCGGTTAGCATTCTCCACTTGGCCATTCGACTATGGATGGGAAACGGAGGAGAATCGGTGTTGGATGGCAAGGTCTTCACATAAAGCTCGGAAGGCAGCCCCTGGTAAACTAGGTTCTGTTGTCTGTTATGAGGACCCGAGGGACACCGAATCGGCAGATTACGTTCTTCCAGAAGAACTGAAGAACTTTGTTCTCGGTGATCGTGGCCAAGGGCTCGGCCTCTATCCACTTCGAGAAGTAGTCGATTGCCACGACTAAGAATTTGAACTGGCCGGGAGCTGGTGGGAATGGCCCTAGTAAATCCATCCCCCACATTGCGAAAGGGATAGGACATGATAGGGAAGTGAGTGGAGCTTGTGGGAGGCGTCGGATGTCGGAGTACTTCTGACAAGAGCTGCAATGCCGAATGTGCCGTTCGGCATCTTGTAGGAGAGTGGGCCAGAAATATCCGTAATTCAACACTTTGCGAGCTAGAGATCTGGACCCTGAATGTGCCCCGCCGATGACCTCGTGAAGTTCTTGCAGGGCGTAGTCGGCTTGTTCTGGGGAAAGGCACCTCAAATAAGGCCTGCCGTCTACTTGTGTGAAGGAGCGCTTGTATAGGATGCCCCCGATAAGTGTGTATCGCTCTGCTCGGGTTCTCACTCGGCGAGCTTCCTTAGGATCTTCTGGGAGGAGCCCATCCCTCAGGAACTCAACGAGGGGTTTCATCCAGTCATCTTGCAGCAGGACAGGTAGAGACTCCACAGAATCGAAAGTTTCGTCTTCTATACATGGCTTCAGGAGTACCTCAATCAAGACGGTCTGCTCGAGACCTTGGAGGGAGGAGGAGGCTAGCTTGGAGAGGGCATCAGCCTGGGCATTCTCTTCTCGGGGGATTCGTTGGATGAGGTCTTCTTCAAATAGGGCCATGAGATTCCTGACCTTGGCTAGGTACTTAACCATTCGGTCATCCCGTGCCTCATATTCCCCTATGACCTGATTTACGACCAGCTAAGAGTCGCTAAAGATCCGGAGGCGCTGCGTCCCTACATTGCGAGCCATTCCGAGGCCGGCTATGAGTGCTTCATATTCTGCTTCATTGTTCGAGGCATTGAAGTTGATACGGAGGGAGTATTGGAGGATGAAATCATCTGGGCCGGCCAGAATGACCCCGGCTCCGCTTCCCTCATTACAAGAGGACCCATCCACATAAACCGACCAGACAGGTGGTCCCTTCTTTGCTTGGCTGAACTCAGGGATGGTACTTTCAACTATGAACTCTGCTAGGGCCTGAGCCTTGATCGCGGTCCGAGGCTGATACGTTATATCATGCTGGCTCAGCTCGATAGACCACTTCATAAGCCGACCGGAGGTCTCTGTCTTGTGAAGAATTTGCTTCAGCAGTTGGTCGGTAAGAACGACCACCGAATGGAACTGAAAGTATGGGCGAAGCTTCCTTGCGGCCATGATTAGGGCATACGCCATCTTCTCTATCCTGGGGTAGCGTAGCTCGGCATCCCGAAGTACCTTGCTCACATAGTAGATGGGCTTTTGAACCCGTTCTTCTTCCCTTACTAAAATGGCACTAAGGGTCTGCTCAGAAGCAGCCATGTAGAGGTATAGGGTTTTGCCTGGAATGGGCTTGCTCAGTAGAGGAGGGTTGACAAGATAAGCCTTCAGCTGGTCGAACGACTCCTGTTGCTGTTGGCCCCATTCGAAACCTTTAGCCCCCCTAAGATCCTTGAAGAAGGGGAGGCACTTCTCCCCGGACTTCGAGAGGAAACGCCCTATAGCGGCTAGGCGGCCTGTTAGCCTCTGAACTTCCTTAACGTTCTTGGGAGGGGGCCATGTCTAATATGGCCTTGATTTTCTCAGGATTAGCTTCGATTCCTCGTTGGCTGACCATGAAGCCGAGGAACTTTCCTAACGAGACTACGAACACTTGTTCGGATTGAGCCTCATGTTGTGCTTTCTCAGTACATCGAATGCCTCCTGCAGATCGACCACATGATTGGTCCCGTGGATGCTCTTTACAAGCATATCGTCAACATATATCTCCATATTTTGGCCGATTTGAGCTTGGAAAACCTTGTTGACGAGGCGTTGATATGTGGCACCTGCATTCTTCAAACCGAAGGACATAACCTTGTAGTAGTAGAGGCCCTGGTCGGTTACAAATGAGGTCTTCGGGATATCTGGGGGGAACATACGAATCTGATTGTAGCCTGAGAAGGTGTCCATGAAGCTGAGGAGTTCATGGCCCGAAGTGGCTTCAATTAGAGTATCGATACTTGGAAGAGGGAAGGGGTCTTTGGGGCACGCCCTGTTGAGATCTGTAAAATCGATACAAATCCTCCAGGTCCCATTGGACTTCTTCACCATTACTACATTTGAGAGCCATTCGGGATAGTTTACCTCCTGTATGAACCGGGCCTTCAAGAGCTTGTCCACCTCCTCTTTTATAGTTAGCTGGGGCTCGGGGGCGAACTTGCGCCTCATCTGTTGGACCGGTTTGGACCCCGGAGCAACACTGAGGTGGTGGACCAAGAGCTCTTCGAAAATTCCGAGCATGTCTGCAGCTGACCAAGCAAAGCGGTCTCGGTTCCTTCGGATGCACTGGACTATGTCGGAGCATAGGGCAGATGGGAGGGTCTTGCTAACAAAGAACTTTCGGCTTGGATCCTGCTCAGAGAAGAGCACTTCCTCCAACTAATCCACCAGCTTGGATGTTGGTCGGGTGACATCTTGGGGGATTTCCAAGGGTTTCAAAGGAGAGGACTGGACCAAGGGTAGAGGTCATGTAGCACTTGCGGGCCGTTTCCTGATTGCCTTTTACTTCCCCTACTCCTGCCCGGGTGGGGAATTTCATCTTGAGGTGATAGGCAGAGGGGACAGCTTCAAGGGCAGCAAGGCCGAGCCGACCCAAAATGACATTGTAAGCTGCAGGGACATCCACGACCATAAAGTCCATCGACTCCGTTCGGGTAGTAGGAGTTTTGCCAGCGGTTACATTGAGGGTGATCACCCTTTCAATAGTCACTGGCACTCCCGTGAACCCATGGAGCGTGTAGCCGGTGGGCTTGAGTCTGTCTCGGGATAGTTTGAGGCCTTTGAAAGCGGCGAGGAAGAGGATGTTAACGGAGCTGCCATTGTCCACTAGGATCCTCTCCACTTTGAGGTTCGCCATATGGAGATTGATGACGAGTGCGTCACAATGGGGGGTGCGGACACCTTCAAGATCTTCGTCTGAGAATGTGACAGGGCACTCCGAGGCCTTTAGGAGGAGGGGTGGCGCAAACCGAATTGACTTCCCTAATGAACGCCTTTCGAGAGGAGTTTGAGGAGCCCCTCATTGGGTCCCCATGAATGAGGTGTAGGACACGCTCCTCTTCGAAGTCGGGCGTTTCATCGCGTTCAGGACGCTTGTTAGCCCCCCGAGGCGGGGGAGGAGGATCGGTTCGGTCCTTTCTCACAAACCTATTTAGCTGACCCCTCTAGATGAGGGCTTCTATCTCGTTCTTTAAGGCCCGACAATCATTGGTGTCGTGGCCATGGTCCCGGTGATAGTGGCACAACTTCTCTTTATCTCTCTTCTTGCCAGGGGTGTTCATTTTTGGTGCAGGAGGTATCACCCCCTCCTTCTCAACTTCCATGAGAATTGTGGAGATATTGGCGTTAAGGGAAGTGAATTTTTCAAATCTGGGAGGAGGTCGGCGCTGGCCGCAATTATCCTTCTAGAGCTTCTTGGCCCCTTCCTCTTATGTTCCCTTTCTCTTAGACCCGGAGGAAGACCCCTCCAAGTTGGGGCGGTGCTCAGCTTCTTCGGCCCGAATATACTTTTCGCTCCGGAGGAGGAGGTCAGAGAAGTTCTGTGGGGGCTTCTTGGCGAGGGAGGAGCGGAAGCTGGAGTTGAGGACATTGGATTGGAATGCAGCTGCAGCGACCGACTGTTCGAGGGATGCTATGGACCTGGCTTCCGCTGTGAACCTTTTCACATAGTATCTCAGCTTCTCTCCTTTCTTCTGGTTGAGGTAAAGTGGCAAAATGCTGGTCTTCTCAGTTCGGCGGCTACTCACGAAGTGGGTGATGAAGAGGGTCTCGAATTGTTCGAAGGAGAATATTGAGGATGGGGCAAGGTGAGAGTACCATTCTCGAGCCGGACCCTTGAGAGTTGCGGGGAAGGTCTTGCATAGCAGAGCATCGGAAGCTTGATGGATGAGCATGAGGGTCCTGAAGCTTTCGATGTAATCAATGGGGTCAGTCTCCCCGAAGTAAGTCTCGAATTGAGGAGGTTTAAAGCCAATTGATACCGGGGCCTCCATTATGGTTCGGGAAAAAGGAGGTCGACTAGGGCAAAGGGTCCTTCCTTTAAGCTCTTCTTCTCGGTCTAACTGACCCAAGTGCCTCTCCATTTTATGGAGACGGCGGTAGACAGCGTCATCCCTTTGGCGGTAGACAGCGTATTAAGTAAAACTTTTGGTGAATAATTGAAGATTTAGTATTTTTCTTCATGTAACAAGATTTATTTGGATTAATGGAATAAAGACTAAGTTTTATTTGATTCTGTTTTCTTGCATAAAATTGTGTCGCCCATTTATTGATAGTCTTAAGTATGGAGCTTAGGGTGTTTCCAAGCAAGGTCTTAGGTGGTTATCCTTAGTCATGTCCTTTCTAAGGAGGGAGTGGCCACCGATTCTTGGAAGGACGAAGCAGATGTGGAAGGTCAGAGTTGGATGCAGGAGTTCAGTAGTTGTTGCAGCGTGACTTCCAATGCCAAGATATCAGAGTTGCGCCGCGGAAGTTTGTTTTTTCTGAATTCTTTGCATGATTGTGCTTCTTCAGTATGATGTATTTCTTTTGTTGGAATGCATTCTCTGGTGTGACTATATTTACTAAAATTATGTTTCCATCCATGAGTTTTCATTCCCTGCTGGTATGTTGTTTGTTTGGACCCCATTAGCAGTAGTTCTGAGGACAGAACTCTTCTAAGGAGGGAGTGATGTAGAACCCCGTATTTTCAAATATTATTTTAAAAGATTTGAAAATGAATTAAAATGATTTTCTGGAGATTTAATAAATATTTTCTAAAAGATTTATTCTTTTACAGGTGCAGAACACCTGCAAATACTTTCTTGAGAAGTTTGAAAGTCAAGATTTCTTCATGAAAAATCATTATTTAATATTTGGGATTTATTTAGTATTTTTCGGGATTTTTCTGAAATTAATCGTACTTATTTGCAATTTTTGAGAAAAGAAGGACCTTTTTGCAAATTTGACATTTTAAGGGTTAAAATGCAAATCATATTTTCTGGACGTTTTGAACAGTACCGTTTGAGATTTAGGATTATATTTTACTTTTAAGTCATAATTTAAATGGTTTTTATTGGGTTTCCAAGAATAGGACTATATATGTAGAATTATGTTTTGGAAGGACTATTTTGCAAATGCATTTCTAAACCCTAAAAACATTATTTCCGGCCTATAAAAGAGAGTGTGCAGCCGTCTTTCACTGCACAACTCAAGTTTCATATTATTATTAAATTCTTGGTGATTAAAGAGGAGGATTTTTGGATCTCGCAAGAAGAAGGCTTTTCGTTGGATCTTTGCAATTCAAAGGTGAGTGATATTGTTTTGTTTTGTTTTGTGATATGAACTTGGTTTTTGTTGATTGATTTATGTGAATGATTGTGCGTGGTTTGTCTCGACATTTATGCTATCTTGTATGTGAACGATGCAATAGTTGTTATTTATATTATGCATGTGAAATCCATGAAAGATAGTAGATCTCGAGTAACACATTCTTTATTGCTTGAAAACATGATAAGATTTGAGTATGGTCATGATAAAAAGGAATTGGATGGTTGAATCTCTGGATCTTGTGATCACAAATCAGATCTGGGTTATGAGTTGTGAGAGAAATTTAGTATAAAGAAACCCTAATGAAAGAATTTGGAATCTAGAACATGAGATCTGAGTTTTGAGATATTGGGTGATTGAGTACTGTATCCAATCTGAGATACTTTGAGATTTGTCATTTTTACCTGAATACGAATTAATTTCGTAAGCAATGAATCTTTAGAAAACTTCAGTTTTGATTATTGTATTCAGACTTAAATCATGGAAACTGTAGGCCGACAGTCGACTGGTCTACTATTCAGTCGACTCGTACGACCCTACTGCTGTGTCTTTAAATTCTTGAAAAATACGATCTGGACAGTCGACTTAACCCCTTTTACAGTCGACTGGTATGCTTAAGATTCATCCTACAAGTTTAGTTTCTTTCCTGGACAGTCGACCTATGACTTCTTTGAGTCGACTGTTATTACTCAGAATATTTCTTGAGAATTATTGGAAATTGTCTCGGGTAAGTCGACTGATGGTTTCTTAAGTCGACTTATAGTACTTGTTATAATCTTGGATATTGGTTCTCGGAGCAGTCGACTTACTACAGTATAAGTCGACTGGTGCTGATGAGTTCTTCATAATCTTGAATGTCCTTTCAAGTCTTTAGTCCTTGTAGATGGATATATTCAGCGGTATTGGGAGTCATTGATCTCTGGGGTTGGGTATACTCTGCGGTGTTGGGAGTCACTGTTAGTGATTAATAACCGGGTATCCAATCTGCAGTGTTGTGAGTGACAGATAACCGGGTATCCGATCTATGGTATTGTTAGTGTTTGTAGATGGATATATTCAGCGGTATTGGGAGTCATTGATCTCTGGGGTTGGGTATACTCTGCGGTGTTGGGAGTCACTGTTAGTGATTGATAACCGGGTATCCAATTTGCAGTGTTATGAGTGACTGATAACCGGGTATCCGATCTATGGTATTGTTAGTATTTGTAGATGGATATATTCAGCGGTATTGGGAGTCATTGATCTCTGGGGTTAGGGTATACTCTGCGGTGTTGGGAGTCACTGTTAGTGACTGATAACCGGGTATCCAATCTGCGGTGTTGTGAGTGACTGATAACCGGGTATCCAATCCGTGGTATTGAGAGTGATTGATAGAAAGGTATCTGATCGGTGGCATTGTTTCTCGACTTGGGTTTATGCATGTACTTTCCTATCGTTTCTTACTTCACAATACATGTTTAGTTTATGTATTTTTGTCCAGTACATGTTGCTTAAGAATCCATGTTTATTGTTTATTTATGTTTGTTGTTTATATCACTCACACCATTTATGGCTGACCCCTTTAGTTTGGGGGTTAGGGATCATCTCTCGCCTCATGTGTTGCAGGTTGTTGCTTAGAGTTTGGGGGTTTGCACGCTTGAGTTAGCTTTGGAGATTATAAGTAATGTAATAGAGCCTTGTGTAATTTTTGTAAAAAGAAGTGTTGTAAAAAGAATGTTTTTAATTCAAGGTGTTTGTATTTCCGCTGCATTTGAAAAAGATTGTTGTAATAAGAGTTAGAAGAAAATTATTTGTGTTTTGAGCTATGTGTACTATTACATTGAAGTTGATGCTGGGATTGTGCCACGTATTTTCTAAGATATCTTATTAGAAATTCGGGGCGCTACAGAATTGGTATCAGAGCATGCTTCAATAGTAATAATAGACATAGTATGAAAACCAACCTAGGTGTGGACACTAGAGAGTGAGTACCTAGGTGTGGACATTAGAGTGTTAGTATCACATAGAGTTGAAACATGATGTTATGGTTTGGGGTGTGGTTGAGGTTTTGCCATAGGGTATGGATGTGAATGTGAAATGTGTGTGGTGCTCTAACTTTACCCTCGTTTTGCAGTATTCAGAATGGTTGCACCCAGGCCCAGGAATGGTGGTAACAATGAGGATGGATCCGGTAGTTCTCGAGGAACGGGAATTGACCTTGAGGCTGAATTCGCCAAGGTGTATCAGACCCTGAATGCACTGATGGCATTCAACTTGGCGCAACAGCAGAATCAACAGCAGGCTCAGCAGCAGAATCCGCAGCCAAATCATGGAGCTGGACAGGGATTGGTTAATGCCGATCCTATCAAGAAAATCGAATCCTTTAAGAGGATGAGGCTGCCAGTCTTTGAGGGGCAAGCTGATCCAACCGCAGCAGATGATTGGATTAGGAAGATGCAGACGATCTTCGAGGCGTCGGAGACTCCGGCAGCCAACAAGGTGAAGTTGGCTACGATGCAGCTAGAGAAGGACGCTGGTATCTGGTGGGAGTCGCTGAAGAGGACCTTGGGAGATCAGCAGTTGACTTGGGAAGCTTTTCTGGAGGAGTTCAGAGATCGCTTCTTTCCCCTAGATGTTCAGGAGAAGAAGGCGACCGAGTTCTTGAACCTTCAGCAGGGCAGCATGACCGTGCGGGAGTATGAGACCAAGTTTGCTCAGCTTTCGAGGTATGCGCCAGAATTGGTCGTGGACGAGGCGAAGAAGGCCAAAAAGTTTGAGCACGGCTTGAGGCCAAACTTGAGGTCGAGGATGGTTCCGTTGGGCATCAGAAGGTTCGACAAGCTGGTCAGGAGAGCAGCTATGATCGAGGAAGATATGGACCAGCCCCAGGTAAAGCAAGAGACCTGGAACAAGAAAAAGAGGCCAGCAGATGATCAGAATGGGAAGGAATTCCCAGTGAAGCAGGGCAAGTCCAGTGATCCAGTGCAAAAGGCACCGGCAACTCAGGAAGTAACTTGTTTTTACTGCAGGAAGGCAGGTCATTACAGGTCAGCGTGTCCGAAGTTGGCAAAGCAGACTTGTTTTCATTGTGGTCAAGAAGGGCACATTCGACCAAACTGTCTGCAGCTGAAGAAAGATGGGGCAGGGAAAGGTAAGGATCTGAAGCAGGGGCGAGTGTTCGCATTGACTGAGGAGGATGCGGGTAACTCAGGAATGTGATCCGTGTGTGCAAGAATGTTGAAATTTATTCTTTTGTATTAAGTAAAACTTTTGGTGAATAATTGAAGATTTAGTATTTTTCTTCATGTAACAAGATTTATTTGGATTAATGGAATAAAGACAAAGTTTTATTTGATTCTGTTTTCTTGCATAAAATTGTGTCGCCCATTTATTGATAGTCTTAAGTATGGAGCTTAGGGTGTTTCCAAGCAAGGTCTTGGGGTGGTTATCCTTAGTCATGTCCTTTCTAAGGAGGGAGTGGCCACCGATTCTCGGAAGGACGAAGCAGATGTGGAAGGTCAGAGTTGGATGCAGGAGTTCAGTAGTTGTTGCAGCGTGACTTCCAATGCCAAGATATCAGAGTTGCGCAGCGGAAGTTTGTTTTTTCTGAATTCTTTGCATGATTGTGTTTCTTCAGTATGATGTATTTCTTTTGTTGGAATGCATTCTCTGGTGTGACTATATTTACTAAAATTATGTTTCCATCCATGAGTTTTCATTCCCTGTTGGTATGTTGTTTGTTTGGACCCCATTAGCAGTAGTTCTGAGGACAGAACTCTTCTAAAGAGGGTGTGATGTAGAACCCCGTATTTTCAAATATTATTTTAAAAGATTTGAAAATGAATTAAAATGATTTTCTGGAGATTTAATAAATATTTTCTAAAAGATTTATTCTTTTACACGTGCAGAACACCTGCAAATACTTTCTTGAGAAGTTTGAAAGTCGAGATTTCTTCATGAAAAATTATTATTTAATATTTGGGATTTATTTAGTATTTTTCCAGATTTTTCTGAAATTAATCGGACTTATTTGCAATTTTTTAGAAAAGAAGGTGTAACACCCCGAATTTCGATTAAGGACAAACTCGAGATTTCACAGGATCTTTACTTCACTTCGTACAATTTTACAAGGAATTTAAAACGTTTTCACTAATACATCAGAGTTCCTTTACACTTGGTTTTTACACAGCGGAAGACTAAAGGATTACAACAATGAAATACAACTTGTATAACTTTAACATCATTTGCAACATCTTTAACTTTCATATAGCCATAGCATATCCACTTTATAACTCCATGAATGGTCCTTTACCTGCATGTCAATCTGTGGGCACGTCAGTTACTTACAACTGACGAAATGTTATACACGGCTATCCTCTCTATGCCGAGAATAGTATAACGATCTCATACTTTAACAAATCACAAAAAGATTGAATGAACAAGTAAAGTGTCAAAGGTGATTATTCTAAACATAAGTGTATGTCATGCCTTAATGCCTAATGCACACAATTCTACACTAGGATGACACTAATGCACACTTGTTCGGATTCTATGCATCCCATACTACATAGGTCCGAGGGCAAGCGCCTACGTTCTTCACAATACAGGGCTCGATCCCTCGCCATGAAAACTACCTGGTAACAAAACAAAGTTCAGACTATTCCACGAATGTGAATCCCAGCCTTGGAGTCCACTGCCGGCTGTTATAACAGATTCCACATCGTGCGAACCGTCCCGTATGTGACCCTCTAGCCCAGTATATATATATATATATATATATACATTGGAGACGGTAAACACAAAAAAATCCATCCGTCCGACTACTCAAGATCTTAGAGTCCACCGCCGACCCGTCCTCATAGTCCCGGATTAAAATATAATAATCCGTCTCCCACAGGGCAACCTCAGTCCACCAACTGGGTCTATAGTCTTGGAGTCCACCGCCGACTATATAGAGCACCCCACTTACGTTTTCCTAAGTTTACTACATCTTCACTTATGTGCCTAAATTTTCTTAAGTTCAAGACATGAATAATTTCCATTCAAAGAATTAGTTTTTCCTCCTACCGGTCTTAATCAACAAATACGAGATGGCTCCTTAGCCATATCTCCAAATCATTTCTCAATTCTTTTCTTTCAATAATGCCGGTACCGAGGTCTTACTAACTCAAAGTCATAAGCTTTCATGTACAAGAAAACATGGGTACACATACCCTTTAATAACCATGTCTTAACTCAAGGTATTCTTAAACAATTATCCATGTTTCATCTTAGAACTTGTTCATGCATTTCACTCTAACATAGAACAAATAGTTCCTTTCTTGACAAAAGATTCAACATTATAAATTTCTACTGGCAAGTTATACAAATCCACATTACCCAAATAATACTTTTTGGGGTTAAAATCATGTACTAATTTATATTTCATTTTCCTCAAAATATGCAATAAAGTCATGATTAACTTTAATATTTATTACTTCATTTTATATGAAGAAAGTATGAGTTTTAATCAAAAGCCCCCTTTTTAAAGTCTCATTTTCACTTTCTTAAAATAGACAATAAAATTTCCATAATAATCTTTAATAGCTTCCATTTTATCTTATGACTATAATAGGAATTTATTCATACAAAAAAAAAACATCTTATTAAAACCAATCAAAAAATATAAAAGATGGCTATCAAGATTTGAACCCAAGATCTCTTATAAGAGGTGCTCATTGACTGACCAGTAAGTCCTAGTGTGCTTTTTGTTTTGAAGTTGTATCCATATACTTTTGTTCACACTTTTCTGAAATTGTTTCTTTTTAACAAAACTTGTTTACCCAATAATCCAATCCTTTAGGATATTGGAATAAATTTCTCTTTGGACTAAAAGGAAATCTTAAATAGTAATCAACAAGTCCAAATTTATTTTTTTAGCATATATCTCATTTTAACAAAAAAATTTCCTTTCTTTACAAAATTTACATTTCTTTTCAAACTCGAAAATTAAAATCATGATTTTCTAAAAAAACTAGTTTATGCCCAACATCTTACAAATAAAAATTTGTGTTAAGAATCAAACATATTTTTTAATCGATTATGGGTGTCTCAAAGAAATTCCTTTCATACAAAAATTGTATTTTTGACATATGTCAACATACTTCATAAAAAAAATTTATTTCCTTCTCTTTTCTTTTTCATCATATCTCTAATCATATGTCGAAATATAGCATTCTTTAACAATTCTCCTACATATCACACATTTGACAAATCACAAATTTGCAAACACTCTAATATGGTTCATAGAATTAATCCTTTAGTTGCACTCTTCTTTTCAACTAGCATGGCAACAATCAAAACAAGTTTATGGCATTCAATTAACTTTACAAAAATATTTTTGCAAAAGAATGTATTCCCAACATTTTTCATACAATCAATTATATCTTCATTCATGCATACTAATTCATCACAAAACAAATCAACATTTCTTTCTCATTACTAATTAACATAAGTTGGGTTTGTTTACTCAATAAAGTAATATTTCATTACATCCAATGCATAGGTTTGTCCTATTTTATCAAATCAAATTCTATATTACTCATTCATTTCTATTAACATGCACATTCAAAAAAAAGAATTAGAAAGTAGGAGACACCCACCTTTTGTGAAGCTTGAAAAGAAAATAGAACACCACTTCTAGCTCCAAAGATTCCTAGCTCCTAGTAAGGCTTCTCCTCCTAGCAATTTCTCCTTTCCAAGCAAGAGATCCTCCAAGCACAATAACTTTCTTACTCTCTTTCTTTTTCTTCCTTTCTTTCTTTTTCTTACACTTATTTTGATATTGATTTTGGTGCAAGAGAAATGTAGGAAATGGGACTCTATTTATAGGATTTTGGAAGGGTCTAAAGTGCAAAAATCTCACCCTAATAACTCTTCAAATTTATTTTACAACTCTCCACTTTCCTAACTCCTAAAACCTCTATCTCTTCATCTCCCCACTCTCCACTAACTCAACCTACCAACTCTTCTCCTCCCCTTGCCCAAAAAATGGTCCAAATACATTTGTGTATGCATGCACACATGCATAAACAAATATGAACACATTTCTATAACTCTAAATGTCTACTAATATGTGTAACTTGTCATGTATTAGTACATGTTTAACTAAAAATGTGATTTTAATAGTGGGCTTGCTACATGGGCTCATTACTAATTAATTTATTTAATTACCTAGTGGGCTTGCTACATGGGCTCATTACTAATTAATTTATTTAATTATCTAGTGGGCTCCTCTCCTAATGGGCTACAGTTTAGTTTATAGGTCCATGAATCAAAAGAAAGGCTAAATAAAACTAATGCATGCTAAAAATAGTAAAATGAGAGTAGCAAAATGAGAATAAAAATTTGCACGTGCACCATACGTGCAGAAAAAATTGAAAAATGCATTTTAATCAAAAACAAGGGGAAAATAAATTTTCGTTTTATAAAATAGATTTAAATACATAAAAATAAATAATTTAAACCTATAGAAAATATTATACGTAGTGGTGGAAACACGTGCATCAAAACACGTAAAAAGCACGTAATTCCCAGGGATTAAATATTATATTTTAGTTGACTGAAATCAATACGGAAAATGTATAAATAATACGAATCCAAAATATATAGTGAAACACATTACAAAAATATACGTGCGTAACACCCAGGGGCAAAATTGTAATTTCCAATTTTGCGGGGTGTTACAGAAGGACCTTTTTGCAAATTTGACATTTTAAGGGTTAAAATGCAAATCGTATTTTCTGGACGTTTTGAACAGTACCGTTTGAGATTTAGGATTATATTTTACTTTTAAGTCCTAATTTAAATGGTTTTTATTGGGTTTCCAAGAATAGGACTATATATGTAGAATTATGTTTTGGAAGGACTATTTTGCAAATGCATTTCTAAACCCTAAAAACATTATTTCCGGCCTATAAAAGAGAGTGTGCAGCCTTCTTTTACTGCACAACTCAAGTTTCATATTATTATTAAATTCTTGGTGATTAAAGAGGAGGATTTTTGGATCTCGCAAGAAGAAGGCTTTTCGTTGGATCTTTGCAATTCAAAGGTGAGTGATATTGTTTTGTTTTGTTTTGTTTTGTAATATGAACTTGGTTTTTGTTGATTGATTTATGTGAATGATTGTGCGTGGTTTGTCTCAACATTTATGCTATCTTGTATGTGAACGATGCAATAGTTGTTATTTATATTATGCATGTGAAATCCATGAAAGATAGTAAATTTCGAGTAACACATTCTTTATTGCTTGAAAACATGATAAGATTTGAGTATGGTCATGATAAAAAGGAATTGGATGGTTGAATCTCTGGATCTTGTGATCACAAATCAGATCTGGGTTATGAGTTGTGAGAGAAATTTAGTATAAAGAAACCCTAACGAAAGAATTTGGAATCTAGAACATGAGATCTGAGTTTTGAGATATTGGGTGATTGAGTACTGTATCCAATCTGAGATACTTTGAGATTTGTCATTTTTACCTTAATACGAATTAATTTCGTAAGCAATGAATCTTTAGAAAACTTCAGTTTTGATTATTGTATTCAGACTTAAATCATGGAAACTGTAGGCCGACAGTCGGCTGGTCTACTATTCAGTCGACTGGTACGACCCTACTGCTGTGTCTTTAAATTCTTGAAAAATACAATCTGGACAGTCGACTTAACCCCTTTTACAGTCGACTGGTATGCTTAAGATTCATCCTACAAGTTTAGTTTCTTTCTTGGACAGTCGACCTACGACTTCTTTGAGTCGACTGTTATTACTCAGAATATTTCTTGAGAATTATTGGAAATTGTCTCGGGTAAGTCGACTGATGGTTTCTTAAGTCGACTTATAGTACTTGTTATAATCTTGGATATTGGTTCTCGGGGCGGTCGACTTACTACAGTATAAGTCGACTGGTGCTGATGAGTTCTTCATAATCTTGAATGTCCTTTCAAGTCTTTAGTCCTTGTAGATGGATATATTCAGCGGTATTGGGAGTCATTGATCTCTGGGGTTGGGTATACTCTGCGGTGTTGGGAGTCACTGTTAGTGATTAATAACCGGGTATCCAATCTGCAGTGTTGTGAGTGACAGATAACCGGGTATCCGATCTATGGTATTGTTAGTGTTTGTAGATGGATATATTCAGCGGTATTGGGAGTCATTGATCTCTGGGGTTGGGTATACTCTGCGGTGTTGGGAGTCACTGTTAGTGATTGATAACCGGGTATCCAATCTGCAGTGTTGTGAGTGACTGATAACCGGGTATCCGATCCGTGGTATTGAGAGTGATTGATAGAAAGGTATCTGATCGGTGGCATTATTTCTCGACTTGGGTTTATGCATGTACTTTCCTAACGTTTCTTACTTCACAATACATGTTTAGTTTATGTATTTTTGTCCGGTACATATTGCTTAATAATCCATGTTTATTGTTTATTTATATTTGTTGTTTATATCACTCACACCATTTATGGCTGACCCCTTTAGTTTGGGGGTTAGCGATCATCTCTAGCCTCATGTGTTGCAGGTTGTTGCTTAGAGTTTGGGGGTTTGCACGCTTGAGATAGCTTTGGAGATTATAAGTAATGTAATAGAGCCTTGTGTAATTTTTGTAAAGAGAAGTGTTGTAAAAAGAATGTTTTTAATTCAAGGTGTTTGTATTTCCGCTGCATTTGAAAAAGATTGTTGTAATAAGAGTTGGAAGAAAATTATTTGTGTTTAGAGCTATGTGTACTATTACATTGAAGTTGATGCTGGGATTGTGCCACGTATTTTCTAAGATATCTTATTAGAAATTCGGGGCGCTACACTATACATCCGATTGAGAAACCGTAAGATGTTCTGGATTCGGAACTCGATGGGATACGATTTCCACGTAGAAAATCTTCAATCCAGTGTCGGGAGCATGGTCGAATTCTTAGTGCAAGGTCAAGAAATTTAGAGATAGCAAAGTTGAATATTCGATATTCGATAACACGAATCGAAATGTGTTAACAGTTCACTCTTGAGTTGATATAGCATGAAACCAGTGACTTGAATGGAGACAACTAGACTACTAGCCACGAGTCCAAAAAAAATGCTTGTACGAGAACAAAAACAGTGTACAAGATACTTGCCTTATAACGTGACGATTACGGTGGTGGTGTTAACTATGGAAAGAAGAAACGACGTCGCCAACGAACGGCAGCACAATGGTGGCAAGAATGACAGCAAGACGGCAGTGAGCGAGCAACGATAGCAATGGTGAGCGACGGTGATGAGCGACAACAACAACGAGGAGATGGCGCGGCGTCGAGTTGTTTTTCGGGGTTTACGGGACCGTAGAAATGGAGTCGTCGGCTCAAAGGTGGAGGCTAAAGTGAAGCTCGGGTGTTGCTTGAGCTCTCGGGTGTGAACAAGGCAGAGGAAAAGAAGAAGAAGTGTAGAAGAAAAGAAGAATATGTATTGAGAATGGTGCATGTATGTGTGCTTATATATCGAAAGAAAGGGAGATGGACAGCATGGTGCATGCAAGGTGTATATTATATATATAATATAATATATAGTATATGTTAGGAGGAGGTGTAGAAAAATGAGAGCAGAGATGTGAAAAAATGAGAACAAGGAGGAGAAGTCATGGAGTTAGGCGTAGAATTAGACAGGGTGGTTTGGCTGTGAGCGAGTGATTAGCGAGAGCGGGTTAGGATTAGGATTAGGATTAGGATTAGGATTAGGATTAATCAGGGTTTAAATTTTGTATTTAAACTCCGGTTGAAAAATTACAAAATTATAGAATTGATTAGAAAAATATTCTGGCTTTAGATAAAGAGTCCAAAGAGAAAAATAAAACTGATCTGAAAATTGAAGTACAAAAATTCATGTAATAAAATACGTACAACTAGAACAGGGAGTTACAATCTTACTCACTTTACAAAAAAATTTCGTCCTCGAAATTTACTCAGGCGAGATATAGGATAGCTAAGAAGAATGCAATACTCTTCGACTGAGAGTACAGCGGAAGATGAAAGAAACAAAGAGTACAAAGGCATGGAAACAACTAAAGACAAATTGTGCACCCTCAACTGGAGGACTCAACAATTTAATGTTTGGGATCAGAATCTGAACCACCGACATCGCTAACATCCCAGTTCAACTGAGTCACAAGCTTATCTCGCTCTAGCACATACTCCTCCAATTTTTTGAGTAACTCCTCTGGCGATGGAGCTAAAATCAAGATGCGTCTGGCCTTACTGGATATAAACTCCTCAGCCATAGCTAAATCTATGAAGGACAGAAGTGAGTCGTAATATCCCTCAACATTTAAAATACTCACCGGTTTGCTGTGGATCCCCAGTTGCACTCATGTGATCACTTCAAACAACTCCTCAAGTATTCCATAACCTCCGGGCAAGGCTATGAAAGCATCAGCAGCACGAGCCATTTCAGCCTTCCTCTCGTGCATGTTAGAGACAACTCTAACATCTCCCACAGTTCCCCCAGTAATCTCTTTCGGCATCAGCGACTTGGGAATCACTCCTAAAACGTGTCGGCCACCAGCACGAATGGCATCAGAAACTAGGCCCATCAATCCTATGCTCCCACCACCGTAGACGAGATCGATATTTCTTTCTACAAGCTCCTTACCGAGCTCGATGGCGGCTTCTTGGTAGCTAGCTCTTTTGCCAGAGCTACTGTCACAAAATACACAGATCCTGTTGAATCTTGATGAAGATGATGAAGATGAAGAAACATCTTCCTACCCACTTCTCCTTCTTCTTGCATCGATTTTCTCTTCATCCCTACCACCGATTCTTGATCTTTTCTTTCCATTTGCCAAGAAAATCCGAGCTTCCATTCTCTCTCTTTCTTTCTTGCTCCCGCCTCTGCTATCGGCTTCTCACTTTCTCTTTTCTCCGAAGCTTACTCCCGAGTTGTCTTCTTCTTTTTCTTCTCCCCTTTCTTCCCCGGCTTCTCTCTCTCTCACTCTTTCTTCCCCGACTTCTTTCTCTTTCTTCTTCCTCTTTCTTTCTCTTTTTCTTTCTTTCTCTTTTCTTTCTTCTTTCTTTGACTTCCCTCTCTCTCTCTTTCTCTTCTTTTTATTTCTTCTTCTTCTTATATTTTCTTCATTAATTCACCGCCCCTATAACCGGCCTATGATCAGTATATGCACTTTGGCCCCTATCCATTCCAAATATAACATCGAATCCAGAGTTATTGATGACGATGAAGTTTGCTTTGACATTTATTCCACGAATCAATAAGGGACTCTGCTGTGCTTTTGCTGTGCCACTCTGATGGTGATGCTTCTCGCTGCTAATATAAAGTGATAGCGATTGACGAATTGAGCAGAATTAAGAGATTGGTAACACGAAAATGTTGGTTGTTAAACTTATTTGGTAAAGTGGGCCCCACCCACCAAACAATGTTGAAAAATTGTGGCAAGATTGGTGCCACAAAGAAAAACGGGAGAAACAGGAATAAAGAATTTATCAGTTACTCATCTCTCATTCCTATAAATGAAAGATTTAGGAAGAAGAAAAAAATTAAGCAAGACAATAATAAGAAACAAGTAGAAAAGAAGAAAAAGAATAGAGTGTATATTTGTAAGGTGTAGTAATACCAGTTTTAGAAAATAGTGAAGAGTCTTCTTGTTGTTATAATAAAATATAACACAAGTTCCAATTACCAATTTGTTTGCTATTTAGACCAACAAAATTCCTACTCTCTTCCAACAGAAGATTCAAGAAAATAGAGATAGAAAGAAATAACTAGTATGATACTCAATAATGGATTAATCGATGAGAATGAATGCAATGTTTAGAAGGTAACAAATGACGCAGGAACTGAAGCATGACTAGATCGAAATATACCAGTAACTGTTTCTTTGGTGATCTCTGTCTCCTCTATAATCAGGTTATGAGCCTGATTACACTCTTCAGTCTGTCCTCTACTGGGAATTGATCCTCCTATTGGTGTGATACTATTTCTCTTCGGGCAATCCCAAACCTTGTGATCGTTCGCTCCGCATGCAAGGCACAGGTTGTTGGCTTTCCAGCAGTTCTTGCGTATGTGTCCAACTAGGAGGCAATAATAGCACTTCTGGTCCTTCTTCGAAGTCGCCGATGAGTAAGGTGATGCTCTAGTAGTCGGGGTCTGAATTGGCCTCCGTATCGGTCCACCGTAGACTGTGCGACAGTAAGGAGATGTAATGCCCCCTGAACGGCATTCCACCCTCTATGGATCTACTCCTGGGTATCGAGCATGGCAGTGTAACACTTATGCTGGTGCACAAACAAGCCCCATTGAATGGAGTTTGCGACATCCTGTACCCTATCCAGATTAACTCTCACCGGTTAATTTTGCTCTCACTGTAGCTCCATCATTCGTTGCATCTCCTGGAGAATGGCGACGATCTCCGATAGTTCATCCCTGGGTGTAGAAGTCGAAGAGCCTCCGTGAACCATAGTCTGAAATGCATATTCGAATGGGGTAAATCTCCAGATGGCAAATTGGCTATTAACATTCATGTGATCCACGTGGTGTGTATATTGTTGAGCTTAGCATGGTTCGAGCCTAGGCTCTGATACCACTGAAAACCTGTCATGCCCCGCTTCCAACTATACGGAAATGCAGGCATGCAACTGAGGCCCAGCGAATGATATACAACATTCATAAGTCGTACAATTATAAGCTCAATAAGATATTTATAACACATTTACTCAGGCAAATATAATGATCACATGAGCTGAAAATAAAATAACCATCATCCAGATAATACATCAACATCGGGTTAAGTTGCCCGGGAATACAAGGTTCCATAATTAAAACAGTACGATAAGCAGTTCACTATAATAACTAGATAAAATAGCGACTGAAAGAAAAACAACATGAAGTAGTAATAAAGCAGCAACGATCATCTAGAAAGTCTGTTCCCCGGGTCCATCAGTACCTGTATAATTATTAACTCAAAAAAAAATAGAAAAGGTACCCGTTAGAGCAAGTTTCGGACAGCAAGTAGCAACAAGCAGTAAAAGGGGTAATATAACAAGATATAACATGGAAGAAACAAGAAGTAGCAGTTCAAATACAATATAGAAGGAAACAAAGAACTGGAACAATATGATCATGTAAGTAATAACTGTAACTAGTGTATTCAAGATTTCAAGGTATAAGCAATTGATAACCTAGGCTCAGTTAATCGATAATCATGTAATCAAGGATCGAGAGTCATGTAATCAAGAGTCATGTAATCAAGAATCAAGAGTCATATAATGAAGAGTCATGTTATCAAGAATCATGCTTAGTAAAAATCTCGAGTTTATCTATTTTATTAACTTATCTAATGCACGCAATCCTATGTCCCATACCACAAATTCGGTGCATATCAATTATGTGACGTTTAGACTTAAGTAGTAAATTCTATAGGATTATGTACTCGGGTCTTCCAGTGATAGTATCAAGACATGTAATCATGAATAATGTAATCGAGAATTATGTAATCAAGAATCAAGAATCAAGAATCAAGAATCAAGAATCAAGAGTCACTATTTCGGAAAACACGGGCCCCCTTCCGAGTATACTCCCCTATATTGTCCACTATTAAGTCGTACCCTTATAACCCCGACTTGTTATTCTTTTATAATTAATTATGAACATGCAATTGGTACAACTAGTAGAACGGTGTAATCAAGACAGTTTAATCAAGAAAAATATCAAGGGTAGTAATCATGGATATGAGACGTAAAACGAGTACATGTATCGAGAGAAGTTATTATAAATTATTAAGTGGTATAAAATGCATTCTATCAACCTATTATATCTATGAAAGTTATTATTACCAGAACAATAATACATTCAGTTCATTAAATATGCAAAATAACGGGTTTATATGCAAAAACGTAGAGATGAATTTTTAGACAACTTGACATATCTGTATTCCAACTCACTTTCTCATTGTTACAGAAAAGAAAATCCAATTTCGTCAGAGATTCTAGAAAGTAGACTCTCTTCTGGTTCCAACGCATATTCACACGATACATTCTAGAGACAGTAGCTATGCGTACATATTCATTCTTCGCTGGTTTCGATGTTTCGTGCGCATTCTAAAAATTCAGAGTCACAATACTAAAATTGCAATATCTCACAATCTATACATTGGATTGAGAAACTGTAGGATGTTCCAGATATCTAGAATCGAAGGGCTACGATTTTCATGGAAAAAGTTTTTCGATCCAGTGTCGGAAACATGGTCGAATTATCAATACAAGAGTCCGGTTAGTGATCCCATGCAGGTTCAGAAATTCACGATATAACAGTACTAAAATTGCGATATCTCACAATCTATACATCCGATTGAGAAACCGTAAGATGTTTTTGATTCGAAACTTGATGGGGTACGATTTCCATGTAGAAAACCTTCAATCCAGTATCGGGAGCATGGTCGAATTCTTAGTGCAAGGTCAAGAAATTTAGAGATAGCAAAGTTGAATATTCGATATTCGATAACACGATTCGAAATGTTTTAACGGTTCACTCTTGAGTTGATATAGCATGAAACCAGTGACTAGAATGAAGTTTGACAATAAAACATGATAATAACTAGACTACTTACCACGAGTCCAAGAGTATACAAGATACTTGCCTTATAACGTGACGATTATGGTGGTAGTGTTAACCATGGAAAGAAGAAGCGACGTCGGCAATGAACGGCGGCACAACAGCGGCAAGAATGGCGGTAAGACGGCAGCGAGCGAGCAACGGTAGCAACGGTGAGCGACGGTGATGAGCGACAACAACAATGAGGAGATGGCGCGGTGTCGGCTCGAAGGTGGAGGGTAAAGTGAAGCTCGGGTGTTGCTTGAGCTCTCGGGTGTGAAGAAGGCAGAGGAAAAGAAGAAGTGTAGAAGAAAAGAAGAATAGGTAGTGATAATGGTGCATGTATGTGTGCTTATATATAGAAAGAAAGGGAGATGGACAGCATGGTGCATGGAAGGTGCATATTATATATATATAATATAATATATAGTATAGGTTAGGAGGAGGTGTAGAAAAATGAGAGAAGGACTTCGTACTTCGTCAGTGCAACCTCGTGAGGTTGGGCCTGTTTTCCTTTCCACTTTCCCAGGGATGTGGAAAAATGAGAACAAGGAGGAGAAGTCGTGGAGTTAGGCGTAGAATTAGGTAGGGTGGTTTGGCTGTGAGTGAGTGATTAGCGGTAGCGGGTTAGGATTAGGATTAGGATTAGGATTAGTCAGGGTTTAAAATTTGTATTTAAACTCCAGTCGAAAAATCACAAAATTATAGAATTGATTAGAAAAATATTATAGCTTTAGATAAAGAGTCCAAAGAGAAAAATAAAACTGATCTGAAATTGAAGTACAAAAATTCACGTAATAAATTATGTACAACTGGAACAGGGAGTTACACATGGTCTTTTAATCCATTACTCCTTCTCAAAATTCCTCAAACTCAATCTCAACTATTCTCAATAGTTACTTCATGAACAGAAACAAATTTATCATTAACATGGCCAAGTTGCATTCATCTAACTCACCAATAGTCAAAAATCTCATCTTTAATCGATTTATGCATAACATTCACCATACTCAATCAAATCAGCAATAATCTAACAGAAATAGCCTATTCACAATTTATATTGGGTTCTCCTACAATCCAAAATCATCCACATGCAATTCTACTAACAAATAACTAGGGTTTTTCACAAAAGATCCAATTTTTAGCTTATCAATTCATCTAATCCACCATATGTATTCATATCAAAATCCTAGCATGTTTTCTAATAGATGAAACACCACATAAAATATACATAAAATAAAACAAAACAAAACATGTCACTCACCATGTTGAAGAGGTCAAACGAAGACAAATTAAAAAATGAGAAAAGCCTCCCCTTCACAAGAAATCCAAGATTTCCTCCTTAAAACTTCAAGAAAATAATAATAATAAAATTTTTGTATTGTGCAGCGAAAGACGGCTGCACTCCATCTTTTAAATAGGCTGGAATAAAGAGAATTAGGGTTTTGAACACATTTGCAAAATAATCCTTTTAAAATATATCTTTACATATATAAATCCCTATACTTGGAAACTTGATAAAACCAATTTATTTGAGATTTAAAAACAAAATAAATACTTTATTTTCAGCCGGCACTGTTAGAAAAGTCCAGAAAACGAATTTGCACTTTTACCCTCTCAAAATGACAATTTTGTAAAAAAATCATCTTTTATCAAAACTTGTAAAATAAATCAAATTCATTGAAACAAAAAGTAAAGTTTTTAACCCTGAGTTGACTAGGCATTATACCCAGCTCAAAAATCAGAAAATCTAGAGTTTTCACTCTAATTGGTAATTTTCCACAAAAGTCCCTTTTTTCGAAATATTTGCAAATAGGTACAATGAATATCAGAAAAATCCAGAAAATTTACAAATAATATTTAGTAATAAATAATAATTTTCCACAAAATACTTTTTGACTTTGAACCTCCCAAAAAAATATTTGTACGCGTTTTGCATGTGTAAAAAGATAAATCTTCAGAAAAAATTTTATTAAAACTCCAAAAATCATTTTAATTTATTTAAAACTCTTAAAAATAATATTTAAAAATACAGGATACTATACAAAGAGTCCAGGATTTGATAGATCTCCGGCGTGAAGGAGCCAACATGCATGAGGTGATATTGTTTAGCCATCAACCTAGAGTTTTTGCAGTCAAAATAGGTATACGAAGAGTAGGTGGGAATCAAAAGGGTGGTAACTTGCACACCGTTAACTTGGGCAATAAAACATGTACTTGGCAAAAGTTTCAGTTATATCATATACCATGTTCTCATGTTCTAGCAGCTTTTGCATATCGCGCTATTGATTACAAACCGTATGTTAATACATTCTACTCAACTATTTCGTTAGCACAAACATGGGCTCCCAATATTCATCCTACACTAGATCCTTCATATTGGCTAGTTAATATTGGAAATAAACTTGTACCCGATGCGAGCCTTCGACGTTCTCGGAAAGGTCAGCCGAAGAGTACGAGAGTACGTAATGATATGGATGTACGAGATAAGTCTAGCAGGACTTCGGGAATGACCTGTTCAAAATGTGGTTTGAGGGGTCACAATAAACGCCAGTGTCGGAACAACTTAAGTCAGTCTACTCAAAACCAACATTGAGCTTTTTTGGAGTTTTGTTAGTAGAATTTTTTTGATTATGTAATATTTAATTTAAAAGTTTGTATGGAATCATGATTTATGTTATATGTTAGTTTGAAAGTTTGTATGGAATCATGATTTATGTTATATGTGGAATCATGATATATGGAATCATGATTGCTGATATGAGATATTAACTGATTTGAGTTGAAAATATCTGATTTGTGAAATTTTTTGCTGATCTTGTCTGAAATGAGCTGATATGAGCTGTGATATGAGCTGTTTTGAGCTGATCTTGTGTGAAATTTCGATGTTTTGAGCTGTTATGAGCTGTGATATACGATGTTTGGAGCTGAGATGTGATGGTTTAAAATGTAATCAGGTGGCAGATCCAATGGATTTTTGAGTCTGTTAGTGAAGTTGCTCAAACTCGTGAACTCCGTTAACGGCCTTAGTTTTACCAAGACCGTTATCGGACCGTTATCGGAGTTAACGAGTGTGAGCAACTTCACTCTCCAGAAGGTTTCAACTTTCTGGAAAATGAAGAATATCCACAGTCGTTAACTTCGTTAACGGCCTTGGTTTTACCAAAGCCGTTAATCAAGTTAACGAGTGTGAGCAACTTCACTCTCCAGAAAGATTCAACTTTCTGGAAAATGAAGAATATCCACAGTTGTTAACTCCGTTAACGGCCTTGGTACCAAGTTAAGGAGTCTATACTTAAAGAATTTTTAACTACACCCCTCTTTGAAAAACTCCCATCCCCCCACCCACCGTCCCAACTACAAACGTTAACCCCGTTAACGCTTGTGGTTTAAACACTACCGTTAACGAGGTTAACGTTAGTATATTGGATTAGTTTTTCTCCAAATCCCCACTCGAGGAGAAAAGTTGTATCCACATCATCATGTTAACGAGGTTAACGCTAGGAATACTGCTAGACTCATTAACCCCGTTAACGACAAGGATGTTTTGGTATTGACTTTTTAAACAGGGATAGTTTTGCACGTACTTATAAAAAGTGGCATAGTTTGGTAAAAAATTCAACGAAAATATATACAAAACACCTGCATTTCCCAATGTTATTTGTGTGGTTGACGCCACTGTGCTTTGTAGGTTTTGTTTGGAAGAATATTTGAATCAGACCAATTCAATATTTCAGTCAAAAGTGAAGCAGTTAAATAATTTGGTTTCTGAGTTTGTTTTTGGTTTCGAGTTGTGTTTCCACAATGTTCAGACAAGATGTAAAAGTTTTTCCGAGGTTTGTTAATTAAGATGCCATTAATATATGTGATCTATGAATTTTTAGACCCCCAATAAAAAAATTTAAAAAAAAGTTAAAGTAAGGGCAAGGGCATCTTTGTTACTTGCTTTCCGTTGACAAGATTGCAATGTGTATTTTACAATGGCCCTATGGGCCTATACTACTTTGACCTTGTTGGATTTCATATTGACTGTGATTGTTCTCTCTAAATTATATAGGAGGCAACTCGCAGATTGAACGGAGAGGAACATGTATTGTATGAATCTCAATGTCGGTGTTGATCAAATTGAGTTTCAGATAATTTATGATAAGTCAGTGTATGATGCAAATATGCAATGCATATAGTTCTGCTATTTTCTCCTATCTTCATTGTTTTTGACTAATAGATGGTTAAGAAAAGGTAGTAGACTCCCTCAAACTTGAGACCTTTTAAAAATAGGGCCTTGTTAGAGTTTTATATAAGTCGATCTGATCAAGTTTGGCTGTAGTAGGGGTGGCATTCGGACCGGGCTAGCCTGGGACCGGCCTGGCCCGTCCAAACCCGGGCTTAACCGGGGCCAGACCGAAACTACAGTGCGGTCCGGTTCAGTTCGGAAAAAGACGAAAAAAGGCCCGGTAATAGCCTGGCCCGCCAGCGACCCGTTCCGCACCAGCCCGGGACCGGGTCGAACCAGTCGGGCTGGCCCACGGGCCGACCGTTGCTGTTACCGTTGTGAATTTTTTTTTCCAGAATTTGTATTTGATAATTAGGGTTTGTAAAATTACCAAAATACCCCCCAACGGATTTATACTAGCTAGTTTTGGGGGGTATTTTGGAAAATTGAAAATTTACATTTTCTATATATACAACCTCATTTCATTCAATTCTCTTCACAAATTTACTCAACTCTCTCTACTATGTCTCAACTCTCTCAACAAAATCAACAACATTCAACTACTCTCTTTCAAGATTCAACAATCAACAACATTCAACTACTCTCTTTCAAGATTCAACATCAACAACATTCAACTACTCTCTTTCAAGATTCAACAATCAACATCAAACAACAACATAAGCATCACACTACAAGTTTCTCAACTCTCTCTACCTTCATTCTCCAACAAACATTCTATGCTCATACGGTATTTTCGTATTTTATAATTTTTCGAATTCTAATTTATTTCTCATAATTAGATTGAAGATGTTGGAGATGTTGGTATGCGCCGAAGATTGGATGAAAGCGGAAGAGAGGACTCAAGACTTACAAGAATCACAAAACGGATCAACAAGTAGCGACGAGTGAAGAAATAGTATAATTTAATTTGTATAATGTATTGTAAATAATTGGGAAAATTTAGAGGGATGAGATTCTATATTTAGGTTAAGTAGAAGTGCACGATAATATTCCAATGCCTTCTCTTCAATCTAAATAGAGGTCATCTCAATCTCTAAATTCAAATAATTTTCTTGTTTTGTAATTTTATCTAATTTGTATGAAATTGTATTCATGAACTTGATTTTATTTAACATCATGTAATTTATCAAATCAATTAAAATTCGGTTTTAATTTCTTTTATTTATTAGTCCTTTGCAATTGTTATGAAATATTGAAATTAACATTTAATATTTGATCTTTCATCTTCCTCAAAAAATACACTAATCAAACTGGCCCCGCCCCCACCATATGGGCTGGGGGCCAGGTCCGAGCCAAGATTTTTGCAAAGTGGCCCGACCCGGCCCGACCCTTGTTGGCCCGGGACCGAGCAAAGCCCGGGCGATCCCTGCCCGGCTCGGCCCGCCCGGTCTGAATGCCACCCCTAGGCTGTAGGATCCCGCTTTATTCCAAGTTTTTTTGGTTTGGTCTAGAAATTCTAAATCATGCGTAATTAATTTGTTTGTAAGATTCAGAGATTAAAAAAAAGTTTATTGGATTGATTATAACTGAGTACAATGTCTCTTATATATAGGAGAGAAGTAAAAATTAAAATAATACATTTTTAAATATGGGAATAAACTGATTAATATAACATCTCACATCTATCATCCCCTCTTAAACTCAAGTTGGTTCAAACAACATGAGTTTGGATATTGACGTTGTTCATGTGGCTTAGGGACGGCGCACGGTGGAGCAGCGACGACAGTGCTATATATCTTAACACCTCATCTCAAACTCACTGTGAATCAGGCGGAAGTAGCAGTAGTAGCAGAAGCAATAGTTGTTCAGGATGGACCTGGGCGGATGCAAGGATGCCAAGAAGGACACCGGGATAGACGTCGAGATGGCCTCGGGCAAACAGGAAGAATGTCGGAAGACGTTAGGATTGATTTGGGATTGGAACCGACTTTTGGATCTGGGATGGATTTGTAGAGGACTTGTTGAGCTAACATATAGTGTTCTCCCATTTGTCGTTGAAGACCAGGGTGATCGTTTTTATTTTCATTTTATTTTATTTTATTTTATTTTATTTTAATTTTTTGAACTAGGCTTTTGGATCTGGAAGAATAGGATTAAGGTTTCGAGTTTCGTGTTTCGGATTTGGAGTTTGGAATTATATCTATATATTATGCTAATAGGAAAGAGAATGTACCCCTCTTTCCTTTTTAAATTTTGAAATAGAGTAAGGAGAGTAAAATTAGGAATTCACACATATCTTAACACATGCACACACTCAGCCACCACCTCCGCTCAATTTTCGACCGTCTGATCGTCCAGATGGGCGAAAATGTGCATAATCGAGGCTCCCGATCGCGCCATGTCACCACCCAATCATGCATGTCCAATTCACTCAGCGGGCGAGCCCATCACGTGATCAGCGTCCCATGTCGCGCCTATGTCACCACATCATCCTGGCACCTTATTCCACTCAGTGGCCGAGCACAGGCTCGATGGGCGATCCAGATTGCTCCAAAAATTGTGTCAGCTCGATAAATCAATAAAAAAATAACAAAAAATTATTTAAAATTAGGTTATTCAATTAAAATTATAAAAATTGTTATTTAATACAAAAATTTAATTAGAATTTCTGAAAAATAATTAAAAATTTAGAATATATAGAATATAGTATGCTAAACCACTTTTGTCTAGAATTTTTTCATTTTTCTTAATTAAAAAAAAGAGGGCAAATGTAAGAGATAACTCCCCACTCTTACTCCATCGAAATTGGAATCGGAATGTTCATTATTATATAGATGTTATCAGATGAATTTTTCAAAATTTGTTTTTATTATTTTCTTATTTTTTAAAAAAATTGTGTTGTATTGCACGAGTTATACTACATATTATATTATATTATATTATATAAATTTGTGCAATATTGCTCAAGGGTACACTAGTGAGGGTATATGGTTTTGTGGTTGGGTGGATTACGGTTTTGAAATTGGGGAAAGTAGTGGCTTTTTTAAAAAAAAATTAAAGAGTTGGTCGGGTTTGGGAAAGAAAGAAGAAAAATAAGATTAGGGTTTTGGAGAATTAGAGGCGGCGGCTAGGGGAGTTCGAGGTTAGGGTTTAGGGGAAGATAAGTGGGGCGGTGGCAAGGGGAATAGAGGGACAAGGGTTTAGGGGAGGATGGAGGTCGGGGAGTTCGAGGAGACTGGGAACTAGTGGGATAAAGTTGATGTCCTCGACAGGAGGGCGAGGAGTTTAGGAAGTGGGATCGTCGGGAGGGAGCGGGAGGGAGCGGGAGTATAGGAGTATCAAGATTTGTGGTAGACAAATGAAGAAGGAGGACGACAGCGAAGAAATTTTTTTTGGAGTAGGAGGTCGAGAAGACATGCGGGAATGGGAGGTCAGGTTTGAGTTTGAATGGAGGTTGTCGGGGTGGAGTGAGTGTGGGATGGTGATGGTGGAGCTGGAGTCAGGGGTGAGATGAGTGGGTTTCGGTGGAAGGTAGTGAAGGGGATGATGATGATGATGATGATTGTGATTGTGATTAGGTGTGAGGATGCTGTTGCAGGCCGACGATGAGGGAGGACGACAGCGACTGCGAGGGAGATGGCAGCGGTAGGAGAGCGGGGGGATTAGATTTGGGGTTTGATTTTGGGATTTGATTTGAGATTAGAGGGAGATTAGGGATTATGATTTGACGAGCCGTCTGATGAGAAGGAAGTGGAAGCGAGATCTAGTTTTAGGTGAGAGGAGGTGGAGTGGTTCTGATGAAGGCCGGAACCACTCCACCTCAATGACGAGGAAGAAATAGTTTAAGCCTTATGAAAGTAGATGTTCTGATACCATGTTAGGTTTAGAGATAGAAAAGAATATTTTATTAGATTAATTATAACTGAATACAATGTTTTCTATACATAGAAGAGAAGTAAAGATTAAACTAATATATTTTTCAATATAAGACTAAACAAAGTAATATAATATTTCACATCTAACATTGTTCTTTAATATCCTAATCAAGTCCATATAAACTCACATACTCTATCCACGAGAAACATCTATCTAACCGAAACCCTAAACCAGTAGAGCGGCTAGAACAGCTGAGGACTTGACATAGAAGATATGTATTTGTGTCGAGCCAGTAGAGCGGCTAGAACAGCTGAGGACTTGACATAGAAGATATGTATTTGTGTCGAGCCTTGACAGAAAAACAGCAAATGCAAAATAAATTCTTTAGATATTTTTTGTCTAAGCATCGAGAATGGATTTTGCATTTGTTGTTGTTGTTGTTTTTTTTTTTTTTTTTTTTTTTTTTTTTTTTTTTTTTTTTTTTTTTTTGGCAAGTGTCGTCATGATAATTCATAATTCCATATGAAATATTATTAATTTGAGGGTTAAAACTTAGGACAATCCTGAAAGAACGAGGCCTGGCTCTTGGGTTCAGTAGGGCTAGGACCTTGATGTGAAAACTCAAACTAACATTTCAGATATATGGTAACCGGCTATGCAACTCGACCCATGATCATCCCCAAACTAATGTAAGTAGTCTACTGGTCAACCAACATAATTGTATTTCTCAATGGTGTGATTCTTCCAAGAAGCAAAAACTCCAGTGAGGCAGTTGGAGACATACCTTTGCTTGGCTCTCTTAATCTATCTGAAGAGAATTTTGGCCAACCTAGACTAGAGCAGCTCATACTTACGTTACACTACAAACATATATGTTTGAGATAATTTTATACAAGTACAAGATGCATTATTAGAGACATTATACGAAGATACTAACTACATGTTATTCACGTATCTTATAGACACCGCAGACATCATCTTCAAATAGGAGTGCCAGCTCAACATCAACATTCAACATATGATAAAATCTTGATTAGCTCACCAATTTCGTCGGACAACAGTTGGGATTTGTGGATCCAATACACGATAATGGGATTGGAGAAGATAGACGAGAAGGAAAGTCGAAGTGGGAGCAAGAGGTCAAGAGTAGTTGGAGGCTAAGCAGAGTTGCGGTCGACCATGTGATCGACCGCACCCAGATAAGACGACTGGTCGACCGCGCAGTCGACCGTCCCGCTCTCTGATTCAACCTGTATCTTGAAATGATGACCGGTCAACTGCGCAGTCGACCGACCTGCTCTCTGTTGGAACTCGTGCAGTCGAAGGAGAAGACTGGTCAACCGTCATGATGTTGCGGTCTACCGTCCCGACGCTGATTGATGAGCGGCTGAGATGGAAAGTTGTGGAATCCTATATATATTGTATTGTGTACGATTTTAGGGTTAAGTGAAAATAAAATAGAGATCTACCAGTCGTCATTAAGAGAGAGGGAGATAGAGAGAAACCCTACACCTTGGTAGTGAGTTCTTGAAAGATTTGTAAACCTAATCTTCACATTTCTAGTGGAAATCGCAGGAGTGCCTCTGCGTGGAAAGTAGCCATTATTTTGGGTGAACATCGAAAAAGTCTTGTTTGTTCTTATGTGTTGCTTTTGGTTGTTCTTTGTTCTCTTGTTTTGATTTTATAGTTCTTGCATCTCGTCGTCGTTGTTGAGTTTATTCCGCAGTTAGAATTTAACAAAGTGGTATCAGAGCTACAGGTTGATAGTATTGATTGAGATGGAGGACAAGAGTAGAGTCAAGGAGTTCGATGGAACGGATTTCACAATGTGGAAGATCCAAATAATTGTGTATCTCTGACTGAAGGATCTAAATGATCCATTGTTTGGTGTGAAGCCAGAAGGGGCCGAGGACGATTCGGTTGCATTGGCGGCCTGAAATAGATTGGATCAGAAAGCGTTTGGGCAGATTCAGTTGTTGCTGAGCAGGAAGGCACTGTTTCACATTGAGAAGGTAAGAACCGCAAAGGAGGTAATGGAGATATTGACAGACATGTTTAAAAAGCCGAATGCAGCGAATCAGATCTTACACCTAAAGAAGTTGGTTAACTTGAAGTTGTCGGAAAGGGGTTCGGTTGCTGAGTACAACAACAATTTCTGTATGGTTTACAATCAGATGGAATCGTCGGATTTAAAGTTTGAGGTGAGGGCACAATCGTTGTTGTTGTTATCCAGTCTTCCCGATAGTTACGACACAGTAGAGTAGACTATTACTAGCACCATGACTGATATGACAACCCTAAAGAATGTTATAAGCAGCATTATGAATGAGGATGCATGGAGGAAAAGACATGGGGAGACTTCGGTGTCATATCCTAGCAATACCGCGCTGTCAGTTGATAACCGTGGTTGAAGTAACAACAGAGGGAGGTCACAGAGCAGGAATCACAGGTCCAAGTCAAGAACCAGACATTGCAAAGGTGAGTGTTGGTACTGCAAGAAGCCAGGACATAAGAGAGACCAATGCGAAGAGTATAAGAAAGCACAACCAGGGTCGCAGGTAGCCAATGTGGTAAATATTGAATCCCATCTAGATGAATTGTGTTTATCTGCTGGATTTAATATTTTGCAAGATGATTAGTGTATAGACTCAAGTGCTTCTTATCATTGTATCCCCATGAGGGATGTTTTTGAGGATTATATGACATTTTGGTGCAGTTTCAGTTGGTAATGGACAGATATATCCAGCTGTGGGTAGAGGCACTGTGAGAGTGAATGCTCGCAATGGTGGGCAATTGGTCTTGTATGATAAAAGACATATTCTGAGCTTGAAAAAAAAACTTGATCTCAACTAGTAAACTAGACAAAGAATGTTGTGCATGGAGAATTGAAGGTGACAACAGGTGTCAGGTTGCTGGCAAAAGGAAAGCATGGTGACACATTGTACTTACTCAGGGAAGGTGATTCAGGTGATATCATTGCTACAGCATCAGCAGGTAGTTCCTCTTAAATTCTATGGCATGTCATGTTAGGGCACCTTGGTGAAAAGGGTGTCAAGCAGCTTTGTTCTAGGGATCTTTTGCCGGGGCTAAAGATGGTTGAGATGGAATTTTGTGAGAATTGTGTGATGGACAAATAGAAGATAGTTAGTTTTCAGTTGGGTGGGCGTAAGAAGCAGCTTGCGAAGCTAGAGTTGGTACATACAGATGTGTGGGGTCCAGCTCAGGAATTCTCTTATGGTAGTAAGAGATAATTCGTCACATTCATCGATGATGCTACAAGAAAGGTTTGGGTTTATGCAATTCGAAAGAAATCAGAAGTTTTTGAGGCATTTAGAGCTTGGAAGGCCAAGGTTGAGAATGAGACGAGTTGCAAGGTGAAAGCAATAAAGTTAGACATCGGAGGTGAGTACACAAGCAAAGAGTTTGTTAACTATCTGACAAGGAAAGGTATCAGAGGAATCAAGACAATTCCTAAGACTCCACAGGTGAATGGTATAGCAGAAAGGATGAACCGCACGATACTCGAAAGGGCGAGATGCATGAGACTTCATGCGGGTCTTCCGGTCCATCTTTTGGCCGCTACAGTTGATACAGCGGTGTACTTGATTAACCGTTGCCCCATCTAGTGCCTTTGATCGGGCCATTCCAGAAGAACTATGGTCAGGTAAAACTGTTAATTATTCGCATTTGAAAGTTTATGGTTGTATGGCATATGCACTAATTGACAGGGAAGAAAGAAAGAAGTTGGACTTTAAGTCCAGGAGGTGTGTGTTCATTGGCTACGGTGGCAATGAGTATGGTTACCGGCTTTGGGATTTTGTGGATAACGAAGTCATTCGCAGCAGGAATGTAGTGTTCAATGAAGAGGTTCTATACAAGGACAGACACACAGGTCAAGACAGTACAACCAGTTCATAATCGGATATGGGTTCAGACTCAAACTCAGATTCTGAATCTGAAGGCGGCCCTAGTGGTGGGGGGCCTACAGTGCAGCAGGTACAGGTACAACAGGTAGTACAGGAGGCTCATGGTGAGCCTATTGGGAATGAGCAGGTTATCTAAGATGAATAGGTACAGCCAGAACAGTTCAGAAAACCTGAACCGGTCGGTGAACCGGTACCCACATTGAGAAAATCGACACGAGAAAGGAGGCCAACCAAGATATTTGATCCATTGGCTAGTGTTGTTCACAAGCATGTACTGTACACGGATTCAGGAGAGGCAGAGACTCATGAGGAGGCTTTGAGGGATGAGGCTCGAATTCAGTAGGAGTTAGCCATGAAGGACGAGATGAGCTTCTTGGAACATAACCAAACTTGGGAGTTGACCAAGTTACCTGCAGGAAAGCGCGCTCTTATCAACAAACGGGTTTTTAGAGTCAAAGATAAGGCAGATGTCAGTAAGAGGTATAAGGCAAGAATTTTTGTGAAAGGATTCTCTCAAAGAGAATGTGTTGATTATAGTAAGATCTTCGCACCGATTGTGAAGATGGCTTCTATTAGGGTTCTGCTCAGTAATGTGGCAGTTGATAACTTGCACTTAGAGCAGTTGGATGTGAAGACAGCATTTCTCCATGGTGATGTCGAAGAAGAGCTGTACATGAGACAACCCACAGGTTTTGAAGCTAAAGGAAAGGAAAACATAGTGTGTCGATTGAATAAGAGTCTTTATGGGCTCAAACAAGCACCGCGGTAATGATACTTGAAGTTTGATTGCTTCATGATAGGAAAAGGTTTCGATAGATGCGAACGAATTATTGTGTGTATGTTCGTAGATATGCGAGCAATGATATAGTTACCTTGGCGTTGTATGTGGACGACATGCTGTTAGCAGGTTCATGTATGGAGAAGATCAAGAAAGTGAAAAAGGCGCTAGCTTCGAAGTTTTCAATGAAGGACTTGGGTGAAGCAAAGCAAATCCTCGGTATGAAGATCAGTAGAGACATGAGTAGCAAGAAGCTTTGGTTCTCACAAGCGAACTATGTGAAGAAGGTGTTGAAGAGATTCAATATTGATGGCACGAGGCCAATCACTTGTCCCTTGGCTGCTCACTGCAAGTTATCAATGGACTTGTGTCCTAAAATGGAGGCGGAGATGGAGGAAATGGCTGCTATTCCTTATGCCTCAGCCGTTGGGAGTTTGATGTATGCGATGGTGTCTATAAGACCAGACATCGCTCAAGTAGTGGGAGTTGTCAGCCGTTACATGAAGAATCCAGGTAAACATTATTGGAATGCAATAAGGTGGATTCTTAGATATCTAGTAGGTACTTTAGATCACTCACTTTGTTTTGGGGGAGATTCTTTGCATATACATGGTTATGTGGATGCGGATTTTTTTGGCGATCGTGATGGTTGCAGAAGTACTACAGGTTATGTATTTACAGTTGGAGAAACAACTATTAGTTGGGATTCTCAGTTACAAAAGGTTGTAGCGCAGTCAACCACGAAGTCAGAGTATATGACACTTACAGAAGCGACGAAAGACATGTTGTGGATTTCGGAGCTTATGAAACAGTAAGGCAGGAAGCAACTCATAGGTGAACTATGGTGTGACAGTCAAAGTGCAGTTTTCTTGGCGAAAAACTCAGTATATCACTCTAGGACTCAGCACATTCAAATAAGGTATCATTTTATCAGAATGGCGGTTGAGAAGAAATGGTTGAAGCTAACTAAGATTCTTGGTACTAAGAATCCGGCGGACATGCTCACTAAGGTGGTAGATAGCAGGAAACATCAGTTTTGCTATACTGCTATCGGATTGTCTCCAGGTTAATTGTGAGGAGACTCGCAGAGGCACAGGCCTAGACTAGGCCAATGGAAGAATGAAGAACAGGTTAGAGACTTCGTGTATATATCTCCAAGTGGGAGATTGTTGGGGTTTGTGGATCCAATACACGATAATGGGATTGGAGAAGACAGACGAGAAGAAGAGTCGAAGTGGGAGCAAAAGGTCAAGAGTAGTTAGAGGCTACAGCAGAGTTACCGCATCCAGGCAAGACGATTGGTCGACCGCGCAGTCGACCATCCCGCTATCTGATTCAACCTGTATCTTGAAATGATGACCGGTCGACAGTATAGTCGACCGACCTGCTCTCTGTTGGAACTCGTGCAGTCGAAGGAGAAGACCGGTAGACCGTTATGATGTTGCGGTCGACCGTACCGATGCTGATTGATGGGTGGCTGAGATGGAAAGTTGTGGAATCCTATATATATTGTATTGTGTACAATTTTAGGGTTAAGCGAAAAGAAAATAGAGATCTACCAGCCGTTATTAAGAGAGAGGGAAATAGAGAGAAACCCTACACCTTGGTGGTGAGTTCTTGAGAGATTTGTAAACCTAATCTTCATATTTCTAGTGAAAATCGCAGGAGTGCATCTGCGCGGGGAAGTAGCCATTTTTTTGGGTGAACCTCGGAATAATCTTGTGTGTTCATATGTATTGCTTTTGGTTGTTCCTTGTTCTCTTGTTTTGATTCTATAGTTCTAACATCTCGTTGTCGTTGTTGAGTTTATTCCGCAGTTAGAATTCAACAACAACATTGTCGGCACAAAAATTGCACTCGCGGAAAATATACCCAATATCCCATTCGGCCATTCTTATCGACCTTGTCTCAATTCTGCTTGAAGGTACCTGAGTGCATGGGCCTTGCAAGTGGAAAATGTGTCTGAAGAGTATTTCAAAGAAAGAAAGATTGTAAACACAAATAATCATCTTCTTTGGTTGGTAAGAAATTAAGAGCTCAAATTCCACTTGTGATATGGGTCAGATGACGTGGCCCCTCCTGGGCCACAGGATCCCCTCAAAAACTGTTCATCCCCGATCATCAGATCTGCTACATCAGCCCTAAACCGCCTGGGCTTTTGTCACGTCAGGCCCATGGGAAACCGGGTCCAGACCTGGCCCCAAACGGGTCTAGACCCGGTTGGCACTGCCTATAAATACCAAGCCCTCTACCCCTTCAAAAGGTAATCAATCTTTCCCCTCTCAAAACCCTAGTTACTATTACTCCTCAGTGACTGACTAGACCGTCGGAGGGCCTACCATTGGGATCAACCCCGGTGTTCCTAGGCTGAGTGCAAGTACACGAGACTTCCGGATCCGAGCTTTCAGATCCGAGCCGAGCCTCCAGATCCGAGCCGAGCATCCTACCTCCACCTCGCTCCCGCCTACTCACGAGCCGTCCCCCGGCTGAGGGCTGGGCGTACCATCAGTACCGAAGCTTCCGCAAAAATACAAATTGAGAAGAACTCACACCTGGTGCAGCCACCCCCAAAAAACAAACTGCATCAGGTTGGTTCCATCTGTGGGAAACCTCCATACGGACATCAGTCCGAACCCAGCCATTAACGGCATCCCATAAATCCGAGCTCACATGGCACCCAAGACCAGGAGATCTGTCACCTCTACATGTCGCCAGGACGTTTCTCCTCAGGACGTCCCCACCGACACTCATGGATTCAACAATCTGAGGGTTAGCCTTAGACACCAGTCGGGCGCCTCTCGCTCGGTCGTACCCGAGTTGCATTGGGTCATCCAGAATCGACAGGCAAGTCGGACTAGGGGTGGGGCCGCTTCCAACTCGATCCCGAACCATCCTAGACCTCTGCCCCGAAAGCGGGAGCCGACGCTCAGCCGCACAAACCGGAGGCCACCGCCCCAACGCAACCCGGCTGAACGGGCTCCAGTTACCCACCGGAAGTTCCAAGACTTCCGGAAAGAGATCATGGAGGCTATCCTAGGGACCCCTATCAATGAGACGCTCCACTGCTATCACTCGCGATCGGAGGTCAGGGCCAGCGCGTCCTGCAGCCCGACAGTACCGCCAAGGTATGACGAGGACTTCCTAAAATGCCTCCAAGAAATGGAGAACCGCCTCGACCACTTCGGCGACGGCGGCGCGAGGCCGGCTCAGGGTCACAGGCCGACCCAACCTCCTTTCTTCGCTGCCATCCTACAAGCAGAAATATCCCAAAATTTCCGACCTCCCCAATTCGAAACCTATGACGGCGAGGATGATCCTGCTGATCACATGGAGGGTTTCAAGACCCTTATGATGATTCATAGCGCTTTAGATCCCCTCCTGTGCCGTGCCTTCCCTGCCACCCTCCTGGGTCGTCCCAAGCTCGTCCAAGCTCGTCCCCAAGCTCGTCCCTGGCTCGATCTACTCGTTCGATCAGCTGGAGGTCAATTTGCTGGCCTACTTCGTGACCAGCAGAAAAGCCGAGAAGACGAGTGCATCCCTACTGGACCTCCGACAGAAGGAAGGAGAGTCACTCTGGCAGTTCGTCTGGAGGTTCACTACGGAGGCGAGGTCGGTCTCTTTCCTCGATGTTGGGGTCGCATCGGCAGCATTCCGGCACAACGTCCGACACGGCCAGCTAAATGCATCCCTGGCGAAGAAGCCTCCCCTCGATTTCCCTAACCTTCTCAGTCGGGTCGAAAAGTACATCCGGGCTGAGGAGGCCCTAAATCCAGAAAGCGCCAAAGAAGTCCCAGGGAGGGGGAAGCGCAAGGCCAATGAGGCAGATCCGGCTAAGAAGGTCCCAAAAGATGGGACCATCACAAAGAGGGTCCCTTCGGTCCCACGCTTCAAGAGGTACACACCGCTGACACAGAACGTGTCAACTATCCTCTTAGCAATCGAGGACAGGGACCTCATCCAAATGCCCCCTCGCCCGACCAACAACAAGAAGAGGGATCAGCGGTTCTATTGTCGCTTCCACCGGGACAACAGGCATGACACCGACTACTGCCGTGCCCTGAAGGACGAAATCGAGGCCCTCATCCAATGAGGGTACTTCCGGGAATTCAAACGAGAAGACGCCCGGGATCAAAGGGACACGAGGAACCAGAAGCCTTCCCCTCCTCCTCGAACACCCAAACTGCGTCCCGAGCGGAACCTCGAGCCTGAAGAAACCGACGGTCAAGCCATCTTGCATTGCATCCATGAAGGGCCCATGGGAGGAGAGTCCAGCACTTCCCGCAAGACGTTCGTCCGAGAAGTAAACGTCGTCCAGGGTCTCCTTTCCCTCCAGGTCCAGCAGCTCCATGTCTCCTTCTCAGGGGAAGACCTGTAAGGGAGTCTGGCCTCCACACTGCGATGCGCTCGTCATCAGTCTCAGCATGGCGAACTATGAAGCTCGCCGGATCCTCGTGGACAACGGAAGCTTGGTGAACATCCTTTTCCTGGAAGCATTCGAGAACCTCAAACTCTCCCAGGATAAACTGAAGCCAGCCGGATACACCCTGCACGGGTTCTCCGGCGTCTCGGTCCAATAGAGGGAATCGTGACCTTAGACGTCACAGCCGGTATGACCCCTCACAGACGGACCGAGTCAATGGACTTCATGGTTGTAAACGTCATGACAGCCTACAACGCCTTCCTCGGCCGACTAGGGCTCTGCTCCCTCCACGCTGTTCCCTCGGCCTGCCACCAGAAGCTGAAATTCCCCACCAAGTTAGGTGTCGGGGTCGTCCGAGGGAACCAAGAAGTAGCACGGTCGTGCTATATGACGGCGGTCGGGGGCGGTGTGTTTCCCCTGGATGCCATCGAGCTGCAGCCCGAAAGAAGTCAACCCGAGCTGGAGCCGGCAGACGAATTAGAGGAAGTCTCGTTCGAGACAGTGGACATATCAAAGTGGTTCCGCATGAGCTTCTCCCTCGCTCCCAACCTCAAGACCGACCTGATCAACTGCATTCGCCGCAATGTCGACCTCTTTGCCTGGAAGCCCTCCGATATGCCCGGGATCTCCGAAGATCTGATCATGCACAAACTCATTGTGATCCCCGGCTCAAAGCCGATCGTCCAGAAGCAACGTAAGTTCGCCTCAGAGAGGCAGTAGGTAGTGAAAGCAGAGGTGGACAAATTCTTATCCGCTCGTTTCATACAGGAGGTCAGCTACCCTGAGTGGCTGGCAAATGTCGTGATGGTCAGAAAGGCGAGTGGGAGCTGGAGGATCTGCATAAACTTTACTGACCTCAATAAGGTGTGCCCCAAAGATCCGTTCCCTCTCCCCAGCATCGACGCGATGCAATGTCGGGTCACGAGCTCCTGTCTTTTATGGATGCCTTTTCAGGATACAACAAGATCTGAATGTTCCCTCCTGATATAGCCAAGACGTCCTTCGTCACGGACCAAGGTCTTTATTGCTACCGGGTTATGCCCTTCGGGCTAAAGAACGCTGGTGCTACTTATCAGAGGCTCGTTGTAATATCCTAAAATTTCATTTTTAATAAAATATTATTTTTCACATGTTGTGCACGTGCAAACTTCATGTGTATATTATTTATTTTATTTTATATAAGATCTCATTTTAGTATGAACAATTATTTTCCTTCTAAAAACCTATTTCTAAAGCCTAGACACTATTTTATTTGTTTTAGCCCATTTTAATTAATTATTAATTTGGTTGTCTTGGCCCACGAGCCTGAGCTCACTAATTGTGAAGCCCACCAATTTAATAAATCAATTAAATGTTCACACTTGTCATGTAGAGACAAATAGTGAACATTTTGATTAATTAAATTGTACAAACTTCTACATAGGGGTACTAGGTGGCACGTGCGAAGCACGTAGTGTGCAATGTACATTATATTGGTGGCCGGATGGTGTATGGAGACATGGGAGAGTGGGTTGTGTGCATGGGTAGTTTATTTGTGTGTGGGTGGTTGCTATAACTTCTACTCCTATCCTATTCCTCCATTCTTCAACTATCCAACAAATCCTAGCCCTCCAATCTATTCTAAAAATAGTATAAATACCCCCCCTTCCTACTTGTATTCTACACTAAAGCAAATATTAAAGGAGACATTATATAGGAGATATATACATATTAGTGTGTGAGTTGTGTGTTGTGTTCCCCCTTGGAGGCTGGATATTCACCCCACTCTAGGAGCTCTTGGTTTTGGCAAGGATCAAGGAGGAGGAGTCGTGCAGTGCAATCTAGGAGGAGAAGGCACTCGCTTGCAATCTAGGAGGCTCTAGGATATTTCTCATTGGTTTTCTTCAAAAGGTTGGTGTTTCTCATGACTTCTAGAGTAGAAATCATGCTAGGAAATGAAATTGAATTGTTATTATAAGCTACTAGTTGAAATGAAATGCATGCTCGCCTAATTAGAAGAAAATTGATAATTAGCAAATGTGTGTTGTTTGATTTCTAGATTTATTGACTATGAGTAAAAGTGTATGTTTCTCATTTTTATAAACATTAGAATGCATGTTGATTATGTTTAAATTGCAATTGTGTGAAATTCACTAGTAAGAAATTGAACTATGCTTATTGATTAAAAATGCTAAAGTAGAATAATGTGTTAAAGATAAATTGATAGAAATGATTGTTAATAGATGTGATGAAATTCCCCATTGCTATATATTTATCATGTGAAAGATTTGAATAAATGAAAAAGAATGTCTTTTTGCATACGAATGATTGAATGCATCATGTGTAGATAAATTAATAAAATGGAAGTTTTACTCTCTTATAATGTTGGTTTTGTGCTCTAAAAATATCATAGTTATCAATGCGTAAGCAAACATTATTGTAGTGAATTTTGTATGAGAAATCATCTTTGTTTATGAACAATTATGTAATAGTTTTCAAATGACGAAATAGTGTTCATAAAATGCAAACTAAGGCTAACTACATGTTTTAAAAGAGTGAAAAATACCTTTCAAAATTCTGGTTACTGTTAAATTAAATATAATTTTATTCTAGACATTTTTTTTGTTTTCAAAAAGAGAAGAAAAAGAACTAAAAACATTGTTTGAAATTGAAAACCAGTAGCACAGTCAACGGACTATTGAAACAGTCGACTGCCTTCTTCATTTATTTTTTGAGTTTAGAAATCATCGCAGAACAGCTGACTGGTCATATGTGACAGTCGACTACTCTGATTATGTATTTTAGAGCTTTAGAATCTGGCAGAACAGCCGAGTGGCCATATGTGACAGTCAACTTCCCAGAAGTTTCTAGTAAATCCGTAATTTTTTTGTGAGAAAATTTCTGTGATCGGTGTCCTAGTATAAATAAGAATTTGAGACTGTTTTACAAAGGGGAACTTATTTTAATTACTAACTTTCTTTTAAAGGAAATCGAATGGATTGTTTACGAATTTTAAATTGAGATTTTTTTGGTAATGAGAAGTTTGAAAGGTGTGAATTGTGAAACCAATTGAAAATGTGAACTGTGGAATTAGTATGGATTGAAATAGAATTATGTGGGTTTATAAACTAGCGAATGTGACGTGTTGCATTTTCATTGTTATGTATGATATTTTACTTGAGAAATTGAAATAGTTGACATGATGAGTTATGAAAGACGTGAATACATGAATACTATGCTATTGAAATATGAATTGTGATTAATCATGGAAAAAAAAAATCTTATGAGCATGACATTGTAATTATGAGTTGAAATTGAGAATTAGGGTATAGCCAAGCCTTATACCGGCAATGAAAGAATTGTGAAATGATATTTTTGAAATGAGAAGATCAAGGTTGGGTCATGTGAAATTAAATGAATAAGACCGGTATAGTGAAAGTGCTACACTCTAAGAGTTGATTTTATTCATGATTCAATTAAACTTAGGATTAGATACATAGTGAAGATGTGATGAAAGTAAGAGAAAAATATTGAGTATGAGGGCCATTAGATTGGCGGCATAAGAGTAATCACAGGATGTCCCATGATGAGTCATGATAGGGCGTGGATACTGCTCCAGAGTATTGTCCCGGTGACGACGCTCGTGGGGTGTTTGACGACTGCGGGTGGTGTCATGTCTATGATAGGAGCTGAATTACCACAGGATGCCTGCATGATGAGTCATGTGTCAGTGCGTTAGGATTCCCTCCAGGGCGCCTAGACATGAGTTCGTAGGTCAGAAAATATCTAGGATACTTACCGTAGTTACAGTAGTAGATTAAGTCATGGCAAGGGATTGAACCCTACAAGATGAAGAACGATTAAAGGCTTGCCCTTGGACCTATGTAGTATGGGCTGCATAGACTCTGAACAAGTGTGCATTAGTGTCATATAATATAAATAGTTGCATTAAGGATTAAGTGCACATTCACAACACGACATCAATAGGATAGTCCCTTTAGCTTTGTTTGTGACAAGTTTGTGTTTGTTAAGAAATGAGAATTATTATACTGTTTCTGGCATAGAGAGGATGGCCGTGTATAATATTTCGTCAGTTGAATAAACTGATGCGCCAACAGTTCTATATGCAGGGTAAAGATGCTTGACAATTGAAGTATACATGCTATGCAGGATTGATTAAAATATTATTTCATGTAATTTATTGTAATATTTCTTCCGCTGTGATAATGTACAAGTGTGAATGTAACTCTGATGAAAGAAAAGTTTTTATTTCCTTGTAAAATTGTACGAAAGAAGTGTAAAGATCCTGTGGAACTCAAATTTAGTTGTATTTTGGAATTCGGGTTGTTACATTCGTCAACCAAGTCTTCAAGGATCAAATCGGTCGCAACATGGAGGTATACGTCGACGACATGCTCGTCAAGAGCCAGCGGGGATAGGACCACGTCGTCGACCTGGAGGAAGCTTTTGGGGTCCTTCGGACCCACAATATGAGGCTCAATCCGGTGAAGTGTGCGTTCAGCGTCTCCTCAGGGAAAATTCCTCGGGTTCGTCGTCAGCCAGCGCGGCATCGAGGCGAACCCCGAGAAGATCCAGGCCATAATAGACATGGCCCCTCCTAGAAACATCAAAGAAGTCCAGAGGCTCACGGGCAGACTGGCGGCCATCGACCATTTCCTATCCAATTCTGGAGAGAAATCCCTCCCATTCTTCAAGGCTTTGCGCGGAACCGGAGGCTTCGAGTGGGGTACTCAGCAGCAAGAGGCGTTCGCCCAATTGAAAGAGTACCTTGCCAACCCTCCTCTCCTCAGCAAGCCTAAACCAGGCGAGCTACTCTGGCTTTATGTTTCGGCCTCGAAAAATGTGCTCAGTGTTCTTCTCGTCCGAGAAGAAGACGGAGTCCAAAAGCCGCTATACTACGTGAGCAAGGTTCTGCTCGCCGCAGAGACCAGATACTCAAAAATGGAGAAGGTAGCGTATGCCCTGATCATTACTGTGCGGATGCTCCATCCCTATTTCCAGGCGCATTCAATTCAGGTTCTCACGGACCAGCCTTTGAAGGCCGTACTCTACAAGCCCGAGAGTTCCGGACGAATGGTCAAATGGTCGATCGAGCTCAGTCAATACGATATCGGCTATCAGCCAAGAACAGCCATCAAGGGGCAGGCCCTCGCTGAGTTCATCACGGAATGCACCATTTCCGAGCAACCCGAAAGTAGGGAGGCCGACTAAACGTGGAAAGTTTATGTCGACGGCTCCTCCTGCGAAGCAGGGAGTGGTGCGGGTATCATTTTGCGAGGACCTGACAGTTTTCTTCTTTAATATTGCCTTCGCGTCAACTTTTCGGCCTCTAACAATGAGGCCGAGTATGAGGCCATGATCGCCGGGCTCACCCTGGCACATCAGGCCGGCGCCAGGTAGATCAGGGCCTTTAGTGACTTTCAGCTTTTGGTCAACCAGATCATCGGAGAGTACGAGGTCCGTGATGATCGGATGATCCGGTACTTGGCCGTGGTCCAGCGGCTCTTGGCATCCTTTGACGAATCTGTAGTCTTAAGAATCCCCATAGAGCAGAACACCCAGGCCGACGCTCTGTCAAAGTTAGCCTCCTCGTCCTTCGAGGGTCTCGACCGCACCGTCCTGATCGAAGTACTTCTTAAGCCGAGTACCGACCTCCCCGAGATCCTCTGCATCAAAGAAGGAGCTCATCCGGACGCTTGGACCACTCCCATCAAAATGTTGCTAATCAAAGGAGAGCTCCCCAAAGACCGAGCCAAGGAAAGACGGATCAGGGTCCGTTCAGAGAGGTTCACTATGATCAGCGAGACCCTCTTCAAAAGGTCGTACACCACGATGGACGGAAGGCCCCACCTCTGCTGCTTAACCCCCGACGAAGCAAAGTACACTCTCAAGAAGCTCCATGAAGGAATCGGTGGGTGCTATATGGGAAGCCGATTGCTTGGACGAAAGGCTCTGAATCACGAGTACTACTAGCCCACAATGCTACAAAATGCCCTGGCCCTGGTAAAGAAGTGTGGCCCTTGTCAAAGGTTCTCCTCGGTGACAAGAGCTCCACAAGAAAACCTCCGCTCCCTGGCTAGTCCGACCCCCTTTTCTATGTGGGGGATGGATCTGGTAGGCCCATTTCCGAAGGTAACAGGCCAAAGAAAGTTTCTCATAGTGGCGATCGACTACTTCACAAAGTGGATCGAGGCCGAACCTCTGGCCACGATCACCGAGCAGCAGACCCAACAAATTTTCTAGAAACACATCGTCTACCGGTTCGGGATTCCACAAGTACCCATCACAGATAATGGGACTCAATTTGCGGGTAAGAATTTTCGAAAGTTCTGTGAAGATCTCAGGATCCAGCAGTGCTTTTCTTCGATATACTACCCGCCGTCAAACGGCCAGGCCGAAAACGCAAACCGCGAGATTCTTGACGGTCTCAAGAAATGACTTGATAACTCTTCCAAGGGGTCATGGGTCGATGAGCTGCCGAGCGTTCTCTGGGCCCACCAAACGACGAAGAGAATCCCTACGGGAGAGTCGCCATTCAATCTGACATACGGCGCGGAGGCCGTAATTCCCCTAGAGATCGGGCTCCCTTCATCCCGGATCATGGCCTTCGACGAAGCAAGCAACTTGGCACGGCTATGTGCCGACCTGGACCTCATAGATGAGGAAAGGGAGAAGTCTGCCATCAGAAGGAATACCTACCAGCAGAGGATCGAAAGGTTCTATAATAAAAAGGTGCGTCCCACTGAAATCAAGCTCGGGGACCTCGTCCTCCGAAAGCTGGCAGTATCTAACCCCGGCCAAAAGAGGAAACTGACCCCAAACTGGGAAGGCCCGTACAAGGTATCTGAGGTTGTACACCCAGGCACGTACCACCTCACCGATCCGGAGGGCAAGGCTGTCAAGAGGCCTTCGAACGCAGAGCACCTTATCAAATTCCTCGAATGGAAGGATTAGCCTCTATATCCAATGTAAATTATGAAAAATGTAACCGGCACGTTGTGCCTTATTTTTTTAAGTCCAAGTGTGTTGTAATTATGCCAGCTTTCTTAAAACAAGCTTTGGCTTCGTATTAACTTTCTCAAGAAACATGTCTCGGGCTTGACGTTCAGAAGAAACCGCGAGCCACAAAAAGCTTCTCTTATAAGCCTAGGGCTCGGCGTTCAGAAGAAACCACGAGCCACAAAAAGCTTATCTTACAAGCTTAGGGTTCGGCATTCAGAAGAAACCACGAGCCACAAAAAGCTTCCTTTACAAACTTAGGGATCGGGCTTCGGAAGGCACCGCGAGCCACAAAAAGCTTCCCTTACAAGCTTGGGGCTCGGCAATCGGACGGCACCTCGAGCCAGAAAAAATCACCTCTGAGGCATGGGGGCTCGGCATCGGCCTTGAGCAAGGCCTTGGATTTTTTCAAAGCCACGCGACCTTTACGCTCAGCGATGACCTACAGCTACGCCCATCACTGGCTTCTCTAAGGTATGGGGGCTCGGCATCGGCCTCGAGCATGGTTTGGGCCTGTTCAAGGCCATCAACCTATGCGCTCGGCGATGACCGCCAGCTATACCCGTACTATCCTTCCGAGAACAGGTGTGGGGGCTCGGCGTCGATCTCGAGCAAGGCCTTGGCTTTTTTCAAAGCCATGCGACCTTTATGCTTGGCGACGACTTGCAGCTACGCCCATCACTAGCTTCTCTAAGGTATGGGGGCTTGGCATCGCCCCCGAGCATGTTTTGCGCTTGTTCAAGCCCATCAACCTATGCGCTCGGTGATGATCACCAGCTACACCCGTGCTGTCTTTCCGAGAACAGGTGTGGGGGCTCGGCGTCGACCTCGAGAAAGGCCTTAGCTTTTTTCAAAGCCACGCGACTTTTATGCACGGCGACGACCTGCAGCTACGCCCATCACTGGCTTCTCTAAGGTATGGGGGATCGGCATCGGCCTCGAGCATGGTTTGGGCTTGTTCAAGCCCCTCAACTTATGTGCTCGGCGATGATCGCCAGCTACACCCGTCCAATCTTTTCGAGAACAGGTCTGGGGGCTCGGAGTCGACCTCGAGCAAGGCCTTGGCTTTTTTCAAAGCCATGCGACCTTTATGCTCGGCGACGACCTGCAGCTACGCCCATCACTAGCTTCGCTAAGGTATGGGGGCTCTGCATTAGCCTCGAGCATGGTTTGGGCTTGTTCAAGCCCATCAACCTATGTGCTCAGTGATGACCACCAGCTACACCCGTGCTATCTTTCTGAGAACAGGTGTGGGGGCTCGTTGTCGACCTCAAGCAAGGCCTTGGCATTTTTCAAAGCTATGCGACCTTTATGCTCGGCGACGACCTTCAGCTATGCCCATCACTGGCCTCTCTAAGGTATGGAGGCTCGACATTGGCCTCGAGCATGGTTTGGGCTTGTTCAAGCCCATCAACCTATGCGCTCGGTAATGACCGCCAGCTACACCCGTGCTATCTTTCCGAGAACAGGTGTGGGGGATCGGCGTCGACCTCGAGCAAGGCCTTGGCTTTTTCAAGCCATACGGTCTTTACGCTCGGCGATGACCTTCAGCTATGCCCATCACTGGCTTCTCTATGGTATGGGAGCTCGTCATCGGCCTTGAGCACGGTTTGGGCTTGTTCAAACCCATCAACCTATGCGCTCGGCGATGAACTCCATCTACACCCATACTATCCGACAAGGCATACACATAAGGGCTCAGTATTGACCTCGAGCAAGGCCTTGACTTTTTTAAGTCATGCCTCTTCCTCTCGGCGACGACCTTCAACCACGCCCGTTCCAAAAATTTTCATTAATGATTTAGGGTGCTCGCCTTCAGCAAACGCCCGTAGCCCCAGACCATTGGTTGACCCACCTCTCACCCGCGAACAACTCGGGGTTTACGGCTTTCAGAGCCAAAACTCCGAATTGTTCGAGGGTGGCAGGGGAGCCACCGATCCAGGACTCTCATCGAGCCTCCGGACCAATTGGTCGACCCACTACTCACCCACGAGCAACTTGGGGCTTACGACCCTCAGAGCCAAAACCCCGAATTGCTCGAGGGTGACAGGTGAGCCACCAACCCAGAACTCTCGGACCAAAATTCCACTTACGGGCGCCCGCCTTCTGCAGGCACCAGAATTGTCAGCAGGTGGCGGATGAGTAACCGCCAGTTCCTGATGAAAAACAATGGGGAGATGGGGATTATAGAGTCCCCTGAGCAGCACATTTATTATATCAGGAAGTCCAATGGCGGAAGGCAAAATATCGCCATTAATGTTTATCGGAAAGTAAATATCGCCATTAATGGCGGAAGGCACTCATTGGGCGTTGCCTGCAAGAAGCTTCGGTTCGGCCTTTTGCCTCGGCGGCGATCCCCTGCAAGGCTGAGCTCGGCAACAATCTCGAGCTACACTCCTGCACTCCTCACTTAATGAATCGTTAAAGTTAAAGAAGTCGGAAGTCTTTTATTACTCATAGAGCGCCAGAAACGGCCGCCCAATATAATGAAAGCTTACAAATCACTCATCGCTCGGCTTAAAACTCGAACTCGGCGCTTCCCACGGGTTCCTTCGCACGCTCGGCCGGTCCGACCGGGGAAGGCACTCCAGGAACAGAGCTTTCCGCATCGGCAGGCTGGGCCGTCTCCAAGAAAAAGGTCGGAGAAGGTCATAGTACGGAATTGCTCGCCTCCTCGATCAGACCGGCGCCTAGCATTAGCTTCAACCTATGAATCTCCAACTCTTTCTCTACAACAGCCTCACGAAGAAAAGACTCCGAAGCCGACCTCCCACTCGAGGCATCCGAAATCGACCAGTTCGTTTCAACTGCCCACCAGTCCCGGTCGACTATGGCCTTCTTCAGACGAGCGACCTCCAAGCTGAGCTCCCTTGACTTGTTCATGAAGTAATTCACTGTGGTCGCTCTGTCCCGAGCCTACTTATGTTGGCGAGCCAAAACACTCTCCATGGCCCTCAGCCCAGCTCGGACCCAGGAGACCTCGGCAGAACCAAGGTCGGTGCCGAGGACCTCATGCGTCTTTCAAAAAGATGGGAAAAACAACAGGTCACAAAAGAGACTAAAAAACACAAGTCATGGAGTATCGGCAAAAAAATCCACTTGTATAAATTCAAAAATTTTCTAGTTATAGAAAATGGTGGCCAGTCCGCGTTCGGCAATTACAAAAAAAAAGAAGGAAATTCCTAGACTATTGTTTAGGAAGGGGACGACCTCCAATCGAGCGTCCCCCTGCTCCTCGTCCTCCCTGCCGCGTGGTGTCAGCGGAAGCGTCAGGAACTCCCTCCCATAGTGGAGATGCCCGACCTGAAGGTCCGGATAGATCCGTAGGATGTGCTCCCTGGCCTTGTTATAAGCCTCGTCCTGCGAGGCAATCAGGGTATCTGCCATGGCGATCGCCGCCTTCTCGCTAGCCTTCTTGGCCTTCACCTTGAACTATGCCAGCTCTTTCGCATGATGCTCCGTATTGGAGACCAGCTGGGCTTGGGCGACCACAAGGGCAGCCTCTGCCACCGTCTGCTCGTCCTTCAGCTGGGCGGCTTCACGAAAATAGCATTTGGCATTCTTCCTCTAGATAACGATCTCCTTCTCGAGGCACTCGTGAAAGTGCTGCGAATGTTGCATCGACTGGCTGAGGAGGATCAAGTTAGAAGAATTCTCTGCAAAAACTAAACCAAAATGCAGAAGGAAGACTTACCGTGAGGTGGGCCTGAGCGAACCTCATGTTGGACGTATCAGCCGTCTCCACCACCAGGACCATATGATCCCGCTCGGTGGCAAGGTGCTCCACCACCTCTACCACAATCGGACCTTCGAGGAGCGTATCCCCCGCTTTGACCCCCCCAGTCGGGGGTATAGGGCCTTATGCCCTGCTGACCCACCATTTCCGCGGCATCTGGTCGAAGCAGCGGGAGAGGTCCCTTCGCAAACTCAACAACCTTTTTGCTACCGAAGCTCGCCTCCAGATCCTTCGTCGACCTCGATGAATGGTGATGATTCTTCTTCACCCTCTTTGGGGTCGACTCCTCGGGCCTTGGAGTCACTGCCTGGCTAGTCCCCGCCCTCGAGGTAGCCTTCTTTGCCATATCAGCCCTCCTCTTGGCGGCCAGGGCCACTACAGCATTGTGGTTATCAAGCTCCTTAGCAGACATTTCTACAAAAAATGAAAAGTGAACATGTTAACGCGAAGGCAGAAAGAAATACAGAATAGAAACAAAAACATACTCTGGTTGGCCGGGCTCAGTCCGGCTCGGGCGAGGTGTAGCTCCGTGATGCGAGGCCACCCAATGCTGTGCCCCTCCATGATCTTGTCGACCTTCGCCCACTCCTTCTTAGTCAAGCCTCTTCACTTCGGTGGCTTGTGGTTCGGCTTTTCGAAGTTCCAAACAGTGGGGATGTCCCAAGGCTTCTCACTCCGGACTACGAAGTACCTTTCTTTTCAACCCTTGATGGAGTCCGGATGGCCGTGCATCACCTTCTTGTGGGGGCGGGACGAAAGATAGAAAATCCCCTCCTGGTCCCCGAGAGAGCTCATCCCCAGGATGGCTTAGAAGTAGGTCAGCCTCGGCGCAATCTCCTTCTCCTGACACTTCAAAATAAAATACACTAGGTGTTTCCAAGAGTTGGACTATAATGCATCGGGCTCAGCTCCCCCCAGTTCAGCACCCTTCTTGATGAACGGGTGCAACGGAAGCCTCAACTCTGAGACGAAAGCGTCCTCAGGGAACATGCAGAAGCTCGGTTGGAGCGCGGTGGTCGGGCGGATTCCTGGGTTCGACACCAGAAGCTCGAACTCCCGAGGAATGAAGTAAGCCGCCCTCAAGATGGGCAAGTAGTCCCTTGGCAGGGCACACTTCATACTGTCCATCTTGATCATGGACCGGCCCTCGTCCTTCAACAGCGATGTATACACCAGAAGATCCTTCATGTCGTAAAGATACATCCTGATAGATCCTGAATTTTTGCCTGAGAGAGGGGGGTACGTGAACCCGGAGCCATAGTCATACTTATCCTTCTCGGCCAGACCGTTGGGCCATATCCACTTCCTCTTCCTCCTTCGGGGGCGATCTTTCCTATCAGGGGAAAGGGTCTCTAGGGGAGGCAACGGTGGGAGGTCTGCCTCATCTTCCTCTACCTCCTCTGCGGTCCCTCCGACCTCGCCATGGTCACTACCACTCTCAGTCCCTCACTCGGACTCCTCCTGATCAACACCTTCCTCGACCTGCTACTCTTCTTCCCAGTCTCCTTCTCCGGACTCATTCTCCTCCTCTATAAGCCCCTCTCCTTTGGGATCCCTCTCTTCGTGCTCCTCCTCTACAAGTTCCTTACCCGGCCTACGGGATTGCAGGGGCTCTACGATAAAGGCTACGTCGCCCTCACTATCCGACCCTCCTACTGACAGAACCTCCTCATTTATCGGGAAGATATCTCCCGACGAAAAAGATATTGAAGACGAATGAACCTCCTCCTCACCGTGACCTGAAGTACCTGCCTCCGAACCAGACTGAGACAGTGACATTTTAAAACAAAAATACTAACCTATTTCACCGGAGAACGCAAAGGTCAACGAAAAACGGTCGTCGACGATGTGCAAGAAAAATTCTATTGTTAAAGAAGTTGAAAGAAAAGTGAAGAAGTGAGGTGGGACGAGGGGGATTTATAAGCGCAGGGGGGACTCCTTGAATTCTGCAAAAAGATTTGGTCGTCTGATCTTCATGATCAAGATCTCACAGCCACTAAGATCTTGATGACGTCAGACTAGTGTGCAAAAATAACTTTTTACCCTCGGCTCGGTCGACCAACGCGGCGCCTCCTCGCGCAGGGTCAACTACTCAGGTACATCACCATTATTCACCCAAGTTCCTCCAAAAAGTTTCTCCCAAACTGCTTGGACCTTGACGCTTGGATACCACCGCGAGCCCAAAAAGTTTCTCCCAAACTGCTTGGACCTCGATGCACAGATGTCACCTGCGAGCCCAAAAAGTTTCTCCCAAACTGCTTGGACCTTGACGCTCGGATGTCACTGCGAGCCCAAAAAATTTCTCCCAAACTACTTGGACCTCGATGCTCGGATGTCACCGCGAGCCCAAAAAGTTTCTCCCAAACTGCTTGGACGTCGACGCTCGGATGTCACCGCGAGCCTAAAAAGTTTCTCCCAAACTGCTTGGACCTCGACGCTCGAATGCCACCGCAAACCCAAAATGTTTCTCCCAAACTGCTTGGGCCTTGATGCTTGGATGTCACGGCGAACCCAAATAGTTTCTCCCAAACTGCTTGGACCTCGACGCTCGGATGTCACCGCGAGCCTAAAAAGTTTCTCCCAAACTGCTTGGACCTCGACGCTCGTATGCCACCGCAAACCCAAAAAGTTTCTCCCAAACTGCTTGGGCCTCGACACTCGGATGTCACCGCGAGCCCAAATAGTTTCTCCCAAACTGCTTGGACCTCGACGCTCTGATGTCACCACGAGCACCAAAAAGTTTCTCTCAATGACTTCAAGGTCGACGCTCGGATGTCACCACGAGCCCCAAAATCATCCACCTAATAATGAGGGGCTCGCCTGACGACCCTAGATGCTCGGCAGGAAGGACCCCCGCACCACAGACTCTTACGTCCCCTTGCATTTCCAACAAGTGAGGGGGCTCGTCCGCCAACCCCCTACGCTCGCCCAAGTGACCACGAGGTCAACGCTCGGATATCACCGCGAGCCCCAAAATTATCCCCTAACAATGAGGGGCTTGCCTGCCGACCCTCAATGCTCGGCTGGAAGGACCACTACTCCCCAGAATCCTACGTCCCCTTGCTTTTCCAACGAGTGAGGGGGCTCGTCCACCACCCCCCTACGCTCGGCCAAGCAACCTCTGGTTCGACGCTTGAATATCTCCACGAGCCTCAAAATTATCCCCCAACAATGAGAGGCTCTCCTGCCGACCCTCGACGCTCGACAGGAAGGACCACTACTCCCCAGACTCCAATGCCCCCTAACTTTTCCAATAAGTGAGGGGGCTCGCCTACCGACCCCCTACTCTCTCGACCAAATGACCTCTGGGTCGACGCTCGGATATCACCGCGAACCCCAAACTATTCCCCTACCAGTGAGGGGCTCGCCTACCGACCCTAAAGGCTCGGCAAGAAGAACTCTTACTCCATGGGTCTTGACGCCCCCCTTTGCTTTTCCAACCAGTAAGGGGGCTCGTCCACCGACCTTCGATGCTCGACCGGCTGAGCTCCGACACCCTGAATGACTCCAAGAGGGGATCCCTTCATCCTACCCCACTGACCTCTTCTGGAAGATACAGATCCCATTCTTCACCATACACACCAACCCGCTCTTCCTACAAAGGCAAAAAACCACTTCTACATGGCTGGATTACCCAGCCCTCTAAGAGTGGGGGGCTCCTGATATGGGTCTGATGACGTAGCCCCTCCAGGGCCACAGGATCCCCTCAAAAACCGTTCATCCATGATCATCAGATCTGCCACATCAACCTTAAATCGCCTGGGCTTCTGCCACGTCAGGCCCACTGGCAATCGGGTCCTAACCCGGTCCCAAATGGGTCCAGACCCGGTTGGCACTGCCTATAAATACCAGGCCCTCTACCCCTTCAAAATATAATCAATCTTTCTCCTCTCAAAACCCTAGTTACTGTTACTCCTCAGTGACTGACTAGACCATCGGAGGGCCTGCCATCGGGATCATTCCCAATGTTCCTAGGCCGAGTGCAGGTACATGAGATTTCCAGATCCGAGCTTATAGATTCGAGCCGAGCCTCCAGATCCGAGCCAAGCATCCTGCTTCCACCTCGCTCCTGCCTACTTACGAGCCGTCCCCTCAGCTGAGGGTCGGGCGTACCATCAGTACCGAAGCTTCTGTAAAAATACAAATTGAGAAGAACTCACAGCTGGTGCAGCCACCCCCCCAAAAACAAACCGCATCAACTTGCATAAAAAAATCTCTTAGTAATATGTAACAGATAAAGTGTGGGGGGCGTGAGGCAACAATCTTGTTCCAAAGAATTTGGTGAACCTTATGTATGGGCTGAAAAAGGTCCAAAGAATTTATAAGTTGCAACAATCCATTTATGCAACACATAAAACTATCTAAAGCCTAGCTGGTCTTCATGGTATCCACGAAAAAAAGAAGATGGTGGACCACACACAAAATTGAAAAGAACTTGTAAAGAAATAGCAAAAAAATAATGCTTATCATGTAATTCGTAAAACATTAATATTTGTAATAGTTGTCTTTCTGTACAGATGAATAATGTGTGTGCTCGTCCAGCTCTCCTGAGTTTCTCTCTCTAGAAGCTCTAGAGAGAGAAGGTCTAAAACAAAACCCTAAAAAACATATTAAGCTGGGTGGGGGGGGGAGGGGGGTGGCGGCTAGGGTTTCATCGCCCCCCTCCTCCCTCGCGCCATCTTCCCTTCATCGTCAACCATCCAGTTTCAACGTCTCTCTCTCCTTTTTGTGTTTTCTCCCCATCCTCACTTTCACCTAAAGTTGGTTGCCGTGGGCTGGGCTTCACTCGCAAGGTGAATTGGAGAGGGGTGGGTGGTCGCGGCCACCACTCAGGGGTCTTTCCGGTGTCGGAGACGGGTGCGAGCTGCGGTGGGTCTCCATTCCACTGCGTAGTAGCCTTGGCGGGGTCAAATGCGGTGCGCGGGGAGGATTGGAAGAAGCATTGGGTTCATCGTGGTATAGGCCTTGCTTTTCGTTGTCGGAGACGGGTGCGAGCGGATCTTCTATTGCCGGAAGCGGGTGCGAGCGGCGGTGGGTCTTCATTCCGTTGCGCTGCTGCCTTGGCCAGGCCGAAGGCTGCACGCAGGGAGGATTGGGGAAACATCGGGTGTGTCATGGTACAGGGCCTCGTGTCGATAGTGGGTTCCGATCGCATCGAGGTACTGGCCTATGTTGGCGTCATCGGGGATGGCTCACGCAAGCAAGCTAGGTTTGGTGTAGGATTGCGTCATCGGGGATGGCGCATGCACGGTTCAGATTGGTTGCACCGGGGCTGGTGGTGGAAGCACCGGCGTGGGGTGGCATTCGGCGAGCATACGGTCAGCGGGGCTGCCATAGAGGCATGTGGGGGAGAAAGGGGAGAGAGTCAAGGGGAAGGCGAGTTTCGATTTGAATGTGGATGCGCTGTCGCAAGGGGAAATTTTGAATTTCAAACTGAGTTTTGAAATTCGAATGGACGTTGAGAAGTCCCTTAGATCCAAAGTGTCCCTAATATCCAAATTACAACTGATTTACAAGGAGCAGCGAAATGTTTTCTATATGGTTTGGGCGATGGTGGTCAGACAATTTCAGGGTTTGTGCTCTACTTTGACCTGTTTGGTCAAAATGAGGGGTGCTGTTGGTTCCTCTCATGTCAGGGGGCTTGGAGGGGTCAGGTGCGACGTCTACTTTCATCGCGATGTGGCGGTAAGAGTCAACGAGTATTAAGCGAGGGGATTAGAACGAGGACTCAATCTGGACAGGGAGTTGTCAGATTAGCGAAATGCCTGCAGTATCTATCGTAGGGTGCTTAGTGTTGACGTTCGGCTCACTGCTGAGGGTGACAAAGAAGATCGCACGATAGATGAAGAGGATAAACGGTGTACAAGCGATGATCTGAGTGAGAGAGTGAGCTCAAATTGACACGAGAAATTCTCTTTTGCTCGGTCGGACGATCAACAGAATGATATTTCGTTTTATTTTTTGTTTATTAGTTAGGGTGTATGAGGTATAGAACCAAGTCTGTTGGGGTCTGAACTTTATAAGCCTTATTTTTGGTTGTATGTTTTATTAATTTCTTATTAACGAAACGCGAGGGGTATTCAACCCACCGTCGATAAAAAAAAAATAATGTGTGTGCTCTAGCTATTCTCGTTGGTGCACATAGTAAAATATGATGGACTCCGAATTTTTACCAAAATGACCCACTTTTTAAAAGTATTTAACAAACTGGTCTACTTTCAAAACTAAATACCAAAATGACCCACTCGCTATTACAGATTAACAAGTTTGGTTAAAATACACTCCCTATCTGAGATAGAGTCTAACTTTAACAAAAAAAACTCTGAAAATACTTGATCGTTTGAAAATTTTTATGAACTGGTGGATCTTCTATAAATCATATAATGAACTACCCAATAGATACGTAGGAATCCAAATCTTACGGATGTCTTTCATTGATGCATATGATTATTTTCTACATAGATGGCTCTTATATGAATTATATGATGAAGTACCATAGATGTGAAAAATATAGAAACCCTTAACTGCCGAATCACTCAGTTTATGATATTTTACAATCTACAATTTTAGAAAAGAAACAATCAGTGACAAGGCTATATGTTCTGGTTACAAATTCCTTCTCCATAAAAATACACTGATTTCAAATATCACTTACTTTCCCTTGAAAGATGCAATATATTAGGGGTGAGGTAGGACTCCCTGCACTGTCTTGGCTGCTACCTTTATTGATAGCTAACATACTAGTCGACTTCTACTTCCTCTCGCAACTACCTTCTTAGACTCGGCCAGTTTTGTACTTGATATTATTCAACATTACTTCACTACAAACTTTGCTTCACTTTTGAACCTACTCCTCTCCTACCTGCTCCCGAACCCAAAAAGAACAAAAACCCTAGATCTATCTCCTTGGGGCGGCGGCGGCTTGCCCTCAGCGCCGCCGCCCCTCCCTCCCCGTCGCCCCCCTTACCACTCCTCCACCAACGTGGTGACCCTCCCTCCCTTCCAGCGCGGCGACGAAAGTTGGAGGGTTTCTTCGACGCTTTTGAGATCTGGCGAGCTCCGATGGAGTGGAGCTCGTGGTGGCGGAGCAGGAGCATTCTCTTCGCCATCAACCCCCCCTCCACTGCGCCGTCGCCACTTCCATCGAAGCGGGTTGGGCGAGCTCCTATGACGAGGAGCTCGAGGTGCTGGAGCAGGAGCTTCTGTAGCGCCCCAAATTTCTAATATAATATCTTAGAAAATACATGGCACAATTCCCAGCATCAACTCCAATGTAATAGTACACATAGCCAAAAACACAGATAATTTTTATTTCAAACTTTTGTTACAACAATCATTTACAAACACAGCGAAAATACAAACACCTTGAATTACAAACTTTTCTTTTACAACACTTCTTTTACAAATTTTACACAAAAGCTCTATTATATTAATTTATCTCAAAACTATCTCAAGTATCCAAACCTCCAAGCTCTAAGCAACAACCTGTAACACATGAGGCTAGAGATGATCCCTAACCCCCAAAACTAAGGGGTCAGCCATAAAGGTGTGAGTGACATAAACAAAACAAACAACATAATTAAATCATAAAATACTGAGTCATCAATAACATGTATTAACAACAATAATAAATGAATGAGAAATAACAAGTAAAGCATAAAAGCATCACGGAATGAATACAACAAGTGAAGCTAGACTAAGTGTCAAGTGTAGGAAAACAGGAAAACAAAAGCATAAAACCAAGTCAAGAAAACACAATCTATATGCTGACTCTTTAATGCATACTTGTCGGATTCTATGCATTCCATAGTACATAGGTCCAGTGCAAGCCCTTAACGATCTCCACTTTATAGGGATAACCCCTCGTTATGCAACTAATCCTACTATGGTGATGGGAAACAAGATCCAGAATACTTCGCGAATAGGCACTACAGCCCTCGACGCACAAGCATCATGTAAGATAGCTCAAAAACAACCACCAGAGAATCATCTCCCAAACGCGTGTACCCCACGAATAGGCTTGCAAGGACCTCGATGTGCAGATACACCAGGTACATTCCGTGAATAGGCCTGCTGACCCTCAATATGCGAATGCACCCTGCATGCTCAAAGAATAGGCCTGCAGACCCTCGACACGCGAACACACAAATGTCCTCTCGAGATAGAACAACAAACAGTCCTGGAACGCATTTGTTGGACTAAACAAACCATGAGCCTATACTTACGTTTCCCAAGTTCCATCACATCCCCACTAGTTCCTGTCCTTAAGTTGATTATTATTAAACCACCAAAAATCCTCATCTCTAAAGTTAATGTATCCTGCCGGACTTAAATACTCAACATCAATTAAACCAAGACCTCCCAGGTCTAACTCAACAAATCTCAACTGCCGGTTTACAGGACTCCCACTCAACTCCTAGAGATCTCAACAAGTCCAAAGTTCACAAATCCAAACCCAAGAAAATTTCCGTCTCTAGAGTTAGTGTATCCTGCCGGACTTAAATACTCAACAACAACTAAACCAAGACCCCCAGGTCTAACTCAACAAATCTCAACTGCCGGTTCACAGGACTCCTACTCAACTCCTAGAGATCTCAACAAAACCACAATCCACAATCCATCGTCAAAACGATCATAAGGAGAAACCTCTCCAATCAACAAAACCCAAACCTTTATAAAATTTCAGAATCCAAATCAAACAATAAACTATCTTGAAAACATATGTTCTATAGTAAGAATAACATTTAGAATGGTAAGTTATAGATCCAAAAATATTTAAAGAATCTATCATTTTAAAATAGCATCAAAACATCTCAAAACATACTAGTAACAATCGACTGCAACGCACAATCGGTCGACTGCCCAGAGCGAAAATCCAACATTTCTAAGAAAATAATACTAAGTGTTGACGGTCGACTGTAAAGACACCAGTCGACTGTCCAGAAAGAGAATTACATGATTTTAAGAAAATAGTCTAAGTGACATAAGTCGACTATAAAACTACCAGTCGATTGTCCAGAGAAAATCCAATAATCTTTGAAGAAAATATTCTAAGTATAGCAGTCGACTGAAAAGAAAATAGGTCGACTGTCCAGAAGGATATTTCGAGAAAACTAAAGAACACTCCAGCCGGGTCGTATCCGTCGACTGAGAGGTCATGCCAGTCGACTGTCGGCCTACAGACTGCATACTTTGGTTGTGCACATTTCAACTGATATGTAGTTTTACTTTACGAAAACGATTTATACAAAAGGCATATTTCTTATACGATCAAATACAACTTGTAAGACGTATAATAGTCCATGAAACTAAATCAAAACTACTTGAATTTATAAAAGTAGTGGTTTGTAAATCTCTTTCAAATAAAACATAAATTGTGCATATAATCAAAATAGAGTTTCTAAAATTTGTTGATCACTGAATAGTTTCGTATTCAGATCCAAACCACATCAAAACTAAATCTTAAATGAAAAATCACCAAATTGGATATATTTCCTCAAATTCAACTAAATCTCAAATTTTAGTCATCATAACTCAAATCCTCCAAACATGGTCCTCTAAACCATTATTCATTCTCAAAATTCCTCAACTCAATCTCAACTATTCTCTATAGTTGATTCATGAACAAAATAAATTTATCTGGCCAAGTTGTATTCATCCAAGTCACCAATAGTCCCAAAAATCTCATCTTTAATTAATTAATGTATAAAATCTATCATACTCAATTCAATCAGTCATGATTCAAAAGAAAAGGTCTACTCACAATTTATATTAGGTTCTTCAACAAATCTAAAATTATTCACATGCAAATATCTAGGGTTCTTCTCAAAGATCCAATTTTTCATTCATCCAACATACATATTCATACCAACCCTAGCATGCTTTCTAACAAATAGAATTCAACATCCAAGATCCATCATATAACATTCACAAAATGAAAGAAGACAACAAATCACTCACATACAACATTCAAAGAACAAACAAAAACAAAACAATTTACATCACTCACCTTGAATGAAGAAACCTTGATAAGAAACATTTCCTTTCAATCTCCAAGAAAAATAAAAATAATAAAACTTGTGTTGTGCAGCGAAAGACGGCTGCACACCACTTTTATACAGGCCGGAAATGAAGAATTAGGGTTTTTTAAACACCTTTTGCTAAATAATCTCCTTTAAAATATAACTTTACATAAATATATTCCTATACTTGGAACTTGATAAAATCAATTAAATTGAGATTTAAAAGCAAAATAGACTCCTTAACTCCAGCCGGCACTGTTGAAAAGTTCAGGAAAATAGTTTTGCACTTTCACCCGTCAAAATGACAATTTTGCAAAAAGGTCCTTCTTTTTCTCAATATTTGCAAATAGATCCAATTAATTTCAGAAAAATCTAGAAAAATTATAAATAAATCCCAAATAATAAATAATGATTTTCATAAAATAAATTTGGCTTTTGAACTTTTCAAGAAAATATTTGCACGTGTTTCGCACGTGTAAAAGATAAATTTCCAGAAAATATTTATTAAACCTCCAAAAATCATTTTAATCATTTATAAACCTTTAAAAATAATATTTAAAAATACGGGATACTACAGCTTCCATCCCGGCCCCATTCGAACATCTGGTGTGATTCTTCTACCACCGAATGACTGTGGTGGCTCCTCCAACCAGTCGTCGACATAGTTTGAGCAAGCTCCTATGGCGCGGAGGTCGAGGTGGCATAGAGGCTACTCCCTTCGCAATCAAGCCACAGGATAGCGGTGCCATAAACTATTCAGCGGCAGTGATGGCTTCGTCGACAGTGCAACAGTCGATTCAGCGCTTATGCTCAACCACCCTGGCCAACTGTAAACCTGAGCAATGAGCAATCCATGGAGGGATTGTGTGGTGTGATTTGATTATTTGGTGTGAATGTATTGACTGTGAGGGGGAGTGAGAGAGTGAGAGGGGGGGGGAGTGATTGAGATGAACAACGACTGCACTTAAGCGCCTTCACCAGATGGCCACAGTCTTCTAAGCAGCACCGCCATTACGCCTTATCATTGTACCCGACGTTCAATCCTGTGTTGCACGGTTACGAGGCTAGGGCCCGAAGACGGGGTCCCTCCATAGGTGCGCACCATTACGACACAAGGGGGACTTGGGCCCGCAGACGGGGTCCCCCCTATGAGGTGTCTTGTAGAATTTGTTGAGGTGGAGATGTATCTACTTTTGGTCGGTAGTGGGGTAGTCGCACCCTGAATTTGGCACCCGTTAATCAACAGCTACAGGTTACGCAACAGCGCTGCCACTACGCCCTCATCAATAAACCTGCAATCTACAACGTCCACCGCCCGTAGGGGAGAGAGGGGAAGGTGATGCTTCTGTTAGTTGTGGTTGTTTCGGGTTTTGCGTGAGAGAGAGTGTGAGAGAGTGAGAGAGTAAGATGTTGCTTCTCTCTATTCTGTGCTGGTGTCTGTTAGTGTTTGTGAGAAATCACTAGAAAGATTTGATGTGTGTGAGAGGTGAAGATATCCTCTTCACGGCTCTCTCCATGTCGATATTCGTAGGTTAGGGTGACCGAGTGTTTTTTTTGGTGAGAAACTGCTGATGAGAGCTATAGCGTGACAGAGGTGAGTACCCTCTCCACGGCTCTCCTTTGGGGTGCGACTCCGACTGGGCCATGTGTGAAGTTGCGTTGGTGAGGTAGAATGAGGGGAGCGGCAAATTTTCAAATCCCACATGATTTACAATGAGGGGAGGGCCATGTGTGAAGTTGTGTTGGTGGGTGGGCGCGTGCCGTGGAGGTGGGTACTCGAAGCTTGCTTGACGGACATACAATTAATTGGTCCTTGTAGTTTAGAGTGAGAGCTGATTATATGTACTGGTCATGTCGCTTCATGTTTTTTTTTTGTCTGTAGGTTGTAACTTGCCCCAGTATGCTGGGGTTGTTTTGTTAATTTCTTATTAATAAAACAGGGTGGCCTTATTCCACCTTTTCCCTCAAAAAAAACTTTGCTTAACTTTTTATATCTCTAACTCCGATACTAAGGAACCAACCCTAATTCTTAATACATAATTCAATTGCCAACATGTATAGTAAAGAGCTTTATGAATTTGGAAATCAAGAATCTTCATTACAACTTCAATTGAATGTTTTATTAGAAATTACTATATGTACACATCAATCTTTTAAGATTTCTAACTACATATCCAAGTCGAAGGTATTCCTAGCTATAAGAGCATCCACAGTCGTTCAATGTAAAAAATGGCAAAATGCATATTTTGACAATCCATTTCAACGAAACGCTGCAGTCGTCGAATGGCAAAAAAATGCATAAGTTCGTTAAAAAGAAACAAACGAAACATGATGTTTCTCGTGTCATTAAAAAATAATTTATACAGGCCGAAACTTAGAAAATATTAATAAAAAATTCGGGACGTCCCAAAGAGAAGAAAAAAATTTCAAAATAACCGGACGAATTCGTCCGGATTTTTTTGCAAAAAAAAATGCAAAAACAATTTTAAAAAATAGTTTGTAAAAACTATTTGCAAAAACAATTAAAAAATATGCAAAATCAATTTTAAAAATTGCAAAAACAATTAAAAAATTTCCAAAATTAATTTTAAAAATTATTTAAAAAAAAATAAATTGGATTGGGACGGAACATGATGTTTCGTCCCACATGGGAGGAAACATCATTTTCATTCCCACCCTTAAATTCATTTAACCAGTTATTTTATTTGGTTTTTAATTTTTTTTTTTACTTCGGACAAAACATTATCGTCCGATCAATTAAAAATATAATTAAATAGATGTTTCGTCAGCTGTAATATGCATTTTGCTATTTCGAATGCTACTTTTCCCTTTCTACTGTAGCCCAATTGCCAAAAAATGGCAAAATAACTCACGACTATGTGCGCTACAGTAAAAGAAAATGGCAAAAATGGCAAACAAGCAAACGACTGTGGATGCTCTAAACATATATACACACATTGAACTGATCACAGCTAGCAGCATACTCTGGAGTTGTCCATCATATCCTCTAGCTTTAGCTCTAACTCTGGTGGCAAACCCACCACCACATGAGCTGACCCTGTTCCTCTCATCCCTATACCCTCACTGAATACAACCCCTAATCCTACTTCATCAAATGAGCACTGGTGGCAAAAAGGGCACGATGTGTGCTCTTCAAGCCACCTGCTGATGCACAGGACATGGAATCCATGGCCGCATTTCGGTAGTGAGCCCGGGACCCGCAAGCTGATATAGGATCACCTTTTTAGCCGATGTGGAGTGGATTAATCCTCATCTAGGCATACATCTCAGCTCTGATATCATTGTAACGCCCGGCCCTGCTCAAACAAATTCTAACAACTACCCACCACAGACTGTCTCTCAAAAGGTGTCATGACTAGTTGGTTTCTCTTGATCATAGGCTTCCTAATATATACACACACAATCCAAACTCACATTCCATGTGGGACAAAGTCACCATCATCTACCATGAACACCATGGCCCCATAGTTTTTAATTCATTCTTTTCTATAGGCTCTAAATAAACCATTTTTTGAGTTTTTTCTTAATTTAGACTCTCTATCTCAGATAGCGAGTGTATTTTAACCAAACTCGCTATGTGACATAGCGAGTGGGTCATTTTGGTGATTAGTTCTGAAAGTGGGTCAGTTTGGTAAATACTTTCAAAAAGTGGGTCATTTTGGTAAATCATGGACTCCACACATGAATTCTTAAAAAGATCTTTGAGGGAAATGACATCTTGTAATTCTTATCTTGTACTGTGTGAAGTAACGTGTGTAATAGCTGTCTTTGTATACCAATAAAATAATGTGCATCATAACCATTCTTTGTGGTGCACACAGAAGATAATGAGCCTCTCATGGAAATTAATAAATAAATAAAAAGAGAGTAACATGTTGTAATGCCTACTGTGTAGTGCGTGAAACATTGGGTGAAACATCTATCTTCATCTAGAAATTCTAGAAAGAGAATCTCTCCAAAAAAAGACCCCAAAAGCAAACCCTAGCTCTTAACGCTGGAGGGGCAGGCGGCTAGGGTTCGTCGCCGCCCCCGTCGCTGCCAAGCTCATCGCCGCGTCACCCTACCTCTCACTCTCTTCACTTCGTCTCCTTCTGTCACCCTATTCCCATCAAATCAGATCCATCGATGGCTTCTACTGTGACATCTACACGATGCCAACACAGCATCCCCTGGCCCCACCGTTTCCATCACCTCCTCCACCGTGATCAGTTCTGCTGCCTTCGTTAGAGACAATGAAGACCCAGATCGACGCCATCAACGAACGCCGTCGCCACCATCCATATCCAGAGCACCTATGCTGCGTGGCGACGTCTTACCCGACCCAATCCATCAAATACTCTGTCACCCCTTTGTCACCATCGATCCGGCGCTGCATCGTCGTTGATCCACAGCACTAGTCGAGTTCCACGTCGAGGAGTTGGAGACGCTGACGATCTTTACTTTCCGATCAGTTTGGGGCCCTTTTGTTTGAGCGGAGAGAGTTGTTCACTGGTGGGATTGGGTTCAAATTGTGGGTGAGTTTGTGAGAGAGATGATTAGTTTGTGCTCTTTATTGGGGTATGTTTCGATCTGAGTTTTGTTTGTGTGTGAGAGTGATTGTAGGTGAGAAGGAGAGCATTAGAGGGAGGAGTCTACCGGGTTTAGCGGCTTTTACATTCTACAAGTAGTTTTCTTCCTGTCTGTAGTTTGTACATAGGCCTAGTACCCTGGGTTTGTTTCGTTAATGTTTAATTAATGAAATGGGTGGCCATATTCTACCTTCCCTTTCAAAATAAAATAAAATAAATGTCTTCATCTACTAAGCCGAGTTCCAACCAGCATATAAGAAGCAAGGTGTGATTAGTCTCCAATTTAAGAAGTTTTCTTTAGTGTCCATTGAATATATAATAATACTAGATTTGCCCGTGGGCACGTGCCTACGGCACGTCTTCGGAACGATACAGCATATGAACGTCTTGTAAACAGTAAAATAACAATTATGTAGCTCAGGTTTGAATAGTAAAATAATAATTAGTTATAAATAAAAGTCCATGTTTCCATTAGTATATGTTGAAAAAAATTTTATAAATGGGGCTGTAAAATCCGACTTCTTAAAACTTTTAGTGTGGAAAATGATGAAATTTAACTGTTGATGAGATATTTATTATTTTTAATGTAACATGAGCAATAAAAAAATACATAAAAAATCTGAAAATTTGCAAACCTGAAATCTGAAAATACAAATTTCTGAGTAAATAAAGAGCGAATGAGAGAGAGGGAGAGAGAGAGAGAGAGAAATAAATAAATAAATAAGTTGTTTTGGGGGGGGGGGGGGGTTGAATTTGAGTTTTGGGGGGAAACTTTTGGGCGGAAAAATATATTTTGTGATGTTAGATCTGGACCATTGATTTCAACTCTATTAAAGGACAGCCACTTGATAGTTTTCTTTGTGTTTTATTATATAGATGTTGCTTCTATTTTTTTTTCCCTTTTTACACTACAAAACTAAATACCTATACCAGCGTTTTATTTGGCCTATCCCGGCATTTTTAAACGTTGAGATAATGTGTAGCAGCATTTCCCAAACCGCCGCAAATAACGCCGGAAGAAACGGCGTTGGGATATACAAATGGCCTATCATGGTGTTTTTAAGACACGCCGCTATAGGCCATCCTAACCCGACGTTTCGTCAAAAAATGCTATTATAGACAATTCTCTATACTGACGTTTTTGTGAAGAAATGCTGGTATAGTACTATATTGTATTTGGTTATGATATGGCTAAAAATAGGAGTTTAATCGAGACTGTCCAAATGGGGCACGAATCCTGAGGACCGGGGGTAAGACAGTAATTTCGCCTACAGACGGGTCTGAAGCGGGTACTGGGGCCTCCTTCTCACAGACCCAATAACCCGTGAACGGATCCACCTCAACTGGGCGCGGGTTTCAACCCGCGGCGAACCCGGTCCGCCAGGATAGAATTAGGGTTTCTGATTAATATTAATCAACGGCCCTGATTCATATCTATCCTTTCACTGGGGATTAGGGATTACATTCCTTATCTATACACAGGGAATTACATGCCTAATCTGTTCCCTAAAGACGCCTATAAATACCCCCCACCCATCTCCATTAAGAGGTAATCAATCTTTCACCAGTTTTTGCGCTCTTTCATAGTCTTCCAGATTACTGACTTGAGCGTCGGAGGGTGCGTCGCCGGGAACAACCCCGGTGTCTCGCACTTTTTGCAGGTGCACGGTGGGACCATCGATCAGACTCAGGCGGAACAGGTATACAGGTTTACTATTCAGTTTCCCTAAGAATCCACAAATTCTATCTGTTTGCCCCCACACCGAAATTAGCGGCAACAGATTGGCGCCGTCTGTGGGAAACTAATGAATAGAGACCTCTCCTCTTCCCCGAATACAGATCTTCTCCAGCCATGCCACCTCGGAAAGTCAGGTCAAGGGGGTCCAACCGAGGACCCAATCCTGATCAGCAGCAAGAAGTCCCCAACAATCCCGCTCAACAACAAGGGCAGCTTCCCCCTACGGCGGAAGACCCGCTCCAACAAGACCTTCCTCCTCCTAATCAAACACCCCCGAAGGGTCCTAACCCTCAAAAACTGCCTCTTCACCAGGAGCACATCTCCATCCACAACGCCTCTATGGACTCTATGGCTTCCCATCACCCCCGAGCCTCTGGTCGCCACAATACCGCCCTCAACCGCCAGAGAGATGACGATCTCCGCCGCCACCTGGATGAAAAGCGGGCCCGAGAGGGAGCCTCCCGCCAACACCATCCGGGCGAGCGGTCTCCTCGCCACCGGTACCACAGGTCCCCCGTCCGCAGGGGGAGGAAAGAGTTCCCCGAGCATTACCGAAGAAGACACTCCCCAGCGGGTCGGCAACAGCCTAGGAACAATGAGGCACCAATCACCCGTGCCGAGTTCCAGCAGTTCCAAGCGACCGTCCAGTAGGCTCTCAACCTCCGTCAAAACCCTAATGAGCCGAAGGCCCCGTCCCCTCCTCCGGTCCGAAGCCCTCGCCGATCTCCTCATCCGGTCCGAAGCCCTTGCCCACGGTCCCCATCTCCTCGTCCTGCTCCAAGCAACTCCCGGCGTACCCCAAGTCCTCGTCGCTCCCGAAGTTACCATCGCCGTAGCCCCCGCTCTCCCTCATACGAAGACGAGTCTAGGGGCTCAGCTGATTACCGCCGGAGGGATGACACCATGTACCGTCGTCTTCATGAAGTAGAGAGGCGCCTGGGTCAGATAGACCGAGAAGAGGAGCTTAGGGGGAGGACCCTACGTCCTAGTCGACCCCCTTTCTCCCGAACCATAGTGGATGCACCTGTGCCGTTCGGTTTCAAACCTCCCCAATTTGAGACTTACACCGGGGAGACCGATCCAGTTGATCACATCGAAAGCTTTAAGACTTTGATGCTCCTTCATCAAGCTTCCGATGCCCTCCTCTGCAAAACCTTCCCCGCAACTCTCAAGGGACCAGCTCGAGAGTGGTATTCTCGCCTTGCCCCCTCCTCAATATTCTCCTTCGAGCAGTTCGAAACCCTCTTCGTCACGCATTTCGTAAGCAGTCGTAGAGCTGAGAAAACCAGCATCTCCCTATTGCACCTCCACCAAAAGAAGGGGGAGAAACTGAGAGACTATGTGAAGAGGTTCACAGCTGAAGCCAGGTCCATAGCATCCCTCGACCAGTCGGTCGCTACGGCAGTGTTTCAATCTAATGTCCTCAATTCCAACCTCCGCTCCTCCCTCGCCAAGAAGCCACCACAGAACTTTTCCGACCTCCTCCTTCGCAGTGAGAAGTATATCTGGGCCAAAGAGGCCGAGCAGCGACCCAACTGGGAGGGGTCTTCCTCCGGGTTTAAGAGAAAGGGAACAGAGGAGGAAGGAGCCAAGAAGCTCCAAAAGGACAATGCCGGCCAGCGCCGAACTCCCCCCAGGTTCGAGAAGTTCACTCCCCTCACTACTAACGTCGCAACTATTCTGATGGAAGTTGAGAAAGAAGGGGTCTTACCCCCTGCTCCCAGGATGAACACCCCCGCCAAGAGAAGAGATAAAGAAAAATGGTGCCGTTATCACCGGGACCATGGGCATGACACCAACGATTGCCGTGCTCTGAAAAACGAGATCGAAGCCCTTATCCAGAGGGGGCAGCTGACGAAGTTTGTAAGAAAAGACCGAGCTGAACTTCCTCCCCAGCCTTGGGGGGCCAACAAGCGTCCGGAACGAGAAGAGACGCCAGACTTTGAGGAAGAGCGAGTCCTCCACCTCATTCATGGGGGTCCAATGGGGGGCTCCTCAAACTCCTCTAGGAAAGCATTCATAAGAGAGGTCAACTCCGTCCGAACCACCCCTCCTCCCAAAGGCCTCGTCACATTTTCCGATGAAGACCTTGAAGGGGTTCGCACCCCACATTGTGACGCACTCGTCATCAACTTCCACATGGCGAACTTCAAAGTGGAGAGGATACTTGTGGATAATGGCAGCTCGGTAAACATCCTCTTCCTCGCCGCTTTTAAAGGCCTAAAACTCTCCCGAGACAGACTCAAGCCCACCGGCTACACGCTCCATGGGTTCACGGGAGTGCCAGTGACTATCGAAGGGGTAATTACCCTCGACGTAACCGCTGGCAAAACTCCTACTACCCGAACGGAGTCGATGGACTTCATGGTCGTAGATGTCCCAGCAGCTTACAACATCATTTTGGGTCGGCCCGGTCTGGCCGCCCTTGAAGCCGTCCCTTCCGCCTATCATCTCAAAATGAAATTCCCCACTCGAGCCGGAGTAGGAGAAGTTAGGGGCAATCAAGAGCAGGCCCGCAAGTGTTATATGACCTCTACTCTCGAACCCGTCCTCTCCTTAGAAACACTGGAAATCCCCAAGATGCCGCTCGGCCGACTTCTGAGCCGGTGGACGAGTTGGAGGAGGTACTCTTCTCTGAGCAGGAGCCGACCCGCAAGTTCTTTGTTAGCAAGACCCTCCTGTCCGCCCTATACTCAGATATTGTAAAATGCATCCGAACCAATCAAGACCTCTTCGCATGGTCAGCAGCAGATATGCCCAGTATCTCCGAAGAACTCTTAGTTCACTGCCTGAGCGTCGATCCGGGGTCCAAACCGGTTCAGCAGAAGAGGCGCAAGTTCGCCCCCGAGCGTCAGCTCGCTATAAAAGAGGAGGTGGACAAACTCTTGAAAGCCCGGTTCATACAGAGGTGAACTATCCTGAATGGTTGTCGAATGTGGTAATGGTGAAAAAGTCTAACGGGACATGGAGAATTTGTATTGATTTCACCGACCTCAACAAGGCCTGCCCCAAAGATCCCTTCCCTCTGCCGAGTATCGACACTCTGATTGACGCAACCTCGGGACATGAGCTCCTCAGCTTCATGGATGCTTTCTCGGGTAACAATCAGATAAGAATGTTCCCCCCAGATATCCCGAAGACATCTTTTGTGACCGACCAAGGCCTCTATTGCTACAGAGTCATGCCATTCGGCCTAAAGAATGCAGGGGCGACATACCAATGCCTCGTCAACAAGGTTTTCCAGGCTCAGATCGGCCAAAACATGGAGGTGTATGTTGACGACATGCTGATAAAGAGCATCCGAGGCATTGATCATGTGACCGACCTCCAAGAAGCATTTGACGTTCTGAGAAAGCACAATATGAGACTTAACCCAAACAAGTGTGCGTTCGGCATCTCATCAGGGAAGTTCCTCGGCTTCATGGTTAGCCAGCGAGGAATAGAAGCAAACCCGGAGAAGATCAAGGCCATACTAGACATGGCCCCTCCTAGAAATGTCAAGGAAGTTCAGAGGTTGACTGGTCGCCTAGCCGCAATAGGGCGCTTTCTGTCAAAGTCCGGGGAGAAGTGCCTCCCGTTCTTCAAAGCCGTCAGGGGGGCTAAAGGATTTGAGTGGGGGCAGCAGCAACAAGACTCCTTCGACCAGCTTAAAGCTTACCTCGTCAATCCACCTCTTCTCAGCAAACCAATACCTGGCGAACCGCTATACCTCTACCTGGCAGCCTCCGAGCAGATGCTTAGTGCAGTCTTAGTCAGAGAAGAAGACAGGGCTCATAAGCCCATCTACTATGTCAGCAAAGTGCTCCGGGATGCCGAGCTCCGATACCCAAGGATAGAGAAAATGGCCTATGCCTTGGTGATGGCCGTGAGAAAGCTCCGCCCGTATTTTCAATCTCATTCGGTGGTCGTTCTTACCGACCAGCCGCTAAAGCAGGTCCTCCATAAGCCCGAGACTTCGGGACGGCTGATGAAATGGTCCATCGAGCTGAGTCAACACGATATAACTTATCAGCCTCGGACCGCAATCAAGGCTCAGGCGCTAGTAGCTGGTCTTGGAATGGCCCGAAATGCTGGAGCACAACGCCTACGGATCTTCAGCGATTCCCAGCTAGTCGTCAATCAGGTCCTCGGCGAATACGAAGCCCGCGATGACAGGATGGCTAAGTACTTGGCCAAAGTTAAAGGCCTTATGGCACTGTTCGAAGAGGCCCTCATCCAAAGGATCCCCCAAGAAGAAAATACTCAGGCCGACGCCCTGTCTAAATTAGCATCCTCTTCCCTTCAAGGGCTCGAAAAGACTGTATTGATAGAAGTCCTCCTGAAGCCAAGCATAGAGGACGAAACCCCCGACTCCGTTGAAGCATTGCCTCTCCTCCTTGAAGACAACTGGATGAGACCACTCATCGAATTCTTAAGGGGCGGACTCCTCCCCGAGGATCCGAAGGAAGCAAGGAAAGTTAGAACCCGAGCCGAGCGTTACACACTAATCGGAGGCATCCTGTATAAACCTCCTTTACCCAGGTGGACGGTCGGCCCTACCTGAGGTGCCTCTCCCCCGGGCAAGCCGACTACGCCCTGCAAGAACTTCGAAGGCATTGGCGGGGCTCATTCTGGCTCCAGAGCCCTGGCACGCAAAGTACTGAACTACGGGTATTTCTGGCCCACTCTCCTACAGGACGCCGAATGACACGTTCGGCAATGCAGCTCCTGTCAGAAGTATTCCGACATCCGATGCCTTCCGCAAGCTCCACTCGCCTCCCTATCAAGTCCGATCCCCTTCGCAATGTGGGGGATGGATTTACTAGGGCCGTTTCCACCCGCTCCTGGACAGCTTAAGTTCCTGGTCGTTGTAGTCGACTATTTCAAAAAATGGATAGAGGCCGAGCCTCTGGCCACAATCACTGAGCATAAGGTCGTTTAGTTCTTCTGGAAAAGTGTGATCTGCCGATTTGACGTTCCCAGGGTCCTAGTTACGGATAACGGAACGCAATTCACCGGGGCCGCCTTCCAAGCTTTATGTGAAGACCTCGCCATACAACACTGGTTCTCCTCCGTCTCTCATCCTCAGTCGAATGGCTAGGCCGAGAATGCTAACAGACAGATCCTTTCAGGCCTTAAGAAGAGGTTAGGCAAGTGTTCCAAAGGCTTGTGGGTCGATCAGCTGCCTAACGTGCTCTGGAATTACCGCACCACCAAACGAACCCCGACAGGCGAGAGCCCGTTCAATCTCACCTATGGATCCGAAGCCCTCATCCCCCTGGAAGTTGGGATACCCTCTCCTCGACTGATAGCTTACGAAGAAGAGCAGAACGCTAGAGAGCTCAGAGCAAGCCTAGACCTGATAGATGAAATCCGAGAGAGAGCTGCCATACGCCAGCAAACTTACCGAAGGAGAATTGAGCTAGCATACAACAAGAGAGTCCGCCCAACGGACCTCAAAGAAGGGGACCTAGTACTCCGAAAGTTGGCCATCTCCTTCCCCGGACAGAAAAGCAAACTGGCCCCGAATTGGGAGGGACCCTACAAGATCTCAAAAGTGATCCGCCCCGGCACATACCTACTAGAAGATCTCGAAGGCAGGGAAATTCCCAGGACTTGGAATGCCGACCATCTCTTAAAATACCAAGAGAGGGAAACAACGCCTCTCTAAGTTATTCGAGATGTCGAACCATCCCTCTCCTGTTACATGGTAGTAATTTTCTTTTATTTTTTATTGTAATAACGGCTAGCAACTTTAGAAGCAGCCGATCATTGGATATTAATAAATAAAGTTTTTTCAAATTTTTGCTACTATTGTCTCTCTGCCTTTAACTCTTTAATCTCAAGATGGTTCGGAGTCCAGCACTCGGTTCGACTCTACTTCCTCGGCTCGCCCACAGACGAGCCAGAAGTAGATCACCGTTCGAAATTGCTCCCGCAGCCGTTGAATGGTTCGGAGTCCAACACTTGGCTCGATTCTACTTCGCATGTTCGCTCCTAAGTGATCTAGAAGTAGCTCGCCATTCGGAATTGCTCCCACAACCTTAAACTAATCTCACGATGGTTCGGAGTCCAGCACTCGGTTCGACTCTACTCCCTCGGCTCGCCCAAGCCAGAAGTAGATAACCGTTCGAAATTGCTCCCGCAGCCGTTGAATGGTTCGGAGTCCAACACTTGGCTCGATTCTACTTCGCATGTTCGCTCCTTAGCGATCTAGAAGTAGCTTGCCATTCGAAATTGCTCCCACAACCTTAAACTAATCTCATGATGGTTCGGAGTCCAGCACTCGGTTTGACTCTACTCCCTCGGCTCGCCCAAGCCAGAAGTAGATAACCGTTCGAAATTGCTCCCGCAGCCGTTGAATGGTTCAGAGTCCAACCCTTGGCTCGATTCTACTTCGCATGTTCGCTCCTAAGCGATCTAGAAGTAGCTCGCCTTTCGGAATTGCTCCCACAACCTTAAACTAATCTCACGATGGTTCGGAGTCCAGCACTCGGTTCGACTCTACTCCCTCGGCTCGCCCAAGCCAGAAGTAGATAACCGTTCGAAATTGCTCCCGCAGCCGTTGAATGGTTCGGAGTCCAACACTTGGCTCGATTCTACTTCGCATGTTCGCTCCTAAGCGATCTAGAAGTAGCTCGCCATTCGGAATTGCTCCCACAACCTTAAACTAATCTCACGATGGTTCGGAGTCCAGCACTCGGTTCGACCCTACTCCCTCGGCTCGCCCACAGACGAGCCAGAAGTAGATCACCGTTCGAAATCGCTCCCGCAGCCGTTGAATGGTTCGGAGTCCAACACTTGGCTCGATTCTACTTCGCATGTTCGCTCCTAAGTGATCTAGAAGTAGCTCGCCATTCGGAATTGCTCCCACAACCTTAAACTAATCTCACGATGGTTCGGAGTCCAGCACTCGGTTCGACTCTACTCCCTCGGCTCGCCCAAGCCAGAAGTAGATAACCGTTCGAAATTGCTCCCGCAGCCGTTGAATGGTTCGGAGTCCAACACTTGGCTCGATTCTACTTCGCATGTTCGCTCCTAAGCGATCTAGAAGTAGCTCGCCATTCGGAATTGCTCCCACAACCTTAAACTAATCTCACGATGGTTCGGAGTCCAGCACTCGGTTCGACCCTACTCCCTCGGCTCGCCCACAGACGAGCCAGAAGTAGATCACCGTTCGAAATCGCTCCCGCAGCCGTTGAATGGTTCGGAGTCCAACACTTGGCTCGATTCTACTTCGCATGTTCGCTCCTAAGCGATCTAGAAGTAGCTCGCCATTCAGAATTGCTCCCACAACCTTAAACTAATCTCACGATGGTTCGGAGTCCAGCACTCGGTTCGACTCTACTCCCTCGGCTCGCCCAAGCCAGAAGTAGATAACCGTTCGAAATTGCTCCCGCAGCCGTTGAATGGTTCGGAGTCCAACACTCGGTTCGACTTTACTTCCTCGGCACGCCCACAGACGAGCCAGAAGTAAATCACCGTTCGAAATTGCTCCCGCAGCCGTTGAATGGTTCGGAGTCCCGCACTTGGTTCGGCTTTACTTCCTCGGCTCGCCCACAGACGAGCCAGAAGTAGATCGCCGTTCGAAACTACTCCTGCAGCCCTTAAACTAATTTAACCATGGTAGGGGTCCTATGGTTCGTCCTTACCTCCCCGGCTCGTCCCCAAACGGGCCGGGGTTAGATGGCCACTCTGGTCTGCCCCACTATCGAGCCGAGCCGGGGTACCGAGGTACCGACCCTCGTATATGGCGAAAAAACCTTCCGAGGCGAAGTCATCGTCAGATCATCTCAAAATGTGTGCTAGAGCGTGATGAACGGATCTAATTCAGTCACGTGTCCACAAAACGACAAGATAGCATTTTCTTGGGAACCGCACCTACCTCAAGATTCGTGCAACCATCCGACGGCCGTGATCACCTTACTTCGCTCGGCATCAAACACAAGCAACAGGCAATCCGAGTCAACTTTCTTTTGCAATCGCCTCGACCTACGAGCCGTATGAACACTGCCAACCCATAAGAAGCAAACACTTGCCTCGAGACCCATCTCAAGCCTACCCTAACTAAGCAATAAATTTACGAAAAGAAGAGAACAGTTCGGATAAATCAACCCCCATTTTATTAACATAACTTGGATAAATTTACAAGAAGGTTATGACAAAACACATTTTGGAATTCCGAAGACACGACGACTCGTTTACGGCCCCTGCGGAAGGGGGACGCTCCGGTTCAGCGACACTTTGGGTCGGCGCCTCTTGACCTCCGAGCTCGTCTCTAGACCAACGAATCGAGACGCCTCTTCGCCGCTGACCCTAACAGCCGCTCCAACCGACGCACCACTTGAAGACACCGCTACCCCACTTTGGACATCGGCTGCGGACCTACCTATGATGGGGGTTCGGCTCGCGACTTGGTAGAACGAAATCCCTCGCTCAATCTCTTCGCGAGTGCACGAGGTGTTCCGGACGTTGGCCCTCACTGGCTGAGGCTTGAGCCGAGCGACCTCTTCCTCCAGCTCGACGATCCGGTCCTTCAGCGTGTCGTCCTTCACAATAACTTTGAACCGAGGAAGTTTCGCTGAACCGGGATACTCTGCGCTGTCAGATATAACACGACGCAGGTGGGTCACTTCGATACTCTTGTCGACCGTCACCCTTTGCAAATGTTCCACCTTCCTAGCAAAGTCATCCCGTTCGGCTGAAACCCGAACCAGCTCTTCTTCCTTCGCAGACAGCTCGGCCTCGACTATCTGTAGATGGTGCAGCTCGGCCAACAACTCGCTGTTCTTCCTCTCAACATCTTGAAGCATTTTCCTAGTCAGATGCATCTCGCCCTCGAGCCGACCCTCTTGGTGCTGCTGAAATAGCCCTGCGTGGCGCCGAGCCGCCGCATTGGCAGAAGTCACCTCGTCAATCTGAAATAAAAGAAGGCGACGACATTGAAGGGCTAGAGGGGCGAACCAAACACTTAGATAGAAACGCAAAGATCAAAAACATCTATCTCATTCAACAAAGGCGGTGGCCAGTCCGCAAAAGGCATTACACCGTTTAAAGAACAAAACACAAAATTACAAAGACTTAGCGAGGGGATCAGGGGTCCACCTGCGTCACCACGGGTGCGTCGACAGACGGCCCCCCGACCCCCACCTCGACCTGGGCATCCGCCACAAGTGGGTCGGATTCATCCTCCTCACCCTCGCTCTCCTCGCCTTCGCATCCCTCCTCCTCACCGCCTGAGGGCGACCCTGGCCACAGTCGGTAGCCGACCCGCTCGAAGCCAGGAACACGGTCTTGGACATGGTCGAGCACTCTCTGATAAGACTTCTCCATGTTCTCGGCCATATGTTTCTTCGATTTGGCCTCGCATTCGGCCTCTACCTCGGCCCGGATCTTCGCCGCCAATCCCTCCTTCTCCGCCCTCTCTTCAGCCAAGGACTTCACCGTCGCGGCCAACTCCTCGGCAGCCTTCGCGGCCTTGGCAGACTCTGCCTCAAGATGCCCCTTGGCTCTCTCCAGGTCGGCCACCCGGACCTCCAAAGCTTCGGCTCGCCTCTGCTCGGCCTCGAGCTCCCGGACTGCCTTGACCTTCGCCAACCGGTTTTTGTCGCTGGCAGCCCTCAACTCCTTCTCCTGCTCGGCGAACGTCTCGAGGAGATGGCCGAAGTGACAGGTAGCCTGCGAAGACAACGGTGACCGAGCCAACTCGTAGGTGTCGTCACCCACCGTCCCTGCCCTCAGCGCGGCTCGATCCTTCGGGGTCGCCAAGTGCTTGACGACCTGCACTGACATTTGCGAATTGCCGAGGAACCCGTCGTGGTTCTTCACTCGCCAATTCGGCACGAACAGCTGCTTGTGCTGCTCGGTCAGGATCTCCTCGGCAGCCCTGGTCAGTGGCGGTGCCTCGAGCGACAGCGCCGCGTTTACGTCAAAGGCCCCCTCAATCATGCCAGGGGCCACAGGGGCCGAGGGCTCCTCAACAACAACAACCTCCGAGGGTGCCTCAGCAGTCGGAGGGGGCGGGGTAATGGTCGAGGCGACCGTGGGCTGCGGAGTCGACGAGGCAGTCGCGGCCGCCCTCTTCCTCTTCCTACCCCCGGCCAATTTCGACCTATCGGCCATCATGGAGTTAAAATCAATCTTCATTGCTTCTGCATCGGACAAAAAAAAGGGGGGGAGACGAGTTACCGAGACAAACTAAAGACTTGAAAGAAAAGCAGAAACAAGTGAGATGTGAGGAGCGTACTCGGGTCGATGGGGCTAAGGCCGGACCCGAACAGCACCTCCTCCGTCAACTCCCTCCAACTCAACAGGGGAAGGGCCATGATCTTCCTCGCCACCTCCTCCTCGGCCTCAGACAGTACGGGGTCGGCTCTGGCGAATTTTGGCACCTCCACTTTCCACCGGGTCGGAATGTTCAGCATCTCCTCACCCCTTATTATAAAATACCTCAATTTCCAACCCTTAATCGAGTCCGGGTTCTCTACGATCCTGACACCCTTCCTCGGCCCCAAATAATACCGATGCTCCGTCTTGTGCTGCCAGTTTATGCGGTACATCCCTCGGAAGACCGTCAGGTCCGGCTCTACTTCCGCTCGGTAGCACTGGAGCAAGAAGGCGTTCACGTGACGCCAGGTGTTCGGCATGAATTGGGTCGGCGCGAGGCAGAACCAGCCGAGGATCTGAAGGACGAAAGGATGCAGCGGGAAACGTAGCCCGGCATTCAAGGAGTCAAAGTCGAACATGCACATATCCGACGACGGCAGCTTGGAATTCGCTCGCATCCCGGGGCCGGGGAGTATTAGTTTATACTCCGGAGGGATGGCGAAGGCCTTCTTGATCCGAAGAAGATCCTTCTCGGATAACACCGAAATGAGCTCGTCGGCTTCGGTGGGAAGGGTCGGGTTAGGTTCCTCGACGATCTTCGACTTCCCATAGATCGCCTTCTCCAAAAGGTCGCCCTTGTACTGCCTAACCCCAGAATGCCCGGACAGGACAGAGGGATATCGTCCCATCTCGAGGGCTTGCTTCGGGTTCTCCACAATCACTGCCACTACGGGGGATTGGGTCTCCACCCTCCTCTTCTTCTCGCGCCTCGCCTCTGTAACCGACGGTTCGACGACCTGCTTCCCCTTCCTCCGAGCCTCCGCCCTTCTCCTCTCCTCCGCACCATCATCGCCCGAAGACGAGGCCCCACTCCCTGAGTCCACTCATGACATCTCTATGAAAAATAAGTTAAGTCTAGTGGACTGACCTTTGAAGTGATGTTCACGGTCGGAATTCATTGCCGGAAATCGCCTGGCCCACGCGACAGCTAACAACACCACCGTGAAACAGAAGTCGCCGCTAGCAGAGAACTTGAACAGTAAAAGTGAAATGAGCTTAGGGGTGGGAGAGTGAAGATTTATAACCCCAGAAGTAGTGGGCCTCCTTGGGGAACGTGAAAGGCCCACTAAGCCAAAGCGCCAAGCGGAGAGTGGCAACGTTTCGAAAAACAAAAAGGCTGCCCAAATCGCCTAAGTCCACGATTCGGCCACCAGTCTGCCGAACCAAGCTATTGAGTACCTTCAGAACTGCCAACTCAGCGCCTCGGCCAACAGCACCGAGCAACCGAGCCGAGGTACCGAGGTACCGACCCTCGTATATGGCAAAAAATCCTCCCGAGGCGAAGTCACCGTCGGATCTCTCCAAAATTCGTGCCAGAATGCGATGGACGGTTCAGATCTCGCCACGCCCACAAAACGACAAGATAACGTTTTCTCGTGATCTGAACCCCATCCTCGTGATGCGCGCCATGATGGACGAACCAGATCCTGCCGCGTGCACCTTCCGAACCGCCTGCCACCGGCTCGCTCGGCAGAGCTACCGAACAGCTTAGTCGAGCAGCCAAGCTACTGGGCACGGAAGGTCGAACCATCGAGAGACTTTCTCAGTCGAAAAAGCCAACTCAGCGCCTCGGCCAACAACACCGAGCAACCGAGCCAAGGTACCGAGGTACCGACCCTCGTATATGGCAAAAAATCCTCTCGAGGCGAAGTCACCGTCGGATCTCTCCAAAATTCGCGTCAGAATACGATGGACGGTTCAGATCTCGCCACGCCCACAAAACGACAAGATAACGTTTTCTCGTGATCTGAACCCCATCCTCGTGATGCGCGCCATGATGGACGAACCAGATCCTGCCGCGTGCACCTTCCGAACCGCCTGCCACTGGCTCGCTCGGCAGAGCTACCGAACAGCTTAGTCGAGCAGCCAAGCTACTGGGCACGGATGGTCGAACCATCGAGAGACTTTCTCAGTCGAAAAAGCCAACTCAGTGCCTCGTCCAACAGCACCGAGCAGCCGAGCCGAGGTACCGAGGTACCGACCCTCGTATATGGCAAAAAATCACGCCGACCCATATCAGCCGTTGGATCTTGTGAAAAAGCGCGCTTGTCATGATGAACGGCCCAGATTTGGCCACGTCCACTAAACGACAAGATAGCGTTTTATGGAGATCCACGCTACAATGGACGGCCCAGATGATGCCAAGTGCCTCGGATCCTCCGAGCCGAAACGCTGACCCTCCGAGTCGAGGTACTGGCCCTCCGAGCCGAGGTGCCGAGGTACCGACCCTCGTATATGGAAAAAAATCACACCGACCCATATCAGCCGTTGGATCTTGTGAAAAAGCGCGCTCGTCATGATGAACGGCCCAGATTTGGCCACGTCCACTGAACGACAAGATAGCGTTTTATGGAGATCCACGCTGCAATGGACGACCCAGATGATGCCAAGTGTCTCGGATCCTCCGAGCTGAAGCGCTGACCCTCCGAGCCGAGGTACTGGCCCTCCGAGCCGAGGTGCCGAGGTACCGACCCTCGTATATGGCAAAAAATCACACCGACCCATATCAGCCGTTGGATCTTGTGAAAAAGCGTGCTCGTCATGATGGACGGCCCAGATTTGGCCACGTCCACTAAACGACAAGATAGCATTTTATGGAGATCCACGCTGAAATGGACGGCCCAGATGATACCACGTACCTCGGATTCTTCGAGCCGAGGCGCTGACCCTCCGAGCCGAGGCGCTGGCTCTCCGAGCCGAGGTACCGAGGTACCGACCCTCGTATACGGCAAAAAAGCTTGCCGAGGAGCAGGGACCGTCTGATCGCTCCGAAGCTCGCGCTCTGCCCTGATCGAGGGCTCAGATGACGCCACGTCATAAATAAGTATTAAAAAATCGATTTTTATTTATTTAAATCATTTTATTTATTTAAAAATTGCGAAAAATTGCTAAACAATTTGGGAAAATTAGCTAAAAATTCTAGGAAGTAATTAAAAATTCGGGGGATATTTTTGAGCCCTCGAACGAACAATTATTGCCTAGAATGTACAGCCAAGACCCCCGAACGACTAGTTAACACATCGCAAAATTAAATAAATAACTCGAAAAAATAGATGAAAACTCAATACACCACATGGCTTCAAAAAAGAAGAAGGAGTTACCTTACCACCTACGTCGGGATTCAAAAACACCCATTCGGACTCCGATACTACTCCACTAGCCACTAAAACAGTCAAACTACTCCTCAAAGACTGGTCACCCTCAGCCTTTAGGAGTGGGGGGCTCGTGATATGGCTAAAAATAGGAGTTTAATTGAGACCGTCCAAATGGGGCACGAATCCTGAGGACCGGGGGTAAGACAGTAATTTCGCCTACAGACGGGCCTGAAGCGGGTACTGGGGCCTCCTTCTCACAGACCCAATAACCCGCGAACGGATCCACCTCAACTGGGCGCGGGTTTCAACCCGCGGCGAACCCGGTCCGCCAGGATAGAATTAGGGTTTCTGATTAATATTAATCAACGGCCCTGATTCATATCTATCCTTTCACTGGGGATTAGGGATTACATTCCTTATCTATACACAGGGAATTACATGCCTAATCTGTTCCCTAAAGACGCCTATAAATACCCCCCACCCATCTCCATTAAGAGGTAATCAATCTTTCACCAGTTTTTGCGCTCTTTCATAGTCTTCCAGATTACTGACTTGAGCGTCGGAGGGTGCGTCGCCGGGAACAACCCCGGTGTCTCGCACTTTTTGCAGGTGCACGGCGGGACCATCGATCAGACTCAGGCGGAACAGGTATACAGGTTTACTATTCAGTTTCCCTAAGAATCCACAAATTCTATCTGTTTGCCCCCACACCGAAATTAGCAGCAACAGGTTATTTAGTAGTTCTATTCGGCGTTTGCTTGCAAAAATGTCAGGATAAAGCTACCCTATCACAATAGATTTTATTATTATTTTTATTTTTTTATTTTTTTATTTTTTATTTTTTTATTTTTTATTATTTTTTTAAAAATATCAAGTCAAAACTTAACTAAACTTCCTTTGCATTTTCAGAAATAAATGTAAAATATAAACACATTTTGACAAAGATATCACATCACATGTTATAAATAATTGAATCATTAATTACCAAATACACAATTGATTTTATGTGTGCAAACATGAGAATCAACACTTTAAACTATGACCAACATATTCAATGACATTACAAGATAACATTCAATTGACTTCTCACTTGAGATATGACACTTAACATTTTTTTTTAAATTTTTGCAACAACCAGATCTTGATTCTCATTGCAGTAATCTTCTTTTAGCATCCTGGAAAATCTATTTATCCAATCATCCAATTAGCTCTGTAAGGATTACCGCTTTCCAGCTAGGTGTATGATGGTTTACAGATTCCGTAAACCAATTTCATCCCAAAACTCATCATCCCAGTCACATGCTTCCATATTTTGACCGTCTTTCTCCTTGCCTAGTTGCATGTGTGCATGTCCCAGGTAGGTCCATTTGCATACAGTTGTGCAAAAACTCTAGGTATCATCTCCTATTGCTCTTGTTGACTTTTAGTTTGGTGTGAGCAAGGTGTAAGATGGTTTACAGATTCCGTAAACCAATTTCATCCCAAATCTCATCATCCCAGTCACATGCTTCCATATTTTGACCGTCTTTCTCCTTGCCTAGTTGCATGTGTGCATGTCCTAGGTAGGTCCATTTGCATACAGTTGTGCACAAACTCTGAATATCATCTCCTGTTGCCCTTGTTGACTTTTAGTTTGGTGTGCACAAAACGTGCTCACTCATTCTAATAAGTTTGAATTTAGTGTGTCAGATTTTTAGATCAAATAACATCAAAAAAAGATTTAAGAGAGATTCACAAATATACAAACAAGAAAAGCAATAAAGGAAGATTGCATATACAAGCAAAAGAGGAAGATATTCAAAAGAGTTCATGATTAATTGGTCTACAAGCAAAAGAGGAAGATATCGAAGACCTGAATTTTTCTTTCTATTTTCATGAGTTTTTAAATGTATAAGATTGATTAAAGATGGATTAGTTTATGGTAAGAAAATAAGGTGGATTCGGAATATACAGCGCGATACCGGTCGACCGTACTTCATGACCGGTCGACCGCATAGCAGTCGACTGCAACCTTGAGTTGCTTGAGAAGCGGTCGACCTTTCACCTCTCTAGTTTACATCAGAGAGATGAACGGTCGACCGCACCAAAATAACGGTCGACTGCACTTTGCGTTGTGTATATTCTTGGAAAATATCGTTTCCATTTTTGATCGATACACTTCCCAGTCTATTAATATTGACGAATTCATTGTGTATTCTCTACCTAATTACTTCTGAGAAAATTTCTGAACTTATCCTTCATTTAATCAATCCGAGTGTGAGTATTTATTTGGTTGTATTCTTCAGTCAAGATCTTTAACGATATTGTGTTTTCTTTTCATTTCTTTTCCACTTCGGTGAGATTGACGGGACTTGGATTTGAATTCCTGTAGGTGTAATAGGTCTCTCGGCCTGAATTCGAGAATCACTGTACAAGGTTTTTGAGTATAGTGGAACGCTTATGGCGGAGAATTGCTACAAGTAGGTGGTGTGGACGTAGACTTGGGGTCGAACCATGTTATATCACTGTGTCATCTCTGTTTGCTTTTCTTATCACTCTTACATTTACTTTACTTTATTTTATTGTTTTTAATTCCGAACGATCACCCTATTCACCCCCCTAGGGTGATTTACAGTGGTATCAGAGCGAGGTGCTTATAAAAAGCTTAAAAGCTTAAGCAAAAGGTCCAATGGCCGAAATCCCTCCTTCCCAAAACTTGTACTCATCGGAGCCTTTCGTCTCCAATGGGACAAGTCTTACACGATCACCATTTTTTGATGAAAAATGCTATGACGTCTGGAAAGTTCGTATGTCTCATTTTTTACAGATGCTCGTAGAAAAGGTATGGAATGTATGTATCAACAAAACAGAAATTCCAGTCAGTGATGGAAAAACGAAATTCACAAAGGCAGAGTTATCCCTCAAGACAGCAAATTCCAAAGCCATGACGGCTCTTTATGCAGAGTTGAACAATGAAGAGCTAATGCGATGCAGGCATAACTGCAAAATAGCCTACGAGATCTGGAACAACATGCTGAACCGGCATAAAGGAACCGCTTCTGTGGTAAAAGCTAAGCGAATTTGTGTTTCTATAAGTTTGATGTGTTTCGTATGTTGCCAGGAGAAAATATGGACCAAATGCTCGCCCGCTTCGATATCATTGCCCACGAGCTTGAGAGCTTGGGTTAGGGGCTTGATGATGACCGAAAGGTCAGAAAGCTCATAAGCTGTCTCACGCCAGAGTGGGACGCTAAGGCCGCGACAATGAAAGAGACTCTCATAGAGAAGAGATTTGACTACTATACATTTCAAGGAAAGCTAAAGATGTACGAGATGGAAATGCTGGAGACAAAAAGATACAGGAAAAATATCAGGATTGAACCAAAGACTGTAGCGCCCCGATTTCCGATACCGGAAAAACTGTGACACGAGCCGAGCCAAGATCTTTGCTTCAATTAGTCACAATACACAGAAAAACAGGAGAATTTAAAACTTTTTATTCAATACGCAAGTGTTACAAATCTGAATACTGTACAACTGTAATATTTTACAATGGAGTTACAATATTGCCTTTACATTTCTAAGTATTACAACCTTCACATCTTACATCAGAGTACTTCTTAACTAATATAGAATCAATACATATTTTTGCAGCGGAACTAAACTTAATACTGACTCCTTGCTTTCCTCGCCTTGAGTCCTCCTGAATATCGCCTTCGTACTTCGGCGATCCAGTACCTATGGAAGTGGGGACGTCAGTATTCACTGACGCTTAAGGGCTGATCATATAGCAGCGAATCTTCCAAACAATATACAAAATACAGCAATGGTGTCAGTGTAGTTTAAGTGTTTGTGAGTGCTATGACTAGACTCTAATGCGATATTTTCATAGAACTAGGATGCTCCTATTCTAATATCAGCAAGTCTCCGAAAGCAACATGCAGCCCATACTACATGCGACTCCATCTCAAGCCGTTTCTCCATATATAGGGATTGAACCCGCGTTATGAATTCTAATTGTACACAACCTGTTCCTGACACCTACACGTGACTCGCGAGGCTGCAGATGTGGTCATGTGCCACTGTTGCATTTCGCCCGTGGTGTCTATGTTCGCCACCGCGACCCGGCTAACCGGACCTCACTCAAATTAGACGATCCCGACGTATCGGGCGTCATTCCAAAAATCACACTATAGGATTTTGCAAGCGCAGGGCAGCGCAAAGCCTACCCTGTGGCACCCTCTGGGGTATCGCAAGCGCAGGACTGCACAATGCATCCTGTGGCACCCCTAGCCACGGTACTTCAGGAATTAACAGAGCGAGATACGCAACCCGTGTCCTCAACTTGTGAGACGGCACCGTGCGTATCCCTTTGACGGGAAGGTACAACCCGGTACACCACCTATGATCTGCCTCAAGAGAAGAGTTAGTGTCGGGGCCCCCTACAACTGACCCCTCTCTCCCGGCAAAAGGGTTTAAGTAAACTGATCCTTATAAGTTACTATCCTAGTGATGTCCCTGACTCGAACAATCCTAGGGATGACGATATTATAACACAACGTGCTAGGCCTTAAATTAGGCTTCGCAAGGCAACTCTACTAGGCCGCTCAACCTAGATTTACCAGAATCCTTCAGGACCCGGTTCGTGGCTCATCGATCCAAGACTTTGGCCGTTGCGAATATACACGCACGCCGCTACCCTAGACTTGGATTCTGTCTATACTCCGGTCCTCGATCAACCTACTCTGGTTAAGATTCGACGGTACACAAGGAGCGACTCCTCCACAGTTCCTTAGGGTAGAAACATATGTCTTGATGGTCGATAGCCCTTAGGGTGGTAACATCACCCTAGACGAGCACAACTAACTGTGTACTAGCTAACAAGCTATACACGAGTAATAACCACATACGAGCCACTAAGCTACGTATGAAACAATAACTACCTACGAGCCAGGCGGGCCTCGTAGAAGATAACCACATACATACCAGCCAAATAAGTTGCGTATGAGACCAACCGCTACGCACGGGCCGGTCGGGCCGCGTACGAGACAACAACCTACATACGAGCCAACTAAGCTACGTATGAGACCCACGGCTACGTACGGGCCAGTCGAGCCACGTACGAGCACGACCGTGTGCAAACAACCATACAGGTAATCAATCCTAGAAGCAACCGAACGTGCTTACTAACAAACTTAATCTTCTACTATTAGAAGCAACAAAGGGATCTACTAGTAGTCTAAGATCGGTATTCTACTAAGGAAGAATCCGAAGGCGACCTAACCGCCTTTATCGAATTAACTATCGCTAGTGGTCTTCCCGATCTTACTACTTCGACCTATAATGTCTTAGGCATGACATACACTCGTAGGCATCTTCCTAAGGCAATCCAATTACAAAATAGAACTACTCACCATCACACTCCTAAGTATGAATATTATTGATGCTTGTGCTTTCATCGAGCTTAAGCATAAAAATCACTACGACCTAGACATAGAGTCTAATATAGTCAAGCGAGCATGAAAGCTTACTACTTATCTTGGCTAATCACCATAACACAAGCACGGATAGATAACTAATATAACATACAATCATTCCAAGGTATAGTAGATATTCTAACATTACTCCTACAATGTTCTAATCATGTATTACTCTAGCATGGCATAGAATCCAACATAAATCACTACAACTAGCCATGGGTAGTTTCTTTACCCTAAGCATGAACGTCCTAGTATGGGTATCCTTAACTTAATATGATCAATAATTTGCATGATCCCTACTTACTTAGCATGAATCATGGTCATTTATTAACATAGTGTACACTTCTCTACCATTTATCTAGCATAGTATACAATTTGCATACAATTTAAACTAGCGTGATATGCAAAATACTTACAATTAAGCTAGCATGATATATGATTTTATCATGGATCCTACAACACTCTAGGCACAATAAAATTTATCCAAATATGGTAGGAACCTCTTGGATTGAATCCTACACATTCTAGCATAAGTGAGTTACTAAACATGATAGGAAAAGAATCCTACAACATTACCAAGCATGATAGGAAAAGAATCCTACAACATTCTAAACGTTAAGCATGGTAGGATATTTTTAGAGAAAATCCTACAACATCCTAAACATAAAGCATGATGGGGATAATTTTATAAACATCCTACAACTAATTAAGCATAGAATCATGGTAGGATATTTTTATAAGTAATCCTACAACTAACTAAGCATGGATTATGGCTTCTAAGTATTTCTAGAAGCAAAGCTACCACTAACTAAGCATGGTAAGCATGGTAGGATATTTTTAAATGCGATCCTACAACTAACTAAGCATAGATATGGCTTCTAATTATTTTTAGAAGCAAAGCTACAACTAACTAAGCATGGTAAGCATGGTAGGATATTTTTAAATGCAATCCTACAACTAATTAAGCATAGATATGGCTTCTAATTATTTTTAGAAGCAATCCTACAACACTTGAAGCATAGATATGGCTTCTAAATATTTTTAGGAGAAATCCTACAACACTTGAAGCATAATTATGGCTTCTAATTATTTTTAGAAGAAATCCTACAACCTTAGTAGCATGAAAATGGCTTCTAACTATTTTTAGAAGGAATCCTACAACCTTAGTAGTGTGAAGATGGCTTCCAAATATTTTTAGAAGAAATCCTACAACCTTAGTAGCATGAATATTGCTTCCAATTATTTTTAGAAGCAATCCTACAATATTCTACTACTACTACTACCCCTACTTTAATCAAAACATAACACACCATTATCTACTACTACTACTACTTCATTCACAACAAAATCATCACATACAACTATCCATTACTACTACTACTTTATGGACATAAACATACTACTACTTTATTAATTACATACATGCTACTACTACTTCATTTATTACATACTACTACTTATTATTTAGCATACTACTACTTAGTTGCTTACTAACCTTATTTATTACTAGTGATAAGAGAAAGATTTATTTTACTTTGCTTTACAAAAGAAAAGATCTTTTTAATTAGCTACAACTAGTGATTAAAAATGAAAGAAAGATCCCTTTTTAATTAATTACAACTAGTGGTTAAAAATGAAAGAAAGATCCTTTTTTTTTAATTAATTACAACTAGTGGTTAAAAATAAAAGAAAGATCCTTTTTAATTAATTACAACTAGTGGTTAACAATAAAAGAAGATCCTTTTTATTAAGTTACAACTAGTGATTAAAAATAAAAGAAAGATATTTTTGATTATTACGTTAGTTCAATCAAGTCCTACAACCAACAATGGTTGTATTGTTCAACAATATGCAATATGTGAGTTCTTAGTCCACAAACAACAACTACAACTTAAAGGTGTGATCTTTATGCATTTCGGTAGCTACTATTACTCCTTTCTTTCTTTTTCATACAACATAACAACATACCCACAAAAGAAAGAAACAAAACAAGAAGGTAAGAAGAAGAAGTCAAACAACAAACAACAAACAAACAAACAAACAAACAAACAAAGAAATCAAGGTGAAGAAACCCCCACCTTAGCCCTTTTTTTGGAAGAACTAGCTAGCTATTCCTTCTCCTTCCCCTAAGCTTGTTTAGAACTCTTCTATTACCTACAAAACAAAACTCTCTAGTTAATTTGTTCTCTCTTTCTTTTCCTTTCCTTCTTTCTTTCTTTCTTTTGTTTTTTCTAAAATGAGAGAAGGAGGTGAATGAGGGGGGATTTATAGAAGAGAATGGAGGTGGTGAGTGCACCAAAATGGCACAAAATAAACCCCAAGAAGAGGTGGCCGGTCAAGCTATAGGGGAGTAGGGAGGTGAGTTTTAGAGTGGTGAGGTGGAGGGAGGTGTTAAGTGAGGGAAGGTGTTTCTAGAAGACTTTCTCCTAATCTCTTATGCATACAACCCCTAAATAAAACCTCCTAATCAAACCTTAATCCTCTAATTAAGTAGCCATGACAAGAAATAGTGTATTGTCCTAAAGTACATACCATATACTAGGTATAATATACTAAGTACCATACAATTATGTGTATGTGTATACAAAATCTTCTTGTAAAAATCCTCATAAAATCCCCAAAAATAATTTAATTTGAAAAATAATAGTAAAATAAATTTTCTTATTACTTCGGAGAGTCGCGCTATCAATTTGATGCGCTTTGGATGCACACCGACCGATAGACGTGCGTAGGCACTGTTGTAGGCAACCCGGCGAGAATCGCCAAAATAGTCCGATTTTGGAATTAAAATAAAATAATAATAAAATAATAATAAAATAATAATTTATATGAGTTAATATCCGTCCGGGATATTACAAAGACTGAGGAGAAAAGCATTACACTAAAGGCAGAAAAAGCCCGACCATCAAAAGCTGATTCAGATCATAAGGAGTTAGACGAGGACATTGCTCTTTTAACAAGACAATTTCATAAGTACCTCAAACACAAAAAATATGGTAGGTTTCAAGAAGAAAGGAAAAATGAGAAGGAGGATGTGTGCTACAAGTGCAAGAAGCCCGGACACATCCGTGCAAACTGTCCTATTCAACAAGACAGAAACAGGAACCACTATCGCTCAAATCCAAGTTAGAAAAAGAAGGCGCTAAAAGCAACTTGGCTAGACTCGGATTCAAGTGAGGAAGAGCAAGGTTACGACAACGTCGGTTTCATGGTTCTTGGGAGTGGTGAGGTGCAATCACCTTCTCAAGAAGAGGTAATCGAAAAACCAACTTATGATGAACTTGTAGATATGTGTAATGGTTATGCTAAAAAACTAAGTCGTGAACTTAGGCAATATAAACAAAATTCTAATGAAATACTTGACACTTGCATAACAAAAAATCACAAACTGAAAAATAAGAATGCCCTAATTTTGGAAAAACTTGAGTCATGTCGAAAAGATCATGATGTTCTGCTAGAAGAAAATGAGATTCTAAAACAACAAATTTGTTAATCGCTAGCAAAACATGATGATCACTTAAAAGAGATTCAAGAGAAATCTGTTTATATTGCCAAGCTCACAAATGATTTAGATGAATGAAAAAGAAAATTTGATGAAGTAGTGTAAGGATGTAATGAAGCCCTTAAACAAAATAGGATTCTTGATGCCACACTAGATACTCTTTGTTGGAACACAAAAGACGATGAGATAACTAGAAAAAGACTATGTAAAAATGTAATTTAGCTTGAAAAGATTGTTGGAAAATATGAAGGGCCCAGTTACCTTATTACAAAAAATTCAAGATCCTATCATGATAATCGAGGGCTTGGTTACGAAGAGCCAATACATCATCAAAAATGTAAATCATCAAGTCATACACACTTGCATAAACTCCAACAAAATCATAAACCAATCCAAAGCTATGCAAGTGTGCATGACTCAAGACATAGTCATATCACATGTCATTACTGGTGTAGATTAGGACATATTTCATATAACTGTTCACTAAAAAGGAATACTAATCTTGTGTGGATGAGAGGATACAAATGCAGGTTCAAAACAAACTTGGACACGCAAAATTATACAACGCATCAAGACTAAAGATCGGTGGTACCTTGATAGTGGATGCTCAAATCACATTACTGGTGACAGCAGATATTTTTCATCACTATCAAGGAAAAAGGGGAAGGACATCATCTTTGGAGATAATAGCACTGGTCAAATCATTGGTAAAGGTAAAATCGACTTTGGATCCTCATGCTCCATTGAGGATGTTCTATTGGTAAGAAGTCTAAAGCATAACTTAATTAGTGTTAGCCAACTATGTGATAAAGGGTATACTGTTAATTTTAATAAAAATACATGCACTGTACTAGATAACAATAAATTCTGTTTACTCCTTGCTAACAGATGCAACAATGTATATGTCATAAATTCAAATGAATTAGCACAGGAAAGTATGAGATGCTTTGTAGCACTAAGCTATCTAAAGATGAATCTGGTAACAATGTTGATATTTCTACTTACAGAGGTATGATCGGTAGTTTACTTTATATTACTGAATCCTGTCCTGATATTACGTTTAGTATCTGTTTATGTGCACGTTTTCAGTCGTATCGCAAAGAATCACATTTGGTTGCCGTTAAGCGTATCATTCGATATCTCAAAGGCACACCAAATACTGGTCTTCGGTACCCGAAAAACAGAAATTTTTCTCTTGCAGGATACACTGATGCAGATTATGCCGGGAGCTTGACAGATAGAAAGAGCAATAGTGGTACATGTCACTTCTTGGGCGACTGTCTTGTCTCGTGGACATCCAAGAAGCAAAATTCTGTTACTCTCGCTACTGCCGAAACTGAGTATATTGCGACAGGATCCTGTTGTGCACAGGTATTATGGATGAAACATACTCTCAAGGATTATAAGGTATTCTTTGATCATATTCCAAAAAAATGTGATAACACTAGCACCGTTCATACGACCAAAAATTCTGACCAACACAGTCACACGAAACACATTGATATTAGGTATCATTTCATTAAAGATCACCTTCAAAAGGGGGATATTTTACTTGAGTATATTTCCATTGAGTTGCAACTTGCTGATATTTTTACAAAACCTTTAGAGAAAAAATGTTTTTACTTCTTGAGAGGAGCATTAAATGTTATTGAGTTTTCCGCCTAAAAACTTTTTGTGTGGGTCGGTCGACTGTGTGGTCGACCGGCTCAGTCTCGGTTTTTGATTATTTTTCGTCTCGATTAACTTTTGCTTATTGCGGTCGTTCGCCCTCTGTGGGTTCTGTTGGTTTTGCGGTCGACCGTACAGTCGACCGGTATGCTCTCTGTAAATCTTTTGAAACAAACCCACAGTGTACGGTCAACTGTTATGCGCTCTGGATGATTCTTTTAAAAAATCTCTTCTTGCGGTCGACCTTGAGGTCGACTGGTTCTCTCTCTGACCTATATTTTCAAAGTCTCATAAAATTAATGTTCCTTTCTCAAAATTTTGATTTTTTTGTTGCTTTCATGTGTATTGGGGAGAATCTCGAATCTATGATATTATGAAGAGCTCTCACTGTATAGTAAAGAGTCTCGCTATCAACTGTATCATGTAAGAATATTTTCTTCCATTTTTTTTACAATATTGTATTCATTGTAATATCATAAAATGTTTTCTCTTTGGTGTTTTCATTGATGATTTGTTCTACGAACTTTCCAAGGCTTATTTTACTTATCTTTCCTCTATTTATCCCCTCTTGGTGTGTTCCAAAAAAAGAGAGAATTAATTCTAGAATGTTTTCAAAATGATTTCTACTTATTTCATAAATTTGCAAATTATTTCATGAACAACTATGTATATTACTCTCACTCCTCTCTTATATTTGTTCTTTAAGTTCTGTATTACAGGTAGCATTATATTAAGGGGGAGTATTCACTCCCTTAAAAGCTTTACCTATTTGAAAATCTGTTTACAGGATGTGCTAAATTCATGGGGAGTATTCATATGTAGTGTTTTAAATTTTCAAACATTCATGCTTATTTTGTTCACACCAAAAGGGGGAGATTGTTGCCTCTTAGTTTGGTGTGCACAAAACGTGCTCACTCATACTAATAAGTTTGAATTTAGTGTGTCAGATTTTCAGATCAAATAACATCAATAAAAGATCCAAGAGAGATTCACAAATATACAAACAAGGAAAGCAATAAAGGAAGATAGCATATACAAGCAAAAGAGGAAGATATTCAAAAAAAGTTCATGATTAATTTGTAACGCCCCGATTTCCATACACTGGAAAACCGTGACATAAGCCAGAATCTTTTCTTCAATTAGCCACAATACACAGAAAAACAGGAAAATTTAAAACTTTTTATTCAACTCAAATGTATTACAAGTCCGAATGTTACAAATTGCAATACATTATAATAGTGTTACAATAATACCTTTACAATCCCAAGTGTTACAACTTTCAACAAATTGTATCAGAGTACAATGAATAAAGAACAACACTTGGTATTTCACTTGGATGTGTTGGATCCTGTAGGCAAGGCAAGAAACACTAGAGGGGGGGTGAATAGTGTTTTATAAAAATTAAATTGCGGAATTAGACTTTTCTTCTGATCAATCGACTTGAAGAGATAAACCAGTCGACTAAAGCGATAGTTAAAAAGAGAATTTTTAAAGCGAGTCTGATCAGTCGACTTATAGAAGAGCCAGTCTACTTATCACACAAGTTTTTAGAGATAAAGTAGTACAAGTCTGACCAGTCGACTTACAAAAGTACACAGTCGACTGTCCATACAAGTTTCACAGAAAGCTATAAAGTAAGAAAATGAAATGAAGGTTCAAAGAGATACAACCACAGAGTACACACGATGTATTCTGGTTCGGTCCTCCCGACCTACATCCAGTCACCAAACAACCCACTTGAGATTTTCCACTATTCTTAAAATAATTACAAGAACACCCTACGGCATTAGACAATGACCTTGTCCAATCCGTAGTCCTTTCTCACAACTAGAGAAACCAACCCACTATTCCACCAAGAGTGACAAACCTGACTCTACACCCTAGAGCCCTACTCTCCAACCGAGAGAAAACCACTTTCACAACTCGAGAGTGAAGAACAACAACAAAAGAGTTACAATCAACCTAAAGCTTTGTTGTGGATGTGTTTTCTTGCGTGGCTATTAGGTCAACTTCTGAAATCAGTCTCAAACGAAATCACTGTTATGCAAGACTGATCTCAGAGAACCAAGACTTAGAAAGAGAATGCTTTTGAATGCTTCTTCTTGTTTTAGAACCAAAAGCTTGAAAACTTTGAAAAACAAAAAGCTTGGAAAGTTGTTAACTTTTTCACAGTGATTTCTATTCTCTATTTATAGAGTTAGAAACACTGGACGTTGGGAGGCAGTTGTACCAACTGTCCAACGGAAATAACCTTTTTGAATTCGAAAAAATCAAAATTTGAAATCAGCAAACTGTCAAAACGTCTTGAACAGTCAACTGGGTTGCCGTTATGAGTCGACTGATCAGAGTTTGAATAAGTTTAGTCAGTTTCGTACTAAGACAGTCGACTGGTGCCTTATGGCAGTCGACTGGTACTTAACAGCTGAGCTTTTTTAATCTTTGTTTCGATCTTTTTAAGTTTTTTAAAAACTCAATTATTTTAAAGATAATGCGTGAGTGTGTGACAAGGCTTTTACAGATTTTCTAAGACTCAATGAAAACAAAAAAGATTACAAATTGTTACAAGACACTGAATACAATAAATTGAAGTATATGTCTTGTTCTTAAGTCTTGAGTCTTGAGGTAGCTTTTAGCCTTCGTCTTTATCTTGTAAGCTGGCAACCTTGTAGCTTTCTTGATCAATTAGCAACAAGAACTTTATTCGTAGCTGTGCTTGATCAACCTGCTTTAAGAAGCATGTTAGAATATTTTGCCTTTGTATATCCTGTAATATATAGGAAGTAGAACAACAACATTGCATTGTGTTGTAATCATCAAAATCAAGAATCAACATTCTCCCCTTTTTTGATGATGACAACCCAATAGCTTATAATAAAGGAAATGAATAATACAAGTGCTCATATGCTCCCCCTACCAATTCTACAACATGCATAGGTGAAAGCTTAAAAAATACAAAGCATGCATAATACAAAGCATGCATATGTTCTCACCATACAACAACAATATACAAAGCATAAAAATACAAACTAACATAAAAGCTGATAAGTTCTCCCCCGTTTGTCATCAACAAAAAAGAGAGAAAAATATTCCTCACACACAAAAAGCAATACAAAACAAAATGCATTCATAGAAACTTAGTCTTAGTTCAAATGATTACAAAGTAGAGAGAAAATGCAACAATAAGAAAAAATAAAATACATAGAGAATAATTAAAATAAGAACTCATCAATCTTCGTCTTCTTCATCTTGGTCATCATGAGAGGGAGGAGGAAATTAAGCAGTGAACAGGTGAGTAAGATGGGAAATTTGTGACTCAAGAACATCTTGACGATCCATGATATAATTGACAGCATTATAAATACTGCGCGGATCATCAAAATCTGCTCGAGGACGAGAGGAACTAGAAGCAGAAGACGGACGAGCTGAAGTGGCTAAAGGAACTGGAAGGGAAGTCCTAGAGGTAGATCTAGGTGAGAAGTAAGAAGCTTCATGCGTGCTAAACTTGCACTGTAATACCCTGATTTTCGAATATATGAAAAACTATTTTATTTTGGCTATTATTTTTTAGCATGATGTGTAAGAATATTATTTTTATTTTTCCTAAAGCCCAAATGATTATTCACTTATTTTTTTTTTATGATTATCTTGGCCCAATTAATTTAAGCCCATGGAATTAATCCCTTCTTTTTCTACAACTTGTAATGTGTAGCATCTTTTTTTTTAGACTTGTCATGTGGTGTACAAGTTCTGGTAGGGTGATTGGTACATACACGTGCATGTTGCATACACGTGTAGAGCACACCCTTTTTGTTTGGCCGGTTTTGGGTAGAGAAGTGGGTATGAGTGTGGGCGGTTATTCAAGGTGTGGATAGTTTTCACAACCCCCTAGTCAATCCTAGCCTTTGATCCTATAACCATCTACTGAATCCTGGCCCTCCATCTCACTCCATTTGGTGTATAAATACCCCCCCTCTCATCCATTGTTCTTTACACTAAGATTATTTTATAAGATTTTTATTGTGAGAGAGTTGTGTGTGGAGACCGGGCATCATCCTCTGGAGATTTTCGGCAAGGAGCAAGGAGCAAGGAAGGGTGCTTTGTGTTAAGGAGCTTTTCTGGACTTCGATTACTTCGTCAATAAGGTGGGTGTTTCTCAGGACTTCTAAAGTTGAAAATGTGCCATGGTTGTGATGATTGCTATTATGCGTATGAGCAGTAAATTCAAACGTACTATAATTGCTTGAGTGATGAACACATTATTATTCACTTTTTAGAGCAATAATCTTAATATAATTAGACATTTAAAAGCTCTATATATGGTATTTAACTCTTATTTTCTCTTTTCCATAGGAAACAGCTTATAACAGCAAAACGAAGCAGTTTCAGGACTTCAAGGATAATACACAAAGAACTGCAGAGGATAAGTCGACTGGTTCCCCAACACAGGCGACTGGACAAGAGAAGATGATTTTCCACAACTCTCGACACAGTCGACTTATTCCCAAGAGCAGTCGACTGGCCTGATCAAAGAGGAAATCTACAGAAGTCTCGACTCAGTCGACTGGTCAGAGATAAGTCGACTGGTCTGCGGAGGAGTAAACAAATCAAATCTTCAAAGATACACCTGAATCTAATTTCAAATCTATTGGAATCAAGATTTTATGCAGCGAATCAAATCTAAAGACAGGGTATTTTCCAAGAGGACGTGGTGAACGGATAAGGAAGGAAAGGAGAAAAGAGAAAGATATTAATCATCAAATCAAATAAAGAAGGATCTTCCTGAAAAAGTGGAAACCCTAATTCTCAGCCGTACTCTATAAATATCAGAAGAGATCGACTTAGAGAAAGAGGACGATCATATATCTCTGGGAAGCGACTCAATCACCAAGTTCCTGAACAACATCGAGAGCATCACTCCATCAACATCGAAGAAGGAGAGAGAAGATCTAGCAACCAAAAGGCAGTCGACTGTGTGACAGCCAGTCGACCATATTGCCGGAATCCATTAGTTTATTTCTTCTTCTCTCTTTATTCTTTTATGTTGATCATGTATTCAAACTTGTTAAGCAATAAAGTTATTATTATGTGGAACTAATTTCATAGTTGGGTAGATCGAAACCGTAGTTATGTAGTACTATCTTCTTCTGAACTCTTCTATGTTACTTATTGATTGAATCTAATTGAATTGGTATAGGTTTATGATAGTCAAACTAGTTCTCAAGACTGAGAGCAGTCGACTGAGGTGAGAGCCAGTCGACTGACGTACAGAACTTGGGAAGCTCAAGTTTGGATATCATTTATCTGAATCTGTTATATGAGCATATTGAGACGACCGAATCTCGTGCTCATAATTTGTAACAAAAGAATCTTTAGGGGTTCTTGGTTCAATCAACTTAGAGGATCTAGATCTGATACCAATTTCTAGAACTTTAAGTGTTTGTTCGTTTCTACTGTTCTTATGTTTTCTCTAAGTATAACTTAGTAGATACCATGCTAAATACTTAGGGGAAGAAACGAATTAGAGTAGATACCATGCCTAATTCTTGGCTTAGGGAAACAATACTTTAAGGAGTAGATACCATGCCCTTGAAGTGAACAAACATGAGTAATTAGAAGTAAATTCAGAAGGTAACTTAGCATTACTAACTATTGGTGGAGATCAACAACCCAACTATTCAAGAGATATTTGTGATTCAACACCTCTCATCTTAGTTTTAATCTTTTAGTTCTTTTAGAATATTATGACAACTCTTATTCACTTTTATTATTAGTTTTATTGATTAGTAAGTTGAAGTCTACAATCTCTGTGGGATCGACCCTTGCTATTACTACGATTCGATTCGTGCACTTGCGAGGTTTTATAATTTGTGTCTAGTTAGTCTATTTATTTAGGTATCTAGATTTTAACAACATTGAGTATGTTTATGATGATAATTGTGGAAAACTAATAGTGAAATAATGGCACTGTAAACAGTGATGAATTGGGTCTGTACAGCCGACTGTCGTTGGATAAGTCGACTGGTACGAGACATCCGTTACATATTTTGTTAGAAAGTTTCGTTGACATATATGTGTATAATTAGAATGAAGTAGTAAAGCTAACTCATATCCTTCATGATGTACATGACTGAGGAGACATGAACATATGGAAAAAGAACTAGAGATGATTAATAAAACTAAGAATGATCTATGCAGTCGACTGGTGTTATGAACAGTCGACCGATGCTTTGTTTAAACTATGAATAATCCAGTAGTTTCATGAAATGAGGTATTTTTCCCATTGTGTTATTCTAGTGTAATGGATTGAGATTAATATTTTCATCTCTGCAAGAAAGTTATGAACAAGTATAAATGCATGTTTAAACACTTCCTTGAAGAAAAGACAATGTTAGTTACTTGAAATTCCATACTGCGATATTACTGAACAATTAAGAAATTTCGTGTCTAGGAAACATGAAAGTATGTATATTGTGATTTGACACCATGTTGCATGTACCTGAAAAAAAGATAATCCTTTAAATTGAAATGTGAATCTGTCCAGTCGACTTAATGCGAGTAGCAAGTCGACTGAGCTGAACATAGAAATGTACTGTTAAAAACCCCCAGGACAGACGACTGATGGAATAACAGTCGACTGTCACATGAATGATTTTTGAACATAGAAAGCTGCGGAACAACCGACTGGCCATGTGCAGCAGTCGACTCTCCCGAGTGATTATGAAGAACTGGAATTGACTGTACAAGTCGACTGGTCTTTTTCAAGTCGACTGTACAGAGTATATTTTGATATGTCAGAGATTTCATTTGATTGCTGTCAAGAGTTGTGAACTTTATGATTGATGTTGCTAAACTCTATTTACTGCTGCATGGGTGTACATGAAATGAATCATATTTTGAATTGAGAAATTTACATGAAATGAGTCATACTCTAAATTGAGAATTACATGAATATGAAAAGTCAGAACATGATATGCTGAGGCAATGAAAATGAATTCATGAGTTGGAATTGCTCAAATTGGAAGTAGTGAATTGGAAATTGAATAAAGGAGTAGCTAAGTCTCCCCCGGCAATGGAAATGAAATGAAAAATGAGAATTTAAAGACCAAGGTGGGTCATGTATTGAAATGAATGAATAAGTCCGGTTTAGTGGAGAGGCTAACTCTAGAACTTTAATTTTTATTCATGATTCAATTAAAATAAGGACTAGTACATAGTGGAGATGTGATGAAAGTAAGAGAAAAACATTGAGTATGAGGGCTATTGGGTAGCGACGAGAGCGTATCCCAGGAATTCCCATGATGAGTCTGGGCGAGGATACTACTTCAGAGTACTGTCTCAGTGGCGACGCTCGTGGGATGTTTGAAGACTACGGGGGGTGTCATGTCTATGGTGAGAGCTGAATTATCACAGGATGTCTGCATAATGAGTCATGTCAGCGATGGGATTTCCTTCAGAGTGCCTAGACATGAGTTCATAGGTCGGAAAATATCTAAGATACTTACCGTAATTACAGTAGTAGATTAAGTCATGGCGAGGGATTGAACCCTACAAAAATGAAGAACGATTAAGAGGCTTGCCCTCGGACCTATGTAGTATGGGATGCATAGAATCCGAACAAGTGCGCATTAGTGTCATGTAAATTAAATAATTGCATTAAGGATTAAGTGCACAACCACAACACGACATCATTAAGATTTTCCCCCTTTACTTTATTTATCATGTGAACAAGTTTGTGATCTGTTAAGAAATGAGAATCGTTATACTGTTCCTGGCATAGAGAGGATGGCCATGTATAACTATCGTCAGGTTGAATAACCTGACGTACCCACAGTTTTGTATGCAGGATAAATTACACGTTAAAGAGGAATGGATGCATAAAGATTTTACCATGTTGTTGTACATTTATGTAAATGTTGTAAATTTTTACTTCTGCTGTGCAAATGAAAAGTGTAATATGATGTAAACTCTGATGTAAAGTGAAAAGTTTAAATTCCTTGTAAAATTGTACTGAAGAAAGTGAAAAGATCCTGTAGAACATCTCGAATTCAGTGTATTTGGGATTCGGGAGAACATCTCGAATTCAGTTTAAATGTAAGTCACTTACATTTAAATCTCTAAACTCAAACATACACTCTAATGTCCACTTCTAGGGCTGTCGTTCCTTATAAATTTGTACCAATCGGGAAAGCGTAGAAAGCGTGGCTATGATACCACTCTGGGTAAGCAGATTCTGATGAGGAGGAGTGGCCTGAATCTCGAGAGATTACCCCACCTCCAGACTCGTCTGACGATTCTTCTTCCGATGAAGAAGAGGGACCAGTTTTGAGTAGTCTTGTGACTTCTCTTCAGAGGCAGGTGAAAACACTGTGAGAGAGAGTCGGCTTACTGGAGGCTCAGCTGGCGAAGCGGAAGGGCGACTTTTCAGTTCTCAGTCACCGAGTATGGGAACTCGAGAAGAGGAAGAACCTGACTGATGTGCTGAAAGATGAGGTTGATGAACTACGGGAAGAACTTCGAGCAGCGAAGAGGAACCGTAGGAGTTAGATTGTTGTAGCTTCTATTTCTTTCATTCTGATGTCAAAAATGTTTTAATTCGAATGTATAAAGTTTGGAATTAAATGAAATGCAAGTTGATTTATGTTCTTGTCTTATACTTCGAATTTAATGAATCTTTTGCGTCAGAATATGTCGAGAAGAGGAGCTAGGAATGGGAAAGGTTTGGATCTGGAGACCGAACTTGCAAGAGTCTACCAGACACTTAATGCAGTGGCTATGAACCAAGGAAGGGGGCCAGTGAATCCAGTGCCCGAGGCGATTAAGCTGGTGGAATCGTTCAAACGAATGAAACCACCTGTATTCGAGGGAAAGTCAGACCCAGATGCGGTTGACAACTGGATTCGTCAAGTAGAGACAATCTTCGAGGTGTTGGAGACCCTGGAAGGCAGTAAGGTCAAGTTGGCGACTTTGCAACTGGAGAAGGATGCGGCTGTTTGGTGGCAGTCGATGAAGAGGACCATGGGAGGTATAGTGCTTGGCTGGGAGAAATTTCTGGAAGAATTCCGCAGTCACTATTTTCCCTCCGATGTTCAGGAGAAGAAAGCAATGGAGTTTCTGTCACTTCAGCAAGGCAACATGTCGGTGAGGGAGTATGAGACTAAGTTTACTCAGCTCTATAGGTATGCGCCTGAACTGGTAATGGATGAGGCTAAGAAGGCTCGTAACTTCGAGTATGGACTGAAGCCGAGCTTAAGGTCCCGGATGATACCCCTTGGTATCAGAAGATTCGACAAGTTGGTGAAGAGGGCAGCAGCGACGGAAGCGGATATGGAGCAGTTCCATGTTGTTCAGAACCAGAGGAACAACTGGCAGTCCGGAAAGAGGCCCGCCAATTCTGGGAGTTTCAAGGGGCAACCATCTGCACAGAGGTTCAAACCGACAGGGGCGAACGCTGTTAGTGTGGCTGGAGGACCTGGAAACAATGTGGTGAGACCTTCTGCAGTCACTTGCTACAACTGTGGTGAGACGGGGACATTACAAATCTCAATGTCTCAAACCACGGGCTGGCAATCACAATGTGTCAATACAGCAGACTGGGAAGAGGCCGTACCAGCCAGGGCGAGTGTTTGCCTTAACGAAGGCTGATGCTGAGGAAGCAGATCAGGTCATCTCTGGTACGAGGGCTGATGTTTAGTGTGTTTTTGTGTCATTTCTTCTTCCCACTTATATTGTGAAACTGTTACGTAATGATGTGTATTATGTAACAGGAGAACTTTATCTTAATGGAATGAAAGCTGTTGTATTGTTCGATACTGGATCCTCTCATACTTTTGTGTCTCCTAAATTTGCTAAAGTGTTGGGGGTTGAACCGAAGATTTTTCCAGGCAAGATCTTAGCAGTAGCTACTCCGTCAGGAGAAACTTTAACCACTGATCGGTATTATGCTGATTGCGAGATTGTGATTGGGGATAGAATCTTTGGCATTGATCTGATCGAGCTGACTATCTTGGGAGTCGATGTTATCATTGGCATTGATTGGATGTCGGTGTACAGTGCAAGCATCGAGTGCAAGACCAAGACGGTAACAGTGAAGGCTCCAGGTGGACCTGAAGTCACTTTCCAAGGGAAGCAGAAGTGTTCTAAGCTGGTGGCAACTATCCGCAAGGAAGAGACTCCTGTGGAATTGCAAGGGATTCCTGTGGTTCGGGACTATCCGACTGTGTTCTTGGATGATTTTCCTGGGTTACCCCCGCATCGTGATGTAGAGTTCAACATCACTGTTCAACCGGAAAGTGCACCCATTTCTAGGGCACCGTATAGGATGGCTCCAGTGGAACAGGATGAAGTGAAACGGCAGATTGAGGAACTGTTGGAGAAAGGCTTTATTCAACCTAGTGCGTCACCTTGGGGAGCACCAGTGCTTTTGGTAAAGAAGAAGGATGGATCGATGAGAATGTGCATCGATTACCGAGAGCTGAATAAGGTCACTATTCAGAATAAGTATCCTATTCCTCGAATTGATGACTTGTTCGAGCGTCTACAAGGAGCAGATGTATTCTCCAAAATAGATCTTCGATCAGGATATCACCAAGTGCGAGTGAAAGCCGAAGATGTGCACAAAACTGCATTTAGAACTCGGCATGGGCATTACGAATTCTTAGTTATGCCATTTGGAGTGACGAATGCACCCGCAATCTTCATGGACTTGATGAATAGAGTTCTGAGGCCGTTTATTGATTCTTTCGTCGTGGTGTTTATCGACGATATTCTCGTGTACTCCAAGTCAGAGGAGGAGCACACTGAGCATCTAGCAGCAGTTTTGAAGAAGCTGGAAGAGCAGAAGTTGTATGCCAAGTTATCCAAGTGTGATTTCTGGAAATCTGAAGTGGCATTCCTAGGTCACATCCTTTCTAAGGAGGGAGTGGCAACTGACCCTCAGAAGATAGAGGAAGTGAGAGATTGGACTAGGCCTACTACAGTGAAGGAAGTCAGAAGTTTTCTTGGGATGACTGGATACTACAGGAGATTCATTCAAGGTTATGCTCAGATAGCTGTACTGCTTACTGGACTGACCAAGAAGAATGTGAACTTCAAGTGGACCGAAGCAGTGTGAGGCGAGCTTTCAGGAGTTGAAAGAGAAACTGACTACTGCACCTATTTTGGCCTTGCCTAAAGCAGGTGTTGAGTATGATGTGTATAGCGATGCTTCACATCGTGGGCTTGGTTGTGTCTTAATGCAAGAAGGAAGAGTAATCGCTTATGGGTCTAGGCAACTACGACCACATGAGAAGAATTACCCGACTCATGATCTGGAGTTGGCTGCGATTATCTTTGTCCTGAAGCAATGGAGGCACTGTGTGTACGGTGAGAAGTTGAACACGTACACGGACCACAAGAGCTTGAAGTATATATATCAGCAGAGGGATCTGAATCTGAGGCAGCGGAGATGGTTGGAAGTGCTCGAGGATATGCGACCTGAGATCAAGTATCATCCTGGAAAGGCTAACGTGGTTGCTGATGCACTTAGTCGCAAGAGCAGTTTCGCCAGTTTGATTACAACTCAGAAGCATCTGGTTGAGGAGTTGGATCGAGCAGGTATTGAGATTGTCTTGCAAGGATTGGGAGCATCTTTGGCTCAGTTGAGGCTTTAGCCTACTCTGAATGCAAGGATCATTGCAAGTCAGGAGGTTGATGCTGATATCTTGGAGATGAAGGAGCAGGTTAGTGCTGGCAGGTTGCCCGGATTTCAAACCAGGGATGGAGTGCTGTGGTTCGGAGATAGGCTGTGTGTTCCAAATCAGGCGGACCTGAAAGAGAGTATTCTTCAGGAGGCGCATGCTACTCTTTTGTCGGTACATCCTGGGAGTACTAAGATGTACAAAGACATCAAACAGCATTTCTGGTGGTCAGGTTTGAAGCGGGATGTGGCTGATTTTGTTGCGAAGTGTGAGGTTTGTCAGCAAGTCAAAGCCGAAAATCAGAGACCCGGAGGTCTATTACAGCCGTTACCTATTCCGGAATGGAAGTGGGATAACATCAGTATGGATTTCATCACGGGATTGCCTAAGAGTCCTAAAGGCAATGATGCGATTTGGGTTATAGTCGATCGACTGACCAAGTCCGCTCACTTTTTGGCAATGAAACTCACTGCTTCGATGGGCAAGTTGGCTGAGTTGTATGTTGGCGAGATTGTCCGGCTTCATGGTGTTCCCTCAACTATTGTGTCTGATCGAGATGCGCGGTTTACTTTGCACTTCTAGAGGAGTCTTCAGACAGCTTTGGGTACCAAGACAGATTTCAGCACTGCTTTTCATCCGCAAACCGATGGGCAGACCGAGAGAGTCAATCGTATTCTTGAGGATATGCTTAGGTGTTGTATACTAGACTTTGGAGGCAGTTGGGAAAGGCATTTACCTTTGGTAGAGTTTGCCTACAACAACAGTTTTTAGGCTAGCATTGGGATGGCGCCGTACGAAGCTTTGTATGGCAGGAAGTGCAGGACTCCTGTTTGTTGGTATGAAGTTGGGGAGCGTCAGTTGTTTGGTCCTGAGCTTGTACAGCAAACTTCTGAGAAGATTGTTCTGTTCAGGAAGAGGTTGGTGGAAGCTCAGAGCAGGCAGAAAAGCTATGCAGACAACCGGAGAAGGGACCTTGAGTTTGAGGTTGGTGACTTCGTCTTTCTGAAGGTATCGCCCAGTAAAGGTGTGGTTCGATTGGGCAAAGGCGGGAAGTTAGTCCCGAGGTTTATAGGCCCGTATAAGATATTAAAAAGGATCGGGAAAACTGCTTACCGGCTTGAATTACCGGAAGAGTTGTCTCAGGTGCGCAATGTCTTCCATGTGTCTATGCTGAGAGGTTAAATTCCAAATCCGAGTCATCATTTGCCTGAAGTGCCAGAAGGTTTGCAGTTGGATCTGAACTACATCGAGTCTCCTGTCGAGATTGTTGACCGTAGGGAAAAAGTCTTGAGGAATAAGACGATACCAATGGTCAAGGTGGTCTGGAGAAACCATTTGGTGGAAGAGGCTACTTGGGAATCTGAGGAGAGGATGTTGAAGGACTATCCTGAGCTTTTTGCTTGATTGTATCTTTGTATCTTTGTATCTTTTGTTCTTGTTGTTGTGTTTTCTGTTTTCTCGCTCTTGACTGTAGTTCCGGGGACGGAACTATTCTAAGGAGGGAGTGTTGTAATACCCTGATTTTCGAATATATGAAAAACTATTTTATTTTGGCTATTATTTTTTTAGCATGATGTGTAAGAATATTATTTTTATTTTTCCTAAAGCCCAAATGATTATTCACCTTTTTTTTTCTATGATTATCTTGGTCCTAATTAATTTAAGCCCATGGAATTAATCCCTTCTTTTTCTACAACTTGTAATGTGTAGCATCTTTTTTTTTTAGACTTGTCATGTGGTGTACAAGTTCTGCTAGGGTGATTGGTGCATACACATGCATGTTGCATACACGTGTAGAGCACACCTTTTTTGTTTGGCCGGTTTTAGGTAGAGAAGTGGGTATGAGTATGGGCGGTTATTCAAGGTGTGGGTAGTTTTCACAACCCCCTAGTCAATCCAAGCCTTTGATCCTATAACCATCTACTGAATCCTGGCCCTCCATCTCACTCCATTTGGTGTATAAATACCCCCCCCCCCCTCTCATCCATTGTTCTTTACACTAAGATTATTTTATAAGATTTTTATTGTGAGAGAGTTGTGTGTGGAGACCGGGCATCATCCTCTGGAGATTTTCGGCAAGGAGCAAGGAGCAAGGAAGGGTGCTTTGCGTTAAGGAGCATTTCTGGACTTCGATTACTTCGTCAATAAGGTGGGTGTTTCTCAGGACTTCTAAAGTAGAAAATGTGCCATGTTTGTGATGATTGCTATTATGCGTATGAGCAGTAAATTCAAACCTACTATAATTGCTTGAGTATGTTTATGATGATAATTGTGGAAAACTTATAGTGAAATAATGGCACTGTAAACAATGATGAATTGGGTCTGTACAGCCGACTGTCGTTGGATAAGTCGACTGGTACGAGACATCCGTTACATATTTTGTTAGGAAGTTTCGTTGACATATATGTGTATAATTAGAATGAAGTAGTAAAGCTAACTCATATCCTTCATGATGTACATGACTGAGGAGACATGAACATATGGAAAAAGAACTAGAGATGATTAATAAAACTAAGAATGATCTATGCAGTCGACTGGTGTTATGAACAGTCGACCGATGCTTTGTTTAAACTATGAATAATCCAATAGTTTCATGAAATGAGGTATTTTTCCCATTGTGTTATTCTAGTGTAATGGATTGAGATTAATATTTTCATCTCTGCAAGAAAGTTATGAACAAGTATAAATGCATGTTTAAACACTTCCTTGAAGAAAAGACAATGTTAGTTACTTGAAATTTCATACTGCGATATTACTGAACAATTAAGAAATTTCGTGTCTATGAAACAAGAAAGTATGTTTATTGTGATTTGAGACCACGTTGCATGTACCTGAAAAAAAAGATAATCCTTTAAATTGAAATGTGAATCTGTCCAGTCGACTTAATGCGAGTAGCAAGTCGACTGAGCTGAACATAGAAATGTACTGTTAAAAACCCCCAGGACAGACGACTGATGGAATAACAGTCAACTGTCACATGAATGATTTTTGAACATAGAAAGCTGCGGAACAACCGACTGGCCATGTGTAGCAGTCGACTCTCGCGAGTGATTATGAAGAACTGGAATTGACTGTACAAGTCGACTGGTCTTTTTCAAGTCGACTGTACAGAGTATATTCTGATAGGTCAGAGATTTCATTTGATTGCAGTCAAGAGTTGTGAACTTTATGATTGATGTTGCTAAACTCTATTTACTGCTGCATGGGTGTACATGAAATGAATCATATTTTGAATTGAGAAATTTACATGAAATGAGTCATACTCTAAATTGAGAATTACATGAATATGAAAAGTCGGAACATGATATGCTGAGGCAATGAAAATGAATTCATGAGTTGGAATTGCTCAAATTGGAAGTTGTGAATTGGAAATTGAACAAAGGAGTAGCTAAGTCTCCCCCAGCAATGGAAATGAAATGAAAAATGAGAATTTAAAGACCAAGGTGGGTCATGTATTGAAATGAATGAACAAGTCTAGTTTGGTGGAGAGGCTAACTTTAGAACTTTGATTTTTATTCATGATTCTATTAAAATAAGGACTAGTACATAGTGGAGATGTGATGAAAGTAAGAGAAAAACATTGAGTATGAGGGCTATTGGGTAGCGGCGAGAGCGTATCCCAGGAATTCCCATGATGAGTCTGGGCGAGGATACTACTCCAGAGTACCGTCCCAGTGGCGACGCTCGTGGGATGTTTGAAGACTACGGGTGGTGTCATGTCTATGGTGAGAGCTGAATTACCACAGGATGTCTGCCTGATGAGTCATGTCAGCGATGAGATTCCCTCAAGAGTGCCTAGACATGAGTTCGTAGGTCGGAAAATATCTAAGATACTTACCGTAATTACAGTAGTAGATTAAGTCATGGCGAGGAATTGAACCCTACAAAAATGAAGAACGATTAAGAGGCTTGCCCTCGGACCTATGTAGTATGGGATGCATAGAATCCGAACAAGTGCGCATTAGTGTCATGTAAATTAAATAATTGCATTAAGGATTAAGTGCACAACCACAACACGACATCATTAAGATTTTTCCCCTTTACTTTATTTATCATGTGAACAAGTTTGTGATCAGTTAATAAATGAGAATCGTTATACTGTTCCTGGCATAGAGAGGATGGCCATGTATAACTATCGTCGGTTGAATAAACTGACGTACCCACAGTTTTGTATGTAGGATAAATTACACGTCAAAGAGGAATGGATGCATAAAGATTTTACCATGTTGTTGTACATTTATGTAAATGTTGTAAATTTTTACTTCCGCTGTGCAAATGAAAAGTGTAATATGATGTAAACTCTGATGTAAAGTGAAAAGTTTAAATTCCTTGTAAAATTGTACTGAAGAAAGTGAAAAGATCCTGTAGAACATCTCGAATTCAGTATATTTGGGATTCGGGGCGTTACATGCACGATCAAAACATTCATAGTGCTTTACTATATTGGTCTCTGAATCAAGATCGACATCATAAGCACAAAAGACTCGCGTAAGAAGGGCACCAAAAGGAAGAAAGGAGGTATGAGACTTATGAAGCCTAGAAAAAATTATATGACCCCAATTTAGATTGATTTTGCCAAATATTGCATAAACGGCTTGTTGTAATTCCATGGAACACTGATCATAACTCCCTATTTTGGGAATGATATTGTATGATAGTATCCGTGCAACATGTTTTGCAACAGGGGTTATGGACCTATTTGTCATAGGCGGTCCATGATTCGGCAAATAAATTCTAGATAAAATGGTGGCATCGTCCATCAAAATTTCTCCTAAATCAAGTCCTTCATCGTCTATACCCAAAATAGGGTTGATTCTTTCGGAGGTGAGTTTCATTTTCTTATTTTTGACAGAGGAATAGATGACTACCCCACCATCATCCGATTGAACAACCCTTATAATTGTATAAAACAAATAAATGAGTTGAGGGTAGTAGTAAGGTTGATTTTCTAAAGACAATAATTCATAAAGATTACAATGTTGAAACAAAGATACGAGATTAATCCTATCAAGATCGGAAAAATTAACAATCCGACCCGAAAAAATTATCATGGAACATATGATAAACCATTTTTCTACAAGGTCAGGACTTCTAAGATATTGAATGTAATCCTTAGAAGATGAACCCACATCAACATGTGATGTTTTAGATCTCTTAGGAGCCATAATAAGAAGGAAAAGAGAGGAAAGGGAGTATACCAACAAGGAGACTCTGAAACTTCAAGTAGACTGAAAATCTACAAGAAATCAACCTGATTTGATCTTCACAATACTGAAAATTGACAGCAGCAGCAACTGTGCAGTCAACTTCTCTTCTCTCTTCTTCAGATCTGGGAAAAAATAGGTAGGGTAAAAGTGAAAGGAAGGGGTAGGTTTTAGGATTTTTACAAGGAAATAGATGGCTGAGATAAAAAGAAAAGGATATCAACGGCTTAGATATGGTCAACGAAGTGTAAAAAGGTGAACAGTCGCCTCAAAGGATGTACCAAGATTCGAATCTGAAGAAAAACCTGATTCGTTACAGTTGACTGGTATGAGTAGGCAGTCGACTTATTCGATAGTTTACAAAAAATTGAATACACTATTATTACAACTGGTCAGTCGACTTGGTGCTAAGCTCAGTCGACTGTCTAGAGCATAAAAGCTTCAAAAAAATTTTAAAACAATACTTGGCAGTCGACTGAACAATGTGTAAGTCGACTTACCAAAACAAATTCAAAAAATATCATGAAAATTACAAATCCCTAGTTCTCTTCTTAAGGTTATAAAGGTGTCTTCTTTAAGGAGTTTGGTAAAAATATCAGCTACTTGTTTATTAGTAGAAATAAAATCTAAAGAAATGTCTCCCTTTAAAATATGATCACGTAGAAAATGATGTCGAATATCAATATGTTTCGTACGTGAGTGTTGAACCGGATTCTTAGATAAGTTAATGGCACTGGTATTATCACACATTATTGAAGGTTTTTCAAAAGAAATACCATAGTCTAATAAGGATTGTTTCATCCACAAAATTTGGGCACAAGCCAAACTTGCAGCGACATATTCAGCTTCTGTAGTAGATAGGGATATCGAATTTTATTTCTTACTACACCAAGAAACTAGTGAATGCCCTAAAAAATGACATGTCCCACTAGTGCTCTTGGGGTCAATTTTACTGCCAGCAAAATTCGCATCACTATACGACAAAAGTTGAAAATTTTCGGTGCGTGGATAAAATAGACCATAATCAGATGTGCCTTTAATATATCTTAAAATGCGTTTCACAGCTTTTAAGTGAGATTCTTTAGGACTAGACTGATATCTAGCACACAAACATACACTAAACATAATGTCCAGTCTACTAGCAGTTATATATAAGAGTGAGCCAATCATACCTCGATAAAGTTTCTGATCGACACTCTTACCTAATTCATCTTTATCAAGGGTAGTGGTAGTAGACATAGGTGTGGTCTTACTACTTGTGCTATCCTGTTAAACCATTTGAGTAATTCCTTGGCATATTTTCCTTAATTAATGAATATGCCATTTTGTGACTGCTTGATTTGTAGTCCAAGGAAATAATTGAGTTCACCCATATGACTCATCTCAAACTTATTTTTCATGGTGTTAGAAAACTCTTGACATAGATTGCTATTAGTAGAACCAAAATTTATGTCGTCAACATATATTTGTATGATTAAAATATCATTATTAATTCTTCTGATAAACAAAGTAGTATCTACTTTACCTATTTCAAAACCTATTTCTAAAAGAAAAGTCTTCAATCGATCATACCTAAACACGAGATGCTTGTTTAAGACCGTATAAAGACTTTTTCAATTTAAAAACTTGGTTTGGGAATTGTTCATGTTCAAAACCTGGTGGTTGTTTAACATAAACATCTTCCTTTATAAACCCATTAAGGAATGTACTTTTAACATCCATTTGAAAGAGTGTAAAGTTCATAAAACAAGCAAAAAATAATAAGATACGAATTGATTTTAATCTAGCAACAGGAGCATATGTTTCATCAAAATCTATGCCTTCTTCTTGATTTTATCCTTGAGCAACTAGTCTAGCTTTGTTCCTAACAACTTGTCCTGATTCATCTAACTTATTCTTGAATACCAATTTAGTACCAATTATAGTATGATCAGAAGGTTGTGGAACTAAATCCCATACATCATTCCTTATGAATTGGTTTAACTCATCTTGCATGGCATTCATCCAAAATTCATTCTCACATGCTTTTTGAATATTCTTTAGTCCAAAATCCAACAAGAAAGCTGTGTGAGATATTATATTAACATGTGATCTCGTCTGAAAACCATGTGAAATGTCACCAATTATTAAGTCATGAGGATGATCTTTAACTTCAACAAAAGATTTTGGTAAAGTTGGAGACATCACAACAGGATCAGTCGACTTGACAAGTTCCTCAGTCGACTGTTTTACATCAATCGACTTGACTTCCTTATCGGTCGACTTATCAACAAGACTAGTTTGTTCTAAAGATGTAATTACTTTATTTAAAGGTGATGAATTAGTTTCATCATCTTCAATTAAAGTCGATGATGACAGAGATTCATCAAATGCAACATGCATGGATTCTTCAATAGTCATTGTTGACTTGTTGAAGATTCTATATGCTTTACTCCTATTTGAGTATCCTACAAAGATACCCTCATTAGATCTAGAATCAAATTTATCTAAATTATCCTTAGTGTTCAGAATAAAACACTTACATCCAAATATTTTAAAGTAAGAGACCTTAGGAATCTTATCAAAAAATAACTCATAACATATTTTCTTTAGCTTAGGCCTAATCAAAATTCTATTTAAAACATAACAAGCTGTAGCAACAGCTTCAGCCCAAAAATACTTCGGTAAATTGCTTTCAACAAGCATGGTACATGCACATTCTTGCAAAGTCCGATTCTTCCTTTCAACCACTCCATTTTGTGGTGAAGCTTTAGGAAATGCAAATGAATGAGTAATATCATTCTTGTTGCAATATTCTGTAAACGTTTCATTTTCAAATTCTCCACCATGATCACTTCTAATAGTGACTATGGTTAGAGAATTTTGATTTTGAATTCGTTTACAAAAATTTGTAAATTTTTCAATAGCATAATTTTTATGTTTTAAAAAGAAAGTCCAAGTGAATCATGAAAAATCATCTACTAAAACAAATACATACCTACTTTTATTTAAAGAAGCAACTCTAGTAGGGCCAAATAAATCCATGTGAATTAATTCGAGCGGCCTACTAGTAGAAATTACTTCTTTTGTTTTAAAATTAGATTTAATTTGTTTACCTAGTTGACATGCATCACATAATTTATCCTTTTTAAAGGATAGTCTTGGCAGCCCTTTAACTAGGTTGTACTTAGACAATTTAGAGAGATTTTTTATTTTCACATGACCAAAACGTCTATGACAAAGCCAAGAATCATTATTAGAAGCTACTAAGCAAAAATCATTCGAAAACTCATATGCTTTCAAACACAATTCATAAATGTTATTTTTCCTAAACCCTTGAAAAATTATATTTTGCATGGTAGAATCATAAATTAAACAAGCATCTTTTTCAAACATGATTTTATAAACCTTATCACAAAGTTGACTAATACTTAACAAGTTATGCTTAAGTCCACTAACTAATAAAACATCTTCTATAGAGGGGTTAGTATCCTTACCAACCATACCAATTCCTATGACCTTTCCTTTATTGTTGTCGCCAAATGTAACTGTTCCTCCATCAATGTTGTGTATGGAAGATAGGAGGTTGGCATGACCAGTCATATGCTTCGAGCATCCGCTGTCAAGTATCCAATGATTTTTCTTAGGTACCTATAAAATATTCAATGTGAATATGATACCCTTTTCATTGGGTCCAAAAAATATTAGTTTGTGGGAAACCAAACCCATGATGAGTTTGATTTTCCACCATAAGCAGAAATGAAATTAGCAGAATTACGTACATTCAGCATATAAGAATTGATATAAGCAATTCTATTTTTCCAATTCAGGTTGACTGGAACCCATACATATTTGCTCTGTCCAGTTGACTTTACAACACCTTTCAGTCGACTTTTACTATTATTCAGTCAACTGGGAGGTAGTATAGATCGACTTATCTGAGGTTTTTGTCATGTTGAATAAGACTCAGTATCTCTGGACAGGCGACTGGTGGATGGGTGTAATCGACTTGGCTGAATTTTAGATTTTCTTTTATCAGGAGAACTTACAATTTTAGGCTTTTCAAAGAATTCATAAAGTTTATGCTTAACACTAGAAATGGATATAGGTTTATTTACACTAGTGTTCTTAGAAGAATGAGATTTTTCAAGTGACTTTTTAAAACCAAGTCCAAACTTTTGACTAGATTTTACTTAATTTTGAAGAACATCATTTAAATTCTCTTTTCCTTTATTAAATTTAGATACGGTCTTGGATATCTCTTCATAATTCTTCTTTAGAGATTCAAGATCCATATCTAAACTAGAAATACGAGAATTTAAAGATTTTACTTCTTTATCAAGGTTAAGATTCTCTTGAGAAAGTGTTTGATTAACTTTCTCTAAGTTCTTAACTCTAATCTTTTCCTTTTTAAGTTCTTGAAAAATTTCACTGAAAGCATCAAGTAAATCATTAGAATCATACTCATTACTTACTTGATTTTGAGATGCCATAAAGCACACGTTTGCGACCTCGTTTGTCTCATCAATTTCTTCTTCTGACGAAGAATCGTTGTCATCCCAATTTGCTTGGTATGCCTTTTTGTTTTTCACGAACTTGTTCTTTGAGTACTTATCCTTCTTGAAGTTGGATATCTTTCCCTTAGATTTTGCATTCTCTAGTAGACAATCCTTCTTCAAATGGCCTGTCTTGTTACACCTGAAACAAGTTGGAGGTTTATTAGAATTCTTATTTTTTGAATTAAACTTACTTTTTCTTAGGAACTTTTTGAATCTTCTTGTGAACATGGCAATCTCTTCCTCATCTTCTTCTTCATCCTCGGAGTCTGACATGGCTTTGAATGCTAATGTCTTCTTCTTTGATTGTTGTGGTTCGGCATCCTTCTTGCGCTCTTCAAGTTATACCTCATAAGCCATAAGATTTTCCACAAGATTCTCATGAGAATGTTTTGTTAAATTGGCCTCTTCTATGGCAGTGGTCTTCTTCTCCCATTCGGGGGTTAGTGCATGAAGTACCTTTCTCACCATCTCGGCTTGAGTGTATGTATTCCCAAGTGCCACAAGTGAGTTTGTAATGTCTGTGAACCTAGTAATCATCTCAGACACATTCTCATTCTCCTTCATGCGGAACATTTCGAACCTGTGAACAAGAAAAGATATTTTAGATTTTTTTACTTTGTTTGTTTCTTCATGAGTTACCTTGAGTGTGTGCCAGATTTGATGTGCAGTTATTGCATTGGACACACGGTTGAACTCCTCCTTTGTAAGGGCACAAAATAGCGCATTCATCGTCTTTGCATTGTTCATTGTTTGGTTCTTCATGTCGTCGGTCCATTGTGCATATGGAATGGTAGGAGTGGTGTACTTGGTTTCCATCATGTTCCATATCTCATAGTTAATGGACTGAAGGTAGATCTTCATTCTACACTTCCAATAGTTGTAATTTGTTCCGTCGAAGAGGGGTGGCCTTTGTGTAGATTGGCCTTCATGGTACTGATTTGCATTCGAAGTAGTTGCCATTGCACTCGACCAGGCTCTGATACCAAATGTTAGATCCTGTAGGCAAGGCAAGAAACACTAGAGGGGGGGTGAATAGTGTTTTATAAAAATTAAATTGCGGAATTAGACTTTTCTTCTGATCAGTCGATTTGAAGAGATAAACTAGTCGACTGAAGCGACGGTTAAGAAGAGTATTTTTAAAGCGAGTCTGATCAGTCGACTTATAGAAGAGCCAGTCGACTTATCACACAAGTTTTTAGAGATAAAGTAGTACAAGTCTGACCAGTCGACTTACAAAAGTAGACAGTCGACTGTCCAGACAAGTTTCACTGAAAGCTATAAAGTAAGAAAATGAAATGTAAGTTCAAAGAGATACAACCACAGAGTACACACAATGTATACTGGTTCGGTCCTCCCGACCTACATCCAGTTCCCAAGCAACCCACTTGAGATTTTCCACTATTCTTGAAATAATTACAAGAACACCCTACAGCGTTAGACAACAACCTTGTCCAACCCGTAGTCCTTTCTCACAACTAGAGAAAGCAACCCACTCTTCCACCAAGAGTGACAAATCTGACTCTACACCCTAGAGCCCTACTCTCCAACCGAGAGAAAACCACTCTCACAACTCGAGAGTGAAGAACAACAACAAAAGAGTTACAATCAACCTAAAGCCTTGTTATGGATGTGTTTTTATGCGTGGCTATTAGGTCAACTTCCGAAATCAGTCTCAAACAAAATCACTGTTATGCAAGACTGATCTCAGAGAACCAAGACTTAGAAAGAGAATGCTTTTGAATGCTTCTTCTTGTTTTAGAACCAAAACCTTGAAAACTTTGAAAAACAAAAAGCTTGGAAAGTTGTTAACTTTTTTCACAGTGATTTCTATTCTCTATTTATAGAGTTAGAAACACTGGATATTGGGAGGCAGTTATACCAACTGTCAACCAACGGAAATAACCTTTTTGAATTCGAAAAAATTAAATTTTGAAATCAGCAAACTGTCGAAACGTCTTGAACAGTCGACTGGGTTGCCGTTATGAGTCGACTGATCAGAGTTTGAATAAGTCCAGTCAGTTTTGTACTAAGACACTCGACTGGTGCCTTATGGCAGTCGACTGGTACTTAACAGTTGAGCTTTTTCAATCTTTGTTTCGATTTTTTTAAGTTTTTTAAAAACTCAATTATTTTAAAGATAATGTGTGAGTGTGTGACAAGGCTTTTACAGATTTTCTAAGACTCAATGAAAACAAAAAAGATTACAAATTGTTACAAGACACTTAATACAATAAATTGAAGCATATGTCTTGTTCTTGAGTCTTGAGTCTTGAGATAGCATTTAGCCTTCGTCTTTATCTTGTAAGCTGGCTACGTTGTAGTTTTCTTGGTCAATTAGCAACAAGAACTTTATTCGTAGCTGTGCTTGGTCAACTTGCTTTAAGAAGCTTGTTAGAACATTTCGCCTTTGTATATCCTGTAATATATAGGAAGTAGAACAACAACTTTGCATTATGTTGTAATCATCAAATTCAAGAATCAACAGGATGCTTTCCAACAAATAAATAATTTACAATTATTACAAATAGTAATCAACATAAATTACAACAATGTTACAGCGGAAAACTTTAATGACTTCGACTCCTTACTTCTCTTGCCTTGAGTCCTCCTGAAACCTGTACCTATACCTCTCCAATACAATACCTATTGAAGTGGGGACGTCAGTACATAAACTGACGCTTTAAGGCTGATAACAAGTAGCAAATCTCAACTATAGAAAACAGATTGATGAAAAGAGAAACGTGTATATATGTATGATGTGTCAGTGTATGTTATGACTTAGACTCTAATGCAAGATTACTAATGCAAGGATGCTCATATTCTAATGCAAACATGACTCTGGGACAGTATGCAGCCCATACTACATACGCCCCAAATCAAGCCGTTTCTTCATATATAGGGATTTGAACCCGAGCCATGAATTCTACTCTTATACTCTACTTGTTTCTAAAGATTAGATATGACTGATGAGGTTGCTTTGAAACAGTCTAATCCCGCCATTTGCAGTCATATAGTGGTGTCCCCATTTTCCACTATTGCCCGGTCGCATCGGACCCTACTCAAATATCTGACGAATCCTTAGAGTTTCTGCGAACGCAGGTTAGCTCGAAGCATCCCCTGCCATCCCCTAACCAGACCGTAGTCTATGACTTCTCGCCCTTAGATACAAAACAAGACAGAGTTCCAGGGGGTTCATCCCCCCTAGCTCCGACAGAAATCGCTCTAGCTTATCAAGGCACTTCAGAAATTAACCGACGAGATACGGATCCCGTGCTCTTAACTCGTGAGAAGCCACAGAACGTATCCCTTTATCAAGAAGGGTACAACCCATTAACACCGCCTAGTGCCGGCCTATAGGGCAGGTCGAATCATAAGGTATCACCCTTAACACCAACTATTTCGCTTCAGCGAAAATAATAATAAGTAATGGTTAAGTAGTAATAGCCATAAGTTACTACCTTAACGATGTCACTAACCCTGAACAATCCTAGGGATGACAACAGTATTAGCACAACATGCTAGGTCTTAAGTTAGACTTTGCAAGATAACTCTACTAGGCTGCTCAACCTAGACTTACCAGAATCCCTAAGGATCTGGTTCATGGACTATTGATCCAAGACCCCGGCAATACGAATGTATTCGCAGGCTACTATCCTGAACTTGGATTTACTCTACGCTCCGATCCGCAATCAACCTACACCGGTTAAGATCTGACGGTACACAAGGAGTGACTCGTCCACAGTCCCTTAGGAGTAAGGTAAACACACATCTTGATGGTCGATAGCCCTAGGGCAATAACATCGCCCTAGATGGGCACAACAAAACTGCGTACTAGCTAATAAGCTACATGCGAGTAAACAGAACATATACGATCCAACAAGCTACATATGAAACCAAAAACTATATACGAGCCAGACGGGCTATGTATGGGACAATAATATACATACCAGCCAAATAAGCTGCGTATGAGACCAACAGCTACATACGGTCCAATCGAGCCGCGTATAAGACAACAACATACATACGAGCCAAATAAGCTGCGTATGAGAACCACAACTACATACGGGCCAGTCGAATCGCGTATGAGACAAAAATATACATACGAGCCAAATAAGCTGCCTATGAGACCAACAGCTACATACGGGCCAGTCGAGCCGCATATGAGACAACAATATACATACGAGCCAAATAAGCTTGCGTATGAGACCAACAGCTACATACGGGCCAGTCGAACCGCATATGAGACAACAATATACATATGAGTCAAATAAGCTATGTATGAGACCACCGCTACATACGGACCAGTCGAGCCACGTATGAGCAAAACCATACATAAAACAACCATACAGGTAATCAATATAGAAGTAACCAAACGTGCTTACTAGCAACTCTTGATCTTCTACAATTAGAAGCAACCGAAGAATCTTCTAACTGTCTAATACAAACATACTACCAAAGAAAATTCCGAAAGCGACATGAAAACCTCCTGACAGCCTAGAAGCAACCAGTGCTATGCTTGTCGGAATTCGAAAGAAATATACTTTCTAGAAAGGTGAGAACATTTCCTATAACTCTCTAGTTGACCACTTCCTCAGATTCCGTAAGGAATTCCAAATTTCCACCCATCAAACATACGCAAACAGTTACCAAACTACCGATTTTCAATAAAAAGCTGAAACTTCTGTAGCTTGTAACTTTTGCTCTACTTGTTGGAATCTAACGAAACTGGACAATTTAAAAATTTGGGAACATCTACTAAAACTTCCTAGTTGACCACTTTCTCAGATTCCAGAGGAAATTCCAAGTTCCTACCCGTCGAACACACGCAAACGGTAAGAAAACAGCAGATTTAATAAGGGAAAGCTAAAACTTTGAAAGCCTATAACTTTTGTTCCACTTATCAGAATTTAACTCAAAAGGTCAATTCGGAAAGGTGAGAACGTCTACTATAACTTCCTAGTTGGTCGGAACCTCCAATTCAATAGGTAAGACACTCTAAAACTACAAGGAAGTTAAGACAGCAACTTTCTAGTCCAACCTGGCTGCTGGATCTTCCAAATACCATAACTCCTACTCCGTCTATCAGAATTTTGTCCAAGAGGCCAATTTGGAAAGGGTAACGTGTCTACTACAACTCTCTAGTTGGCCCGAACCTCAAATTCTACAGGTAAGACACTCTAAAATACCAAAGAAGTCAAACAGCAAGCACACTTAGCTCAAAGCTGGCTGTTGCATCTTCCAAATACCATAACTCCTACTCCGCTTATCAGAATCTAGCCCGAGAGGCTAATTCGGAAAGGGGAAGATGTCTACTACAACTCTCTAGTTAGCCCGAACCTCAGATTCTACAGGTAAGACACTCGAAAATCTCAAAAAAGCAAAACAGTAAGAATCCAGTCAAGATAGCCAGTTGCTGTACTTTGCAAACGGCGTTACTCCTACTCCGCTTATCGGCATTTAACCCAAGAGGTCAATTCGGAAAGGGAAGAGTTTCTAATACAACTCCCTAGTTGGTCCGAACCTCAAATTCAACCAATAAAACCCTAAAAAATGACAAACAAACACAATAGCAAGAAACCTGTCAAACAACTAGTTGCTGTATTTTCCCCAAGACCATAACTCCTATTCCGTATATCGGAATTTAACCCGAGAGGTCAATTCGGAAAGGGAAAAGACTCTACTACAACTTCCTAGTTTGTTCGAACCTCAAACTCAACCAGTAAAACCCTCAAAAATGACAAAGAAGTGAAACAGTAAGCATTCATTCAGACAGCTATCTGCTGCATTTTGCAAAGACTATAACTCCTACCCCGCTTATCAGAATTTAGCCCAAGAGGGCAATTCGGAAAGGGAAAGATGTCTACTACAACTTCCTAGTTGGTCCGAACTTCTAATTCTGCAAGGAAACCCAAGTTCTGGTCCCTCGAAGCCACTGCGACGCTAACCCCAAAACAGTGAGTGCTGTGTTTTGCCTAAGCTCGCTGTTTTGGGGGAAACACTCGTTTCACCCATCAAAATAACTCCGAAAATTCTATAAAAAATTACAGCATGCTACTAACACATATAAGAACCACCAAAATAAATTTCGGGTCAAAATTCTACATTTAACCTAGTTAAATAAAATCAACTCTACAACCTTAAAAATTGAATCTTTATGCTCTACTACTTGAATCTTACACCCCCTTTTGTTCTACTCCACACACAAACATAAGAACATGATTTTAAACTAATCTATAACAACATACAACAAGTATAACCCTAAAATAGCTACAAAATACATGAGATGAGAAACCCCCACCTTAAAACTTGTGGGAAGGACTAGCCTCTTCTTCTCTTTACTCCTTGTTCTTGCTCCTCAAGAACACCTCATGAAAAGAGAACCCATGAACCCCTCTTTTTAATTTTGATCCTTTTTTTTTATTTATTTAAATTCAATCTCTCTTTCTTTTCCTTTCTTAATCTTTTCTAAAATTTGATTAGTAACTAGTAGAAGTAAAGAAGAGATGAAATAAGATGAAGAAATGGAGTGAGATGAGAACCATTTGGGATTTCCTAACCCTAAAATGCAAATGGCCAGCCTTGGTGAGAGAGGAGGGGGGGGGGGGGGGGGGGGGGGGTTTATAGAAGGTGAAGGGTTATATGTGGTGAGAATGAGGACACTTGGCTTTTCATTTTGTGGCTAGAACAATTTGTGTTCTAATTGCAAGTTTAAATTGCAATTAAACCCAAATAAATTTCCAATCAAACCCTGATCCAATTCTAACTCTTCATGTAACACCCCGCAAAATTTAAATGACAATTTTGCCCTCGGGTGTTACGCACGTGCATTTTGTAATATTACTGATCATATCCATAACGCATTTTGATATGTATTTTGAATTCCAATTACTTATGCAATCCCGTATTCTTAAAATTTCATTTGAGACAACTCAAATGCTAAATTTCAATCCTCGAGTTTTTACGTGCTTTTACGTATTATCGATGCACGTGTCGATTTTGGGTATTCCACCGTTACGTGCAAAGTTTTCGATGGGTTTTAATTATTTATTTTTATAAATATGTTTAAATTCATTTTTTTGTAAAAAGAATTCAAATTTTTGTCTATTTTAATTAAAATAGTTTTCTACGTGCAATACACGTGTTTTCTGTACGTTTGAGTATTATCAAATATGTATATTAAATATAATTTCTATTGCATTCCAATTGATTATAAATATTTTTCGGTTAATAAAGTCAATTTTTGTATTTTGAGATTTTTCGGGCGACGCACGTGTTTTGGTGCACGTGTCGTAAGCGCGTTCTTCCTTCAAAATAAATTTTCATGAAATGTTTCTTTCCATTTTATTGTGCATGAAAAGTATAATTTAAAGTTAATTTTGTATATTTATTACAAATTTAAATAAGTTGTTTTAAAGGAATTAAATAAATAAACTATTTTGTACACAAAGCACGTGCACGTGCACACGTGCGACGTGCACACTTCTTGGGGACCGGGCTGCTCATGAGGAGAGGGAAAATCTGAACATTTGATTTTTAAATGGGAGGGAAAGTAAGTTAAAAGTTTAAATATGGGGTTAGTGGAGTTCATGTGCGAGGTGGTTGCTATAACTACCTACTACTCCCTTATAAAAGTACCCCCTTAGTCCCTCATTCTCTCATCTCTTCTCCTCCCTCTCTCTTGCCAATCCGAAAGCAACCATCAAACCAGCAAAGCTCTGTCCATTCTCCACCTAAATCACCATTCCACTTGCCTATATACATATACTAATGTATATATATGTACATACATAGTATGTGTATATGAAAGAAGATGGGAGTTTGCCCTTGTTGTTGCCGAATGGAGTGGGGATGGAGATGCTCTTGATGATGGATGCTTGCCGATGTGGATCTTGGAGGCTTGCCTTGGTGCGCGGATTTCGAGGAGTTGCATTTGGAGCTTTCTTTAGGAGCTCCTAATTCTAGGGGTTCATTTGGGTAACAAATCTTCAATTTAGGTGGGTGTTTCTTAAATGCTTTCTAATTTAAGAGTAGATATTGCATGATAGTTGATATATGATTCATTTGGTTGAAATTGAATTGATTGCATGCAAATTAATGTAGAAATGAATCGTTAAATTTTGATTGATGTGGTAGTTGCAAATTGCTATACTTAAATTGATATGATTGCTAGTTGAAATGCTAGAATTGAAGTGATTGCATGAAATTGATGTATGTTGAGACAGTATTGGTCAAAATAATGCAAATGTGTATAAAAGAAGTGTGGTTCTAACTTCAAAATATCTATTTTGAGTATAGAGATTTTTATAAGTAAATTTTGATAAAAGACAACGGTTTATTTGGAAAATTGATTGGAAAATGTGTTTTGACGTATTATAAAGATTTCATTGAAAAATGAGGAACTTGTCAGTTGATAACGATATTGTTTTAAAAGGAATATATTCTGGAAATGATCTATATTTTTATGGAAATATATGCAAACTGCAATTTGTGTGATCAACAGTCGACTGTTCACTTCCACAGTCGACTGGTAAGTGTTAAAAATTGGTTTTCGTCAGCAGGACAGTCGACTGACTACTTTCACAGTCGACTGCTGCTGTCACGAATTTGATGTTTGAGTTTTCAAGGTATTCCGGGACAGTCGACTGATACTGTCGCCAGTCGACTGAACCGACTGTGTTATTACTGAAGTTTCAAGTCTCGTAGAACGGTCGACTGTCTGCTTTCACAGTCGACTGGATCGAGCTGACTGTTGTTTTTGATGTTCAAAGTACTTACGGAACAGTCGACTGATACTGCAACCAGTCGACTGAACCGAACTATTTTCTGGTTCTTGAGTTTGGATTTGATTCTTGACAAATGAAAGTTAAATAAGTCGAATATGAGATTTTATGGTTATTAATATTTGATTGAGTTTTATTGTGAAATGCACACCAGGAGGTGGAAGATGAAAATGATAAAGAAATCAGATTTAATTGTTCTCATGTTATGAGATTATAAAAGAAATATTTTGAGAAAGAGTTTGTCAACAAAAGAAATGGAATTGTTATTGGAGATTGATTATGAAATATTGTTGATCTCTAGAATGAGATAGTTGTTGGAATCTAGAGGCTGGGCGAGACCCTAGTGACCGGCAGTTTTATTTATAATTTGAGAGCTAACCGCTGAGGGTTGAGCGTCTCTTGAGAAGTAGCCAGGTAGGCTGACTGTCTCTGCTATTGATTTAAGTCCGGTAGGGTAAGCTAGCTCTAGGTTGTGATGATTTTCTTTAAAACAAACTTTGTAAGGCTGTGATGGAAGTAAGAGAAAAAAACATAAGTATGGGAGCCTCGAGTCTACGATGCGGATGTGATCCACAGAATGCATGTTTGATGAGTCAAGACATGGCATGGGCAATACTCCGGAATGATCGGGATCTGGGCGACGCTTGTGGGATGTTTTGGTGACTGCAAGAGGATCGTGTTCAGGGAGGAGGCTGAATTACCGCAGAATGCATGCTTGATGAGTCAAGACATGGCGCGAGGTTCCCCTCCAGGGTCTTGGACACGTGCATGTAATCAGGGAACGTCTATGACACTTGCCAAAATTACAGATAGATACATAGTGGAGATGTAATGAAAGTGAGAGAAAACACGGGTATGAGAACTAGAGTTTACGGTACGGGTGTGTGAGCCGCAGAATGCATGCTTGATGGGTCAAGACATGGCATGGGCACAACTCAGAATGATCGGACTTTAGTCACGCTTGTGGGATGTTTTGGTGACTGCAAGAGGATCGTGTTCAGGGAGGAGGCTGAATTACCGCAGGATGCATGCTTGATGAGTCAAGACATGGCGCGGGATTCCCCTCCAGGGTCCAGGACACGTGCTTGTACTCATAGACCATCTAGGATACTCACCGTAGTTACAGGAGTAGATTAAGTCATGGCGAGGGAATGAACCCTACAAAATGAAGAACGATTAAGAGGCTTGCCCTCGGACCTATGTAGTATGGGATGCATAGAATCCGAACAAGTGCGCATTAGTGTCATGTAATATAAATGAATGCATTAAGGATTAAGTGCACCGCACCACACGACATCAACAGGATAGTCCCTTTGTAACCTTGTTGTGATCAAGTTTGTGTTTGCTAAAGTATTTAAGAATCGTTATACTGTTTCCGGCATAGAGAGGATGGCCGTGTATAATATTTCGTCAGTTGTAAGCAACTGACGTGCCCACAGCTTTATATGCAGGATTTGGAGTTACATGAAGATATAAAGATGATTGATGATGTTGTTGATTACTTAAATGTTAAAGTTGTAACAATTGTACATTCATTATTGTTGTATTTTATTAATTCTGCTGCTTATTGATGTAAAAGACTCTGATGTAATTATTGTTGAAATAAAAGTTTTAAATTCCTTGTAAAATTGTACGAAAGAAGTGAAAAGATCCTGTAGAACTCTCGAATTCAGTTGTATTTGGAATTCGGGGTGTTACAAGTAGTATCAGAGCCACGCTTCTAAGTAGTACAAAGGAACGACACCCTAGAAGTGGACATTAGAGTGTGAGTTCAGTTTATAGAGATTTAAATGTAAGTGATTTACATTTGTATTGCTCTATAGGCTGATGTTTCCTCTTTCCTTTCTCTATTGGACGGTTGGAGTCATGAATGGAAGTTGTTATTGAATTTATATTCATGATTCTCTCCTCGTATACATTGAGTCGAGATTGTATGCGAACTCATTTTCCCTGGGTATCAGAGTGGCGCAGTGGAAGCGTGGTTGGTTTGAACCGTCATTCATGATACCTTACACATAGACATACTTTTCCTCCAAATTATTTTATATGGATTTTCATCATAGTACTTTTCAATATTTAATATTTTTCCAATTAATATTTTACTATACTATTAAACCATATTAATATCTTTTATTTTGTCTATTTTCCTTAGTCTTGATCTTTTTGAACTTGTTTTGTTTGTCCTTCAGTTCTAAAATTCTATCTTTCGTGTTTTATGTCACTTTACGTTCATCCGTTTATATCTGTTATTATTTTATACATTCTGTTAAATTTATACTATCACTATTATTTTCAATTATTATTACATTTTGAATTTTGCTTGTGAATTTTGTTTATGTGCATTCATTTTACATAATTTGATTTTGTGATACGATATTCTTTCAGTATCTTATAATTCCTCATATACTTTAGTGTATTTTAACAAGATTGAAATATTTTTATCCGTATAAATACAACATACTAATTCGATTTATTGTCTGCATTCAATATTATCGTTATTACATATTATCTACTAATTTGTTTGGTTACATTCATTAATTTTGTGATTTACGCTTCTTTAATTTAATGCATATACTTGTTATTTGTACTTTACTCTATCCTCTAATTTTAAATTGTCTTTACATTCTTGATTACTACATATGTTTTCCATTGAATTTTCATGTATTTCAAGATACTTACTATACATATAATTTCACCATCCTCAAATTACTACATTATTATTTTTTTTTATGTATAATTGTTTGTGTCTATTGCCCTAATTTGCTACATTACATCATTAATGTTTTTATTTGTACTTCCAACATGTGCATATATTTTACATTATTTTTATGTTATAAATAATCTTTCATAACTACTAATTAGTACCCTATATGTTTGAATATGTTCTATGCACCTTGTTTGATATTTCATCGTGTAACTTCTTTTACTCTTATTTTTGTATCATTGATTTTTAAAACATAACTCCATGCTTTAATAAACACCCCATATCCAAGTATATATGGAAGATTACATCTTTCCATCTTCTGCTTTGGTGCAACTTAATGTCGAGAAGGCAAATATGCAACTAGACATCATTGGAGGCAAATTGCAACTGGAAGTCGGGGAGGTAAGGTTTGCAACTGAATGTCCAGAAGGCAAACCGCAACTGGATGTCGATGAGGCAAAGTTTGCAACCGAATGCCCAGAAGGCAAATTGCAACCGGATATCGTAGAAGCAATTATGCAACTTGAGATCAAGATAGGCAAGTCTGCTGTTGGATACCAGCGAGACGAACCTAAACCAAAAGGAAATATTATACTTAGATGACCTCTACCTTGTTTTCTATAATATTCACTTATAACTATTTCATTTTTGGTACTAGCTTATACTATTTTATAATACTTTGCAACCTAGCATTATACTGTTTATACTGATTTCTATATCTATCAAACTTGTGTATTTACCGCTTAATCTCAACTATCTTGCCGTCTTCTTTGTAGTACTTTGTATTTTATGTGAGTTAGTATTTCATACAACTTTATTGTATTTTGCTATTTTAAAATTTGGTGGCTACTCACCTAACGGTTTTATTTATTATACTTCTGTTATAATTCATGATTCGCTTCTATATAACTAGTTTTGCATTGTTACAACCATAATGTATCATTTTTCTCTTACACATCATTTATAAACTTTGGATCATGATGTTGTTGTTTTGCCCTATAATTTCCGTCTATGTATATACATAATTTTGTATGCTGATTTCCTTGGTCTACTTGAAAAATCGAAATTATTTGGATTTTTGCCTTTTTCATTTTGATCATACATATATAATTATTGTATTTACTTTACAAATCTATATAATAAAACACAAAGAAAGCTATCAAGTGGCTCACCTTCAATCACCCAAAAAATAAAGGTCCATATCTAATCTTACAAAACATATTTTCCCTCCCAAAATTTCAAACCCCAAAACCAAAATTTTCCCCACAAAACTCAAAAACTCATTACTTTATTACTTTCTCTCTCTTATCTTTTCACATTTTCATATTTCTCTCTTTCTCTCTCTCTACCTCTCTCTCCCATTCTTTCTTTGTTTACTTAGAAATTTAGATTTTAAGATTTCAGATTGTAAATTTTCAGAATTTTTATATTTTTTATTGCACACGTTATATTGAAAATACCAAATATATCTCTTCAAATGTTAAATTTCATCATGTTCCACACTTAAATTTTAAGAAGTTAGATTTATACCGCCATTTATAATTATTTTTCAACATATACTAATGGAAACATGGATTTTTATTTACAACTAATTATTGTCATGCTATTCAAACTTGAGTTACATAATTATTGTTTTACTGTTTACAAGGCTTTTCGTATTTTGTATCGTTCCAAAGACGTGCCGTAGGCACGTGCCCACGAGCAAATCTAGTTACTTTATAATATCGATTTATTCATTGTCTATACTTTTCTTTGTTATATAACTAGTTTTCGCGCTACTTTCAATAGTACGTTTACTACTACGATGGTTTGTTTGACTACTACAAATCATTTATAATTTTCATATCATGCTTTTTCTCTATAATTTTCGCCTATGTGATTTTTTTTTTCTCGCTTTACTGAATAATTCAAAAATACTTCGATGTATGCCTAATTTTCAAATTGTATGTATAATTATTAAAGTTACGTTACAAATTATTTTATGATACTAATTTGTATACAGAATTATTTTATCTATACTTATACTATATACCCTTCTCAGATATTTCTTAAACTATTAAATTGTTAATTTTGTCATATAATATCAATTTGCGACCTTCTACCATTTATTACATTGATAAATTTTGAGTATTGAATCTATTTATGAAGTACCCATTAACTGTGTTTTTCTTTATTGCATTGTTTTCGAAAACTAGTTCTCAATTAATGACTAAGTTCATTTATCATTTTACCTAATGGTTTACTTAATAGTATTTTTTGTACGAAAACTCTTTTCAAAATACACTAGCCTCTATCGTCGTATTTATTTTCTTATGCTACTTTCCTAGTTTTCTTGTTAGTTCTTGTAAAATTTTGATACTCATAAATTCCTTAAATAGAGTTTTGTCTATTTCATCCACATTGCTTACATTTATGCTATGTATATTTTTCTTAATATTTGCAGTTTTTCTATATGTTATAAGGATATTTTCTTTGGTGTGTACAAAATACAACCTTTACCATAGTGAGTTCCGGGGACGGAACTGTTCTAAGGGGGGGAGAGTGTAACACTCCGCAAAATTTAAATGACAATTTTGCCCTCGGGTGTTACGCACGTGCATTTTGTACTATTACTGATCATATCCATAACGCATTTTGATATGTATTTTGAATTCCAATTACTTATGCAATCCTGTATTCTTAAAATCCCATTTGAGACAACTCAAATGCTAAATTTCAATCCTCGAGTTTTTACGTGCTTTTACGTATTATCGATGCACGTGTCGATTTTGGGTATTCCACCGTTACGTGCAAAGTTTTCGATGGGTTTTAATTATTTATTTTTATAAATATGTTTAAATTCATTTTTTTGTAAAAAGAATTCAAATTTTTGTCTATTTTAATTAAAATAGTTTTCTACGTGCAATACACGTGTTTTCTGTACGTTTGAGTATTTTATCAAATATGTATATTAAATATAATTTCTATTGCATTCCAATTGATTATAAATATTTTTCGGTTCATAAAGTCAATTTTTGTATTTTGAGATTTTTCGGGCGACGCACGTGTTTTGGTGCACGTGTCGTAAGCGCGTTCTTCCTTCAAAATAAATTTTCATGAAATATTTCTTTCCATTTTATTGTGCATGAAAAGTATAATTTAAAGTTAATTTTTTATATTTATTACAAATTTAAATAAGTTGTTTTAAAGGAATTAAATAAATAAACTATTTTGTACACAAAGCACGTGCACGTGCACACGTGCGACGTGCACACTTCTTGGGGACCGGGCTGCTCATGAGGAGAGGGAAAATCTGAACATTTGATTTTTAAATGGGAGGGAATGTAAGTTACAAGTTTAAATATGGGGTTAGTGGAGTTCATGTGGGAGGTGGTTGCTATAACTACCTACTACTCCCTTATAAAAGTACCCCCTTAGTCCCTCATTCTCTCATCTCTTCTCCTCCCTCTCTCTTGCCAATCCGAAAGCAACCATCAAACCGGCAAAGCTCTGTCCATTCTCCACCTAAATCACCATTCCACTTGCCTATATACATATACTAATGTATATATATGTACATACATAGTATGTGTATATGAAAGAAGATGGGAGTTTGCCCTTGTTGTTGCCGAATGGAGTGGGGATGGAGATGCTCTTGATGATGGATGCTTGCCGATGTGGAGCTTGGAGGCTTGCCTTGGTGCGTGGATTTCGAGGAGTTGCATTTGGAGCTTTCTTTAGGAGCTCCTAATTCTAGGGGTTCATTTGGGTAACAAATCTTCAATTTAGGTGGGTGTTTCTTAAATGCTTTCTAATTTAAGAGTAAATATTGCATGATAGTTGATATATGATTCATTTGGTTGAAATTGAATTGATTGCATGCAAATTAATGTAGAAATGAATCGTTAAATTTTGATTGATGTGGTAGTTGCAAATTGCTATACTTAAATTGATATGATTGCTAGTTGAAATGCTAGAATTGAAGTGATTGCATGAAATTGATGTATGTTGAGACAGTATTGGTCAAAATAATGCAAATGTGTATAAAAGAAGTGTGGTTCTAACTTCAAAATATCTATTTTGAGTATAGAGATTTTTATAAGTAAATTTTGATAAAAGACAACAGTTTATTTGGAAAATTGATTGGAAAATGTGTTTTGACGTATTATAAAGATTTCATTGAAAAATGAGGAACTTGTCAGTTGATAACGATATTGTTTTAAAAGGAATATATTCTGGAAATGATCTATATTTTTATGCAAATATATGCAGACTGCAATTTGTGTGATCAACAGTCGACTGTTCACTTCCACAGTCGACTGGTAAGTGTTAAAAATTGATTTTCGTCAGCAGGACAGTCGACTGACTACTTTCACAGTCGACTGCTGCTGTCACGAATTTGATGTTTGAGTTTTCAAGGTATTCGCGGGACAGTCGACTGATATTGTCGCCAGTCGACTGAAACGACTGTGTTTTTACTGAAGTTTCAAGTCTCGTAGAACGGTCGACTGTCTGCTTTCACAGTCGACTGGATCGAGCTGACTGTTGTTTTTGATGTTCAAAGTACTCACGGAACAGTCGACTGATACTGCAACCAGTCGACTGAACCGAACTATTTTCTGGTTCTTGAGTTTGGATTTGATTCATGACAAATGAAAGTTAAATAAGTCGAATATGAGATTTTATGGTTATTAATATTTGATTGAGTTTTATTGTGAAATGCACACCAGGAGGTGGAAGATGAAATTGATAAAGAAATCAGATTTAATTGTTCTCATGTTATGAGATTATAAAAGAAATGTTTTGAGAAAGAGTTTGTGAACAAAAGAAATGGAATTGTTATTGGAGATTGATTATGAAATATTGTTGATCTCTAGAATGAGATAGTTGTTGGAATCTAGAGGCTGGGCGAGACCCTAGTGACCGGCAGTTTTATTTATGATTTGAGAGCTAATCGCTGAGGGTTGAGCGTCTCTTGAGAAGTAGCCAGGTAGGCTGACTGTCTCTGCTATTGATTTAAGTCCGGTAGGGTAAGCTAGCTCTAGGTTGTGATGATTTTCTTTAAAACAAACTTTGTAAGGCTGTGATGGAAGTAAGAGAAAAAAACATATGTATGGGAGCCTCGAGTCTACTATGCGGATGTAATCCACAGAATGCATGCTTGATGAGTCAAGACATGGCGTGGGCAATACTCCAGAATGATCGGGATCTGGGCGACGCTTGTGGGATGTTTTGGTGACTGCAAGAGGATCGTGTTCAGGGAGGAGGCTGAATTACCGCAGAATGCATGCTTGATGAGTCAAGACATGGCGCGAGGTTCCCCTCCAGGGTCTTGGACACGTGCTTGTAATCAGGGAACGTCTATGACACTTGCCGAAATTACAGATAGATACATAGTGGAGATGTAATGAAAGTGAGAGAAAACACGGGTATGAGAACTAGAGTTTACGGTGCGGTTGTGTGAGCCGCAGAATGCATGCTTGATGAGTCAAGACATGGCGTGGGCACAACTCAGAATGATCGGACTTTAGTCACGCTTGTGGGATGTTTTGGTGACTGCAAGAGGATCGTGTTCAGGGAGGAGGCTGAATTATCGCAGAATGCATGCTTGATGAGTCAAGACATGGCGCGGGATTCCCCTCCAGGGTCCAGGACACGTGCTTGTACTCATAGACCATCTAGGATACTCACCGTAGTTACAGGAGTAGATTAAGTCATGGCGAGGGAATGAACCCTACAAAATGAAGAACGATTAAGAGGCTTGCCCTCGGACCTATGTAGTATGGGATGCATAGAATCCAAACAAGTGCGCATTAGTGTCATGTAATATAAATGAATGCATTAAGGATTAAGTGCACCGCACCACACGACATCAACAGGATAGTCCTTTTGTAACCTTGTTGTGATCAAGTTTGTGTTTGCTAAAGTATTTAAGAATCGTTATACTGTTTCCGGCATAGAGAGGATGGCCGTGTATAATATTTTGTCAGTTGTAAGCAACTGACGCGCCCACAGCTTTATATGCAGGATTTGGAGTTACATGAAGATATAAAGATGATTGATGATGCTGTTGATTACTTAAATGTTAAAGTTGTAACAATTGTACATTCATTATTGTTGTATTTTATTAATTCCGCTGCTTATTGATGTAAAAGACTCTGATGTAATTATTGTTGAAATAAATGTTTTAAATTCCTTGTAAAATTGTACGAAAGAAGTGAAAAGATCCTGTAGAACTCTCGAATTCAGTTGTATTTGGAATTCGGGGTGTTACACTTCATCTCATCAAGATTGATCAAAATAAGAGATACTTTTTCTAAATCACAACTACATGATTTTGTCAAAAAGTACGAAATCGATACGATGCAACTTCGTACATATATCTGATTTCGTAGATAATTTTTATTAGTTAAAATGGTTAGTCTGTACAAAAATTATTTAATTCCGAGAAAATAATTTTATCACCGGTTCGGAAGATTCCAGTATCAGTTTGATACCAAATAGTCATATATCGACTAATTTATAGGTATAGATAATGTTTAGTAACAAACCGGGTGATGTCCACCAAAAATATTTCAGTTCTGAAAATAATAATAAAATAATAATTTTTAATATCTGCCCGGAAATTTCCAGATATTTTCTCAAAAACGCATTTTTCAAGATTTTGTGCAAGTGCACAAAACTGATACAATACCTATACATACTTACTAGTATCTATATCCAGATAACTTTTTATTTGAAAAATCAAGAAATTTCTATAAAAATATTTTAACTTTAAAATGATAATTTTAAAATATAATATTTGTTCGGGATATTACATAAATTGTCTATAAGCAAAAGAGGAAGATATCAAAGACCTGAATTTTTCTTTCAATTTTCGTGAGTTTTTAAATGTATAAGATTGATTAAAGATGGATTAATTTATGGTAAGAAAACATGGTGGATTCGGAATATACAACGTAATACCGGTCGACCATACTTCATGACCGGTCGACCGCATCACAGTCGACTGCAATCTTGAGTTGCTTGAGAAGCGGTCGACCATTCACCTCTCTACTTTACGTCAGAGAGCTGAACGGTCGACCACACCAAAATGACGGTCGACCGTACTTTGCGCTGTGTATATTCTTGGAATGTATCATTTTTATTTTTGATCAATACACTTCCCCGTCTATTAATATTGACGAATCCACTGTGTATTCTCTACCTAATTACTTCTAAGAAGATTTCTGAACTAATCCTTCATTTAATCAATCCGAGTGTGAGCGTTTATTTGGTTGTATTCTTCAGTCAAGATCTTTAACGATCTTGAGTTTTCTTTTCATTTCTTTTCTACTTCGGTGAGATTGACGGGACTTGGATTGGAAGTCCTGTGGGTGTAATAGATCTCTCGGCCTGAATTCGAGAATCACTGTACAAGGGTTTTGAGTATAGTGGAACGCTTGTGGCGGAGAATTGCTACAAGTAAGTGGTGTGGACATAGACCTGGGGATCGAACCAAGTTATATTGCTGCGTCATCTGTGTTTACTTTTCTTATCACTCTTACATTTACTTTACTTTATTTTATTGTTTTTAATTCTGCACGATCATCCTATTCACCCCCAGAGTGATTTACAGAATGAATTTCATAAAATATTATATGTTCTTAAAGAAGAATAACTTTCCAGAATGAATTTCATAAAATATTATATGTTCTTAAAGAAGAGTAACTTTCCATAGGCTAGCTCAATATTACATCTATTGAGATTTAACCAAATACAACATAGGAAAAGGAACCTTAAGCATACCTCAATGCCAACCCGTCGCTTAAACCATCCAGCTAAATGCCATGGACCAAGATTCCTGCAAGTTCTCTTTTACCCATAGGAGCTGGAAATTACATTTTGAACAAGTATTGTATAATAGATCAACTTCTACTTCAGTATAAATTCACAACAAGGAAAAAGATATGTATTTAGACATGGAAGAAGATGATTTAGTGATATCTATATAGGACAGCTTAAAACAAAACTAAGCAATTAGGAAGTGGAACAAAGACAACGCAGAAACATGAACAAAACAAAGAAGTGAAAACGAAAGTAATTTTTTCTTTCTACTATACTAACGGAGAATTCTATGAATGAAATTAGGAATACTATAACTAGAGAGATCGAAAGTTTAAATGCATAGAGGATTGTAGGTGACTTAATACATCCAGAAATATAGTAACCCTTCGGAAAGAATGATAGGTTAATATGTGGACGGGGGGGGGGGGGGGGGGGGGGGGGGGGGGGGGGGGGGGGGGGTGGTGTTATATAATACCAGAGATGATAGTTAAATTAGGGGGAGGGAGGGGGCGTGGGTGGTGTTATATAATACCAGAGATGATAGTTAAATTATTAATGATATTCAATAGTAGTATAGAGTGTTTTATTTGCAGAAAACAATAGCTCTACCAAACAACAAAGACGAAAAATGTGTAAATGATACTAACTTTTCATCTCCTTTGCATAATGTACAAAATAATGTGATACCTTTAATGAGTACCAAAATTTAATGGCCCAAAACAATTCCCAAATTTCTACCTTAGGGGCTTGCATTTCAGGGGGGAGAGATCCACCGTTGTATGCTAACACTGGTGAGTTGCGAGAATTAATCCTCTCTGCCTGCTCCACTGCCCTGTGATCCATCCCAACAATAATATTGTGCCTGGCATCGCCACTCCATGAAACTGAAACAAGAGCTCCATCTGAATCAACTGCAACTGCACTTGACATGAATGAATAAAATGAGTCAAAACTGTTTCTCATATCCTTCAAGTTTCCACTTAAACAGGATATCCATCCGAATCACCTCCAACAACACTCTAAAGACACATTTATGTTTGAACTTCATGTTCGGAGTAAAGTGTGTTCCTAGTGTTGTCCGCTAGGTAAGCTTCTTCATTGGTCATTGGTGAGCAAGAGGTCCAGACTTCGAATCTTGCTTGCACAAAAATTCCCCAATTAATATATATATATATATATATATATATATATATATATATATTTTGTAACTCCCATTTTCATTTTTTCTCTTTTGTTATTGATCCCCAATGTAATCTCCATTGTAATTCTATTTCATTTCTTTTTATCTCATTATTGTATTGAATAATATTAATTTTAATGTTATTCATAATTTATTCCTAATCTCAGTTTGATTATTTAAATCTACTCCTTATATTCTTAATTCAGATTTAATTTCATAAATTTGCCTTTTGTCTTATTGGGTTGTGAATTGTCCTCCTATTTAATCCATATTGTACCCAAAGCTCAATATCCACCTCCTAGTGGATCTTGAACCCAAAGCCACTAACCCAAAGCAATTCCATTGCCCCACTGACAGTCAAATTCCAAAAATCTCTCCTAATCACTCCCCACATCCTGTAACCAGTAACCCCCCAAAAATTGAAGATTGAATCCCTATTATTCAGCCCCATAATCTCTCACAATTACTATTTTAATCAAACCCTAACCTAATACCGTAATACACAGCCGCTATACTATTTAACCCTAACCCCCTACGTTCACCCCTTACCACCGAAACCCCCTCTTTCCTGTTCACCACATCCCGCTCTCTTCCTCCTCTCTGTCCATCTTCAACTCCTTCGCCCTAGCCATCTCCGATAGCCCCCCCCCCATCCCCTCCTCGTCGCACCAAGGTCCTCGCCATCCCCGCTTAACCCAACTCCGTTCGCACCCATTGCCGCGACGCCATTGCCGAACCCATTGCACCATCGCCATTACTTATCACCACTCCTCGTCACCGCCTCACCCTCGCCTTCCGTGCACCCCTGCAACCACCGCGGACCCCCTAGCCTGTCGACATCGCCGTCCAAGAGCCGAGAACCCCCCTTCGCCGTTATCCCCTGTTTTCGGAGCGAAAATAGAGCTCGCCGTTCTCTTGGTCACTGTCATCGCTCCTCGACCACAGCACCGCCGCTCGTCTTTGCCGCCGTAGCGTAGCATCGCAGTCCCCAGTTGCCAGATGCCGTCGTAGTCGCCGCGGCACTCTCCCGCCAACTCTCAGTCTCCCTCTCTGCTGATTGAAGAAGAAGAACGTGAGTGGTTGCTTTTGCCATTTGTTGTTCTGTGTGGAGAGGATCCCAGTTTGCTGTTTGCTATTTTGTCTAGTAGGGGATCAAGCTCTTGGTGTTTTTCTGTTTGGCTCTTGCTCTTGCTGTTTGGTGTTGGCACGTAGCTCGCACGTGTCTTGGATTGTCGCCCGGGATCCTAATTCCGTTATTCTTCTCGAATAGTTATTTCTTCTCGAATAGTTATTGTATCATATTCGAGATTTTTATTGAATCCTGTAAGTAGATCCAATTTGATTATCGTGTATTGCTTATTGTTATCTATCGTTGAGATACTACAGATTTACACAAGCAAATCCAAGTAGTAGTCTTGACTTCATACCATCCTTGTCTCCAATGTATAAGAATCTTACATACATACATATAGTTATTGAATATAGGAATATGGATTATTATTGTATTTCATGTCATGACATCTCACAATAATTGTAGATTGCATACTAGCATTGATGGCTTATATGATTGATGTTAGTGTATTAGTTGTTTGTGATTAGTAAGATTATGGACATTTCACATCTTAATACCATGTTCACATAGGAATGGCTTGCTATAATTTATGATTGTTAACCCCCAACTCATCGTTCTTAATATTTTAATCATTTTATTCAAAAAGAATATGTTGACACCCTGAAAATTAACGCCAACCTGAACATTACCTTGTTGTTTCGACCTAGATAATGTCACCAAAATCAATAACTTCCTGAATATGAAATGTAGCCCCAGATGTCTAGTTTACTTTCCATTTTGGCAGAATTGAATTCCGAGTTACGGTTTGAGAGATATCGCAGTTTTACTGCTGCTGTGTCGTATAATTCCAGATTCCTAAAAACTACTGTCACACTTTGATTCACAATTAATTTAACCATACTAACTATAAGATAATGACTTAAAATTTTGCATGCTGATACTAGACACACTAGAGAACATTCTCTAATTTTCCTGGAATTAACTAAAGGTGTTTCAGTCCTACTCCATATGTATAAACACAATTTAACAAATTCTGACTGAATACAAATCCTGTATAGTTTGCTGTTTTGATACATGTTACCACACTTTTATGTACCTTAATTATATGCGTTGGAACCGGGCAGGAGTCCAGTTTCTAGGCCTTCTGACGGATCCACATTTGCTATCCTATAGCAATGAGAATTCTGATTTTGGTACAGCAACCTACTGCTTTATAGAATTGGGATCCTATGTTTAATAATATGTAATTGAATCTATAATGTTATTGTTGGTGCATTCAATTGTACAGAGTATATTGCATGATCTTAGGGTTGTTTTTTCATCTTTCTAATATCCCTTATTAATCACATTATTGTATGTTAATTGAATAAAGAATGTTAATCAAGCTGGGGTTAAGGGTTGACTAGGGTAGTTGACAATATAGTGACTGTATTTAGATGATGGCCAGTGATTATTATTGTTATCGGCATCATGTAAGGAATTACACATGCCCAGTGTTTTTACCGTTATCGGCATCGTGTAAGAAATTACACATGTCCAGTGTTATTACCGTTATCGTCATCATACCCAGTACATGAACTATAGAATCTACCATCATAGTCCAAATGAAATTGATTGTATGTATGGAAGCTGTAATATGAGATGCAGTAGTACGTACATTAGTTAGGATTAAAAATAAATATTAGACTTAAGATTTTCATCACATTGTCATTGCATATTGTCATCTTTATTGAATAGTGTTATCTTTATTGTCACCGTTATTGTTATTGTTTATCGTTATCATTATAAATCATCGTTATTGCACATTGTACTGTTATCGGTTTGTCACTGTTCAACACTATTGATTTCATCGTTCATTGAATTCATCGTTATACCGTTATTGTCATTGTTCTCTGTTTCTCTATTTTCTGTTTGCGACTTGCTCTAAGCACATTTTTTTCTCTCTTTAGATGAACAGCTTACAGGTAATCAAGAAGATTTACCTGACGGACTCGGGGAGCAACAATGGTGAAAGAAATGATTTGCTGTGCCGCTTAAATAAATGTTGTTTTATTTGAGAACTTTAATAAATTGAACAATGTTGTTCTCTTTGTATTGTGGGCTTTGACCCAAATATTGTTTGTTATTCCAGATGTTGGATTATTTTTATGTTGGTAATTTTTATGCTTAAATTCCAATGTTGTTATTTATGTGATTATTCTTTCATTGCATGCGTGATTGTTTTACTTCATGTTGATATTGTTGAGTTGGAACGATAACAGCCTATGGATGACACAAGTCATTCGCTGGGCCGTGTCACGTGCTTGTATTCCGTATTTTTTGGAAGTGGGGTGTGACAAGGTTTTTAGTGGTATCAGAGCCAGGTTAGACTCTAATTAGTTTGGGATTGGATCCTGATTAGTTTGAGTTTAAACAGTTTGACTGAACAATATGTACAACCCATGAATCACATTGATAATTGATAACCAACTTATAATCTGGATGCTAACTGCTTGATTCTTTTTTCAGGCCATGGCTAGAAAAGATGTTTCATCTTCCCGTGCTAGAGATGATCAGCCCGAGGAGCCCACTATTGCACAGATAATGCAAATGCTTAGGAGAGGTGCTTCTTCCTCCCGAGCTGGGGATGACCAGTCGAAAGAGCCCACCATTGCTCAAGTGATGCAAATGCAGCATGAGCAGAATGAGCTGCTGATACAACAGATGATGCAGATGCAACAGGAGCATAGTGATTTGATGAGGGTAGCTTTGGGAGCTGCCAACCGAGAGCCTATTGTACCTGCGCCCGGGGTGCTGCCACCTGGACCTGGCAATGTAGCAGACTTCATGAGGCTACACCCAGATAAATTCTTAGGTACTGAAGGTCCACTAGAAGCCCAGCAATGGCTCATCAGGACTGAGCAGCTGTTGATCGCATGGATGTCGTGTGCATCCAGCTTGTTGACCTCACCCACATCTGGTGGCGAGTTGAGATGGAATAACTAGAGCGCCCCATCGCCTGGGCCATCTTTAGAGAGAGCTTTCTCACAAAGTTCTTTCTTGATGTCACAAGAAATGAAATGGAGCGGCAATTTGTCGCGCTTACTCAGGTTCGTCAAATAGTGTTTATTATGCAATTTTCATTATTATTTCATAATATATCAATGTTTAACTAAGATGCTATCTTGAACCAGGGGAGTCAGACCGTAGACGAGTATGCTGCAGAATTCACCCGACTGAGCCGTTTTGCTACGTCCATGGTGGCGAATGATAGAGATAAGGGTTGCCGCTTCCTGTTGGGCTTGGACATTGAGATCCAGGATCGCCTGGCTGCTTTGCAACTCCGATCCTATGCTGACATCCCGAAGGCTACCAGAAGCCATGAGCAGACTAGTAGGCGGAGGCACGCCATTCAGCGGTCTTCTCCGCATCCTGTTGCTGCTAGGCCATCTGGAGGGCCTATCAGGAGGCCAGTTCCGACCTTTCCTGCCAGGACACTGCTGTATTCACCTTCGGCTCAGAGGGCGAACTCGGTCTGTACACACTGTCACCGGACTGGACACTTGAGCGAGGACTGCAGGGTAGCCAACCGCTAATGCCTCTTGTGTGGTAGTAGATACCACATGGTTTGCGATTGCCCAAGGTCCAGGGCCCTTGCACCGGTTGGAGGTTCTGCTTCGCAGGGAGTGCTTGGACATGGTCAGGGCAGACCACCACTCCCACCTCAGAGGCAGGTGTTCAGTCAGAGGAGAGCCGCTCCTCAGGGAGGTCCTTCTGGAGGTCGTGGTCAGGCCTACAACCTGACTGCTGAGGATGCTGAGACTGCTTTGGGAGTTGTTGCAGGTATGTCTTTAGTTGTGCTTTATTTTGTTTTTCTCGCTATCTTGTTATTTTAATCTGTTGCTCCATCATGTTATTCTTTCATCCATGCATGTTCTTGCATTTTTGCCTTCTACATATTGTGTTCTCATCCTTCAATTTTTGCTAGGCATTATTCTTGTTCACTCCTTTCCCGCCCATGCCCTCTTTGATTCCAGGGCAACTCATTCTTTTGTTTCCTCCTGCTTCGTCGGCTTGCACAATTTGGTCTGTAGTGAGATGTTAGTAGCTTGGAACATCACTACAGGTGGTGGTACCATTGTGTGCTTTCAGGTCTATGAGCAGAGCCCTTTGGTTATTGGAGGAGTTGATTTTGTGGCTGACCTTATTGTCATCAACAATTCGGGTTTTAATGGAATCTTGGGTATGGACTGGCTCGGTATTACTCATGCTATGATTAACTGCCGTAAGAAGAAGGTGATGTTTCAAATACCAGACCGTCAGGAATTTGAATTCCACGCTGGTGAAACGTCGCTTGGCCGTGTTGAGAAGTCGGCAAGTCTTGAAACTAGAGTAATGCAAGAAATGGATGCTGATGGTGTTGTCACACCTTTGATTGTGCGAGAGTTCTTGATGTGTTTTTGGATAATTTGCCAGGGCTTCCACCAGACTGAGAAGTTGTGTTCGGGATCGATGTTCAACCGGGTATAGCTCTTATTTCTAAGAGCCCGTACCGGATGGCGCCAGTTGAATTGGCAGAGTTGAAGGAACTGATTCAGGAGATGTTGATAAGGGTTTTATCAGGCTGAGTGTCTTGCCTTGGGGAGCTCCTGTACTGTTTTTCAACAAGAAGGATGGTAGTCGCAAGTTGTGCATCGACTACCGTGAGCTGAACAATGTCACAGTAAAGAACCGGTATCCGTTGCCGAGAATTGATGACTTGTTCGACCAATTGGAAGGTGCTTCTGTGTTCTCGAAGCCGGATCTGTGTTCTGGGTACCACCAGGTCAAGGTTAAAGCTGATGTACAGAAGACTGCTTTTCGCATTCGGTATGGTCACTATGAGTTCCTGGTCATGCCTTTCGGGGTTACAAATGCTCCAGCCGTGTTCATGAACTTGATGAATCGGGTCCTCTATACCTTCCTGGAAAATTTTGTCGTGGTGTTCATCGACGATATCATCGTCTATTCTCGGAGTCGTGATGAGCATGCTGAGCACTTGCAAGTTGTCTTGCAAACGTTGAGAGCGTATCAGCTGTATTGGAAACTTAGCAAGTGCGAATTTTGGTTGGACCGGGTTGCCTTCGTGGGGCATATTATCTCTGGTGATGGAGTTTCTGTCGATCCGTCTAAGATCTCCGCTGTTAAGGATTGGCCGACGCCAAAATCTGTATCTGAAGTTCGTAGTTTCCTTGGGCTAGCAGGTTACTACAGGAAGTTTGTTCGGGATTTCATGAAGATTGCCGGGCCGTTGACCAAGTTGACTGGGAAAAAGTAGAAATTCGTGTGGGATGAGTCTTGTAATGAAGCCTTCGTTGAGCTGAAAGATCGGTTGACATCAGCACCTGTATTGACAATACCGAATGGATCAAGAGGTTTCGTGATTCACTGTGATGCCTCAGGCAGAGGTTTGGGTGCTGTTCTAATGCAACGAGGCAAGGTTGTCGCTTTTGCTTCTAGGCAGTTAAGGCCGCATGAGAATAATTATCCTACACACAACTTGGAGCTTGCTGTTGTGATTTTTGCTCTGAAGCTTTGGAGGCAATACCTACTTGGAGACCGAGTAGAGATTTTCACAGACCACAAGATTCTTAAGTACGTGTTTACTCAGAAGGAGTTGAATATGAGGCAGAGACGATGGCTGGAACTGATGGCAGATTTTGATATTAATTTGCAATACCATCCGGGTAAGATCAACTTAGTACCTGATGCTCTGAGCAGAAGACCAGCTGCCATGGTTCTTACTGAGCAGAAGGAGCTTTTCGAAGAGATGAGAAGATTGGAGTTGGAAGTGATTTTGTCGGGTACCGAGCAGAGTTGTATGATGGTTCAGCTGCAATCGTCATTGGTGAAACAGATTAAAGAAGGACAGTCAGGTGATGAGCAGTTACAAGAGTTTAGAGCTGAAGTTGAAGTAGGTTCAAGGACTGACATGGTTATTCATGAGGATGGATCTCTCCACTTTGGGACCCTTCTATGTGTTCCGAAGGGGGAAATCAGGCATAAGTTGCTCGAAGAAGCTCACCGTTTGCCGTATTCTATCCATCCCAATGGTACAAAGATGTATCGGGATCTGAAATTGCACTTTTGGTGGCATGGTATGAAGAAAGTCGTGGCGAGATATGTTTCGCAGTGTTTGGTCTGCTAGTAGGTGAAGGCAGAACATCAAAGGACTGCTGGGCTTCTTCACCCTCTTCCTATTCCGGAGTGGAAATAAGAGAACATTACCATGGACTTTGTTACTACCTTGCCAAGAGGTCTCAAGGGTAACAATGTCATCTGGGTAATTGTGGACCGCTTGACGAAGAGTGCCCATTTTATTCCCTTCAGGGTGGGCTAGTCTACAGAGAGCCTTACCGAGAAGTACATGGAGAAGATTGTCAGATTGCATGGGGTCCCTGTCAGCATTGTATCAAACAGAGACACTAGATTCTGATCGCAGTTCTCGGAGAGTCTTCAAGGCAGTCTTAGGAGCAAGCTAAACTATAGTTGTAATATCCCGGACGGATATTATATTGTATAAATTATTATTTTTAAAGCAAAATATTTTAAATGGAAATTTCTTGGTTTTACACATAAAAAGTTACCTGGACCTATATACTGCTAAGTATATACAGGTATTGTATCAGTTTTGTGCACTTGTACAAAATCCTGAAAAAACGCATTTTTGGAAAAAATGTCTGGAAATTCCGGGCAGACACTGAAAATTATTATTTTATTATTATTTTACTTTTATTACCCAAAATGAAATATTTTTGGTAGATATCACCCGGTTTTGTTGATGAACGTTATCTGTGTGTATATACCAGTCCGTATACATCTGTATTGTACCAAATTGGTACTGGAATCTTCCGGGCTGATAATAAAATTTATTTTATTATTATTTTCAGAATTAAATTATTTTTGTACAGATTGTTTGTTTTCATGAATGAAAAATATCTGTATAATCAGATACACGTACGAAATCGAACTGTGTCGATTTCGGGCGTTTAAACAAATCATGTAGTATGTGATTTTGGTAAATTATACTTTATTTTAGATCCATCATGATGAGATGGAGGGCTGGGATGAATTAGGACTTGATTGTAAAGTTTATTTGCAAAAGAAACATGAATTGTTTCTAACCATAAGAGTTGGACAAGTGGCTTCTCCCACACCCACATACCCCTTCACTTTCCCTTATAAAAAGACCCCCCTCTCCACTCCTTGGCCGGGCCTCCCCTCCCCTTCCCATTTCCTTATCATTTGTTCTCCATTCTTCTCCATCTCTTTCTCAACTCATTCTCCATTACCTTCTACTTCTACTTCTTACTAGTTCTAAATTTTAGAAAGAAAAGGGAAGAAAAAGAAAGAGAGAAAGAGAGATTTTAATAGGTTCTCTTTCATGGAGTTCTTGAAGAGTTCTCCATAGGAGCAAGGAAGGAGTTGGTTTGCTAGCTAGTCCTTCCTACATAGAAAAATCAAGGTGGGGGTTTCTCTACCTTTTGTATGTTAATTTTTGTTCTATTTTGCTCTCTACTTATGGTTATATGTGTGTATATATGTTGTATGTTGATTAAAACAACTTGGACTAACTATTGAGCACATAAGTAGTGATTTAGATCACAAGGATCCCATGGAAAGTTTGAATGGAGGAAATTAATTTAAAACACATAAAGATTGGATCTTTAGCCTTGCTATTATTATTGTTGTTATTATGGTTAAATTCGACTACTTGGACTAAAGAAATAAGCATAAGAATGGCTTTTTTATAAAAAGGGATTCATATAAAGAAAGTTGGAAGAATGGAACTCACAAAGAACCCATAAAGATGAGACTTTGTACTTGTTATGTTTATGTTGTTTCATTAGTTACCTTGTTAAACACAAATTAAACAACTTGGACTAACTACTATGTGCATATGAGTTAGTAAGGTGAGAATGGTTACATACCCATTTTGGGGGTTGTAGGACTTTACATGCTAATTTTAAGAGATAGTATTTTTGTTGTATGTTGTTTTCCAACCTAATAAAGATCATGTCCTTACTAACTTTTGTTCATAAAAAGGTGAGTTTTCTTGATGTAGAAATTGTGGGATTGAAGGAAAGTGAGTTTATCTTGTAACTCTATAAGAGTTGATTATTGTTTATGTAGGAACTTGTAATTTGGTAAAACTAGTTCCTTGTAATAAATGGGACTAGTAATCCCTAAAATAAGTAGTTCTTGTAATATGTAAGTAAGCTTGGATAGTAGCTTCTTTTAAGAATCCATGCTTGAGTTGTAGAAAAAGAACCCATGCTTGTGATGTAGTAGGAATCCATGCTTGAGTTGTAGAAAAAGAACCCATGCTTGTGATGTAGTAGGAATCCATACTTGAGTTGTAGAAAAAGAACCAATGCTTGTGATGTAGTAGGAATCCATGCTTGAGTTGTAGAAAAAAGAACCCATGCTTGTGATGTAGTAGGAATCCATGCTTGAGTTGTAGAAAAAGAACCCATGCTTGTGATGTAGTAGGAATCCATGCTTAAGTTGTATTAAATCATGCTTGAGTTGTTGTCTACGTCAAAAGAGAACCCATTCATGCTATGTGACATTCTAGCAAACTTACCATGCTTGAGTTGTGTAAAGAACCCATTCATGCCTATGTAACATTCTAGCAAACTTACCATGCTTGAGTTGTGTAAAGAACCCATTCATGCTTATGTGATATTCTAGCAAACTTACCATGCTTGAGTTGTGTAAAGAACCCATTCATGCTTATGTGATATTCTAGCAAACTTACCATGCTTGAGTTGTGTAAAGAACCCATTCATGCTTATGTGATATTCTAGCAAACTTACCATGCTTGAGTTGTGTAAAGAACCCATTCATGCTTATGTGATATTCTAGCAAACTTACCATGCATGAGTTGTGTAAAGAACCCATTCATGCTTATGTGATATTCTAGCAAACTTACCATACTTGAGTTGTGTAAGGAACCCATTCATGCCTATGTAACATTCTAGCAAACTTACCATGCTTGAGTTGTGTAAAGAACCCATTCATGCTTATGTGATATTCTAGCAAACTTACCATGCTTGAGTTGTGTAAAGAACCCATTCATGCCTATGTAACATTCTAGCAAACTTACCATGCTTGAGTTGTGTAAAGAACCCATTCATGCTTATGTGATATTCTAGCAAACTTACCATGCTTGAGTTGTGTAAAGAACCCATTCATGCTTATGTGATATTCTAGCAAACTTACCATGCTTGAGTTGTGTAAAGAACCCACTCATGCCTACGTAACATTCTAGCAAAACTTACCATGCTTGAGTTGTGTAAAGAACCCATTCATGCTTATGTGATATTCTAGCAAACTTACCATGCTTGAGTTGTGTAAAGAACCCACTCATGCCTACGTAACATTCTAGCAAAACTTACCATGCTTGAGTTGTGTAAGAACCCATTCATGCCTATGTGACATTCTAGTAAAACTATCATGCTTGAGTTTATGTACCATGTTTAAGTTGTAGTCGAACATCCTGGTTAAGTTGCTAAAGGTTCTAGTAAAGAACCCATCATGCTTGAGCTTTATCGTTCTATGTTGAATTGAACCCACCCCTGCTTAGGATAAGTAGTTGTTTTTATGTGTTGTCCTACGCAGCCGTTGGTCCCATACGAAGCTCATTGGGCTCGAATGCAGATATTGTCTTAAATAAGTAAGCTATGAGTAGATCCGAGGAGATCGCGTGAAGTCTAGTTTAAGACTTGGTTAATTGTTCGGACAAATTGTGACACTCTTTAGAAGAGGGACACGTGCGGTGCTTTTCATGACAAGTTGGAAGCACAGTGCAGGTCTCGCTTGTTGGGTTAGAAGAGGGACACGTACGGTGCTTTTCATGACAAGTTGGAAGCACAGTGCATGTCTCGCTTGTTGGGTTAGAAGAGGGACACGTACGGTGCTTTTCACGACAAGTTGGAAGCATGAGTTGCGTATCTCGCTTGTTTGACCCATATGGAGCCTTCTCATGATGAGTTGAGAGTACGACTCTAGGTTGAAAGTATCTTGTAGCTCGTACGGCCCATTTGGTCTGTTAGGGTTAGTAACATCGTTAGGGTAGTAACTTGTTACTTAACCATTTTTGCCAAAGGGAGAGAGTTGGTGTTGGGGGGTGATACCCTATACTCCAACATCTCCTATAGGCTGACACTAGGTGGTGTTATCGGGATGTAATCCCCTGTCAAAAGGGATACGGGCGGTGCTTTTCATGACAAGTTGGAAGCACGGGTTCCATATCTTGATTCTTGATTCCTGAATGTGCCATGATAAGAACGAGAGGGTTTCCTAGGGAAATAGTCCCTACGATCCCGGCAGGTTCTATGCCTTCTCATGACTAGTTGAGGGCACGGAAGAAGGTTGACAAGTACCTTGTAGTTCGTGTTGGCTTTTGAGTGTGGTCTGGTACGCCGACAATAGTCACCAGTCATGTGGTATTATGACAGGAACAGGATGAGTACAAATAGTAGAATTCATAACGTGGGTTCAAATCCCTATATGGAGAAAACGGCTTGAGATGGGGCGTATGTAGTATGGGATGCATACTGTTCCGGAGACTCGCTTGCATTAGAATAGGAGCATCCTAGATAAGTTGACATTGCATTAGATTCTATTCATTGCACTCACGAACACTTAAACTACACCGACATATCTTACCATGTTTTATATGTTTGTTTTTGGAGATTCGCTGCTATATGATCAGCCCTTAAGCGTCAGTGAATACTGACGTCCCCACTTCAATAGGTACCGCAGTGTAGAAGTACAGGTATTGGATCGTAGTCGTGGGTACAGGATCGCCAACAGGAGGACTCCAGTCAAGGCATGGTTTACAAATGAAGTGTCTGATATTGTCATCTTTCATTCTTATATACTCTGATGTAATGTGGAATCAATGGAAACACTCGGTCTGTAATGTTGTAGTAGTAAAAAGTTTTAAAATTTTCCACAGATCTATGTATTGTGACTAATTGAATGTAAAGGTCCTGGCTCATGTCTCGAATTCTCCATATAGGAAGTTCGGGGCGTTACAAATGGTATCAGAGCCGACTTCAATTTATAGTCCAACATAGAAGGAAAATAGACTTAGAAGACTTGTGGGAGTTAGGTTTCTTTTAGCTTGTTATAGATAATTATAATTCATATTGTTGTTCTTCAACTTATGTTTTATAATATTTCTATATCTATGCTAATTCCCGTGTCCACTCCTTGTAGGATGGCAAGTGGAGCTTTTCCCATAGGGAATGGATGGGCACACGGAGTCGCAATTGAGGTGGACTCGGACTTAGAGCCCATCTCAGAGGGGGACGAGTCACCGGTTGTGGCTGGATTGGCCAATGGGGCCCCCGTAGCTGCCGCACCAGGGGCTGCCCCTGTAGGGGACCAGATCCCAGTATACCCACCCCCGCCACTTCCCCAGCTTACCCCAGAAGAGCAGGCCCTTGAGCAGGTCTTTTATGATATCTCGACATTCAGCTGGGAGCATGTTTGTCTCGAGCACAGGATGGACTCTTGTGAGTTTGTGGCCTACAACCATGAAAAGGAAGTGGCGAAGTTATGGAGCACCAAGATGAGGGCCAACCGTAGGATGGTGATCCTGAAGCGCAGCCACCGTGTACAGTGTGCGCGCCTAGAGCACAAATGCACAGAGCTTCAGGCGCAAATCACGCAGTTACAAGAACGGCTAGCACCACCGCCTACTGGAGGGAACCCAGCAGAGGACACTGGTAGTACCAACTAGGCAGTCAGATGTCCGTAGGTTATTTTTGTAGTTATGACATTTTGCTTCCCACTTATATATAAGTGTAAGGAAGATAATGCATATGTGTGATACGAAGTTATGATGAAATGAAGTTTAGCTGTATGTTTTCTACAAGTCTTATGTGTATGGTGAGATGATTGGATGTTATTTTGCGATATTACAATATGATGCTATGTGTATTCTATTATTCTTTTCCACCAGATGTCTCGCAGAACAAATAGCGGTTGGGGCGACCGAAACGAAGGAGAGGGCAGTGGAGGAAATGGCACAGGGCTGGATATAGGGGCGGAATTCGCTCGTATGTACCAGGCACTTGGAGACCTAGCTGAGGCAAGTAGAAATAATGTGCAACACCAAGGGGCACCCGGAGGTAATCAGGGAGCAGCAGCTACCGACCCCATTAAGATGGTCGAATCATTCCGGAGGATGAGGCCACCTATTTTTGAGGGAAAGGCAGACCCGACGGCGGCTGATGACTGGATTCGTCAAGTCGAGACCGTGTTCGAGGTGATGATAACACCCAATGACAGCAAAGTCAGGTTGGCAAGCATTCTACTGGAAAAAGACGCCGGAGTCTGGTGGCAATCGGTAAAGAGAGGCATGGGCGAAGGACCCATTACTTGGGAAGATTTCCTTGCTGAATTCAGGGTGCACTACTTTCCTTTAGATGTGCAGGAGGACAAGGCTATGGAGTTCCTAACCTTGAAGCAGGGAAGCTTGACAGTTCGTGAATACGAGACCAAGTTCACGCAACTATCCCGATATGCTCCAGAGATGGTAGAGGATGAGGTCAAGAAGGCCAAGAGATTCGAGCAAGGGCTCCGACCTGCACTCAGAACGAAGATGGTACCGTTTTGCATTCGGAGGTTCGAGAAATTAGTCCGTCGTGCGGCAACGACAGAACTGGACATGAACCGAGGGCCAGAACGGCAAGAGAACATGGGGAAATGGAATGAGGGGAAGAGGTCTGCACCAGCATCCGGGCTCGAGAACCAAGGACGAAAGCAGAAGATTCAGAAACCAGACGGCAAACTTGGAGCTGCCAAGCCAGGAAGTTGTTTCCTGTGTGGAGAGCAAGGTCATTTTATGAGCCAGTGCCCAAGGAAGGACCCTCAGATGGATACCCGTGTTTGTTACAATTGTGGGAAGATTGGTCATATCCGACCAGACTGTCCCCAGTTTCAGAGGAATACCAACAGATCAGCCCCAGAAGTGAACCACAAGGGAAAGGAGCCGCTTCGCAATGGAAGAATATTCGCACTTACAAAGGATGATGCCAACGAAGGCGGGGAATTCATCCCCGGTGTGCAAAGATGGGGGGACAACAAGGTTTGAAGTTGCTTTTGAAATTTCGTTTTGGACTTTAAGTAATATATGATGTAACGCCTTTTGTAACCAAAATGGATTTATATATATATGGAATCCGTGAATCTGTTGTGTTCAAAGCATGGTTCATCATATTCCTTGTCTAAATTAAGATTTTCATGAGTTAAGAGGTGTGCGAGAGGTGACTCTAGATTTGGTTTGTTTAAATACACCGTCTGGAGCATCAGCCTTGAGAAAATTATAGGAGAAGATCCTGGAAGTCTGAACTAGCATTCGTGGGCCACGTCCTATTCTAAGGAGGGAGTGGCTACAAAACTGCAAAAGATTGAGATAATTGAAGAGTTGGACTCACCCAAAGACCGTGGAGGAAGCCACTTGGGAGCTAGAGAGCCATATAAGCTTCTTTCCCCGAGTCATTTAGTGTATAAATGTTTGTTTGTATTCCTGACTTAATGTAGTTCTGAGGACAGAACTATTCTAAGGAGGGAGTATTGTAATATCCCAGACGGATATTATATTGTATAAATTATTATTTTTAAAGCAAAATATTTTAAATGGAAATTTCTTGGTTTTACACATAAAAAGTTACCTGGACCTATATACTGCTAAGTATATACAGGTATTGTATCAGTTTTGTGCACTTGTACAAAATCCTGAAAAAACGCATTTTTGGAAAAAATGTCTGGAAATTCCGGGCAGACACTGAAAATTATTATTTTATTATTATTTTACTTTTATTACCCAAAATGAAATATTTTTGGTAGATATCACCCGGTTTTGTTGATGAACGTTATCTGTGTGTATATACCAGTCCGTATACATCTGTATTGTACCAAATTGGTACTGGAATCTTCCGGGCTGATAATAAAATTTATTTTATTATTATTTTCAGAATTAAATTATTTTTGTACAGATTGTTTGTTTTCATGAATGGAAAATATCTGTATAATCAGATACACGTACGAAATCGAACTGTGTCGATTTCGGGCGTTTAAACAAATCATGTAGTATGTGATTTTGGTAAATTATACTTTATTTTAGATCCATCATGATGAGATGGAGGGCTGGGATGAATTAGGACTTGATTGTAAAGTTTATTTGCAAAAGAAACATGAATTGTTTCTAACCATAAGAGTTGGACAAGTGGCTTCTCCCACACCCACATACCCCTTCACTTTCCCTTATAAAAAGACCCCCCTCTCCACTCCTTGGCCGGGCCTCCCCTCCCCTTCCCATTTCCTTATCATTTGTTCTCCATTCTTCTCCATCTCTTTCTCAACTCATTCTCCATTACCTTCTACTTCTACTTCTTACTAGTTCTAAATTTTAGAAAGAAAAGGGAAGAAAAAGAAAGAGAGAAAGAGAGATTTTAATAGGTTCTCTTTCATGGAGTTCTTGAAGAGTTCTCCATAGGAGCAAGGAAGGAGTTGGTTTGCTAGCTAGTCCTTCCTACATAGAAAAATCAAGGTGGGGGTTTCTCTACCTTTTGTATGTTAATTTTTGTTCTATTTTGCTCTCTACTTATGGTTATATGTGTGTATATATGTTGTATGTTGATTAAAACAACTTGGACTAACTATTGAGCACATAAGTAGTGATTTAGATCACAAGGATCCCATGGAAAGTTTGAATGGAGGAAATTAATTTAAAACACATAAAGATTGGATCTTTAGCCTTGCTATTATTATTGTTGTTATTATGGTTAAATTCGACTACTTGGACTAAAGAAATAAGCATAAGAATGGCTTTTTTATAAAAAGGGATTCATATAAAGAAAGTTGGAAGAATGGAACTCACAAAGAACCCATAAAGATGAGACTTTGTACTTGTTATGTTTATGTTGTTTCATTAGTTACCTTGTTAAACACAAATTAAACAACTTGGACTAACTACTATGTGCATATGAGTTAGTAAGGTGAGAATGGTTACATACCCATTTTGGGGGTTGTAGGACTTTACATGCTAATTTTAAGAGATAGTATTTTTGTTGTATGTTGTTTTCCAACCTAATAAAGATCATGTCCTTACTAACTTTTGTTCATAAAAAGGTGAGTTTTCTTGATGTAGAAATTGTGGGATTGAAGGAAAGTGAGTTTATCTTGTAACTCTATAAGAGTTGATTATTGTTTATGTAGGAACTTGTAATTTGGTAAAACTAGTTCCTTGTAATAAATGGGACTAGTAATCCCTAAAATAAGTAGTTCTTATAATATGTAAGTAAGCTTGGATAGTAGCTTCTTTTAAGAATCCATGCTTGAGTTGTAGAAAAAGAACCCATGCTTGTGATGTAGTAGGAATCCATGCTTGAGTTGTAGAAAAAGAACCAATGCTTGTGATGTAGTAGGAATCCATGCTTGAGTTGTAGAAAAAAGAACCCATGCTTGTGATGTAGTAGGAATCCATGCTTGAGTTGTAGAAAAAGAACCCATGCTTGTGATGTAGTAGGAATCCATGCTTAAGTTGTATTAAATCATGCTTGAGTTGTTGTCTACGTCAAAAGAGAACCCATTCATGCTATGTGACATTCTAGTAAACTTACCATGCTTGAGTTGTGTAAAGAACCCATTCATGCCTATGTAACATTCTAGCAAACTTACCATGCTTGAGTTGTGTAAAGAACCCATTCATGCTTATGTGATATTCTAGCAAACTTACCATGCTTGAGTTGTGTAAAGAACCCATTCATGCTTATGTGATATTCTAGCAAACTTACCATGCTTGAGTTGTGTAAAGAACCCATTCATGCCTATGTAACATTCTAGCAAACTTACCATGCTTGAGTTGTGTAAAGAACCCATTCATGCTTATGTGATATTCTAGCAAACTTACCATGCTTGAGTTGTGTAAGGAACCCATTCATGCCTATGTAACATTCTAGCAAACTTACCATGCTTGAGTTGTGTAAAGAACCCATTCATGCTTATGTGATATTCTAGCAAACTTACCATGCTTGAGTTGTGTAAAGAACCCATTCATGCCTATGTAACATTCTAGCAAACTTACCATGCTTGAGTTGTGTAAAGAACCCATTCATGCCTATGTAACATTCTAGCAAACTTACCATGCTTGAGTTGTGTAAAGAACCCATTCATGCCTATGTAACATTCTAGCAAACTTACCATGCTTGAGTTGTGTAAAGAACCCATTCATGCTTATGTGATATTCTAGCAAACTTACCATGCTTGAGTTGTGTAAAGAACCCATTCATGCTTATGTGATATTCTAGCAAACTTACCATGCTTGAGTTGTGTAAAGAACCCACTCATGCCTACGTAACATTCTAGCAAAACTTACCATGCTTGAGTTGTGTAAAGAACCCATTCATGCTTATGTGATATTCTAGCAAACTTACCATGCTTGAGTTGTGTAAAGAACCCATTCATGCTTATGTGATATTCTAGCAAACTTACCATACTTGAGTTGTGTAAGGAACCCATTCATGCCTATGTAACATTCTAGCAAACTTACCATGCTTGAGTTGTGTAAAGAACCCATTCATGCTTATGTGATATTCTAGCAAACTTACCATGCTTGAGTTGTGTAAAGAACCCATTATTGCCTATGTAACATTCTAGCAAACTTACCATGCTTGAGTTGTGTAAAGAACCCATTCATGCTTATGTGATATTCTAGCAAACTTACCATGCTTGAGTTGTGTAAAGAACCCATTCATGCTTATGTGATATTCTAGCAAACTTACCATACTTGAGTTGTGTAAGGAACCCATTCATGCCTATGTAACATTCTAGCAAACTTACCATGCTTGAGTTGTGTAAAGAACCCATTCATGCTTATGTGATATTCTAGCAAACTTACCATGCTTGAGTTGTGTAAAGAACCCATTCATGCTTATGTGATATTCTAGCAAACTTACCATGCTTGAGTTGTGTAAAGAACCCACTCATGCCTACGTAACATTCTAGCAAAACTTACCATGCTTGAGTTGTGTAAGAACCCATTCATGCCTATGTGACATTCTAGTAAAACTATCATGCTTGAGTTTATGTACCATGTTTAAGTTGTAGTCGAACATCCTGGTTAAGTTGCTAAAGGTTCTAGTAAAGAACCCATCATGCTTGAGCTTTATCGTTCTATGTTGAATTGAACCCACCCCTGCTTAGGATAAGTAGTTGTTTTTATGTGTTGTCCTACGCAGCCGTTGGTCCCATACGAAGCTCATTGGGCTCGAATGCAGATATTGTCTTAAATAAGTAAGCTATGAGTAGATCCGAGGAGATCGCGTGAAGTCTAGTTTAAGACTTGGTTAATTGTTCGGACAAATTGTGACACTCTTTAGAAGAGGGACACGTGCGGTGCTTTTCATGACAAGTTGGAAGCACAGTGCAGGTCTCGCTTGTTGGGTTAGAAGAGGGACACGTACGGTGCTTTTCATGACAAGTTGGAAGCACAGTGCATGTCTCGCTTGTTGGGTTAGAAGAGGGACACGTACGGTGCTTTTCACGACAAGTTGGAAGCATGAGTTGCGTATCTCGCTTGTTTGACCCATATGGAGCCTTCTCATGATGAGTTGAGAGTACGACTCTAGGTTGAAAGTATCTTGTAGCTCGTACGGCCCATTTGGTCTGTTAGGGTTAGTAACATCGTTAGGGTAGTAACTTGTTACTTAACCATTTTTGCCAAAGGGAGAGAGTTGGTGTTGGGGGGTGATACCCTATACTCCAACATCTCCTATAGGCTGACACTAGGTGGTGTTATCGGGATGTATTTCCCTATCAAAAGGGATACGGGCGGTGCTTTTCATGACAAGTTGGAAGCACGGGTTCCATATCTTGATTGTTGATTCCTGAATGTGCCATGATAAGAACGAGAGGGTTTCCTAGGGAAATAGTCCCTACGATCCCGGCAGGTTCTATGCCTTCTCATGACTAGTTGAGGGCACGGAAGAAGGTTGACAAGTACCTTGTAGTTCGTGTTGGCTTTTGAGTGTGGTCTGGTACGCCGACAATAGTCACCAGTCATGTGGTATTATGACAGGAACAGGATGAGTACAAATAGTAGAATTCATAACGTGGGTTCAAATCCCTATATGGAGAAAACGGCTTGAGATGGGGCGTATGTAGTATGGGATGCATACTGTTCCGGAGACTCGCTTGCATTAGAATAGGAGTATCCTAGATAAGTTGACATTGCATTAGATTCTATTCATTGCACTCACGAACACTTAAACTACACCGACATATCTTACCATGTTTTATATGTTTGTTTTTGGAGATTCGCTGCTATATGATCAGCCCTTAAGCGTCAGTGAATACTGACGTCCCCACTTCAATAGGTACCGCAGTGTAGAAGTACAGGTATTGGATCGTAGTCGTGGGTACAGGATCGCCAACAGGAGGACTCCAGTCAAGGCATGGTTTACAAATGAAGTGTCTGATATTGTCATCTTTCATTCTTATATACTCTGATGTAATGTGGAATCAATGGAAACACTCGGTCTGTAATGTTGTAGTAGTAAAAAGTTTTAAAAATTTCCACAGATCTATGTATTGTGACTAATTGAATGTAAAGGTCCTGGCTCATGTCTCGAATCCTCCATATAGGAAGTTCGGGGCGTTACAATAGTACTGCATTACATCTGCAGACAGATGGGCAATCGGAGAGAACCATTCAGACATTGGAAGATATGTTGAGGTCCTTTGTTCTGCAGTTTGGAGGATCTTGGGAGGATCATCTACACTAAGTGGAGTTCTCGTACAACAATAGCTACCAAGAAAGTCTTAAGGCTACTCCGTTTGAAGCCTTGCATGGTCGGAAAATGTAGATCGCCAGTGTGTTGGGACGACATTGGTGAGATGAAGCTGTTGGGGCCTGAGCTGATCACGAAGACTGCTGATGCAGTGGCCCAAATCAGGAAGCACCTACAGGCAGCTCAGGACAGACAGAGGAAATGGGCAGATATTCACAGGAGGCCATTAGATAGATTTACCTGACGGACTCGGGGAGCAACAATGGTGAAAGAAATGATTTGCTGCGCCGCTTAAATAAATATTGCTTTATTTGAGAACTTTAATAAATTGAACAATGTTGTTCTCTTTGTATTGTGGGCTTTGACCCGAATATTGTTTTTTATTCCAGATGTTGGATTATTTTTATGTTGGTAATTTTTATGCTTAAATTCCAATGTTGATATTTATGTGATTATTCTTTCATTGCATGCGTGGTTGTTTTACTTCTTGTTGATATTGTCGAGTTGGATCGATAACGGCCTATGGATGACGCAAGTCATTCGCTGGGCCGTGTCACGTGCTTGCATTCCGTATTTTTGGGAAGCGGGGCGTGACAGACACACACACACACACACACCACACATATATATTCCGCGTAAAGTGTTGGATGTGTGTGGCTACGGTGTAATCCCAAATACAAAAATAATAATAAAAAAAAAATTGTTTATGAAAAATCTAAGAATGCTTTCCTTCTCATCATTGTTTGTTTTTATTTTGAAGATAAACTGAAATATCCATAAAATCTGATATATGTATTGAGTAACAAACCAAGAGAACAAGTCACAGGCGAATCCTAGGCCAACCTCTTGGTTAGCTTCGATATCGGCCAAAGAACTCCCTGGTCTCAGTCAATGCTGCACAGATCGCATTCCATACAATCTTCACTTCAAATAATCTTCCCCATCCTTCCATATCTGCATTGGACTACTTGCCAAACTTAGCAATTTGCAGCGCTTGTCGAAAAGACCTGCATCATATAACATTACAAAAATCTTTAATTAAGTAAATAATAAAAAGAGGGAAAGAAGGGAATGGTCCAAAACACTTAAACCATCTTATCCAATTAGCTCTGTAAGGATTACCACTATCAAACTAATATATATCTTATCATTCTTAACTAGCTGAATCCAATCCAGCTAGGTGTATAAGCAGAATTTTCTACCGTAAGTTATAATTCTTTCTCTTCCTAGCTAGCACCATTGTTGGTCTCCATTCTCCATTGTCATCCTAATTGATTCTTCTTCATTTTACCCTCAATTGCAGTATGAAATTAAATCTGATACGGTTCCAACTTTGTACAAGTAAAATGTGTCTGAGATTTTAAGGAATAATTTGAAGAAATTTAAGTTTACTTGCTAAAAATTATGATTCCCTACAGAGAGGGCATGCAGGCTTGCAACGCTGCCATGTATCTTTTCCTATTGATGCTTCCTGCTGGAACACCCTGACCCTATATCCATAGTTTAGACATAATAGGATATATGCAGAGCCATACTTGTACTACATTCCTTGTTAAGCCAGCGGATCATAGAGTCTGCACCCATTAAGAACACAAACTTTCTATTCCCCATGAGCAGTGATAAATTTGCAAGCTTACTTATTCGCATTAAAGAGTAAATTGATTCACGATTATAAAGATCCAAAGTTACTTCAAAGAATCAGTATATTGCACAATGAAATGACTTTAAGCTAGCCTTTATAGCTATTTAGGACTTTTTGACCTTTTTCATTTTATCTCTATTGTTAGTATGCCATGGTTTTGAAAGTGTTCTATAGCGCCCCGATTTCCACATACTGGAAAACCGAGACACGAGCCAGGACCTTTTCTTCAATTAGTCACAATACACAGAAAAACAGGAGAATTTAAAACTTTTTATTCACTACCAATGTATTACAAGCCTGGATGTTATACAACTACAATACATTACACTAGTGTTACAGTGATGCCTTTACATTCCCAAGTATTACAACCTTCAACATCTTACATCAGAGTACAAGGAGTGAAGAACAACACTTGGTAACTCTCACTTGAGTACCTCTCAACTAACAGATAATCCATTGACATGTTACAGCGGAACTAAACATGACACTGACTCCTCGCTTTCCTTGCCTTGAGTCCTCCTGAATCTCGCACCTGTACTTCTGCGATCCAGTACCTATGGAAGTGGGGACGTCAGTATTCACTGACGCTTAAAGGCTGATAACATAGCAGCGAATCTCCCAAACAACATACAAAAACATGGCAATTTGTGTCGGTGTAGTTTAAGTATTCGTGAGTGCTATGACTAGAATCTAACGCAATATTAACTAGGACTAGGATGCTCCTATTCTAATGCCAGCAAGTCTCCAGAAGCAACATGCAGCCCATACTACATGCGCCCCATCTCAAGCCGTTTCTCCATATATAGGAATTTGAACCCGCGTTATGAATTCTAATTGTACACAACCTGTTCCTGACAGATACAACGTGACTGATGAGGTTGCAGACGTGGTCAAGTCCTACCAAGGCAGTACGCTCATGGTGTCTATGTCCCACTAATGCAGTCCGCTCGTGGTGTCTATGTTTGCCACTACTACCCGGCTAACCGGACCTCACTCAAAAACCAGACGAACCCTCGGGGTTTCCACCAACAGGAGAGCCCCCTGCCGCCCTCTAGCCAGACCGTAGTCCATGGCCTGTTCGTATCCCCGGCATAGGACCCGACGGAGTTCCGGGGTGCATCCCCCTAGCTCCGCCCGCCTTATCATGGCACTTCAGGAATCAACAGTGTGAGATACGCAACCTGTGCTCCCAACTCGTGAAAAGCCACCGTACGTATCCCTTTGACGGGAAGGTACACCCCAATAACACCACCTAATGTCTGTCCCAAGGGACAATTTGGTCGTAAGGGGCCCCCTACAACCGACTCCTCTCTTTCCGGCAAAAGGTTTAAGTAAATGATCTTTATAAGTCACTACCCTAATGATGTCCCTAACCCTGAACACTCCTAGGGATGACAATATTATAAACACAACATGCTAGGCCTTAAATTAGACTTCGCAAGTCAACTCTACTAGGCTGCTCAACCTAGACTTACCAGAATCCCTCAGGATCCGGTTCCTGGCCTATCGATCCAAGACCCCGGCAATGCGAACATACATGCATGCCACTACCCTGAACTTGGATTCCGTCTATACTCCGGTCCTCGATCAACCTACACCGGTTAAGATTCGACGGTACACAAGGAGTGACTTCTCCACAGTTCCTTAGGAGTAAGAAAACATATGTCTTGATGGTCGATAGCCCCTAGGGTAATAATATCACCTTAGACGAGCACAACGAACTGTGTACTAGCTAACAAGCTATATACGAGTAACTAACCACATACGAGCCAATAAGCTACGCATGAACCGACAACTACCAACGAGCCAGGCGGGCCTCGTAGGAGATAACAACATATATACCAGCCAAATAAGCCGTGTATGAGAGCAACAGTCACGCACGGGCCGGTCGAGCCGCGTACAAGACAACAACCTACATACAAGCCAAATAAACTACGTATGAGACCCACAGCTATATACGGGCCAGTCGAGCCACGTACGAGCACAACCATATGTAAACAACCATACAGGTAATCGACCTATAAGCAACTAAATGTGCTTACTAACAACTCAATCTTCTATAATTAGAAGCAACAGAGAAATCTACTAACAGTCTATGATAGGCATTCTACCAATGAAAATCCCGAAGGCGACATAACAACCTTTATCAACTAACTATTACTAGTGATCTTTCCAATCCTTATTACCCATAAGGATGAGGAATGCCCCAATGATAGGGTCCAATTCCAATTCGAACCTCACACACTAGAATCCACGGTTTCCTTTCAAAACGAACTATAACGACATAGAACATACGTTTGCTTCAATATTCAACTAGGATGCTACACTATACCCTTCAAGCATGTATGGGCTCCTTAGTAACATTAACTACAACAAGGCAGTTATCACTACAATTACAACATGATTCCTTCCTATTACTTAACCTATAGCAATTTAGGCATGGTATACAATTGTAAGCATCAACCTACAACAACTAATCATGGTATATAACATAACCATCAACTCACAACACTCTTAAGTATGAGTACGATTTAAGCATGCACTTATAACCATCTTAAGCATGAATAGTTACTACAATCTAAACATAAAGTTTTACTACAAATTAAGCATGTACTCCTTACAACATGTACACAACATAAGCATGGTTCCTACAACATGGCACACATCATACATGGTTTAAGAGTTTCCTACCATAGTCTAGCATGGTATCTATTTTTTTCCTACAATGAATCAAGCATGGTATGATACTTTCTTACCTTAACTACAACAAATTAGCATAGGTTTGTTACCTTAAACATGGGTATCATCTAGCATGAATATCTACTAACTACTTAAGCATGAATATCATTATCCATCAACTAAGCATAAATGTCATTGAGCATGAATATCTACTAACAACTTAAGCATGAATATCATTATCCATCAACTAAGCATGAATGTCATTGAGCATGAATATCTACTAACTACTTAAGCATGAATATCATTATCCATTAACTAAGCATGAATATTTACTACTTAGAGCATGTATCTCTACTACCACCTTAAGCATGGATCTCCATTACTTAACATGATTAATCACCACGACCCAAACATGGATATGTAATTAGCATGAATCTTGCTACATTCCTAAGCTTGGTAGATACGCATTAATCCTACAAAATCTAAGCATGGTATATAATTTCTCTACAACAATCCAACATGGTATGCTACTTAAGTATTCAACCCTAAGCATGGTATACGTTCAAACATAAACCTACAACATTCTAAGCATGGTAAGGCTACTTAGTATTAATCTAAGCATGGTAGTTGATTAAACATAATCTTACACGATCTTAGCATGGTAGGTGATTGAATATTAATCCTACACATTCCTAAGCATGGTATGTATTTCAAGTAGAGACCTACAGCATTCTAAGCATGGTAATACCACTTAGTGTTAATCTAAGCATGGTATGTATTCCAAGTAGAGACCTACAACATTCTAAGCATGGTAGATAACTCAAATATCAATCCTACAACAATCTAACCATAGTATGATAATTCCTACAATGTATGTACAACCTAAACATGGTTCTTTTCTACATTAAACCTACAACAATATAAGCATGTATATGTACTTAGCATTAATTTATAACATTTCTAAGCATGGTAGATTAATTCAGCATTAATCCTACAACAATATAAGCATGAATATTAATCTAACATGGTGCACAATTCTCCTACAACCCCTAAGCATGATACTTACTTCAAGCATGGATCTTTTATCAATACTTAAGCATGGAGGTACAATCTTTCTACAAAAATATAAATACAACATAAACTATCTAACCATGGATATCTACACAATGGGAGCATGGGTTACCACCATACTCCTAACCAAATGTCCTTTACTACTTCAACATAAACATACACATCCACTATAATTTTAGTTAAACACAACATCTACTACAATCTCATTTAAACATAACATCTATTACAACTTTATTTAATCACAAATATCTACTACAACTACTTTATTTCAAACATAACATCTACTATAACTTCATATAAATATTTACTAAAACTTCTTTATTTAACATAAACATCTACTAAAACTACTTTATTTTAAACATAAGCATCTACTACAACTTTACAACAACATAACCATCTACTACTACTACTTTATTTAAAACATAAACATCTATTTCTTATTTATTACTAGTCAAACATAAAAGAGATCTTTTTAATCATCCTAACTTAGATTAGTCTCTTTTTCTTTTTCATACTAGAATTAGCATCTAAAATGGGTTCTTTTTACTTAAGATTAATAAAAGGAAATAACAACAATAAAATAAAGTAAAGAGTCCTCCATTTTGGTTCAACCAAACATATGCATTCCTTTTTAGTCCAAAATTCAAGTGTATGTTCTACAACCCCAAAATGGTTGTATACAAGGTCCATATGCTTTTGTGTATGAGTCCATGTCAAGTCCTACAACCCAAAATGGTTGTATGCATAAGTGCTTATGCTTATGTTCATTTTAGTCCAATCTATAACACAAGAACAACAACTACAACCATAAAGATTCAATCATTTTGTTCTTTACTACTATTCATTCCATTTATTTTTAAGCCACAACAAAACAACACACCACCACATCACAATAAAACACCCCAAAAGAACAAAAGAAAACAAAACAAGGAAGGTAAGAAGAAGAAGAAACCAAAACAACAAACTCAATAAACCAAAGAAAGTGGAGAAACCCCCACCTAATATTCCTTTGATGGAAGGACTTGCTAGATATACTTCTCCTTCCCCTAAGCTCTTAGAAACTCCTAAGAAGACCTACAAGAAAAACTCTGATGTTAGGAGTTCACTCTTTCTTTTCCTTTCTTTCTTTTTGTCTTTCTAAAAATGAGACAAAGGTGGAGGGAGGGGGTATTTATAGGTGGAGGAAAGGGTGGAGAATGCAAATTTGCACACACAAAAGTGCACAAAACTTCTCCCACTAATTGGGGCCGGTTTTCACAAAGGGAGGTGGGGATGAGGTGGAGGTATGGTGTGGGTATGGTGCTAGGTGAGGTGGAGGGGTGAGGTTTCTAGAAGAGTTTCCTTAATCTCTTCATGCATACTTAGTCTAGGTTAAACACTTATAAAACCCTAACAATCTAATAGGTTTTGTCATAACAAAGACAAGTGTTTTGTCAAAAAATACACAACACACAATTTGTATATATATCGACATAACTCATGTGTGTATATATATACGTATACCGAAAATCTTCGCATAATCCATATAAAAATGATTTAATTTCGGAAATAATAATAAAATAAATTTTATTATTAGTTCGGAAGGTCACGGTACCAATTTAATACAATACGGATGTATACTGACCGGTATATAGGTACAGATAATGTTTATGAACAAATCGGGTGAAAATCACCAAAATATTCCAATTCTGGAATTAAAACAAAATAATAATAAAATAATAATAAAATAATAATTTATACAAGTTAATATCCGTCCGGAATATTACAATACTCCCTTCTTAGAATAGTTCTGTCCTCAGAACTACGTTATGTTAGGAAAACAGGCAAACATCCATACCGTAAATAACTCGGGGAAGGAAGCTTATACTGCTTTCTGGCTCCCAAGTGGCTCATCCGCGAACTGGATCTCCAAAGAACCTGACCTTTTGTAATTTGGTAGCTACTCCCTCCTTAGAATAGGACATGACCTATGAACATCACTTCTGACTTCCAGGATTCTCTCCTGTAATTTGCTCAAGTTGACGTCCAGATGTTGTAATCAACAGAACCAATTCTGGAGTTGCCTCCCGCACACACCTCAACTCTTGGAAAAATAATTTAGACAAAAGATTATGATGAACCAAGTTTGAATCAAACAGTTGCCTGTATTTCATATATATATATATATAAATCCGACTGATTTCAAAAGTGTTACATCATACATCACTCCTTAGTCCAAAACAATTCCAAAATACGACTCTAAGTCTTAGTTGCAGTCCCATACTAGTACTGGCTCTCCCGCCTTCTTCACCTTGCCCTTTATTAAGCGTGAACTCTTACTCTTGGGGGACAGGCCTCTTTTCTTTATTGTCCACCTTTAGGGCTAATATGCTGCTACTATTCTTGTGAAACTGGAGACAATTTGGCCTGATATGGCCAATCTCCCCGCATCTGTAACAGACACTTGTATCCATCTAAGGGTCCTTCTTTGGGCACTAGCTCATGAAATGACCTCGCTCCCCACATAGAAAACAACTTTCTGCCTTGGCGCCTCTAAGTTTGGCCTCCGTCTTCTGAGTCTTCCGCTCCTGACCTCGGTCCTCAAACCCTGATGCTGGTGCATATCTCTTACCTTGATGTCGTGGACAGACTGATTTCTTATGTCCAACTTCCTTACAGAAATGGCATGTTACAACCTCGGTGGTTCCTTGGACTTGCTCCCATTCATACTGCAGTCGGGCCAATCCGGAATCAAAGTATTCCTGTTCCTTAGCTAGGCTTGCTAATATAGCTCTGCAAGCGTCACCCACTTACTTAGCTTGCCGACCTCTCCTGGTCCTGCATCTCTTTAGCTTCTTCATTTCCTGGCGTATGCTGGCTGCCGCCGCTGTGCGCTGATCCGCACTTAGCTCCTGCGGTGGTGAAATCTCCCTTGGCTCCTCACTCGAGATTATCGGATCTCCAATCTAGACAATCAAGGTTGAAAACAAAATAGAAAAAGTGACTAAAAGAAGGGAAAGTGGAGTCAGGTCCAAGGTGTCCGTGTATGACATGCCCTTGTACTCTAATGCACGGGCCAAAATGTACTTAATCAAATGCAAGCGAGACATTGAAAATGTATGCATCCCATACTACATACTTTCCAAATCAAGCCGTTGTCTCTAAGTTCAGGGTTTTGAACCCTCGCCATGCAACCTACTCTTGTACTCGTCCTGTTCCTGATAGATAGATCGTGGTTGATGAGGTTGCAGATTAATCGGTCACATCTGTTTCTGCAGTCACTTAGTGGTGTCTCGGTCTGCCACTAGTACCCGACGCTCGGACCCCACTCAAAAGCCGTGACGAACTTAAAGGTACACCGCTACATACCTATGGTGCCGAAGATTCACAGGACCGCAGCCCATATGACCCGGTCGTGTCCACCAGCATAGAACTTGATGGCCTCGAAGGTTTAATTCCCCCTATCCCCCAAGAAAATCCCATCCCGTTCTTACCACAGTATTTCAAGAATGAACAGTGCAAGATATGCACCGTAGCACGTATCCCTAATGACAGGAGAGTACAACACCTGACTACTAGTCGCTAGAAACTACTGCATTTTATAGGTGATGGAAAAATCTAACTGACATCAAGTCTACCTAGACATGTTACAAGGGCATGGTCACCAACTGATTCTTAGTCTAAGTTATGCCTAGTCTCAAACGGTTTTCCTAGTAGAAACCCTCGTTCCTGCATATCAACCTGCGGTTCCGGCGACGTAATCACTTTCTCGCCACTTCCCCCATTTAGTCTCGTCCTCAACTCGGCCCGTGATCATCTCCCATGAATTCTTCGGCACCTGAGTTAGTCACTTTCAATCGTTAGGGTGGAAGTCCCCAAGCTGGCCTAATGGTTGATAAGTGTAGGCAACTAACCTAGACAAGGTCGATGACTCAAATGTCGTTCAGGCCTCTACCCATGTCCTAATAAACCTAAGACACAAAATAACCAAGTATTAGGGTATAGAAATACCCCCAACTTCTCAAATTAACAATTGAGAGTTGAGAACAAGTCACACACATGCAAGGTAACAACTTCTAAAGGTGGCTGGATCTGTCCAGCACCTTCGAAAAATCATATCAATTACTACACAATTTGTACTTACAAGTTCCTGGGTTTTTTAGAAAACCTAGAGTCTCTACTACAAGTCCCTAGTTCATCACTTTGGTAAATTCCAATCACATTTTTCCAGAAAATCACAATTGTACAGACTATGCAATCAGCACCAGGTGTTGAACACAGTCTAGTATAAATTCCATATAAAACCAACCCCTTGTTCAAAGCTCTTGAAATTTAATAATACATAACTAGACATACACCACAACATTGTGTCCAAAATTTACATTTAAAATCCTACCATGCAGAGATATATGGATCTTCAAATACAACACAATGTTTCCACTGCTTTTCAAACAAGGTTTTTACTTCTACTTACAATTTATTTTTGAAACCTTATCAAGTGTCATCTAAAAATTCTAAAATTTTAGAATAACCAAATAGACTCACAACAAAAGCTACTGCAAAATTTCATAGCAATCCCATAGGTACACAATTAGTTATACATATATGAACTTCAGTCTCCAAACAGAAATCTTCAGTTCTATCTTCTAAGACTAGTTGGAAATTAGAAAATTTTTGAGGCATCAAACAACTTCATAAAAATGCAAAATTTGGTATTATGGTTGTAGACACATAGAAGAGAATCCATGAAAAAATTCAGCTAAAAATAACCACACAATAATTAGTTATGATTTTCGGAAATCACTACAGAATTTCTCAAAACAGCAGTTTTTCCGTTGGTTGCTGTACGAAATTGGGACTGGGGTTTGGGCTATTAGATGACCCCTAAATATTAAGAAAAGAATCATGTCATCTCTAGACACATATCAAAACAAGCTCCCAAAATGTGAGTTCAAAATTTCAAACCTTTTATGAGTTAGAAATTTCCGAACTACACACTATGAACATGTTTCTTTGAAAAAAGTCTTGAAAAAGAGTTGTTCTACCATACAACTTTTTTTCTTTTCTTAGCATATCCATATTCATACATGGAAATCAAGTTTTTCTTAGCTACTTTTACATGCTAACATCACATACAAAAAGAATTTACCAATCTTTGTAAGTTTAGAGTATCACCCACATTTGATTGGCAAGAGAATCCCTTATAGCTTGCTTGCTCCTTCCTTTGCTTCCTTGCTCTTGTAAGACTTGGCTATCATAAATCTCCTAATACTCTTCTCCTCTTCTACTACTCAAAGACTCCACATTTTCTTCTTCTCCTTCTCTCTCTCTCTCTCTCTCTATATATATATATATATATTTGAAGTAAAACAAAAGAAGAAGATAAGAAGAAGTGAGAAGATGAATGGAGGGGTTTTATAGAAAATGGTGCTAGAGTTTTGGGGTGAAAGAGGCCGGCCAACCTTAGGTGTAGGGTGAGGATGAGAGGGGAGTGAGTTAGTGGAGGTGGATGGGTGAGATGGTGCCAACACAACAAACTAGAAGTTTCTTGAGTCAACTTGAAGTCTTCATGAAGAACACTTCATGGTGTAACTCCAAACATTAGATCTTCATCAAGATTGGTGCTAGGGTTTCACATCATGATGAGGGTTAGCTTAACCCTAAGTCACCATACCCTAAGCCTAACCCTAGAGTACAAATATGCATGGTTATTTAATTCAATAATCATGCACCAATTCAATTTAAGTATAAATTTAGTTGAAAATAAATAATTTAAATAAAATAAAATATTTTATTTTATTCTGGGATATTACACTCTCCCTCTTTTAGTCTTGGCCGGCCAAGATCCAAGAAAAAGAAGGTTTTCAATTGCATTCAGACTCCAAAAATTATGGGATTGGGGGTTACCATATTAATAATAATTACTACTAATCTTTTCCTCAATCACTCACCCCTTAATTGTCCAATTCAGAAAGTTTCCAAAGCAACTCCACCCCAAATCTTCCCATGTAGGCCGGCCAACCTTAACCCTAGGTGTTTGTACACTTGTGCTATTATGCACAAATGTGCACATGCCCTATGGTTACAAGTTGTAATGGGTTCCGCCATACTTGACTCTATTCTTCCAATTATAGCCCAATAATACTTTCATTTATTCATACTATTTCTTATTAGTATTATGGCCCAATTCATAACAATAGATGCAACTAACACGTGCAATGCTCACACAAGCGTCGCACTCGCTAACTTGCAAGTAAGAAAATAATAAATTCATTATTTTGTGGGGTATTACATTACTCTCTCCTGAGAATAATTATGTTGTCGGTACTACCCTTAGTAAGGGAAAAAACAAACCCGAGCAAGCTCAGAGACTTAACTCGCCACTCGATCTGTACTGAAACACCTAACGGACAAGTTTGGAGTCCATACTCGTGCTCCAAGAGTTAATCTAGCAATTTGCCACCGAGCAAGTGCGAGGCTCGACTCGCCATTCGATATGGTCCCAAAACTCATCGTCACCCCGTTCGGAGTCCATACTCATGGTTCATAAAGTTGGCCTAGTAGCATGCACCGGAGCAAGCTTTAAGACTCAACTCGCCACTCGAACTTCTCATGAAACACCTAACAGTTATGTTCAAAGTCCATACTCGTGATTCAAGAGTTGCTCTAACAACTTGCCACCGAGCAAATGCGGTGCTCAACTCGCCATTTGATATACTCCCAAAACTCGTCGTCAACCTGTTCGGAGTCCATAGTCGCGGTTCATAGAGTTTGTTTAGTAGCATGCACCCGAGCATGATCAGAGACTCAACTCGCCACTCGATCTACTCCTGAAACACCTAACGTACATGTTCGGAGTCCATATTCATGGTTTAAAAGTTTCTCTAGCAACTTGCCACTGAGCAAGTATAGGGCTCGACTCACCATTCGATCTGCTTAAAAACTCCCCGTCTGCATGTTTGAAGTCCATACATGTGGTTTATGGAGTTGGTCTAGTGGCATACACCCGAGCAAGTTCTGAGACTCAACTCGCCAATCGATCTGCTCCAGAAACACCTAACAGACAAGTTCAGAGTCCATACTCATTGTTTAAGAGTTGCTCTAGCAACTTGCCACCAGCAAGTGTGAGGCTTGACTCACCATTGATCGGCTCCAAAAACTCGTCGTCAATCGATTCAGAGTCCAAACACGTGGTTTATAGAGTTTGTATAGTAGCATGCACCCGAGCAAGCTCAGAGACTCAACTCGCCATTCAATATGCTCCTGAAATACCTAACAGACATGTTAGGAGTCCATACTCATGATTCAAGAGTTGCTCCAGTAACTTGCCAATGAACAAGTGCGGGGCTCGACTCGCAATTCGATTTGCTCCCAAAACTCATCGTCAACCTGTTTGGAGTCCATACTCATGGTTCATAGACTTGGTCAAGTAGCATGCACCTGAGCAAGCTCAGAGTCTCAACTCGCCACTCGGTCTACTCCTGAAACACCGAACAGACAAGTTGGGAGTCCATATTCATGGTTTAAGAGTTGCTCTAGCAACTTGCCACCGAGCAAGTGCGGGGGTCAACTTGCCATTCCATCTGCTCCCAAAAATCGTCGTCAACCTGTTCGGAGTCCATACTTGTCGGATCATAGAGTTTGTCTAGTAGCATGCACAGGAGCAACCTCAGAGAGTCAACTCACCACTCGATCTGCTCCTAAAATACCTAACAGATAAATTCGGTGTCCATACTCATGGTTCAAAAGTTGCTCTAGCAACTTGCCACTGAGCAAGTGCGGGGCTCGACTCGACATTCAATATGATCTATAAACTTGTTGTCAACTTCTTCGAAGTCCATATTCGTGGTTCATAGAGTTGGTCTAGTAGCATGCACCTGAGCAAGTTCAGAGACTCAACTTGCCACTCGATTTTCTCCTGAAATGCTTAAAGAATCAACACAGAGTTTACACTCCTGACACGAAATTGTTTTGGTGACATACAAACAACCGAGTTGGAGAGCTCAAACCGCCATTTGAAATAAGCTATCACAATACGTTAGCTATCCTGACTAACAAAAATGGGGTCAAGCCCCTCCCAAAGAAAACTCCCACAACTTGCCCCAATCGGGGCATAAGAGGTCCAACTCTCTACTACAGTTGCCTTAACTAGTCTAACACAAAGAGCTCTTAGTCAAAGAGGAAAAGCGACAATGCTTGAACACTTAGAAAACTTTCATTTCACATGAAAATCTTGTTAGGTTTCGAATGCAATCACAGATTAAAAAAACAACGAATAAATTACAAAGAATATCGAAACCTAACCATGGATCGATGCAAAAACCATAAATCGTGTTTAGGAGTTATACCTTAAAGATGGATCTGCTGTCTCCACAGAATGCCGATCACAGCACTGAAATATTTATGTGCCTCTGCGGTATGCACTTGAACGGAACGAAAATGGCTATCCCTCAGACGGCGGTGCTAGCAGCGGGATGGGGATGTTCCTCCTCACGATCTCTCTCTCTCTCACTTTCTGTGACGGTTAGGATTTTCTCATGTGTTTATTTTCCACAGATACATATCATATATATAGGTACAGAAAATCAAGTGTCACGCCCCACTTTCCAAAAAGAAAATACGGAATATGGATACGTGACTAAGTCCAGCAAATGATTTTCATCATCGATAAGCTGTCAGGTTCTTTACAACATTTCACAGGAATAATCAAGAAATAAACAAGGAGAACCAACCACGCATGCATGACTGAAACAATATACCAATAGAATTTACTTGAAACAAAATTTAATAATCTCAAATAAACCAGATCTGGAACAAGTTATAAATTCTGGGTCAAACTGTCCAATACAAAATTCATATAGCAATTGCATTTATTCAAGAATAGTAGGAAAGTAAATTATAGCAAGAACTCCAGCAACAAGAATCTCAGATCACCTACTCCATCTGGCAACTGATCTCCATGATCTGCATTTTAGCAAATTGCAGGAGGAGTAAAAAAAATGCCCGTTAATGCAAGTTATGGACCGCTTGTAGTGCAGACACAAGTACAGGAAAAGAATAACAATAGAGTAACAAGTGAAGCAAACATAGCATGGAATAGACATGGCAACAAAATAGAACAACTAGCATGAATCATGAACAGAATCAAGTAATGTGGTGAGATAACAAGTGTATATACATGGGACAGGTAACAGATATCATGCATGCTGGTAAACATGTAACAGGTGTCAGGTAGCATGTAATAGGTATTATGTCATGTCAAGTCTTATGTTTTAGTTCTATCTAGGTAGCACTTCATGCGTCCCAAACTTTTACCACATGCTTGCTACTTACACGCAATTACGTTTATGCCTACCGGTGGATTTCTATAGGGCCGTGTACTCAGGCATCATGTAACGGTAACAGGAACAGGTACATGAATCAAATAGTAATAGGCACACAAACCAACAGGTTCATACATCGACAAGTTCATGAATCAACATGCAACAGGTACACGAACCAACAGGTTCATGCATCAAAGCATAAAGTACAACAGGTTCACGAATACACGGATTCATTAATAAAACATAAAGTGCAACAGTTTTATGTATCAACATGAATCAAACATAAAATGAAAAACACGGGCCCCTTTCTGAGTACACATACCTATATTGTCCACTACTAAGGTTTTTTTCCTTAACCCCTGGCTTGATTACTTGTTATTATTATTAAACAGGCATATACGTGCACAAAACAGAGCAAGAGTAACATGGAATAAAAAAGTAATTGGTTCAGGTCGGAAGATAAATATGCACAGGTGATAGACAACACATAAAAGGGTAGGACAACAAAAATTTTAGTTCAGGACAGCGAGACAGTATTGCACCAAACCTGAGATTTCCGTTGCCACAAACATGAAAACCTGGATCCGTAAGAAAATATGGAAAATAGAATCTCGGCCGAATCTAGCAAATATATATAAGTCATTTGTTATTTCACGAAAACAGGACTCAAAACAGAATTATATCCAGAAAACGTGTTCAGCCAGAAATCAGAAGTTTGTATTCATAATCAGGAAAACGGCATAAAAACTTACTGATTAAATCCAAGAAAATTCTGGGGTACTCCGTAGTATTTCTAGTAATAGAAAATAAATTTTCATAATTTTCCAACATAGATAGTTTAGTCAAATAAAATCAAAAGACAGCAAGATACAGAAATTTTGTAAATCTGAAATCGTAAACATAACAGTACTAAAATAGCAATAGATTTCAAAATGCAAATCGAAATCCAGATCCATCAAAAGGGTGATAAAATTGACACAGTAGGCTACATTTCATGTTCACAAAGTTTTTATAAAAAGCAAATAGAATCAGGTCGAAATTATGTTTCTTTACTGAACAACACGAAAATTCTGCAAGTATAGTAGTTGTTTACAAGCATAGAATAGTTTATAAAAGTCATCAATTAAATCCACAAAAAATAGGGGTTAATCGCAATCAAGTCTAGTTGTACTCAGCAAATTATTGGATCAAAATATTATCTTTAACATCAGCATAAAAATAAATAACTATACAAAATTCATATAAAACAGAATCTGGAATTTTCTACACCTCTATAGTAAAATAGCAATAACTTGCAACTCACAAATCAAATTTGAGCTCTGTCGGAAATTCTGGAAAGTAGACAGAATTCTATATAATTCATATTCACAAATAATTTTCATAAACTGACCTTCATAGGGTTTAACATACTGAACAAAAACGTGGTCCCAACAAAAACATAAATCTTCTTCATGCATAAAATCAACTAGATCATATGAAACACATCCAAATCATAACGAAACGTAAAATAGGGTATACTAGATGTCCAAGCAACATGGTATAGGGTATGCAGAAAGTCTACAACAATTTATACTATGACTAACACAATCAAGCATACGACATCATACGAACAACGTGCATGTATACACCAAGAAGTGATCAACCCAAAGTTATTTCATGTCGTGTGTATGTGACAACTACAGGCAGGTCAACACATAGAGACAAGATATAACAGGGGTTTTGCGCAAGAATTGTCTCTAGAACACAACTACACTGCAGGCAGTATTTAGTACTTGTATTTGCAATAGAAAAGTATACAAGTTACTTGCCTTATAGTCGACGATGGAAACGACGAAGCAAGAGCAAGAATAACAGGAACGGATTCCTGGGCATGAACACAACGAACGAACGAACGAAACATGAGCACGTGATCACACGAACATACGATATCCACTCACACCCAAGAGTCACGGCAAACAACCCGAGTGCACGGTGTGGAGAGAACGGCGGACGACGAGAGAGGGGAGGCAGCACAACGCAGTCACTGTTGTTGCTCGTTGCTGGCTTTGGAAGATGAGAAGGGGGAGCGTCGGCTTGGTGCTGCGCTGCTGTGGTCGGGGCGAAGCAGGGAGGCGACTAGCAAATGGCGGCACTGTGGTGTAGGGCGGCGTCGAGGGAGATCGCGACAGGGAGGAAAAGGATCGGGATGTTGTTGCGAGGTAGGGAGGGTGAACGGGGGAGGTTGACGGCAAACGCGAAGGCTGTCGACGAGATCAGGGGCTTGGGATATGGGTTTCGGCTACAGGGGAGGAAGATGGAAGGATGGAGAAGGTGAACCGAGGGGGGTAGGCGGTAGGCAGCTAGGGTTGAGCGGATGTTGGGTTTGAGGATAAAACAGTAGGGTAAATATATAAATAGGGTGAGAGATATTAGGGTTTAGGTGCAAGTTGGGTTTCGGTTTGGGTGTATATATGGATATTGGGTTAAAAGGGTGTTAAATAGGATCCAATAGGGTATTTGAATAAAATTTTGGTATAAATAGATCCAAATAAGAATGAGATGATCCAAAAATAATGAGGTGGGAACAAAATGAATAAATAAGGTAGGACATGAACAATTAAAAATAATGGGGATAAAAAATAGTAACTCGAACAACCAGAATGAAATGGTAGGCTGAGAAATTGAATCAAGAAGATCAAATAAAGGCAAAAAGTCAAATGGATGAATATATTGAAAATGAAGATCCAATTACATGGTTCAAAAAAAGACTGAGAAATACAATATGAATAAATACTCAGAAAGACAAATACTTCCAGAAATACAGAAAATGGAAGACAGGTGTTACAAATCCAACCCACCTAACTCGAAGAATTTCGTCCTCGAAATTCAAACAAGAAGTACACAGGGACCTCGAAAAGAAAAGAAAGAACAAAACAAAAAGTTACTCAAACATATGAGGAAACTTCTGCTAAATCTCCTCCTCCAACTCCCAAGTTGACTCACCTGGCGAGTGAGGATTCCAAGAAACACAAACTAGCTTGATGACCTTGTTCATAAGCACTTTCTCCTGCCATTCCAAAATAGTAACCGGGGAATCTCACAAGTCAAATTCGTCCGTGCAGTCAACTCATAATAGTCGATCACGTGGCTCTCATTGCGGATATCTCTCCCGAGTTGTGAAACATGAAAAACATCGTGCACTCCTGATAAAGCCGGTAGCAATGCAAAATAATAGGCCACCCTGCATACCCGTTCCACAATATCAAATGGTCCAATAAACCTAGGCTGAGCTTGATCCCACCGCCAAACCGAATGACACCTCACCAAGGCGATACCTTAAGGAAGACATGGTCACCAACTTCAAACTCCAAGACTCTCCGATGGACATCTACCCATCCCCTCTGCCTATCCTGAGCTTCCTGAAGATGCTACCTGATCTGAGTCACGACATCAACTGTCCTGGTGATCAACTCCGGACCCAACAACTTCCTCTCACCAATGTCATCCCAGCACATTGGTGATCTGCACTTCCGCCCATACAGTGCCTCGAACGGTGCAGCTTTAAGGCTGGCCTGAAAGCTGTTATTGTACGAGAACTCTACGAGATGCAAATGGTCCTCCCAAGATCCACCAAACTGCAGCATACAGGACCTCAACATGTCCTCTAGAGTCTGGATGGTCCTCTTTGACTGTCCATCTGTCTGGGAATGAAAAGTTATACTGTACTTCGATTTGCTCCCCAAACTACTCTGAAGACTCTCCCAGAACTGAGACCTGAATCTCGTATCCCTGTCGGATACAATACTGTCTGGAACCCCATGAAGTCTGACAATCTTTTGCATGTACTTCTCAGCTAGGCTTTCAGTAGACTGTCCGACTCGGAAGGGAATGAAGAGAGCACTCTTTGTCAGTCGGTTGCAATCACCCAAATGGCATTATGACCCATAGGACTCCTCGGCAAAGCAGTCACAAAATCCATAGTGATGTGTTCCCACTTCCACTCTGGAATGGGAAGCGGTTGAAGAAGTCCGACGGTACTCTGATGCTCTGCCTTCACCTACTGGTAGACCAAACACTCAGACACAAACCGAGCCACAACCCTCTTCATACCATGCCACTAGAAATGAAGCTTTAAGTTCCGATACATCTTAGTACCTCCGCGATGAATAGAATACGATGATTGGTGGGTTTCTTCATGCAACCTATGACGAACGTCACCCTTCGGGACACACAACCTGGACCTAAAATGAAGCGTTCCATCAGCATGAATAACCATATCTGTTCTGGACCCATCCTTAACTTCTGCCCTGAAATCCTGCAACTGCTCATCACTAGCCTGTGCCTTTTTGATCTGATCAACAAGAGACGACTGAAGCTGAAGCACCAAACAACTCCGATCAAAACTCGCCAACAACACATCCAACTCCAACCTCCGCATCTGCTCAACCAAATCTCTCTGCTGAGTCAGGAACATATCCGCCGGTCTCCTGCTCAAAGCATCTGGCACCAAATTCACTATACTAGGATGGTATTGAAAACTGATATCATAATCGGCCAAAAGTTCCAACCAACGCCTTTGCCTTATGTTCAACTCCTTCTGGGTGAAAATGTACTTGAGACTTTTGTAGTCTGTAAAGATCTCCACTCGGTCCCCAAATAAATAATGTCTTAACAGCTTCAAAACAAAGATCACTGCTGCTAACTCCAAGTTATGAGTCGGATAGTTCTTCTCATGCGGCCTCAACTACCTCGATGCGTAAGCAACGACTCGGCCCTTCTACATCAGAAATGCTTCAAGACCCTTGCTCGAAGCATCATAGTGAACTACAAATCTGCCTGAACCATCTGGAATAGTCAACGTTGGTGCTGACGTCAACCTGCTGTTCAACTCAGCAAAAGCCTCACTACAAGCCTCAGACCAACTGAACTTCTGATCCTTCCCTTTCATCTTAGTCAATGGTCCCGCTATCTTCGAAAAATCTTGGACGAATTTCCGATAATAGCTAGCTAGACCAAGGAAAACTCCTCACCTCTGAAACTGACTTGGGAACTGGCCAATCCTTCACAGCATCAACCTTGGATGGATCCACAGAAATACCAATTCCTGAGATAATGTGCCCTAAGAAGGTAACTTCGTCGAGCCAAAACTCACACTTGTTGATTTTCCCATAGAGCTGATTCTTTCTCAAAGTCTGCAGAACCAACCTAAGATGCTCATCATGATCCTCCCAGTTTCGAGAATACACCAAAATGTCATCAATGAAGACCACCACGAATCTATCTAGGAACTAGAAAAAGACTCTGTTCATGAGACTCATCAATACAACTGCCGCATTCGAGATCCCAAACGGCATCACAAGATACTCATAGTGCCCATATCTGGTCATGAATGTTGTCTTCTGTACATCAATCACCTTCACCTTGACCTGATGATACCCAGAATGAATAAGAGATAAAGGAATGGGTTGCCACAAAATCAAAGAGAACATGAGCAGGAAAAGAGCAAACAAAGACAATACCTAAGATATAGCCAAAAACAAAGGGAAAGAATGGATGATCAAGGGTGATGAGAACACAATGCAGAAAGATAATATGAAAGGATAATACAAGAGAAATGAAAGAAGCAAAAGAGAAACAACAAAACAACAAAATGCAAAATATACCTGCAACAATACCATCTGCTATCTCAACATCTGCAGTAGTCAGGTTGTAAGCCTGACCTCTCCTGGGGGTAGTGGTCCTCTAACCGATAATCTGGCGCTGCGGGGGAAGCGGTGGCCTGACTGGACCACGAGCTGGGGCTACCTACGGAACTGGACCTCAGGCTGGAAGAGCCATCCTTCGCTGCGGGCAATCCCGCACTGAATGGTCAGTAGCACCACATCCAAAATAGCGGCGATTTGTGCGCCTGCAGTCTCTGTGCTCGTGCCCTGGAATCTGGCAAAAGTCACAGAAACCATCGCCCCTAGGAACAGCAGGTGGGTAGGGAGCTGACCTGACTGGATGGGCTGGGACAGGCCTCTGAATCGGCCCACTAGAAGGCCTAACAGAAGCAGCGAAAACAGTCCACTGGGGAGGAGCCAACCCACCACAAGCCTGCTCCTGAGCTCGAGCTGCCTCAAGAGCCTCAACATAAGTACGCAAGCGAAGGGAGACGAGCTGCACCTTAATATCTTGCTCAAGTCCCAGCGTGAACCTACGAGCCCTATCCTCTTCATTCGCCACAAGAATGGCTACATAGCGGCTAAGTATGGTAAATTCCGCAGCATACTCATCCACTGACCTAAAGCCCTATTTCAAGAAAGTATCATGTTACAACATTGCATGAACAATATGTAACAAAATTCCAAAATAGAATAACGACCAACCTGTTTTAGGGCCGGAACTGTTGCTCCATTTCAACTCGAGTGCTGCTAGGGAAGAACTTCTCCAAGAAGCTCCTAGTGAACGTGGCCCAAGCAATAGGCCGTTCGAGCCTTTCGGACTCTGAGCTCCACAAAATGTGGGCCAGGTTCACCAACTGGATAGTTACCACACCACTCTATCAGCATCGGCAACTCTTGCTGCCAAAAGCAATTGCTCAGTCCGGATTAGCCACTATTCGGCCTCCAAAGACGTCTCAGTTCCAGAGAATCTGTCAGGATGTAGCCACATGAAATTTGTGATAGTACCCGGACGAGGTGGGAGAGCTGCTTGCATAGGCACAGCGGGAGGCAGAACCCGGACAGCTTCCAAAGCAGCCATCACAAGGTCACTGTGGTTTTGTTGCATGTTGATCAACCGTTCCAACATATTGGTAACGGCCTCAAGCCCGGGCTGATCTTCCTGAGGACGGGAAGTGGAACCTCTGCCAACCATGGTCCGCACAAGATAAAAAACAATCAGCATCCAGATCAGGTTGATTATAATTCATTCATGCTACATCGTGGTCTGTGTACTGTTGAGCCAATCCTGATCGAGCCAAAATTGTCTAACATATTAGTCAAACTAATACATTAGCCAAACCCGGAGCTCTGATACCACTAAAAACCTTGTCACGCTCCTCTTTCCAAAAAGGAAATACGGAATACGGATACGTGACTAAGTCCAACAAATAATTTTCATCATCCATAAGGTGTCAGGATTTTTACAATATTTCACAGGAATAATCAAGAAGTAAACAAGGAGAACCAACCACGAATGCATGACTGAATCAATATACTAACAGAATTTACTTGAAACAAAATTTAATAATCTCAAATAAACCAGATCTGGAACAAGTTATAAATTCTGGGTCAAACTGCCCAATACAAAATTCATGTAGCAATTACATTTATTCAAGAATATCGGGAAAGTAAATTATAGCAAGAACTCCAGCAACTAGAATCTCAGATCACTTACTCCATCTGGCAGCTGATCTCCATGATCTGCATTTTAGCAAATTGCAGGAGGAAAAAGAAAACAAAACGCCCGTTAATGCAAGTTACGGACCGCTTGTAGTGCAGACACAAGTACAGAAAAAGAATAACAACATAGAGTAACAGCGGAAGCAAACATAGCATGGAATAGACATGGCAACAAAATAGAATAACTAGCATGAATCATGAATAGAATCATGTAATGTGGTGAGATAATAGATGTATATACATGTGACAGGTAACAGGTATCATGCAATCAGATAAACAAGTAACAGGTATTATGTCATGTCAAGTCTTGTGTTTTAGTTCTATATAGGTAGCACTTCATGTGTACCAAACTTTTACCACATGCTTGATACTTACATGCAATTACGTTTAGGCCTAAAGGTGGGTTTCTATAGAATCGTGTACTCTGGCATCATGTAACAGGTAATAGGAACAGGTTCAAGAATCAAATAGTAACAGGTACACGAACCAACGGGTTCATGCACCGATAGGTTCATGAATCAATATGTAACAGGTACACGAACCAACAGGTTCATGCATCAAAACGTAAAGTACAATAGGTTCACGAATCCATAGATTCATGAATCAAACGCAAAGAGCAACAGGTTCATGTATCAACATGAATCAAACATAAAATGGGAAACACGGGCCCCCTTCTGAGTACACAAACCTATATTGTCCACTACTAAGGTCTTTCCCTTAACCTCGGCTTAATCACATGTTATTATTATTAAACAGGCATATACGTGCACAAAACGGAGCAAGAGTAACATGGAATGAACAATTAATAGGTTTAGGTCGAAAGATAAACATGCACAAGGTGATAGACAGCACATAAAAGGGTAGGACAACGAAAATTCTAGTTCAGGAAAGCGAGACAGTACTACACCAAATCTAGGATTTCCGTTTCCACAAACATGCAAACCTGGATCCGTTAGAAAATCTGGAAAATAAACACTTGGCCGAATCTAGCAAATATATATAATTCATATGGTATTTCACAAAAATAGGGCGCAAAACAGAATTGTATCCAAAAAACGTGTTCAGCCAGAAATCAGAAGTTTGTATTCATAATAAGAAAAAAGGCATAAAAACTTACTGATTAAATCCAAGAAAAATATGGGGTATTCCCTAGTATGTCTAGTATTAGCAAACAAATTTTCATAATTTTCCAACATAGATAGTTTAGTCAAATAAAATAAGAAGACAACAAGATACAGAAATTTTGTAAATCTGAAATCATAAACACAGCAGTACTAAAACAACAATCAATTTCAAAATGCAATTCAAAATCCAGATCCGTTAAAAGGATAATAAAATAGATATAGTAGGCTACATTTCATGTTCACAAAGTTTTTATAAAAAGCAAATAGAACCAGGTCGAAATTATGTTTCTTTACTGAGCAGTACAAAAATTCTGCAAGTATAGTAGTTGTTTGCGAGTATAGAAATAGTTTATAAAAGTCATCAATTAAGTTCACAAAAATTAGGGGTTAATTCCAATCAAGTATAGTTGTACTCAGCAAAATATTAGATCAAAATATTATCTTTAACATCAGTATAAAAATAAATAATCATACAGAATTCATATAAAGCAGAATCTAGAATTTTCTACACCTCTATAGTAAAACAGCAATAACTTGCAACTGACAAATCGAATTTGAGCTCTGTCAGAAATTCTGGAAAGTAGACAGAATTCTCTATAATTCATATTCACAAATAATTTTCATATACTGACCTTAATAGGGTCTAACATACTGAACAAAAACGGGATCCCAACAAAAACAGAAATATTCGTCATGAATAAAATCAACTAGATCATATGAAACACATCCAAATCATAACCAAACGTGAAATATGGTATACTAGATGTCCAAACAATATTGTATAGGGTATGTATCAAGTCTACAACAAGTTATGCTATGACTACATGTGACGTCATACGAACAACGTGCATGTATACATCAAGAAGTGATCATCCTAGATCATCCCTAAGTTATTTCATGTCGTGTGTGTAATGTAAAAACTACGGAAAAGTCAACACATAGAGACAAGATATAACAGGGGTTTTGCACAAGAATTGTCTCTAGAACACAACTATACTACAGGCGGTATTTAGTACTTGTATATGCAACAGAAAAGTATACATGTTACTTGCCTTATAGTCGACGACGGAAACGACGAAGCAAGAGCAAGAATAATGAGAACGGATTCCCGGGCACGAACACAACAAACGAACGAATGAAACACGAGTACGCGATCACACGAATGCACGATATCCATTCGCACCCAAGATTCACGGCAAACAACCCGAGTGCACGGCGTCGAGAGAATAGCGGATGACGGGAGAGGGGAGGCAGCACAGCGCAGTCGCTATTTTTTCTCGCTGCTGGCTTCGAAAAAGGAGAAGGGGGAGTGTCGGCCCTGGTGCTGTGCCGCTGTGGTCGGGGCAAAGTAGGGAGGCGACTGGTAGATGGCGGTGCTGTGGTGTAGGGCGGCGCTGAGGGAGATCATGACAGGGAGAGCAAACGGGGGAGGTCGACGACAGACGGAATGGGTGTCGACGAGATGAGGGGCTTGGGATATGGGTTTCGGCTACAGGGGTGGAAGTTGGAAGGATGGATAAGGTGAACGGGGGGGGGGGGGGCGAGGGGTAGGCAGCTAGGGTTGAGCGGTTGTAGGGTTTAGGGATAAAACAGTAGGGTAAATATATAAATAGGGTGAGAGATATTAGGGTTTAGGTGCAAGTTGGGTTTCGGGTTGGGTGAATATATGAATATTGGGTTAAAAGGGTGTTAAATAGGATCCAATATGGTATTTGAATAGGATTTTGGTATAAATAGATCCAAATAAAAATGAGATGATCCAAAAATAATGAGGTGGGAACAAAATGAATAAATAAGATAGGACATGAACAATTAAAAATAATGGGGGATCAAAAATAATAACTCGAACAACCAGAATGAAATGGTAGGCTGACAAATTGAATCAAGAAGATCAAATAAAGGCGAAAAAATTAAATGGATGACTATATTCAAAATGAAGATCCAATTACACGGTTCAAAAAGAGACGGAGAAATACAATATGAATAAGTACTCAAAAAGGAAAATACATCCAAAAATACTAAAAATGGAAGATAGGGGTTACATCAACCCAAAGAGATTAGTGAGGATGTTGGACTCACAATCTGACCTGTGTCAAATTCGTGTGTGGACCTTTGAACTTTAGTACGCCCATTTAATCTAATTAAATGTCCAACCAATGTCAGGAGTCCAAGTCTTACTTGGATCGCCAATTATATTCATCTTATGATTTAAATCCCAATTTCAATCCATTCTAAGTGTGTGACCCTGTAGGTTCCTATTACGTTGATAGTAATAATGAAATCATATTCTAGTATTACAAATAGTGAGTGGTATCAAGCAATACATCATTGCTACTCAAGTAATGAAAATTTTAGTTATTTGACATAACCTATACGTGACCAATGTTATCATGTAGTCTAGTCCATTTGTCTAAATATCTTAACTAACCACAAGGCATAGAGCGTGTCACCCTTGTATAGTTAAATCTTTGGTTTCTTGATGTTCGAGTATACTTACTAAATCAAATGAGCTCATCTCATATTGACTCATTTGAGCACGAACATGCATTTTGCAGTCTCACTCAAGCAAGGGGCCCATAGATATTGCTCCTGTTATGTAAGAGAGACAAATCCTATCTAAGTCACTCACATCCCTTTGCATGATTTGTAGTATATCCAATAGTCGACTTTATAATCACCTTATTACAGGCAATATTTGACGATATTAATTCATACAACTTCTCATGTTGGGAATCGTAGTGACTTTAAGTCAAAGGACTACATACACTATGATCACTGTGAGAACCACTTATGACACTCACGTAACGATCCATGCAGCATTCTCATGGTGGGTTAGTCCATTACATTAGTACTCTAATATGTACCCATGTGAAGACTTGATATCTCATACCCATGACACATGAGATATTGTCATCATTCTACGCACATACTAGTCTCTATGTGTTATTGTTGTCCTAATTCACAACAATACTTGACTAGGGACATTTAAAAATAGTATTCGGATTACAACCAATAGGAATCACAATCAAATCATGCACTTGATATCCCATGAGATTGAACTTACTATTCTAAGGACTTCATTATGTTCATTTAGTTCACAATAAATAAATCAATAAATGAAATGCCTAAATATGAAATAAATGTCATGATACAATGTAAACTAGTAATGTCAATACATAACTGGGCACTAGGGCATACACCAACACATCTTAATACAAAAGAACCACCTCGATCTCTCAAATGATTCGATGGAAATACCAAACCTGCATATTGAGTCTGAGTCACATGCCCACCAACATGAGCCGCCCCCTCAATCGAAGCAACACTTAACGAACTGGCCACCCCGCTTTGGGCATCTCCCAAATTTCTCGAGATTCCCTGAAGATGTAAAGCCAGTTCATGAAATGACCTCCACTAATTTATCTCATCACGAGAGCAAGAAGTTCTCCTAGTCCTAGACCCATCAAGAAGTCACTTCAGCCGATGGATCTCCACTTCCTACTCAATAAGCATCTTATTGAGATGGGCATCCTTCACCCTTAATCTTCTAATGGACCATACGAGTATGCGCCGAACAGTCCAGATGAGCCTCTCCCAAGTATTCAGAAAAGACCTCCTTCATATGAGCAACTTGTAAGCTCTTCTCAAGCACTACGTTCTTCAACTCATCCCTTTCGGTGGCAGCCACAAGTAAAGAGCGGCGGAGGGATTTAATCTCCAAGTCCCTCCTAACGGCCATCTTTGCAAGAGGAGTGTCACCATCGTGCAAACGTCCCTCCACCTCGAGAAGAGACATCTCCTGCTTACAATTACCAAGGCAACCAACTTCAATATTCCTCTTAGTCAACACTCTCCTTAGGTAACCAAGGTCCACTTCCACCTTGAGTAGCTTCACCTATAAGCAGGTAAACCCCAACTCTGCCACACACAGCTTAGATTGGAGGCGGGTAACCTCACCATCACGGGAGTCATCCCCGACATGTACAACGACAATCTGCTAATTGGAAAGTGCAGGGGGTCATGACAACATTAGAAAACACAGGACATCACAACTCAACAACTCAAGGCAATGAGTTCGTTTCTCAACTCTTCTTCTGAGCTCCCCCAACAACTCATTTCTCCATACAATGATTTGGTGCTCATATCATTACTTGTGCTCCTCCAACAACTTATTCTCCCCATATAATGAGTTCGGTGCTCCGCTTTGTTGACTCTTAGTTTGGTGTGCACAAAACGTGCTCACTCATACTAATAAGTTTGAATTTAGTGTGTCAGATTTTCAGGATCAAATAACATCAAAAAGAGATCCAAGAGAGATTCACAAATATACAAACAAGGAAAGTAATAAAGGAAGATTGCATATACAAGCAAAAGAGGAAGATATTCAAAAAGAGTTCTCAATTAATTGGCCTCCAAGAAATCTATCAAGACTGGATTTTTAGTAATATTTTCGTGAGATATTTATTGTAAATGATTGACTAAACATTGATTAGTTTATGGTAAGAAAACAAAGTGGATTCAAATTATACAGCCAAGACCAGTCGACCGTACATAATGTCGGTCGGTCGCGTCACAGTCGACCGCAACCTGAGTTGCTTAAGATAGCAGTCAACCTTTCATCTATCTACTTATGTCAGAGAGATGAACGGTCGACCGTACGTTTTTAACGGTCGACCGTAACCTGAGCTGTATACTATTTTGGAATGTATCGTTTCTATTTTTGATCGATACACTTCCTCTTCTATTTAATTGAACAAATCCACTGTGTCTTCTTCACGTAATAACTTCTGAGAAAATTTCTGAACTAATCTTTCATTTAATCAATCCGAGTGTGAGCATTTATTTGGTTGTATTCTTCAGTCAAGATCATTAATGATCTTGAGTTTTCTTTTCTTTTCTTTTCCACTTCGGTGAGATTGACGGGACTTGGGTTAGAAGTCCTGTGGGTGTAATAGGTCTCTCGGTCTGAATCTTAGAATCATTGTACAAGGGTTTGAGTATAGTGGAACGCTTGTGGCGGAGAATTGCTACAAGTAGGTGGTGTGGACGTAGACCTGGGGGTCAAACCACGTTATATTGCTGCGTCATCTGTGTTTGCTTTTCTTATCACTCTTGCGTTTACTTTACTTTATTTTATTATTTTTTAATTCTGCACGATCACCTCATTCACCCCCTCCCCCCTAAGATGATTTACAGTGGTATCAGATCGAGGTGCTTATAAAAAGCTTAAAAGCTTAAGCAGAAGGTCCAATGGCCGAAATCCCTCCTCCCTAAAACCTGTACTCATCGGACGCTTTCGTCTCCAATGGGACAAGTCTTACACGAACACCATTTTTTGATGGAAAATGCTCTGACGTCGGGAAAGTTCGTATGTTTCATTTTTTACAGATGCTCGGAAAAGAGGTATGGAATGTATGTAACAACAAAACAAAAATCCCAGTCAGCAATGGAATGACAGAATTCACAAAGGCGGAGTTATCCCTCAAGACAGCAAATTCCAAAGCCATGACGGCTTTTTATGCAGGTTTGAACAATGAAGAGCTAATGCGATGCGGGCATAACTGCAAAATAGTTTACGAGATCTGGAACAACATGCTAAGGCGGCATGAAGGAACCGCTTTCAAGGTAAAAGCTAAATTGAATTTGTGTTTCTATAAGTTTGATGTGTTTTGCATGTTTTCATGAGAAAATGTGGACCAAATGCTTGCCCGCTTCGATATCATTGCCCACGAACTTGAAAGCTTGGGTAAGGGGCTTGATGATGACCGAAAGGTCGGAAAGCTCATAAGGTGTCTCACGCCAGAGTGGGACGTTAAGGCCGCGGCAATGAGAGAGTCTCTCGAAGAGAAAGGATTCGACTACTATATATTTCAAGGAAAGCTAAAGACATACGAGATGGAAATGTTGGAGACAAAAAGATACAGGCAAAATATCAGGATTGAACCAAAGACTGGGGAGAAAACCATTGCACTAAAGACAGAAAAGGCCCAACCATCAAAAGTTGATTCAGATCATAAGGAGTCAGACGGGACATTGCTCTATTAACAAGACAATTTCGTAAGTACCTCAAAAACAAAAAATATGGCAGGTATCAAGAAGGGAAAAGGAGGAGTGTAATATCCCGGACGGATATTAACTCATAGAAATTACTATTTTATTATTATTTTATTATTATTTTATTTTAATTCCAAAATCAGATTATTTTGGTGATTTTTCGCCGGGTTGCCCACAAACAGTGTCTACGCGCATCTATCGGCCAGTGTACATCCGAAGCGCATCCAATTGATAGCGCGATCCTCCAAATTAATAATAAAATTTATTTTGCTATTATTTTCTAAATTAAATTATTTTATGGGAATTTTATGAGGACTTTATAAGAAAATTTTTGTATACACATACATGTACACATACATAAAATTGTATGGTACTTAGTACATCATACAAGTATGTAGTGTATACTTTTGGTCAATATACTTACTCTTGTCATGGCTACTTAATTAAAATGTTAGGGTTGATTAAGAGGTTTAAAAGAAGGATTGTATGCATGAGAAGAGCTAAAAAACCCTTCTAGAAGACTTATCCCTCCACCTCACCAAGTCTATACCATAACCCTCCCCCCCTAGGAGCATGGTCGGCCACCTCTTCTTGGGGTTATTTTGTGCCAATGTGGTGCACTTACCACCTCCTAGTCTCTCCTATAAACACCCCCTCATTCTCCTCCTTCTCTCATTTTAGAAAACAAAAGAAAGAAAGAAAGAAAGAAAGGAAAAGAAAGAGAGAACCAAAGAGTTAACTTGAGAGTTTTGTTTTGTAGGTTGTTAGAAGCCTTCTAAAAAGCTAGGGGAAGGAGAAGGATTAGCAAGCAAGTCCTTCCAATAGATACTAAGGTGGGGGTTTCTTCATGCTTCTTGTTTGTTTGTTTGTTTGTTGTTTGTTTGTTTGTTTTGTTGTTTGACTTCTTCTCCTTACCTTCTTGTTTTGTTTTCTTTTGTTTTGATGGGTGTGTAGTTATTGTTGTGAATGATGAGAAAAAAAAAGTAAGAAAGTAGTAGTAGAACCTACTAAAACACATAAAGATCACACTTTTATTATAGTAGTTGTTGTTTATGTTTATTGATTGGACTAAAATTCACATATGGCATATGGCATTGAACATACAACCATTGTTGGTTGTAGGACTTGTAGGACTTGGCATACATGAGCACATGAACCTTTTACAACCATGGTGGGTTGTAGGACTTTGATTAAACATTGGACTAATAATAATAAGTGTATAAAAAGATCTTTTTGTTAACCCCTAGTTGTAGAAAATTAAAAAAGATCTTTCTTTTTACTAAACACTAGTTGTAGATTAAAAGGATCTTTTCTTTTTATTGATCACTAGTTGTAGCTATTAAAAAGATCTTTCTTTTTTACTAAACACTAGTTGTAGATTAAAAAGATCTTTTCTTTTATTGATCACTAGTTGTAGCTATCAAAAAGATCTTTCTTTTAATCACTAGTTGTAGAAATATTAAAAAAGATCTTTCCTTTTTAATCACTAGTTGTAGAAATAATAAAAATAGATCTTTTCTTTCATATTTCTAGTTATAAAGTAAAATAAAATAAAAATGATCTTTCTTTTATCACTAGTAATAATAAAGACTAGTAAGCAACTAAGTAGTAGCATGCTAAAATATAAGGTAGTAGTATGTGATTAAATGAGGTAGTAGTAGCATGTTAATTTAATAAAGTAGTAATAGTATGTTGATTAATAAGGTAGTAGTAGTAGTAGTAAGTTGTATGTTGTGATTTTGATGAGAATAAAGTAGTAGTATGTAGTAAGTAATTATAGATGTTTTATGTCCACAAAGTAGTAGTAGTAGTAAGTTGTATGTTGGGTTCTTGATAAGAATGAAGTAGTAGTAGTAGTAGATAATTGTGTGTTATGCTTTGATTAAAATAGGAGTAGTAGTAGTAGCAAAATGTTGTAGGATCACTTCTAAAAATATTTAGAAGTAATATCCATGCTTCAAATGTTGTAGGATCACTTCTAAAAATATTTAGAAGCAATATTCATGCTTCAAATGTTGTAGGATCACTCCTAAAAATATTTAGGAACAATATTTGTGCTTAGAATGTTGTAGGATGCCTAATAAAAATATCCTACCATGTTTTTATGCTTAATTAGTAGTAGGATTTCTTCTAAAAATATCCTACCATGCTTTATGTTTAGAATATTGTAGGATTGTTTCTATAAATATCCTATCATGCTTTTATACTTGAAATGTTGTAGGATGATTTCTAAAGATATCCTACCATGCTTTATGTTTAGAATATTGTAGGATTGTTTCTAAAAATATCCTACCATGCTTTATGTTTAGAATGTTGTAGGATTGTTTCTAAAAATATCCTACCATGCTTTATGTTTAGAATGTTGTAGGATTGTTTCTAAAAATATCCTACCATGCTTTATGTTTTGTAGGATTGTTTCTAAAAATATCCTACCATGTTTAGATTAGCCTATTTGTGCTTAGAATGTTGTAGGAATCAATCTAAGAGTTCCTACCATGCTTGGATTAATGACATTATGCTTAGGATGTTGTAGGATCCATAATAAAATTACTTACCAAGCTAGTTAATTGTAGGTATGTAATATACCATGCTAGTTAATTGTAGGTATGTGATATACCATGCTAAGTTAAATGGTAGGTAAGTGATATACCATGCTAGTTTTATCTATGCCATGCTAGCATAATTACAAGTAAGTTGCATACCATGCTAGTTTGATTGTAGGTATGTGATATACCATGTTAGCTTTAATGGTAGGTAAGTGATACACCATGCTAGTTTAATTGTAGGTAAGTGATATACCATGCTAGTTTAATTGTAGGTATGTGATATACCATGCTAGTTTAATTGTAGGTATGTGATATACCATGACTAGTTTAATTGTAGGTATGTGATATACCATGTTAGTTTAATTATAGATATGTCATGCTAGTTTAACTACAAGTAAGTCGTATACCATGCTAACTTAATTGTAAGTAAGTTGCATGTCATGCTAGTTTAGATTGTGAGTAAGTTGTATACCATGCTAGGTTACATAAATACTCATATTTACATGGCACCCATGCTTAGATAAGTGTCCGTTCATGCTATGTTAGTAGATGAGCATGATTCATGCTAAGTAAGTAGGTATCGTGCTAACTCTTGATCATGTTAAGTTAATGATAGCCATACTGATGATATTCATGCTTAGAGTAAAGAAACTACCCATGGTTAGTTGTAGAGATTTTATGTTGTGCTCTATACCATGCTAAAGTTCAAATGCATGTTTAGAACGTTGTAGGAGTAATGTTAGACTACCTACCGTGCCTTGGAATGTTGTATGTTATATTAGTTACCTATCCATGCTTGTGTTATGGTGATTAGTCAAGATAAGTAGTAAGCTTTCACGCTCGCTTGACTATAGTGGACTCTAGGTCGTAGTGATTTTATGCTTAAGCTCGATGTAAGCACAAGCATTAATCATATTCATACTTAGGAGTGTGATGGTGAGTAGTTCTGTTTTGTATATGGATGACCGTAGGAAGATGCTTACGAGTGTATGTCATGCCAAAGGCATTATAGGTCGAAGTAATAAGGATCGGGAAGACCACTAGGTGATAGTTAGTTCGATAAAGGCTGTTATGTCGCCTTCGGATTCTTCCTTAGTAGAATACCGATCATAGACTACTAGTAGATTCTTCTGTTGCTTCTAATAATAGAAGATTAAGTTTGTTAGTAAGCACGTTTAGTTGCTTTTAAGATTGATTACCTGTATGGTTGTTTGCACATGGTTGTGCTCGTACGTGGCTCGACTGTCCCGTACGTAGCCGTGGGTCTCATACGTAGCTTAGTTGGCTCGTATGTAGGTTGTTGTCTCGTACACGGCCTGACCGGCCCGTGCGTAGCTGTTGGTCTCATACGCGGCTTATTTGGCTGGTATGTACGTGGTCACCTCCTACGAGGCCCGCCTGGCTCGTAGGTAGTTATTGTTTCATACGTAGCTTATTGGCTCGTATGTGGTTGTTACTCGTGTATAGCTTGTTAGCTAGTACACAGTTCGTTGTGCTCGTCTAGGGTGATGTTACCACCCTAAGGGCTATCGACCATCAAGACATATGTTTTCTCATCCTAAGGAACTGTGGAGGAGTCGCTCCTTGTGTACCGTCGAATCTTAACCAGGGTAGGTTGATCGAGGACCGGAGTATGGACAAAATCCAAGTCTAGGGTAGCGGCATGCGTGTATATTCGTACAGCCAAAGTCTTGGATCGATGAGCCACGAACCAGATCCTGAGGGATTCTGGTAAGTCTAGGTTCAGCAGCCTAGTAGAGTTGTCTTGCGAAGCCTAAATTAAAGGCCTAGCAGGTTGTGTTTATAATATTGTCACCCCTAGGATTGTTCGAGTCAGGGACATCATTAGGATAGTGACTTACAAGGATCAGTTTATTTAAACCCTTTTGCCGGGAGAGAAGAGTCAGTGGTAGGGGGCCCCTTACACTAACTCGTCTCTTGAGGCAGATCATAGGTGGTGTATTGGGTTGTATCTTCCCGTCAAAGGGATACGCACGGTGCCGTCTCACAAGTTGAGGACACTGGTTGCGTATCTCGCGCTGTTAATTCCTGAAGTACAGTGGCTGGGGGTGCCGCAGGATGCATTGTGCAGTCCTGCGCTTGCGATACCCCAGAGGGTGCCACAAGGTAGGCTTCGTACTACCCTGCGCTTGCGAAACCCTATAGTTGATTTTGGAATGACGCCCGATACGTTGGGTTCGTCTATTTGGAGAGAGGTCCAGTTGGCCGGATCGCAGTGGCGAACATAGACACCACTGGCGAAACGCAATAGTAGGACTTGACCACATCTGCAACCTCATTAGCCACGTGTAGGTGTCAGGAACAGGTTGAGTACAATTAGAAGTTCATAACGCGGGTTCCAATCCCTATATATAGAGAAACGGCTTGAGATAGGGTCACATGTAGTGTGGGCTGCATGTTGCTCTGGAGACTTGCTGACATTAGAATAGGAAGTGTCCTAGTTCTATTTCAATATCGCATTAGAGTCTAGTCATAACACTCACGAACACTTAAACTACACCAACACCATTGCTATATTTTGTATATTATTTGGAAGATTCGCTGCTATATGATCAGCCTTTAAGCGTCAGTGAATACTGACGTCCCCACTTCCATAGGTACTGGATCGCCGAAGTACAAAGGCGAAATTCAGGAGGACTCAAGGCAAGGAAAGCAAGGAGTCAGTATTATGTTTAGTTCCGCTGCAATATATGTATTGATTATGTATTAGTTGAGAAGTACTCTGATGTAAGATGTGAAGGTTGTAATACTTGGAAATGTAAAGGTAATATTGTAACTCTATTGTAAGGTATTACAGTTGTACAATATTCAGACTTGTAACACTTTGTGTATTGAATAAAAAGTTTTAAATTCTTCTGTTTTTCTGTGTATTGTGACTAATTGAAGTAAAGGTCTTGGCTCGTGTCACGGTTTCCCAGTGTCGGAAATCGGGGCGCTACAAGGAGGATGTGTGCTACAAGTACAAGAAGCCTGGACACATCCGTGCAAACTGTCCTATTCAACAAGACAGATACAGGGACCACTATCGCTCAATTTCAAGTCAGAAAAAGAAGGAGCTAAAAGCAACTTGGCTAGACTCTGATTCAAGTGAGGAAGAGCAAGGTTACAACAACGTCGGCTTCATGGCTCTTGGGAATGGTGACGTGCAATCACCTTCTCAAGAAGAGGTAATCGAAAAACCAACTTATGATGAACATGTAGATATGTGTAATGGTTTGAAAGACTATGCTAAGAAACTAAGTCGTGAACTTAGGCAATATAAACAAATTTCTAATAAAATACATGACGCTTGCATAATAAAAAATCACAAACTGAAAAATAAGAATGCCCTAATTTTGGAAAAACTTGAGTCATGTCGAAAAGATCATGATGTTTTGCTAGAAGAAAATGAGATTTTAAAATAACAAATTTGTGAATCGCTAGCAAAACATGATAATCACTTAAGAGAGATTCAGGAGAAATCTGTTTATATTGCCAAGCTCACAAATGATTTAGAAGAATGTAAAAGAAAATTTGATGAAGTAGTGGAAGGATGTAATGAAGCCCTTAAACAAAATAGGATTCTTGATGCCACACTAAATACTCTTCGTTGGAACACAAAAGTCGATGAGATAACCAGAAAAAGACTATGTAAAAAGGTAATTGAGTTTGAAAAAATTATTGAAAAATATGAAGGGAACTAGAAAAAGACTGTGTAAAAAGGTAATTGAGCTTGAAAAAATTATTGAAAAATATGAAGGGCCCAGTTACTTTATTACAAAAGATTCAAGATCCTATCATGATAATCGAGGGCATGGTTACGAAGAGCCAATACATCATCAAAAACCATCATGTCATACACACTTGTATAAAAATCAACACAATCACAAAACAAATATAAATCATACAAGTGTGCATAACCCAAGGCATAGTCGAATCACATGTCATTTTTGCTGTAGACTTGGGCATATTTCTTATAACTGTTCACTAAAAATGAATACTAATCTTGTGTGGATGAGAAAGGATACAAATGCAGGTTCAAAACAAACTTGGGCATGCAAAATTATACCTACTAATCTTAATGTAGGTACCTCAACGCATCAAGACTAAAGATTGGTGGCACCTTGATAGTGGATGCTCAAATTACATGACTGGTGACAGCAGATATTTTTCATCACTATCATGGGGAATGGGGAAGGACATCATCTTTGAAGATAATAGCACTGGTCAAACCATTGGTAAAGCTAAAATTAACTTTGGTTCCTCATGCTCCATTGAGGATGTTCTGTTGGTAAGAGGTCTAAACGGTCGACCGCACGTTTTCAACGGTCAATCGTAACCTGAGCTGTATACTATTTTGAAATGTATCGTTTCTATTTTTGATCGATACACTTCCTCTTCTATTTAATTGAACGAATCCACTGTGTCTTCTTCACCTAATAACTTCTAAGAAAATTTCTGAACTAATCTTTCATTTAATCAATTCGAGTGTGAGCATTTATTTGGTTGTATTCTTCAGTCAAGATCATTAACGATCTTGAGTTTTCTTTTCATTTCTTTTCCACTTCGGTCAGATTGATGGGATTTGGATTAGAAGTCATGTAGATGTAATAGGTCTCTCGGTCTAAATCCGAGAATCAATGTACAAGGGTTTTGAGTATAGTGGAACGCTTGTGGAGGAGAATTGCTATAAGTAGGTGGTGTGGACGTAGACTTGGGGGTCGAACCAAGTTATATCGCTGCGTCATCTGTATTTGCTTTTCTTGTCACTCTTGCATTTACTTTACTTTATTTTATTGTTTTTTTTAATTCTGCATGATCACCCTATTCACCCCCAGGGTGATTTACATGCTCACCACCCGAGCCTCTCCAATGGCTCATTGACTTAACACAGTGAGTTCAGTGCTCCGCACACCCCCGAGCGGCATTTTTATTCCACAGCAAGTTCAGAGCTCAACTCACCACTAGACCTGACTTTCTCCTAGAGCCTAGTGATGCTCTTCATCTCACTAACCTCCCGAGCGGCCTTCTTCTTCTACACTGATTTCAAAGCTCAAATTATCCCTAGATCTGCTCCCTAAACTCACCTCCCAAATAGCTCACTGCTAGAGCCAGGCGATACCCTTAATTTTTCTCACCTCTAAAGCGGCCTTCTTCATCCACAGCGAGTTCAAAGCTCCCCTCAGAGCTGCTCCCTAAACTCACCTCCCGAACGGCTCTCTCCTAGAGCTCTACAATACTCTTCATCTCGCTCGTTTCCCAAGATTACTTTTTCTTCTATAGCGAGTTCAGAGTTCAACTCATCCCTAAAGCTGCTCCTTAAACTTGCCTACTGAACAGCCGTCCTCAAGAGCCTAATCAACTCATCATCTCGCTCGCCTCCCGAGCGTCCTCCTTCTTCTACAGCAATTTCTGAGCTCCACTCATCCCTAGAAAACCTCCCTAAACTCTCCTCATGAATGGCCCTCCTTTAGATTCCAATGATGCTCTTCATCTCCCTCACCTCCCGAGTGCTTTCTTCTTCCACAACGAGTTTGGAGCTCAACTCACCCTTAGAGATGCTCTCTAAACCCGCCTCCCGAATGGCTGTCTCCTAGAGTCTGACAATACTCTTTATCTCGCACGCCTCTCGCGCGTACTTCTTTTTCTACAGCGAGTTCGGAGCTCAATTCATCCCTATAGCTACTCCCTAAACTCACCTTCCTAACAGCCCTCCTTTAGAGCATGGCGATACTTTTCCTCTCGCTCACCTCTCAAGCTTCTTCCTTCTTCTACACCAAGTTCGGAGCTCAACCCATCCCTAGACCTGCTCCCTAAATTCACCTTCCGAACGACTCTCCTCTAGAGCCGACGATGCTATTCATCTCGCTCGCTCTCTCCCGAGTGGCATTCTTCTTCCACAACGAGTTTGAAGATCAATTCACCCATAGAGATGATCCCTAAACTTGCCTCCGGAATGACTCTCTCCTAGAGCCCGGCGATGCACTTCACCTCACTCGCCTCCCGAGAGGCCTTCTTCTTCTGCGGGGTTCGGAGCTCAACTCATCCCTAAATCTACTCCCTAAACATACCTCTCAAATTGCTCTCCCTGAGAGGCCTGCGAAACCCTTCTTCATATTACGAGCATGTTTTGACCCTAAAGACGGATGATTTATAAACCAAGTTCTGAATAGAACTTATAGATTTTTGAGTTAAGGGGTCATATGCCCCAATCGGACCTCTGTGCCATTAAAAAAAGTGCAATATACTCCAGCAATGTGCGAAAATCCAAAAAAAAAAGTGGCTAAAAATGTTGACCAGTCAACGTCAGGCACGTGGGATCAGTGGCAGCCACCGAGCAGGTTGGTCCCCCCGACCAGAATGAAGGAAAATGGGCTTTCTGTGTCATTGGATCTCCCACAATTTTGCGCACCAATAATCAACGATCAACGTTCAAGATCTCGCTCAGGTTTGATTTTAATCATTTTATTTTTTTATTTAATTATTAATTCAAATTAATTAATTAAAAAAAATCTTTCAAATAGTTATTAATTCGAGAAAATATTAAAAATTCTGAAAAATAGTTATTAAATTAGAATAATTAATTAAAAATTTGAAAATTAATTTAAAAAGAAAAATAATAATTAAGAAATTCAAAATCGAGAAAAAATTAGAAAATTTTGGGAAAACCACAAAAATTAAATTCTAAAAATAATTCTTGGTATTTTACAAAGTCGGAATAACTATGTTACACCCTGAGCAAGATTCATAAGTCCCCGAAAACTCAAATGAGTTCTGTAAACCATTCTAAACGGGCAAACTACTTCTTGAAAGCTGTGAAACTTAGTCTTCAAGAGTAGGGACTTGTGGTATGGGTAAAAATGGAACCAAATCGGGATTGTTCAAATCGGATACGAATCTTAAAGCTCTCATGGGTAAAACGGTAAATTTCACCAGAAAATAGGCCCGTAAAAGCGAGTTGGGCCTCTTTAAGCCCAACAACTTAAAACATACTTGTCATATTGGGTTGTCATAGCGGCCCAACATGAAGGAGTTCATAATTATCTGATGTGTCTTCTTAAACTCTTTATCTCTAAGAGAGTAACCACTTATATTTCTCTATCAATAAGAGACGATTTAAAAACCCTAACTCTTTATCAAGAGAAGAGTCATAACTCTATCTCTACAACTACTCATATCTCTTCTTGAAGAAGACAATACCAAACTCTTTCAAAATACCGGGAAGTAGAGATAATTTAATATCTGGAAACTGGCCCCACAATCAACTATAAATATTCCATGACCTCTTCATAAACAAGGGAATTGCAAATTCCGTTCTAAAAACTCTTCATAATTTCTGAGTGTTCTGACTTGGGCGTCGGATGATCTGTCACCGGGGCTAACCCTGGTGTTTCAGACTTGGTGCAAGTTAATCGAAGTGATTACCACCGTTCAGATAAGATCTAAGCGTTCAAACGAGTCAGATTTCAGAATTAAGATCAGTTTGCAGCAATCAATATTGGCGAAAACTAAAATTTCAGTTCTTTTATTGTTTCTAAAAAGAATTCACAACATTGTCTGCTCCCACACAAACAATAGCAGCAACAACCTGCATGAGAGGTAGTACTTCATATGAGAGTTTTTCATTGTAAATTGTATAGTATCTTCTAAGGAGGCTCAAGAGATAGATACTTGGTGGGAGTATTGTAACTCTTTTTTCGTATCTACTCAAATAAAATATGGGTTATTTCTTCCCCGGATTAGGTTCACTGATCTGAGACCAAATGTGTGTTCTATTGTATTTGGTGTGATCTACGTTTGCTTGGTTGTTCGTTGTGATCGATTGTCGCCTCTTGCTTCACTTCTACTACGCCAAATTTCCTAACAATTGCTCTTGTAATAAATATTGTTTGTATTATTATTAGCATTATTCGCAGCTTCCTATGGTTCTTTATCCAAGGGGAAAGTTTCCTCCTCGATGTACACTAGGTTCTTATGGCATGTGTTACCATTGATGCAACATCTTATCGTTGGTTATCCAGGGGACGAGTTTCCCCTCATTTTACTCGAGATTCTTGTAACTATGTATCAGCATTAGTGAAACCCCGTATGGTTGGTTATCCGATGGGTCCACTGGATAACCAACGATAGAAGGCTTGTATTGATGCTGATACATAGCTATAAGAGAAAAACGAGGAAATTAACCAAATAACCAGCTAACCAATCAATAGGAGGCTACACCTATGGAGATACATGATTATAAGAATGTGGAGTAAAATGGGGGACAACTCTACCACTAGATATATTTTGTAGTTTTTGCTAGTATTGTTGTAATACAATTGTAAAACTTCTACGCAATCGACAAGAGGTATAAAGTTCGAATCGCGCCTGCATAATAATACAGTTTCATGGACGTATTCTTTTGAATTAGGTTACTGCTAGTTTTATGTTTCATTAGCAGAACAATGTGATAATATTTGTACAAGTAGTCACCAGTAATGTGCACATACATATTTTTATAATTTACATTTACTTGGTCAATTATATCTTACAAGATGTAACTCCCGTTTTGTAACCCCCTGATTTCGCCTATATGATTTTTTTTCTGTATTTTCTGTGTTCTGACTCTGTATGAAGTTTCTTAAATTCCTTTTGCCTTAAATTTTCTTTTAAATCTTCTATTAAAATCTCTCATAATCATCAATTGTATTTTGTAGCTATTTTCAAAAGACGATATATTTTAATACAAATTTTATTTCATTCTATAAGTTTATCCTATTTCCTTATTTGGTTAATTAATTAAGTTTTAGCCCAAACCAGATATATTATAATTATAGAATTATTTTAATAAGTGTGTTAAACCCAAATTCTATTTGTTATGTAATTTAATTATTATTATTATTATTATTATTATTATTATTATTATTATTATTATTATTATTATTATTATTATTATTATTACGAATTTTCTGGTTATTATGATTATTATTGGATAATAAAGTTTTGCAGTTCGTCATCGACAAAATTCATTCTTTCGATTAATTTTATCTTCTGTTGAACCCTAAAAATTTTCGTGCATTCTATTCTTCATTTCTGCATATTGGCTTATCTTTTTATCTATTATTTTCTTTTTATTTTTACTTCTAATTACCCAAACCCGCATCCAAACACGCTAACCCGTACCCGAAACCCATTAACCCAACATCCTAAATGCCCTATAAATACAATTAACCCTAAACCCTATTAAATAACCCTAATTTTTATAATTAATCCCTTCTCCCCCACCGCTCTACCTCTTTCCTCTGTTAATTCTGAAACCCACCCCTCGTCTTCCCCTTCAAGCCGCCTGCTTTCACTGCCATCCTCCACCATCCTCGACGCCCGCGCCCGTGAACCCATTGACCTCCATCACCCTCACCTCATGACCCCGCTACTGCACCTCGTTCCCTGTCGTCATCCTCCCGCTTCCAGTATCGCCACCACAACCATCTTCGTCATCGTTGATCCCCGCCTTCACCATCCAGAGCAACCACCATTGTCAACTACCACCATCCCCGACTACGCCAGCAACCGCATTGTCCCCGTTGCTCTCTCTCTCACCAAGCGCTTGCACCCATCCCAACATCGACTTCAACCACCGCAGCCACCAACTGCCGCCATTGCCGATGCCGTTCTTACTGGCGCTGCTTTGCCGTTGTTCTTGCTGAACACGTGTGTTGCACGTGCCGCCATTCCGTCTCTTGCACATGTCGCCGCCTTTGGAGATTCTCATATCATCTTCAATTATATCTGGATTAAAAGTCAAAAGGCAAGCTCTCTCTTGAACCCTCTTGTTGTTTCTACTTCAAGAATTATTTTGATTCCCGCAAGTAGCCCATTATTTTGTACATCATATCTTTGTTTGCTTGTTACCCATCAAAGAGACTACTACAGATTCATTGGCGAAACCAAGTAGTAGTCCTCTTTTCGTGCCTTTTTCCATGAATCAAACCCAAGTCCTGTTGCATTCTTCATGTTCATACACTACACGAATATAATTAGAATCATGTTATACAGTAGGTTGATTTGAATGCTTTCGTTGAGTTTGATTTTGCTCGTAGAATTAAATGATGTGATTGAGATAATGTAGTCCTGTTAATAGTGGGATATCATCCCAATAATCAAGTAGAATTTTCTATAAATTAGTTGCCATGGAATTGTATTCTTGCATATTTAAATTATTGCCAATCAACATAAATCTGCTTGCTGGCCTGCTGCCTGTTTCATATTGTGTTGAATTTTTTAACCTATTTCTGTAAGAATTAAATAAAACTCTCTGAATAGCTTCTTTATCCCATGAATCTACTTTTCAGACCTTTTGACGGATCTGGAATCCGATTTATAACTTGTAAGATATCACTTTTTTAATACTGTTGGGTCATAAATTTCCAGATCGTTGTCTACAAGAACATTGGCATGAATTATAGATTAAAATAAATATTAATGGTAAAATTTAGACTTGATAATTAATCTAGATATGACTAGACATAATTACGTGTCACCCTAAATTTTTGTAGAATTATGTGATAAATTTTTAGACATGATATATATGTGCAAATATGACTCTAGATTGCTGCCTGAACATTAGTTCAGTAAAGAACCTCACTTTTGACCTGATTCTATTTATTATTGATTAAAACTTATTGAATGAGATTTGTATCTCTCTGTGTCTGAAATCCAGATCATCTAATGGTTTTGCAATTCGATTTACTGATTGCAAGATATTGATGTTTTCATGCTGTAACGTCTACATTCCAGAATACAGACTAAAAAATACACTATCATTGTTTAACTAGTGGATACAGTAGATTAAATTAATAATTAGAACCTGAGATTTATTTTGAGGTCGCTGAACACTGTTAGGAATTTGATTATGATTTTTATGATATTTTTAAATAGATTTATGATCAACTTTTACATATAAGAATTTGACCCCAACCATGCCGCCTGAACATAAAACCAGTAAAGAATAAAATTTTACACCCACATTTTGTGTTTATAATATGTCGTGTGTATATGCGATGGAACCGGCAAGGAGTCTAGTTTCTAGAACTCCTGACGGATCTTGATTTTCTTGCCCTAGCAACAGGAAAATCTGTTTTTGTACAGCAAGATCTTGCTGTCCAGAATTTGTATCAACCTGTATATAAGCATGAATGTATTATTTCTTGCATTTCGTAAATTGTATCCTACATCCTGCATTGCATGTCTCCTGATATCTTCTTGACCATGTCATAGTACTCATTCTCATTATTGCATGTCCATGTATAATCATTGTAAAAAGAATGACAAGCCGGGGTAATAAGGGAAAGAGTCTAATAGTGGACAATATAGGAGAGTGTACTCGGAAAGATGTCCGTGTTTCTCGTAATAGTAACCCATGTTTACATGAAATTATTCTTGGTTACATGACATCATTCTTGGTTACTTGACATTATGCTTGGTTACACCTTGTGAAGTGTCACTGGAAGACCCGAGTACACGACCCTATAGAATTCACCATTAGAGTATAAACGTTAACTTGTTTGTATGCACCCAACCTGTGGTTTGGGACGTAAGATTGGGTGCATTAGTTAGGATTTATAAAAGAATGCTAGACATAAGATTTACACTGAGCACGTGCATGCTTCCTGTTACTCATTTACATGCTTCCTGTTACTCGTTTACATACTTCTTGTTGCTCGTTTACATGCTACACTTGTTACTTGTTCCAAGCTTGATTACATGATCACTTGTTCACGTTGCTTGTTCCTTGCTATGCCTATTTTCTTGCTCACGTTGCTTATTCCTTGTCATGTCTGTTTTCTTGTTCACTGGTTGTTGCTACTTGATGTCCGATGCTTGCTCTAACGGACATTTTTCCACCACTCTAGATATTGAAATCGCAGGTACATGGGACGAATTAGCTGAAGGAATTGGTGAACGATTATCCTAGATGATGAAGCCAGATTCTTCTTTTTTTTCATGCATTTAGTTTCTTGTGTTGAACTTTCCTAGTAGTTACTATTGTTTTTATACATTGTTGTTCCGGGCGTTTTATGACCCGAAGTTTATTTTTCTGCCAGATGTTGGATATATTTTATGAATTATTTCATGGATATTTTGGAGTTTATTCATTCTTTATGTGGTTATTGTTTCTTGCGTGGTTGTGATCTTTGTATATTGTTGAGTTAATTTGTTACAGCTTATGAATGATGCTCACATCATTCGCTGGGCCTTTGTTATGTGCTCGTATTCCCGTATTTTGGGAAGCGGGGCGTGACACGTTTTTGCCTATACATGTTTTTCAATATATTTTCTGTATTTCGATTCTTTATAAATTCTTTCCCGCTTTTAAATTCATTTTGGATCTCCCAGCAAAGTCTTTTACAATCAACAATTATATTTTGATCTATTTCAAATAATTATATATTTAACCCAACTTTTCCTAATCCATTTTATAATATTACTATTTATTTATTTGATCACTTTGTGAAAAAGCCCAACCCAAAGCCCAACCCAGAGCCCAACTTAACCCATTATTTAAAATTTAAAAAAAAGAAGAATCCAAGCCCAAACTCACCCAACCCTAATGCATACCATCCTAATCCACAATATATATACCTAACCCCTAATCTTCATTAACCCTAATTAATTAAACCCTAATCACCCACATCATCATTTTCCTCTCAGCCACCACCTTCAAAACCCACACCCGTGCTCCTTCACCTCGACCCCACGACCACCCACTGCCCTCATCCTTGCTGCCATCATCACCACCCTCAAAACCTCCAACTTCACCTCCTTCTCGAACCCGACAGCTCCATCACCGAACCCCGCAACAACCTCCACTTCACTTCCCCTACCAAACAACACCACCTTCTTCTTCACCCTCACACCAACAGCCACACCCGATCTTCTCCATCTTCCAAAGCAGCAACCACCCGCCAATAACTCTACACTTGCTGTTGTCCTCTCCAACAACGAGCACCACCACTCGTTGTTGAGCCCTCGCCTTGCTGCCCTTCCTCGAATCTGAACAGCAACCGCAACTGCCAATAACAGCAACACCATGTAGCCGAGACATTACCGCCGTCGATTCATCTTTTTCACATCGCTCTTTGTACGTTAACAATCATCGTAAGGCAAGATTCTCTTGAACCCACTTATTGTTCATATTCAAAAAATGTTTATTGATTTTCGCAAGTAGTTCCTTACATTGATTATCATATCTCATCGAATTATCATATTTTAAGGAATATTATTGATTCATCGGTGAATTTGAATAATAGTTTTCTTTATCGTGCCGTATCATTGGTTCATATTCCATGGTTGTGCATAGTTCCTTGAATTGAATACCGCTCGTAAGTTCCATTTACCGTCTATTGAGTTTGACTATCATAGTTCTCATTGTTGGACCATTGTACTAGTAAATTTCGAACCGTCCTAATGACCTCCGTTGATTCAACTTCTATAGGAATATCATCAACTTCAATGACATGGCATACACCGTATGATCGTAACTTAGAAAAATATCTGCACATAGATAAGTACGACGATTCATGCTTGTTGATTTGGTTGCAATGTGAATGTGTAACTAACGGTAAATTTGATATTGTACAAGTTGTAGAAATTATTTTTAATCAAATTGATATTGTTAAAATAATAAATTTTGATGGAATAATTGTAGAACCATTTTTCGATTTTTGATTATAAATATAAATTCATTTCTGGGTATAAAAGTGAAATTTTCTTGTAGATCATGAATTTAAGATAAGACACAAGATTCTGGCATGCCATCTCCCCTGACTTGTTACTAGTATTTGAACTAGTTCCAGTGAATATAAATTATAACTCTATAAATGAAAGTTGTAACCCTCTGATTCGGAAATCCAGATCATTGACGGTCTTGCAATCCGACTAACGTATTGCAAGATATTCAGATTTTAGTATTGAAACATTTTTAATTTCAGATTACTGTTCAGCAGTATATCGTCATGATTTGCCGATTAAAATAATATGTTATCTGTAAATTCAAGACCTGAGATTAACTTAGATGTTACTGAACATGATTTAGTCATTTTATGATTTTTATAAGACTTTTTAATCAATTTCCAGTCCCGTTATATGCACAAGAACTTAATCCTGACTAGCTGCCTAAACAGTAGACCCATAAAGAAATGACTGGTAGACATAGTTGCTTGTGCGAATATGTGTTGGCACCGACAGGGAGTTTAGTTTCTGGAATCTCTAACGGAACCTGGTTCACTTTCCCATAGCAACGAAAAAGTTAGTTTTTGTACGGCAACGTATTGCTGTCCAGAATTGTGTTTTCATGTTTTCAAATGTTTATTCTTCGGAATTAATAAATTGAACTAGGACATCATACATTACATAACTCTTGATACTTCATTGATATTGTTCTTGACACCAGTTTTCATCGATTGCATGTTCATATTTAAGTATAATAAAATAATAACAAGCCGGGGTAATAAGATTACGACTTAATAGTGGACAATATAGGAGAGTGTGCTCGAAAGGGGTCTGTGTTTCCCGTATTGGTCATTGTTATCGGTCATATTATTGTTTATTAGTCATTGATTGATTGCGGATTACTAACTACAGTATCCCGATTTATCGTGTATTGGTCATCGGTCATTGGTCATCGTTATTGCTAGACCCGAGTACATGACCCTGTAAAATCACAACTATAGTCTAAATGTTCACATGATTGTATGCACTCGAGCCTGTGGTATGGAACGCAAAATTACATGCATTAGATAGATTAATAAAAGATTGATAGACTTAAGATTGACACTGAGCATCAACACTTACATAATTGATCATTGTTTATTGTTACCAACCATTGTATTATTGATCACCGACTATTGTTTATTGACTATTGCATACCGATTGATTAAACCTCAACGTCATGATTGCAACTCATCATCCTTAATTGTAATGTACATGATTATATCTTTCCAGTTCATTGTTCTTTGTTATGTAATGGTTTATTGTTTTACTACTTGTTACCACTTACCGTCCGTAGCTTGCTCTGATGGACCCCCCCTCTCTCTAGATATTGAGCATGCAGGTACAGAAGAGGAAATGACAGAAGGATGTGGTGATCAGATTTTCTAAAGAATTGAGTCAAATTTTAGCCTGCTTAATTATCACGTTTATGTTATTTTATTCCCAGTACTATTGTTATTTTCGTACATTGTATTTCTGAGTGTTTTGACCCGAAGTTTTCCAGATGTTGGTTATTTGTGGATTATTTCATGGATTATTCATGTTATATATTGTTTATGTGATTACATTATTGAATGCATGGTTGTAATTATATTTCACATTGTTGAGTTGACTGTACAACTTAGAAATGATGCAAATCATTTTCTGGGACTTAGTTGCGTGCCCGTAATTCCGTATTTTGGGAAGAGGAGCGTGACACAAGAACTGGCAATATAACCTTTTTTTATACTTCAAATTAAGATGAGAGAAGTTTTATAAATGAGAATTAATAAAATAAGAGTTTAGAACAGCCATGAGAACATAGAGGAGAGACAACTCCGAGTTACACTGCAGCTTACCCTTAATCTCAAGTAATAGTCTAATAGACAACTGACTTTGATATAAAAATATTAAGTTGGACATTAGTTACAATTTCCTCATCTCTAGTTAATCTCAAATCTTGACAATTGCATAGAGTCTAAAATGATACAGCTTCGAATTCAGAGCAGCTCCATGTAAGCAGATAAGGTAGATCTGAATGTAGAAGAAGATGATACTGATAATAGCCTCGTGAAATTTGATGGTCAATTGCGGATGCCGATGCACACAATCCTTAGCAGATTCTAAGATTCTCTTATAACATTTCCTACCGATTAATGATTTTTGAGTTTGATTCTTATGTGTGTCGAAAGTAGAGAAAGGAGGGGATAAGATGAAATAGAAGCAGGGCTGGGTCTATAGTAGAGGCGACAGAATTTGTTGCCTCGGACCTACGATTTTTGCGTATATTTAGGGGCCCACAATTTTTTTTTTATAAAAACCTACGTATTACGTATTTTGCTTGTGCAGCTAATTACAATTTGGCCTTTTTTTAGGGGTCTCAAAATTTTTGGGATTTAAAAAAAAAATTATAGTCATTAATGGGTCAGCACACAGATTAAGAAATTAATGGAGAACTACATCATTCGATCATTCGATCATTAATGGATTTGAGTCATTCGACCCGATCACCCGAACCCATTTCCCAAATCCGATCACCCGAACCCGAACCTAAACCCCAAACCAAGAAGCCTTCTTCCCATCTCCCCTAAATCCACAAATCCACAAAATTCCATTCCATGCCTTCTTCTTAGTCCTCCTGACCTCCATTTGAAACACATCTCCAACTCCATCACCATTGACCTCACAGACAATCCCAACCACCAACCCTGACCTCTATTTAAAACCCTTCTCCAACCTCCATACAAACCCGAACTCGAATCCAAATTCGAAACCCGAGCATCTGCTTTGTAGTCGTTGTCATTGTTGTTGTCGCACGTTGTTGTTGCTGTTGATGTCTTGTAGTTGTCGGCGCCTACCACTGAGAACCATCACTGTTGTTGCCGAACGTTGTTGCTGCTGTTGATGTCATGTAGTTTTCAATGCCGACCACCGAGAAGAACTCTCATCGACCAATTGGTAGCTATTTCTTCGTGAATAAATAAATAAATAAATAAATTACATAAAATAAACTTTTTTACCAAATTTTTTGCTCACATTATGTTTGGGGGCCCATTTTGGAAGTTTGCCTTGGGCCACTATGAGCTCGTCAAAAGCCTTTTTTCGACCTGTGGCAAAGTGAAATAGCCCCTGAGTGAATAAGTGCTGGTGGGTGGAAAATGATCCAGATGATCTGAGCGAATCCAATTCAGATTTATGGATTGTGATTGGAGAGCAAAAGGTCTCTATCTATCTGGAATATACTCTATTGGTTCAAGCTCAGCTCTGTTCTTGGTTGAAGGTTTAGCAGGCTACGGATTCTCTATGAGGAGCGAAAAAACGTGAACGGTGATTGGATTGATGATAAAATAGAATCATGTGTCGCGAACAGTGATTCGATTGATGATGAAGAAAGAGAATCTTGGTTCAGTTCTCCACCTTAATGACAGAAAAAAAAAAGATTGATCAAATTCTATTGAGGCTGACTCATAGTGATCTTTTATCAAAGAATGACTCTAGTTATCAAATGATTGAACAATCGGGATCAATTTACTTACGATACTTAGTTGACATTCAGAAAAAGTATCTAATGAATTATGAGTTCGCCCGGTATAGAAGACTTGAAACTACAAACACATTCTAACTGCTACTGTTACATTGCTGACAGATGCAGTAGACTGAAGGCAAATAAAAAGACCTAACATTATGAGAAACCAACTACATATCATATTAAAGGAAAATAAATATAAGGTAAGTTACATAACATACACTTTACAACCATGTTGAGGGCTAGCAATGGGCCTAATTTGGGCCGGATACACATAGGTCCGGGCCAAAGTTTAAAACATGGGCCCAAGCCCGACCCGACTTTTCTTCGGGCTAAAAAGTTAGGCATGAGCCCGGGCCTAAATTATGCCCAAAAGTAGGTTTGAGCCTATGCACGAACTACTTATGCATGTTTAAGTATATAACTTTTCAATAAAACAAAAATACATCGAGAAATATATACGATAAAATAATAATAATAGGAATACTACAATTTTTTGTCTAATTCATTTCTAATTTGTTTATTTTTACTTTAAAACTATATATAAGGCATAATTTCTCTCTTCATAAACTTTAATACTCATTTCAACTTACATACATGACTATTTTCTTTTAAAAACTCATATATCAGTATACATGATATATACATAAATATACACACGCACATACATAAATTTGATTCGGGCCCAAGTACTTGAGCCCGAGCCCTACCCAAATTTCCCTTGGGCCTAAAACTTGACGCCAAGCCCGAGCCCAGAAATTATTAGCCCAAGCTCACTAATAATCGGGTCGGACGACTCAGACGACTCGGACCTAGACAAGCCTAGGTCGGGTTTGGGCCAATTGCCACCCTTACGTGTTGATACATTACATAGGTACGTAAAGGGTTAACAAATATCATAATGGAGGGAAAATTGCTGAAGCATCAATCCGTGAAGGTCTCACTACAACATGAATCATCTTCTCCGGCACTTATTTCGGCTTCCTCGGTGTTTTAAATGTCGGGGTAACCCATACCGGCATTTTTGATAACACCGATACAAATGCCGGCGAATCGCGTGCCGCAGTAGGTGGGGGGATTGGGGGGGGGCTACCCCGGCATTTTTTGGGAACGCCGGTATAGCCTAACACCTACACCGGCGTTTGAGAAATGCCGGGGTGGGGGTACTTTGATATGGTTGAATTTTTGGGTAATAAGTACCCGGGCGTTTGGGAAACGCCGGGGAAGAGGCATTTTAAATTTTAAATTTTTTGGTAATAGCTATGCCGGCGTTTTGCCGGCATTTTGAAAACTCCGATGTATGGTTTTTATGTATTAATTTTTATTTATAAAATCGATAATACAATTGATTTTACAAATTATTTCAACAAAACCTATAATATAATTCACAATCAATTTCACAATTCAGGCTACTCAGGCATGATTATATACAATTCACATTCATGGACAATAGTTAAGCATAATAAAATAATATATATTCCATTAGTTATCCACAAATTCAACAGATTACATAAATAACATATACATTTGAATAAACTGCTTAAAAACAAAAAAAAATTACTTGTTACAACAAACGTGCGACGTGGGTCTGCTACTACGTACACCTCCTATCAGCAGAGTTGCTTCCATTTTCATCGGAAGTATCATCTGGATTTGCATCACTTGCAACCGATGTAATTCTTTGGCCTTCTTGTATAATGCTAAAAAAAAATGTCGAAAATTATATAAATGATCCTGCTACATAGACTAATAATTTCGAAGGTTAAAAGCAGGTCAGGAAATCACTAATAAACTTTGCATTCAAGATATATAATCTATATCAAATCCAAACCCCATTAGGTTCTTACATACTGTAGAACTCCGTATTTTCAAATATTATTTTAATTATTTGAAAATGAATTTAAATGAATTTTGAGGATTTAATTGATATTTTCTAAAAGATTTATCTTTGGTACACGTGCAAAACACGTGCAGACTCTTGAGAAGTTTGGAAAATTAAGATTTCTTTATGAAAAATCATTACTTATTATTTTGGAATTATGTAGTATTTTTCCAGATTTTTCTGAAATTAATTTGATCTAATTGCAATTTTTGATAAAAGAAGGACCTTTTTGTAAAATTGACATTTTTAAGGGCTAAAATGCAAAATTGGCATTCTGGACGTTTTGAATGGTATTGGTTAAGATTTAGAAGTATATTTTCTTTTAAATCCTAATTTTAATGAATTTTAGATGAATTTCCAAGAGTAGATATATATATATATATATATATATATATATATATATATATATATATATATATATATATATATATATAATTGTATTTTGAAGGGATTCTTTTGCAATATATTTGGAAACCCTAATACTTGATTCCCGGCCTATATAAGAGAGTTTGCAGCCGTCATTCGCTGCACAACTCAGATTTTATTGTATCTCTTATTCTCTTGGTGATTGAAGAAGAAGTTCTTGGATCTAGCAAAAAGAAGGCTTTCCATTGGATCTTTGCAATTATAAAGGTGAGTGATATGAACTTGCTTTGTTTTATGTGAATGATTATGTGTTTTTTATTTTGATGTTTTCGTATCTTGTATGTGATCGATGCCATGGTTGTTATTCGTAATATGCATGTGAAACCCATGAATGTTTAGTAGATCTTGTTTAACAAATCCTTTATTTCTCGAAAACATGTTAAGCTTTAAGTATGGTTTTGATCGGATGTATGCACATCTGGATCTCGGGTTTATAAACAGATCTTGGTTAATATTGGTGAAAGATTGGAGTATTAAGAAACCCTAATGGAAGATTTCGGAATTTAGATCGTGAGGATTGAGTATTGTATCCCTAATGTGGATCATCTTGAGATTGTCACTTTTAACTAAATATGAGTTAATCTCTTAAGCAATGAATCTTTAGAAAACTCCAGTCTTGATTTTCGTGTTCAGACCTAATTTATGAACTGTAGGCCGACAGTCGACTGGTCTACTTATCAGTCGACTGGCACGATCCTATTATTGTATCTTCAGACATTTGAGAATTATTCGGGACAGTCGACTGGGACTATTATCAGTCGACTAGCCTACTGAGTAAAATTTGTTCAGACTTTTCGGGACAGTCGACCGTGACCCTTATAAGTCGACTGTTAGTTCTTGGAATGTTCTTGAGAATTATTGGTAATTGGCTCGGGTAAGTCGACTGATGGGTTATTAAGTCGACTTATAACACTTGTTATAATCTTGGATATTGGTTCTCGGGGCAGTCGACTTACTACAGTATAAGTCGACTGGTGCTGATGAGTTCTTCATAATCTTGAGTGTTCTTTCAAGTCTTTAGTTCTTTGTAGATGGGTACATTCTGCAGTATTGGGAGTCATTGGTCTCTGGGGTTGGTATACTCTGCGGTGTTGGGAGTCACTGTTAGTGATCGATAACCGAGTATCCAATCTGCGGTGTTGTGAGTGACTGATAACCGAATATCCGATCTATGTTATCTTTAGTCTTTGTAGATGGATAAAATCTGCGGTGTTGGGAGTTACTATTAGTGACCGATAACCGAATATCCGATCTATGTTATCTTTAGTCTTTGTAGATGGATAGAATCTGCGGTGTTGGGAGTTACTATTAGTGACCGATAACCGAATATCCGATCTATGTTATCTTTAGTCTTTGTAGATGGATAGAATCTGCGGTGTTGGGAGTTACTATTAGTGACCGATAACCGAATATCCGATCTATGTTATCTTTAGTCTTTGTAGATGGATAGAATCTGCGGTGTTGGGAGTTACTATTAGTGACCGATAACCGAATATCCGACCTATGTTATCTTTAGTCTTTGTAGATTGGCATACCCTGCGGTATTGGGAGTCACTGTTAGTGATCGATAACCGGGTACCCGATCTATGGCATTATTAGTGATTGATCGTTGGACACGTACCGTGGTATTGAGAATGTTTGATAATCAGGTATTTGGGAGTGAACAGTCGACTGGCTGAATTACTCAGTCGACTGTACAGTACAGTTGACCTGTACATATTTGAGAGTGATTGATTAATGGATATTGGATCGGTGGTATTGTTTCTCGACTTGGTTCACGCATGTACTGGCCTATCGTTCTTGTTTCAGATTACATGTTCAGTTTATGTATTTTTGTTCAGTACATGTTGCTTGAGAATTTATGGTTATTGTTTATTTATGTTTGTTGTTTATATCACTCACACCATTTGTGGCTGACCCCGTAGTTTGGGGGTTAGGGTTCAACTCTAGCCTCACATGATGCAGGTTGCTTAGAGTTTGGAGGCTTGGATGCTTGGGTTAGCTGTAGAGATCATGAGTGATATAATAGAACCTTGTGTAATTTTGTAAAGAGAAGTATTGTAAAAGAATATCTTTAATTCAAGGTGTTTTGTATTCCCGCTGCAATTGAAAAAGATTATTGTAATAAGAATTTGGAATAAAATGATTTGAGTTTTTGGTCTATGTATATTGTTACATTGAAGTGGATCGCTGGGAAAGTGCCACGTATTTTCTAAGTTACCTTGTTAGAAATTCGGGGCGCTACAGAGTGGGTGTGTGTGCATGGGTATTATTTGTTTATGGGTGGTTGTTACAACTTCCTATCCTGTCCAAGCCATCCATCTCCAACCATTTAATGAAATCCTATCCCTCCAATCCATCCTAGAATTATTATAAACACCCCCTACCTTCATGCATACTATACAAAAATTAATTGAAAGGAAGAAATTATATAGGAGAGAAATACATTAGGGAGTACAAGAGTGAGTATGAGAATTGTGTGTCCCAAACAAGGAGGCCGGCCCATCATCAAGCACAAGGAGAGCATTGGGTTTGCACCAAGGAACAAGAAGGAGAGCTTTTGCAACACAATCTAGGAGGAGAAGGCTACTCTCTTGCATTCTAGGAGACTCTAGGTGCTTTTATTTCTTTTTTCTCCAAAGAGGTGGGTGTTTCTCATGCTTCTAAATTAGAACTCATGCTAGAAATAAATTGAGCAATTATTAAAGAGCAACTAGTTGAAATTAAATTCAAGTTTGACTAATTAGAGAGGAATTGATAATCTAGTAGATGTGTGTTAAAATGATTGCTAGATTAATTAATTATTAATGAAAGTAGATGTTTCTCGTACTTCTAAAAGTAGACATTATGCTAGGTATGATTTTAATGAAATTATATGAATCAACTAGTGAGAAATGGGAACCATGCTTGTTTAATTGAAAAGTAGAGTGGTAATTTAGAGAATTGTTAATGGATTGATTGCTAATGAATAATTGTTAATTAATATGTTAGAAATCTCCATATTGTTGTACTACATGAATGCTACGGTAAATAATAATAAAGAAAAAAAAGGAGATTGTATTTGCAAACAATTGATTGAATGTATCATGTGTAATTAGTTGACAAAATATAGATTTTTATTTTGTAGAGAGATGAGATTTTTGTTTTCTAAAAATATGGTAGGATGTCAATAAGAAAGAGCAAAAAAAATGTAGTGATTTGTGGAAGCCTAACTCTAAATTTTGAAGAAATGTGTTGTTGTTCTCAATGTCAAAATTATGGACATGGAACACAAATTAGGACTAAAATACATGTTTTATAAAGCAAATAATATTTATAAAATTACTGGTTTACTCAGGATTTGTGTATAATAATTTCTGGAAAAAATTTGCTTTCAAAAGAGAGAAAAAAAAGAAACAAATTGTTGTGAAAATTCATGAAATATAGATATGAACAGAGAGCTAATTCAAACCTAATTAAATCCCTTTCCAAATGATATGGTCACTTAGACCAATTGGTCGGAAGAGTTCCAATCGCTACAGTAGCGGGGGCCTAATCATTGGTCTCGGGTTCGATACCGAGAATGGAGCTTTCGTTTTTATTTTTTTGGTTAAAATCCGAAGTACTGAAAGTGGATACATAGGGATAATAACCCCTCTCATATCTCTTCGGTGACTTGGCGCAGTGGTCTTGGGCGCTGTTGTATGGGCCGCTGGTTGTGGGTTCGAATCCGGATGGGATTTTGGGTTTAAAAAATATTTTTTTTTTGGTAATTTAATATTATTTTGAGTTTTAAAATATATTAAAATTCAAGGAAAATAGGGGGAAAAATTACTGAAATTTTTTGGACTTTATGAGAAAAATTTGTGTAACTTTTGATAAAGCGTAATTGAGAAATTGAGACTATTTGCAAGAAATGACTTCTTTTTTAAATTAAATTGTCTTTTGAAATAAAGGAAAAATAAATGAGTATTTTTTTTAGAATTTTAAAATGAGAATTAGTAATGAGAAATTTTGAAATCTTTGATTTGTGTGATTAATAGAACTTATAAATCGTGATTTTAGTGCGGATTGAAATGAGAATAAGAGATTCGTGGAATTAATGAACTATTGAATACTACTAGTTGAAACTTATTATTTTTCGCATAAATTGTGTATGGAATTGAAATATCGAATGTGATGAGTTATGAAAGATGTGGATACATGAATACCATGCTCTTGAAATGTGAATTGTGATTAATCATGAAAAGACTTTATGAGTATGAAAAGCTCGATGTTGTAATTATGAGTTGAAATTGAGAACTAGGGTGTAGCTAAGCCTTATACCAGCAATAAAAGAATTGTGGAAATGATATTTGAGATGAAAAGACCAAGGTTTGAGTCATGTGAAATAAATGAATAAGACTGGTATATTGGGAGTGCTAACCCTAAGGGATTGATTTTATTCTTGATTCAATTGAACTAAGGATTAGATACATAGTGGAGATGTGATGAAAGTAAGAGAAAAACATTGAGTATGAGGGCCATTCGATTGGCGGCGTGAGAGTATTCACAGGATGTCCCATGATGCGTCATGATAGAGCGTGGATACTGCTTCAAAGTACCATCCTGGTGGCGACGCTCGTGGGGTGTTTGACGACTGCGGGTGGTGTCATGTTTATGGTAGGAGCTGAATCACCATAGGATGCCTGCATGATGAGTCATGTGTTAGTGTGTTGGGATTCCCTCCAGGGTGCCTAGACATGAGTTCGTAAGTCATAAAACATCTAGGATACTTACCGTAGTTATAGTAATAGATTAAGTCATGATGAGGGATTGAACCCTACAAGACGAAGAGCGGTTAAGGGCTTGCCCTCGGACCTATGTAGTATGGGCTGCATAGACTTTGAACAAGTACGCATTAGTGTCATGTAATACAAATAATTGCATTAAGAACTAAGTGCACATTCACAACACGAAATCAATAGGATTGTCCCTTTAGCTATGTTTGTGAATATGTTTGTGGTTTGCTAAGTATTGAGAATTGTTATACTATTTTCGACATAGAGAGGATGGCCGTGTATAATATTTCGTTAGTTGAATGAACTGATGCGCCCACAGTTTTACATGCATGGTAAGGATGCTTGACAAATTGAAGTTTACATGCTGATCAAGGATTGATTCAAATTGTTGTTTTATATAATTGCTGTGTAATTGCTTTCACTGTAATAATGTAAAGGTGTAATGTTACTCTGATGTAAGAAATGTTTTTATTTCCTTGTAAAATTGTACGAAAGAAGTGTAAAGATCCTGTGGAACTTCGAATTCAGTTGTATTTTGGAATTCGGGTTGTTACAGAGTGGTATCAGAGCTACGCTTCCAAGTAGTACAAGTTTATAAGGAACGACACTCTAGAAGTGGACATTAGAATCTGAGTTGAGTCTAGAGATTTAAATGTAAGTCACTTACATTTGTGTTGCTCTTTGATTTATGCTTCTTCTTCTCTATCTTTAAGATGGAGGACCACTTCGACCCAGCTGGAGATGACAATTGGCACATCATTGAGGAAGATTACTACTCCAGGCAAGCTGATTCAGACGAGGTGGATCCCGAAGAAATGGAAGATGAATGGCCTGAGTCTCGAGAGACTCCACCTCCGGATTCATCTGATGATTCTTTTCACGAAGAAAAACCAGTTCCGGGTAATCTCATTGTGTCTCTTCAGAGGCAGGTAGAGACTCTACGGGAGAGAGTCGTACTACTAGAGACTCAGTTGGAAAAGCGCAAGGATGATATTGCAGTTCTCAGTCATCGTGTTTGGGAACTCTAGAAGAGGAAAAACATGACCTATGTACTGAAGGAGGAAGTGGAGGAACTACGGGGAGAGCTTCGTGAAGCCAAGAGGAACTGTAGGAGTTAGAGTGTTGTATCTTCTACTGCTTTCATTTGATGTTAGAACTGTTTTAAATTCGAATGTATAAAGTTTGAAATTTAATGAAATGAAAAGTTGATTTAAAATCCATGTTTATACTTCGAATTTAATGGATCTTTTTGCATCAGAATATGGCGAGAAGAGGAGCTCAAAATGGTGAAGGTCTGGACTTGGAAACGGAGCTAGCGAGGGTCTATCAGACACTCAATGCCGTTGTCATGAATCAGAATCAGGGAAGGGTGCCAGCGAATCCAGTACCCGAAGCAATCAAACTTATGGAATTATTTAAACGGATGAAACCATCGGTGTTTGAGGGGAAGTCAGACCCTGACACGGCTGACAATTGGATCCGACAGGTAGAGATTATCATCGAAGTCTTGGAGACTCCGGAGGGCAGCAAGGTGAAGTTGTAGACACTGCAATTCGAGAAGGATGGGGCTGTATGGTGGCAGTCGATGAAGCGGACGATGGGGGACTTGGTTCTTGGCTGGGAGTAATTCTTGGAGGAATTCCGTAGTCATTATTTTCCTTCAGACATCCAGGAGAAGAAGGCCATGGAGTTTCTGTCACTGCAGTAGGGCGGCATGTCAATTAGGGAGTATGAGACAAGATTCACTCAGCTCTCAAGATATGCACCCGAACTGGTGATGGATGAGGCGAAGAAGGCTCGAAAGTTCGAGCATGGTTTGAGGCCAAGTCTAAAATCCAGGATGATACCCTTCGGTATCAGGAGGTTTGACAAGCTGGTCAAACAAGCGGCAGCCACGGAGGCAGACATGGAGTAGTTCCACGCTGTTCAGAATCGGAGGAACAACAGGAATGCGGAGAAGAGGCCCGGAATTGCTGGCAATGTCAGGGGACAGCCACTGGCTCAAAGGTTCAAGCCTACGGGTGCGAACACTATTCAAGTGGCAGGAAGACCCGGGAATACTTGGGTGAGACCTCCAGTGACTTGTTCCAACTATGGAGAGACAGGCCACTACAAATCTCATTGCCCCAAATTGCAGGATGTCGTCTGTAATGGGCCAACTCAGCAGATCGGGAAGAAGCCGTACCAGCAGCGGCGAGTATTTGCATTGACTGAAGCTGACGCTGATGAGGTGGATCACGTTATCACTAGTACGAGGGAGGATGTTTAGAGTGTTTTCTGTTATCTCTTTTCCCGTTAATTAGTACACTGTTATGTAACGAGGGTGTGTTATGTAACAGGAGAACTTTATTTGAATGGAAAGAAAGCAGTTGTTTTGTTCGATACTGGGTCCTTTCATACTTTTGTATCACCTAAATTTGCTAAAGTTCTGGGAGTCGAACTGAAGATATTTCCAGGCAAGGTTTTAGTAGTAGCCTACTCCATCAGGGGAGACTCTAACCACTTATCGGTACTATGCTGACTGCGAGATTGTGTTTGGAGATTGAATTTTCGGGATCGACCTGATCGAGCTGAATGTTTTGGAAGTCGATGTTATCATTGGCATTGATTGGATGTCGGTGTACAGTGCAAGCATCGAGTGCAAGACCAAGACAGTGACAGTGAAGGCTCCAGGTGGACCTGAAGTCACTTTCCAAGAGAAGAAGAGATATTATGGTCTGGTGGCAGTTATTTGCAAGAGGGATGTCCTTGTAGAGGTGCAGCAAATTTCTGTGGTTCGGAATTATCCAACTGTGTTCTTGGAAGATTTTTCTAGATTACCCCCGCATCGTGATGTAGAGTTCAGCATCACTATTCAGCCAGGGAGTGCACCTATTTCCAAGGCACCATATAAGATGGCGCTTGTGGAGCAGGATGAGACCAAACGGCAGATTGAGGAACTGTTGGAGAAAGGCTTTATTCAACCGAGTGCGTCGCCTTGGGGAGCGCCAGTGCTTTTGGTAAAGAAGAAGGATGGTTCGATGAGGATGTGCATCGATTACTGAGAGCTAAATATGCTCACTGTTCAGAATAAATATCCGATTCCACGAATAGATGACTTGTTCGATCGTCTACAAGGAGCAGCTGTTTTCTCCAAAATAGATCTTCGATCTGGATATCATCAAGTTCGAGTGAAAGCTGAAGACGTGCATAAGACTACATTCAGAACTAGACACGGGCATTACGAATTCTTAGTTATGCCGTTTGGAGTGACGAATGCGCCTGCAATCTTCATGGACATGATGAACAGAGTTCTGAGGCCGTTCATTGATTCTTTCATCGTGGTGTTTATCGATGATATTCTTATGTACTCCAAGTCGGAGGAGGAGCACACAGAGCATCTGGCAGCAGTTTTGAGGAAGCTTCAGGAGTATGAGTTGTAGGCCAAGTTATCCAAGTGCGATTTCTAGAAATCTGAAGTGGCATTCCTAGGTCACATCTTTTCTAAGGAAGGAGTGGCAACTGATCCTCAGAAGATAGAGGCAGTGAGAGATTGGACAAGGCCTACTACAGTGAAGGAAATTAGGAGTTTCCTTGGGCTAACTGTATATTACAGGAGATTCATCCAGGGCTATGCTCAGATAGCCGTGTCGCTCACTGGTCTGACCAAGAAGAATGTGAATTTCAAGTGGACCGAACAGTGGGAGGCAAGCTTTCAGGAATTGAAAGAGAGGCTGACTACTGCACCCATTTTGGCTTTGCCTAGAGCAGGTGTTGAGTATGATGTTTACAGCGATGCTTCACATTGTGGGCTTGGTTGTATCTTAATGCAAGAAGGAAAAGTAATCGCTTATGGGTATAGGCAACTAAGACCGCATGAGAAGAATTATCCGACTGATGATCTAGAGTTGGTTGCGATTATCTTCACTTTAAAGCAATGGAGACATTATGTGTATGGTGAGAAGCTAAACATGTACACAGACCATAAAAGCTTGAAGTATATCTATCAGCAGAAGGATCTGAACCTGAAGCAAAGGAGATGGCTAGACGTACTTGAGGACATTTGTCCAGAAATTAAGTATCACCCTAGGAAGGCTAATGTTGTTACTAATGCACTTAGCCGCAAGAGCAGTTTGGCGAGTTTGATTACAACTCAAAGGCAGCTGGCAGAGGAGTTGGATCGGGCTGGTATTGAAATTGTTCTGCAAGGCTTGGGATCATCTTTAGCTCAGTTGAGGCTTCAACCGACGCTGAACGAAAGGATTATTGTAAGTCAGAAGGAAGACGCAGAGATTCAAAAGATGAAGGAGCAGGTTGGTGCTGACAAGTTTCCCGGATTCCAGATCAGGGATGAAGTGTTGTGGTTTGGCCAGAGGCTGTGTGTTCCGGATCAGTCGGACTTGAAAGAAAGTATCCTTCAGGAGGCACATGCTACTCTTTTGTCAGTAAATCCCGGGAGTACCAAGATGTACAAGGATAATAATCAGCATTTCTGGTGGTCAGGTTTGAAGCGGGGTGTGACTGAATTTGTGTCGAGGTATGAGATTTGTCAGCAAGTCAAAGCCGAGAATCAGAAACCCGGAGGTCTATTGCAACCATTACCTATTCCAGAATGGAAGTGGGATAACATCAGTATGGATTTCATCACAGGTTTGCCTAAGAGTCCTAAAGGCAATGATGCGATTTGGGTCATAGTCGATCGACTAACAAGTCCACTCACTTCTTGGCGATGAAACTCACTGCTTCGATGGACAAGTTGGCTGAGATGTATATTGGTGAGATTGTCAGGCTTCATGGTGTTCCGCTAACCATTGTGTCTGATCGAGATGCGCAGTTTACTTTGCATTTCTGGAGGAGTCTTCAGACAGCTTTGGGTACCAAGACGGATTTCAATACTGCTTTTCATCCCCAGACCGATGGGTAGACCGAGAGAGTCAACCATATTCTTGAGGACATGCTTCGGTGATGTAGACTAGACTCTGGAGGCAGTTGGGAAAGGCATTTACTTTTGGTGGAGTTTGCCTAAAACAACAGTTTTTAGACTAGCATTGGGATGGCGCCGTACGAAGCTTTGTATGGCAGGAAGTGCAGGACGTCTGTCTGCTGGTTCGAAGTTGGGAAGCGTCAGATGTTTGGGCCTGAGATTGTGCAGCAGACCTCTGAAAAGATTGATCCGATCAGAAAGAGGTTGGTGGATGCTCAGAGTAGGCAGAAGAGCTATGCAGACAACCGGAGGAGGAACCTTGAGTTTGAGGTTGGTGACTTTGTCTTTTTGAAGGTATCGCTCAGTAAAGACGAGATCCGATTCGGCAAGGGTGGAAAGTTAGCCCCGAGGTTTATAGGCCCGTATAAGATATTGAAAAAGGATCGGGAAAGCTGCTTACTGGCTAGAGTCACCGAAAGAGTTGTCTCAGGCGCACAATGTCTTTCATGTGTCTATGCTGAGAGGTTACATTCCAGATCCAAGTCATCATTTGCCCGAAGTGCCAGAGGGTTTGCAATTGGATCTCAGTTACATAGAGCTTCTAGTTGAGATTGTTGATCGTTGGGAGAAAGTCTTGAGGAATAAGACGAAACCGATGGTCAAGGGAATCTGGAGAAACCAGTTGGTTGAAGAGGCTACTTGGGAATCTGAGGAGAGGATGACGAGGGATCATTCTGAGCTCTTTGTTTGATTGTATTTTCTTATTGTGTTTTTTTTCTCACTCTTTAATTGTAGTTCCGGGGACGGAACTATTCTAAGGAGGGAGTGTTGTAATACCCTAAACTTTCATTTTAATAAAAATGTTTATTTTCACGTGTTGTGCACGTGCAAAATTTCGTATGTATATTTATTTTTTATAAAATATTTTTTTTGTTGTATGAACAATTATTTCTTTATTTTCCTTTATTTTTTTAAAAAGCCTATTTTGTAAAGCCTAAAATATTGTTTTCTTATTTTGAGTGCACTTTAATAATTAAATATTTTATTATTTAGCCCATAAGCCTAAGCCCACTATTTGTGAAGCCCACAAACTTAATTAATCCTTTAAATTGTCACAACTTGTCATGTAGGCACAAATGGTGAACAATTGATTAATTAAATTTGTACAAATTTCAAATAGGGGGGGGGGGGGGGGGGGGGGTACTAGAAGGGTACGTGCATGCACGTAGTGTGCTTTGCACACCTTGGAGGCCGGGTTATGCATAAAAAGAGATGGGAGAGTGGGTGTGTGTGCATGGGTGGTTGCTACAACTTCCCATCATATCCTAGCCATCCATCTCCAACCATCTAATGAAATCCTAGCCCTCCAATCCATCCTAGAACTAGTATAAATACCCCCTACCTTCATGCATACTACACAAAAATTAATTGAAAGGAAGAAATTATATAGGAGAGAAATACATTAGGTAGTATAAGAGTGAGTGTGAGAATTGTGTGTCCCAAGCAAGGAGGCCGGCCCATCATCAAGCACAAGGAAAGCTTTTGCAACACAATTTAGGAGGAGAAGGCTACTCTCTTGCATTCTAGGAGACTCTACGAGCTTTTATTTCGTTTTTCTTCAAAGAGGTGGGTGTTTCTCATGCTTCAAAATTAGAAATCATGCTAGGAGTAAATTAAGCAATTATTAAAGAGCAACTAGTTGAAATTAAATTCATGTTTGCCTAATTAGAGAGGAATTGATAATCTAGTAGATGTGCGTTAAAATGGTTGCTAGATTAATTAATTATGAATGAAAGTGGATGTCTCTCGTACTTCTAGAAGTAGACATCATGCTAGGGATGATTTTAATGAAATTATATGAATCAACTAGTGAGAAATGGGAACCAAACTTGTTTAATTGAAAAGTAGAGTGGTAATTTAGAGAATAGTTGATGGATTGATTGCTAATGAATAATTGTTAATTAATATGTTAGAAATCTCCATGTTGTTGTGCTACATGAATGCTATGGTAAATAATAATAAGGAAAAAAAAAGATTGTATTTGCAAACAATTGATTGAATGCATCATGTGTAATTAGTTGACAAAAAATAGATTTTTATTTTGTAGAAAGATGAGATTTTTGTGTTCTAAAAATATGGCAGGATGTCAATAAGAAAGAGAACAAAAAAAATGTAGTGATTTGTGGAAGCCTAACTCTAAATTTTGAAGAAATGTGCTATTGTTCTCAATGTCGAAATTATGGACATGGAACACAAATTAGGACTAAAATACATGTTTTATAAAGCAAATAATATTTATAAAATACTGGTTTACTGAGGATTTATGTATAATAAATTCTGGAAAAAATTTACTTTCAAAAGAGAGAAAAAAAAAGAAACAAATTGTTGTGAGAATTCATGAAATATAGATATGAACAGAGTGCTAATTCAAACCTAATTAAATCCCTTTCAAAACGATATGGTCACTTAGACCAATTGGTCGGAAGAGTTCCAATCGCTACAGTAGCGAGGGCCTAATCATTGGTCTCGGGTTCGATACCGAGAATGGAGCTTTCGTTTTTATTTTTTTGGTTAAAATCCGAATTACTGAAAGTGGATACATAGGGTTAATAACCCCTCTCATATCTCTTCGGTGACTTGGCGCAGGGGTCTTGGGCGCTGTTGTTTGGGCCGCTGGTTGTGGGTTCGAATCCGGATGGGGTTTTGGGTTTAAAAAATATTTTTTTTTTGGAAATTTAATATTATTTTGAATTTTAAAATAGATTAAAATTCAAGGAAATTAGGGAAAAAATTTACTGAAATTATTTGGACTTTATGAGAAAATTTTGTGTAACTTTTGATAAAGCGTAATTGAGAAATTGAGACTATTTGTAAGAAAGGACCTTTTTTTAAATTAAATTGTCTTTTGAAATAAAGGAAAAATAAATGAGTTATTTTTGTTAGAATTTTAAATTGAGAATTGGTAATGAGGAATTTTGAAATCTTTGATTTGTGTGATTAATAGAACTTATAAATCGTGATTTTAGTACGGATTGAAATGAGAATAAGAGATTCGTGGAATAAATGAACTATTGAATACTACTAGTTGAAACTTATTATTTTTCGCATAAATTGTGTATGGAATTGAAATATCGAATGTGATGAGTTATGAAAGATGTGGATACATGAATACTATGCTTATGAATTAAGAATTGTGATTAATCATGATAAGACTTTATGAGTATGAAAAGCTCGATGTTGTAATTATGAGTTGAAATTGAGAACTAGGGTGTGGCTAAGCCTTATAGCGACAATAAAAGAATTGTGGAAATGATATTTGAGATGAAAAGACCAAGGTTTGGGTCATGTGAAATAAATGAAAAAGACTAGTATAGTGGGAGTGCTAACCCTAAGGGATTGATTTTATTCATGATTCAATTGAACTAAGGATTAGATACCTAGTGGAGATGTGATGAAAGTAAATGAAAAACATTGAGTATGAGGGTCATTGGATTGGCGGCGTGAAAGTATTTACTGGATGTCCCATGATGAGTCATGATAAGGCGTGGATACTGCTCCAGAGTACCGTCCTGGTGGCGATGCTCATGGGGTTTTTGACCACTGCGGGTGGTATCATGTTTATGGTAGGAGCTGAATAACCACAGGATGCCTGCATGATGAGTCATGTGTCTGTGCGTTGGGATTCCTTCCAGAGCGCCTACACATGAGTTCATAAGTCATAAAATTTCTAGTATACTTACCATAGTTACAGTAGTAGATTAAGTCATGATGAAGGATTGAACCCTACAAGATGAAGAACGGTTAAGGGCTTGTCCTCGGACCTATGTAGTATGGGCTGTATAGACTCTGAACAAGTATGCATTAGTGTCATGTAATACAAATAACTGCATTAAGGACTAAGTGCACATTCACATTACGACATCTATAGGATAGTCCCTTTGGCTATGTTTGTGAACAAGTTTGTGGTTTGCTAAGTATTGAGAATCGTTATACTGTTTTCGGCATTGAGAGGATGGCCGTGTATAATATTTTGTCAGTTAAATGAACTGACACGCCCACAGTTTTACATGCAGGGTAAGGATGCTTGACAAATTGAAGTTTACATGCTGCTCACGGATTGATTCAAATTGTTGTTTTATGTAATTACTATATAATTGCTTCTGTTGTAATAATGTAAAGGTGTAATGTAACTCTGATGTAAGAAATATTTTTATTTCCTTGTAAAATTGTACGAAAGAAGCATAAAGATCCTGTGGAACTTCGAATTTAGTTGTATTTTGGAATTCCGGGTGTTACAGCTCTGTCAAGATCATCACCATGACTCTCGCTAATAGACTGGAAAAGATGATGGATGGTCTCATTAGCCTTGATCAGATGGGGTTCATTCAAGGACGATGTATTCAGGATAGCATGGCTACAGCTGAAGAAACTATCCATCATTGCCACATTTCGAATGCTAAGACCTATCTCTTGAAACTGGATTTCGAGAAAGCTGATGATTCGGTCGAATGGGACTGCCTGCTGGAAGCGCTTGACGGAAGAGGCTTTAGGATTAGATAGATCAGATGGATCCACACATGGCTTACCAACAACAGAACTACAGTATTAGCAAATGGGGTGTCGGGACACAAATTCTCGTGTAAACAGGGCCTCAGACAAGAGGACCCGCTCTTACCACTTCTCTTCACCATTGTGGCGGGCGTACTTCGGTCCGTGATGGATAATTGCAGTAGAGCAGGGTGGATCGTTCCGGTGGCCAAGGGAGTCAACCGGAAAGGTTGCTTAATCCTCTAATATGCTGATGATACTCTCCTTTTTGGTAATGGCAACCTCAGGGAAACTGCCTTCAAAGGTATATTATATAGTTTTGAAGCATGGTCTGGACTCATGGTAAACTTTCACAAAAGTTCACTCATCCCCATTGCCCTCACAACCGAGGAGGCACTAGAACATGCCACAATTCTCAATTGTGCCTTGGAGAGCTTTCCCATTCAATACCTGGGATTGCCACTAAGACCTGAAAAACTCAAAAAGGCTGATTGGCTACCCATTATTGACCGGGTTGAGAACCGTCTTGCAGGCTGGAAAGGTAAATCCCTATCACTGGGAGGGAGAGTCACGCTTACTAATGCTGTCCTATCAAATCTTCCAACCTATTATATGTCCTTCTTTGAAATACCGCGATGGGTAATTCAGAGAATTGACTTGACCCGAAAACGGTTTTTATGGAAAGGGGCAGACCCGGATCGGGGCGGCTATCACCTTATCAGATGGGAGAAGGCATGCATGAAAAAGATACATCGAGGTCTAGGTATAATTGATCTTCGAGATATGAATCTTGCTCTATTGGGTAAATGGTGGTGGAAAGTTTTTCACCCTAATGGTGAAGGGTGGCAAGATTTTGTTCAAGGATATCTGCATGGGAATGGAACGAGAAATTTGGGATTCAGGGTAGGCCCACGTGTCTCCTAGTTCTGGAAAGGCATCGCTAAGGCATACGAACCCTTTATTACCTCCGTGAAATCAGTTATCGGTAATGGCAGACTCACCAGATTCTGATGGGATAAGTGGTGTGGTGATCACACACTCAGAGCCATGTTCTCCGACCTATATGATTGAGCGTCACAACCACACTGCACGGTGGTCGCAGCCTGGAAAAGATGCATCTGGAAACCATCCTTTAAATAATCTCTCGATCTGGGCTCCCAGACCAGACTCATAGAACTCCAGACCTACATCACCAATGCTGGTATTAGCTGCTCTCAAGGTCCAGATAGGAAATCATGGAGAATGAAAAAGAACGGTACGTTCACCGTTCGCTCCCTGTATAACCGCATTCACTTTAGGGGATGTGCTCCTAAGTGGGCATGCATCCTCTGGAGGACGAAAGCCCATCTCAAAATCAAAGTTTTCTTATGGCTGGTGCTGAATGATGCGATTTTGACTAGAGAAAATCTCGCTAAACACCAACTGAATATGGACTCTAGGTGCAGGTTTGCCACGCTACCCTAGAAACTAGAGGCCACCTCTTCCTACAGTTTCCTAGGAGCAAAGTGGTACTTGTTGAGGTGCTCAGCACCATGGGGACGAGTCAGTACCCTAGTGTGTACGGGAACCTATGAGTAGGGTCCAAATTTGCTTCTGAGAGAAGAACTATGAAAGAAGAATGGTACATCGGTGCCGCAACGACCTGGATAAATTTGGCTAGACAGAAATAATTTTTATTTCCGCACAACATGTAATAATATTTCTGGTAACTTGACTCACATTATGCATTTTATTTTATTTTGGGCTAATGTGGTAGCAGCACGTCCCAGAAGGAGGATATCAAGTGTCTTCTAGGTTGAGGATTTTGATGATGAGGAAGTCGAGATCGGTCCGACGATCGACTGACAATTAGCGTAGCCGTTACTACTGATAGACACCCACCATCCCAGGGTTTGTTGGGGGGATATGATGTATCTTGTTTTGTGTAAGTCGTTTGTATGTTGGAGACTTTCTGGCATTGTTTTGTCCCACCCACCATGTTTGGGGTGGAGTTTATGTACTTATGTTTTGTATGTAGGATCTTGTATTTGGCTCAGAACTCTGAGTTTGTTTTATTAACTCCTTATTAATGAAATATGGTGGCCATACTCCACCTTTTTCTAAAAAAAAAAGAAAAAACCTTGATTTCAAAGAGATGTAATTATGCCAAGGACTTGGGTTAGGTTGGGCTAGTAGTATATGAGTAATGGAATTAAATGTATTCGGCCACAAATTAGATAAAAGATCGATTATACTGGAGTGCTGAAGATCTATTGCAGCTCCTAAGGTATTATTATGTTATTCTTCGCTTTATATATCACTTTAGGAGTTTCAAATTGTTTAATCAATTTTGTTACCAAGTTTAAAGGTTTTTCTAGACTTATAATGGATATTCCCATGTTACAGACCTTGAAGATTGATATCAACATCGAGATGGGCTTGGCGTATGCCCTTAATGTCAGAGAAAGTCCTCATTAATAATTATTGGACGGAAACTATATTTTATACAGAGTGAGGATATATTGCACATTTGTTTTTGTTTTTTTCCCCATTTCTCCTCTGAAACTTTCTTTGTTCTTATGTGTAGATATAAGAATATTGTATATATTTGAAGAGTTTAGGAAAGCAGATGAGCTGGTACATATGATTGCACATTTTTTCTATACTGCAAAGAGACACTACAAGATTTTAGTATACCGGCGAAACTACACCGGCATTTGAGTAGTCGCACCGGGTTAGGCTTGGACAAGGAATGGATTTGAAAATTTTGGTAATCTACTCCGGCGTTTATAAAAAACGCCGGTCTAGAGTTGGTCTACTCTGACGTTTATTAGTGAAAACACTGGAATATGGTATGGGATAAAATTCCCCCAAATCCGAACACTAACATTTCACTTCCCAAAAAAATTTCTTCAGGTTCCCTCTCTCGCGCGCTCTCCCGCCGCTCGTCGTCGCAGCTCGTGCTCGCTAGTTCCTTGGCCGCTGTCGCTATGCCCACGTCGCCGTCCTCGCGCTCTCTATCCTGCTCACTCACTTCTCTCTCTCTATCCTGCTCACTCACTTCTCTCTCTCTCCCCCAAAAACCCTCGCTGCTCCCCACCTTCGCCATCGCCGTTCCCGCTCCCTTTTTCTCTTGGTCACTACCGCTCACTTCTCTCTCACTCCTGCCATCGCTCCCCGTGGTCCACCACCACCCCTACCGTCGATGATACACGGCCAAGTCATGAGAGGTATAAAAATCAGTTTTTTTTTTATCATAACGTGTAAATCTCTCAATTAAGTACATGAATTAATTATCCGAAAAGAAAATTGAAATTAGCAAAAAAATTAAATACTTAACTAAAAATTTATGTGTTATGTGTTTTTGTTTAGTAAATAATTTGTTTAAAATAATTATTGGTTCATGTTTATGTGTTTTTGTACAAACACTGACTTCTAATTTTAGAGAGATCTTTAATCATTTATCATGTAAAATATAAATGTTATTCTTGTACTAGACATGCTTTTTTCAAATTGAATAACATATTAAAGTTTGGTCACTGATAATTTGGATGCACATAAATGTTGGAAATTTATTTAAAAAGGCTTAAAAGTAGTGCGGTAATAATTGTTGGAAGTTTTGGATAGACCCTTATCATCCAATTTGCCAGGAATAAGATTAAGTTTTCTAATGATTCTCAACTTGATAAAAACTTTCAACAATTTGCTATTGTTGAGTGCTAATATGAACCAGACTAGGATTTATTCCTAAAGAGTCATAGAATGCACAAAATTAGCTTGTCCCAATTTTCATACAAATCACTTGGGAATCAGATTCCCTTTTCTCTTGTGCAATAATACCATTTTCAAGGATTTTTTAGTCCCTTTAAACATAATACAATATAGTTTCTCCAAAGGCTAATGTCGAAAGTATTGTTTCTAGAAAAGGCTTACAGCTGTTGGAAACAAATAAATATCCATAACAATTTGGAATTCCTAAGATAAAGGGATTAATATGAACCATAATGTCACACCCCGCTTCCCGTTATACAGAAACATAGATGCGTAACTGAGGCCCAGCGGATGATGGGTATATCATCCATAAGTTGTAACAGTTTAACTCAACAATATGAAATATAAAAATAACCACGCATGGAATAAAATATCACATAAACATGAATAATTCATGAAGTGTCTCATATATAACCAACATCTGGAAAGTAAATAACTTCGGGTTAACAAAGCCCAGAATACAAAGTACGAAAGTAATACAATGTTGGAAATAAAATAACATGAATAAAATAACTATGACTATCAATTCCACTCCAATCTTTAGAAGATCAGTTCTCCAAGTCCTTCAGTTGCTTCCTCTATGATACATGTAATCTCAGCATCTAGAGATGAGAAAAAATGCTCGTTAGAGCAAGTTTCGGCGACAAGTAGTAGCAAGCAATAAGGTAAGAAATAAAGGATTACATAACAAGAGTAAGAAAATTGGAATGATGTCAGAGTCAATAAATGATAAACGATAACAAAATCAAAAGTCAATAATCAATAATTCAGTAATCCGGAATCAATAATCAGTATTCAGTATCAGTGTCAATGTTCAGTGTTCATCTCATGTCTATCAGTTTTTTTTATCAATCCTAACTAATGCACGTAATCCTACGGCCCATACCACAGGTTCGGCTGCATACAATCAAGTGAACGTTTAGACTATAGTGGTGAATTCTACAGGATTCTGTACTCGGGTCTTGCAATATCAAAGACCAATGTCTGATGACAGATGACCGATGACTGATGAAAATATACGATAAATCGAAATACTGTAGTCATTAATCCACAATCAATCGATGACCAATATGACCAACAACAATGACCAATATTGGTTGTGACCAATATCCCCTTCCGATTACACTCTCCTTTATTGTCCACTACTAAGTCGACCCTTATTTCTCTAACTTGTTATTATTTTATTAACAATCAGTTATGAACATACAATCAATATGATCAATGAGAACGGTGGTATCAAGAATTATGCAATTGGTACAATCGATAAGAACGATGATATTAATACAGTTTCAAGTAGATATCAAGGTTGTACAATACATGAAATATACATGGTTTAATTTATTAAATATGAAAAATATCGGGTTTATAGGTAAAAATTTAACAATACAGGTTCTAGACGGCAGCACCTATCGGTATTCAAATTCACTTTCCCGCTGCTACGAAAATGCAAATCTGATTCCGTTAGAAATTCTAGAAAGTAGACTCTCTGCCGGTTCAATCGCATATTCACACAATATATTATAGTTACAGTAACTAGGTCGATCAATCAATTTTTACCGGTTTCGTGCACAGTCTTGATTCTGGAAATTATAACATGCCAGAACTAAAATAGTGATAACTTACAATCCATAAATCGGATTGAGAATCCGCAAGATGTTCTAGAAACTAGACATAGTGTGCTACAATTTTTATGTACAAGGTTTTAAGTTTCTATGTCAGGAATTGGGTCGAAACCTCAGTACAAATTTGGGAAAGCGATAGGGGAGTTTGTTTGAAAGTTCAATAATACAATAAATTTACGGTTCAAGATTTATATCGATAACAATGGCACGATAAGATGACTATGAATCAATAACATGGTACGATAAAGAAAATAACCAATCAATAATGAATCAATTGACTCAATTTAATTAGCTACGATATTCAATTCAATTACTACTTGCTGTTGTTCAATGAATGTTTCCTTGAAATAGAATAATATAAATGAGTTTAAGGGATGCTTTCTTGTTATGATAATTATCCGAATATTAGAAGAATAATGGGAAGAGAGTCCCAACGGCAACACAAGCAAACTACATGCACAGTAACACGTGCAATGCACGGAAAGGAAACACGTGCTATACACGTAACAGCAAGAGGCACAACAACAATAGTAAGGGAGGCAGCGTCAGTCGACGGCATCGACGAACACGGGACAAATACAACTGTGAGCGGCAGCAGCGGCAACGACAGCAGCGGCTTTGGGGCAGTAGTGGTCTGAAGTGGATGATGGCAGTGCTTGGAGGTTGCGGCTTGCGGTAATGGCGAGGTCGAGGTCGAGGTCGAGGTGGTGATGACTGAAGGGTGTTGGTGGAAGAAGGCAGTCATGAGGTCGGTCGACGGGGCAGATCGTCGATGCTGGCTGTCGGCGATGGGGGAAGACAGTAGCGGGAGGAAAAGATGAGGGGACAAGCTGGAGCGGGAGTCGGTGACTGCGTTGCGGTGGCTGATGGTTAGAGTCGGAGTAGGAGGGGTGCGAGATTGCGGTGGCGATTGTCGCTGGTGATGGTGGCTCGAGGGGTGTTGGACGTCGAGGAGATGAGGCGGCGACGGAGCAGCAATGGTGGGAGGAGAAGAAGGCAGATGGTGCTACGGGGTAGGGAGGCGGTGGTCGAGGAAGAGGATGCCGAGGTGGAGTGGCAGTTGCGAGGGGCAGTCGACAGCAGGTAGTGGCTCGAGCGGGAGGCAAGGACGAGGGAAAAATGGTGGCACTAAAATGGCGAGGCAGTCGAGGGGTTGTCTGCAGTCGACAAGGAAGGGATGAGCGGGAGCACTGTGGTATCAGTTGTGGAAGATGGCGCTGGCGAGGGTGCTTCGAGCGACGAAAGGTGCAGGCGATGGTTCGGAGGTCGATGGGTGTTGCGGGTGGTTGACGAGGCAGTTGCGGCTGCAGCCGGTATCGTCAACTACCGGTAGGGGTGCTGAGGGTGGCGGTGCAACATGAGGAGCTGCAAGAGGAGGCGATGGAAGGATGGCGGTGCCTCGGGGTTTTGTTTTTGGGTAGAAGAAAGAGGAGGAAGACAATGGGGGGGGAGAGACAGCGACAGAGACAGAGTCGGGAGATAGAAAGAGTGGGGCGAGAGTTTTATAATGATATAATATGTTGATATTATAATGGATATTGATTATGGGGGTTACTAGAAGAGATAGTGGGCAGTAATTAGGGGAAGTGGGTGCAGTTATGAGAGATGAGGGGATCTGGTTGGGTTTTGGGTAGTGGATTTTAGAATGTGGGTTTGGGTTATGATCCAATAGCTTTTGTTTAGGGTTAAAAAGTTTGGGCTTGGATTAATAGACTTGGGCTTTAGGTTTGGGCTTCACAAAATAAGTAAATAATTATAGGAGGGTTAAAAGATTGGGCTTCAATCAATAATAAAATAATATGGACAAGGGATTATATATGGTTTGCCAAATAAATAATTTAGACAAATTATAGAATGGACTAGGATTGGGCTTAAGTTCAAAATTAATAAATCAAATAATATTTTATAGAATAGTTTCAAATTAATTAAAATAATCAAATAATAACAATAGACCTGGTCTGGGCTATAAATAATAAAAAAAATAAAAAGAATAAAATTTCTACTATTAATGTCTATAATCGTTTGAAAATAACTACAATTACAATTGATGTTTAGAATTGACTTATAGAAAGTCCAAGATGAATAAAAATGAATTTGAGAGCGGAAAAGAATTTAAACCGAATTGAAATACAAAAACACGCAGAAAATACGTATAGACGGAAACAGGGGTTACTCATAAGGATAATATTCGAATATCAATTTGTAATTAATTTCTTCCATACTCAATAGTTGGCTTACTTTTTGCAATACTCAATAATTTCTTAAAACAGAGGGAAACTCTAGGCAATAAAATTAAGCATTTTTAGCACTACATTGGGGTACATAAAAGTGGAAAGGGAAATGAAGTAGGAAGGTTTTTAGCACTAACAAATGTTTCACCTTGAACTACAAAAAAAGAAGTCTCATCCCAAAATATCTTGGTTCTTCCTTTTTTTAAACATTTGCTTGTGGTTCATTCTTCGCTAACTTTTGACTTAACCGACTAAAAGATATGTTGTTGTTAAGATTCAGGCATCTTGGTATGAATTCTGACACTATTTCAATCAGCAGGTTACAGACATTCTAATCTTCCTTTTTCAGTATTGACTTTTTATTTAGTGACAAAGTCTAGTTGCTTAAGGTTAGTATATTTATATTTTATTTATTTTATTTTTCAGGTGGGAGAAAAACGATTGTTTGCATTTACTAAGAGTGGTACAAGCATCCATTCGGTGAGTTGCTTTGTAGCTAGTGTTTTTTTGGTGTTATTTGTAATTCCTAGAGTCTATGAACCTATGACTCTATTAGGTCAGTCAACTCAAATGAACTTATAAAGTGTACACATTATGAGAATCCCTACCATATAGAATTGACATGCCTAACAAATTCTTTCCATCTTCTGTTGTTTGCTCAACCTACTCTGAGTGATAAGTGGTGATCTTTCTTGGCTTTTTCTGTATATCCAATTCTATATAACTCACTTACTCACAAATACCTAATTCTATTTAACTCACTTACAATATGAAATCAATCCCAAATAACTACTTTTGTTTCAAAAATTAATTCCATATAACTCACTCAAAAGTACTTATATGGGATTAAATATTTGTGAGTGAGATATATGGAATTAAAGTATTTGTTAGTGATGTAACATCCCGAATCCCAAATAAGACTGAATTCGAAGTTCCACAGGATCTTTACACTTCACTTCATACAATTTATAAAGAATTTAAAATTTTTATACAACAATGATTACATCAACACAGCGGAATTATAAATTACAACATGTTACCTGAATTAAACAATAACTTCAACATTTCTTTAAGCAGCATTCATTCTTTAGTTTTTTCAATCACTTTATCCTGCATAGAACTGTAGGCATGTCAGTTGCATACAACACACACTTGTCACAAACAAAACTAAGAAGGACTATCCTATTGATGTCGTGTGTGATTGTGCACTTAGTCCTTAATGCAGTTATTTATGTTAGATGACACTAATGCACACTTGTTTGGATTCTATGCATCCCATACTACATAGGTCGGAGGGCAAGCCCTTAATCATTATTCATCTTGTAGAGTTGATTCCTTCGCCATGAGTTAAACTACTACGGTAACTACGGTATGTATCCTACGTATTCTATGAGCTACGAACCAATGCCTAGACATCCTGGAGAGAATCCCACGCACTGACATGATGCATCTTGCAGGCATCCTATGGACAATTTGCCTCCGCCAGGGAACGATGGCACTACGTAGTCACCGAACACCCCACAAGCATCGCCGACGGTACGATATCCTGGAGAAGTATCATGCCCTGACATGACGCATCATGTGGACATCCTGTGAACACTCACACCGTAGATCCGAGGCACTCATACTTATGTTTTTCTCTTACTTTCGTTACAACTTCACTATGTGTCTAATCCTTAGATAATTGAATCATGAATAAAAATCAATACTCTAGAATTAGCGTTACCTCTACATCGGTCTTAAACATCAATCATTAACCATGACCCAAACTTGGTCTTTATTTATCACATTTCTCTTTTCAAAATTTCATTCATGCCGATGTAAGGATTAGCTAAAACTCCAGTTTGAATTCTCTTTTCATGCTCATCAAAATGAGAGTATACATATTCACAAATTCCACATTTCATCATGTTTCTTTTACTTTATTTTCCATGCACATTTTGCATAATTTGAAACAATTTTATATTTAATCTTGCTCAATTTTTGCAAGTCAAAATCTCATTTTTAAACTCTACACAAACTTTCTCTATGGTCAAAAGAATATTTGTATCTTTAATTACCAAGAAAATCACATTCTAAAAACTTATTAATTCTTCTTCCCAAGAATTTTACTTCTAACTCCCATTATAATAGGTCAAATATTATGGGAATAATTTTCATGAAGTCTAGGTATTTTTAGAATAATTCTCTTATTTTTTTCTCAATTTTTTAAACTCTTAAAAACACTAAAGATATCAAAAATATGAAAAAAAACCGAAAAAATTAAAAATGGCCAGAGGCCGGATCGAACCCAGAACACAATCCCCCGCCAAATGAACAGTAACCGACTTTAGGCGCACCCGAAGACCATAATGACCACAGTGACTAGTTGTCACATGAAGGACTTAATTGATACTTAAGTTTGGTTCTCGGGTTTTGAATTAAAATCAGATTTTAGGAAAAACAACGTCACTTGTGAGACTCGAACCCAAGACCAATGCTCCGCTGAGCTACAGTAACGCTCTTAAAATGCACACACTGACCAGTAGATCTGAGTGACTAACCCGTATAGGAAATCGATCAAAATGTTTTTGTGTCAGACTGTACTGTTTCTAGTTCTTTTTAGAAACTCGATTTTTCTCAATCAATTTGCACTTATAAAATCTAGATCTTTTCCTGATTGTTATTTTTTGTAAAACAGTAACTTATACTTTCTTAGATTATATAAAACTCATTTTTAAACGCATAATAAACTATTTTTCTTTAGTTCATTGAAAAAGTAGGTTATAAATACATTTTCGACATAGACATATTTCTTTTTAGAAAAATTCATTTATCAACATATTCCCCCTCACTCATAATGACTTCATACAATTATTATTTTCATTCTTTAACACAATCAAGATCTTTAATTAATTTTATTTTCACAAATTACTCTTTTTCTTATGTTTCGAAAGGCAACATTGGTGATAATCTAGTGACAACAATATTGCTTATATATGGTAATTGCAAACACACTTTTTACCACGATTAACTTATTTCATAATCCATGGTTTACTAGTTTGCATTCTATAAATTATCCATAAGCACAATTTTTCACATATTGCATTCTACCACTCATTCATAAGCAAATTTTCACAAAATCATAATTTGTCAACTCTAGCATGCAAATATACTAACAAACCATCATAACACATTTTAATAAATACATTCTAATCCATTTTACTAACTTTTCATGTAGATCAATTAGAGTTCTTTCCTTATTAGTCTCTTTAACAAGCATAGAGCAATCTTTCCTACTTATTTCTAACATAATCACAATTTCACATCCTAGCATGATATCTACGTTAGAAGTTTGAGAAATTGTCCACTTTATTGAAGAAACAAAGAGAAAACTCCTAAGAAGCTCCTCGAACGTACGAACGGTTCCCTTCTCCTCCTAGATTGTGCCACCAAAGTGAGCCTTCTCCTCCTTGATGCTAGATGAACCCGAGCACCTTCCTCTCCTTGATGTATGGCCGGCCTCCAATAGTGCAAGAACACACAACTCACACTCTCTCAATCTTTCTACTCACAACTAATCTCAATTTTTTACTCACAACTTGTTTCATTTCTTTCTTTTCTCTAATGAAATTTCTAGTCCAATTCCTGAAGAAGATGAGGAAGGGGGGGGGGGGGAGGGTATTTATACTTTTTTAAAACACAAATGGAGGATTAAGATTAGTTTAGTTGAGTTTAGATGAGAGGCTAGGATACATTAGGGAGTTAGAAGAACTACCCATGAACACATAACTACTCTCCCACTCACTCCATCTCTCCCACCTCAAAGAAATGGCCGGCCACCCCTCTCTTCATGCATATGGCACGTGCATGTGCAATGCACGTGTCACACTATGCATAGTACAATATAATTTGTACATTAAATTGTTAAATTAATTACTACTTGGTCAAGTCTACACTACAAGTTGTGTTAATTATTATTAAAAATAACTAATGGGCCAATTAGGTGGGCTAGAATCCATGGGCTTTCTCTAATTAAATTAATTAAATTAATCAAGTGGGCTAGAATTAAACAATTAGGCCTAGAGATTAAAATAAGGTTTAAATTAAAAAGAGAAGAATGTAAAATACTTGTTCTTGACATAAAAAAAATATTTTTTAAAAATAAATGTACATAAATTTTCACGTGGAAAACAAGTGAAATCAAACAAAACTCATATTTAATTATAATTGAAAATTCGGATGTTACAACACTCCCTCCTTAGAATAGTTTCATCCCCGGAACTAAGCTTAAAGAGTGAGAAAACCAAACATAAAAGAAAAAATAAGTAACCATACAATCAAACAAAGAACTCGGGATGATCCTTCAACATTCTCTACTCGGATTCCCAAGTAGTCTCTTCAACCAATTGGTTTCTCCAGACTACTTTGACTATCGGTATCGTCTTGTTCCTCAAGACTTTCTCCTGACGATCCACGATCTCAACTGGCAGCTCAATGTAACTCAGTTCTAGCTACAAACCCTCCGGCACTTCGGGCAAATGGTGACTTGAATCTGGAATGTAACCTCTCAGCATAGACACATGGAAGACATTGTGCACCTGAGACAACTCTTTCGGTAACTCCAAGCGGTAAGCAGTTTTCCCAATCCTCTTCAATATCTTATACGGGCCTATGAACCTTGGGGCTAACTTCGCACCTCTGCCAAAAAGAATCACACCTTTACTAGGTGATACCTTCAGAAAGACCAAGTCATATTCCTTAAACTCAAGGTGCCTTCTTCAGTTGTCTGCATAACTCTTCTGCCTACTCTGAGCATCCCCCAACCTCTTCCTGACCAAAATGATCTTTTCAGAGGTCTGCTACACGATCTTGGGCCCAAACATCTACCGCTCCTCAACTTCAAACCAGCAGACAAGTTTTCTGCACTTCCTGCCATACAGAGCTTCATACGGCACCTTCCCGATACTAGTCTGAAAACTGTTGTTGTAGGAAAACTCCCCAGAGCTAGATGCCTCTCCCAACTGCCTCCAAAATCTAGAACACAACACCGAAGCATATCCTCAAGAACTCGTTGACTCTCTCAGTCTGTCCATCAGTCTGAGGATGGAAGGCAGTGCTGAAATCCGTCTTAGAATCCAAAGCTGCCTGAAGGCTCCTCTAGAAATGCAAAGTTAACCGTGCATATCGATCAGACACAATGGTCAACGGAACACCATGAAGCTTGAAGATCTCCCAAAATACAGCTCGGCTAACTTTTCCATAGTCGAAGTGAGTTTCATTGCCAAGAAGTGATTTGATTTGGTTAGTTGATCGACTATGACTCAAATCGCATCATTACCCTTCAAACTCTTGGGAAAACCTGAGATAAAATCCATACTGATGTTATCCCACTTCCACTCGGGAATAGGTAACAGTTGCAATAAACCTCCGTGCTTCTAATTCTCGGTTTTCACCTGTTGACCAATGTCCGATGACCGATGACCGATGACTGATGAACAATATACGATAAATCGGGATACTGTTGTTAGTAATCCACAATCAATCGATGACCAATATGACCAACAACAATGACCAATATTAGTTGTGACCAATATCCCCGTCTGATTACACTCTCCATTATTGTCCACTACTAAGTCGACCTTTATTTCCCTAACTTTTTATTATTTTTTTAACAATCAGTTATGAACATACAATCAATATGATCAATGAGAACGGTGGTATCAAGAATTTTGCAATTGGTACAATCGATGAGAACGATGATATTAATACAGTGTCAAGTAGATATCAAGGTTGTACAATACATGAAATATACATGGTTTAATTTATTAAATATGACAAATATCGGGTTTATAGGCAAAAATATAACAATACGGGTTCTGGACGGTAGCATCTATCCGTACTCAAATTCACTTTTCCGCTGCTATGGAAATGCAAATTTGATTCCGTTAGAGATTCTAGAAAGTAGACTCTCTGCCGGTTCTATTGCATATTCACACAATACATTATAGTTACAGTAACTAGGCTCGATCAATCAATTCTTTACGGGTTTCGTGCACAGTCATGATTCTGGAAATTATAACATGCCAGAACTAAAATAGTGATAACTTATAATCCATAAATCGGATTGACAATCTGCAAGATGTTCTAGAAACTAGACATAGTGTGCTACAATTTTTATGTACAAGGTTTTAAGTTTCTATGTCAAGAATTGGGTCGAAACCTCAGTACAAATTTGGGAAAATGATAGGGGAGTATGTTTGAAAGTTCAATAATACAATAAATTTACGGTTCAAGATTTATATCGATAACAATGTCACGATAAGATGACTATGAATCAATAACATGGTACGATAAAGGAAATAACGAATCAATAATGAATTAATTGATTCAATTCAATTACTACTTGCTGGAGTTCAATGAATGTTTCCTTGAAGTAGAACAATAGAATTGAGTTTATGGGATGCTTTCCTATTATGACGATTATCCGAATATTAAAAGAATAATGGGAAGAGAGTACCAACAGCAACACGAGCAAACTACATGCACAGTAACACGTGCAACGCACAGAATGTCAACACGTGCTATACACGTAACAGCAAGAGGCACAACAACAACAGCAAGGGCGGCAGCTTCAGTCGGCGATAGTGACGACACACGGGACAAATACAACTGTGAGCGGCAGTAATGGCAACGACAGCGGCGGCTTTGGTGCAACGGTGGTTGGAAGTGGATGATGGTGGTGCTTAAAGGTTGCGGCTTACAGTAATGGCGAGGTTGAGGTCGAGGTGGTGATGAGTGAAGGGTGTTGGTGGAAGGAGGCAGTCGTGAGGTCGGTCGACGGGGCAGGTCGTCGATGCTGGCTGCTGGCGATAGGGGGAAGACAGTAGCGGGAGGAAAAAGATGACGGAAAAGGTGGAGCGGGAGTCGGTGACTGCGTCGCGGGGGCTGATGTTGGAGTCACGAGCAGGAGGGCTGCGGGATTGCGATGGTGATTGTTGCTGGTGATGGTGGTCCGAGGGGTGTTGGACGTCAAGGCGATAAGGCGGTGACGGAGCAGCAATGGTGGGAGGAGAAGAAGGCAGATGGTGCTACGGGGTAGGGAGGCGGTGGTCGAGGAAGAGGATGCCGAGGTGGAGTGGCAGTCGCGAGGGGCAGTCGACAGCAGGAAGTGGCTCGAGCGAGAGGCGAGGGCGAGGGAAAAATGGTTGCACTAAGATGGCGAGGCAGTCGTGGGGTTGTCTGCAGTCGACGAGGAAGGGATGGGTGGGAGCGCTGTGGTATCAGTTGTGGAAAATGGCACTGGCGAGGGTGCTTCGAGCGAGGGAAGGTGCATGCGATGGTTCGGAGGTCGATGGGTGTTACGGGTGGTCGACGAGGCTGTTGCGGCTGCAGCCAGTGGCATCGACTACCGGTGGGGGTGCTGAGGGTGGCGGTGCAACGCGAGGAGCTGCAAGAGGAAGCGATGGAAGGATGGCGGTGCCTCGGGGTTTCGTTTTTGGGTAGCGGAAAGAGGAAAAAGGCAAGAGGGGGGGGGGGGAGACGGAGACAGAGAGAGAGAATCGGGAGATAGAAAGAGTGGGGGGGGGGGGAGTTTTATAATAATATAATATATTGATATTATAATGGATATTGATTATGGTGGTTATTGGAAGAGATAATGGGCAGTAATTAGGGGAAGGTGGGTGCAGTTATGAGAGATGAGGGGATCTGGTTGGGTTTTGGGTAGTGGATTTTAAAATGTGGGTTTGGGTTATGATCCAATAGGATTTGTTTAGGGTTAAAAAGTGTGGGCTTGGATTAATAGACTTGAGCTTTAGGTTTGGGCTTCACAAAATAAAATAAATAATTATAGGAGGGATAAAAGATTGGGATTCAATCAATAATAAAATAATATGGATAAGGGATTATATATGGTTTGCCAAATAAATAATTTAGACAAATTATAGAATGGACTAGGATTGCGCTTAGGTTCAAAATTAATAAATCAAATAATATTTTATAGAATAGTTTCAAATTAATTAAAATAATCAAATAAATATAATAGACCTGGTCTGGGCTATAAATAATAAAAATAAGAAAAAGAATAAAATTTCTACAATTAATGCCTATAATCGTTCGAAAATAACTACAAATACAATTGATGTTTAGAATTGACTTTAATAAAAAGTCCAAGATGAATAAAAATGAATTTGAGAGCGGAAAAGAATTTATAAGGAATTGAAATACAAAAACACGCAGAAAATACATATAGACGGAAACAGGGGTTACTCATAAGGATAACATTCCAATATCAATTTGTAATTAATTTCTTCCATACTCAATAGTTGGCTTACTTTCGCAATACTCAATAATTTCTTAAAACAGAGAGGAACTCTAGGCAATAAAATTAAGCATTTTTAGCACAACATTAGGGTGCATAAAGTGGAAAGGGAAATGAAGCAGGAAGGTTTTTAGCACTAACAAATGTTTCACCTTGAACTACAAAAAAAACAAAGTCTCCTCCCAAAATATCTTGGATCTTCCTCTTTTTTAAACATTTGCTTGTGGTTCATTCTTCACTAACTTTTGATTTAACCGACTAAAAGATATGTGGTTGTTAAGATTCATGCATCTTGGTATGAATTCTGACACGATTTCAATCAACAGGTTATAGACATTCTAATCTCCCTTTTTCAGTATTGACTTTTTATTTAGTGACTGAGTCTAGTTGCTTAATGTTAGTATATTAATATTTTATTTTTTTTATTTTTCAGGAGGGGGAAAAACGATTGTTTGAATTTACTAAGAGTGGTACAACCATCCATTCGGTGAGTTGCTTTGTAGCTAGTGTTTTTGTGGTGTTATTTGTAATTCCTAGGGTCTATGAACCTATGACTCTATTAGGCCAGTCAACTCAGATGAACTTATAAAGTGTACACGTTATGAGAATCCCTACCACATAGAATTGACATGCCTAACAAATTATTTCCATCTTCTGTTGTTTGCTCAACCTACTCTGAGTGATAAGTGGTGATCTTTCTTGGCTTTTTCTGTATATCTAATTCTATATAACTCACTTACTCACAAATACCTCATTCTATTTAACTCACTTACAATACGATATCAATCTACCGTTTGATCTCATCCTGTTCCACAGGCACCATCCTATAAGGTGCCTTAGAAATGGGTGCACTCCCTGGCTGAATAGTGATGTTGAATCCTACATCACGTTGCGGAGGTAACCCGGGCAAATCTTCCAAGAATACAGTCGGGTAATCCCGAACCACTGAAATTTGCTGCACCTCTACAGGAACCTTCTTCTTGTTGATCGCTGCCACCAAATCTGAACATCTCTTCTTCCCCTAGAAAGTGACTTCAGGACCTCCTAGAGCCTTCACTGTTACTTCCCTGGTCTTGCACTTGATGTTCACACTGTACACCGACATCTAATCAATGCCAATGATAACATCGACCCCTAGGATATTCATCAGCTCGATCATATCAATCCCGAAAGTCCTTTCTTCAATCTTGATCTCACGGTCTGCATAGTACTGATCAGTGGTTAAAGTCTCCCCTGATGGAGTAGCTACTGCTAAGACCATGTCTGGATCAACCTTCGGTTCGACTCCTAAAACTTTAGCAAATTTAGGAGATACAAAAGTATGAGAGAATCTAGTATTGAACAAAATAACAACTTTCTTTCCATTCAAATAAATTTCTCCTGTTACGTAACACACTCTCGTTACATAACGGTTCTACTAAAGAAACAGAGAAAAGAGAACAACAGAAACTTCTAAACATCCACCCCCGTACCAGTAATGACGTGATCTACTTCATCAGCGTCGATTTTAGTCAAGGCAAATACTCGTCCCTGTTGGTACATCCTCTTCCCTACCTGCTGTGGTGGTCCATTACGAACGACATCTCTCAGCTTAGGGCATTGAGATTTGTAGTGGCCCACTTCTCCACAATTGAAGCAGGTCACGGGAGACTTCACCCAACTGTTTCCGGGTCTTTCAGCCACATTGACAGTGTTCGTCCCCGTAGGTTTGAACCTTTGAGCTGGCGGCTACCCTTTGAAATTTTCAGAAACTGCGGTCCTCTTCTCCATATTCCAATTGTTCAACCTGTTCTGGACGGCATGAAACTGCTCCATATCCGCCTTAGTAGCTGCATATCGCTTGACTAGCTTGTCAAACCTCCTGATATCAAGGGGTATCATTCTGGATCTTAGACTCGGCCTCAAACCGTGCTCGAACTTCCGAGCTTTCTTCGCCTCGTCCATCACAAGTTCGGGTGCATATCTCGAAAGTTGAGTAAACATTGTCTCATACTCCCTGACAGACATGCGTCCCTGCTGCAGTGCCAGGAAATCCATCGCTTTCTTAACTTGAACATCAGATGGAAAATAGTGATCGCGAAACTCCTCCAAGAATTCTTCCCAGCCAATAACACCATTTCCCATAGTCCGCTTCATCAACTGCCACCACACAGCCGCATCCTTCTCATGCTGCAATGTAGCCAACTTCACCTTGCTACCTTCTGGAGTTTCCAAGACTTCAAAGATAGTCTCGACTTGTCGAATCCAATTGTCAGCTGCATCTAGGTCTGACTTCCCTTCAAACACTGGTGGCTTCATCCTTTTGAATGACTCCACGAGTTTGATCGTCTCAGGAACTGGATTCGCATGCATCCCCCTATGGTTTTGATTCATGGCTACGACGTTGAGGGTCTAATAGACTTTAGCCAACTCCGTTTTCAAGTTGAGTCCACAGTTGGGTCCTTCTCCATTCCTTGATCTTCTTCCAGCCATACTCTGATTCAAAAGATTCATTAAATTCGAAGTAGAAAACATGAATTTAAACCAACTTCTTTTATTTCATTATATTCAAACTTTGTACATTCAAATTTAAAATATCGTCTGACATCAAGCAAAAACATTGAGAAGATACAACATTCTAATCCTTACGGTTCCTCTTGGCTTGCCTAAGCTCTTCCTGTAGTTCTGCAACTTCTTCCTTCAGTACATCATACATGTTCTTTCTGTTCTCGAGTTCCCAAACACGATGACTGAGGGTTGTAATATTCTCCTTGCACTTCGCACACTTTGCCTTCAGTGGACCTGCTCTTTCCCTCTAAGTCTCCACTTGCCTCTGAAGAGATACGATGAGACCTTCCTGAGCTGGCTCTTCCTCATTGGATGAAATATTTGATGAGTTCGGATGTGGGGTGATCTCTTGGGACCGGGGCCATTCTCCTTCATATTCCTTGGGATCCTCTTCGTCGGTCATCATCGCCTGCTGGGTCATGGTGGTCCGCCATCTTGGGGAAGGGAGAAGAAGAAGCATTTATTATAGAGCAACACAAATGTAAGTAGCTTACATTTAAATCTCTATACCTAACTCACACTCTAATGTCCACTCTAGGGTGTCGTTCTTTATAAATTTGTACTACTTGGAAGCATGGATCTGATACCACTCTGTAACACCTCGAATCCCAAATAAGAATGAATTCGAAGTTCCACAGGATCTTTACACTTTATTTCGTACAATTTTATAAGAAATTCAACTTTTTTTATACAACAATGATTATACCAATGCAGTAGAATTATAAATTACAACATATTACATGAATTAAACAATAACTTGAACATTTCTTTAAGCAGCATTCATTCTTTAGTCTTTTCAATCACTTTATCCTGCAAAGAAACTGTGGGCACGTCAGTTGCATACAACTGATGCTAGGATATAATACATCAATTTTTCTTACTTAGAAAATACACACTTGTCACAAACAAAACTAAGTGAGACTATCCTATTAATGTCGTATGTGATTATGCACTTAGTTCTTAATGCAGTTATTTATATTAGATGACACTAATGCACACTTGTTCGGATTTTATGCATCCCATACTACATAGGTCCGAGGGCAAGCCCATAATCATTCTTCATCTTGTAGGGTTGAATCCCTCGCCATGAGTTAAACTACTACGATAACTACGGTAAGTATCCTAGGTGTATTATGAGTTACGAGCCCATGCCCAGATATCCTGGAGAGAATCCCATTCGCTGACATGACGTATCATGCAGGCATACTATGGACAATTCACCTCCGCTAGGAAACGGTGGCACTACGTAGTCACCGAGCACCCCACAAGCGTCTCCAACAGTACGATATCCTGGAGAAGTATCCACGCTCTGACATGACACATCATGTGGACATCCTGCGAACACTCTCACACCGTAGATCCGAGGCCCTCATACCTATGTTTTTCTCTTACTTTCGTCACATCTCCACTATGTTTCTAGTTCTTCGATAATTGAATCATGAATAAAAATCAATACTCTTGAATTAGCGTTACCTTTACATCGGTCATAAACATCAATCATTAACCATGACCCAAACTTCGTCTTTATTTATCACATTTCTCTTTTCAAAATTTCATTCATGCCGATGTAAGGACTTAGCTAAAACTCTTATCTCAATTTTCTTTTCATGCTCATCAAAATGAGAGTATACATATTCACAAATTTCATATTTCACCATGTTTCTTTTACTTTATTTTCCATGCACATTTTGCATAATTTGAAACAATTTCATATTTAATCTTGCTCAATTTTCGCAAGTCAAAATCTCATTTTTAAACCCTACACAAAATTTCTCTATGTTCAAAAGAATATTTGTATCTTTAATTACCAAGAAAATCACATTCTAAAAACTTATTAACCCTTCTTCTCAAGAATTTTACTTCTAACTCGCATTAGAATAGGTCAAATATTATGGGAATAATTTTCATGAAGTCTAGGTATTGTTAGAATAATTCTCATATTTTTTTCTCAATTTTTTAAACAAATAAAAACACTAGAGATATCAAAAATATGAAAAAAAACCAAAAAAATTAAAAATGGCCAGAGGTCGGATCGAACCCAGAACCAAACCCCCCGCCAAATGAACAGTAACTGACTTCAGGCACACCCAAAGACCAGAATGACAATAGTGACTAGTTGTCACATGAAGGACTTAACTGATACTTAAGTTTGGTTCTCGGGTTTTGATTTAAAATTACATTTTAGAAAAAACAAAGTCTCTTGTGAGACTTGAACCCAAGACCAATGCTCCACTAAGCTACAGTAACGCTCTTAAAATGCACCCATTGACCAGTAGGTCTGAGTGACTAACCCGTATAGAAAACCGATCAAAATGTTTTTGTGTCAGACTGTACTGTTTCTAGTTCTTTTTAGAAATTCGATTTTTCTCAATCAATTTACACTTATAAAATCTAGATCTTTTCCTGATTGTTATTTTGTGTAAAACAATAACTTATACTATCTTAGATTATATAAAACTCTTTTTTAAACTTGTAATAAACTATTTTTCTTTAGTTCATTGAAAAAGTAGATTATAAATACATTTTCAACATAGACATATTTCTTTTTTAGAAAAATTCATTTATCAACATATTCCCCCTCATTCATAATGAGTTCATACAATTATTATTTTCATTCTTTAACGCAATCAAGATCTTAAATTAAACCTATTTTAACAAATTACTCCTTTCTTATGTTTCGCAAGGCAACATTGATGATAATATAGTGACTACAATATTGCTCATATATGGTAATTAAAAACACACTTTTTACCACAATTAACTTATTTCATAATCCATGGTTTACTAGTTTGCATTCTATAAATTATTCATAAGCCCAATTTTTCACATATTGCATTCTACCACTCATTCATAAGCAAATTTTCACAAAATCATAATTCGTCAACTCTAGCATGCAAATATACTAACAAACCATCATAAAACATTTTAATTAATACATTCTAATCTATTTTACTAACTTTTCATGTAGATCAATTAGAGTTCTTTCCTTATTAGTCTCTTTAATAAGCATAGCGCAAACTTTCCTACTTATTTCTAAAATAATCACAATTTCACATCCTTGCATGATATCTATGTTAGAAGTTTGAGAAATTGCTCAACTTATTGAAGAAATAAAGAGAAAACTCCTAAGAAGCTCCTTGAACGCACAAATGGTTCCCTTCTTCTCCTAGGTTGTGCCATAAAAGTGAGCCTTCTCCTCCTTAAGGATAGATGAACCTGAGCTCCTTCCTCTCCTTGATGTATGGCCGACCTCCAATAGTACAAGAACACACAACTCACACTCTCTCAATCTTTCTACTCACAACTACTCTTAATCTTTTACTCACAACTTATTTCTTTTCCTTCTTTTCTCTTATGAAGTTTCTAGTGCAATTCATGAAGAAGATTGGGGGGGGGGGGGGGGGGGTATTAATACATTTTTCAAACACAAATTGATGGTTAAGATTAGTTTAAATGAGTTTAGATGAGAGGCTAGGATGCATTGGGGAGTTAGAAGAACTACCCATGAACACATAACTACTCTTTCCACTCACTCCATCTCTCCCACCTCAAAGAAATGGCCTGTAATACCCCAGATCAGTCTACTGGTACTGCCAGTAGTCGACTGATAGAGGACAGTCGACTGGTACTGCCAGCAGTCGACTGGTCTGTGAGATTTGTGAGAGGATTGTGAAATATAGTCCCATATCGGGAATTTGCGAGGATAATCAGAGTATAAATACTATTGCCGAGGATCAAGAGTCACCAATTCAGTTAACCACCTTTTGAGAGGCCGCCTGTGGTGGGCAGTGGAACTACATAGTATTTATAATTTGTCTGAGCATTGGGGCGGGGCGTTACAAAATGGTATCAGAGCTGACTTTCGACCCCGGGTGTAGTAGAGGGCCTACGATCTACGGTGCTGGGAGTCACTGATCTCCGAACCGGTGTTGGTATCCGGGATCTGCGGTGTTGGGAGTGACTGATCTCCGGTTTAAGGGATTGTACTACGTCGGCTAGAAAGGACGGTCCTACACTGAGGTGTGCCCTGTGCTCAGCGAGGACGCTGATTCCTAAGGGGGGGGTGTATGTAATACCCCAGATCAGTCGACTGGTACTGCCAGCAGTCGACTGATAGAGGACAGTCGACTGGTACTGCCAGCAGTCGACTGGTCTGTGAGATTTGTGAGAGGATTGTGAAATATAGTCCCATATCGGGAATTTGCGAGGATAATCAGAGTATAAATACTATTGCCGAGGATCAAGAGTCACCAATTCGGTTAACCACCTTTTGAGAGGCCGCCTGTGGTGGGCAGTGGAACTACATAGTATTTATAATTTGTCTGAGCATTGGGGCGGGGCATTACACATACTACATCTTTTATAAAATAATTAATACATGATCCTGATAGAACTGAGATGATTCCCAGGACTACGGATTGGTGTGCGTATCGATCGTTAAATATAAACAGATTAAAAATGTGATCTAACCCTATATAGCGGAAACTAGGGTTCACAAATTATACCTGCGGTGAGAAGAAGACGACAGCGACCCCAAGATCTTCTGCACGTATTCCTTCCTCGGGTTGGACGTCGTGTGGGCGATGATCTCCGAATCTTTCTTCTCCTTGGCTGACCTCTCTTTCTCTCCTTTCGTGAATCACGAGTTTTGAGAAAAATCTTATCTTTTAGATTGTCAATCACGGCCAGAGAAAATAGAGGATATATATAAGGCTACGGCAGGGACCATGAGGAGAAATTAGGGTTAGGTCTCCTAACGGATCTGGGTATCCCGTGTTCAGCCCGAACACACAACCCAGGCCCATTAACAATAGCTCGGTCCACTAAGGAGCTATTGTTGCACTACCTTCCTAATCCCAAATTATATTTATGAGCTCCTTTTATTATATGCTCGTTCAACTCCCCATGTTAAGATATCGAATGTCCATTGATCAAATTAAGTTACTGACAACTACATTGATCAACATCTTTTATCCTTAAGTAGTACCACTCAACTTTATTTGTCATGTCGGATGTAATCCACCTGCAGGGTTTACATGACAATCCTTATGAGCTCCTTAAGGGGACATCATCAACCCGATGTATCGGGACATGGATTCCTTTTACAATCAACAGCCCATCATACATACAATGCTATTACCCAATTCATAGAGGTTGTTGATCCATAATGAATCTCACTCTTTTATGAGTCAAAGTAATGCACACTGCATATACATGTCTGTTATTATATCCGGATTAAGAGCATAAGCATCCATAATAACAGAGGTGTTTGTTCTCTTTTATAGTCAGTACAAAGAGAACAACTTCAAGTGGTCCTGTTCAATACACACAAAGTGTACTAGTGTAAACCTATAGTCAAGATAGACTAATACCAGATTACACTACAACCTTTCCAATGGATTATCCAAGTCCGTCTAGGTTGTGAACTATTTATATATTCCATAGGGAACTGATAATATGATCTTCTGTGTGTCACCTCACACCATATTATCAACCTTATAGAATATCAGATACTTGCATTAATATTATAATAAACACAATATGCAAACATATGCCCCTATGATTCTCATTCAAAAAAATAAGGAAATAAAGTTAATACAAAAGTGATGCTTTCAGTATATAACCCTAACAGATCCTTGGGTATGCTCATAAAAGACTAATCAGGTCAGTAATTAAAGGGACCTTTTGGGTTTTTTATTCACTTAATCCAGGCTCAAATCAAAACAAAATACCAATAAACGAACATAATATTGGCAAAGTTCAAAACTGTATGTTCATGAGCAAGTGGCAAAGTTCATAACCTAGAGCGAAGAGAACAATAAAACAAATATAAGAAAGCATATATGAGAGTGATGACTCACAGGGTTAAAATTCAGGTATTCCAGTAACTCAATGTGCACCCAATACCCTCTTAAAATAGTCGTTCATGTTTCAGGTACAAACTGCTTTGCACACACGCACAACATACAAAAACAATACTAATAACAACAACAGAATTGTGCACAAAATACATGCACAACATTATATTAGTTAGTATCGGTTAATAAAGGAAGATATCATCCATATATCAGTCATGTATCAGTATATTTCTGCATGTATTTTTGTTTATAGCATTATTCCACACGGTAAGAAGGCAAATTTTGATCATGCCTCTTCTGATTGATGAACTTATGAGCATGCATACATAATTTAAAATAGGGATTTTCCCATATGGGTCACTTGTAACATCATGAATTTTCAATTATAATTAAATATGAGTTTTGTTTGATTTTATGTATTTTGCACGTGCAAATTTAGGTACAGTTACCCTTAAAAATTAATTATTTTATGTCATGAACAAGTATTTTACATTCTTCTCTTTTTAATTTAAAGCCTATTTTAATCTCTAGGCCTAATTGTTTAATTCTAGCCCACTTGATTAATTTAATTAATTTAATTAGAGAAAGCCCATGGATTCTAGCCCACCTAATTGGCCCCTTAGTTATTCTTAATAATAATTAACACAACTTATAATGTAGATTGGACCAAGTAGTAATTAATTTAACAATTTAATGTACAAATTATATTGTACTATGCATAGTGTGACACGTGCATTGCACATGCACGTGCCATATGAATGAAAAGAGGGGTGGCCGGCCATGTAACGCCCCGCCCCAATGCTCAGACAAACTATAAATACTATTTAGTTCCACTGCCCACCACAGGCTGCCTCTCAAAAGGTGGTTAACCGAATTGGTGACTCTTGATCTCAGACAATAGTATTTATACTCTGATTATCCTCGCAAATTCCCGATATGGGACTATATTTCACAATCCTTTCATAAATCTCACAGACCAGTCGACTGCTGGCAGTACCAGTCGACTGTCCTCTATCAGTCGACTGCTGGCAGTACCAGTCAACTGATCTGGGGTATTACATACACCCCCCTTAGGAATCAGCGTCCTCGCTGAGCACAGGGCACACCTCAGTGTAGGACCGTCCTTTCTAGCCGATGTAGTACAGTCCCTTAGATCGGAGATCAGTCACTCCCAACACCGCAGATCCCGGATACCCAACACCGGTTCGGAGATCAATGACTTCCAGCACCGCAGATCGTAGGACCTCTACTACACCCGGGGTCGAAAGTCGGCTCTGATACCATTTTGTAACGCCCCGCCCTAATGCTCAGACAAACTATAAATACTATTTAGTTCCACTGCCCACCACAGGCTGCCTCTCAAAAGGTGGTTAACCGAATTGGTGACTCTTGATCTCAGGTAATAGTATTTATACTCTGATTATCCTCGCAAATTCCCGATATGGGACTATATTTCACAATCCTTTCACAAATCTCACAGACCAGTCGACTGTCCTCTATCAGTCGACTGCTGGCAGTACCAGTCGACTGATCTGGGGTATTACACACTCTCCCATCTCTCTTTATTCATAACCTGGCCTCCAAGGTGTGCAAAGCACACTACGTGCATGCATGTGCCCTTCTAGTACCCCCCTATTTAAAATTTGTACAAATTTAATTAATCAATTGTTCACCATTTGTGCCTACATGACAAGTTGTGACAATTTAAATGATTAATTAAGTTTGTGGGCTTCACAGATAGTGGGCTTAGGCTTATGGGCTAAATAATAAAATATTTAATTATTAAAGTGGGCTCAAAATAAGAAAACAATGTTTTATGCTTTACAAAATAGTCTCTTTAGAAAAATAAAGGAAAAGAAAGAAATAATTGTTCATACTACAAAAAATGAAATTTCTATAAAAAATAAATATACATACGAAACTTTGCACGTGCACAACACGTGAAAATAAACATTCTTATTAAAATGAAACTTTAGGGTATTACAAGAGCAGTTAAGAAGACTAATAGGGCGGTAATCTCCCACTCGCCGGAGTCTTCTTTCTTAGGAATCAGCACCACCTCCGCGAAGTTAATTCTCCCTAGTCTGAGCTTATGGTTTAGAAGTCGGTAAACATCCTCATCAAGTCACCTTTGATTTCCTCCTAGAATGTCAGATAGAAGATCATTGAGAAACCATCAGGACCTGGGGCTTTGTCTGTGCCAAGTTGCGGGACTGCCTCCCAGACTTCCTTCTCACAGAAGGGAGCTTCGAGGGATTGCAGCATAAGTCCGGAGTTGCCCACCGAATCCTGTCAGAAATCGTGCTGGAGAGGGACTCTCAGGTCAGCTTTGTGTCCAGAGAGCAATTTGAAATGGGATTGGAATGTCATTCTGATATCCTTGTCACCTTGGATCATTCCAGAATCTGAATGGATCAAGTGTATGAAGTTAGATCTACGCCGGGCACTTGCTACTCGATGAAAGAATGTCGTGTTCGCATCTTCCTCTTTGAGCCACGAAATTCTGGACCGCTGCTGCCATTTGATTTCATCTAGTCTATAGAGTTGGTCAATTTCCTATTTGGATTGGAGCAACCTATTCCGCTTTTCCTATAGCAGATCTTTAGTTTCCTCAATCTTCTCCAATTCCTCAATTTCTTCAAGAAGGGACTCTTTTGCCCTCCAAATCAGCACAAATTTGGTCCGGTTCCATTTCTTGATCTTGTGCCTAAGTCTTCTCACTTATTCACACCATATAGCAGTTGCTTCGATCCCTGTAGTGCGGTCAGACCAACTCTCGTAGACCATGTGGTAGAAGCCTTGGATTTCTAACCATGCCTTCTCGAATCTGAACTTTGGTGATTTCTTGGGTTGAACTTCCCTGGAGGATAGGAGAATAGGTACATGATTCAAGGTGGGTTTAGGGAGAGATTTAGCCACAAACAATGGGAATTTGGTCTCCCAGTCAGTGGAGACCAAAATCCTGTCAAGTTTCGCTAGAATGGGCGACGATTGCATGTTCGACCAAGTGAAAAGCCTATCAGAGATGGGAATGTCCACCAGTTCCATATCCGTTTTAACCTCATTAAATGCTTCCCGGTCAGAATCACTGGATCCTCTGCCTCTGTGTTCTGAGGCGAATCTAGTGATATTAAAATCACCCCCACCACCCAGGGGTGTGGCCAGCGTGTTTGAATTGCTCTGAACTCTGTCCAGAAAACCATCCTAGCAACAGAAGTGTGCGGACCATAGACCACCGTAATTGACTGAGTCCACAGGTCGGCTTTACATTGAAGCAAGACCGACAAAGAAAATTGCCCGTAGAACTCGTCAAGACACCCCAGATGCCCTAACAGATAGGGACATTCTCCATTCAGAGATTCGATTTCCCCCCACCCTACTAAGTTTAGACATGTAAGTTTTGTCTCTTGAAGACCCACATTGTTGGCCTTTGATTTGGCCATGACTTCCCTAACCATTTCCCGCTTGTCCCACCTGCCGAGACCTCTACCATTCCAGAATAGAGCCTCCATTAACTATGGTTAGGTAAGGGATCATGACTCGCTTTGGAAGTCGAGTTTGAGTTAAGGTTAACCCTATCGGTCTCCCATCCTCTAATTTTGTTAAGGAGGAAAGCTTTCCTATCAGTATTGGTAACCACAAGACCACAGGTTTCGGCTAGCTTAAAAATCTTAGTATCAGTCATGAAATTAAAAATAGAATCTAGGAAAGAACGTGTACCTCCGCCGCTTGTCTTATCCGACTTAGCAGCTGTAGCAATCTCTAAATTGTCGTTTAGGGACTCTTCAATAGCCCTCTTAGCGACTTTCTAAACCCTGAATCCTGTGCCATCCGATGGTTGTGAGTGTGGGAAAGAAGTGGGTACAAACTCCGGTGAGATACCCGCAAGATTTTTAGCCAGTCCCTCAGATTCAAGTGACTCTCCTTCTGAATAATCATAGTCATCGTCGAGATTTAGTCTATCATCTCGATCTTCTTCGTCTATACCAGTAGGTGAGACGGGGATAATCTTAATTGGGCTTGAGTATACAGGCCCCTCTTTGGGTTGTAGTTCTCCTTCTTTTAAACTTGACCCCTCATTGGGTCCATTGAAAATCTCCACGCTTAAACACCCCCCTACAACCTCCGATTTATTAGGCCCATCAAGCACATACCTCTTCGAAGAACCAAGGTCCACATTTAAAAAACCTTCAGATCCACTCCTTTTTCCAATCTGTCCTCTCCTTCGCTTTGAGTCGAGAACAGGATAAGCTACCCTGTTACTGGGGCACACCTTGTTCACGTCTCTGACCCTTTCATCAGAAAAAGCTCCACGTGGCGCCTTCCCAACGGCTGGCATTGCGCTCGAGACTTGGGGCATTGTAATCGAAGGGGTAAGCGATGTAAACGAGATCTTTGGCGCTTCGATACTCTCTTCGTTGCTTTTTACCCACACTCTTCCCCTTCAGCTCATTTTCTCTTTGAGCATTCCCCTTTTCCTGTGCCTCTACCCCTAACCTTGTGCCTCCCTCATTTGGGACGAAGTCTCTGGCAGCACTCCGTCCTTTGCTCATCGTCTTCCCCAAAGTGGAAGTCTTCCCTCTCGACTCTCGACCCAAAGCTACCAACTGTTGCCCTTTTAGAGTTCGACTTTGCATGTCATTTTCCAAGGTTCTTTTGCCATGTGTTTCTCTTGTATGGTTTGCCTCCACTCTCTGCTCCCCTCGCCGCATCCACCCACCAACTTCGAGGTGTTGACTGCCATTTTGGGCTTTCTTTTGCCCCTTCTTTCGAAGGGACTTTCCTCGAGCATCGAGACTACCCAAATCAGGTCGTGAGAGTAGATCCACCGCTTCCCTTCCATCTTGGCCACTGGATCTGATGGTCAAGCCTCTTTGAAATCAAGTTACTTGAGCATGATGGTCATTGACTTATTAGAATTATATGTGGGTACTCCATAAGATATTTTCAAGCCTGAACCAAAAACTATTCCCATAATTTTTTTACTATCTTGTAGGAAATATGGGTAGTTCAGTTATTAAGTCATATTGTTTAGATTTAGATTAGTTCTTTGTTTTCTTTTTTTAATTTAATAGGAAAGAGCGAAGGCTCATATATATATATATATATATATATATATATATATATATATATATATATATATATATATATATATATATATATATATATATATATATATATATATCTACATAATAAAACACAAAGAAAGCTATCAGGTGGCTCACATTCAATCCCCCCAAAATTAAAGGCTCAAATACAACCTTACAAAACAAAATTTCCCCTCCAAAATTTCAAACCCCAAAACCATTTTTTTCCCCCAAAAATTAAAAAACTCATTACTTTATTACTACTCTTTTTTCTCTCTTCACTTTTTCATATTTCTCTCTTTCTATCTCTCCCTCTCTCTCTTTCGCATTCTTTCTTTACTTAGAAATTTAGATTTTAAGATTTCAGGTTTGTAAAATTTTCAGAATTTTTATGTTTTTTTATTACACATGTTATATTAAAAATAGCAAATATCTCTTCAACAGTTAAATTTCATCATTTTCCACCCTTAAAGTTCTAAAAAGTTGGATTTTACATCCCCATTTATAATAAATTTTCAACATATACTAACTAAAAATATGGACTTTTATTTACAACTATTGTCATACTATTCAAACTTGAGCTATATAATTGTTGTTCTACTGTTTACAAGGCATTTCGTGTGTTGTATCGTTTCGAATACGTGCCGTAGGCACGTGCCCACGGTCAAATCTAGTATATATAAATATATATATATATATATATATATATATATATATATATATATATATATATGTGTGTGTGTGTGTGTGTGTGTGTGTGTGTGTGTGTGTATATAAAAGGTTTCTTCTATTGCAAATGCAAATGTATGCAAATGTTTGTGCAAACCACTTAACCCGTCATTGGCAATGACGAATTAAGGTAAAATATAAATTTTTACCTTAAGCCTTAACCCGTCATTGTCAAAGACGGGTTAAGTGGTGTGCATGCATTTGCACAACATTTGCATTTGCAATGGAAGAAATCCATATATATATATATATATATATATATATATATATATATATATATATATATATATATATATGAAAAGAACACCAAACTCCCCAACAATAATAGAATTAGTTATGACCTAGAATGAAAGCAAAGGGAAATGAAAATCTAAACATCGCGATGCCTAACAACAAATAGACAGAACGAGAATAAAATACAACAAGATGTTAGATCAAGCGCTACACTCCAAGAAAAGCATCTAAACCACAACCGCACAAGGGTGCAAGACAATAAGCAGTCGGCGCAACAACACCACGCAAGAACAATAGTAACACACTAACACAGAGAGAGTAGCAAATTACCATCACCGAACCAAGTCAAGACAAAACCAGTAAAACCAGCAAGATGGCAGGCAAACAGATCGAACAGCAAACATATTGATTAGAAAAAAAGTTTCCTCTGTCAAAAATATGTAATTGATATGTGATGATTTAGAGTATCTACACATTGTATATGCATCAAAAATATGTAATTGATATGATGATTTAGAGTATCTACACATTGTACATGCATCTTTATTTGGTGTGCTTTGATTTATTTTAAGAACAAAGGAGATATTTTGTTGTTTATCTTTCTACTATATCTCTAATCTCTAATATTATAATGGGAGAAGGCTTTTGTGTCATTTGTAAATCTTTCACTTTACGTGCATTTCACGTCCAACTCCAACTCTCTTATTATACACTTTATTTAAATCTACTAATTTAAGTGCATTACACATATAACTCAAATTCTCTCATTATACTCTTCATATTACTTTTTAAAATATGTATTTATTAACACATGCTATATTATATTACTTTAAATACTACATATTGATTAAAATGTGCATAGCACATGTGAAATACTAGTATTTATTAAAGATGTTACTGGTTTGTGTTGCATTTTGAACCCAAAAGACAGATTTCATCAATCAGAGATAAAAATATAGGGCTGACCCCAAAAAGCCCAAATCCATGTCCAATGATTGGTGGGTAGTGACCGTAGGGTGGGGCTTTGAAATAAATAGGGTCAGACACATAATAGTGGCCGTAAAAATTTTTGGGCCGGATATATGATCCATGCTGAATCCGGTCCAGTCCGGCTCATTATCATCCCTATATCGCATGAGCTTTCAACGGTCCTTCTCACACCACCAAAGCCATTTATTGGTCAGTTTCCTTTTAGAAGCTCTTTGAACTTGGCCTAAGCACATGCTTAAAACAGTTCAATTAGGGCAGCAATTCGAGCTAAGTCGAACCGAGTATTTTGAGGCTCGAGCTTGGCTCGTCAAGCCATCAAACTCAGTTTTGAAGCTCGAGCTAGTCTCGAGCCGACCTTTGACAGAGCTCAAGCCTGAGTAACATGCGAGCTTAGCCTAACAATTACCGCAAGCTCGAGCTCGTCTCGAGCTAAGCTTTGATTGAGCTCGAGCCAAGTAGCTCCCGAGAGCTTGGCTCGTTTGCAGCCCTAAGTTCAATACAGAGCTCATAAGAGAGTACTTATTGATCACGTCCCAATTTTGCTTTAAGCCGCAACCGAGTACATTGCCCAATTGTAGGAGAATGAGTCTAAAGGATCTTTCAAAAGAAAAGAGATTGTAATCCCTATCATGTATTCGCGCAATACATAAAATAGTTTTACTAAAAAACACATGAAACCGTATGCAATGCTAAACTTTCATTATGGGCTAAAGCCATTAGAAACAAAAATATGATGTATGGGTAGTGGGGTAAAGAGGTCCAGATAAATTATAAAGTTACAGCGTCCATTTAAGCAACACATGAAACTATGTGTAGTCAGCTGGTTTAGAGGGTGTTTCGTACGTATCAACTGCTTTGCAACTGCAGTTACAGTTACAGTTACAGTTGCAACTGCAACCATAGTTCTAATTGCAATATTTAAAAACCAATTTTCAGCCAAACTTCACATGCAACTTACTTGCACTCAATATCAGTGTAAGTTCAAAAGTTGCAAGTGAAGCTTATTTTGCAACTAAAAAGTAACCTACTTTGTAGTCGCAACTTTATTTTATTTTTATTTTTTGAGGAAAATATGGAGTATGACCACCCTGGTTATTTATAAGGAGTTAACAAAACAACATAGAAAACTAGAGAAAGTACAACAAGCTAAGATAAAGACAGGAAATAACATATAACACCTCTAGCTAACATAGCAAGGGTGGGAACAAAAACAAAAGAACGATGTAACCCCTGTTCCCGATTTTCGGATTTTCTTTTTTGTAATTCTGATTCCTGTAATCTCTTATTTCAATGATAAACTTTTGTTATTCATCTTCTTTCAGCCCATTTTATTTTCATTGTTGAATTCTGAGATTCTTGTACACTCTATTTATTTCTGTATGAGGTGTTTGATCCATCTATTACTTTATTTCATTTGGTTTCTTTCAATTTCCACCATTAATTAATCTATTATTCCTTGTTGGATCCTAACCAAAACTTGCAAACCCGTTAACCCAATTCCCCATTATCTGCCTTTTGACCAGATCAATCACCTCTCCAGGCCCACCTCCCCCAATATCTCTAATTTCCATATTTTTATGCCTTACCACTACCCCATTCTTCTAAATCCTAACTAAACCCTATAATCCCTCAAATACCCACTAATCACCCCTTAAACCCAAATTATCCATAATTACTTTATTAATCTTCTCAGACGTCATCCCCTACCCTCGACCCTTCTTCTTCTCCTGTTCTGTTCCAAAACCCAACGCCAGTCGTCGCCACTTCCGCCACATCCCTCGCCACTACTGCACTTTGCCGCCCTCCTCGTCGAGCCATCACCATCTCCGATCGCAACCACCGCAGCATCGCCATCCTCTCCATCACTGCCTTCGCCAGCGCGCGCAACAAAAGTTCCATCGCCACCATCGCTGCCCTCCCCCCCCGCCCGTTCGCTGCTCTGACAACCATCGCTGCACTCCACCACCTGACTGCTTCCTCGTTAATGCCAACTCTCATCGATCGCCACCCTCATGGCACCCCCGTCGCCCTCATCCTAATCCCCTGCCTTCACCTTCGCTCGACAGCCACCGCTATCGCCTGCGCTGCCATCGCCTGTGCTGCCATTGCCTCGCCCTCCTTCAGCACGCCTCCCGCCCACAACACCTCGTAGACGTCGCAACAAGCCCCAAGCTACCGCTTGTTGCTGCAGTTCCATTCTTGTTGTTTGCTGTTCTTGCAGTTTATTGTTCTTGCTGCTTGCTGTCTTGCAGCCCCCGTCGTGTGCACGTATTATCGTTCCGTGCTTTGCATGTGTTGCTGTGTACGTAGTTTGCACGTGTTGCCGTCGGAACTCTCGTTCCTGTTATTCTCTTATTTCGGAATCTTCACGTAAAAGGTAAGTTTCCTCTTGAACTAGTTTTTTTTTTATTTCTTGTTCAAGGAATTATGTTGATCCCCACAAGTAGTTCTACTTGATTATCGTATATTGATTGTTTGATACCCTTCAAGAGACTATTACGAATTCATTGGTGAAATCAAGTAGTAGTTCTCTTCTCGTGCCAACCCCTTAATTTAAACCCCAGCCTTGTAACATATCGTCACATGCATACACCACACGAATACATAGATTAGTAACATGCATGTAAAGAATGATGATTGAATGCTTGTTTCAATTGGATATGATATTCATGCTATGATGTCTTGTTAATAGTAGAATTCTACCACAATGACTGAGATTGATTCCATGTTAATTGTGGCCTTAAAGTTATATGCATGTGTACAATGTTTGTTGCTAATTGATAATTAATCGACATGCTGGCCTATTGGTTGCTCCATGTTGTATTGAGATTGACCCGGTTACTACTGGAATTAGAACCTTGTAAATAAAAGCCAGAGTCCATTGAATCTAGTTTCTAGAACATTCGACGGATCTAGATTTCGAGTTGTACAAAATAAATTAGTACATTTTTTGTACCGCTGATTTTAAATTCCAAATTGTTATTCATAAGCACGTCGACACATTTTTACTAATCAAAACACCATGTTAATAGCAAATTTAAATTTGAAATTAACTTGGTACAATATGTTATCATTCCGAGTACATGATCTGTTGAGTTCACCACTTTAGTCTAAACGTTCACTTCTTGTATGCTCTGAGCCGGTAGTATGGGACACAGTACTACATGCATTAGATAAGATAATAAAATATGATAGACCTAGGATTGACACTGCATTGATCTTGATTATTGTTACTGACTTGAAATCTTATTTTATTGTATTGTTACTCGTTAAATTGTTGACTATAGACCTTGCCTCATTATCAATAATTTCATTATCACTTAATATAGTACTGTTCCACGTTCATTGATATTTACATGTCCTCTTTTATGGTTCCTTGCTTTGACTACTTGCTATCCGTGACTTACTCTAATGGACATTTCCCCCTCTAGGCTATGAGCTCGCAGGTACACAGGAAGAATTGCCTGAATGACTTGGTGAGTAGACCTTCTAGAGATTGGAGCCGAATTATTGGCCCGCAATAATTGTCTTGTCCTTGTCATTCAAATTCCATTATTATTATTATTATTATTATTATTATTATTATTATTATTATTATTATTATACTTTGTGTATTGGGATTTGTTGGCCCGAAGTTTGTTTCTTTCTAGTTATTGGTTATTTGTAACACCCCGTAGTTTTCAAAAGTGTATAAAATAATATATATACTATATGTTCATATTAAAGTGGCTTATATATACTATATGTTGATATTAAAGTGGTTGTTAGTAAAAGAAAGGAAATGGGAAGTGAATATATTATATGTGCATGGGGGCCCCAAGTGATGTGTTAACAACATGTTTGGCCTTGGCTGTGACTGACTTCGTCAAAAAGCCCATGGCTGACGTGGCAGTGCACTGGGGCCCACCTGTGTGGGATTATTATGTTGTTGCTTCCGAGTGTCTCTACGGGAGTAGGTATGAGATATATGTCCCATATCGGTAAATCACTATAATAAAATAATAAATAAATAACATAGCCTATGATCAAGAGTCACCTAATCGGTTAACCACCTTTTGAGAGGCAGCTTGTGGTGGGTAGTTGTACTACATAGTATCTAATTTGTCTTATAAATTGCATAAATTGTCTGAGCAAGGGGCAGGGGCGTTACATTATTATTGAGACATTTCATGTAATATCTATGTTATGTAATTTCACTTTAGCATGCGTGGTTGAATTTGTATTGCATATTGTTAAGTTAAATATTACAGCTTATGAATAATGCAAATCATTCGCTGGTCCTTTGTTATGTGCTCGTATTCCCATATTTTTATTGCGGGGCATGATAAATTTTATGTGGTATCAGAGCCAGGTTTGACCCTAATCAGATTGGGTTAGCCAGGTTTAACTCAACAGTATGTACACCACGTTATCACATGAACATGTAGTAACCAACTATTAACCTGGATACACATCGATTTGATCATGTTGTAGACTATGGCTCGCGGAGGCTCTTCCACTTCTCGAACCAGGGAGGAACATCCAGACAATGGTACTATCCTCCAGACGATGCAGCAGATGATGGCCCGACAACAAGAGCAAAATGAGCTGATGTAGGCTACATTGGAGGCGGCCAACCGAACCGCAGTTGGACCTGCACCGGCGCTATTGCCACCAAGAGCTGGGACTATGGCAGACTTCATGAGCCTGCACCCGGACAAATTCTCAGGTACGGAGACACCATTGGAAGCTAAGCAGTGGTTGATTCAGACAGATCATCTGTTACTAGTAATACGGATCTCTGATGTTGATCGAGTGGATATGGTAAGCATCCAGCTTATAGATCTCGTCCACATTTGGTGGCGGGCAGAGGCTGAGAGGCTTGAGCGACCCATCACTTGGGCTACCTTTACTTAGAGCATCATGACGGAGTTCTTCTACAATGTCACCAAGTTTGAGATGGAACGGCAGTTCGTCTCGTTGACTTAGGTTTGTCGGATGATGTTAATTAATGTCGCTTATTGGTGTTTATTTCATATATTCGATATTAATTTGAGAATTATCCTGAACCAGGGGAATCGTTCTGTGGACGAGTATACAACCTGAGTTCGCCCAGCTCAGCCGTTTTGCAACTGCCTTGGTGGCCAATGAGGAAGACAGGGCCTGCAGGTTCTTGATGGTTCTAAGTTTCAAGATTCAGGACTGGCTGGCTACCCACCGGCCCCGCACCTATGCCAATGTCCTCGATGAAGCTCGAATCCAGGAGCAGACCCATAGAAGGGGGCATGCCAGCCAGCATGCCGTTCAGTACCCTACTGCTATCCGACCGACTGGAGGACCCATTCGGAGGCCAATGCCGACCTCTCCGGCGATGGCTTTGCCATATGCACCAGTTGCTCCGAGGGCGGTTCAGACTTGCAGCTTCTGTTACAAGGTTGGGCATCTGCAGAAGGACTACAGGCTAGCAAATCGCATGTACCTTGCATGTGGAGGGAATGATCATGTGGTCCGGGACTGCACAAGGAACAGATTCCCTGCACCGACTAGAGTTCCATCTCAGCATGGAACATTAGCTCAAGGCCGGAGCAGACTGCCTTTTCCTCTGCAGAGGCAAGCTTTTGATTAGAGGAGGATGTCTCCGAGGGGAGGACAGATTGGAGGTCGTGGTCAGGCCTATAACCTGACTGCAGTAGAAACTAAGATGGCTGTTGGTGTAGTTACAGGTACATCACAATAATTGTATTATTGCATCCGAAATCTACACTATTTATTTTTTTTTGTACAATTATTTATGCTTATGTCCTGCATACACCTTCATCCTTAGGCATCATCATAGTCCACTCCCTTCCTGCCAATGTTTTGTTTGATTCCGGTGCCACTCATTCCTTTGTTTCTTCCTGCTTCGTGGATCGGCATCGTTTGGCGAGCGACATCCTGCCTGCATCCTGAGATATTACCATAGGAGGAGGCATCATCATCTGTTCCAAGGAGTGCAAGCAGAGCCCTTTGTTGATTAGGGATGTAGAATTCAAGGTCGACCTTATTGTGATCCCCAACTCCGACTTTGATGTTATTCTTGGGATGGATTGACTTGGGGTTACCCATGCTGTGATTGATTGCCAGAGGAAGAAAGTCATATTCAGGCTCCCAGGCCTCCAGGAGTTTGAGTTTCTCGTGGGTGAAACACTGTCAGATCAGAAGGCTTGTGTGCTGGAGTCAATGCACACTGATGGTGAAGTTGCGCCCGTGGTTGTGAAGGATTTTCTGGATGTTTTTCCAGAGGAATTGCCTGGACTGCCGCCAGACCGAGATGTTGAGTTCGGCATTGAAGTTTAGCCAGAAACAACACCAATCTCCAAGAGTCCATACCAAATGGCACCAGTTGAGTTGGCAGAACAAAAGGTGCAAGTCCAGGAGTTATTGGACAGGGGGTTCATCAGGCCAAGTGTTTTGCCTTAGAGAGCCCCTGTGTTGTTTTTCAACAAGAAGGATGGAAGTCCAGGCTCTACATTGACTATTGGAAACTGAATAGTGTCATTGTGAAGAACCGATATCCGCTGCCGAGGATCGATGATTTGTTCGATCAGCTGGGAGGTGCTTTAGTTTTATCGAAGCTAGATCTTCGCTCTGGTTATCATCGGTGAAAGTAAAGACTGAGGATATTCAGAAGACGGCGTTCCGCACGAGATATGGACATTACGAGTTCTTGGTAATGCCCTTTGGAGTCACTAATGCACCGGTGATATTCCTAGTATATTCTCGGAATAGGGACGGACCATGCAGAGCATCTGAAAATTGTCTTGCAAACTTTGAGGGAGAATCAACTCTATGGGAAGCTCAGTAAGTGTGAGTTCTGGATTGACAGCATTGTCTTTGTAGGTCATATTGTCTCGGGCGATGGAATCTCAGTTGATTCATCGTAGGTTACTGCAATCAAGAATTGGCCAGTACCAAAGTCATCATCGGAAGTGTGGAGTTTCCTCAGATTGGTAGTGTCTCGCCCTGCTTCCCAAAAGGAATATGGAATATGAGTACGTGACAAAGCCCAACGAATGATTTTCATCATTCATAAGTTGTAAGGATCGACTCAACAGCATAACAGGAAATATAAAAGAATATACAACCGCGCATGCATAAAAAAAACTCATTATCAATAGAATTATTTGAAAAATAATACATAATCTTCAAATAAATATAAAATCTAGATCAAAAGTAAAACTTCGGGACAACGAGCCCATTACCAGTTTAAGTGGACATAAGAAATTATTAAACTCAAAACATAGCAAACTCAGCATGATTCATCCCTGCGAAGCTTAGAATGTCTGCTCACCCACTCCTGCAGGTAGTTGATCCTCAAAACCTGTATATTTAATATGTGGAAGAATTAGAGAAACACAAGACAAGATACCCGTTAGTGCAAGCTATGGGATGCAAGTAGTACAAGCAACGGGTATAGGAACAAATACAAGAAGGTCTGAAACAGAGATTTGGAATCAAGAATATACAACATGTCATGGCAGGAATGCAACAAGTGTCCAATGAACTAGCAAGCAAGTAAACCGAGTCAAGTAACAGGATCATGTAACAAGTGAACAAGTAAATTGTAATAGGTATCAAGTAGCATGCGAGATAGGTAACAGGTGTGTACAAGTAAAATGTTATTTTTAAGTCTATTGTTTAACTCTATCTAATGTAGCACTTCATGCGTCCAGTTATTTACCACATGATTGCTACATACAAACAAGTTGCGTTTAGACTTAGTGGTGGACTCTATAGGGCCATGTACTCAGGTATCATGTAAACAGAAACAGACACGAATCACGTAATCGTGACACCGTGGCATCATTTAATAAAGAACAAGCATGAATCATGTAATCATGAAATCATGGAATCATATAGTCATATAATAGTAACATACATGAATCATGCAATCATGAAATCATGGAATCATATAATCATGTAGTTAATAACATGCATGAATCATGTAATCATGAATCATGGCATCACATAGTGGAAAACAAGGGCCCCCTTCCGATTACATTTACATATATTGTCCACTACTATGGTCTTTCCCTTAAACTCTGGCTTGTTATTTATTATTAATATCAAATAGGAATGAAAGAGCGCAAACAAGGAAAGTAACACGATAGAAGAAAGGAAACAACTTCAGGCTAGGTAGGAAACATATTCGAGTGCCAAATCAACTTATAATTATTAGAAACAACGAGAATTTCAATTCTGGACAGCAGGACGTTGCTGCACCAAAACTGAGATTCTTGTTGCTACAGAAATGCAAATTTGGATTCGTCAGAAGTTCTAGAAACTAGACACTCTGCCGGTTCTAGAGAATATAAACATGTTATATAAAAGCTACAGCAACGGGGTTCAAAACAGCATTCTACACAGATTTTGTGTTCAGCCAGAATTCTTAAAATTGTGTTTTCATGGATGAAACAGGTCTGAAAACTCAATAAATAAATCCAAAAAAATTTAGGGAGGTTCCCTAACATGTGTAGTCCCAGTATGTTAAATTTCACATTATTATATAACAGATAGCATTCTCAAATTAAATCGTAAAACATGGTGACACGACAAAATTATGAATCTGGAATTTCCAGAACCAGTGACACTAAAATAGTAATAGTTCACAAAATATAATTCGGAATTCGATTATGTCAAAAGGTCTGTAAACTAGACACATGGAGCTACAATTCATGTTCAGGAAGTTCTAACAGATTCAAAGTGTAACTGGGTCAAAATCAGGCTACAAGTCAGAATAAACAGCAAGACAGAAATATACTACTGATGTTTATGATCTATTATGAATACAGAATTGATAGAAGCAAATCAAGGAATAAGGCCAAGATTATCAATGAGTAAGAACATGAAGAATAAGTTATAATGGAGATCTACTTGCGGTATTTATGCTTGTACGAAAAATAAGAAAAGTCATACAAATTACTTGCCTTACGAGATGACGATTCCAATGAGATCATTAGAATAACGGGACTGGATCTCGGGCAACGAACACGTGGCACAACGGAGACGAACACACGTGCGATCGACGTGCACGAGAAATCCACAACAAACAATGACTACCCTTCTACAAAACAGCAAACACCACTCTCCCCAAAATAGCAAACACAAGAAACACCCAGTCATACAGCAGCCAAACAGCAAACGGCAAAACTCACCACACAGCAGACAGCGGATCCGCTGTAGTAATGGCGAGTCTTCAGCTTCGACTTCAATGGCAGTGGTAGTGCACTGCGATGGCGGCGGCGGTGCTGGGGTACTCGGGGGTCGATGAGGCTGGCTCAATGCAGACGGGGTCAGTAGTGGGGTGACGGGTTCAGAGGTGCAGGCAGGCGGCTGGCAAAGATGAAGACGAGGAAGATCAAGGTGGTTACGGGAGGAGAGTACGGGTGATGACGACGGGGATGAGGGTCAAAGGTGGTCCTGGTCGACGAGGGATGTAGGCGGAGGAAACACGGGGGGTTCGACAAGGCGAGACGAGCGACGAAGTGCTCTATTTTCGGAATGAAAAAAAGGGAAGGCGACGACAGGAGGTTGGCAAGGGATGGCAGGCCGGCGATGACGAGGAGGGGAAGGTAGTGGGTTGAGGCAGCAGTTGAGAAGATGGCGACTGGAGGTAGACTTGGGTTCGAGCGGCATTGTAGGGGAGAAGCGTCGGGACTTCGATGGGGTGACAAGGAGGGATGAGGGCACGGGCGGGATGGTGGAATGTTGGAAGGTGGAGGGGGTGCAGGGTCGAGGCGAGGAGGATGGGTTGCGGCAATGGCGGGGGCTCGACGAGGGTGGAGGTTGCAGATGAGCGGGTTTTGGAGCAGGGAAGATGAAGAGGTAAGGGGTGAGATTAGGCGGTGGGATTAGAAAGGGTGATTAGGTTAAGATTGTGATTAGGGTTAGGGTTAAGAAGGGGATTATATAGGGTAGTTAACGGATTAATGGGTAATGGGTATAGGGTATGAATCCAACAAGAAAATGGGTTTGGGTTTAAATCCAATAGGAAATATACAAAATCAATAAAATAGGGATTTAAATATTTAAATCAATAAATAAAGACATAAATAGATGGTACTATAATAGCACAATAAATCAAACAATATACATTTGGTTAATACTCAAATACTAACAAATACAATAGGATTTTATTGCAATAATAAGAATAATAATAATAACAATAACAATAGCAAGGTCATATGTAAAAAATAGCATTATATAAAAACTATTTGTAAATAACTGTAAATAGGATTAAAGAATAGAATTGAATTTTTAATAAACAATCAAGAAATAACAATAATAATAAAAATAGTTAATACTAATAATAATGATAATAACAGAACACAATAATAATAATAATAATAATAATAATAATAATAATAATAATAATAATAATAATCATAATCATAATCATAATATGTATCAAAGTTATAATAATAATAATAATAATAATAATAATAATAATAATAATAATAATATTCGTATTACAATATAAAAATCATTGGAAACTAATTACAAATAAAATCATTGATTAAAAATCGAATTTAATAGAAGATCCAACAATACATTTTAACAAAAAAAATTTGAAAGCGGAAAAATAATTTGCAAACATCGAAATACCAAAAATATACAGAAAATACATATTGGCTGGAACGGGGGTTACAATCCTGCCCACCTTACACAAAGAATTTCGTCATCGAAATTCAATTAAGGCGGAACGTAGGACAAAACAAGAGCAACTTGTGGGGTAACAAAACAAAGAATTGGAGGGAGAGTATTGAAATAGTGGCAACACCAAAATGAGAAGGAAGTGGATAACGATAATGTCAAATAATGAATTGATGCATGATGGCGAATGGAATGCAAGAAAAAGAAGCAAGTGGTATTAGAAGGGAAGAAACAACACAAGATAACAAAGCAAGATGAAGGAGTAGGTAGAACTAGAATCAAAGAGATAATGGATAGGGAAGAATTGGACTAAACAATGAGTCAACGGATGAGGACGAATGCAAGTAATGGAAGGATGCAAACAATGCAGAAAAGGAGAAGCAACATGGGAATCCTGGGACCTTTGGGTCATAGACCCACCACGCTTCCGCTACGCCACTCTGATCGAAAAGACTCTGTCTTCAGCATCCATTAACTCCAGCAATCTGCCTCGTGGCTTACCATATCCTTGACACATCCAACCGGCATGCCTCTAGCATGAAGTTCGAACTCCTAGCAACTTCAGATTCTGAACACTCCCTGAGATCCTGGGACTCTGCATGCACATCTTGAAGCAACGGTGACACTTTCTCTCCTAGTGATGATCCAAGCTGCTGACATGTCGTAGCAGATCAAGTAATGCCGATCGACGAACCAAGCGAAAATAGAAACAGTTGATGACACCATAATCAAAGGAATATGGGTACGAAGAGAATGAATTTATACCTAATAAGGAATCAACAATGTGGGAGACTGTAAAAGACAGGAGGAAATATGGAATCAAGAAATTAAGTATGAAGGGATCAAAATGAATGGAATAAGACTAGTATCCAGATCGAGTTGATTATCAGTTGTTCATGTGATTGCATGCCCTGTTATTGTTGAGTTAAGCCTGGCTAAGCCAAACTTGACTAACATTTTTGCAGCACCCGGAATTTTCAATATAATATCTCAGAAATACGTGGCACAATTCCAGAATCAACTTCAATGTAATCATAAACATAGTAACTAAATATAGAGAAAATTAAAACTTTTTATTACATCAATTGTTTACAAAGCACAGCGGAAAATTAAACACCTTGGATTACAAACTCTTTCTTTTACAACATAATCCTTTACAATTTACATAAGCCATAACATCAATCAAGCACATGCATCCAAATCCCAATGCTATAGGTACCTACTTGTAAAACATGAGGCTAGAGATAACCCTATCCCCCAAAACTACAGAGGTCAACCATAACGGTGTGAGTGATATAAAATAAATGCAACATAAATTAAACATAAGGTATAGAGTCATAAACAACATGTAATAACAATAGTAACGAAAAGAAAAAGAAATAACAATAAATAAACCATGAAAACATCGAGTGAAACTAGACTAAGTGTCTGTAGAAAAACAGGAAACAACATGCATAAAACCAAGTCAAGAAAACACCAATACTATATGCTGACTTTCTAATGCATACTTGTCGGATTCTATGCATCCCATTCTACATAGGTCCGGTGCATGCCCTTATCGTTCACCACTTGATAGGGTTTAATCCCCCATTATGCAACTAATCCTACTACGATGACTACTACGAGATTTAGACATTCTACAAGTATCGGTTCTAGCCCTTGGAATACTAGAGGCCAATCCCACTCTGCAGATCATTCTGTGGCCCTTACGTCCATCGTCCCGAAAAACTGGAGATTGCCTCACTCCGCAGGTCATCCTGGAACCCTCATTGCACAAACATCCCATGAGCGTCACTCTTGTCCTCGGAATACTGGAGATCAATCCCACTCCGCGGATCACTCTTGGCCCTTACGTCCATCGTCCCAGAATACTGGAGAATATCTCATTCCTTGGATTATGCTGGAGTCCATAACCCGCGTTTGCTCTCATTTCATCATCTTACCATCTAGTGTTTGTCCTTATCATATTAAGTTAATTAGTGATTTAACAGATTGCGAATCTCTTAGAGTTGGTGTACCCTACCGGGCTTAACTCAACTGAACAACAACCAAAATCTCAATCGTCGATAGCTAAGACCCAACTCAATCTCTAAAGACTCATAACTCAACCATCAATACCAAAACATTCAATAAAACTCATAAATCCATCATCAAAACGTTTATAATAAGAAAACGACAAAATCCAAATCCATTTAATGTACTCGTAAATTTCCAGAATTCAAGTAAAATATTAAACCCGTCAAATAACAGAAAATCATATTTTAAAGTCGTAGAATATCACCAAAACATCAATTCTTTTGAAAACACGTATAATTCACTTAATAAGGTCATAAGAATACAATTAAAATTCTATTATAAATAAAATATAACTCTCTATAAAATACTGTAATCTGTAGTAAAAACATAATCTAAAACAGTAGAGCAATAACCTATAATATCGAGAAAATAACCGTTTAAAGAAACGAAGAAAAACTCAACAAAACAGCCAATAAGGCAATTGACGGTCGACCGCTCAAAATAGTGTAAAAACAGAGCAGTCGACTGTCAATTAAGAATTCTCAAAATAAAGGTATGACGGTCGACTGCCTATATAGTTCAAAAACAGGGCAGTCGATTGCCCCTTTTGAATTTCTCAATAAAATAGGGTGGCGGTCGACCGCTAGCTGCTAGCAGCCAAGGTTGAAATTGTGCATGTTTCGACTGATACATCAATAAATCATTGTAAAAACACAAATTTGTAAAACCAAATTCCTAAGATGAGTTAATATTACTTGTATAACATATAGGAGTTTATAAAATTAATCAAAAACACATCGAGATTATGAGATTATAAAATCTTCATAAATTCTTCAAAACAATATATATATATATATAGATGTAAGTGTGCATAGATGCATAAATGTATGAGTTAAAGCCTCAAAATTTCATCAAATAACAGTAGGGTAATATCTAATTCAATCTCAGTATAAAATAATTAGGATCCAATTGAAAACCACACAAATTCCTTCATAACAGTGGTATAGCATATATATATGAGTTATGTGTGTATAGTTGTATCAGTTAAGCATCAAGGAACTTATTGTATATATATGTGTGTGTAGTATGAAGTTCAAAACCATCTTAGCACCCAAGGAACATCAAAATCCAATTGAAAACATCAAAAACCATCAAAACCTAACCTTCGACATGTTCTCTTACAGACCCGAAGACAAAAACCCCTTCTTCACTTAAAAACTCAACCTTTTTAATCCAATATCTCATCTGGTAACTCATAACACATATGCACAACCTCTTACAATAATTTATTCATGACTATATGCAAATCTCAACGTATATCAATTATGTTATGTTCATCAAAATCACCCAACAGATCACATATGCATACATCCACAGTAAAGTTAGGTTTTTATTCTTTTTTTTTGAAATAAACAACATATAACTCCTTAAACTCAATCAAATCAGCAAGCATATGATAGAAAACAACATACCCATGTTTTTAGTAGGTTCTTTAACAATCTCAAATCATCTATATAGAGTTTTAACCATCCATAGCATAGTTTCATGAAAAGATTCAATTTTAGTTCATCTACTCATCAAAATTTATTATTTCTTCATACAATTCCTAACATGCTTTCTAATAGATAATCATCACATACAACATGCTTAGAACAGTAAGAAAACAAACATATGTCACTCACCGCATTGAAGAAATCAACCGAATTAATAAAGAATAAGAGAAAGCCCTTCTTTTGCAAAAGTCCAAGATCATCGCTTTGAAACTCCAAGAAATCAATAGTAAAAATATATTTTATTTTTGCATAGGAGAGGGACGGCTGTAGTGGCCATAATGTAGGCCGAAATCTGTAGTTTTTAGGGTTTTACAAGTTTATGGAAATATCCCTTAACAAATTATTACTTTACATATATAAAACTTTCTTTAATAAAGTAGTTAAATAAGTTAAATAAATTAAAATAAATACAAATCCTCTTACTACTGAGTTATCCAACAATCAAACATAGCCCAGAAATTAAAAAATTCGGATTTGTACTCAAAGTGGTAATTTTGCACAAAAGTCCTTCTTTTTATAATTTTTGTAAATAGGTCAAATAATATTCATAAAAATCCAGAAAATTCATAAATAATATCTACTAATACATATTAGATTTTCCAATTAAAATTTCTGACTTTTACTTTCCAAGAAAATATTTGCACAAGATCACTTAATTTCCATATTTGTAAAAACAACATATTTGTTTAAATCTTTACCAAATCAACTCTAAATAAAATTTAAATAGATTTTATTTTCAATGATGACCATGGAAAGACCAAAAATCAGTAAAAACGAATTTTCATTATTTGTTTGATATCTGTAACAACCAAATTTTTTCTTTTTTTTAACTAAACCTCTAAATTCAATTCTTTCAATTTCTATATCACTTTAAACATAAACTAAGATAGGTATATTTCAAATGAAAGTTTGGCAGTCTCCCCTGAAATTTCTGTCCCAAAACACAAAAAGTTTACGAATTTTTACTCTAAATTCCGTAGCTCACAACACAGGTATTATAATCATGGGCTCCCCAGGCCAAAATGAGCAGAATCACACAGGCAATATAAATAATATGCACTGGGGGCTAAACTCACAACAGAATATCAATTATAATTTAAAAACCATAAATTTCCTTTAAAAACTTATATAAGTAATAGAAAAACTGTAGAAAAACTTTCCAAAAACCAAACACAGAACCTAGTACTCCACAACGAGGTGGGTACAGGACTTTCTTACCTCGTCACAGCACTATATCTATATATTTTCACTTTATTACAAAATAATACATTAACTGCCTACATTTCTTCATATGCTAAATACATAAATAATCTATCATCCCAACAAATGTAAAATCTAACTCTATATCTACCGCACTGGCTGCTAGCAAACCTGCAGGAGAGTTAGGGTTGTCCACCCTCAAGGAAGGACCCCCCTAACCCCCAGAAAACAATAGGGGTTAGCCATTTCTAGTGTGAGTATAATTATTAATCTAATAAATCATTAAATTGTATAAAGAAAATAAATTAAACTTATAAACATCAAGATAAGAAGATGCAACCTGAAATCTGAACATAAAAATATCACCAATACGATGTTATATCAAAATACTCTTCAAATCTGCATCCAACTATATAATTATCCATAACCTCACACATTTCACTATATGCTTCACACTAACCTCATATATATCCTTATTTTACATTTGATAATACTGATTCACATACAATCCATTACTTTTCGATTTGAACTCATCTTTCCACAATAATCGTCACATCAGCCTTTTTTTATTTATATAAATAATCATAGGATGCTCTTATATATTTTCTTCATCTTTATTTAGCCATGCACTTCATTTACTTGCATCATATCAACAACTCCCTGACTCACCCTGGGAGTTGTGCCAAGGCAGGTAGTTTCCCACCATTTCTACAGAAATAGCGGGCGAGTAGTTCCCCGACACACTTCCAAGGTATACAAACTCATATCACAGCATACTTTCTTTAATAACCATTTTCATAACCACTATCATAATACAGGTATTTATTTTATTGTATTATATCACGTATCACATCATAAACATATGCATTCATTCTCATACTACCACATGCATTCATGTCCCACCTAACATCTCATTGCACATTACCATTTACTTGCATTTCATCACATTATTGGCGTATCACTTACTTGAATGCTCAATCTTATTGCATCAAAAGCATGTTTTATAACTAATTCTCCTCATGTTTTAACACTTTAGTTATTTCTCATTCTTATAAGTAATATATCTTATTGTCATTTTCACTTATAACACAAGTCGCCATTAACTTCACTTTCATTCTCGTCACAATATACTCCATATCCCAAACATAGTTTGGGAAATAACATATCACACCCCAAAGCCAATAGCTTGGGTAATAATCACCGCACCCTAAGTCGAACTTGGGTAATATCACATCACATCCCAAGCCGATAGCTTGGTTATTAATTTACTTCAATTACTTTTCATCTTCACTTTCTTTTATTCTTCGTTTCCATTACACATTATTGATATTATATTAACCACTCACTAGTTCACCCTACGAATTATGCCAAGGTAGGTAGTTCCCACCATTCCCACGAAAATAGCAGGCAGGTAATTTCTCGACACAATTCCAAGGTGCATCAACTCATATCATACCATATTTCACGTTAATAATTATTCTTGTAGTATAATTACTTCATGCTATTCACAATAACACATACTTCTTTTAGCTTTTTCATTTTAATTTAACCACATACTTCATTTATCATTTATTTCCATATACAAACTCATAACTTGTATTCCTTCATACTCTATTTCGTTCATAACCACTTTCTTTCACATTCACAATTCACTTTTCACTTTCTTTACTTTCACATTCTTATTTCCACTTATTTATTTTATTAGTTTGTCGACCAGTGAGCCACAGTATCCCAATATACTGAAAGCCGACAGCCAGCAAACACGCAGAACGCTGCCCACCAAGAGTCTTACCCGTTCGAGGCTACGTCTTCCTCCTAGCCGAACTAGCGAGGGAACCACAAAATGCTGCCCACCAAGGGTCTTACGCATGGTTGCCTGCCTACCAAGGGTCTTACGCCTCCAACAAGACTAGAGCCGATAGCTCTGTCAAACACAAATCGCTGCCCACCAAGGGTCTTACACATCGCTGCCCACCAAGGGACTTACGCATGGCTGCCCACCAAGGGTCTTACGCCTCTAACAAGACTAGAGCCGATACCTCTATCAAACACAAATCGCTGCCCACCAAGGGTCTTACTGTAGCGCCCCGGATCCCATTACCAGACATCCGTGACACTCATCAGAATCTTTGCCTTCAAATGCATCTCAACACAATAATAACACGAAAATTTAAAAAAAATTATTTCCAAATAAAGTCATTACATCATTGATTACAACCAATGTCTTGTTCTTGACAAGAATACAAATTACATAAACTTAGTAGATCTTATTACAACATACATCACTCCTTTGTAAAGTTAACAACTTCTCTCTCTCGGAATGGCAGTCGACGGCTCACTGCCAAAGCACTACTGAACAGTCAATCTGCTTCCCTAGGACTTGCTCCTTGGCTTGAGTCTTCTGCTGCGCGACTCTGATGTCTCTTGCACCTGCTCGAGAGGTAGAATCGGTACCTAAAAGGTGGGGAATGTCAGTACTTCGACTGACGCAATACTGATAATAACAGCGATCCTCCAAACTGGCAATCACAGACCATCTTGAATGGAAAGAGAAACGTGCATCCTAAATTATATACTGCTCGTGTATGCCATGATCTAACAACTAAATGCACCAATCACAAGCCTATTCTAAAGCAAGCAAGACTTGGAATCTAGATTCGCATGCATCCTATACTACATGCGTTCTAGACCCAAACTACATGCGTTCTAGACCCAAGCATAGCCTAAAGTAATGCGCAAAGTAAGAATGCACACGATGCACCTACTCTAATGCAATTCAGTTGGGAACGTATACATCCCACACTACATACTTTTCCAAAATCACTTCGATGGAAACGTATGCATCCCATACTACATACTTTCCAAGGAGTTCGCCTCTCCTGATTGTAGGGTTCAATCCCTTGCCATGCATCCTACTCTTGTACTCAACCAGTTCCCAATAGATTGTCCATCGCCCAATGAGGTTGCAGTTGGTCGGTCTAGTTCCGCCACTGCAGTGACTAAGTGGTGGATGTAGCTGCCACTTGGTACCCACGTACGGACCTCTTCAGAAAGCAGTGTTGAATCCGGTCGCAAGATCGTATGATTCCCATGTCCACCCCTTACCCGGGCTATGGACTGACGCATGCGTGTTCACCCCTGATCGGGTTATGAACTTATATATACACCAAAGGGACGTGAGCGCCTCAGGAGGTCAAATCTTCCTAGCCTCCGTACCTTAACAGGGATGTGAGCGCCTCGGGAGGTCAAATCCTCCTAGCCTCTGTACCTTAACAACAAACCCACGTGCATAGGGATGTTAGCGCTTCGGGAGGTAAAATCCTCCTAGCCTCCGTTCCTTACTCCGAAAAACTTTGGGAATTAACAGATCGAGATACGAGCCGAGGACTCATTCATGAGTGCCGAAAATGTATCCCTACGAACGAAAGGTACAATACCGACTATGGTCTGCTAGGACTAATGCAATTTCCCATTAATATGTCATCCTAATCCCCGCCTTACTCTATCACTTTGGGTAAAAGATAAAATTGCTTCCATACTTGCCTATTAACCTCTGGCCCTGGCGATACCGGTCCGGTTCGCCACTTCCCCGACTTGGAATTGTCCAGCATTACGGCCTACATTCACCGCTACCCCAGCTGTAAATGTATGTTCACCCCTGACACGGGCTATGAACTTATCTCAAATGGCACGGCTCGGAAGTCCTACGCTTTGGTAGAGGTTTATAATGTAGGGTTGACAGGTGCAGGGTATCCCTTACCCTAGTAACTAACTCGAGTCACACACCCATTATGGGAGTCCACAACACCAAAAACAGATATCAATCATCCCTAGACAAGAGTCATCAACTTTGATAGTACACAAGGGAAAAGTCCTCACAATACCTAGTCAACACTCCAGACTAAGCAATCTACGGGTTTCTGCTCGAATCTTAAAAAGGTCCTAACTTCCTCGATACAACTCTGTTTGGAGTGTACGAGCCCAATCCGGAAAGCTAAGATCCTAGGCTACAACTTTCTAGTTGATCCTAAACTCAGATTAAATCATCTTGATCCCCAATATAGTCTCTCAATCCTTAGCCTATGTACTTCCTATACACGGACTGCACCTTACCGGTAGCACAAAATATTACTCACTCATCAGAATGTCACAAACCCAAATTCTATAGGAGGGTGTGCGTGTCCTCAACAACTCTCTAGTTGGTCATGAGTCCAAAATTCACCATTAGATCACCCTAACACACACATCTCTCACCAATGCACCAAGTCACACACTAGGTCTTTCTAAATCAGAGCACTCAGATCCATTCTAGGTCTCCATCCAGTATTACAAAAATCACAGTAAATCAACCCTTTACTGGAAATGCCTCAAAATGGTCTTGTTGGAATGATCTAGATGTCTACTACAAATCTCTAATGAATCAGGTTCTCAAATTGTGCTCTTAATGAGCCTCAAATGTCCAATCTCTACAGGGTATCCAAATTGACTGAAACCAGCATGGTGCATGCTAATAAAATCATATTAAATTCCATACTCATCCAAATGACACAAATTTTACAGTGATAAAACTAGAGATCATAATAAACAGCATGCAAAAGATTTCATGTCAAAACTCCAAGTGTACAGTGAGTTCTCTCTATTTCAATTAAGCACAGAAAGTCATCATGTTCTTCAGTTCAGCTTCAGCTACTGATTAAAGGTCAATTTTTATCGAGCCTATAAATTCATCCAAAAATTTTCTTGATTTTAGTATAGAATCTAGATGCATGTAGGAATACAGGATAAAAATTTCAGATCATGCTCCAATAAATTAGAAAAATTCCAACAACATCAGTCATCCTGTTAACCAACTGCTGATTCTGCCTTACGACACAGTACTACCCTTTCGATTTTATTAAAATATCAAACCTCCTCAGAAAAATCCGAAATAAATCATGAACTATCTACACATATATATGAACAATTCCTGAAAATTTCATGGCCTAATTTTTTGTGGTTTGCTCTCGGAAAAATCTACAAAATAGCATTCTGAACAAGTTTTCTAGTTTCAGTTCTGATTTCATCTTTCAACACTTAGGTAATCATCCTAGCACTTCCTATTATACATGAATGCAAGAAAATCAATTAAAAGACATAAAGGAAGGTTTAGAGTAACTCCCCACCCATGTTTGCTGTAGAGAAATTGATCTCCTTGAGCTCCCTTCCTTTGAGAATCCTTCCTTGAGTCTTCTTCTTCACTCTCTCTTCTTCCTCTCTTTTTTTCTCCTGGTGGAGTCCTGAAATTCCAGAGCAAAGGATGTGGGAAAGAGTGGAGAAATGAAAGAGAAGAGAGGGGGGATATGGGCCGGTTTTGCTGGTGGGGGGGGGGGGGGAGGGGGGTAGGGTAGTAGGTGGTTTTGAACAAAACCATGGCTTTTAGCCACTAGTTTTGTGGTTGATATGTTGGCTGCCCAATTTAAGTTTAAATGGGTCCCTTCGAATGCGAGACGAGGGGTTTATCGAGTGTACGCAATATATATCCACTATAGTATCATACAGTGTTATATTTGCATAGGCGTCGTACCAAAAACTAGTGTTTATACTAGTATCGGTCCTCCTCGTTCTCGTGCTTCTTTTAGAATGCAATCTTCCTACGAATTGTGCCGCAAACATGGACCTACTCCAATACTCATATACTCAAACAAAACATTGCAATCACATGCACGCATACAGACAATATATATATATATATATATATATATATATATATATATATATATATATATATATATACACACACACACACACACACACACACACACACACACACACACACACACATAAAGAAGTGTCGTATAATCCGGGGTATTACATTACTCCCTCCTTAGAATCATTTTGTGCCCAGAACGACGCAAGGGGCACAAATAGCAGACAATCATCAACGATCAGAAGATACTTTTCTGGACCATCACTAATTCCTCGAGGAACACCCTCGAAACTCACTCTTAAAGTGCTCAATACCGGCTCCTAAGCCTCAAGTGCTCAACGCACTTTTCCATCCTGAAGATCAATCTCACCTTGTGGATCATTTTGGGGCATGCCGCATCCCGTATCCACCGTACTGGGGATGAATCACGTTGGGGTGTGCTGCTCTTGTCCTGGACTACTGGAGATCAATCCTTCTTCATCAAACTTTCTGGGATCTACTGCGCCCCACGTTCCGAAAATACTGGGGGATATCTTGCACTACGGATTATTCTGGAGCCCTCACCACACGGACTCCTCATGAGTTTTTGCTCTCGTCCCGAACTATTGGAGATCATTCCCACTCCACAGAACGCTATGGGGCATATTTCATCCCTCGTCTGGAATGTTGGGGAATATTTCTCTTCGTGGATCGTTCTGGAGCCCCTATTCATCCTTGAATTTCTTCGTGGGTATTACTCTCGTCCTCGGAATACTGGAGATCAATCCCTACTCCACAGATCATTCTGCAGCATATTTCATCCCTCGTCCGGAATACTGAGGCATGTCTCGCTCTTTAGATTGTTCTGGAGTCAATGTCCCACTAACCATTTGTGTATGCTGCTCTTATCCCTGGAATACTGGAGACCAATTCCTACTCTACAGACCATTCTGGGGCATATTTCATCCCTCATCTGGAATACTGAGGATTTCTTACTCCATGGATCATTCTGGAGTCAACGTCATACACGACCTTCCCGTGCGCATCGCACTCGTCCTCGAAATACTGGAGACCAATTCCTACTCCATAGATCATTCTGGGGTATATTTCATCCCTCGTCTGGAATACTGAGGAACTTCTCACTCCGTAGATCATTATGGAGCCAACGTCATGCATGACTTTCCCGTGGGTATCGCTCTCATCCTCGAAATACTGGAGACCAATTCCTACTCCACAGATCATTCTGGGGCATATTTCATCCCTCGTCTGAAATACTGAGGAACTTCTCACTTTGTGGATCATTATGGAGCCCTTCTACTCACGATCGTTCTTGCTTCATCACATCTCCTTTCTAGTACCTAAGTCAAGCTCTCAGAATATCATCTAGCTCCCAGTTGCACTGCTAGAGGGTCGGTGACCACTCCCTCCTTAGAAGAAAATGAGGCTTACTAAGGAGAAGGTAAAAATTCAGTTTTATGCCTTATCCCAAACACTCAAATAAATAGGCACAAGACACAAGATGACCAAATGCCCAAGAAAACTTTCATGCTTTATAAAAAGTCATAATATCTTGCTACAGAACGTAATACAAGTTTGTCATTCATGGCTAGCCAGAAATGCAGCTAGCAAAATATATTACTATTCTAGACTATGTACCACTTCACACTTCCTTCCAGTTAAGCTGAAGTTCTTCCCTGACGAACCGACTTCTTCCCTTTATCGACCACCTTCAGTAACTGGTCATTGGGGTTCCCTTGCAATTGTGGACAATTCGATTTCTTGTGCTCGGCTTCTCCGCAGTTATAACAGGTGCTTGTCTGGGTTCTTTTTGGGCATTGACTCTTAAAATGACCTTGTTCCTTACAAAAGTAACACACCACCATCCGTCTAGGCTTTTTAAGCTTTCTAAACTCGGGAGTTGAATTCCACTTGTCATGGTCAGGGGTGAGAATACCCTTTTCCTCTTCTTCTTCGTCTCGGCCTCGCCTTGACTCTGTCTCATGTCTATTTCTGTTGCCGCAACTTGCCTTACTAGCTTGTCGAATCGGCGAATGCCTAACGGAACCATCATCGACTTCAGTCCAGGCCTGAGCCCTTGCTAAAACCTCTGGGCTTTCTTCGCTTCCTCCTGGACCATCTCTGATACATACCGTGACAGATGAGAAAAATTTGTCTCATATTCCCTGACAGACATATTTTCCTGCTTCAAATTGTGGAACACCATTGCCTTTTCTTCTTGCACATCTGTGGGAAAATAGTATTGTCGGAATTCCTTAAGGAAATCTTCACAAGTGATCTAGCCTCCTCCAAGACCATGCTTCACGGACTGCCACCAAACTCCGGTATCCTTCTCCAGCAGAATTGCGGCCAAACGAACCTAGCTATCCTCTGGAGTCACCAGTACCTCAAACACCGTCTCCACTTGACGTATCCAACCGTCAGCAGCCGTGGGGTCGGCCTGTCCTTCAAAAACTGGTGGTTTCATCCTCTTGAATGATTCCACCATCTTTACTGAGTCTGCTGGTGCCGCGACTCCTGGTATTCCTTGTGTCGGCGCTGGGTTTCTGCTAGCTTCCACAAATGCTCCCATCATCTGGTATACGCGAGTAAACTCTGCTTCAACATTGAAGTTTGTGCCGTTGGTCCTACTACCTTCGCCTTCAGCCATTCCGCGGTGATTGTTTCTGATTCTTCTGGACACCCTTCAAAGGAAAAAAAAAACACAGGGTTAGTTCGGGATGTATGGAAGATCACAACATAAGAAGAAAATTGAACAATCATGATTTTGACCTTCCTTCAATCCAAACTGGACCCAGCTATATGGTATTTTAAATCAAATTTCCTACTGTTTAGCCTGAAATTTGAAGTCAGCTCTGATACCACTTCTGTAGCGCCCCGGATCCCCGTTACCGGACATCCGTGACACTCACCAGAAACTTTGTCTTCAAATGCATCTCAACACAGTAATAACACGAAAATTTAAAAACTTTTTATTGCCAAATAAAGTCATTGCATCATTGATTACAACCAATGTCTTGTTCTTGACAAGAATACAAATTACATAAACTTAGTACATCTTATTACAACATACATCACTCCTTTGTAAAGTTAACAACTTCTCTCTCTCGGAATGGCAGTCGACGGCTCACTGCCGAAGCTCTGCTGAACGGTCAATCTGCTTCCCTGGGACTTGCTCCTCGGCTTGAGTCTACTGCTGCACGACTCTGATGTCTCTTGCACCTGCTCGAGAGGTAGAACCGGTACCTAAAAGGTGGGGAACGTCAGTACTTCGACTGACGCAATACTGATAATAACAGCGATCCTCCAAACTGGCAATCTCAAACAATCTTGAATGGAAAGAGAAACGTGCATCCTAAATTATGTAGTGCTCGTGTATGCCATGATCTAACAACTAAATGTACCGATCAAAAGCCTATTCTAAAGCAAGCAAGACTTGGAATCTGGATTCGCATGCATCCTATACTACATGCGTTCCAGACCCAAGCATACCCTAAACTAATGCGCAAAATATAAATGCACACGATGCACCTACTCTAATGCAATTCAGTTGGGAACGTATGCATCCCATACTACATACTACATACTTTCCAAGAAGTTCACCTCTCCTAATTGTAGCGTTCAATCCCTCACCATGCATCCTAGTCTTGTACTCAACCAGTTCCCAATAGATTGTCCGTCGCCCAAGGAGGTTGCAGTTGGTCGGTCTAGTTCTGCCACTGCAGTAACTAAGTGGTGGTTATAGCTGCCACCTGGTACCCGCATACGGACCTTTTCAGAATGCCGCATTGAATCCGGTCGCAAGACCATATGATTCCCATGTTCACCCCTTACCCAGGCTATGGACTGACACATGCGTGTTCACCCTTGATCGGGTTATGAACTTATATATACACCAAAGGGAAGTGAGCACCTCGGGAGGTCAAATCCTCCTAGCCTCCGTACCTTAACAGGGACGTGAGCGCCTCGGGAGGTCAAATCCTCCTAGCCTCCGTACCTTAACAACAAACCCACGTGCATAGGGATGTGAGCGCCTCGGGAGGTCAAATCCTCCTAGCCTCCGTTCCTTACTTCGGAAAACTTTGGAAATTAACAGATCGAGATACGAGCCGAGGACTCATTCATGAATGCCGAAAACGTATCCCTACGACTGGAAGGTTCAACACCGACTATGGTCTGCTAGGACTAATGCAATTTCCAAAACCCCTTAATATGTCATCCTAATCCCAGCCTTACTCTATCACTTTGGGGAAAAGATAAAACTGCTTTCACACATGCCTATCAACCTCTGGCCCTGGCGAGACCGGTCCAGTTCGCCACTTCCCCGGCTTAGAATTGTCCAGCATTACGGCCTACATTCCCCGCTACCCCGGCTGTGAATGTATGTTCACCCCTGACCCGGGCTATGACCTTATCTCAAATGGCATGGCTTAGAATTCCTACGCTTCGGCGGAAGTTTATAATGTAGGGTTGACAGGTGCAGGGTATACCTTACCCTAGTGACTAACTCGAGTCACACACCCATTATGGGAGTCCACAACACCAACAACAGATATCAACCATCCCTAGAAAAGAGTCATCAACTCTGATAGTATATAAGGGAAAAGTCCTCACAATGCCTAGTCAACACTCCAGACTAAGCAATCTACGGGTTTCTGTCCGAATCTTAAAAAGGTCATAACTTCCTCGATACAACTCCGTTTGGAGTGTACGAGCCCAATCCGGAAAGGTAAGATCCTAGGCTACAACTTTCTAATTGATCCTAAACTCAGATTCAATCATCTTGATCCCCAAAATAGCATTTCAAGCCTCAGCCTATGTACTTCCTGTACACGGGATGCACCTTACCGGTAGCACAAAATATTACTCACTCATCAGAATGTCACAAACTCAAATTCTATAGGAGGGTGTAGGTGTCCTGAACAACTCTCTAGTTGGTCATGAGTCCAAAATCCACCAATAGATCATCCTAACACATACATCTCTCACCAATGCACCAAGTCACACACTAGGTCTTTCTAAATCAGAGCACTCAGATCCATTCTAGGTCTCTGTCCAGTATTACAAAAATCACAATAAATCAATCCTTTATTGGAAATTCCTCAAATTGTTCTTATTGGAAAGATCTAGATGTCTAATACAAATCTCTAATGCATAAGGTTCTCAAATTGTGCTCTTAATGAGCCTCAAATGTCCAATCTCTACAGGGTATCCAAATTGACTAAAACTAGCATGGTGCATGCTAATAAAATCATATTAAATTCCATACTCATCCAAATGACACAAAGTTTACAGTGATGAAAGTAGAGATCATAATAAACAACATGCAAAAGATTTCATGTCAAAACTCCAAGTATACAGTGAGTTAGCTCTATTTCAATTAAACACAGAAAGTCATCAAGTTCTTTAGTTCAGCTTCAGCTACTGATTAAAGGTCAATTTTTTTCGAGCTTATAAATTCATCCAAACATTTTGCTGATTTTAGTATAGAATCTAGATGCATGTAGGAATACGGGGTAAAAATTTCAGATCATGCACCAATAAATTAGGAAAATTCCAACAACATCAGTCATCCTGTTAACCAACTGCTGATTTTGCCTTACGACACAGTTCTACCCTTCAATTTTATTAAAATATCAAACCTCCTCAGAACAATCGGAAATAAATCATGAACAATCTACACATATATATGAACAATCCCTAAAAATTTCATGGCCTAATTCTTTGTGGTTTGCTCTCGAAAAAATCTACAAAATAGCATTCTGAACAAGTTTTCTAGTTTCAATTCTGATTTCATCTTTCAACTCTTAGATAATCATCCTAGCACTTCCTATTATACATGCATGCAAGAAAATCAATTAAAAGACATAAAGGAAGGTTTAGAGTAACTCCCCATCCTTGGTTGCTATAGAGGAATTGATCTCCTTGAGCTCTCTTCCTTTGAGAATCCTTCCTTGAGTCTTCTTCTTCTCTCTCTCTTCTTCCTCTCTTTTTTTCTCTTGGTGGAGTCCTGAAATTCCAGAGCAAAGGAGGTGGAAAAGAGTGGAGAAATAAAGGAGAAGAGAGGGGGGATATGGGTCAGTTTTGCTGGGGGGGGGGGGGGGGGTAGTAGGTGATTTTGAACAAAACCATGGCTTTTAGCCACTAGTTTTGTGGTTGATGTGTTGGCTGACCAATTTAAGTTTAAATGGGTCCCTTCGAATGCGAGAGGGAAGGTTTATCGAGCGTACACAATATATTTGCATAGGCGTCGTACCGAAAACTAGTGTTTATACGAGTATTGGTCCTCCTCGTTCTCGTGCATATTTTAGAATGCAATCTTCTTACGAACCACCCCGCAAACATGGACCTACTCCAACACTCATTTACTCAAACAAAACATTGCAATCACATGCACGCATACAGACAATATATATATATATATATATATATATATATATATATATATACACACACACACACACACACACACACACACACACACACACACACATAAAGAAGTGTCGTATAATCCAGGGTATTACACTTACGCATCGCTGCCCACCAAGGGTCTTACGCATCGCTGCCCACCAAGGGTCTTACGCATACACTGCACCCCAAGCCGATAGCTTGGGTATTAGCAGGTCTAGCCCAAACCCCCAAGATTGCTGTAGGTACTGGTCAACAAAATGTATTTGTTATTAACATTAATCATTTCATCTTTTCAACTCATAGTATCACCACATAACATCTCATATTTCATTTCCAATATTTGTCATGTCTTTGACTTTAACCACGAGAATTATTATCTCATTTTATTAGCACATACCATCTTATATTTTACCTTACCATTTTAATGCATATCCCGTGTCCACGATATTAATTATCATATCATTATACCACCTATATGCATACACTTTGTCATTTAATCATATAACACCGCCATATCATCTTTTTGTATAACATGAAGGCACCAAGCTATTTATATTACCACAACATTACACGTTATGAATACCATGTTATTTATTACCTCATTATATCCTGTATAGGCATACGCCAGGGTATCTCATGAATAAAAGAATTAAATCATGTTATTCCAGATCGTAATTGTATCAAAATGTATAATTCATCACATTTATTGCCCATTAATTCACTTCGAACATAATTATAATATAAACATATATCCACTGACTAATTTCATCAATTATCACATCACAATTCATTACCATGATATATATGCATCACAAACATACACCACATATGCGGGTTTCCAAGAGAAAGGGCCACAATATAAAATATACATAGATACAACATACTCACCTGATGGATCAAGTAAACGAGGTCCCGCGTCCGTCCGGTAGCCAATCAAAGTTCAAATTTTTCAGCCTAAATAGAAAATTATAGGACCGATTAGCTCAAAACTCAAAACTTGACCTACGAACCTCCAAATTCGAATCCGTCTTCACCCACGCATCACAAATGAAATATGTAGGTGAGCTACATCGATAGATTTCGAATTCGGGTCCCAATACAAAAACTCACTTATCGATCGGAGGAACCCTTTAAGGGAAATCCCCGAATATCTACTTACTTTCATCCAATTCTCCGAATTTCTCAAATTAGGGTTAAACAATATTAATAGAACTCAATTACACCTCTGAATCTAACAAATTCTGTTCTAAATCTTGCTCGGGCATTTCACCGAACACCCGGCGTGCATACATGTTATACACGTATTCACGAGTTTCTAACGGGGTTCTAACTCCATAAAATTTTCACCAAACTCTTCCTAAATTGTTTCCCCTCAATTCACAATGATTTCGATAACTCTTACTTATCAATTATTCTATTTATTATCCAAATTCTAAAGCCAACACACTAATTGATTTATAATTCACAAACCAATCAATTTCTTAACAATCTTTCTTCTCTATAATTACCAGCATCACCTACTTACCATACTATATCATTTTCTAGCAATTAAAATACAAAATCATATAATCACATAAAATAAAGTTCCCTAATTCTTACCTTCCAAGCACTATTCTCGCAAATAAATGCCAAAAATGAATAGAAATGCCTCGAAATTGACCTAAACCCTCATTTTTTCTTGAAAAAAGGAGTTAAATTGGCTAGGGTTTTGCACCCCATGCATGGCCGGATGAGGAAAGGGGGAGGGTCTGGTCAGTTCAGAATGGGGAAGGGGAAAAGGGTATGGAAAAGTAAATATAGTGGCAAAATTTCATATAAGTCCCTATTTGACCATAGGTATATATATATACCCTTCTAGTTAACTTTTCTAGGGTTTTCTTCACTCCATAATATACTTAAATTCATTCCAAACATAAAATAAGATTTGAAGTGCATTTTTATGCATAGTTATATTCAAAATCAATAGTTATGAACAATAACAATACATATAAATGTATATATATATACGAATATCGCAATATTTTTGGAAAAAATACATTCAACTTCAGACTATAGTTTAATAACTCTAAAATTTATCATTTATTAAACCCCCTATCCAAGAAATACTCCAGAAAAATTTCGGATCAATTCGGATTCGTCTCCTCCGAGAAAACTCATCTCAAAACTCTTATATTTCTAATTTTTCTCGTTTACCCCCAAATATCAATTTAATCATTTCAATACAAATAAAATCAATTAATAGGGGTAAATATAATTAAAAACATATTTAAAAATAATTTAAACCAAATATTTAAGGAATTAAAAAAAAAATAGATGTTACAATATCCAAACGGCTTTTTACATAAAAGCCCCTCTATTTCGAAGTATTTATAAAAATAGTTTCTTTACTCAGAAAAATCCCAAAATTTAGGATATATTTAATTATAAATAGGAGAATTTATTCAGAAATCTAAAAGTGGAGATTTGTACCCAAAAAATATTTGCACGTGTAAAATCGATAAATTCGTAAACTAGTCAAATAAATTCAAATAAATCTGAAAATTAAAATATCATAAATAAATGTGGAAATTCAATCATTAACCAAAAAATTTTAAGAATTCAAAATTTTCTAACTCTCCACATGTGTTGCACGTGCAAAATTGCAATTTCATGAAAATAGTCAACATAGTCAACTTTACCCATATAATATTATTTAGTAATACAAGATAAATCATTTTATTTTGCGGGGTGTTACAATATTAGTCAAACATGACTACCAAATTAGCCAAACCTGAGCTCTAATACCACTAAAAACCTTTCGCGCCTCGCTTTTCAAAAGGAATACGGAATGCGAGTACGTGTCAAAGCCCAATGAATGATTTTCATCATTCATAAGCTGTAAGGAACGACTAAACTGCATAACAGGAAATATAAAAGAATATACAACCACGCACGCATGAAACAAAACTCATAATCAATAGAATTATTTGAAAAATAATACATAATCCTCAAATAAATATAATATCTGGGTCAAAAGTAAAACTTCGGGACAACAAGCCTATTACAAATTTAAGTAGCAACATGAAATTATTAAACTAAAAACATAGTTAACTCAGCATGATTCATCCCGGTGAAGCTTAGAATGTCTGCTCACCCACTCCTGCAAATAGTTGATCCCCAAAACCTGTATATTTAACATGTGGAAGAAATAGAGAAACACAACACAAGATGCCCATTAGTGCAAGCTACGGGCCGCAAGAGTACAAGCAACGGGTATAGGAACAAATACAAGAAGGTCTGACACAGAGATATGGAATCAAGAATATACAACATGTCATGCCAGGAATGCAACAAGTGATAGAGTCCAATGAAACTAGCAAGAAAGTAAATCGGGTCAAATAACAGGATCATGTAACAAGTGAATAAGTAAATTGTAACAGGTATCAAGTAGTATGCGAGACAGGTAACATGTGTGTATAAGTAAACATATTATTCTTAAGTTTATTGTTTAATCCTATCTAATGTAGCACTTCATGCGTCCCATTTATTTACCACATGGTTGCTACATACAAACAAGTTCCGTTTACACTTAGTGGTGGATTCTATAGGGCCATGTACTCAGGTATCATGTAAACTGAAACAGGCACGAATCACGTAATCGTGAAATCGTGACATCATGTAATCAAGAACAGGCATGAATCATGTAATCATGAAATCATGGCATCCTATAGTCATATGCCAGAGGCATGAATCAGGTAGTCATGAAATCATGGCATCATATAATCATGTAGTTAATAACAGTCATGAATCATGTAATCATGAATCATGGCATCACATAATGGGAAACACGGGCCCCTTTCCGAGTACATTTACCTATATTGTCCACTACAACGGTCTTTTCCTTAAACCCCGGCTTGTTATTTATTATTATTATCAAATAGGCATGAAAGTATGCAAATAGGGAAAGTAACATGTTAGAAGACAAGAAACAAGTTCAGGCTAGGTAGGAAGCATATTCGAGTGCCAAATCAACTTATAATTATTGGAAACAATGAGAATTTCAATTCTGGATAGCAGGACGTTACTGCACCAAACTGAGATTCCCATTGCTATGAAAATGCAAATCTGGATCCGTCAGAAGTTTTAGAAACTAGACTCTTTGCCGGTTTCAATGCATATAGACATGTTATATAAAAACTACAGAAACTAGGTTCAAAACAGCATTCTACACAGATTTTGTGTTCAGCCAGTTTTCTTGAAATTGTGTTTTCATGGATGAAACAGGTCTGAAAACTCATTAAATAAACCCAGAAAAATTTAGGGATGTTCTGTAACATGTCTAGTCTCATTATGTTAAATTTCACATTATTATATAATAGATAGCATGCTCAAATTAAATTGTAAAATAAGGTGACACGACGAAATTATGAATCTGGAATTTGCAGACCCAGCAACACTAAAACAGTCATAACTCACAAAATATAATTCGGAATTCAATTCCGTCAAAGGTCTAGACACATGGGGCTACAATTCATGTTCAAGAAGTTCTGACAGATTCACAGTTTAACTGGGTCAAAATCAGGCCATGTTCAGGAAGTTCTAACAGATTCAAAGTTTAACTGGGTCAAAATCAGGCTACAAGTCAGAATAAACAATAGGACAGAAATATACAACTGATGTTTATGATCTATTATGATTACGAATTGATAGAAGCAAATCAACGAATAGGGCCAAGATTATCAGCGAGTAAGAACATGAAGAACAAGTTATAATAGAGATTTACTTGCGGTATTTATGCTTGTATGAGGAACAAGAAAAGTCATACAAGTTACTTACCTTACGGGATGACGATTCCGATGAGATCATTAGAATAATAGGACTGCATCCCGGGCAACGAACACGTGCAACAACGGAGACGAATACATGTGTGATCAACGTACACGAGGAATCCACAACAAACAGTGACTACCCTTCTACAAAATAAATAACAGCACTCTCCCCAAAACAGCAAACACCAGAAACACCGAATCACACAGCATCCAAACAGCAAAAGGCACAACTCACCACACAACAGACAGCAGTTCAACTACAGCAATGGCGAGACTTCGGCTTCGACTTCAATAGCAGCGGCGGTACACTGTGCTGGCAGCGGTGGTGCTGGGGTGCTCGGGGGTCAACGGGGCTGGCTCAACGGAGATGGGATTAGCAGTGGGGCGATGGGTTCAGAGGTGCAGGCAGGCGGCTGGCGAAGATGAAGATGAGGAAGATCAGGGTGGCGACGGGAGGAGAGGACGGGTGATGATGATGGGGATGTGGGGCGAAGGTGGTGCTGGTCGACGAGGGATGTAGGCGGAGGAAACAAGGGGGGTTCGACGGGGCGATGACTAGCGGTGATGTGCTCTGTTTTCATAATGAAAATAGGGGAAGGCAACAATGGGAGGTTGGTGAGGGATGGCAGGGCATTGACGACGAGGAGGGGAAAGCAGCGAGTTGAGGCGGCGGTTGACAAGATGGCGATTGGAGGTGGAGTTAGGTTCGAGCGGCCATGCAGGGGAGGAGAGGGGAGGAGCATTGGGACTTCGATGGGGCGACGAGAAGGGATGAGGGCACGGGCGGGATTATGGAATGTTGGAGGGTGGAGGAGGTATAGGGTCGAGGCGAGGAGGATGGGTTGCGGCAATGGCGAGGGCTCGACGAGGGTGAAGGTTGTAGATGATCAGGTTTTGGAGCAGGGAAGATGAAGAGGTAGGGGTTGAGATTAGGTGACGGGATTAGAAAGGTTGATTAGGTTAAGATTGTGATTAGGGTTAGGGTTAAGAATGGGATTATATAGGGTAGTTAACGGGTTAATAGGTAATGGGTATAGGTTATGAATCCAACAAGAAAATGGGTTTGGGTTTAAATCCAATAGGAGATATACATAATTAATAAAATAGGAATTTAAATATTCAAATCAATAAATAAATACATAATTAGATGGTACTATAATAGCACAATATATCAAATAGTATACATTAGGTTAATAGTCAAATACTAACAAATACAATAAGATTTTATTGTAATAATAATAATAATAACAATAACAATAGTAAGGTCATATGTAAAAAATAGGATTATATGAAAACTATTTGAAAATGACTGCAAATACGATTAATGAATAGAATTGAATTTCTAATAAACAATCAAGAAATAACAATAATAATAATAATAATAGTTAATGCTAATAATACTAATAATAATGATAATAACAGAAATAATAATAATAATAATAATAACAATAATCATAATCATAATATGTATCAAAGTTATAATAATAATAATAATAATAATAATAATAATAATATTCTTATTAAAATATAAAAATCATTGGAAACTAGTTACAAATAAAATCATTGATTAAAAATAAACTTTAATTAAAGATCAAACAATACATTTTAACAAAAAGAATTTGAAAGCAGAAAAATAATTTGCAAACATCGAAATACCTAAAATACACAGAAAATACGTATCAGCGGGAACGGGGGTTACAGGCAGAGTATTATCAGAAGTTCGTCCAGGATTTCTCAAAGATTTCTAGAGCCCTAACTAATTTGACGGGAAATTAGCAGAAGTTTGTCTGGGATGGAGCTTGTGATACAGCCTTCGTGGAACTGAAGAATCGGTTGACATCAATACCTTTGCAAACTATACCAGACAATTCAGGAGGTTTTGTGGTCAAGTGTGATGCTTCGGGCAGAGGGTTAGAAGCAATGCTGATGCAGCGTGACAACGTTGTCGCATATGTATCCATGCAGTTGAGGCCCCACGAGAACTACCCCACGCATGACCTGGAACTTGCAGGTGTAATTTTTGCCTTGAAGCTATACAGGCATTATTTGCTTGGGGATGGAATTGAGATATTCACGGATCACAAGAGTCTCAAGTACATGTTCACACAGAAGGAGCTGAACATAAGGTAAAGGAGATGGTTAGAGCTAATGGCAGATTATGACATCAACCCGCAGTACCACCCTGGTAAGGTGAATTTGGTTCCCGACGCCTTAAGCAAGAGGCCTATCGCTGTGTTTCTCACCCAACATAAGGATATATTGGAGGATATACGAAGACTGGACTTGGATGTGATTCTTCCCGGTTTGTCGCCATATCCGGTGTTGGAGGAAATTGATCAAAGTCTGGGCTTCAGCATAGTAGTGTATGGTGCTGCAGTTGCAGTCTTTGGTAATGGAGCAGATCAAGGAAGCCCAGCAGGTGATCCGCAGTTGCAGGAATTCTGAAGCGAAGTAGAAGCAGGGTTGAGGACTGACTTGGTCATTCATTCAGACGGTTCGCTTCATTTTTGTGCCAGATTATGTGTCCTGAAGGGGGATGTCAGGCAGAAGCTACTGGAAGAAGCCCATTGCTCGCCCTACCTTTATTCATCCTGGAGGTACAAAGATGTACACGGATCTGAAGCAGTACTTTTTGTGGCACGATATGAAGAGATCAGTGGCAAGATTTGTGTCCATGTGCTTAGTCAGTCAGCAAATGAAGGTGGAACATCATAGGAACGCTAGACTCCTTCAGCCTTTTCCAATTCTGGAGTGGCAATGGGCAAACATTTCCATGGATTTTGTGACGGCATTGCCGAGGAGTCCCAAGGACCATAATGCCATTTGGGTAATCGTGGACCGGTTGACAAAGAATGCTCATTTCTTTCCATTCAGAGTTGGTCAGTCTACGGAGATCCTAGCTAACAAGTATATGCAGGAAGTTATGAGATTGCATAGGGTGCCGGTCAGCATTGTATCAGACAGAGATATGAGGTTCATGTCTCATTTCTGGGAGTCTTCAGAGAAGTCTGGGGAGTAAGTTGAACTTCTGTACTGCGTTCCACCCACAGACCGACGGGCAATCAGAGAGGACGTTCCAAACACTGGAGGTCATGCCGAGGTCTAGTGTTTTTCAGTTTGGAGGTTCGTGGGAGGATCATCTACACTTGGATGAGTTCTAGTACAACAATAACTATTAGGCAAGTCTCAAGGTAGCCCCGTACGAGGCACTCTATGGTTGCAAATGTCGATCTCCAGTCTGTTGGGATGACATCGGTGAGAGGAAACTTTTGGAGCCTGAGTTGATCACCAGGATAGTCGATGCAGTGGCTCTGATCAAGAAGCACATACAAGCTGCTCAGGTAGGCAGAAGAAGTGGGTTGACTGTCACCGGAGGCCATTGGAGTTTGTGGCAGGTGACAGTCATGCACGAGAAAGTCTTGAAAAATAAGGTCATCAAGCTTGTTCGGGTCCTGGAATCCTCACCCGCCGGGTGAGTCGACTTGGGAATTGGAAGAGGAAATCCGAAAGAAGGTCCCTTATCTCTTCGAGGTTTTTTTTTTTTTTTTTAGCCTTTTCTCGGGGTTTTCCTATGACCATCTTGAGTGAATTTCGAGGACAAAATTTTTCTTGTAAGGTGCATAAGATTTGTAACCCCTATTTTCGATTTTTCGGATTTCCTTTTGTAATTCTCATTCGTGTAATCTGTTATTTTAATGATAAGCTTTTGTTACTCATCATTTTTAAGTCCATTTTATTTTCATTGTGAATTCTGAGATTCTTGTACACTATTTATTTGTGTATGAGGTGTTTGATCCATCAATTACATTATTTCATTTGGTTTTTTTCAATTTAACCCATTAAATAATCTATTATTCCTTGTTGGATCCTAACCCAAAGCCGCAAACCCGTTAACACAAACCCATTAACCCAATTCTCCCATTATCCACCTTTTGACCAGATCAATCTCCTCTCCACGTCCACCTCCCCCAATATCTCATGTTTCCTTACTAAACTGCTTCACCACTACCCCATTCTTCTAAATCCTAACTAAACCCCATAATCCCTCAAATAACCCACTAATCACCCCTTAAACCCTAATTAACCCTAATTACTCTATTAATCTTCTCAGTCGTCATCCCCTACCCCCGACCCTTCTTCTTCCCCTATTCTGTTCCAAAACCCAATGCTAGTTGTCGCCTTTTCCGCCGCATCCCTCACCATCGCTGCACTTCGTCGCCTTCCTCGTCGAGCCATCACCATCTCCCACCGCAACCACTGCAGCACCACCATCCTCTCCATCACTGCCTGCGCCATCGGGCGCAACCGAAGTTCCATCGCCACCATCGCCACCCCCCCATTCGCTGCTCTAACAACAACCAAAACCACCACTGCACTCCACCACCAACTGCTTCCTCGTCAACGCCAGCCCTCGTCGATCGCCACCCTCATCGCACCCCCGTCGCCCTCATCCCGATCCCCTGCCTCACCTTCCCTCGGCAGCCACTGCCATCGCCTGCACTGCCATTGCCTCACCCTCCATCAGCACGCTTCCTGCCCACAACACCTCGCCGCCGTCGCAACAAACCCCGAGCTGCCGCTTGTTATTGCGGTTCCGTTCTAGCTGTTTAATGTTTTTCTGTTTGCCGTCTTGCTTCCCTCATCGTGTGCACGTGTTGTCGTTTCGTGCTTTGCATGTGTTGCTGTGTACGTAGTTTGCACATGTTGCCGTCGGGACCCTCGTTCCCATTATTCTCTTATTTCGGAATCGTCATGTGAAAGGCAAGTATCCACTTGAACTAGTTTTTCTTTATTTTTGTTCAGGGAATTATGTTGATCTCCGCAGGTAGTTCTACTTGATTATCGTATATTGATTGTCTAATGCCCTTCAAGAGACTACTAAGGATTTATCGGCGAAACCAAGTAGTAGTTCTCTTCTTGTGTCATCCCCTTGATTCAAACCAAAGCCTTTTTAGATATCGTCACATGCATACACTACACGAATACATAAATTAGTAAAATACATGAAAAGAATGATGATTGAATGCTTGTTTCGATTTGATATGACATTCATGCTATGATGTCTTATCAACAGTAGAATTCCACCACAATGATTGAGATTAATTCACTTTTAATTGTTGTCTTAAAGTTATATGCATGTGTACAATGTTTGTTGCTAACTGATAATTAATCGACTTGCTGGCCAGATGGTTGCTCCAAGTTGTTTGAAGATTTTGACCCGGTTACTGTTGGAATTAGATTAAACATTGTAAATGAAAGTTGAGTCTCTTGAATCTAGTTTCTAAAACAATCGACAGATCAAGATTCCAAACTGTAGAAAATAAGTTATCACATTTCTTGTACCGCTGGGTTTCAAATTTCGATTGTTATACATGAGCACGTCGACACATTTTCCCCAACCGAAACACCATGTTAATAGCAAATTTAAACTTGAAATTAACTTGAATGTTACTAGACACGATTGGGAGTCTTAAAAAAAAATTTATGAAATTTTTAGATAGATTTCCAAACCCATTATATATATGTTAACTTGACCATAGACTTCTATTAGAACAATAGATCGGTAAAAGACCCAAACTTTTGACGCATCTGTGGTTAGAAAATTTTAGAATTTATTGAACAAAAGTGGTATTCCTCTGTGTTAGGAATTCATACCATTTGACGGATTCTCAATCTGACTTGTAGAATACAAAATATTCAAGTTTTGCTATTGTACTGTCGAAATTCTACATTGTTTTTTATAATAACATCGCTATGTTAAATTAATTGGAACGGTAGGATAACATAAGAGTTTGGCCTGAGATTTGTAAACATGTTAGTGAGCAATGTTAGGAAATTAATTATAACTTTTATGAGAATTTTAGTTAAGTTTTTAGTGGAATTATACGTATAATGACGTTATGCTGAGTTGCTTCCTGAACATTAAACTTGTGAAGAACCAACTAGTAGACACGTTTACTGTAGTCAAAATATATCGTGTGAATATGCATCGAAAACGGCAGAAAGTCTAGTTTCTAGAACCTCTGGTGGAATTTGATTTGCTTCCCCGTAGCAGTGGGAAAGTCGACTTTTGTACAACAACATCTTGCTGTCCAAAAATTACACTCTTCATGTTGATTGTAAATTGTTTAAACCTTGCATTGCATTGCATATCGTCATTGTACAATCCTTGACATATCGTTCATATCGTTCTTGATACTATTCCATTGATTGCACCTTCATGTTTCATGTTAATAATTTAATAATAAGTCTGGGTATAAGGGTCGACTTGGTAGTGAACAATCAGTGACTGTACTCGGATGAGAGGCCCGTGTTTCCTTATATTGTTATCTGTTATCTTGTTATCTTTTAGCATCTTTTGGATAAATTCTTGTTATGGATCGTGGATTGTGGATTCTTGTTTATTGTTATCGTACCGAGTACATGATCTGTTGAGTTCACCACTTTAGTCTAAACATTCACTGCTTGTAATTACCGAACCTGTGGTATGGGACACAGTACTAGGTGCATTAGATAAGTTAATAAAATATGATAGACCAGGATGGACACTGTATTGATCTCGATTATTATTACCGACTTGAAATCTTGTTTTATTGTATTGTTACCCGTTAAATTGTTGACTATAGACCTTGCCTCGTTATCGATAATTTCATTGTCACTTGATATAATACTTGTTCCTTGTTCATTGATATTTACATGTCTTGTTTTATTGTTCCTTGTTTGTACTACCTGTTGTTCATGACTTGCTCTAACGGACATTCCCCATGCTCTAGACTATGAGCTCGTAGGTACAGATGAAGAATTGACCGAATGACTTAGTGAGCAGACCTTCTAGAGATTGGAGCCGACTTATTGGCCCAAAATAATTGTCTTATTCTTGTCATTCAAATTCCAGTATTATTGTTATTATTATACTTTGTGTATTGGGGTTTGTTGACCCAAAGTTTGTTTATTTCCAGTTGTTGGTTATTATTGAGACATTTGATATAATATCTATGTTATGTGATTTCACTTTAGCATGCGTGGTTGAATTTGTATTGCATATTGTTGAGTTAAATATTACAGCTTATGAATGATGCAAACCATTCGTTGGGTCTTCGTTACATGCTCGTATTCCCGTATTTTGGGAAGCGGGACATGAAAAACGTAGAACAAAATGAGTAAAAACATAACATATGGAGTCGCTACAACAAATCTGTGTAGGGTGGGGTATTCAAAAACTGAAACTCACTCTAAGGTCTGCCCAATCACAACTCCTAATCATCGTACTCCTCCACCTAGAAGGCTCTGGAAATCCTTCATCTCAGTCCCGAAGTAGATGCATTGGCCCAGACGAAAATGAGATGCATAATATGAGTTAAATTGCTAGAAATACTATTACAAGTCTTACGAAAGTAAAAGTTATTTCTATCGAGCCAAAGAACCCTGGTCGTGGCGGCTATAGCGATATACCAAGCATCTCTTATCTCCCTCCTCTCGGCAAAGAACTTGGGACCAACCCAAAGGTCCTTGTAAACTATGGGATACACACTTGTTCCAAGTTCCATGAAGACTTCAGCTAAAACCGCTTTGCTTCTTTGACACTCTAGGAAAAAATGTTCTCTGGATTCCATATTAATGTTACAGAAACCAATGATGTTTCCATAAATGGTTGACGTTTAGCCTAATTTACCCTAATCAATATGGCATCATTAAGCAAAAGCCAAAGGAAAATTTTAACTATCAGGAGTGCTTTGGCTTTCCAAATTATAGATGGCCACTTGGAGTACAGCCTTTAAAATGTAACGGATTGTACATGGACCATACCATGAATTTCACATCTTTTTCCAGTCCCCACATTGTCTGATCTGAGCCAACTGAGCATTTAACCCTTACATGTGCTACAAGATTTTGTAATTCATCAAAAGCAGGTTTCCAGGATCCCCGCTTCCACGTTTCAGCCACCATGATGTGTGGTTGTGTCGTTTAAGCATAGAGATTTAGAAACAACTATTTTAACGGATAGTCGCCACACCATTTATCTCACCAAAACTTAGTTATATGACTGTTACCAATGAACGATGATACACAACTATTAAACGGGTCAAAAGCCTTAGAGACCCCTCTCCAGAACCAGGAAACTCTCGGTCCCACCCTGAAACCCAGGTGACCTGCCCCTTTTCCATGCAAATATGACTGAACGAAATTTTTCCAACCCTCACCATTGGGGTGGTACACCTTCCACCACCATTTTCCGAGGAGGGCCAAATTCATGTCTCTCAGATCGATGATTCCCAATCCTCCATGGATTTTCTTCATACAAGCTTTTTTCCATCTGATCAGGTGGTAACCACTCTTGTTGGCATCAGCTCTGTTCCATAAGAAACGTTTTCGAATCCAATCGATCCTGTAAATCACCCATCTCGGTATTTCAAAGAATGACATATAATAAGTTGGCGTATTAGATAATATTGAGTTAATGAGTGTGATTCTCCAACCCAGGGAAAGGGATTTCCTTTTCTAGCTGGCTAGCCTACTCTCCACCCAGTCAATGATTGGGAACCAATCTGATTTCTTCAACTTACCTACTCGGACAGGTCGGCCTAAGTATTTGATAGGGAATTTTTCAACCTGGCAGTTCAAGATGGTTGCATGGACAGGGCAATAGGTATAAGCGCACTCTTATGGAAGATAACCTTCAATCCAGACCAAGCTTCAAAATTGTACAGAACTCCTTTAAAAATGATGGTCTCCTCGAATCTCCATTACCAAACAATAACATATCATCCGCGTATTAAAGGATTGAGCAACCAAAGCGATGTCTTCCATTGGCCTCCGGAGTGATCCACCATGCCCGCTTATAATTACCCAACATGACTGTAAGCGTATTTGCCACAGTGGTGAATAAGAGGGGAGACAATGGATCCCCTTGTCATAACCCTCTTTTGCATGTGAACCCAGCCCCACTGCATCGTTTACAACAATGGTCGTTCCACTTGTAGTGAAGCAGTGTTGAATCCATCTGAAACATCTCTCCCCAATACCGCGACCTCTAAGTACTTCTAGTAAGCAATCTCATTCCACTGTATCATATGCTTTTTCGTAATCCAACCTGAGTAGGTAACTCTTATCATTATATATGTGGCATTGGTGAATGGTTTCCTCTGCCATAGCAACGCAGTCCAAGATACATCAGCCTTTGATGAAGCCAACCTACTCCCTACGGATCAGCCTATCCATAACCTACCCTAACTGGTTAATAAGGATCTTTGTAATTAACTTAACCGAACAGTTAACCAGACTTATAGGGTGAAAGTCCCCTACCCGGCTCGCTTCATCTTTTCGGGAATAAAAATCAACTTCTGCATGGTTAAGCCTCCCCAATTTGAGTCTATGGTCATAGAATTCTGCTAGCATGGCCAACAAATCATCTTTGCTTTCATCCTAAAAGGTTTGGTAGAACATAACCAGGAATCCGTTCGGACCATGTGCTTTCTCCCTCCCCATCTGTGTAATAATCTCTTTAACCACCCTCTCCGTGAACGTGCCTTCAAGCAACCTCAACGCATGCCCCGGGTCTACAGGGCTATCCTGCCAAAAACTTGTGCTATGCAGAACTCTAAAGTCTGTTTTACACCTACGAAAGTCCTTGTATTAAGTTTGAAATGATCTTTTCACTTCCTCTTCATCCCGTGTCACCCCATTCTCTGTATGGATAGAGTGGATCATATTGGAGAATTGCCTTGCACTGGAAACCCTGTGAAAGAAGGATATATTTGCATTAGCCAGGAGATCGATGATTGTTGTTGCCATCTCAGTTCTTCAAGCTTATACAACTGGGCAAAGTTATCCCTCTACTTTAAAAGCAAATTCTGCTCATCTTGAGATAGGTCTCTGATCTTTTCTAATCTCTCCAGCTCATCGGTACCTTCAAGGATCGGCTCTTTGGCCTCCAAATATGTGCGAATCTCTTCTGATTCCATTTTTGTAGTCTGGTGTATAGCATGCGATCTTTTTCCCACCAAAACGCAGCCTCTTCAATTCCCCGAGTTGCAAGGGCCTAACTTTCCGTGACCATGTGATGGAATCCCTGGGCTTCCAGCCAAGCCTTTTTAAACCTAAATTTTGTAGGACGTATATCGGTTAATTAGCCCGAAGATGGAAGTATAGGAACATGATCCGACGTTGGTCTTGGCAGGAATTTAGCGCAGGCTATTAGAAATTTAGCCTCCCAATTCAACAAAACCAGGACTTTATCCAGCTTTGCCCTGTTTAGGACAGCTTGCATGTTAGACCACATGAAAAGCCTATCTGGAACTAACATGTCAATAAGCTTCATGCTAGAGATAACTCAGTTGAATTCTTCTCCATCCTTGTCACTCGAACCTCTATCCCGGTGTTCAAAAGAAAATCTAGTGATGTTAAAATCTCCTCCCACAATCCCGGGTTGCTGCCATCTTGAGCAGATGTATTGCAGTTCATTCCAAAATGCTGCTCTGGTTGCGGCGTTATTAAGCCCATAAACAACTGTGAATATTGAGTCCAATTGTCATTTCGACGTTTGAGCAGAACATGTAGTGAGAAATTTCTGCTGAATTCATCATGGCAATTGAAAATATCACTATTGAAGCCAATAGTAATGCCTCCTGAGGCCCCGACTAATGGGCGGAGTCTCCAGTCCTTGATCTTACTACCACCCAGCCTCCTAAGTTTGGCTACATGGTCCATTTTGGTCTCTTGGAGACCCACTATGTCTGCCTTTGAGGACAAAATGAGGTCCCCAACCATCTCCCGTTTGCCCCGCCCCCCATACCTGTAACGTTCCAAAGAAGAACAATCATTAATAACAAGATTAGGGTTATTTTTCGGGTTGGCCACAAGGCCTAAGCCTAATTACTCTATTGCCAACTCCCAACCTCTAATCTTATTGAGAAGAAAAGCATTTTGATCAGTATCGTTAATCCCCAGACCACAGGTTTTAGCAAGATTAAATATTTATGAATCAATCATATAACAAAAAAAGGAAGCTAGTATATTACACATACCTCCACCGTCAAGCTTAGCCGTCTTGGTAGCGGTTGCAATTTCCAGGTAGTCATCTAAAGACTCATCGTGAGTTCTTTTTGCATTCTTATGGACTAAAAAACCTTTGTTGCTCTGTCGCAGAGGGAATGTGGAGGGAACCATCTCTAAAGTGAGATCAATACTCTGTTAATTTTTAATTTTTAACTTTTAACTTTTAATTTTTAACTTTTAATTTTTAGATTTTAGTTTTTAATTTTTAATTTTTATTTTTAATTTCTAATTTCTATATTCTATATTCTATATTCTATTCTCTAATTTTTAATTTTTAATTTTCAATTTTTAATTTATAGTTTTTAATTTTTCATTTTCAATTTCTAATTTCTAAATTCTAATTTCTAATTTCTGATTTCTAATTTCTAATTTCTAATTTCTTGTTTTTAATTTCAATTTTTAAAATTTTCCTATTTTAATGATTAATTATTAATGATTAATTTTTAATTTTTAATTTTTAATGATTAATGATTAATGATTAATTTTTAATTTTTAATTTTTTTTAATTGTTTTTATTTTTTTGATTTTTTGATTTTTTTGATTTTTTTATTTTAAATTTTAAATTTTAAATTTTTAACTTTAACTTTTAACTTTTAACTTTTAACTTTGTAATGTTGGCGCATTGTGTTGCATCTTGCCCTTGTCTAAATGGGTGTGTCCATGCTTCTTATGTGTTTCACCTACTTAGGGGTGATAGCACCAATAAACATAGCAGGCTATGTGGTCTTCGGTTCCAATAGTTTATTATCATTTTCTGCTTTCCTAATTTTGGTTAACTATTGGCAAATACCGAGTTTTTCAGGGAAATTCATATTTGTTGGCCAAAAACTGAAACGAGCTCGGAGTATCGATCTCACCCAAGACTTTCTTTATTTAATTATTTATTTTAATTTAAATTTTTCGGTGTTGATTCCTGACTACCTTCTTTTTCTAATTGTATGTCTCAATATTATCATGCCATTGACTTTGCTTGCATGTGCGTAGCATAAACACAGTAGCCATCAAAATCAATCTTCGTACCTACGACGAGGCTAGATATGTTGCTGCCTGGCTAAAATCTTTCCCTTGTTTGGAAACATTAGATCCTCTGGTAAACCTTGCAAATAATTTTTCTTGAACCTTTTTCGAAAGCAACTATCATATTGTAGTCTAACCTTTTCAAATGCTTGTCTAAATTTCAGATGGTCAATGATGCAGTAAATGCTCCAAAACCAAGATCCAGGAATTGGGAACAAGAAAGCCCCTTTGATTGCCTCGAACAACATTTGAAAGTCGTAAGGTTGAAAGGAATGGTAGGAGATGTCTATGACAAGATGTTTCCGAGGTATCTCATTCAGAATGCAAAACTGCTGAAATGTGATGTCTTTTCATTGTTTGTATAAATAGACAAAAACACGGCCAGTAGAAAATTTACCGAAGATGTGCTTGGAGAATAGAGCATCTTTTGATGCTCAAGTAATTTATCCTGGAGATGATGATAACCACAATAATGAGGGTTGAAGATCAGCTTATCTTGATTCAAAGACTGCAAACACCACTTGATATGGGTCAAGAATAACGTGGTCCATCTTGGACCACAGGATCCCCTCAGGATACGCACTCTTTCTGATCCTTCAGATCTGCCACATCAGCACCGGAAAACCGCCCGGAGCTCTGCCACGTCAGCCCGGAAACCGCTCCGGCGTCTGCCACGTCAGCCCTATACCGCCCGGCTTTCCACCGCTTCAGCAACTCGGGTAACCGGGTCCGGCCCAGCCCCAGACGGGTCTGGACCCGATTGGCTTCCCCTATAAATACCAGACCCTCCCCCTTGTCTACAGGCAATCAATCTTTCTTCCACAAAAACCCTAGTTACTGCTACTCTCTCTCAGAGACTAACTAGATCGTCGGAGGGTCTGCCACCGGGACCAACCCCGGTATTCCTAGACCTGTCTGCACGTACACCAGACCTCGGATCCGAGCCTCCCGATCCGAGCCGAGCATCCAGCCTCGCCTCACTCCAGCCTGCCACCGGTACCGCTCGGCCGGCCGAGGGTCGTCTGATTAGTAGCTTCCTCCCTCAAATACAAATCGAGTAAGAACTCACACCTGGTGCATCCACACGTCTCCCAGAAACAAACCGCATCAGGTTGGCACCGTCTGTGGGAACGCTGCTTCAGAAGCCGACCCGAGCCCGATCGTCAAGGTACCTCGACAGCCGAACTCTCATGGCCCCCAAAGCCAAGAAGGCTGCCACCTCCGCACCTCGGCAGGACTTGGCCCCACCAGGTCCCACCGCCGAAGCACACGCATCCAATCACGGGGCTCCCCACTAGGGACCCCAGAAGAGTGCCTCCCTGTCCAGCTCAGCCTGACCTACGGGGGGTAATCATCAACCGACAGGTTAGCCGTAGCAGGGGAAGGGCCGCTTCCAACTCGACCCCGAACCATCTAAAACCACCGTCCCAGGGGCGGAGGCCAGCGCTCAGCTGCGTCGGACGGCAACCTTCGGCCCGACCGAACCGGGTCGAGGGAGCCCCAGTCACTCACCAGGAGTTCCAGGACATCCGGAGGGAGATCCTGGGAGCCCTTCGAGGGCCCCCCCACCAGGAGGATGTCCGCCATTCTCAAACCAGGTCGGACGCCGAGACCAGCGTGTCCCGCCCATCGACTATCCCAGCAGAGTACGATAGCGATCTCCTAAGGCGCCTCCATGAAATGGAGGATCGCCTCGACCACATAGGCGACGGCGGTCCCGGAGCGGCTCAGGGGTACAGGCCTGTCCGACCTCCTTTCTCCGCCCTCATCCTCCAAGCGGAAATACCTCGAAATTTCTAACCACCTCAGTTCGAGACCTATGACGGCGAGGGAGATCCTGCTGATCACATGGAGGGTTTCAAAACCCTGATGATGATTCACAGTGCTTCGGATCCCCTGCTATGCCGAGCCTTCCCTGCTACCCTCCGGGGTCTGGCTCGGGAATGGTTCTCCAAGCTGACCCCCGGCTCCATTTACTCCTTCGACCAGCTGGAGGGCAATTTCCTTGCCCACTTTGTCACCAGCCGGAAGGCCGAGAGGACAAGTGCTTCTTTGCTTGGACTCAGGCAGAAGGAGGGGGAATCACTCAGGGTATTCGTCCGGAGGTTCACAGCAGAGGCAAGGTCAGTCTCCTCTCTCGATCCTGGCGTCGCCTCCGCGGCATTTCGGCACAACGTCCGTCATGGACAGCTGAAAGCCTCTCTGGCAAAGAAGCCCCCCATTGATTTTCCCGGCCTCCTCAACAGGGTTGAGAAATACATCAGGGTGGAGGAGGCCCTAAACCCAGAAGAGTCCAAGGAGGCCCCGCGGAAAAGGAAAGCGGAAGGCCGAAGAAGTTGAGCCATCAAAGAAGGCTCCAAGGGACACGGGCGCCATGAAGAAGGTCCCGCCGGTCCCTCGCTTCGAAAGGTATACCCCGCTAACCCAGAATGTGTCCTCCATCCTCTTGGCGATCGAGGATAGGGACCTCGTCCAGTATCCCCCTCATCCGTCCAACAATACAAGTAAGAAAAGGGATCAGCGGTTCTACTGCCGCTTCCACCGGGACAACAGGCACGACACGGATCACTGTCGTGCCCTGAAAGACGAGATCGAGGCCCTTATTCAGCGAGGATACCTCCGAGAGTACAAGCGAGAGGAAGCTCAGGGGGCAGAGGGACACGAGGAACAGGAGGACTCCGCCTCCTCCTCGAGCCCCCTTGCAGCTCCTCGAGCGAGATCAGGAGCTTGATGAGCCTGAGGGCCAAGCCATATTGCACTGCGTCCACGGGGGGCCCATGGGAGGGGAGTCCAACACTTCCCGCAAGGCGTTCATCCGAGATGTTAACGCCGTCCAAGGTCCTCTCCCCCCTCAGATCCAGCAACTCCCTGTCTCCTTCTCGGAAGAAGACCTGGATGGGGTGCGGCTCCCCCACTGCGACGCCCTCGTCATTAACCTCAGCATGGCCAATTTTGACGCTCGGTGAATCCTTGTGGACAACGGGAGCTCGGTGAACATTCTGTTTCTCGAAGCCTTCGAGAAACTAAAGCTCCCCCGTGACAAGCTAAAGCCGGTGGGGTACACCTTGCACGGGTTCTCGGGCGTCCCTGTAACAATTGAGGGGATCGTCACGCTAGACGTCACGGCAGGTACGGCCCCAAACCGAAGAGCGGAGTCCATGGACTTCATGGTGGTGAACGTCAAGGCAGCATACAATGCAATACTCGGTCGCCCGGGCCTCTGCTCCCTCCAGGCTGTCCCCTCGGCCTATCACCAGAAGATGAAGTTCCCTACCAATACTAGAGTAGGAGTAGTCCGGGGGAACCAGGAAGCTGCTCGCTCGTGCTACATGACAGCAATCGGGAGTGGCGTGTTTCCCCTCGACGCCGTCGAGATGCAGCCCCAGAGGACCCAGCCAGAGCCCGAGTCGGCAGACGAGCTGGAAGATGTCTCGTTCGAGACGGGGGATCCGTCGGAGCACTTTCGAGTAAGTCGCTCCCTCACCCCTCACCTTAAGTCCGCTCTCATCACCTGCATTCGCCGCAATATCGACCTCTTCGCCTGGAAGCCTTCTGACATGCTCGGTATCTCTGAGGATATCATCATGCACAAACTCAGCGTGATCCCCGGGTCGAAGCCGGTTGTCCAAAAGCGACGTAAGTTCGCCCCTAGAGCGACAGCAGGCGGTCAATGCGGAAGTCGACAAGCTCCTGACCGCTCGCTTCATCCAAGAAGTCAGCTATCCTGAGTGGCTGGCAAACATCGTCATGGTCAAGAAAGCGAGCGGAAGCTGGAGGATCTGTATAGATTTTACGGACCTCAACAAGGCGTGCCCCAAGGATCCATTCCCCCTCCCCAGGATCGATGCTCTTATCGATGCGACATCGGGTCACGAGCTTCTATCCTTCATGGATGCCTTCTCAGGCTACAACCAGATCCGCATGCTCCCTCCCGACATTGCCAAGACGTCCTTCGTTACAGACCAGGGGCTATACTATTACAGGGTCATGCCCTTCGGGCTGAAGAACGCCGGTGCCACTTATCAGAGGCTCGTCAACCGGGTCTTCAAGGAGCAAATCGGGCGCAATATGGAGGTGTACGTAGACGACATGCTCGTCAAGAGCCAGCGGGGGGAGGATCACGTCGCCGATCTGGAGGAGGCCTTTGGGGTCTTTCGAACCCATAACATGAGACTCAATCCGGCCAAATGTGCCTTCGACGTCTCCACGGGAAAGTTTCTTGGCTTCATTGTCAGCCAGCGAGGCATCGAGGCGAACCCCGAGAAGATCCAGGCCATATTAGACATGGCTCCTTCCAGGAACATCAAAGAGGTCCAGCGACTGACGGGGAGACTGGCGGCCATCGGCCGTTTCCTCTCCAAGTCTGGAGAGAAGTCTCTTCCGTTCTTCAAAGCCTTGCGTGGCACTGGAGGGTTCGAGTGGGGTACCCAACAGCAAGAGGCCTTCGCCCAATTGAAGGAGTACCTCGCAAACCCTCCCCTCCTCAGCAAGCCCAAACCAGGAGAGCCACTCTGGCTCTACCTTTCAGCCTCAGAGAAGGTGCTCAGCACCGTTCTCGTTCGGGAGGAGGAGGGATCACAGAAGCCTTTGTACTATGTCAGCAAGGTCCTACTCGACGCCGAGACCAGATACTCTCGAATGGAGAAAGTAGCGTACGCCCTGGTCATGGCCTCGCGAAAACTCCATCCATATTTTCAATCTCATTCGGTCCAGGTACTGACGAACCAACCCCTGAAGGCCGTGCTCTACAAGCCGGAGAGCTCGGGTCGACTCGTCAAATGGTCGATCGAGCTCAGCCAGTATGACATTGGCTATCAACCCAGAACAGCCATCAAGGGGCAGGCGCTCGCAGAATTCATTACGTAATGCACCATCTCCGAGCATCCCGCGAGCAAGGAGGCTGACCAGACGTTGGAAGTTTACGTCGATGGCTCCTCCTGCGAGGCGGGTAGCGGAGGTGGCATTATTCTGCGAGGCCCGAATGGTTTTCTTCTCCAATACTGCCTCCGCCTCAACTTTTCAGCCTCCAACAACGAGGTCGAGTACGAGGCCATGATCGCCGGGCTCACCCTGACTCATCAGGCCGGCGCCAGATAGATCAGGGCTTTCAGCGACTCCCAGGTCGTGTTCAACCAGATCACCGGGGAGTACGAGGCCCGTGACGATCGAATGGTCCGGTACCGAGCTGTAGTTCAATGCCTACTGACGTCCTTCGACGAGTCGGCTGTTTTGAGGATCCCCTGGGAACAGAATGTCCAGGCTGACGCCCTGTCAAAGCTGGCTTCCTCGTCCTTCTAAGGTCTCGACCGCACGGTCCTGATCGAAGTCATGTTGAAACCAAGCATCGACATCCCGGAGGTCCTGTGTATTGACGACGGAGCTCCTCCCGACGACTGGATTACTCTTATTAGGCGATTTCTCGTCAAGGGAGAGCTCCCCGAAGACCGAGCTGAGGCGAGAAGGGTCAGGGCCCGAGTAGAAAGATTCACAATGATCGACTCAACACTCTTCAAAAGGTCCTACACAACCTCGGATGGCCGACCCTATCTCCGCTGCCTCACTCCCGATGAAGCCAAATATGCTCTCAAGGAGCTACACGAGGGGATCTGTGGATGCCACATGGGAAGCCGCTCGCTCACACGGAAGGCTTTGAATCACGGGTACTACTGGCCCACCATGTTGCAAGACGCCCTAACCCTTGTCAAGAAATGTGGCCCCTGTCAAAGGTTCTCCCCCATCAAAAGGGCTCCGCAAGCAAACCTCCGGTCCATGGCCAGTCGACCCCCTTTGCAATGTGGGGGATGGATCTGGTAGGCCCCTTTCCAAAGGCAACAGGGCAACGGAAGTTTCTCATTGTGGCGATCGACTACTTTACAAAATGGATCGAGGCAGAGCTATTAGCAATGATCACCGAGTAACAGACGCAACAATTCTTCTGGAAGCACATTGTCTGTCGGTTCGGGATCCCTCAAGTGCTCGTCACAGATAATGGGACCCAATTCGCAGGCAAGCATTTCCGCAAGTTCTGCGAAGATCTCGGGATCCAGCAGCGCTTCTCCTCAGTATCTCACTCCCAGTCCAACTGGCAGGCGGAGAACACAAATCGACAGATCCTCGACGGACTCAAGAAGCGACTCGATAATTCCTCCAAGGGATTATGGGTCGACGAACTGCCAAGTGTTCTCTGGGCCCACCGAGCGACGAAGAGGATCCCGATAGGGGAGTCACCATTCAATCTGACGTACGGCGCAGAGGCCTGTCATTCCCCTGGAAATCGGGATCCCCTTTCCCCGGATCATGGCCTTCGACGAGGCAAGTAACTCTTTACAACTACGAGCCGACCTGGACCTCGTTGACGAGGTCAGGGAGAAGTTGGCCCTTAGAAGGAGTATCTACCAGCAAAGGATCGAGAGGTTCTACAACAAGAAGGTGCGCCCAACTGACATCAAACTCAGGATCTTGTCCTCCAGAAGCTGGCGGTATCCAACCCCGGCCAGAAAAGAAAGTTGGCACCAAACTGGGAGGGCCCTTACCGGGTATTAGAGGTCGTACGTTTCGGGCACATATCGCCTGGCAAACCCCAACGGCAAGCCCTTCAAGAGGCCCTGGAACACGGAGCACCTGATCAAGTTCTTAGGAAGGGAGTAGCCTCCATGTAAATTATCGTGATTGTAATCGACACTTCGTGCCTAGTCTTTTGTAATAGTTCGAATATATTATAAATATGCCAGCTTTCTTAAAACAAGCCATGGCTTCTTATTTTGTTACAAATAGAGAAAATGTTCCACTCTCGGCTTATGGTTCGGCCCTCGAAGGGAATCGCGAGCCAAAACAGCTTCTCTTACAAGCTTATGGTTCGGCCCTCGGACGGAATCGTGAGTCATAACAGCTTCTCTTACAAGCTTATGGCTCGGCCCTCGAACGAAATCGCGAGCCAGAACAGCTTCCCTTACAAGCTTAGGGTTCGGCGCTCGAATAACAGCGCGAGCCCAAACAGCTTCCCTTACAAGCTTAGGGTTCGGCGCTCGGATAACAGCGCGAGCCCAAAAAGCTTTCCTTACAAGCTTAGGGTTCGGCCCTCGGACGGAATTGCGAGCCAGAATAGCTTCCCTTACAAGCTTACGGTTCGTCCCTCGGACGGAATCGCGAGCCAAAACAGCTTCTCTTCCAAGATTATGGTTCGGCCCTCGGACGGAATCGTGAGCTAGAACAACTTCCCTTATAAGCTTAGGGTTCGGCGCTCGGATAACAGCGCGAGCCCAAAAGGCTTTCCTTACAAGCTTAGTGATCGGCGCTCGGACAACAGCACGAACCCCAAAAAAGCTTCCCTTACAAGCTTAGAGTTCGGCGCTCGGATAACATCGCGGGCCCAAAAAACTTCGCATACAAGCTTGGGGCTCGGGCGGCTCGGCCTAGTTGGTTTTCTGGTAACGTGCATCCAATCAAACAACTCTGCCGCCAGCCACGCCCGCACCGTCTCTCCCCGAGAACATGTGCAGGAGCTCGGCGTCGACCCCGAGCAAGGCAGGTGCCTTCTCCAAGGCATCACGACCTTGACGCTCGGCGGCGACCCTCTGCTACGCCTGCAGTTGCCTTTCTCACCAGTATGGGGGCTCGGCATCCGTCCCTCGCTCGGTTTGGGCTCCTTACAGCTCATCAACCTATGTACGAGGCGACATCCGCCAGCCACGCCTGCAATGTCTCTTCCCGAGAACATGTGCAGGAGCTCGGCGTCGACCCCGAGCAAGGCGGGTGCATTCTCCAAGGCACCGCAACCTTGACGCTCGGCGGCGACCATCTGCTACGCCTGTAGTTGCCTTTCTCACCGGTATGGGGGCTCGGCATCCGTCCCTCGCTCGGTTTGGACTCCTTACAGCCCATCAACCTATGTACGAGGCGACATCCGCCAGCCACGCCCACACAGTATCTCTAAGACAACATATGCAGGAGCTCGGCGTCGACCCCGAGCAAGGCGGGTGCCTTCTCCATGGCACCGCGACCTTGACGCTCGGCGGCGACCTCGATACTCTTCGAACCAAAGCAAATCACCAAGCTCGGTCCCCACCCAGGGTTGACAAAATTTTATTAAGGTTTAGAGCGTCTGCCTTCGGCAGACGCCCCGAGCCTCATGCCGAATTATTGGCCACCCTCTCACCCATGAACAACCCGGGGTTTTACGGCCTCCACCGGGCAAAACCCCTAACTGTTCGAGGATGGCAGGGGGGACGTCGACCCGCTGCTCTCTCCATCCGGGAAGAAATGCTCCGAGCCTTCGAGCTGTTCAGCTGACCCTCCTCTCGCCCCCGAACAACTTGGGATTTACGACTCTTATGAGCCCAAAACCCCAAATTGTTCCCGGACAGCAGAAGAGCCACCACGCTTCGGGTGCTCGGAAATATTATATTCTCTGGGCGCCCACCTTTGGCAGGCACCCGAGTCAGATGGCTCACTGCTTGACAACTGACAAGGAGTGTGGTGGTTATATAGCCCCCTGAGGCCCTCAATTTTGCATCTGGGAATGTGAAATGACGGAAGGCAAAACGTCGCCATAAATGTTCATGGGAATGCGAAACGTCGCAATTAAGGATGCAGTCGCGTCAGTAGCGACCCTTCGTATCTGTCACGCCGACCACCCTCGGCATCCGAGGCAATCAAGGTTATGAGAAACGAATGTTCTTATTGATTACTCATTGCTTACAACTCAATGAACGTCGGTACAAGTACAAAGAAAAAGAAGGCTCACAAATCACTCACGCTCGTCGGGGAACTCAAATTCAGGGCTCCTATTACGATCGGTCGGGCCGACTAGGGAAGACACTCCTGCCACCGAGCTGCCCGCATCGTCCGGCTGGGCCTCAACCAATGAAAACGGCAGCGACCGCCCCGGGGTCGAGTTGCTCGCCTCTTCGATCAGACCCGCACCCAATATGAGCTTCAGCCGGCGAATCTCCAATTCCTTCTCCACAACGGTCTCATGAAGAAAAGACTCCGAAGCCGAGCGCCCGCTAGAGGCATCCGAGGCAGACCAGTCCGTCTCGATTACCCACCAGTCCCGGTCGGCTACGACTTTCCTCAGACGAGCAACCTCTAGACTGAGCTCCCTTGACTTGTTCAGAAAATAATTCTTGGCGGCCTCTCGGTCCCGAGCCAGCTTTCGTCGGTGGGCCAAAACGGGGTCGGGGTCCCGAGTCCCACGCCTCTACCAAAAGATAAAAACGAATATCACAAAAATGCAAGTCTTGAAGGGTCGGCCCAAAAAAGTATATTATCATTTCTTTCAAAAATTTTGATACAAAAAACTGTGGTGGCCAATCCGCTGTAGGCATTTACATCAAAAAACAAAAAGAACAAAAACATCTATCTATTCTTGGGGGTCAGGATGCACCTCGTCATCGCCTTGGGCTCCCCCGGTCCCATCACCGCCAGGGGTCGGAGGGAAGTCCGAATGCCACCCGTAGCAGAGGTGGTCGACGTTCAGCTCAGGGTATATCTACCTAAAATGGGACTTGGCCTGTTCGTACGCCTCGTCCTGCGCCGTCACCACGGTCTCCCCCAAAATTGCCTCCAAATCCGCCAGGGCCTTCTTCCCCTTCTCCGCCTCAGCAGCGACCTTCTTCAAAAGATCCTCCCGGTCCTGCTTATGGATCTTGATGAGCGATTCTAGCTGAGCCTCGTGAATGAGCATTTGGTCCTGGGCCGCTTTCAGATCATCCTTGGCCTTAGTTAGCTCCTGAAGGTACTTCTCCGCATTTTTCCGCTCAAAGAGAATTTCCTTCTCCAGGCACTTGTGGACGTGCTGGCCGTGGAACATAGCCTGTTCGAAGAGAGATCAAAATTAATGATAGTTCCAAGCTAAGTCAAAAAGCAGATCTCAACCGACTTACCGATAGGCTTGACTGGGCCCACCGTATATAGGCCTGGTCGGCCGTCTGCACCGCCAAGGCCATCCCATCGCGCTCCGTGATGGCCTTCGAGACGAACTCCATCGAGACAGGTCCGTCGAGAATGTTGTCCCCCTTCAAAATCGACCAGTCGGGAACAAAGGGCATCGTACCCATCCTCCCCACCAGCTCCGCGGCACTCGGACGTACCGGCGGAAGCTGTTGTTGCGGGGTTTCCACGGTCTTGCCCGAGCCACCCACTGCATCTCGAGCCGACCTCGACGAGTTGAAGTGGTGCGAGTGGTGCTTCTTTTGTTTCTTCGCTGGGGATTGCCCCTCGGCCGCAGGGGCAGGCGCCTGGGAGGACCCTCCGGCCTGCGCAGCCTGGCCGGCCAGCTTCTTCCGCTCGGCCGCTAGACGATCTTGCTCCTCCTTCTTCTTCTCCACCCTCGTCTTCTCGGCCGCGGCGAGCAATATCTTCTTGGCGTCCGCCTGTTGTGTCGACATTCCTGCAAAAAGATGGAACAAAAAGGATAACGTTAACACGAAGGCAGGAGGATGAACAAATATGGAAAGAAACATACTAGGGTCGGCGGGACTCAGTCCGGCCCTCACGAGGTGAATCTCGGTCACTCGGGGCCATGCAATACTGTGACCCCCCACTATCGCCTCCACCTTCTCCCACTCCTTGGCCAATAAATCACTCTTCTTCGGAGGCTTGTGTCTCGGCTTTACGAAGTTCCACTGGGTCGGTATCTCCTAAGACCCGTCGGTCTTAACGACAAAGTACTTGCCCCTCCATCCCTTTATCGAGTCCGGGTGACCGTGCACCACCTTCTTGTGCGGCCTCGGTGAGAAATAGAAGACCCCCTCCAGATCTCCGAGCGAACCAATTCCAAAGATGGCCCGGAAATACGTCAATCTCGGCTTCACCCCCTTCTCTTGGCATTTCAGAATAAAAAAGATAAGATGCTTCCAAGAATTCGGGCCGTACTGCATAGGACTCTGTTCCGCCCAGTTCAAAACCCTCTTCACAAAAGGGTGCAGGGGCAATCTCAATCCTGAAAGGAAGGCATCCTCTGGGAATATGCAGTAACCTGGGGCCAGAATCATGGTAGGGCGGATACCGGGGCTTGGAAGGAGGAGCTCGTACTCCCGCAGAATGTAATAAGCCGCCCTGATAATGTTGAGATACTCCGGCCTCAGAACGCTCGGAGTGCTGTCTGCGCGGATCTTCACCCGAGTTTCCTCGCCCGGCACGGGAGGTATCGGTTGGATGTCCTTAATGTCGTCAGGGTACATACGAATCGACACGGGATTCCGAAAGGTGACTGGGGGAACATCGAAACCCGATTTTGGCGCGTCCTCGTCGGGCGAAGAAGGACTGTGGGGAATTGCCATGACCTTCTTCTTCCGACAAGGGCGAGCCTTACGCTCGGGGGACGGCGTCGACAAAGGGGGTAGCGGAGGAAGGTCCTCTCCGACCCCAGCCGGCCCCCCGGGCATGCCCTGACCGGCCTCCTGTTCACCGACTTCCTCCTCGTCTCCCTCGCCTTCCTCCTCCTCGTCTACCTCTCCTTCCTCCTCCTCGTCTCCCTCTCCTTCCCCGTCACCCTCGTCGACCAACTCATCTTCGTCCCCCTCCTCGTCATCATCATCACCCATCTCCTGATCCGATTCCTCGTCCACATCCTCGCTGTCCCCCTCGTCCTCCTCGCCACCCTCTTCCATGGGTTCCATCCCCGGTCTCCGGGACCTCAATGGGGACACTACAAAAACAACATCGTCACCTCCGTCTGAACCAGGGTCGGAAAGAACTTCCTCCTTCACTTTGTACTTGCTCAAGGACGAGGACGTTTCCAGCTCAGACTCCTCTGCCGAGCGACCTGTCGAGCTGGCCTCGGATCCGGACTGAGTTCGCGACATTGGTAAAAGAAAAATACTAACCTAGAGCGTAGAAGGTTACGATCACTGGAAAACCCGCCGACGACAAGTAAGATTCCTGCTCTTGCTAAAAATTGGAGAAAATTGGAGAGTGAGTAATGAAAATGAAGATGAAGAAATGAGAAGGGGATGAGGTTTTTTAAAGAAGAAAATGACTCCTCGATTCTCGCAATAAAAATCTGGCCGTTGGATCTTACCTGACAAGATCCAACGGCCACCAAGATCTGAAAAAGCTTTGATCTTCACGCCATGACATCAGCAATAAAGCGTAAAATTACCCCACTGCCCCTTCCCCTTTTTTAGAGAGAAAAAAGCCTTTTTTCACCAAGTCAGAAGGGTCGACGCTCGGATCGAAGCTCGAGCCAGGCCACCTTCGCCTCTCTCAGTAGTTGCTCGGAGCTCGGATAGAAGCGCGAGCCAATTCCCCTTCTACTTTTTCACAGAAGGGTCAACGCTCGGATAGAAGCGCGGGCCAATTCCCCTTCTCTTTTTTCACAGAAGGGTCGACGCTCGGATCGAAGCTCAAGCCATACCACCGTCGCCTTCCTCGGTGGGGGCTCGGAGCTCGGATAGCAGCACGAGCCAATTCCCCTTCTCTTCTTCACAGAAGGGTCGACGCTCGGATAGAAGCGCGGGCCAATCCCCCTTCTCTTTTTTCACAGAAGGGTCGACGCTCGGATCGAAGCTCGAGCCAGGCCACCTTCGCCTTTCTCAGTGGGAGCTCAGAGCTCGGATAGCAGCACGAGCCAATTCCCCTTCTCTTCTTCATAGAAGGGTCGACGCTCGGATAGAAGCGCGGGCCAATTCCCCTTCTCCTTTTTCACAGAAGGGTCGATGCTCGGATCGAAGCTCGAGCCAGGCCACCTTCATCTTTCTCAGTGGGGGCTCGGAGTTCGGATAACAGCGCGAGCCAAAATCCCCTTCTCTTCTTCACAGAAGGGTCGACGCTCGGATCGAAGCTCGAGCCATACCACCGTCGCTTCTCTCGGTGGGGGCTCGAAGCTCGGATAACAGCGCGAGCCAATTCCCCTTCTCTTTTTTCACCGAAGGGTCGATGCTCGGATCGAAGCTCGAGCCAGACCACCTTCGTCTTCCTCAGTGGGGGCTCGGAGCTCGGATAGCAGCGCGAGCCAATTCCCCTTCTCTTCTTCACAGAAGGGTTGACACTCGGATCGAAGCTCGAGCTAGGCCACCATCGCCTTTCTCGGTGGGGGCTCGGAGCTCGGATAGCAGCATGAGCCAATTCCCCTTCTCTTCTTCACAGAAGGGTCGACGCTCAGATAGAAGCGCGGGCCAATTCTCCTTCTCCTTTTTCACAGAAGGGTCGATGCTCGGATCGAAGCTCGAGCCAGGCCACCTTCGTCTTTCTCAGTGGGGGCTCAGAGTTCGGATAGCAGCGCGAGCTAATTTCCCTTCTCTTCTTCACAGAAGGGTCGACGCTCGGATCGAAGCTCGAGCCATACCGCCGTCGCTTTTCTCGATGGGGGCTCGGAGCTCGGATAGCAGCGCGAGCCAATTCCCCTTCTCTTTTTTCACCGAAGGGTCGACGCTCAGATCGAAGCTCGAGCCATACCACCGTCACCTTTCTCGGTTGGGGCTCGGAGCTCGGATAGCAGCACGAGCCAATTCCCCTTCTCTTCTTCACAGAAGGGTCGACGCTCGGTTAGAAGCGCGGGCCAATTCCCCTTCTCCTTTTTCACAGAAGGGTCGACGCTCGGATCGAAGCTTGAGCCAGGCCACCTTCGTCTTTCTCAGTGGGGGCCCGGAGCTCGGATAGCAGCGCGAGCCAATTTCCCTTCTCTTCTTCACAGAACGGTCGACGCTCAGATCGAAGCGCGAGCCATACCGCCTTCGTCTTTCTCGGTGGTGGCTCGGAGCTCAGATCAAACCGCGAGCCAAATAAATCGTCTTCTATTTTTTACGACAAGGGCCTACGCTCGGAGCTCGGATGGCATCACGAGCCCCAACTGCATTCCCTGATTCGAAAGGGGCTCGGCACTCGGACAGTAACCCGAGCCCCAAACGCCCTCAGATGTTGGGAGGGGCTCGGAGCTCGGACGGGATCACGAGCCCCATCAGCCCTCCCCATACCAAGAAGGGTTCGGAGCTCGGATGGAATCACGAGCCCCTCTAAACCTTCCTCTTGCCTAAGAAGCTCGTCCGCCGACCCATATCGCTCGACAAACCGAGCTCCAAAAGAAAACCTTGCCTCCTCTTTGCTCTTCCAACTAGCGAAGAGCTCGGCTATCGACCCCTTAACTCGGCTGCCGACCCCTGGCCCTCGAAAAGAAAACCTCGCCTCCTCTTCACTCTTCCAACTAGCGAAGAGCTCGGCTAACGACCCCCTGAGCTCGGCTGCCGACCCTCGGCCCTCAGAACAGAACGAGCCCCCAAGGAGATCTCGGCGTCCCCTCGCTCTTCCAACTAGCGAGTGAACCCTCCGACCCTGGGAAGCTCGTCCACCCAGCCCTAGGGCTCGTCTGCCGACCCTCGGAAGCTCGCCCGCCAAGTCTCGTCCGCCGACCCTTGGAGCTCGTCCACCGAGCCACAGGGCTCATCTGCCAACCCAAAACTCCACCAACCATCGCTTGGGCTCTCCTCTCTCCCAAACTTGACCTCCCCCGCAAAATCCAACGAAGGGTCCCTTCCTACCCCCCGGCCTCTTCGGGAAACAACTGATCCTACTTCTTACCCCAACATCTGCTCTTCCCCCAGAGGCAAAGAGTCACTCCTACACGGCTGGATCACCCAGCCCTACAAGAGCGTGGGGCTTGTGATATAGGTCAGGAATAACGTGGCCCATCCTGGGCCACAGGATCCCCTCAGGATACGCGCTCTTTCTGATCCATCAGATCTGCCACATCAGCACCGGAAAACCGCCCGGAGCTCTGCCACGTCAGCCCGGAAACCGCTCCGGCGTCTGCCACGTCAGCCCTATACCGCCCGGCTTTCCACCGCTTCAGCAACTCGGGTAACTGGGTCCGGCCCAGCCCCAAACGGGTCTGGACCCGATTGGCTTCCCCTATAAATACCAGACCCTCCCCCTTGTCTACAGGTAATCAATCTTTCTTCCACAAAAACCCTAGTTACTGCTACTATCTCTCAGAGACTAACTAGATCGTCGGAGGGTCTGCCACCGGGACCAACCCCGGTGTTCCTAGACCGTCTGCAGGTACACCAGACCTCGGATCCGAGCCACCCGATCCGAGCCGAGCATCCAGCCTCGCCTCACTCCAGCCTGCCACCGGTACCGCTCGGCCGGCCGAGGGTCGTCTGATTAGTAGCTTCCTTCCTCAAATACAAATCGAGTAAGAACTCACACCTGGTGCATCCACACGTCTCCCAGAAACAAACCGCATCACCACTGCATTTTATTAATGAGAAATAATAAAACTAGAGTTCTCAGTATATAATACCCAATATTAAAGGAAATGCAAGAAAGTTACTGTAAAGATTTCCAGTTTACGCGTGTGTGCTGCTACTAAGTTGTTGTACCTTAAGTGTGCTGGTTCTATATAAAGAAAACTCCATGGACCAAAAGAATGATGTTTGAATTCGCAATTTGTAAGGTGACTATATACGGGCCAGTGGCTCATGAAGGCATATAGTTTATATTGTTGGATATCCTTTTCTGGTGACCCTGTGATTTTGTTATGGATATTAATTTTTCAGTCCTATATGGATTTTAACTAGAATTTAATCCGTACATGCATGGGCCAAGAAATTTCTAACCATAATTTTATTAAAATTAATTCTTACCAAGTTCTTACTTTCTTTAGAAGTACGTAACCAGAGTTGTAAATCATCCGCGGGAATAGAGTGATTGTACGGAAATTCAAAACATAAAATAAATGTATAAAGTGAAGAGATAGAGTTAGAGAAAGTAAGTAGTGTAAAGAAGCAAGCCACAACGATATAAGTGGTTCAGCCCCTAGGTCTTATCCACTACTTGTTCCTGCAACAATTCTGCGCCGTGGGCATTATACTATACACAAATCTCATACAGTGAATTCTTGGTATTTAGGCCGACATTTTTATTACACCCAACATGACTTCTATTACACAATAAGCCCCAAAAGCAGCCTCTATTCGAAGTGAAAAGAAAATTAAAAAGCAAGATCAGCGTCTTGACGAAGAAAATAATAAAATCACACTTCTCTCTTCATCTTTGATAAAATAATAAGTTCTGAAGTTTATGTGTCAAAAGATATGAAAAATACTCATTGGATTCATCTCTATTTAAAGAGTTTCGAAAATATTCATTTCCACAAATGTATAAAAAAACACCAATTGTGAATCGGGGCAGGTTGCGGTCGCCTGTCATTTCCTCCATATTGAAGTAGAGAGGAAATGACAGTCAACTGCACCAATTCCAACTTGCAGTCGGCCGGACCTTTTCCGAATTCAATATTTTGGTGAATCCACTTTAAATCTATTCTATAACTTGATCACTTTCTAAAGATAATTTTACATATTTTTTCCACACAAATAGAGCAGTAAATAATCTTGAATACACTGGCTTCTTGATGATTAATTACATCTTTCTTCTTGATGAAACTATCTCGATGTTTGCGATATTTTATATTTGCATGTTTCTTTTCCTTTTGCTTTTTTATTTTGAAGATCTTGAGATTTATTTGAATTTATTCTTTATTAATCTGTAAAGATCTTAGATAAAAATATTAGATGCATATGTATGTTTTGTACACACGAAATATAGGGTTAACAATCTGCCCCATTTGGTGTGAACATGCCAAGAATTTATGATAAAGCTCCCTCTTCATCAAATATTCCCCCTTAATTCATGAATACATCATAAGAGCATATAAGTGTGTGTGTGTGTGTGTGTGAAATGATGCATCTTATACAAGAAAAAAGGTTGTACACTCAGTCTATATATGCACAGCAACAATTATCAATCATATGAATTAAGCATTACATATTTCATTCCAAGCAAGATATCTTATAAAGCGTCAATCCTATGAATTCACATAATTCATTCCATCAAAAGAGTCTATACATGATAGAATATTTGAAAGATTGAATTATCATTTGATGAATAAATACAAAATACTACAAAAGCTTCAAGACCACAAAGACATGAAAAGGAATCCTACAAATTCTTTAAGCCCCCAATTACTCCCCACTTTTAGGAACACGCCAAAAGGGAGCTACTCTCACTATCATTGTCCTCATTTGCACCACCAACATCCTTCTCACATGTCATAGAGAGAAAGAGATGAGATAAGAGAAAAAAATAAAATGAAAACAGTAACTATGTTTACCACCTCCCGCCTCTAAAATTTAAAAAATTGTGTTTGGTTAAACACGACCAATGAAAACTTTCATAACGAGAATGTAACAATTATTCAAGCAGAAATATAAATAACATTCTATTCAATGCGTATATAATAAAAATATATTCATCCAGTGGTTTAGTAAAAATATTAGCTAATTGCAAAACACTCGGAAAATATTTAAGTTTGATGTCACCTGTAATGAATGGTCCTTAATAAATTAGTAATGGATTTCTATATGCTTTGTGCGTCTATGTTGGTTAGAATTCTCAGTCATGTGAACAGTACTAGTATTATCATACTTAACTGGATATGATCGAGAAATACCTTATAGTCCTCCAATATGTGTTTTATCCATGATACATGAGCACAACATGATCCTGCATCTATTAATTCGACTTTGATGGTAGATAACGTGACAAGTTTTACTTCTTTGAAGCCCATGATACTAAACAATTTTCAAGAAAGTGACATGTGCCGCTTGTACTTTTTCTGTCAGTTAAACTTCCAACATAATAATCATTCGAATATCATACATGAGAAAATTTTATGTTATTCGGATACCAAAGTTCCATGTTTACAATACCTTTAAGGTATCGAATGATACGTTTAATGACAACTAAATGCGATTCTTTGGGACATAATAGGAAATGGGCACATAGGCAAACACTAATCATAATGTCAGAACGAGGTGTAGTAATATAAAGTAAAACTACCTATTATCCCACAATAGGTAGAAATATCATCTTTTTTACCGTTTTCGTCCTTTGTGAGTTTTGTAGTAGTTGTCATCAGCGTTTTGTATGTGTTTGCACTTTCTAGTCCAAACTTTTTAACTAATCATCTTGCATATTTAAATTGATTTATGAAGATTCCATTTTTACTTTATTGTACTTGAAGGCCGAGGAATTAGTTCAACTCACCCTTCATGCGCATCTCAAACTTATCCTGCATTTGCTCTGAAAACTTCTTGCACATATTTTCATTATTAAACCCAAAAATAATATCGTTAACAATCATACTGAATTTGATCAATTATAATTTGAGCAATCAAAATATCTTTAAGATAATGCTTGATAATAAAAAAATGTAGTGTCTATTTTCCCTTTTCAGAAACCTATATGATGTTTTTACCAAGCTCGAGGCATTTGTTTCAAATCATATAACGCTTTGTCAAGAATGACATATCCAATTTAGTATGTATCAATATGCAAATAACATATATAACATTTAATATATAAATGATTATAACAACAATTAAAATCATTCTCATGTTATTGTTGAAAACTCTCACTCCTTTTGTCTTACATTTATTTTTCATGTGCGATGCACTTTTTGATAAAGAGTTGGAGTTAAATGTGCGATGCACGTAAGACAACAGTAATTAGCACGTGCAATGAATGCCTTATTTTTTTTAAAATGAGCTGAACGAGCAATACACGTATTTTTTTAAAATTAAGAAGGAAAAAATCTGATGTGTACAAGCGATGCATTTGTTAAAAAATAGATTTGGAGTTGCACGTGCAATACACATTTTTGTTTGGTGACAAAAGTGGTGTTTCTTTTGTGACAAAAATATATTAAAACTTGTTTGTTTGTGATAAACTCTTCCATTAAATAATAAGTAAATATATTATATTATACATAGATAGATGGATAGTAATTTACACATATGATGCATGTTTAATATAAAAAAAGATTAAAGTAAAAAATCTGAAATAGTGAGGACTCGAACCTAATACCTCCTTCATATTAGTTATGCACGTGCGATGCACATGTTGGTAGATTGACAAATGACACTAAGGCCTTCTCCCATTATAATATTAGAGACAAGGGGCATAAAGGTAAATCAGAAATTAGTTCATGAAAATAACTCTTTTGCACAACTTGTAGTAAAACAGTCATCTCTTTTTGTACAGAGCTCTAAATGGCCTGAAGGCAGATTTATTTGAAAGACCGCTTTGAATTCTTACAAAACAATACCTTATTTGAATAATTTTGAAATTAAATGAGAAAGATATCAGTGCCACAAAATTAGCTTATCAATAAATCTGAAAACTGCAGATTTTAATCAAAATTATATGTTAAGAATCTTTGATCTAGTTTTACCTCAATTAAATTCTTAAAAGTGGTTGTCAAATATAGGTTAGTTATATAGACATATTCAGAGGAAATATAATATACAAATATGATTGAAATCTTCTATTTGTTTGAATACAAATCTAGTTTTGATACATTTGAAAATCCATAATAAATTCAAACTGATTCCAAATGATGTAAAACTCCATAAGAGATAAAAATAAGAATATAGGACATATAAAGTGCACTAAATCAAGTGGCTTGCAAAAATAGTAATAATTTAAAATGAAAATATGATTCCAAATTTAAGTATGATAATAAAGCATGATTTGAAAATACATGGTAAAATAAAATAGAATATACTTAAGTATAAACATATGTGGAGATAAATTCCTGATAATACGCAAACGATATAACATAAATACTACAAAGATGAATTAATTAAAAAAATTTATGGTCTACAATTTTTACCTTAACCATTGTTACCCAACAGTCACTTCTTAATAGGGTTTGGAAGAAATTTTCCATTTATTATTGGCAACCACTATTAATATGTCATCTTTCTTTAAAAATGAATTGTTGTTGCACATATATCAATATGAGTAGATGCGACTTTTGGTATCCAAATTTATGTGCCCCCAGCATTATTAGTCTTTCTATCTCACAAAAAGTTAGTATTCCTTTTCAACAATTATAAGAAATATGTTCTCATCTACAACAGTAATTGCAGGTAATATGATTATTTCTTGGTTCATATACATTTGAATAATTATTCGTATGGGTATGGAAAGATTGCTGAGGAATTTGACATTTTAGTGAATTGGTATAGCCAAGTCATCATGTATCTAGGCCATCCTTGATTTCGTTGTAAGTGGACAATTTTTCATATGTTTCAATGGTTGCTTCGAGCATAAATATTTTGTGACAAAGCTTTCTTCTTGTACGATCATCTTTAGTATCTCAACGAAGATTATCGTGAGCACTATCAAGTTGTTTATTTTGTTCAATGACTTCTTCACAACCTTCCACCAATTCATTAAATTTCTTTTTTGCAATCATCAAGTTCATTAGTAAGCTTAGCAATATGAACAGTTTTCTCATGAATCACTTTTAGATTCTCATTATTTGTTGACAGAGTTTTTTGAAAATTTTCTTTTAAACATTCATTTTCTTCTACCAAATAATCATGATGATTTCTAAATGACGCAAGTGTTCCAATAACTAAATAATTCGCATTTTTCAATTTCTTGTTTTTGGCAATGTATTTGTCATGTGATTCATTAGACATTTGTTTATACTGCTTATGTTCACGACTGACCTTTCTATCATACTCCCAAAATTACAAGCAATATCATATAATTCATCATAAGTGGGTTTTTTTTGATAACCTTTTATTGAAGTGATGATTGCCCCTCATCATCTCCAACAGCCATAAAAGCGAATCTCATGTTTTCTCGCTCATATTGATTGTCTTCATTATCACTTGAATCAGATTCAAGCCAAGTTGCCTTCAATGCCCTCTTTTTTTAGTTTGATCTTGTATTGTATGATTTGTTCTTGTCTAAATTTAAAGGGAAATTTGCACGAATGTGTCTGGGGTTTTTGCATTTGTAGCATACTTTGTCTTTGTTTTTGTCTCTCCATCCTTGATACCTGCCATATTTTTTGTTTTTTTCATAAACTTATTGAATTGTTCGATTAGGAGCTCGATATCTTTGTTGGATGCTACGTTGTCTAGTCTGAGTTCGAATGATGTGGTACGGCAACTTTTAAGACAATGTCTTCTCTTTAGTTTTGGGTATAATCCTAATGTTCTATCTATACCTTTTTGTCTTCACTGTGTCCTTTTCATTTGCTTTGAGTTTACCTTAAAATGTGTAATAATCGAACCTCTTTTCTGCGTGTGTTTTCCTCATGGTAGCAGCTTTGATATCTCATTCTGGTAAGATATGACTTTTCTATACCCAAGCTCTTAAGTTCATGAACAATTATATCAAAGCGGACCAATATTTGATACGTACTTTTACCTGGAATCATTTGAAACACATCAGACTTGTAATAACATAATGTAAATTTAGTTTTTACCTCCGAGTCGGTTCCCTCATGATACCTTTACATTTTTTTCCCAGATTTCATATGCAGCTTTACAATTTCGTCCACATCACATAAGTTCTTCATTGTTTAAGCATGCATACACTGCATTCATAGCCTTGGAGTTTGAATTATTTATTGAGAGTTTAGCTTTGGTAAGGTCTTCTTTCCATCACTGACAAAAATTTCTATTTTATTGATGCAAACATTCCAGACATCTTCTCCAAGCATCTGCAAAAAGTTAGACGTACAAACCTTTCAAACATCATAGTATTTAGCATTAAAATAAAGTGAACGTGTAATAATTGATCCATTGGAGTTGGATAAATCCGATGAGTATAAATTTTCAGGAGAAGGGATTTCGGACATTGGACATTTTACTCTAGCTTTTAAGCCTAGTGAGCATCTCGCTCTGATATCATTGTAAATAACCCTAGGGGAGTGAATAGGAGATTGTGCATAAATGAATAACTTAAAATTAATGCGTAAGGTAAAGGGACAACAATACAAGTTGTAACACCCATTCCCGCAAATACATATTTCCTTAATATTTTCTATATTTCAATTTTTATAAATTCATTATTTGTTAAAATTGGGTTCGGATTTTCTATTAAAATCTTTTCTAATCAAAAATTATATTTATTTCGAATAATGGTATATTTTAACTTTATTTTCTATCCCTAATTGATCAGCTATTTATATTATTACTATTTAGATTATTTTAATAAAAATTGTTAAACTCAATTCCTATTTTGTTATATAATTTATTATTACTATTGTTATTGTTAATATCATTGTTGTAATTGTTATTATTATTATTGTTATCATTTTATTATTATTATTATTATTATTATTATTATTATTATTATTATTATTATTATTATTATTATTATTATTATTATTATTATTATTTTTACTACTTTTGATTCTTTATTAAATCCATCTTTTATTATCTTGAAGCAGATTCTCCAATCCAATGTATTTATTCTTGTTTTCAATCAATTTTATATTCTATCGATCATGAAAATTTTATTGTGTAATCTATTTTAATATTTTGGGTGTTGAGCACTCTAGATTAATCTATTGATAAATTCTATTTTATTTATTTATTCTTTTCCCTATTGGACTTCTAAACCAAAAACCCTATAACCTTCTTATAGGATTCCAACCCGTAAACCCGCTACCCAATAACACATTACCCTAATCATACTCTATATATTCTAACTTTTTCCTTAACCCTAATCCCTACCCTAATTACTCTACATTACCAGCCGCCAAACCCCCCACACCCTTGACTTTCTCTCCATCTCCTCTTTCCCTATGTATCTTCCCCATTCTCTGCTTGAACAAAACCCAACGTCTGCCGCTACCTTCATCCCTGTGCACCACCGCAAGCCATCAACCTCCAACCGCCCCTTATCCCCACTCCTCACCGCTCCTTGGCTGCACTTCGTTCACCATCCCCAGAACCCATCGCCTCCTCGTTGCCCTGCACGCAATCAACCACCGTCATCCAGCACCCCGATCGCATGCACCCATCGAAGCTCCACTGCAGATCGCCATCGCCATCCTACTAATCTCCACCCCGCTGCCCTTGTGCGCAGCCAGCCGACTGCCACTGTCAGCCACCACAACCACCCACCGAAGCCCTGCCACCGCGACCAGCCTGCCGTCAGCCGCTGCCACCGAAGTCAAGCCAAGCCAAGTCTTGCTGCCGCTGTTGCTGTGTTTGACACTGTTGTTTGTTGTTGTGATTGAACTCGCCATTTGTTGTTCTGCAACTTGCTGCTGCTTTGGGTTCGTTGTTGCACGTAGTGTGCACGTGCTCTTGCGGATTCGTGTTTCGTTGCCCAGGATCCCAATCTCGTTATTCTTGCATATTTGGATCTAACATTGTCTATAAGGCAAGTAACTGTCTCTTTCTTGAATCCTTCATTGTGTCTGCACTCAAGAATGTTTGTTGAAATTCTCACAAGTATATCTCATTGTATTCATCATATATTATTATTGTATTGTTCCTCGTAGGGAATGTAGAGGATTTACATGTGCTAATCCCCTCAGTCTTGACTCTGTACCGATATTTGACTCTAAAGATCATGTCTTTCATGCATTTCATGTAGATCTTCTGATATTAGAAATTATTCATGCATATCATTCCATCAATAAACTATTGTCGAGTTGTATCTTAGGTTGCTATTGATTGAACCATTGATTTGATGTATAGTTTAGCATTAATTTGAATGCATAGTTTTGTTTTCCTGCTGTGATTTCCTTGTCAACGTGCTTACCATGTTAATCGAAAAATTGAATTGATAACTATAACCCTAGATCACTTTTATACCATGAAATATGCTAATTCCAAATTTTTTACTATCTATCTGAAATTTGTACGGCCTTTTTTACCCATCTATTGACACTGAACCATGAATGTTTGTAAAGATAAAATATAGGCCTATGTTTCTAGTTTCTAGAACACGATAAATGATTGAATTCCGACTTATATTGCATGAGTTATGATTATTTTACTACTGCTGTATTTTATTCACAGAATTTCCTGATTCATGATTATACTATGTTAAACTAATTAAATGGATGAACTAATGATCAAATGTGGTCATGATAAATTTCAGATTGGTAGTTAACATGCTTAGGATCATGATAATTATTTTTACTGATTCTTAAAGTGAATATTTACTGATTTTATAACTGTAACTAATTGACATCAATAACCAGCCAGAATCGTAAAGAACCCTATAATTAACCTAGCTACTATTATTGAAATTTTGATTTTAAATATGCATTGGAACCAGACAGGGGTCTATTTCCTAGAACTTCTGACACATCCACTTTCACTAATCTGTAGCAGCGGGAGATCCGATTTTGGTACAGTAACTTAATATTGTCCAGAATTGAGTTTCCATATTTTGATAATATAATCGAATCTATATTGTTGTACTTGATGCATTGAATTGTATGATTTGCACTACATGATCTTAGTGTTGCATTGTCATCATTCTAGTGTTCCTTATTGGTCGTCTTATCGTTTTCCCATTGATATTAGTTTCCCTATTGTTTTCCTATTAGTATCGTAATATTGCCAACCGTTATTGCATAATGATTGAATAAAGAATTGTGAATCAAGCTGGAGTTAAGGGTTGACTAGAGTAGTTAATGATATAGAGACTGTACTCGGAAGTGGGGGCCTTGTTCCCAAAATATTGTTATCGTCATTGTGCAAGAAATTACGAAAATGGCCCGTGTTAATATTGTTATCGTCATTGTGCAAGAAATTGTGACAATGGCCCGTGTTACTATTTTTATCGTTATTGTGCAAGAAACTGTGACAATGGCTAGTGTTGCTATCGTTTTAGCGTTATATTGTGCCGAGTACATGAACTATAGAATCTACCACCTTATTCTAAATGAAAGTGTTTGTATGCATCGAACCTGTGGAATGGGACGCAGTAATACGTGCATTAGTTAGGACTAAAATGAATAATAGACTTAAGATTGTCATCGCATCATCATTGCATATTGTCATCGTTATTGAACAGTGTTATCGTTATTTTTTACCGTTATTGTTATCGTTTATTGTTATCATTATTGATCATCGTTATTGCATATTGCATTGTCATCGTTTTGCCATTGTTCATTGCTATCAACCCTATTGTTCATTAAATTCATTGTTATATCGTAAATGTCATTGTTTCATTATTTTCTCTACTTGATGTTGAAGATTTGCTCTAAAGACATATTATTCTCTCTTTTTAGATGAACAGCTTATAGATAATCAAGGAAAATTGCCTGATAGATTAGGAGAACAAAATTGGTGAAGGAATTGATAGCATCATCGCTTATTTATTTATTGATTATGTTATGGAGACTTGAATATTGTTATTTCATTGTATTGTGGACTTTTGAGCCGAATATTGTTATTATTGTTTCTAGATATTGGGTTATTATATTTGGTTATTTCATATTTATATACTAAGTATTGTTATTCATGTGATTATTCTTTTATTGCTTGCGTGGTTGTATCGTTTTCTTGTTTATATTGTTGAGTTGAATCAATAACAGCTTATGGATGACGCAAGTCATTCGCTGGACCAATATCACGTGCCTGTGTTCCGTATTTTTGGGAAGCGGGGCATGACACAAGTTGTTTGACCCCATGTCGAAACCACTAACCGTTACCTGCAGCAAGTTTGCACCACAGACATTCCATTATACTCAAACTCTATATAGTGAGTGCTCAGGATTCATGTCAAGATTCCTATAACACCTAACACGACTTCTATTACTTAATAAGACCCAAAAACCACTTATATTTGAAACAAAATGAAAATGAATAAGCTAGATCAACGTCTTGGCAAAGAAAACAATAAAAGCAGACTTCTCTATTGATCTTTGGAAAAATAATAAGTTCTGAATTTATGAATCAAAAGCGATGAAGAATACATAGTGGATTCACTTCTAATTAGAGAGTTTCGGAATTATTCTTGTCCACAAATGTAAAAGGAAATACCAATGGTGAATCGGGGTAAATTGCGGTCGACTGCTTTTTGGGCAGTCGAGTGACATTTCCTCCTAATCGAAGTCGAGAGGAGATGACATTCGACTGCACCAATTCCAACTAAAATTGCAGTCGACTGTTATAATTGTAGTCGAATGGACCTTTCCCAAATTCAATATTTCAGTGAATCCACTTTATTTCATTTCTTGTAACACCCCGCAAAATAAGATGATTTATTCTGCATTATTAAATAATATTAAATTGGTAAAATTGACTGTTTTCTTGAAATTGCAATTTTGCACATGCAACACGTGCAAAGTTAGAAAATTTTGAATTCTTAAAATTTTAATGTCAATATTTAATCTCCCTCAATCAAGTATGATATATTTTATTTTTTTCAGATTTATTTGATTAAAGAAACTCATCTTTGGACTTTATGTTGGTATAATTGATTTTGATGAAAGAATTGCAATTCCTGCTATAATGAATTAAAAATTAAATCAAAAGTATTTACTATTAATGATATATTATTTTGAATTAATAAATAATTTTAAATTAATTTTTATGGTTAATTAGGCTAATTTATGGAATTGTCGTTTTGCACGTGCAAAACACGTGCACATATCATTGGAGTGCAAATTAAGAAATTTTATAACGTAAAATTATTTCTTTACTTATAATAAATAAATTTTATTTTCTGGAATTTTTTAGGAAGAAAAACCATAGTTGCAAATATTTTGAAAGAGATGGGCTTTTATGTAAAAAGTCGATTGGATCTCAAACAAATAATAAAAAATCATTTTTGCTACTTTTTGGGCTGGCCGAGATTAGTATTAAAGATAAAATTTATTTAAAATTTATTTAGAGTTGATTAGATAAAGATTTAAACAAATATGGTATTTTTACAAATATGGAATTTAAGTTGGACTTTGTGCAAATATTTTTCTTGGAAAGTAAAAAATTCATAAATTATATTTGGAAAATATAATTTTATTAGTAGATAATAATTCGAAATTTCATGGATTTTTACAAATATTTTATGGCATATTTGCAAATATTACAAAGTGAAGGACTTTTGTGTAAAATTGCCACTTGGGGTATAAATCAGAAAATTTTCAATTCTGGCCTGCACCTAATGGCCGGCCAACTCAGAAGTAAAGAAATTTAATTTTTATTCTAATGGATTTGATTTACTTAACTAATTTATTAAAGAAGATCCATATATGTAAAAAATTAATTTCCTAAAGGATATTTCTATAAAATTTGTAAAACCCGAATTAAATCGGATCCCGACCTATTTATTGGCTGCTACAGCCACGGTTCATCTACAAAAAAATAAAAAGTTATTTTATTATTATTTTCTTGGAGTTTTCGGGCTTGGATCTCAGATTTTTGCAAAAGGAATGAGCTTTTCTTATTTTTCTTCTTCTTCGTTTGAATCACTTTGAGGTGACTGATACTTCTAGTCTTTAGATGTGTTTTACTCATATTATCATGATGAATGAACTTATGGATGTTTACATGAACTAAAGATGCAATTTTATGAGAGATGATCATGTTTTATTAATTTTGAATGCTAAATATTGATGATGGATGAAAAATCTAACTTGGGATCTATCGATTTCGTTGTAGTTAATAAAGATATGTAGAAATAATTAGAACTTGCTCCATGTTCTTGAATTCATGCTTGATTGATTATAAATTTGAGATCTTTCTATGTTATTGGTTGTTTTTAATCATCAAAAATTGAAACTAAATATTAGGATCTGAATAATTATTGTATGGATCGAAAGTAATTTATTTTGAAGTGGCTTATGCATAAAAGATTAATATTTTTGCTTAAAGAATAAATCTAATGAGAATATATGTGTCTGTAGATGTTAGATAATGGTGTATGATTCAAGAAATATGTTTTGGATGATTAAAAGATGAGATTTTTCATTGTTCTATTATTAAAGTAAAGTTGTATGATTCTATGTATTGTTGTGTATGTAAGAAGTATTTTTGGAAAGAAATATACATAAAAAGAAATAATAAAAACCAAAATTTTGGGCAAGGTTTGGGTCCGGGGGTTGAATAGTAACCGAGGGTTACTGTCTGACCCAGTGGTGTTGAACAGTAACCCCAGGTTACTGTTCACCCGAGCCATAGTTGCTTTCGGCTGATTTTGTTTCGGGTTGGATTTTTTAGATGATTTTTAGTTGTTTGTGGGTATGTCTTGTATGCTATATTAGGGGGACTCTAGTATACATGTATAAGAATCTACATATGGGTTTAAACAAATATATATGAGTGGTTTCATCAAGTTTGGATGAGATTTTAAAGATATTGTATGGTCTGGACTGTTGTCTGTTTCTGTTTGGAACGACATTTCGACTTAGTTGATGACGGAATTACCTAAAACTTGTTAAATAGAAATTGTAGCACACTGTGTCTAGTTTCTAGACCATCTAACGGATCCTCAATCTGACTCATAGATTGTAAAATATGCAACTTCTACCACTGTACTTTCGTAGTTTCAGATTTTTAAAATAACGGGTTAGTTTCCAGAATTTATTGAATATAAACCCTTTAAACTAATTTATTTGATTACAGATTTTTATGGTGAATCCCTCGTTGTGTGCTGGATTTAATTTGATTATTTTCCAGAATTTAATATTGATTTTAAAATGTTGAGAAACAAAGTCATGTAACTTTCAGATTTTTGGATGAAAGATAGTTTTCACAATTTATTGAATATCAACCCTTTAAACTAATTTATTTGAGCCCAGATTTTTATGGTGGATTCCTTGGTATGTGCTGGATTTAAGTTAATTTTTCTAAAATTTAATATTAATTTTAGAATGTACTATTTTGAATAACAAAATCGTACAATTTTCAGATTTTGTAGAAATCTATATTTTCATAGATGAAATGTGCTTCCATACATATAAACAAGTTCTCTTGGCAATGTTGGTCGATTAAAAGGAATGCAATTAATGAAGAGTAATTTTTATAATTAAAACAAGTGGGGTTTAGATTTTGAGACTCTAGAGGTGGGATGGGACCCTAGCATGCCGACAAATGAGATTTTGTGAAATTTTGGCCAGTGGGGCTTTTTGTTTTTTATTTTTATAAAGGGTAAGTTCGGTAGGGTACACCAACTCTAGATGAATTATGACTTAACTAATAATAATAAACCTAAGGACAGACACTAGTTGGAGTTGTGATCAAATGAGAGAAAACGTGAGTATGAGGGCCTCAGGTTGATCTACGGTGTGAGATATTCCCCGAAATTATCGATGTGTGATTGAAATAGTCTTCGGAATTATCTGCGGTGTGAGACTGATCTCCAGAATTATCGGGATCGAGGCAATGCTCACGGAACGTTTGTGTGTGGTGAGGCACCATTGCTTGTCGTGTGGGGTATTCTTGAAATTCCCTGGTGTGAGTGAAATAGTCTCTGAAATTATCTGTGGATAGAGATTGACCTTCAAAATTATTGGGGCATGATCTAGGTACGCGCAGAATGTCTAAATCTCGTAGTAGTCACCGTAGTAAAATTAGTTTCATAACGATGAATTAAACCCTATAAAATGGAAAACGATAAGGGCTTGCACTGGACCTATGTAGAGTGGGATGCATAGAATCCGAAAAGTATGCATTAGTAATCATCATGTGCATTTGTGTTTTTCTTGACTTGCAGTGTGCATGCTTGTTTTTCTGTTTTCTTACACTTGACACTTGACCTAGTTTCACTTGATGATTTATGTTTCATTTATTGTTATTTCATGTTCCATCTGTTATTACTATATTAATATATTTCACTTGTAAACTTATGATTTTATTCCTTATGCAGTTGAGACCTTGTGGATATTTTAGCCAGTGGGGCCTTGTTGTTGAATTAATTGAATTAAGTTCGGCAAGGGTACACTAACTCTAGAGGGGAATTGTAACATAATTAATAATAACCAACCTAAGGATAGACACTAGTGGAGATGTGATAGAGTTTGGAAAACGTAAGTAGGGGGGCCCTGTATAGTGGACGGATGAGATTCGGGACTATAGTTGTAGTTGGGCGGTTTGATTCCAAAGGCTACGATTATCATTGTCATCCCCGAGTTCGCACGTTGAGGGTCTTTTACAGTTGGACGGTTTTATTCCGGATGCTAGGACCTATTCGTGGAATTTCGGCATGGAATGTTCAGGGCGACACTTACATGATGCTTACGCATTGAGGGTGCTAGTCTATCTGGTATATACCGGGACGTGGGCCTCTTCGCGGAGTATTCTGGATCATATTCCTATCACCAAAGTAAGATTAGTTGCATAACGATGGACTAAACCCTATAAAGTGGAGAATGATAAGGGCTTGCACCGGATCTATGTAAAGCGGGATGCATAGAATCCGACAAGTATGCATTATTAATCATCATGTGCAATTGTGTTTTCTTAACTTGTATTATGCATGCTTATTTTCTGTTTTTCTTACACTTGACACTTAGCCTAGTTTCACTTGATGATTTATGCTTCATTTATTATTGTTTCACGTTCCATCTGTGTTTACTGTGTTAATATGTTTCACTTGTTGACTTATAATTTTATTCTTTATGTTTTCATTTAAGTTTGTATTTTCTTTGAATATCACTCACACCGTTATGGTTGACCCCAGTAGTTTTGGGGATTAGGGTTATCTCTAACCTCATGTTTAACAGGTAGGTACCATTAGCATGGAATTCGGAGCATGTGGTAGAACGTTTAATGTTTATGCATATCTTAAAAAGGGAATGATTGTAACGAGAAAATTTGTATTTATAGTGCTTTTAAATACTGTTGTGTTGTAAAGAAAAATGTAATTCAAAGTGTTTAAATTCCGTTGTGTTTTGTAAAAGAGTTGATGTAATAAAAAGTTTTAATTTTTCCCTGTATTTGGTTGCTATGTTTATGATTACAATTGAAGTTGATTCTGAAATTTGTGCCACGTATTTCTAATTTTATTTATTCGAAATTCGGGGTGCTACATTTCCATAACTTGATCATTTTCCAAAGATACTTTTACATACTTATTTCCCACAAATAAAATAGTAAATAATCTTGAATGCACTGGCTTCTTGAAGATCAGTTACATATTTCTTCTTGATGAAACTTTTCAGTTATTTGCGATCTTTTATATTTGCATGATTCTTTTCCTTTTACTTCGATTTTGAAGATCTTGAGATTTATTTGAATTTAATTCTATATTAACATATAAAGATCTTAGATAAATATATTAGATGCATATGTATATATTGTACACATCAAACTTAGGGTCAACATTAGCCCCTTAATAATTTGTATAATTACTAGGTTTGCCCATTGACACGTGCCTACGGCACGTCTTTGAAACGGTACAATATATAGTTTTGGAGGTCCAGCAAATTAATTGAAGTAGAAAACATATTATATGAGAAAGCAGTATATCTACCTTTATGCTCAACCATTGCCTTCTTGATCATTATCTTGAACTTACCTGGAATGCATATAGTTTGTTAGAAACACTGCATAGAGTTATTTTTAACTTCAGCATCACTTTTAGATACTTGTAATAGTTATGCAAAGACATTATCATATAGGTTTTATAGAGCTTACTCTAATCCCATAACCACTATGAGCATGTCTAAATATAATGGTAACACAAGTGCATGTGTGAAGGTATCTACAATACCAATAATCTAAACATTTGTTTGTCTGAGACTCAATTTGCAATTGAAATATCTCTTTTCATTATTTCAACCAAAATAAAATACATGAAGTTCTCAAAACTCTAATCCAAGCTAATCATTTCTTTTATCTCCACTTTATCTTCCCAATGCACCTTTATAAAAAAATTCAAAATGGATAAATAAAAAATTTACTTTAGCTGTCTTTCTTAAGTAGAGAGTTTGCACCCTTCACTAATAAACTCCAGTCATCCCAATCTTATATATCCAAACATACACTAAAAGTTATTATATGCTATGTTATCCATGGTTTCTAATAACCAGTGAAGGGAACACTTCGCAATAGTATTTTCTCTTGTAGTAAAGAAATTAATGTTGCATATTTACCATGTTATTTTAGGTTCCTAGTCAGCTTACCTGTTCTGCTATGGTTTGGAAGCCCAAATTAAGGCCACCAAATATTCCATCTCTCCCTTGCGTACACCTTAAATCAAAACCAATAAAAAAACTCATCAAATAAATCATCAAATTAAAATTTTTTAATCCCAAAAATAAAACAATCATACATCTGTGAACTTAAATCCCATGCACACACAAAATTCGAGCCAGCAAAAAACTGAGTAATCCCCTGCACACAAAAAATTCAAAATTAGAATAAGAATTCGTTTAATGAGATGAAATTAGAATCGTCGCATCACATATGGAGGCTCTCGATTCGATGGAAGGGAGTCGCCGATACGAAGTCGCTTGATATTCACGCATGATTTGGTCGAGGTGAGTCACCGATACGGAATCTATAACGAATCAGATATCGGCGACGACCTGTTGATTGGGGTTCGACATTCGATTTGTATTTGGATTTGCTTTGAGTTTTAAAAAAATTTCGAAATTGCAAAATTTAAAGTTTTTCAAATTTTTCAAATTTTTATTTTTTTTATTTTTTATTTTTTTTAATTTTAAAAATTTTTAAAATATTTATTTCTGTTAATTTTCAAAATTTTTAAAATTTCTAAAATTTTAAAAAATTACAAAAAATTTAAAATATTTAAATATTTTTATTTTAAAAAAAAGTAATTTTTTTTAAAGTTTTTGATTTTTTTTGATTTTTTTGAATTATTTTTAAAGTTTTAAAGTTTTAAAATTTTTTACTTTTTAAATTTTAATTTTTTTTTTAATTTTTAATTTTTAAAAAAATTTTAAAATTTTTATTTTTCTTAATTTTTTGAATAGAAGAGAGAGAGAGAGAGAGAGAGAGAGAGAGAGAGAGAGAGAGAAATAATTAAATAAATAAAGGAGTTGTTTTGGGTGGGGGGATTTTTTGATGCAACGGATAGAGTCTTGCGACTCCAGCCAAATCAAAATATTATATAAATGAAAATCTACAGTACAATAAAAGTTTTACAAGCCATAAAACGCTCCAGAACACTCTAGAAGACAACAAAAAAGAATAGACGAAAAGACAAGTAAAAATCTACAAACGAAACATGACACAGCCGAAGCATCCCAGAACATCTGGAGGGACACACAGCTGAGAGACAAGATGAATGTGGAGCAAGAAACGATCAACGATCTTCAGGAATCCTGGACCAATGGTGCGGGCTGGTACGGAAGGCCACCGCAGCGAGGGGGAGCGAAACAAAAAGCTCCCACCGCACCATAGTCTGATCGAGACTATAGTACCGAGCCTGGCAGAAACCGCTCGCCGATAAGGCAAGGGGTGCGGCTGCCTGAACTCCCGATCGAGCACAAGAAACCTGGCCAAGGAAAACAACAAAGAACAAGCATCCCCCAACAGTACAACTACTGGCTACAGCCGCAAAAGAATGCACCGGGGTGAAACAACAACCACATAAATAGTAGAGAGCATACAGGAAACAACCAAAACACACAAGAAGATGAGAAAAACAAAAGAAACACCTTTCAATAAGGTTAGAAGAGAGACACTCTCCACCATTGCCAGCGTACGGAGTGGTGCTCCGACAAATCCAAAGCACTGAACAAAGAGCGTAGAGCAAAACATAGATATATTTTTAGATGCAATGAACATAGAAAATTAAATAAGAACTCGCAAGTCCAAACCACACCGCTAACTGAACAAAGAAACAAAGTCCATTGAAATGAACTATAACGCCATCCTCCCACACAAACACAGCAATAAGACACCCAGGCACACTAGGAATAGCACCTACCCACCAAAAAAACAAAAACCACGGTACCATCAAGGAAAAGAACCTTAACAAAATAGGGCTCCTAGCAAGAGCCAGTCCTGTATAACAGGAGCAAGGCAACAAGAAACTTTGTAAACATGATAGAGAAAAGATATAAAGACCGCTGCTTAACATGCACTGCAGTCGCAAAGCAATGCCCAAAAGGACACTGAGAAGTAGCTTGCAAAATATGGTTAGCATAACCAGCGTCATCCCTGAGAAAAAAGACGAATACTATAAATAATTGCCGAAACAAAGAAAATTAAAAAGCACGTGATCCAAATGATATTTGAACAATCTCTTATTCCTTTCCAACCACGTGATCCAAATGATATTTGAACTGAAAGGTTCTCCAAGATCTGCGGTACTTAAGATTCGTTGGAAGAATCGACCAACACGAGGATAATTTGGAAGGGATAGAATCTATTTTCCAAGCTAGCGAACTAATTTTCCACAGAGGGCTATGGAAGTCACATGTAACAAACAGGTGATCTACATCCTCAAAATGCTCAGAGAATAGGGGACATAGCTGTTCCCACGCTAGATTCCTTTTGGGTGGGGGAATTTGAACTTGAGTTTTTTTTGGGGGGGGGGGATGTGTTTTGTGATGTTGGATCTGGGCCTTGGGGGGATTGAAGGAGAGACACTTGATAGCTTTCTTTGCATTTTATTATATAGATATACTCCCTCCGTTCCAGAATATAAGTCGTTTACGCTTTCGAATACGATATCTTTACACTCTTAATCTTTCACTAATTAATTATTTTACAAAACTTCCAATTCTACTCTACTCTTTAACTTAATTTTAGAAAAAATAAAAATAATAATCCAATAAGAGGACATTTTCGTAGGTACACTATTAATAAGTTAATTAATAGGTTCAATTAAAGGACTTATATTTCGGGATGGTGAGAGTATGTTTTACTAGGAAATAATTTGCACCATATTATTACGTGTGCGCACGCACACACACACACACACACACACACACACACACACACACACACATGGGACCCCTTCGGTTGCACACTACTTTCGTGAGCACTCACAAAGTAGAGCCCCCATGAAAAATCCGAATAGCTAATCATGTTCTACGCCTAAGATAGCATAACAATAAGAAATCAAGTAATTTGAAGTTCATTCGCCTATGATTTACATCATTAGAAAATTTTATAGCCAAAAATTCGAACATGATGGATAGGCAAATGAACTTCAAATTACTTGATGAGCGGTTCAGATTTTTTGTGGGGGGTTTACTTTGTGAGTGCTTGTTGCTTCTTATTTTGGTGTGGGAGCATACAGATAGTGAGTTAATATTTAATGAAAACTACTAAAAATTTGACCTTTGATCTTTGCCGTGAAATGACGTTAGAGGTCTTGAGATTGAATCTAGATCTTTGATTGAACACCGTGATCTGGATCCAACGGTTGTTGATGCGGTCGATGGACCTGCAAAAAGCCTGAAATGCCGGGTGTTGGCCCCGACGACAGATTTTCCAGCGCTCAAATCAGAATTAGAGAGAGAAAGAGACACTACAAGGAATTTGACATATAGTGACAGCAAAAATCCGTGGGTAAAAGGCGAAAAACCGTAGGTATAGCCCGTAAAACCTATACCAACGGACATATTTTTCCGTCGTTTTTAATTAGCTATACCCACGGCAAAATGCCGTCACTATAGCCTATAGCGACGGTTTTTTCACCCGTTGGACAAAACCTCAGTGTTATACCCACGGTTTCGTATCCGTTGGTATAGGTTTTAAAGACACCTTTTGCTTTCCTATACCCACGGTTGAAACTCCATTGCTATAGATTTTAGTAATGGTTTTAGCATCCAATTATTTGAATATATACCCACCGTATTTATTCCGTTGGTATAGTTCTTTTTGTGCGGTCCGTTGGTATAGGTTTTAGCAACATTTTTTACACATACCCCCCCCCCCCCTTCCAAATTTTACGGATAGGTCATAATTTGCTCTATACACAATTTTTTCTTATTAATTACGCTTATGATAATTTAATGTATTCTTTTATAATATTAATCCAATTATAAATTAAGAATACAATAAAATAAATAAATGTGTTTATGAAACAAAATTAAATAAAATTAAACTTCAATCATATTAAAAATAAATAAAGTATTACAAGAGTGTCGATTACAAAATAGTTGAAAAGTCAACCTAAGAGTACCATACTGACATATAATAAACATATAAAGTCTTGTAACAATCTCATCCACTCAATTTCTAAGTTTGCTCCATCAAGAAAAAATTAGCTTCTAATCCTCACCTGCAAGCAACAAAAAGAACAAATGAATCACAACATAACTCAACATAAGAAATATTAAAAATTTCAGTAAGAATTAGTTAAAACTAATTAGATACCATCTTCAATATCTTCATTAGTGTCTGGATTTAGAGAATGTGTATGGTCAGGGGCACTTGAAGCATCTGTAACCTATTAAAAATAAAATACAGCTTATAGACTCTTCTTAATAAATATTTCCATCATTCATTAAAGAAAAAAATTTATGGAAAAAAAGACATTACAAATGCAATACATTAGAATTAAACATATGAAAAATCAATAATAAATACAAAAATATCTCATACAAAACATAACATTGAAATATGAACTCCAAGAGTAAAATATAATATACCTGTCTTGCAGCCTGTATAATGTCATTCACATCTTCTCCAGAGAATCGATTATGAATCAACGACAGAACATTTGTCAACAGGCATTCCACTTGCTTAACTCTATTACGTAACTCTTGATTTTCAGACAAAGAAACTTTCTGTTTTTTAGGCTTAGGAATCTTGCGCACACGTCCTCTCTTTTCAGGCCCTTGTACTTGGGAATATGTGTCATCCTTCCAAGGCATATGACTTTGTGTATTTTGGGTTGATTGAGATGTTCCAGCTTCATTATTGTGTTTGTTTAGTTCAACCTGAAACATTACAAATATTAGATCCTGCAATTAGAAGAGAAAAAATGTGAAATTTGTTCATATGGGGATAAATGTGAAGAATAGAACTACTATTACTACTGCAATTACTACTACTACTACCACCACCATAGATAATCCTACAAGTTGTCCATCTCTTCAGAAAACTTCAAAAAAACTTTATGAATACCACCTCAGACATCCATAAAAAAAGTGACATAGTCTTAAAACTTTAAAATAATTAGTTAATATGGTCCTCCTCCCTATTCCATAGATAATTGGTATTTTGGGACCTGCAAACAAGATTGAACCTTCCTGCTGCTCCTATCTGTACTCCATTTACTTGTCCAGTAGCCTGCTATTTCATTTTCACACTTAATCATACAATCAATTGACAGTGACCAACCATAGCACCTCAATAATAATAAGTTGTCCAAGCTAACTTACTGCAGGGAAGCTCCTATAAGCAGTAACAGCAACAGTCAGCAGAAAAAGATGCAAACTCAAGCTGTTCCAAATAAAATATCTAAATAGCTCCACCGGATGTGGCTTTGACAACCAGCAATTACTGGCTTCTGGTCATATAAACCCACCATTCAAATAGGATCCTAGAGGATCCAATTGCAGATCCAATAAATAGTCATACAATTCAATCATTCATACTAATATTCTATAGATCTTTGATTCAGATTTTGAACTATCGAAATCCAATATTATTACAAAGGGTTCTCTTAAGGGACAATTCTTAACTGTCATGCCAGGATACTTCTATCAACCACATGTCTGGTATGATGGTACTTATGTTAAAGTAGTATTTTAGAGTTTTTCATGTATCAGTGTCCATGTTCTTTTTCAAAATTTGAAATTTTCATATTGCTTATGTAAGAGATTCAATAATATGGTATTTGGTATCAAAAATATGGTATTTGCTTATGTAACAGAAACCTTATGAATACCATCTCAGACATCAAAAAAACCTTATGAATACCATTTAGAGTATCATTTTCACTTCCAGAATTTGGTATTTAATAGTTCATAGTTTGCATGATGACTAATGGAAATTTCTGTTCAGTTATTAGTTATGAAAATGCAGGTATATAGCTAATAGCTTAGCCTGTTTCTCTAAAGAAATGGACTATGAGCTGATAGCTGATAGCTTAGCAGGTATATATTCTACTATTACTAACTTCAAATCCATTTCCCATATGTCCACAAGATCTTGAAATTTTTGTATATTTGATTAATAAAAATGGTATAAAGTTGGATCATTAACCTTCGAAAATATATATTGGCAAGTTTAAATTCTAACAAATGTTTTGATATAGCAATGTCTATGCAGTCATCACACCCAGCAAGCGAAGACAATACAAATTGAATATTATTAGTCCTTGTAAATGTGTGCTATGATGCTATTATAGCTAGTTAGACCAAATCAAATTATCCACCATTAAAGTATCAGTGTTGTGACTATAACTTTGAATGCATATAATAATTTGTGGAGAATTAAGGGTCCAAACTATTCGAGCACAATCATCTTATGACACCAAAATGATGATGAAAGATGTACATTGTCCCTGGGATGACCCAATGATTACGATCAATCTATAGTAGAATGGTTCCTCATAAATACATAAGCCTAGCTATTTAGTTTTCTCATATGCAAAATTAAACTTCTGTAGATGTATCACAAAAATAGGAAAATAAATTAAAATTGCATTCATTTTGGCCTGAAACAATGTCCTAGGAAGGCCTCGTAAGATAATCCATCTAGGGCTACAATTAAACGGAAAAGAGAAATTCATGCATGTATAAGGCAGCAGAGAGCATGATACTCATTACCTTATGGGCTTCATACGAGCTTGTGTCAACTGTCAGAAAAAAAATGAACATGAAATCAAGACCATTATAACAAACATACAATTGAGTATTTGAGTTTGATTAAAACGGTACATTCAAAATACTCTTACCATCAGAAAGGATAGGCTCCAATTTTGTATCACCTGGAGCACTGCAAATTGGGATAAATTAAATGCAGCAGGATTATCATTTGCTAGTTGCTTTTATATTTATGAAGAAGATGAATACATATTACATTAATACGAAATCTATAGCTACTCAAGTATAAAACACAGGTTTAGAAGTTCACATCAGAATGTCATATTCAACAAAATGAAAAGCATATTAAAGGGCATATATGATGTGATCTCTAGGAATAATTATGGTAGTGGTAAATGTAGTGAAAAACAATATGATAAACTTACTGTAAGAGCACTCGGGCAGCTTCTTGACACTCATAAACTCGATTATTGTATCCAGGATTGGTTGTCAAGCAATGCTTCAACCCTGAAAATCCCAATAAAATCTTGTATGTTTTGTGTCCCTCCGAATGCAAACTCGAGGAATATACAAGAGTATATTCTTTTGACTGTTGAAAAGGAATTATGTTGCAACATGAAAGTCAGCCAGAACACTCGGTCACATAAATCACATGAATTTTGTCATTAAATATCAGAAATTGGATTCTAGACCATTAAAATATATATATATATAGATTCACGTGTTTAATTTCGATGACAAATTTCTCATGGATAGCAAGCACTGGGTAATGAAATATAATAATACAGAAAAAAAATTACAGAAATTATATTTAATAAATTCATCTACAAATTCTTCATCCACATACATATGTATCACCTAAACTTATGATTCTTGTAAAAGAACTTCTACTGCTGTGGAAATGAAAAAACACAGTTGCTCTTTAAATATTAGGTAGAAAATAGGAAGAATTAAAGAAGAAAGAAGTAAACATAGTTAAAAATATACAGAATATTTATAAGCATACTATATCATCCAGAGTATCCACTAGCACATGTGACAAAAGATATTTGAATTGATATATTAAGAGGCTTAAAACAGTTGCAATCTTACCTTACAATCCATGACGGTAAGGTGACCATACTTGGAGAGCAAAATTGCTGATTGATCCAGAATGCCATTTCTCAAACCTAAATATCCATTTTCAATTAACCTGCGTAACAAATTTCAGTTGAATAAAGATGATGAAGGAGACATATCTGTGCTTTCTGAAATAAGCTTGTTGTTACTAACAAAGGAAATATGGAAATAAGCTTTATATTAAGAATATACATCAATCCATCGACAAAGCATCATTTTAAAATCTGTGCGCAAATAATCACAAATTGTATATAAAAATTAGCAATAAAGTCCTGGTGCAAGAAAACAACTACAGAATTAGTAATATCAAGCATAACCAATCCCAAGGAACATAATAGAACTTTACCTATCTAACTCAATATTCTGCTCTGGAGAAATAGTCAAGTTATTTGCGTTCTCCAAAGCGAGCAAGTAAGCAATCCCAACCTGTTCCACAAGTAAGACTAAGCCATGTAAAAGAAAATAAAAGGGAAACTTTTGAGGTAAAGAACCTAAACAATATATTAAAGATCAGTTAGAAATTCACAGCATTATCTCTTAGGATACCCAGATTAAAAGTTATTTGAGTGTTATTCACCCATTATCACAAACACATCAGGAACATACTAAAGGACATATTAACATAGTGTCTAGCAAAATTTTAGGAACTAAAACTCATTATCTAATTGTTAGTTATTTTAGTCTCCCATTCCTAGAAACAAATGTATTCATAGAGAGCTCGGTTGTTCTTCCTCTTCTTTCTTCTCTTTAAGAAATATATCAGCCAAATAATAGTGATTCCTCCTTAACTCAAACTTCCGAATTCCTATCCCCCTATACTCTCCTCTTGACTACTGAAACAGAAAATTTCACCTAAAATGACATGTCTATTTAGAATACTAGGAAGTGTCTGATTAGGCTGACCTAATACTAAATGCCTTCACCTTTCTTTCCAATAGAACTTAGTAAAAAAAGATTATCTAACATTACTTAATCAAAACTGAGTACTTGTTCATACAAAAACATACAAGTCAGACTTTACTCACTTGTAATCTAAACAATCCATGAACAAAGAAGTAGGATTTTACTTATATTATTCATCTCATTACTAATTATATGCTTGCTAATATCTCACTCCCCTCATGTTCTTGGAGTGCAAGTTGCTAACTCTTAACAAGATAAAGTCAAACAGTGTCCTTTCTAAGATAGAGCATATTAGATGGTGCGTTAAGAATCTTGATCTGAATCAAAAAGTAGCAAGGACTCCTTATGCATCCTATCCAAGGGACTCCAGTATCCCATTCTATATTCCCATTACTTTTTTAGGAAATTAAGTACGCATCCAAAAATCATTGGGAGTAAAAAATTAAAAAAAACACATTGTAAAATTAGTAACTTACAGCGGCTGAAGAGCTCAGCCCTGAACTATCAAGTCCTCCAGAGCCACAAATGTATCCAACTATATAAAGTCTTGTAACAATCTCATCCACTCAATATTATAGGCAAAAATATAACTACTCTTCAATTACCACTAAACACAAGTGGTATGCTGTATAGATAAACTTTAAGCCAGTTTAAATTCAATGGAGCTTAGATTAAACAGAGAGGTAGGCAAGAAAATCTAACTACACTTACATCCTAAGAAAAAGAAGGTAAATGTTTGATTCGTGGTCCTCACCATTCAAAATTGAAAGTCAATTCATGAAAACTTTTCCAAAGAATATGAATGAGCCTAATCTAATATGTGTCAGAATGGGATCCATAAGAAAAACCGGACTCAGTATCTAACAACTTGGTCATTTGATGGAAAGGACAAGGAGCAAATATGCTAGGAATCTATGGCAAATTGGTCACAGCAATAAAGATTCCAACTGGTATCACCAAACTCTCTAAATTAATAAACAATAAACAACAACATGGAAATCAAAATTCATCAACTAAAGGGGAAGCACCCAGATTCATACCTAGGGTTTGCAAAATTAATCAAAAATAGATGGCCGCGGGTGATGGTGGAAGCGGTGGGTGACGGCGGACAACGAAAGACAACGGCGGATGAAGAAGTGGGCGACGGAGGTGGGTGGCGGTGGGTGACGGAGGAGGAAAACAGCGAGAGGAAGACACTGCTGCGGTGGCGAGGGAAGACAACGGCGGCGTGGAAGACTGACGATGGCAGCCACGTGGAAGACCGAAGACGGCAACTTCGAAGACCGACGACGGCGACTTCGAAGACCGACGACGGCGATGCGATCAATGGGGGATTCGGGTGTGAGAGATAGAGAGGAGAGAGCGAGATAGGTGTGAGCGTGAGAGCGGTATAAATTGGGGGTATTTGAGAATTGGTGGGAAAATGAAAAAGTTGGGGGAAATAAATTATAGAATATACCCACGGTGTTTTATCCCGTTGGTAAAACTTATAGTTACGAATTAAAAACTCTAAAGGTATAGGATACCTATACCCACAGCTTATTATACGTCTGTAGGTATACAATGTCTATACCCACAGTTTTAGTGATCCGTCACTATAGGTGTCCGTTGATATATGGCAAATTTCTTGTAGTGAGAGTTTGAGAGAAAAACTGTTGATTACCTTCTGACTGAAGAGGAGGGGGTATTTATAGAACTAAGAAACAGATCAAGAGATCGACATGAATCCATTGGCTCGATATGAATTTCTTATCTCCTGTTTGAATCTCCCCTTCGAGAGATAATCTTTCCTGTTCGGGGACAAGAGATTTGACTAACAGCTCTCATGGGATGGGTGTCTCTCCCAGTAGGCCTAATCTGACACTTTTTACAGGCTTGAAAGAAGCTCATGCCATGTAGAGGAGCCTAGAGAAAGCCCGGAACTGTTGAAGAGGTTCGTTATGAATAATCTTCCAATAGAAGCTTTGAGATCTAACTTGGAATAATAGGGACCTAATTTGTTGTGATTTTACCATTATCATAAGCCCCCCACTCTGTGAAGACAATTTTCTTGGCTTTCGGAGAGTAGTGTGCCTTACTTTTTTTAATTCTAGATTACAATTTTAGCTTTCAGGATACTTAAAGATACTTGGAACTGATTAGTGGCTTCTAAAGGTGGTGAATATTTTCTTTGAATTTTCCTAAATTTTTGATATTTTTCAGATTTTTCTGAATTATTCTGGATTTTTAATAAAATTTCCCCAATTCAAAAATCACTTTTTCAAATTTTGTAATTAATAAACCCAATTTTAAATTACTTTTTGGAAATTTTAATTATTTTTTTGAATTTAAATATATTTTTGGATTTTTAATTAACTTGTCAAATTTAAAATGAATTTATGGGATTTTTCTTGAATAATCAAGCATTCGCACGCTTCTTAAAATGATCGGTGCCATTAATCATCCCTGGCTCGCCCGCTTATGGGTTTAAACGACTGCGATGAAGCCACGGTGGCGATGGCGACATGGCTCGATCTGGGGTTTTGATCACGCCCTAGCTCGCGCACCGAGTGCATTAAACGACTATGATCAAATTGTGGAGCTGTGATGGGGACTGACGTGGATCAGTTAGGTGCATTGATCAAGCGATAGCGCGCATTTTAAGGGAATCTGTCGGCTTGGAACAGAATGGAAGAGAGGAGAAGAATAAGGGCGACATGGGCGCATCTCCTGTATCCATCCTTAGGCATGCAATTTCCTTGGAGATCTGATAGCCAGCGGCTGCCTAGCTCGACCGATAATTTTGTCAAGCTATGGCGTTTTTTCTTGGACTTTTGGGCTTCGTCGAGCTTCCTCCTTCGCTGAACTACCACTTTCATTGACTTAAGAGCCTCGCCGAGCTACGATCGTTGGCGAGCTATCTCATTCATCGACTTAAAAACTTTGCTGAGCTACGAACGTTGGAAAGCTATCTCCTTCGTCGACTTAAAAACTTCGCCGTCGCGCTCTACTCATCCTCGTCAAGCTACAGACAGGTGCCGCCGAGATATAATCTTTGTGCCGAGCTATGGGGTTTTGCTTAGCTCTGTTTTGGCCGAGCTTCGATTCGTCGTCATCGAGCTGTAGGCATGGCTGAGCTATGAGATGGTTCCTCGTCGAACTGTGGTCCTTCCTCAAGTTTGGTCGTCGAGCTATGAAACTTCTCTTCGATTTATTTTTCACTGAGCTACGGAGCTCTTATAGATGGTGGCCGAGCTATGAAGCTTCTTTGCTGAGTAATGGAGGTGGTAATGGTCGAGCTCTATTTTCTATTGCTCAAGCTTCGAAGCAGTCGCGTTTTGAACTCCTCTCATCGTGCTATGAGCATCGCTGTCCTACCCCCTTCGCCGACCTAAGAGCTCGAGTGTTGTCGAGCTACGGGGATTCGAACATCGATGAACTATAGCTTCTTGGATATCTCGCCGAGCTATTCTTTGTCGAGTTATGGGCATTATAGCTTACCGAGCTATGGAGATGTGAACTCATCATTGAGATATAGCTCTGTTTTTTGGCGAGATGGCTAGGTTAGGTCGAGCAACAGTTTCGAAGATTGAGCTTCTCGACTAAGGGATCTCGAAGGAACGTGGAGGAGCTCTGCTATGGTTGAGCTGCTAATCAACAACGGAGCTTTATAGAGCTATGGAGTTGGAGTGAGGAAGTTCAAAGTCAAGCTCTGCTGAAGAAGAAGGAATTTTGAAGAAGAATAAGAAGAGCTTTGAAGAAGAAGAAAACGTGGGTTTGGGTTTGAAGTGCTTAGCGGGTTTGGTTTGTAGACCCGACCCAATCTAGATACAAATTACCCTAGTTTTTCCCTCTTCTTTTCTTCTTTTGAGCCCGAAAAATATAACTCCTTGTTGTTGGAGCTTTTGGAAATTTTGGAGCTTTGATCATGACTTGAACCTGGCTTGAACTTAGCTCGAAGCTTGAACCATTATGTCCAAGCTTGGCTTGAAGTTGTCAAATTTAATCTGGGTATTTTTCGCACAGGTGTTTTTGGAACAGTTTACTAAGCCAAGTTACTCTACCATCGTCCAAGCGTTTCGTTGTAGGACGAGTCTTGCTAGAAGGGTGTTTACACCCAACAAGTTCGTAGAGGCAACTTCAAGGCGGAGTTAGTCCTAGTGCTTGCCGTTGATCCCAATAAGTTTATAGTGACAATTGTGAGACGGAGTTGGGAGTAGTGCTTTTCGAATTGATCCTGATGAGTTTATAGTAATAATTGTAAGACAGAGTTGGTCGTAGAGCTCACCATTTTGATTGTTGAACTTGTTGTTTGCGCCAAGCAAGATTTGTAGAAACACCTCCGTGGCGGAGCTAGAACCTCCTGTTTGATCCCAGCAAGTTAACAGAGAAGTTTATGGCGGAGATTGACATTTGCACTCGTTGTTCATTCCTAACAAGCTTGGAGAGAACTCTGTGACGGGGTTGAACATTTGAACTTATTATTTGTTCCCAACAAGTGTGTGGAGTGGCAACTCTCAAACGGAGCTGATTTTAAACCTGCCGTTTGTGCCCAACAGGTTTAGAGAGAGCTCTGAGGCGGAGTTGAATGTTGAACATGCTGTTTGCGCCAAGCAGTTTGGAGAGGTGACTCTTTGATTGAGTTGATGTAGAGCTTACCATTTGATCTCGACAAATTTGTAGGAGCAATTCCTTAATTGAGTTGATGTAGGACTTTCCGTTGGTGCCCAACAATTTTGTAAAGACAACTCTGCGGTGAAGTCAGGCGCTGAGCTCACTATTTGACCCCAACGAGTTTGTACGGACAAACGTGAAACATAGTTGGATGCAGAACTTGTTGTTTTTGTCCAGCAAGTTTGTAGAGACAACTCGAAGATGGAGTTTTGACGTTGAACCTGCTGTTTTCACCTAACAAGTTTTGTAGAGACAATTTTAGGCCGATGTTGGATGCTGAGCCTATTACATGGAGATGAGGGGTCGTTGGAAGGACTCGAGCAAGGAGCAGAGAATTTTACTCATTGTTTGGATTCAACGAGTTGTTGATGGCGCTCATGCGAAGAGCAGAGTATCTAACTCATTGTTTGAAGCTAATAATTTTTTGATGGAGCTCGAACGGTAAGTAGAGCGTTGAACTTATTGTATGGAGCCAACGAGTTGTCAACGAAGCTTGTGCAGAGAGCAGAGCATTGAACTCGTTGTTTGGAGCCAATGAGTTATTTTCGAAGCTTGTGTAGAGAGCAGAGCATTGAATTCGTTGTTTGGAGCTAACGAGTTATTAATGGAGCTTGTGCGGAGAGCAGAGCATTGAACTCGTTGTTTAGAGCCAATGAGTTACTTGATAGAGCTCGACCAGAGAGCAAGGCGTTGAACTCGTTGTTTGGAGTCAACAAGTTGTTGATGGAGCCTGAGCAAAGAGCGGAGCGTTGAACTCGTTGTTTGGAGCCAACGAGTTATTAATGGAGCTTGTGCGGATAGCAGAGCATTGAACTCATTGTTTGGAGTGAACGAGTTGTTTGATGGAGCTCGAGCGGATTGCAGAGCATTGAACTCATTGTTTGGAGCCAACGAGTAATGTTGATGGATCTTGAGCAGTGAGCGAAGTGTTGAACTAATTGTTTAGAGTAAACAAATTGTTGACGGAGCTCGAGTGAATTACCAGGCGTTGAACTTGTTGTTGGGATCCAATGAGTTGTTGATGGAGCTCGAGTGGTGAGCAAGACGTTGAACTCATTGTTTGGAGCCAATGAGTTGTTGACGGAGCTTGTGCAGAGAGCAGAGCATTTAACTCGTTGTTTGGAGCTAACGAGTTGCTTGATGGAGCTCGAGTGGAGAGCAGGGCGTTCAACTCATTGTTTGGAGTCAGCGAGTTGTTGATGGTGCCTGAGCAAAGAGCAGAGCGTTGAACTTGTTATTTGGAGCCAACGAGTTGTTGATGGAGCTCGTGCAGAGAGCAAAGCGTTGAACACATTGTTGGGAGTGAATGAGTTATTTGATGGAGCTCGAGGAGAGTGTAGAACATTGAACTCGTTGTTTGGTGCCAACGAGTTATTGATGGAGCTCGAGCGGTGAGCGGAGCGTTGAACTCGGTGTTTGGAGTCAACGAATTATTGACGGAGCTCGAGTGAAATACAGGGCATTGAACTTGTTGTTGGGAGCCAACGAGTTGTTGATGGAGCTCGAGCGGCAAGACGTTGAACTCGTTGTTTGGATTCAACGAATTTTCGATGGAGATCAAGCGATGATGGGAGCGTTGAACTCATTGTTTGAAGTCAACGAGTTGTTAATGGAGCCTAAGCGAAGCGCAAGGCATCAAACTCGTTGTTCGGAGTTGACGGCTGTTGGCCGGAGGAACTTAAGTGGCGTGCAGAGTGCTGAACTCATTTTTATAGCGAATGAGTTGTGGGTGTTCTGAACCTTCTTAATATTGAAGTGAAGTCACTCTTATTTGTTTAGCGTTGAGGTGATTTCTTTCTTCTCTTTGCTGACAAGTAGTTGTGTACATTGAATGAGGTCCTCTAGACATTGATCTTGCTTTCGTTCGCAATACGCGACGCTTGACAGAGTTGGGACTCTTCCATCTGCACGGCGCTTTATGTGAACCAGAATTGAAGCTTGAACAGGTGAAGATGGTAAGGAAGATTTAGAGCTTGCCTACTTAAGGGAGGCTTTTCTTGAATTTTATCGTCAAGAGTTGAGGCGACCCTGGAAAGCTACTAACTAGCGGGAGGCCTGTGAAGAGATTTGTGTCTCTTAGGCGGAGCATCCCCCTATTATGTAGCTGGAAAGATGACTTATAGGAAAGTTAGTTGTGCAGGGTTTGCAAGACATTTGTAGCAATTATTAAGCATGAAATGTAGACTCACTGTAATTCTGCGGTTGTAATGAGACTTGTGCTTTGTGAAATAAGAAGTCTTCTACATGCCGATGTCTTGTGTAGAACCCCGTATTTTCAAATATTATTTTAAATATTTGAAAATAAATTTAAATTGATTTTTAGAGAATTTAATAAATATTTTCAGAAAAATTTATCTTTTTACACGTGCAAAACACGTGCAAATACTTTCTTGCGAAGTTTGAAAGTTAAGTTTTCTTCATGAAAAATCATTATTTAATATTTGGGATTTATTTAGTATTTTTCCAGATTTTTCCGAAATTAATTGGAACTATTTGCAATTTTTGAGAAAAGAAGGACCTTTTTGCAATTTGACATTTTTAGGGGTTAAAGTGCAAAATGTAATTTCTGGACATTTTGAACAGTATTGGTTGAGATTTAGAATTTATATTTCCCTTTAAATCCTAATTTAAATGAATTTTGATTGAATTTCCAAGATTAGACCTATATATGTGAAGTTGTATTTTGGAAATGATTATTTTGCAAATTGGGTAAAACCCTAAACCTAATCCCGAATATTTAAAGGGATTTTTTCCAACCGTCATTAGGGAAAATACAGAATTTTGGTGATTTGTTTTGGTGGAGGAAGAGGAAGTTTTGATCTAGCAAAAGAGAGGCTTTCGTGGATCTTCTCAATTCAAGGTGAGTGATGTAAAATTTGTTTGTTGTTTTGTTTTGATGTTGAGAATGACATGAATCTTGTATTGTGGTTTGATTAATGTGATCGATTGTTATGTTGTTGGTTTGGCATGTATGTTATTTAGTATTTTGCATGAGAACGATGCAAATGTTGTTGTTTGTACCATGTATGTGAAAATCTATGAATGACTAGTAGATCTTGGTTTATAAAATCATATTGTTAGAAAGCATGTTAAGATTTGAGTATGGTTATGATCGGATGATGAGCATCTAGATCTAATACTTGTACATCAGATTTGATTGAGAGTTGTGAAAGAAATTTCAGTTTTGAGAAACCCTAATGGGAGAATTAATAATTTAGAATATGAGAACTTGAGTTTTGACATATTTGATGTTTTGAGTAATGTATCCATAATGAGGAATTGTTGAGATTTGCTATTTTTCCTGAATACGAATTATTTCATGAACAAAGAATCTTTAGAAAACTCCAGTTTGATTTTGTAATCAGATCTAAATTATGAAAAACTGTAGGCCGACAGTCGACTGGCCTACTGTTCAGTTGACTGGTATGACCCTACTGCTGTACTTTCAGTCTTTTGAAAACTCGTTCTGGACATTCGACTTAGACTATTGTCAGTCGACTGGTTTACTGAGAAAATTATTTTGTCAAGTTATTGTAGTCCTTTCTGGACAGTCGACCTATGACCTCTTTAAGTCGACTGTTGGTACTTAGAATATTTTTGTAAAGATCTTTGGAATTTACCTCGGGTAAGTCGACCGATTCTCTTTTAAGTCGACTGCCATGACTTAGTTTATTTTTGTAAAATTTTGGATAATTGTCCCCTGGACAGTCGACTTACCACAGTATAAGTCGACTGGTACTAAGGATCTTTGTAAACTTGAGTGTTATTTCGAATGATTGGTTTTCAGATAATTCAGTCTATACTTGATCTTCAGTTTAGTATTTGATATTAAGATATTCAGTTAAGTATTTGATTTAAGACATTAAGTTGAGCCACTGTGTTTAGTGGAACTTTGCTTTAGACATTTGAGTTGAGTCTCTAGAGGTGTGTGACCCTAGTATACCGGTGTTGAGTTATTTTGTTGAGGCCCATTGAGACATTTCAGTTATTCAGTTTTGAGTTTAGGCCGGTAGGGTACACCACTCTAGGAGATTCGTTGAGTAATTAAATAACCCACAAATAATAAGGACAGGCACTAGTGGTGATATGATGAACAGGAACATGAGTTATGCACCTCAGTATGGCTTTAGATGTGGGATTTATTCTCTGAAATTATCCAAGTAGCTTACTTGAGATGTGGGATTTATCTCCGGAATTATCCAGGTAAAATTACCTGCGATGTGAGATATATCTCCGGAATTATCCAGGTAGTTACTTGAGATGTGGGATTGGTCTCCGGAATTATCAAAGTCGAGGCGACGCACATGTGGTATTCATGTGATGATGTGTCAATGTTTAGATGTGGGATGATCTCCGGAATTATCCAGGTAAAATGCCTGAGATGTGGGATCTATCTCCGAAATTATCAAGCATGGGCTAATTCTCACAGTTTATCTTTATCTCGTAGTAGTCATCGTGATAGGATTAGTTGCATAGCGGGGGATTGAACCCTATGAAGTGGAGACGTTAAGGGCTTGCACCGAACCTATGTAGAATGGGATGCATAGACTTCGACAAGTACGCATTAGAGAGTCCGCATATAGAATTTGTGTTTCTTGACTTGGTTTTACGCACGTGGTTTTCCAGTTTTCTACTCCTGACACTTAGTTTAGTTCTACTTGATGTTTTCATGCTTCCTGTCATTTCTTACTTCCCATATTCCTATTTAGTACATGTTGTTTAAGAATGAATGAGGTATGTTCATTTATGTTGTTTGTTTGATTTTATGTCACTCACACCATTTATGGCTGACCCCTTTAGTTTTGGGGGTTAGGGATCATCTCTAGCCTCACATGTTGCAGGTTGCTGCTTAGAGTTTGGAGGTTTGGATGCTTGAGTTGGTTTTTTGGATAAATTGATTCATAAGAGTTTGTGTAAAATTGTAAAAGCAGTTTTGAGATATTTTGTATTGTAAATAAAAGAAATTTATGAGTTGAGATGTTTGAATTCCGCTGTGCTATGTAAGAGTTTGTTGTAATAAAAGTTGAATATTTTAGTGGTGTTGGTTGTGTTTAACATTACATTGAAGTTGATGCTGGGATTGTGCCACGTATTTTCTAAGATATTATATTAGAAATTCGGAGCGCTACATCTTGTCCCGTGATTCTTCATCTTGGGGGTTAGCTAGTCGTATAAGCTGCTCTTGGGGAGAGTGGGACTCAAGACTTGTCATTTTGGATTTATAAATATCTGTAGTGGTACTGGATCAGAACATATGGGTTTGCGATAGTTTTGTGATTTTTGATGAAATATCTTCATATGCATAATCCTTGTTGTGCACCTTGTTGTTGAGATTGATAGGTCGTTGACTACGCTCTTTGCAGGTAGATAATAGGGTCTCAAGTCTATTGTGTATAGCTAACGAACTGTCAACAATGTGCGACGGAGTTTCAAACTTATCTGCCTTGTACTTAGCTAGTTATAGGAGCAACTCCGAGATAGAGTTGTATTCTGAACTTGCTGTATAGGTCCTCCAAAAATTTTAAGAGTCACATCGAGTGGTGAGTTCAACTCTAAGTGTTTCTTTTGTAAATGTTACTGGAGTAACTACAATCCACGATTTTGGACCTCTAATTTTCTTTAAGGGATTTTAACTAGTTTCAGGAACAGATCAAATTTCGAGTTGAACTCTGAACGTGCTTGGTTTTAGGTTTCTAAAGTAACTTTGAGCCATGGGTATGGATTCCGAACTTTTTAGTTTATGTATTAACATGTTGCAGGAGTAGATCGAATGGCGAGCTGAACTACGGACTTGCTTTGTCGCAAGTTACTAAAGTAACATCGAGACATGGGTATGTACTCCGAACCTGTCGTCGAGGTGCTAACGGATTGCAGGAGCAGATCGAATGGCGAAGCGAACTCTGAACTTACTTTGTTGCAAATAGCTAGAGTAACTTCGAGCCATGGTTATGGATTCTGAATCTGTCTTGTAGGGAGCTGTTAATGAGTTTTTGGTACCGTTTCTGATGTAAGTTGGGCGTTTAACTCATTATTTTCTCTAATAAAATTGAACAAGATGTTTAGAAATAAACTAACTAATTTTATTGAAAGGTAAACTAAGGGGCTGCTCTAATGGCTGATCTTTATTACAGGCATAACCGGTAGGGAAAGCGGTTTTTATTGAAAGTAAAATAGATAGGCTGCTATAATGGCTGGCCTTTATTATAAATTGAGAAAATTTTCTACTACTACTAAGAGAGAACGTTTTAGGCACCATCGTTATGTTTCAAGAGATGTTGTTCATTCCAAGTCCCTGTTGTTATATCCTTGCCCCCCGGGTCTTCAAGTAGGTGAGCCAATAGGCAAACAACTTGGTTGACTTTGCCTGGATTTGCCTTTTTGAAGTGAGCCTCCCCTTGATGTGTGGAGAGAAGGGGTGATCGTCTATTGTGGTGATGAGCTTAGGCAGGAGCAGAGTGGCTGTGGGCGGGGGTTTTAAGTTTAGTATTGCATTCTGATAAGAACACACATGGACCTGGGAGGAAATGACTTGACATATTTGGAAGTTCCCGACAGGATTGTCTAATGCAGTAGCTTCGAACCCGTCTGCAGACTCGGTGTTACTATGATTGCTTTCTGGCAGTAGCTCAGTGGCGTTGAGGGGAAGCACCAAGCCCTCCGTGGTACCAGTGTAGCATGGTCGTGATGAGTTTTGGCTTACCACAACCTGGCATATGCCTGCTATTGTTGGGAACTTCATTTTCATGTGAAACGCAGAGGAAACCGCATGGAAAGCTGCCAGGCTTGGGCGGCCAAATATGGCATTGTACGCGGCTTTGATGTCGACTATCAGGAAGTCTAATGCTTTCGTCTGAGTTGTTGGGGCTTTTCCTGCCGTCACGTCGAGTGTGACGATTCCCTCGACTTGGATAGGTGCGCATGAGAAGCCGTGAAGTGTATAACTGATTGGCTTGAGTCGATCTCGTGAGAGCTTTAGAGCATCAAAAGCGACCATGAAGAGGATGTTTATGGAGCTGCCATTATCTACGAGGATACGTCATACCTCATGATTTTACATGCATAAATTGATAACCAGTGCGTCGCAATGAGGCGTTTTGACGCCCTCGAGATCTTTATCGGAGAAGGACACAGAGAGGCCCAAACTCTTTGTGGGTGGAGCATTATGTACTGAATTAACTTCTCTCATGAAGGCTTTACGGGAGGAGTTGGAATCTCCCCCATGGGACCTCCATGAATGGCATGTAGAATGACCATGTGTTTGCAGTCTCGTGATTCAGAGGGTCTCTTTTGATGCATATTAGGCCCCCTGAGGCGGAGCTGTTTCGGCGTTGTTGTTTCGTTGGAAAAATTGAGAAAGATAGCCCCGGTGAATCAGGTCTTCAATTTCTTCTTTGAGGGCTCGACAATTGTCGGTAGTGTGTACAAGGCCTCTATGAAATGCACACTACAGGTTCATGTCTATTCTCTTGCTATTCGTTGTCATCTTTGGAGGCAAAAAGACTATCTCATCCTTTTTAACTGCCATGAAGATGGCAGACATATTCGTGTTCAGGGGAGTGAACTTGTCGAAGCGGGGTGATGGAGGACGGCGTTGACCTGCGCTGTTTTTCGGGAACTTCTTGGGTGCTTCCTAGCTTGCATTCTTCTATTTGTTCCCTGAAGGTGACTCTTTCCTGGCTTGTGGATTGAGAGCTTCCATGATCCTAATGTATTTATCACATCTTTCTAGGAGCTCGGTGAAATATCTAGGTGGGCTGTAATACCCTGATTTTTCAAATATATGAAGAATTATTTATTTTTGCACGTAGTGTGCACGTGTAATATTTTTGGCTATTATTTTCAATATGATGAGTAAGAACATTGTTTTCTATAAAGCATTTCCCTAAAGCCCAAATGTTAGTTTAATTATTTTCTTTTAAATAATTATCTTGACCCAATTAATTTAAGCCCATGGAACTAATCTTTTATTATTCTCTACAACTTGTAGTGCGTAGCATTTCTCTTTTTTTAGACTTGTCATTGTGTACAAGTTCTTGTAGGGTGATTGTGCATACACGTGCATGTTCCACACACGTGTAGAACACACCCTTTTGTTTGGCCGGTTGGAATGAGAAGTGGGTCTAGTTCATGGGTAGTTATTTAGGGTGTGGGTAGTTTTTACAACTCCCTAGCTCATCCTAGCCCTTGATCCTATAACTATCTACTAAATCCTAATCCTCTATCTCACCCAAATTGGTGTATAAATACCCCTCTCATCCATTGTTCCTTTACACTAAAGATTATTTTTTGTAAGAGAACTATTTTGAGAGAGAGTTGTGTGCTTTTCTGTGGAGACCGGGCATCATCTTCTGGAGATTTTCGGCAAGGAGCAAGGAGCAAGAAGTGGTGCGTTGCATTAAGGAGCTTTTCTGGATTCGGTTATTTTCATCAATAAGGTGGGTGTTTCTCAGGACTTCTAGTGTAGAAAATATGCCATGATTATGATGATTGTTACTATGCTTATGAGAAGTAAATTCAAACGTATTAGAATTGCCTGAGTATGTTTATGATGATAATGGTGAAAGACTAATAGTGTAATAACGACACTGTAAATAAAAGCAAAATGGGTCGGTACAGTCGACTGTCGCATGTACAAGTCGACTGGTACGAGGCGAATATCTTCATGATTTGATAATGTACATGTATGCAAAACAGAAGTAATAGTATGATTGCTAAATTCATATTCCCCCATGTTATATGTGATGGAGGAGATGTGAACGGATGAAAAAGAACTAGTGATGATTAATAAGACTGAGAATGACTAGTACAGTCGACTGATGATAAGAACAATCGACCGATGCATTGATTAAACTATGAATATCGTTGTACTTCTACGAAATGAGATATTTCCATTGTGTTTTCCTAATATAATAAATTGAGATTAACATCTCATCTCTGCAAGAAAGTTATGAACAAGAGTAAATGCATAGTTAACATTTCCTTGAAGAAAGAAAAATATTAGTTATGTGAAATTCCATGTCGTGATGATAGTGAACAGTTAAGAAATTACATGTTTATGCAGCATGAATATGAATATGTATTTTGTAATTTGACACCATGATGCATGTGCATGTAAGAACTGATGGAAAGATAATTCCTTAATTTGAAATGTGAACCTGTCCAGTCGACCTAATGCGAGTAGCAAGTCGACTGAGCTGAACATGGATATGTACTGTTAAGGCCGGGACAGACGACTGATTTTGTTGACAGTCGACTGTCACGTGAATGACATTTTGAGCATAGAAAGTTACGGGACAGCCGACTGGCCATGTGCAACAGTCGACTCTCCCGAGTGTTATGAAGAACTTGAATTGACTGAACAAGTCGACTGGACTTTCTCCAAGTCGACTGTCCAGAGTGTCTTTTGATATGTCAGAGAATCTTATTTCAGTTTATATTGAAGATTGTGAACTTCGTGGTTGATGTTGATAAACTTTTTTCTGTTGTTGCATGAATTTTACATGGAATGAATCATAGTTTTGAATTGAGAATTTACATAAAATGAATCATAGTTTTGAATGGAGAATTACATGATTATGAAAGTTAAGAACATGATATGCTGAGGCAATGAAAATTAAATTCATGAGCTAAAAATGCTCAAATTGGAAATTGTGAATTGGAAATTGAACAAAAGAGTAGCTAAGTCTCCCCCGTCAATGGAAATGAAATGAAATGAAATTTGAAAAGAAAGACCAAGGTTGGTCATGTGTAAATGAAATGAATAAGTCCGGTTTAGTGGAGAGGCTAACTCTAGCGCTTTGATTTTTATTCATGATTCTAATAATTAGTACATAGTGGAGATGTGATGAAAGTGAGAGAAAACATGAGTATGAGAACTAGAGTTTACGGTGCGGGTGTGTGAGCCACAGAATGCATGCTTGATGAGTCAAGACATGGCGTGGGCACAACTCAGTAATGATCGGACTTTAGCCACGCTTGTGGGATGTTTGGTGACTGCAAGAGGATCGTGTTCAAGGAGGAGGCTGAATTGCCACAGAATGCATGCTTGATGAGTCAAGACATGGCGTGGGGTTCCCCTCCAGGGTCCAGTGCACGTGCTTGTACTCATAGATCATCTAGGATACTCACCGTAATTACAGTAGTAGATTAAGCCATGGCGAGGGATTGAACCCTACACAAATGAAGAACGATTAAGAGGCTTGCCCTCGGACCTATGTAGTATGGGATGCATAGAATCCGAACAAGTGCGCATTAGTGTCATGTAAATCAACTAATTGCATTAAGGATTAAGTGCACAATCACAACACGACATCATTAAGATTTTTCCCCTTTGATTTACATTGTTATGTGAACAAGTTGTGATCTGTTAAGAAATGAGAATCGTTATACTGTTTCTGGCATAGAGAGGATGGCCATGTATAATTATCGTCGGTTAAATAAACTGATGTACCCACAGTTTCGTATGCAGGATAAATGGCATGAAAAAGGTCAAAGAGGAACAAATGCTTACAGATTCATTCAATGTTGTTGTATATTTATTCAAATGTTGTATATTTTTACTTCCGATGTGCAAATGTGAATGTAATATATGATGTAACTCTGATGTAAAGTGAAAAGTTTGAATTTCTTGTAAAATTGTACTAAAGAAAGCGAAAAGATCCTGGAGAACATCTCGAATTCAGTGTATTTGGGATTCGGGGCGTTACAGAGTGGTATCAGAGCCATGCTTTTTCTACGCTTTCCCTGTTGGTACAAATTTATAAGAAACGACACCCTATAAGTGGACATTAGAGTGTGTGTCTGAGTTTGGAGATTTAAATGTAAGTGACTTACATTTGTGTTGCTCTATGACTTATGTTCTTCCTCTCTATTTCTAAGATGGCTGATCACTTCGACCCTGCTGGAAACGACGACTGGCATATCATTGAGGAAGAGTACCATCCTGGACAGGCTGATTCTGAGGACGAGTATCACCCTGGGCAAGCAGATTCTGATGAGGAGGAGTGGCCTGAATCTCGAGAGATTACCCCACCTCCGGATTCATCTGACGATTCTTCTTCCGATGAAGAAGAGGGACCAGTTCTGAGTAGTACTGTGGCTTCTCTTCGGAGGCAGGTGGAAACCCTGCGAGAGAGAGTTGGAGTATTGGAAGCTCGACTGGCGAAGCGGAAGGACGACTTTTCTGTTCTCAGCCATCGGGTATGGGAACATGAGAAGAGAAAGAACCTGACAGATGTGCTGAAGGATGAAGTTGATGAACTACGGGGAGAACTTCGAGAAGCGAAGAGGAACCGTAGGAGTTAGACTGTTGTAGCTGCTATTTCTTTTATTCTGATGTTAAAAATGTTTTAATTCGAATGTATAAAGTTTGGAATTCAATGAAATGCAAGTTGATTTGAATTACATGTCTTATACTTCAAATTGATGGATCTTTTGCATCAGAATATGTCGAGAAGAGGAGCTAGGAATGGTGAGGGTTTGGATCTGGAGACAGAACTTGCAAGAGTCTACCAGACGCTCAATGCAGTGGCTATGAACCAAGGAAGGAGGCCTGCGAATCCAGTGCTCGAGGCGATTAAGCTAGTGGAATCATTCAAGAGAATGAAACCACCGGTATTCGAGGGAAAGTCAGACCCAGATGCGGCTGACAACTGGATTCGGCAAGTGGAGACTATCTTTGAGGTGTTGGAGACCCCGGAAGGCAGCAAGGTCAAGTTGGCAACTTTGCAATTCGAGAAGGATGCGGCTGTTTGGTGGCAGTCGATGAAGAGGACCATGGGAGGCATAGTGCTTGGCTGGGAGGAATTTTTGGAAGAATTCCGCAGTTACTATTTCCCCTCCGATGTCCAGGAGAAGAAGGCTATGGAGTTTCTGTCGCTTCAGCAAGGCAGCATGTCAGTAAGGGAGTATGAGACTAAGTTTACTCAGCTCTCTAGATATGCTCCAGAACTGGTGATGGATGAGGCGAAGAAGGCTCGTAAGTTCGAGCATGGACTGAGACCGAGCTTGAGATCCCGGATGATACCTCTTGGTATCAGGCGATTTGACAAGTTGGTCAAAAGGGCAGCAGCGATGGAGGCAGATATGAAGCAGTTCCATGTTGTTCAGAACCGGAGGAACAACTGGCAGTCTGGAAAGAGGCCCGCACATTCTGGGAGTTTCAAGGGGCAACCATCTGCACAAAGGTTCAAACCGATAGGGGCGAACGCTGTTAGTGTAGCTGGAGGACCTGAAAACAATGTGGTGAGACCTCCTGCGGTGACTTGCTTCAACTGTGGTGAAATGGGACATTACCAATCTCAATGTCTCAAACCACGAAAGGAGAATCGCAATGCACCAGCGCAGCAGACTGGGAAGAGGCCGTACCAGCCAGGGCGAGTATTTGCCTTGACGGAAGCTGATGCTGATGAGGTCGATCATATCATCACTGGTACGAGGGCTGATGTTTAGTGGTTTTTGTCATTTCTTCTTCCCGTTCATATTGTGAAACTGTTATGTAATGGTGTGTATTATGTAACAGGAGAACTCTATCTTAATGGAATGAAAGCTGTTGTATTGTTCGATACTGGATCCTCTCATACTTTTGTATCTCCTAGATTTGCTAAAGTGTTGGGAGTTGAACCGAAGATTTTCCCAGGCAAGATCTTAGCAGTAGCTACTCCGTCAGGAGAAACTTTGACCACTGATCGGTATTATGCTGATTGCGATGTTGTGATTGGAGATCGAGTCTTTGGCATTGATCTGATCGAGCTGACTATCTTGGGAGTCGATGTTATCATTGGCATTGATTGGATGTCAGTGTACAGTGCAAGCATCGAGTGCAAGACCAAGACGGTGACAGTGAAGGCTCCAGGTGGACCTGAAGTCACTTTCCAAGGGAAGCAGAAATGTTCTAAGCTGGTGGCAACTATCCGTAAGGAAGAGACTCCTGTGGAAGTGCAAGGGATTCCTGTGGTTCGGGACTATCCGACTGTGTTCTTGGATGATTTTCCTGGGTTACCCCCGCATCGTGATGTAGAGTTCAGCATCACTGTTCAACCGGGAAGTGCACCCATTTCTAAGGCACCGTATAGGATGGCTCCAGTGGAACAGGATGAGGTGAAATGGCAGATTGAGGAACTGTTGGAGAAAGGCTTTATTCAACCTAGTACGTCACCTTGGGGAGCACCAGTGCTTTTGGTAAAGAAGAAGGATGGATCAATGAGAATGTGTATTGATTACCGGGAGCTGAATAAGGTCACTGTTCAGAATATGTATCCTATTCCTCGAATTGATGACTTGTTCGATCGTCTACAAGGAGCAGCTGTTTTCTCCAAAATAGATCTTCGATCAGGATATCACCAAGTTTGAGTGAAAGCTGAAGATGTGCATAAAACTGCATTTAGAACTCGGCATGGGCACTACGAATTCTTAGTTATGCCATTTGGAGTGACGAATGCACCCGCAATCTTCATGAATTTGATGAACAGAGTTCTGAGGCCGTTCATTGATTCTTTCGTTGTGGTGTTTACCGACGATATTCTCGTGTACTCCAAGTCAGAGGAGGAGCACACTGAGCATCTGGCTGCAGTTTTGAAGAAGCTGGAAGAGCAGAGGTTGTATGCCAAGTTATCCAAGTGTGATTTCTGGAAATCTGAAGTGGCATTCCTAGGTCACATCCTTTCTAAGGAGGGAGTGGCAACTGACCCTCAGAAGATAGAGGCAGTGAAAGATTGGGCTAGGCCTACTACAGTGAAGGAAGTCAGAAATTTTCTTGGGATGACTGGATACTACAGGAGATTCATTCGAGGTTATGCTCAGATAGCTGTGCCGCTTACTGGACTGACCAAGAAGAATGTGAGCTTCAAGTGGACTGAGCAATGTGAGGTGAGCTTTTAGGAGTTGAAAGAGAAGCTGACTACTGCACCTATTCTGGCTTTGCCTAGAGCAGGTGTTGAGTATGATGTTTATAGCGATGCTTCACATCGTGGGCTTGGTTGTGTCTTAATGCAAGAAGGAAGAGTGATCGCTTATGGGTCTAGGCAACTACGACCGCATGAGAAGAATTACCTGACTCATGATCCGGAGTTGGCTGTGATTATCTTTGCCCTGAAGCAATGGAGGCACTACGTGTACGGTGAGAAGTTGAACATGTACACGGACCATAAGAGCTTGAAGTATATATATCAGCAGAGGGATCTGAATCTGAGGCAGCGGAGATGGTTGGAAGTGCTCGAGGATATGCGACCTGAGATCAAGTATCATCCTGGGAAGGCTAATGTTGTTGCTGATGCACTTAGTCGCAAGAGCAGTTTGGCCAGTTTGATTACAACTCTGAAGCATCTGATTGAGGAGTTGGATCGGGCAGGTATTGAGGTTGTCTTGCAAGGATTGGGAGCATCTTTGGCTCAGTTGAGACTTCAACCTACTCTGAATGCAAGGATCATTGCAAGTCAGGAGGTTGATGCTGATATTTTGGAGATGAAGGAGCAGGTTGGTGCTGGCAGGTTGCCCGGATTTCAAATCAGGGATGGAGTGCTGTGGTTCGGAGATAGACTATGTGTGCAAATCAGGCGGACCTGAAAGAGAGTATTCTTCAGGAGGCGCATGCTACTCTTTTGTCTGTACATCCTGGGAGTACTAAGATGTACAAAGACATCAAACAGCATTTCTGGTGGTCAGGTTTGAAGCGGGATGTGGCTGAATTTGTTGCGAAGTGTGAGGTTTGTCAGCAAGTCAAAGCCGAAAATCAGAGACCCGGAGGTCTATTACAGCCGTTACCTATTCCGGAATGGAAGTGGGATAACATCAGTATGGATTTCATTACGGGATTACCTAAGAGTCCTAAAGGCAATGATGCGATTTGGGTTATAGTCGATCGACTGACCAAGTCCGCTCACTTTTTGGCGATGAAACTCACTGCTTCGATGGACAAGTTGGCTGAGTTGTATGTCGGTGAGATCGTCCGGCTTCATGGTGTTCCGTCAACTATTGTGTCTGATCGAGATGCGCGGTTTACTTCGCATTTCTGGAGGAGTCTTCAGACAGCTTTGGGTATCAAGACAGATTTCAGCATTGCTTTTCATCCGCAAACCGATGGGCAGACCGAGAGAGTCAACCGTATTCTTGAGGATATGCTTCGGTGTTGTATACTAGACTTTGGAGGCAGTTGGGAAAGGCATTTACCTTTGGTAGAATTTGCCTACAACAGTTTTCAGGCTAGCATCGGGATGGCACCGTACGAAGCTCTGTATGGCATGAAGTGCAGGACTCCTGTTTGTTGGTATGAAGTTGGGGAGCGTCAGTTGTTTGCTCCTGAGCTTGTGCAGCAAACCTCTGAGAAGATTGATCTGATCAGGAAAAGATTGGTGGAAGCCCAGAGCAAGCAGAAAAGCTATGCAGACAACCGGAGAAGGGACCTTGAGTTTGAGGTTGGTGACTTCGTCTTTCTGAAGGTATCACCCAGTAAAGGTGTGGTTCGATTTGGCAAAGGCGGGAAGTTAGCCCCGAGGTTTATAGGCCCGTACAAGATATTGAAAAGGATCGGGAAAACTGCTTACCGGCTTGAATTACCGGAAGAGTTGTCTCAGGTGCACAATGTCTTTCATGTGTCTATGCTGAGAGGTTACATTCCAGATCCGAGTCATCATTTGCCTGAAGTGCCGGAAGGTTTGCAGTTGGATCTGAATTACATCGAGTCTCCTGTCGAGATTGTTGACCGTAGGGAGAAAGTCTTGAGGAATAAGACGATACCGATGGTCAAAGTAGTCTGGAGAAACCACTTGGTTGAAGAGGCTACTTGGGAATCTGTGTAGCATTTCTCTTTTTTTAGACTTGTCATTGTGTACAAGTTCTTGTAGGGTGATTGTGCATACACGTGCATGTTGCACACATGTGTAGAACACACCCTTTTGTTTGGCCGGTTGGAATGAGAAGTGGGTCTAGTTCATGGGTAGTTATTTAGGGTGTGGGTAGTTTTTACAACTCCCTAGCTCATCCTAGCCCTTGATCCTATAACTATCTACTAAATCCTAACCCTCCATCTCACCCAAATTGGTGTATAAATACCCCTCTCATCCATTGTTCCTTTACACTAAAGATTATTTTTTGTAAGAGAACTATTTTGAGAGAGAGTTGTGTGTGCTTTTCTGTGGAGACCGGGCATCATCTTCTGGAGATTTTCGGCAAGGAGCAAGGAGCAAGAAGTGGTGCATTGCATTAAGGAGCTTTTCTGGATTCGGTTATTTTCATCAATAAGGTGGGTGTTTCTCAGGACTTCTAGTGTTGAAAATATGCCATGATTATGATGATTGTTACTATGCTTATGAGAAGTAAATTCAAACGTATTAGAATTGCCTGAGTATGTTTATGACGATAATGGTGAAAGACTAATAGTGTAATAACGACACTGTAAATAAAAGCAAAATGGGTCGGTACAGTCGACTGTCGCATGTACAAGTCGACTGGTACGAGGCGAATATCTTCATGATTTGATAATGTACATGTATGCAAAACAGAAGTAATAGTATGATTGCTAAATTCATATTCCCCCATGCTATATGTGATGGAGGAGATGTGAACGGATGAAAAAGAACTAGTGATGATTAATAAGACTGAGAATGACTAGTACAGTCGACTGATGATAAGAACAGTCGACCGATGCATTGATTAAACTATGAATATCGCTATACTTCTACGAAATGAGATATTTCCATTGTGTTTTCCTAATATAATAAATTGAGATTAACATCTCATCTCTGCAAGAAAGTTATGAACAAGAGTAAATGCATAGTTAACATTTCCTTGAAGAAAGAAAAATATTAGTTATGTGAAATTCCATGTCGTGATGATAGTGAACAGTTAAGAAATTACATGTTTATGCAGCATGAATATGAATATGTCTTTTGCAATTTGACACCATGATGCATGTGCATGTAAGAACTGATGGAAAGATAATTCCTTAATTTGAAATGTGAACCTGTCCAGTCGACCTAATGCGAGTAGCAAGTCGACTGAGCTGAACATGGATATGTACTGTTAAGGCCGGGACAGACGACTGATTTTGTTGACAGTCGACTGTCACGTAATGACATTTTGAGCATAGAAAGTTACGGGATAGCCGACTGGCCATGTGCAGCAGTCGACTCTCCCGAGTGTTTATGAAGAACTTGAATTGACTGAACAAGTCGACTGGACTTTCTCCAAGTCGACTGTCCAGAGTGTCTTTTGATATGTCAGAGAATCTTATTTCAGTTTATATTGAAGATTGTGAACTTCGTGGTTGATGTTGATAAACTCTTTTCTGTTGTTGCATGAATTTTACATGGAATGAATCATAGTTTTGAATTGAGAGTTTACATGAAATGAATCATAGTTTTGAATGGAGAATTACATGATTATGAAAGTTAAGAACATGATATGCTGAGGCAATGAAAATTAAATTCATGAGCTAGAAATGCTCAAATTGGAAATTGTGAATTGAAAATTGAACAAAAGAGTAGCTAAGTCTCCCCCGTCAATGGAAATGAAATGAAATGAAATTTGAAAAGAAAGACCAAGGTTGGTCATGTGTAAATGAAATGAATAAGTCCGGTTTAGTGGAGAGGCTAACTCTAGAGCTTTAATTTTTATTCATGATTCTAATAATTAGTACATAGTGGAGATGTGATGAAAGTGAGAGAAAACATGAGTATGAGAACTAGAGTTTACGGTGCGGGTGTGTGAGCCACAGAATGCATGCTTGATGAGTCAAGACATGGCATGGGCACAACTCAGTAATGATCGGACTTTAGCCACGCTTGTGGGATATTTGGTGACTGCAAGAGGATCGTGTTCAGGGAGGAGGCTGAATTGCCACAGAATGTATGCTTGATGAGTCAAGACATGGCGTGGGGTTCCCCTCCAGGGTCCAGTGCACGTGCTTGTACTCATAGATCATCTAGGATACTCACCGTAATTACAGTAGTAGAATAAGTCATGGCGAGGGATTGAACCCTACACAAATGAAGAACGATTAAGAGGCTTGCCCTCGGACCTATGTAGTATGGGATGCATAGAATCCGAACAAGTGCGCATTAGTGTCATGTAAATCAACTAATTGCATTAAGGATTAAGTGCACAATCACAACACGACATCATTAAGATTTTTCCCCTTTGATTTACATTATTATGTGAACAAGTTGTGATCTGTTAAGAAATGAGAATCGTTATACTGTTTCTGGCATAGAGAGGATGACCATGTATAATTATCGTCGGTTAAATAAACTGACGTACCCACAGTTTTGTATGCAGGATAAATAGCATGAAAAAGGTCAAAGAGGAACAAATGCTTACAGATTCATTCAATGTTGTTGTATATTTATTCAAATGTTGTATATTTTTACTTCCGCTGTGCAAATGTGAATGTAATATATGATGTAACTCTGATGTAAAGTGAAAAGTTTGAATTCCTTGTAAAATTGTACTGAAGAAAGCGAAAAGATCCTGTAGAACATCTCGAATTCAGTGTATTTGGGATTCAGGGGAGTTACATGGGCTTCTTCGCGAGAGAAGCTTTTAGTTCTTTATGCATGACGTTGTGGCAAAAAGCTGCAGCCGCCACCGAAGAGTCCATGGAGGAAATTGACCTTGCTTCGGCCGTGAAGCATTTGACGAAGTCTTTCAGTAATTCTCCTTCCTTCTGCTTCAGTTCCCACAGGGAGGCACTTGTTTTTTTTCAGTTTTATGGCTCGTAACTAAGTGCACTATGAAGAGCTCCCTTGAGCTGGTCGAAGGAGAATATTGACTCCGGAGTAAAGCGAGAATATCATTCTCTTGCAGATCCTTTCAGTGTTACTAGAATGTTCGACACATGAGCGCATCAGTGGTGTTGTAGACCATCATGACGGGTCTTGAAACTCTTAATATGGTCATTCGGGTATGATTCCTCATCGTATGATTCTAATTGGGGAGCTTTTGTAGTCCTTTGGGATGGGTGCATCAAGGATGGTTTTGCTGAAAGGAGGTCGACTAGGGCGGTAAGCCTGCTGGAACGGTTTCTCTCATTCTTCATCTGCTCTAGACGATCTTCTACTTCTCGGATATGGCAAAGAACTTGGTCGTCCTTCCCCTTGGATCTAGTTGAGTCGGCAGGTCCTTCTTTGGGGGGTTGGCCCAGATCTTGACTACCTTGGATAGCACGGAGGTTATCGAGCTTGAACTTATCCAATTTAGCCCTAATGACTCGGGCATCTTTCCATTTGTTCTGCTCAAAAAGCTTTCGACTCTCACGAGACGGGCTGTCTTATTGCGATGCGCCCCCTATGAAAGGAGGATTGTCGTGGTCTCTGTCTAGGAGAGATGCTTCTTCGGTTTGCCTGACTTTCTGAGCGGGAGGCCTCAGTTCGGGCACCTCTCTCATCCAAACGGATTCGTAGATCAGTTCATTGTTGCCTGACACGAATGATTTGGCAGAGATCTCTAGATCCTTGGGGGCCTCACGAGACCGTTGAATCAGTTGAAGAATTATGGACTGAGATGTGGTTGTGCAGAGGATGTTGTTCATGATGGCTTTGTCAGGAGCCCCCCGATACCTCTCCGTTGAAAGTAGCTTGACTAGGCTGTCGGGGCGGCTGTTAAAGAGGAATCGGATCTTCCACAAGAGGAGCTGGTTGACGAAGAGAGTTGAAGCGATGGCTTGAGGCCGCCGCTCTGCCTCTTAGTCTTGGTAGAATGGCGGTAAGTCTGATTTTTGTAGTTTCCCACAGACGGAGCTAATCTGTTGCTGCTTATTATGGAGTGGGAGAAAACAGACAGTGAGTTAATATTTGATGGAAAGTACTAAAAAAATCTGACCTTTGATCTATGCCGTGAAATACGGTTAGAACTCCTGAGATTGAATCTGGATCGTTGATTGAACACTGTGATCTGGATATGATGGTTGCTGATGCGGCCAATGAACCTGCAAAAAGCCTGAAACACCGGGGGTTGGCACCGGCGACAGACCCTCCGACGCTTAAGTCAAAACCAGGGAGAGAAATAGAGTTTGAGAAATAAACTGTTGATTACCTTCGACTGAAGAGGAGGGGGGTATTTATAGGCCTGGGAAATAGATCGAGAGATCAACATGAATCCATTGGATCGATATGAATTCCTTATCTCTAGTTTGAATCTCCCCCTCTAGAGATAAGCTCTCCTGTTTGGGGATAAGAGACTTGACTAACAGACCTCATGGGCTGGGTATCTCTCCTAGTGAACCTAATCTGTCATTTTTTATGGGCTTGAAAGAAGCTCATGTCTTATAGAGGAGCCTGTAGAAGGCCCGGAGCTGTTGAAGAGGCCCGTTATGACTAATTTTCCTGTAAAAGGTTTGAGATCTGTGCTGAAATCGTAGGTTCCTGGTTTGCTGTGATTTTTACCATTATCAGTGCTTACGGAAAGTAATGTTTAACGAAAGATTTATATATATATTCTTCGTATTGGTATTTGGTTTAGTAAATTTTCCTTTGTATAAAATTTTCCTACTTTTAACAAATGTAATCAATTTTGAGGTCAACTTTTAAGCCTCTTCAATGAAATAGTAGCTAAATTAAAACATAGGGCTAGCCTGAAAGTCCAAGGCCCGGCCCTCCATTTCGAAAGGTTAATGAAATAACGTTTAAGGCAATGACATGAAAAGTTGGGGCCAGGATTGGATAAACATTTTAGGCACTAAGAATTTTTGGGCCGGGTTAAGGTTTTATGAGTTCCCAAGAGTCCATGGTAAAAGGCTCAAATAGTTATTTTTGAAGGTCTCTAATTAAAAAAAAAAATATTACGCGTAAAATATGTATCTATATTTATAAGGAGATTACAAATTTAGGACTTCTTAAATTACAAAAAAATCGAGAACCTGAGGCAACCGTCTCACCTGCCTCAGGGGTGAGGGCCAGCCCTGATTTTATGTTAAATCTAGTTTGACCCAGTCCATCATCATCCCTAGAATCAAAGGGCCAGCGCATTTTTTGGATCTTAATCTTGCCCCAAAACAAAGTAGCAATGAGCCTTACTCCCAGCCCGTCCACTTATATAGACCAGAAAAACATACATAGTAAAGCTTTATTATCTGACACCTTACACAAATGGGAAAATTGCACTTCATCATCTAAGTGGCAATGAGCCTTAGAAATTTCCTTTTATTCATGTTGGTTTCTTGTTATTGGTGGTTATATAAGAGACCCTTGCCTACTTATAAATTATTGTATATGTTGAACACACGTCTTTTTCTTAATAAGTCATTGAGTAGATAAATGGATATAAAGTAATGTGCAATAGACATATTGAGCTTTTGTCCATACGCCGCAGCCAACTCCAAAACTATAGTTGTAAACTACAATAATATTAAGGGGATTTGCATCTTGTATAGAGACAGATATAGACGTGAATGTAATCTAATATGAACACAATTAAAAGGTTAGATATACTTAGAAGCATGATGTATGTAAAGATCCATTTGACTAGTAAAAAATTTACATGTATGAAGCATCCATTTAGTTTATATAGTTTATAGCAAAAAAGAATATTAAGCACATATAACTTGATTGTTCCTTTTATTTATTTATATATTGACGAAAATATATAACTTGATTGTGTAAGTTATTTTTCTACTAGATTTGCCCGTGTGCACGTGCCTACAGCACACCTTCAGAACGATACAGCATATGAAAGTATTGTAAACATTAAAACAACAATTATGTAGCTCAAGTTTGAATAGTAAAACAATAATTAGTTGTAAATAAAAGTCAATATTTCTATTAGTATATGTTCAAAAATAATTATAAATGGGGATGTAAAATTCAACTTCATAGAACTTTGACTATGAAAATGATGAAATTCAACTGTTGATGAGATATTTGCTATTTTCAATGTAACATGAGCAATAAAAAATGCATAAAAAATCTGAAAATTTACAAACCTGAAATCTGAAAATATAAATTTCTGAGTAAATAGAGAGAGAGAATGAGAGAAAGAGAGAGAAAGAGAGAGATAAATAAATAAAGGAGTTGTTTTGGGGATTTGAATTTGAGTTTTGGGGGGAAACTTTTTGGAGGGAAAATATATTAGATCTGGACTATTGATTTCAATCCTATTGAATGAGAACAACTTGTAGCTTTCTTTGTGTTTTATTATATAGATCTACACCATCGAATGTTGATTTTATGCCAAATTTACATGTATAGGGTTCTTTTCTTTTTCGTTACTAACAATCAACTGTACATAATAATAATTTTATAAGAATGCTGGAGTTGCACTGCACTGGCAGCGCATGAATTTCCTGCGCTGTCGTAAATCCAGCATGTGGAGTGTGGGACCCACATGCTGGAGTCACGGCAGCGCTGGAATCGTCCTTAGCTGCCAGTGTTGCTCCAAGTTTCTCTAATATATATATATATATATATATATATATACTTATACTACTGAGTTTATCAGTGAATGGTGCAAACTCTCCACTCAAGAAAGACAGCTAAAGTAAATTTGTTATTTATCCATTTTGATTTTTTTTTTTATAAAGGTGCAATGGGGAGACTAAGTGGAGATTAAAAAAATGATTAGCTTGGATTAGAGTTTTGAGAACTTCATGTACTTCGTTTTGGTTGAAATAATAATAAGAGGTATTTCAATTACAAACTGAGTCTCAGACAAACAAATATTTAGACTATTGGTATTATAGATACCTTCACACATGCACTTGCGTTACCATTGTATTTAGACATGCTTATAGTGGTTATGGGATTAGAGTAAGATCTATAAAACCTATATGATAATGTCCTTGCATAACTATTACAAGCATCTAAAAGTGATGCTGAAGTTAAAAAAAAACTCTATGCAGTGTTTCTAACAAACTATATGTATTTCAGGTAAGTTCAAGCTAATGATCAAGAAGGCGATGATTGAGCTTAAAGGTAGATATGCTGCTTTCCCATATAATAAGTTTGCTAATTCAATTAATTTGCTGGACCTCCAAAACTATTTTGTATAATCGAACCAGGTGCACCGTTCCGAAGACGTGCCATAGGCACGTGTCAACGGGCAAACCTAGCAGATATATATATAACGATGATCTACCCCGCTCTTCTTTTTCTCCGCTTCACTTCACGATCCTTCACTGTTCTTTCACTCTTCCTACTCTTTCTCTCTCTTGTTCTCGAATCCAACAAAACCCCAAGCCCCAAAAACCCAACTCTAAACCCCTCCTCCTTCTCCAACTCGACAGCCTAAGCCCCTTCCCTTTCTCTGTCACATTCTCTCCCCCTCTCTCTCTTGCTGCACTCTTTCTCTTCCGAAGGAAACCCAAAATCCGAACACCCCACCACCGAAAACCATCCTTCTCATCCTCTCCAACCAAAGAGCTCAAGCTTTCGTGCTTTCATCCTCCTCCTTCTCTCTCCCGACAGCGGGAAGACTCCCCTAACAACCCGCTCAGCCTCTTCCAATCTTCGAAACCCACTCGAGAACTCAAAATCCCACTTTGCCATTTAAATCCGTACACATCGTTGACAACATCTACGCCATACAAATTCGCAATGTACAAGGTATCGAAAATCTTGACTTCATAGATGTAGTTATGTAGATGTTGTCTTTTTTAGTTTGTAAATTTATTTTTGTGATGTGCAGTTATGTAGATATAGTTGTTTAATGTGTATTGTATATAGTTATTTGATGATTGTTGATGGTAGAATTGTAGATGTACTTGTTGTTGTTCGCTTAATTTATAAATGTAGTTTGTAGCTGTTGTTGTTTGATCTTTGAAAAACGACACAAACAACAACAAAAAATATGAAACTTTGCGAGTAGGTCAGATTTACAACACACAAGCTAATGCAACTTCTTGAAGTGAGTTTCAAATCACGATTTGCGAGATACGGCTATTTATCGTTTTATTTTATGCCAAAAAAAGTGATACATTGTCTTATCTCGCAAACCATGAGTCGAAACTCATTTATATAAGTTGCGTTATCTTGTATGTGGTAAATCCAACCTACTTGCAAAGTTTCGTAATTTTTGATTGCCATTTGTGCTGTTTTACAATTATAAAATAACGACATACGTGATTTTGGAAGGTGTTGTTGCGAGTTTTTTTGTAAACCGCACAAATGATAACCAAAAATTGTGAAACATTGCGAGTAGTTTGGATTGACCACACACAAAATAACACAACTTCTAGAAGCGAGTTTCGACTCACGGTTGCCAGATATGGCTATATTTCTCTAGCATAGAAGAAAAAAAAGTAAAATGATACATGGCCGTATCTCGCATATCGTGATTTGAAATTCACTTTTAGAAGTTGCGTAAGCTTGTGTGTAGCGAATCTGACCTACTCGCAAAGTTATGTGACTTTTCTCACGTATCAAACAACAACAACTATAATTATAACCATAATTCTGTGAATTTTTTAGTACAAAAATATAGAAAGCCGCACAAATGACCACAAAAAATTACGAAACTGTGCGAGTGGGTCAGATTCACCACACACAAGCTAACACAACCTGTAGAAGTTAGTTTCGACTCACAGTTTGTGAGATACGGCAATATATCAATTTATTTTGTTTTGTTTGAAATAGGTCGTATAGGAACAAAGTTCAAATCTCTTCAACATACTCGCAAAGTTCCATAATTTTTTGTTGACGTTTGTGCGGTTTTTCACGTATGTTGTTTTGTATGTATATTGAGAATAGTGTGATTAACTCTATATTAGTGCATTGAGAATTATTGTATTATTTTTTAAGTTAGATATGAAGAATGATGAAGAAAGTTATGTTGCAGGCTGTAATATCCCGGACGGATATTATATTTGTATAATTATTATTTTTGAAATTAAAATATTTTAATGGAAATTACTTGGTTTTTCAAATAAAAAGTTACCTGGATATATATACTAGTAAGTATATACATGTATTGTATCAGTTTTGTACACTTGTACAAAATCTTTAAAAATGCGTTTTTGAGAAAAATATCTAGAAAATACAAGGCAGATATTAAAAATTATTATTTTATTTTTATTTCCAGAATTGAAATATTTTTTGTGGATATCACCCGGTTTTGTTAATAAACATAATATATGTATATATACTAGTCGGTATACGACTATTTTGTATCAAATTGATACTAGATCTTCCGAGCCAGTAATAAAATTATTTTATTTTTATTTCTGGAAATTAAATTATTTTTGTACTGATTTGTTTGTAATGAAAAATATCTGTATAATCAGATATATGCACGGATTTGAATCGTGTCGATTTCAGGCGATTGTACAAATCGTGTAATATGTAATTTTTGAAAATTATATTTTACTTTTGATCAATCTTGATGAGATGAAGGGCTAAGATGGATTGGGACTTAATTGCAATATATATTTGCAAACAAAACATCAAATGTTTTGAGCCACACAACAAATGAGACATTTGTTCTCTTCTCCACCACAAACCCCTTCATCCCTTCTTATAAAACATCCCCACCCTCCTCAAAATGGCCAGCCCCCATTTCTTCTAGGGTTATAAATCTTTTTCCTTTTGTGTGTTCTCAATCCCAAATCTCATCTCATCTCACCACTTCTTCTACTACTACTACTACTTATTTTTGGTTTTAGAAAAAGAAAGAGAGATTGAAATCAAAAGAAAATAGAGTATGAGTTCATGGGTTCTTCGTGGAGGTGTTCTTGAGGAGAAGCAAGAACAATGAGCAAGAACAAGGAGAAGAAGGCGAAGCTAGTCCTTCCAACCGAATTAAAGGTGGTGGTTTCTCGCTCTTGTGTTGTTTTAGCTATTAGGGTTGTTATTAATGTTGTATGTTGTTGTATGGAACCAATTTCATGTGCATATAAACTAGTAATGTGTATGCAAATTTAGAAGTGGTATAACACTAAAATCAAGCTTAAAGAAACGATTTTTATGGTTGTAGGGTTGATTTTGTTTACATGTGTTAAAAGTAGATTCTTGATCCGAAATTTATGTGGTAGGATCTCTTATGTGTTGTTACCATGCTGGAATTTTTCGGGATTTTTCGGAGCTATTTTGATGGGTGAAATGAGCATTTCCCCCAAAACAGCGAGTCTCAAGTCAAAATAGTGAGCTCACTGTTTTGGGGTTAGCATCGCAGTAGCCTCGAGGGGCTAGAACATAGGTTTCCTTGAGAAATTTGAGGTTTGGGCCAACTAGGAAGTTGTAGTAGACATTTTTCCCCTTTTCGAATTGACCTCTCGGGCTAAATTCCGATAAGAGACGCAAAAGTTATGACCGTTACAAAAACAGTAAGTAGTTGTTTGGCTGTATGTTGCTGTTTTGGTTGCTTGATACTTTTGAGTGTCTTACTGGTTGAATCTGAGGAGCCGACCAATTAGAGAGTTGTAGTAGACATCTTCTCCTTTTCGAATTGACCTCTCTGGTTAAATTTCAATAAGCGGAGTAGGAGTTATGGTCTGGGAAAAATATAGCAACTAGCTGTTTGACAGGATGCTTGCTGTTTTGATTCTTTGTCATTTTTTAGGATTTACCTTGAAGAATCTGAGGTTCAGGCCAACTAGGGAGTTGTAGTAGAGACTCTCCCCTTTCTGAATTAGCCTCTCAGGCTAAATTCTGATAAGCAGAATAGGAGTTATGGTATATGGAAGATGCAGCAGCCAGCTTTGAGCTGAGTGTGCTTGCTGTTTTTGACTCTTCGATGTTTTTGAGTGACTTAATGGTTGAATCTGAAGTGGAGACCAACTAGGAAGTTGTAGTAGTCATTCTCCCCTTTCCGAATTGACTTCTCGGGTTAAATTCCGACAAGCGAAGTAGAAGTTATAGTCTTTGAGAGTTTTCAGCTTGGCCATGTATTTGGTGGGTTGAAATTATATCTGTCTTGATTCCTTATAGTTTTTAAGTGTCTTACTCGTTGAATCTGAGGAGCCGACTAACTATGGAGTTGTAGTAGACGTTCTCACCTTTCCGAATTGCCCTCTTGGGTTAGATTCCAATGAGTGTAACAAAAGTTATAGGCTTTCAAAGTTTTAGTTTTTCCTTTGTCAAATCTGCTGTTTTATTACCATTTGCGTGTGTTCGATGGGTCGGAACTTGGAGTTCCTTACGGAATCTGAGAAAGTGGTCAGCTGGGAAGTTTTAGTAGATATTCCCACCTTTTCAAATTGTCAAGTTTCGTTAGATTTCGATAAGTAGAGCAAAAGTTATAAGCTACAGAAGTTCCATCTTTTTATTGAAAATCTGTAGTTTGGTAATTGTTTGCGTATGTTCGAGGTCAGGAATTTGGAATTCCTTCTGGAATCTGAGAAAGTGGTCAACTGGAAAGTTTTAGTAGATGTTCTCACCTTTTCAAATTGTCCAGTTTCGATAGATTCCGATAAGTAAAGCAAAAGTTACAAGCTACAGAAGTTTCATCTTTTTAATGAAAATCTGTAGTTTGGTAATTGTTTGCATATGTTCGAGGTCAGGAAACTTGGAATTCCTTTTAGAATCTAAGAAAGTGGTCAACTGGGAAGTTTTAGTAGATGTTCCCACCTTTTCAAATTTTCCAGTTTCGTTAGATTCCGATAAGTAGAGCAAAAGTTACAAGCTACAGAAGTTTCATCTTTTTATTGAAAATCTGTAGTTTGGTAATTGTTTGCGTATGTTCGAGGTCAGGAATTTAGAATTTCTTCTGGAATCTGAGAAAGTGGTTAACTGGAAAGTTTTAGTAGATGTTCCCACCTTTTCAGATTATCCAGTTTCATTAGATTCCGACGAGTAGAGCAAAAGTTACAAGCTACAGAAGTTTCATCTTTTTAATGAAAATCTGTAGTTTGGTAATTGTTTGCATATGTTCGAGGTCAGGAATTTGGAATTCCTTATTGGATCTGAGAAAGTGGTCAACTAGGGAGTTGTAGTAGATGTTCCCACCTTTTAAAATTTCCTAGTTTCGTTAGATTCCGACGAGTAGAGAAAAAGTTACTAGCTTGCAAAGTTTCAGCTTTTTGTTGAAAATCTGCACTTTGGGTAAACTGTTTGCGTGTGTTCGATGGACCAGATTTTGGATTCCTTACAGAATCTGAAATAGTGTTTCACTAGAGAGTTGTGGTCGATATTCTTACCTTTCTAAAAAAATATATTTCTGTTAAAATCCGATAAGCGTAGCACTGGTTGCTTTTAGGCTGTCGGAAGGCTTTATGTCGCTTTTGGGCTTCTCATTGGTAGAATGCCTATTTTAGATTGTTTGTATATTCATCTGTTGCTTCTAAGATCAAGAGTTGCTAGTAAGCACGTTCGGTTGCTTCTAGGTTGATTACCTATATGGTTGTTTTCATATGTAAGTTGTTGTCTCATACGTGGCTCGCCTGGCCCGTATGTAGCTATTGGTCCCATACGTAGCTTATTTGGCTCGTATGTGTATTGTTATCTCGTACGAAGCTCATTGGGCTCGTATGTAGGTATTGTCTTAAATAAGTAGGCTATGAGTGGATCCAAGGAGATCTTGTGAAGTCTAGTTTAAGACTTGGTTAATTGTATCGATAAATTGTTACACTCTCTAGAAGAGGGATACGTACGGAGCTTTTTCATGACGAGGTGGAAGCACAGTGGCATGTCTCGCTTGTTTGATTAGGGTTAGTGGCATGGTTAGAGTAGTAACAGTTACTTAACCATTTTTATCTATAAATTGCTGAAGGGTGAGAGTTGGTGTTAGGGGTGATACCCTATAATCCAATATCTCCTATAGGCTGACAGTAGATGGTGTTATTGGGATGTATTTCCCTGTCAAAGGGATACGGGTGGTGCTTTTTCATGATGAGTTGGGAGCACAGGATCCGTATCTTGATTGTTAATTCCTGAACTGTCATGATAAGAACGGGAGGTTTTCCTAAGGAAATAGACCCTACGATTCCATCAGGTTCCATGCCATCTCATGACAAGTTGAGAGCACGGAAGAAGTTTGACAAGTATCTTGTAGTTCATGTTGGCTTTGAGTGAGGACCAGTTCGCCGGGCAATAGTGAAAAACGGGGACACCACTATTGTATTGCAGTAGCGGAACTAGACCGTACCTGCAACCTCATCAGTCATGTAGTATGTGTCAGGAACAGGATGGGTACAAAAGTAGAACTCATGATGTGGGTTCAAATTCCTATATATGAAGAAATGGATTGATATGGGGCGCATGTAGTATGGGCTGCACATTGTTCCGGAGACTCGCTTGCATAGAATAAAAGCATCCTTGCATTAGTAATCTTGCATTAGAGTCTAAGTCATAACATACATTAACACATCAAATATATACACGTTCCTCTTTTCATCAATCTGTTTGTTATAGTTGAGATTCGCTGCTAGTTATCAGCCTTAAAGCATCAATGTATATACTGACGTCCCCACTTCAATAGGTATTGGATTACAGAAGTACAGGTACTGGATTGCAGAAGTACAGGTACAGGCTTCAGGAGGCCTCAAGGCAAGAGAAGCAAGGAGTCGATTTCATTTTAAGTTTCCACTGAAATATATGTTGTAATTTCATTTGTAACAATTATTGTAATTTATTCATTGTTATAATTTGTTTATTGTTCGGGAAGCATCCAAGTGAAATACCAAGTGTTGTTCTTTATTCATTGCACTCTGATGTAAATTGTTGAAAGTTGTAACACTTGGCATTGTAAAGGTATTATTATAACACTGTTATAATGTATTGCAATTTTGTAACATTCGGACTTGTAATACATTTGTGTTGAATAAAAAGTTTTAATTTTTCCTTGTTTTTTTGTGTATTGTGGCTAATTGAAGAAAAGATTCTGGCTTATGTCACGATTTCCCAGTATATGAAAATCGGCGAGTTACAGAGTGGTATCAGAGCCGACTTCAATTTACAGTCCAACACAGTAGGAAAATTAAACTTGGTTGCATTTTAGGAGTCGGGTTTTAGCTAGTTTTAGACAATTATAATTCATATTGTTGTTTCTTTCAACTTATGTTTTATAATTTTTCTATATCTGGGTTAATACTCATGTTTATTGTTTTCTACCAGATGTCTCACAGAACCAGGAGTGGTAGGAACGACCCGATTGAGGGCGAGGGTAGAGGAGGCAATGGCGTAGGTCTGGATATAGGGGCAGAATTTGCCCGTATGTACCGGGCATTCAGAGACCTGGCAGAGACAAGCCGAAACAATGGGCAGCAACAAGGAGCACCCGTAGGTAACCAGGGAGTAGCAGCTACTGACCCTATCAAGATGGTCGAATCTTTCCGAAGGATGAGGCCACCTGTTTTTGAAGGCAAGGGAGACCCAACGGCAGCTGACGACTGGATTCGTCAAGTCGAGACAGTGTTTGAGGTAATGCTGACACCGGATGACAGCAAGGTTAGATTGGCATGCATTCTACTGGAGAAAGACGCTGGGGTCTGGTGGCAGTCAGTGAAGAAGGGCATGGGTGAAGGGCCCATTACTTGGGAAGACTTCTTAGAGGAGTTCAGGACGCACTACTTTCCATTAGATGTGCCGGAGGACAAGGCCACGGAGTTCTTCAACTAAGTAGGGAAGCTTGACAGTTCGTGAGTACGAGACCAAGTTCACGCAATTGTCCCGATATGCTCCAGAGATGGTAGAAGATGAGGTCAAGAAGGCCAAGAGATTTGAGTAAGGGCTCAGACCTGCACTCAGAACGAGGATGGTACCTTTTTTAATTCGGAGGTTCGAGAAATTGGTCCACCGTGCAGCAATGACGGAGCTTGATATGAACCGAGGACCAGAACTGCAAGTGAACACTAGAAGGTGGAACGAGGGAAAGAGATCTGCACCAGCATCAGGGCTCGATTAAAGGAAATCAAGGTAGTGGATAAATCATATCTATGTAATAAAGTCGGGGCGTCACCGAGTCAGCCTAATGATGTTAGAAGGGGAACTACTTTCAAAACGGGTTGCAAAGCTTTCGGTCGTGTTAAACTAAACGAAGAAAACTATATATGGGTTTTTTATTCATTACATGAACCACACAATAATGAATTTACTTTACCCGGGAGAAGTCCCAAAACCATATTGTGTCAAAATCTGATAAAATAATAATGGATCAACTTTCTCAAACTAGTATTTCTACGTGCAAACAAATGCTTTACTTTGAAAGTGCTAGTGTAGGTCACGATAAAACAGGATTCATCGAAACTGATGCTAGAAATCATGAAAGCGACTCGAGGGAAGCTATGAAAGGACACGACGGGCAAATGCTCATTGAATTTTTTGAATCAGAAAAATAGAAGGATCCGTTATTTTTTTGTGATTTCCAACTAGATCCGGAAGGCCGATTGTCTCATTGTACTTGGGTGGACGGTATAACAAAGATGAATTATGAAGAATTTGGTGATGTATTTTCCTTTGATGCCACTCATAGCACGAACCGATATGGAATGTTGTTTTTCCTTGTTGGAATAAATCATCATTGACAATAAACACTCTTAGGTTATGGGTTCATTCCAAATGAGAAGACCTCTTCATTTGTATGGTTTCTTTGAAAAGTGGTTACGAGTAATGAAACGTGCTCCATTCGGCATGGTAACAGAACATGATCATGGGAACCGTGTTGCAGTGAAGACAATTTTTCCTTAGACTCGGCGTAGATATTGCATTTGTCATATTCTGCATAAGTAACCGCAGAAGATGTGTATAAAGAATGAATGATAATTTTAGGGAAGCTTTTGGGATTATCATCTATAATTCTGAATATATAGGTGATTTTGAAGTGAATGGAAATTATTGGTTTTGCAATACGAACTTTAAAATAATAAATTGTTGTACGATCTATTTGAAATTCGTGACAAATGGGCCCCCGTCTTATGTAAGAGAATAATTTTGGGCTGACATGTTGAGTAATAGCCAACGGGGCGAGTCTATGCATTCTTTCTTGAACCTTCATACTCAAAAGAAGTACTCATTACATGCATTTGACGTTATCTTCGTTAGAGTCTTAACAAGGCAAAGACAAGAGGACTTAAAGAAAATCATCGTAACCATAAGAAGAGACTGAAATTTAAGACTCAATGGCATATGGAGGAGCAAATGGTGCGAGTCTATGCATTGAAGCTTTTCTAAAAATTCCAAGATGAAATACAGAAAAGCTTATTATATAATGTGACTTTTTTTGCCGACCTTCACACAGCGTATAGTGCAGCTTTTTAAGTGAAGCATTGTGGAAATTCAAAACTGGGGATGTCGGTTCAATTTTGCAAACTCTATTAAATAGTTTCGCGCCCCGCTTCCAAAAAGAGAATACGAAATACGGATACGTGACTAAACCCAGCGAATGATTTTCATCATCCATAAGCTGTTCGGAACCTTTACAACATTTCATAAGAATAATCAGAGTCGGAAGCAAGAAAAGTCAATCAAGCATGCATATATGAATCAAAATACCAACAGGATTACTTGAAACAAAATATATATTAATCTCAAATAAACCAGATCTGAACAAATCAATAATCCTGGATCGTATTGCCCAATACAAAAATAATCCAAGTAACAGATACATTATTCAAATAGCAACAGGAAATAATAATAATAGGAGAAAAATCATAATAGCATAACTCCAGCATCTAGTATCTCATCTCGCCTACTCCATCTGGCAGCTGATCTCCAAAATTTGCAATTTAATAAATTGCAGGAAGAGAAAAAGAAAACAAAATGCCCATTAATGCAAGTTGCGGGCCGCTTGTAGTGCAGGCACAAATACATGGGAAAGGTAAACAAACATAGTATGATATAGGCATGATAATAAAACAGGACAACTAACATGAACCAGGAAACAAAATCAAGTAATATGATGTACTAACAGGTACAGGTAACATGTATCAAGTGTCAAACAAGCAGGTAAACATGTGTCGAGTAGCATGTACAAGTAATCATGTGTCAAGTATCAGGTAGTATGTACAGGTAATCATGTAACAGGTAATCATGTACGTCAAGTCTTATATTATTACAATCTAGGTAGCACTTCATGCATCCCAAGTTTTTACTACATGGTTGCTACATTCAAACAGTTTCATTTAGACCTAGTGGTGGGTTTCTATAGGGCCGTGTACTCAGGCATAATCAAGTAACAAGTAACAGGTAAACGGGCATGAATCACGTAGTGAAATCGTGGCAACAGAAATAGGCATGAATCATGTAGTCATGAAACATGGTAACAGGTAATAAAATGCATGAATCATGTAATCATGAAACATGACAATATATAATAATAACAGGTATGAATCATGTAATCGTGAGTTCATGGCATAATATAATAATAACAGGCATGAATCATGCAAGCATGAAATATGGCAACATGTAATGGGATCACGGCCCCTTCTGAGTAAATATGCCTATATTGTCCACTACTAAGGTCTTTCTCTTAACACTGCTTTGATTATTTGTTATTATTATTAAATAGGCATGTCTGTGTCATAAAACAGAGCAAGAATAAAATGGCATGAACAAGTAACAGTTTCAGATTGAAACATAAACATGTACAGGTGATAAACAACACATAACAGCATATAACAACGAAAATTCTAGTTCAGGACAACAAGACAGTACCGCACTATAATTGGGATTTCCGTTGCTACAAAAATGCAAATCTAGATCCATCAAAGAATCTGGAAAATAGACTCCAGGCCGAATCCATCAAATATATAAGTCATATAGTATTTCACAACAAAAGGTCTCAAAACAAATTTGAATTCCGAAAACGTTTTCAGTCAGAAATTAGAAGTTTGTATTTATAAATAGAAAAACGGCATAAAAACTCACTGATTAAATCCACAAAAAATCTGGGGTATTCCCTAGTATGTTTAGTAACAGAAAATAAATTTTCATAATTTTCCAATATAAATAGAATAGTCAAGTAAAATCAGAAAGCAACAAGATACGACAGTTTTGTAAATCTAGAATCACAAACACTGCAGTACAAAAACACAAATATCTGACAAAATACAAATCGAAATCCAGATCTGTCAAAAGAGAGATAAACTAGATACAGTAGGCTATAATTCTTATTCAAAAAGATTTTTCAAACAGGAAGTAGAATTAGGTCGAAATTATGTTTCTTTACTGAACAGTAAGAAAATTCTGCTAGTATAGTTATTATTTGTAAGTATAAAATAGTTTGTAAAACTCAATAATTAAATCCACAAAAATTCAGGATTAATCCCAATCAGGTCTAGTTATACTCAGCAAAATATTGGATCAAAATAATACTTTTAATATCAGAATAAAAATATTTTACTCCACAAAATTCGTATAAAACAAAATCTGGAATTTTTCTACACCACCGTAGTAAAATGGACATAACTGGCAACTCATAAATCAAAATCGAGATCTGCAGAAGGGTTGGAAAATAGACAAAATTCTCTATAGTTCATATTCACAAATAATTTTAATATACTGAACTTAATAGGATCTAAAATACTGATCAAAAGTAAGGTAACAGAAAATACAGAATTATTCTTCGAACATAAAATCATCTAGTTCATGTAAAACTCATCCAAATCAACCCAAATATGAAATATAGTGTACTAGATTTCCAAACAACTTGGTATAGGATATTTTGCAAGTCCACGATAAGTATAGCACGAATAATACATCAAGCACACGATATCACAAAATAGTATGCATATATACATCCAAAAGTGGTCATCCCTAGTTGTTTCATGTCATGTATATCGTGAGGCAACTATGGTCGAATCAACACAATAGAGACAATATATAACAGAGGATTCACACACAAATTGTCTTTAGAACACAACTACACTACATGCAGTATTTAGTACTTGTATTACACAAAAAAAAAGAATACAAGTTATTTGTCTTAACCAACGACGAAAATGATGCAAAGACCAAGAATAACAAGAATGGTTTCCCAGAGCATGAACAACAAATGGAAACCACGAACTAAGAACCAATAAACACGTGCAACACACGCACGTGCCACGAGAGAGCGAGCGGACGGAAGACAACGGACAACGGCGAGAATGGGACAGAGAGAAGCACTGTCGTAGCTGCAGTTGGAAGAAGGCAGCACACACGTGCTGTCTGCTGCAGGCTGTTGGAAGAGAGCACGGGCGTCGGAGCAGTGCAACCAGGGCGGCACAGTGCAGTCGTGCTGTGCTGTTGTGCTGTCGAACCACAGGGAGAGGGACCAGGTGCGACGGGGAGAGAAGGGACAGGGTGCACTGGTCACTGCCTGCAGTTGGAAGGGGAACACAGGCGCGACATCGAGGTGCACAGGGGGCTTTGGGATGATGCAGGGAGATGAGGGACGGGAGAGATGTTCGGGAAAAGGAGCAGGGCTAGGAGGTCGGGGTGCTAGGGGACAGGGACGAAGAGTAGGTGTAGGGAGAGATGGGTTCGGGAGGCACAGGGGTGAAGGCGGCTAATAGGGTAGAAGATGAACAGGTTTTAGTGTTAGGGGAAAAGCAGGGTAAATATATATATAGGTGAATTGGTGAATAAAAATAGGAGTTAGGGTTAGGGCGGCTGATGGGGTTTAAACGGGTAGAATAGGCTAATGGGTATGGATCTTAGGTTAGGATAGTTTATTGGGTAGTTGGGTTTTAGGGTTTTAAAACCAAGAGAAAATAATTGTAAAAATATTAGATAAATTAGGGTATGCTCAGGCTAAAAAAAATAAAACAATAATAATGATAATATTAATAAAATTAATAATAATGCAAATAATAATACCAAAAAAATAATACTGATAGTAACAATAATAATAACAATAACAGTATTAATAATTAGAATAATGATAAAATAATGATAGTAATAATAATAGAAATCAAGATAATAATAACAATAATAAGATTTGTATAAAAATCATAGGAAATAGTTACAAATAAAATTATTGATGAAAAACATAGATTTTAATAGAAGATCCAACAATACATTTTGATAAAAGAATTTGAAAGCGGAAAAAAATAATTTACGAAAATTTTAAATACAGAAAATACGTATTTGAGGAAACAGTGGTTACAAATAGCTAATTGTGGATTTTGCGGGTTTGAATTCATAGGCATTCCTTATAAACATATTTTGCTAGTTCTTAGGTTCACCAATCGCACTGTACTACCGGATAAATATATTAGAAGAAGATGGACCCGGGATGTCATGAGAAGAAGTTATACATCCGTTCATAAAGGCAAAAGCAGAAATTTTGCTTCTCGCTATTGTGAGTTGACATTGAAGGTATTTATCTTGTGCAACCCGAATTGAGTGGACATTCGGAAGGTAGTGCACAACCCGAAAGTAGTGGAAAACATGCATATGGAATAGACGTGGACAGGGCCAGCCCAACACTTATTGAGGCCTAGAGCGAACTCTGAAATGAGGCCTTTTTAAGCTTATAATAATATTTTGTTATAAATTAATATATTTTATTTAAATGTTATCTTTCGGGCTTTTTGAGATGCAAAACCATTTATTATATTATTGTAATCTATTTCACTTAATATTTCTTTTTCAATTGATAATAAAGCCAATCCATTTAATCTTTGTTGAGACATTGTTGATCTTAGATAAGATTGTATTAATTTTAGTTTTAAAAAACTTCTTTCCGCCGAAGTAACAGTTACGAGAATTGTTAACATTATTCTATAAGCAATATATGCATTTGGAAAAGAATCAAGTCTTTTAATATAATTAAGTATGTTAATTGGTGTATCATTTTCCACTTGTATAATTTCTCTTAAAATTTTCAGTTCTAAAAATAAATCTAACCTATTAATATCTGAGTTGTCGTTATATTTTAATGATCGTTCAAAGTTAAGACAATCTTCTTTTAAATTTTCAATTTCTAATGACTTTAATTTCTCAATACTAAATAGAAAACCAAAACTATCTTGATATATTTTAAATTGTTCAAATCTACTTTGGAATGAAATAATTACTTGATATATTATGTACAAGAAGTAGTCAGTTTTAAATGATTCTTCAGAAGATTTTAGAACTTCATTGTCCATAATCTCATCAAATTGTTTCTTACTACGAATAACACGTTTTTCACGAAACTTGGGTTCTATATCCATTTCAATAGCAATTTCTTTAGCAGAAATTACAGCATTTTCTAATCCATCTTCCCTATATTTTTTAAAAAAAGAAATAAGACCTTTCAATTGTTCTATAGCAACATCCATCGGAATATCCTTTGATTGAAAGTTTTTATTAACTGAATTTACAGCGAACAATATCTCATACCAAATAGTCATGCCTAACAAAAACTCAAAATTTTCAAGTTCATAAGTCGCTAAACATTCAGCTTCACTTTTTATTTTAGGTTCATCATTAACTTCGCCTAATTTCAATAAAGCACCTCTTATTTGTGAAGTTTGAAATCTTAAAGCTTTTACACTTTCAACACGACTTTTCCAATGTGTTTGTGATAATGATTTAAGAGTTAGGCTGGGGATATGATCTTGTAGAATTTTTCATCTTTTAGTTGAAGAAGAAAATAGTGTATATATATGTTGCAACACTCCAAAAAAAGATGTAGCTTTAAGACAACAATTAGCCATATCACAAAGTACCAAATCTAAACTATGACAACCATATGGAGTATAAAATGATCTATGATTAATGTCTAAAAATTTTTTTTGAACACCTTGATGTTTTCCTTTCATATTAGACCCATTATTATAACTTTGTCTTCTCATGTTACTAATAACAAATCCAATAGTATTTATTTCATTAATAATAGCATCAAAAAAACATTTTCCAGTTTTATCATCTACTTTTAAAAATTCTAAGAAATATTCAATGATTTGTATTGTGGTTGAAGAAGTATCCACACATCGTAATACAATAGACAATTGTTCTTGATGACTTATATCAGGAGTGCAATCAAGTATGATTAAAAAATATTTTGCGTTCAAAATTTTTGTTAAAATTTTAGTTTTAATTTCATTTCCTAGCAAATTTATTAATTTATTTTGTATTCTCTGTCCAAGATAATGATTATGAATTTCATTATCTTTAATTCGACGAACGTGTTCTTGCATTATAGGATCAAATTCTGCAATCATTTCAATTAGGCATAAAAAGTTTTCATTATTTTCTTGATAAATCTTTTCATTTGTCCCACGAAAGGCCAAGTTATTTTTTCCAAGAGTTTTAACAACTGCAATAATTCTAAATAATACATTCCTCCAATGCTCCCTATCTCTATTTATTGTTTCTTGATCATGTTTGTTAATTGTTTTATTTTTTAACAGTCTCATTTCTAAATCACTCCATGAACTCATATTAGTAATATGCTCATTACTTATCTCATGACTCTTCAACTTAGAACTAATATTTCTCCATTCCCTACTACCTTCACTTGCTAATTTACTTGTACTAGAAAGAGCATTAAATAATTTACAACAAAAACAAAATACTTTATCCAAATCTTGGGAATATACCAACCATCTTCTTTCACGCTATTCTCCGTTAGAAAACTTTTGAACGTAAAGTGATGACGAAAAATTTCTTGCAAATTCATCCTTAGGAAAATCTATATCGATAACTTTAATAGGACCATTTTCTACTAATAAATCTCTCAAACTTGTATCAATATTTGTCTACTTGGATCAAATATATTTTTATTAGTGGATTCTTCTAATATTTCTTCTTTATCTTCACTATGAGTATGAGAATCAATACAATCTTGCTCATTAACCAATACTTCATCTCTATTTTTATTTTTATTTGTGTCTATATTGTTATCTTGTTCATTAACTAATACTTCTTCTATATTTTCATTTTCATTAGTAACTTGTTTATCAACTAACATTTCTTCACTATTTTTATTTGTGTCTGCATTGTTAACTTGTTCATTAACTAATTCTTCTTCTCTATTTTCAGTTTCATTATTGTTAACTTGTTCATTAACTAATTCATTATCTTTTTTGTTTGTTTTAACAAATTTATCTAAAGCACTTTTTGTGATTCAATTAAAGCTTCAACTCTTTTTTTTTGAGTTTAGAATAACCTGATTCAAATTTTCGAGTTGACATTTATATATTTAAAAATAAAAACAACAAAAATTAACACTAAGTTAAGAGAATATAGAAATATAGAATTCAAATTAAAAAGAGGAGATTAGAACAATAAAACCTAGCGGGTTGCGGGAGAATGAGGTGCTGCCAGGCTGCCAGTGCTAGTCAGTTGAGCGGAGGAAGCGAGGGCAGTGCGCCAGTCAAGCGGGGGAAACGACTGGAACTGTAAGCCGGAAGGCGCAGCCGCCGAGCCGTGCAGCGCACAACGCAGCCGAGTAGCGAGGGCGAGGTCGCGACGGCAGTGGGAGGGGCGGGTCCGGCCTTGGGCTAGGGCGACTAGTAAGTTCTGACTTTTTGGAGGACTAGTGGACTGGGCGACGCCGACTAGTAAGTTCAGGGGAGTAGCGAGGGCGACTGGGCGAGGGCAATGGGACTGTGGGAGGATTAGAACTTCTAATCTCCTCTCTGACTGGGCGAGGGAAGTGGAGGTCGGATTCGGAGTGGTTGAGGGAGTGATCGGACTATTGGAGGAGTCGATCTTGACGACAGAAAGAGAGTGAGCAATGAGGTAGAGTGAGGAAGAGAGAGATTCAGAGAAGGGTGAGGGCTCAAGTCGGGATTTTGGAGGGAGAGACGGATAGTGAGAGAGAATTTCGGGAGAGAGAGGGAGAGTTCTGGCTTTGAGAAATGAGAATTGGAATTTGGGAATTATAGAGGCTCTCTAAGAGGCCTTTTTGGAAACCAAAGAGTTGTTGGAAACCAAAGAGACAACCGAAGTTGAAGAGGCGGGAGGCTTTTTCAGTACATTAAACAAAAAAAATGCAGGCTTAAAGCCCTTGCTTTGGTCGCTTGGGCCTTGGGCGGGCCCTGGACGTGGATATGTCTCATGTTGATGTGGGGGACCTTCGACAGTGCATTACAAAGGGAAGGCCTAGAGAGAAGATATTGAAGCCGATAAGAGAGAATTTACAACGAAACTTAGACGGTGCAATGCATGTGGTTTGCGGGGACAAAAACACGATTTAGGAAATTGCCCAAATAAAGTTGATAGGTAAAATATCTCTTTTTAGTTAAATTGTTTATAACTTGACCTAAAAAATATTGAATCACTCAATCTTAACTTTTTAAGTTGAAGTTAATAGATAAAAGTTGAGTAACTCAATCTTGTTATTTATTTAGCGCTACCAATGCACATGAGTTTGATCCAACCGGTGAAGAGAGTTCCGGCAATATTTCTGATGAACCGTTTTGAGGTCAATTTGTTATTGTGTATGTAAAATTCAAGTTCTAGACTTTTAATACTCATTTCACTATATTTGAAATTTAAGGTTTTTGAAATTTGAAGTGTATGTTGTAGGTTTTGATTGGAACAAGATCATGCAAGGAAGTTCGATCTTCAAAGAGATTTATATTTCTAAATGTGTTTATATGTATATGTAATAGCTTTTTTGGAAAATGCTATGTTAGGAATTGTAATTAATTGAAGTGACAAGTGCTATATTGTGTATGTAATTGTAATTGTTTGTTTTTGTATTGTTGTTGTTGCAAATAATTATAGGTGTTATTGTTGTTTAGATTGTCATTGTTGTTATTGTTGTTAATGTTTTTCTGATGATTGAACGAGATGAGAATTTGAATGTATTGTGGTTGTTATTGTTGTTATTGTTTTAATGAATGAGATGAGAATGTGAGGGATGAATGGAAATGTATACGAAGTTGAAGATGAGAATGTGAGGGATGGATGTGAATGCTAAGTTAGGAACTGTTGTTATTGTTGTAATTTCTTAGAACTTATAAATTGTATGCTGATGGAATGTATGTGTATGCAGCTGACAGCTGTTGTGTGTTTGTAACTTTTTACACAAATTATTCAACCTAACCTGCTATTGGCAATTACGAGTTATGTTATACCAATTATCGCTAGACATTTTTCCCCCAAAAAGGCCACTTTTTGAAACTAATTCTCAAAATAGACAACTTTCAAAACTAATTCCCAAAGTAGACCAGTTGTCATTGGTTGCATTGCGACCTGCAGCCTATTCAATTGTGAGGGAACTGCGGCCTCTTCAAAAATGTCTTTCTTCGAGGCCGCAGTTCTTAGTTTATTTCATATTTGGACTACAGAGACCTAAAGACTTAGACAAAATTTTATAATTAAGAAAATTCTAAATATAAGCTGCTGTTCCCAACTGCGGCCTATGTTATAATTTTCTTCTTCTTCTAAGTTTAAAAAAATAAAAAATAAAAAATTTAGTGAGTTTCGAAACTTTGAAAGTAGGTCGGATTCACTACACACACAAGTTAACGCAACTTCTGGAAGTTAGTTTCGACTCACAGTTTGAGAGATACAGCCACATATCACTTTGTTTTGTTTTGCTTGTATGAAAGTGATACACGGCCATATCTCGCAAACCGTGAATCAAAACTCACTTCTACAAGTTGCGTTAGCTTGTGTGTGGTGAATTCGACCTACTGGCAAAGTTTCAAAACTCACTAAATTTTTTATTTTTTATTTTTTTAAACTTAGAAGAAGAAAAAAATTATAACATAGGCCGTAATTGGGAACTGCAGCTTATATTTAGCATTTTTTTTAATTATAAAATTTTGTCTAAGTCTCCAAGTCTCTCTAGTCCAAATATGAAATAAACTAAGAACTGCGGCCTCGAAGAAACACATTTTTGAAGAGGCCGCAGTGGGAAAACACCTATTAACTTTAATGAACACAACTATGATGGATGTGAAAAAGCATGGAAAACAACTCCTAACCCTACCCTAACCCTCGCATTCTCAACTTCAACTTCATATACATTCTCATCCATCCCTTAAATCCTCATCTCATTCATAACAACAATAACAACCACAATACATTCTCACATTCTCATCTCATTCAATTATCACAAAAACCATAACAACAATAACATTCTAAACAACAATAACAACTATAATTATCTGCAACAACAAAAATACACAAATAAGCAATTACAATTACATACACAATATAGTACTTACCACTTTAATTAAAATTCCCAACTAAGCTTTTTTCAAAGAAGCTATTACATATACATATATACACATTTAGAAATATAAATCTCTGTGAAGATCAAACCTCCTTGCATGATCATGCTCCAATCAAAACTAGTAACATACACTTCAAACTTCAAAATCTTAAATTTCAAATATAGTGTAATAAGTTAAAAGTCTAGAACTTGAATATTACATACACAATAATAAATTTACCTCACAATGGTTCATCAGAAATATCATAGGAACTCTTTTCACCGATTGGATCCAATTCACGTGCATTGGTAGAGCTAAATAAATGACAAGATTGAGTTAGTCAACTTTTATCTATTAACTTCAACTTAAAAAAATAAGACTAAGTGAGTCAATATTTAATAGGTCAAGTTAAAAACAATTCAACAAAAAAAAATATTTTACCTTGCAACTTTGTTCGTACAATTTCTTAAATCGTGTTTTTGTCCCCGCAAACCACATGCATTGCACCGTCTAAGTTTCTTTGTAGCATCTCTCTTATCAGCTTCAATCTCTATCATCTAGGCCTTTCCTTTGTAATACACCGTCGAGGGTACCCCACAGCAACATGAGACATATCCACGTCTGTACCATATGAATGTCCACTACCTTTTGCATGTTATCCACTACTTTCAGGTTGTGCACTACCTTCCAAATATCCACTCAATTCGGGTTGCACAAGATAAATACCTTCAATGTCCTTGAGCATGTGGTCGAGCATGCAATTTGTAACTTTAATCGGAAGAACAACCAAGATTGACCATTTGTTTTGCGTGATGGCTCAACTCACAATAGAGAGAAGCAAAGTTCAACCTAGTGCTTTTTCGTGAATGAATGTATAGCTTCTTCTCATGACATCCCGGGTCCATCTTCTTGTAATATATTGCTCCGGTAGTGCATTGTGAATGGTGAACATAAGAACCGCCAAAATATGTTTGCAATGAATGCCTATGAATTAAAACCCGTAACATCCACAATTAGCTATTTAACGGAGTTTGCAAAATTGAACGGCATCCCTAGTTCTGAATTTCCAAAAAGCATCCACAATTACCCATTTGACGGAGTTTGCAAAATTGAATCGACAACCCCGGTTCTGAATTTCCACAAAACTTCAAATAAAATGATGCACTATACGCTGTGTGAAGGTCAACAATGAAAGTCACATTATATAATAAGCTTTTCTGTATTTCATTTTGGAATTTGTAGAAAATCTTCAATGTGTAGACTCGCACCATTTGTTCCTCCATTGGCCATTGAGCCTTCAATTTCGGTTTCTTCTCACGATTACGATGATTTTCCTTAAGTTCCTCTTGTCTTTGCCTAGTTAAGAGTCTATAAAGATAACAACAAATTCATATAATGAGTACTTCTTTTGAGTATGAAGCTTCAAGAAAGAATGCATAGACTCGCTCTGTTGGTTACTTAACATGTCAGCCTATTCTCTTGCATAGATGGGGTATCATTTCCCACGAATTTTAAATAGGTCGTTCAACGATTCATTATTTTCATGTTCATATTGCAAAATCAATAATTTCTATTTCACTTCAAAATCACCTATATATACAGAATTATAGATGATAATCTTAAAAGCTTCTCTAAAATTATCACGTTATACGCACCTCTTATTGTAACTTATCCAAAATATGTCAAATGCAATATCTAAGTTGAGTTTGAGAGAAAATTGTCTTCACTACAACACTGATCCCACCATATTGATCTGTCACTATGCCGGATGAAGCACGTTTCATTACTCCTAACCACTTTTTAAAAACCAAAAAAATGAAAAGGAATTCTCATTTGGAATGAACCCACAACCTAAGAAAGTTGATTGCCAATGATGAATTATTAAAACAAATGGAACAAATAACATTCTATATCAGTTCGGCATCAAAGAAAACTACACCACCAAATTCTTCATAATTCATCCTAGCAATACCATGCACCCAAATACAATGAGACAATGTCTTCGAGATTTAGTTGAAAATCAAAAAAATAATTAACAGATCCTTCTATCTTTGTTATTCGAAAAATTCTATGAGCATTTGCCCGTCGTGTCCTTTCACAGCTTCCCTCGAGTCTTTCGTGATTTCTATCATCGAGTTTTGGTAAATCCTATTTTATCATGACTTACACTAGCACTTTCAAAGAAAAGTATTTGTTTGCACGTTGGAAAACTAGCTTGGAAAAGTTGATGCATTATTCTTTTATCAGTTTTCGACACACTACAATTTTGAGACAACAAATGTCTTCTACCGGGTGAAGTAAATTCATGATTCTGTGGTTCATGAAATGAATAAAAATACCCATATATTGTTGTCTTTGTTTAGTTTCACACGAACGAAAGGTTTGCAACCCGTTCTAGAACTAGTTCACCATCTAATATCATTAGGGTGACTCGGCGATGCCTCTGCTTTATTACATAGATATGATTTATCCACTACCTCGGTTCCCTTTACTTTATTCCCACCCTTACGCATTTGGGAACCCGTACATCTAGTATAACTCTTATAAAAACTCTCTGCTTCCTCTAGGGTATAAAACGTTATACATATCTATGGTTTGAGGTGCTCGTCAACTTGCGGCCTAGATTCACCTTCTTGTGCACACATAGAATTATCATCGGCAGCAGATTCTCTTCATCATTCTCCATCTCAAACATAAAAAATAATACAATAATTCTGAATACAGTAATTATTTAGACTAGATCACACAATTCTCAAAATACATACGGAACAACATACGGGAGAGAACCGCTAAAACGTCAACAAAAAATTACAAAACTTTGTGAGTAGGTCAGAGAGATTTGAAAATTGTTTCTACACAACCGTGAGTCGAAACTCATTTCTACAGGTTGCATTAGCTTGTGTGTGGTGAATCTGACCTACTCGCAAAGTTTCGTAATCTTTTGTGATCATTTGTTATCAGAGGACCACAAAAGGTGGTGACTTGCCTGTTAGACTGTAAATTTGAATACCAAGAATAATGGAATAAGGATCCTGAAGCAACGAACTCACAAACTAGTTCAACCCATCAATAATACGTGCAATATACGTGCAAATTCAAAGAAACCAACAACACAACACACAAAAAGACTGTAGCAACATCAGCGGGAGAGAGCAACTGCAGCAACTACAACCATGACCAAGGGGATGGCGGTGCTGGAGATGAGGTCGACGCCGGCAGTCGTGGGCGCACAGGGGTGGCACTGGCGTGCTGGTCGGCGATCGAACAGAGAGAGAAAACTCGGGGGTTATGGGTTCTGGCGTTGATGGCGACGAGAACAGAGGAGGGGGGAAGGGCGTTTCGAGGGGTTCTTGACTGGCGGCACTAGGGGAGCGGCGCCGGGAGGGGGTTGACGACTGGGGGTGCCAGAGCTAGCCGGGGAAGATGATCGGAAGGGGGTCTTGGGGTTTTGGCTGGAAAAATCAACCGGAAGAGAGAGAACGGGAGGAGAGAGAGAGAGGAGAGAGTAGACAGCTAAGGTTTCGAAAATTGTGCAATTTTTAGGGTTTGCTGTAGCGCCTCGAATTTCCAATATGATATTTCATAAATACATGGCACAATTCCCGGCATCAACTTCAGTTATAATAGTAAACATAGCCAAAAATACAGATAAATTTTTTTTCAACATTGATTACATTAGTTCATTACAAAACATAGCGGAAAGACAAAAACCTTGAATTACAATCTTTTCTTTACCACACATCTTTTACAATTTTACACAAGCCATAACATCATTCTATCTCAAGCATCCAAATCCAAAGCTATAAGCAACTACCTATAAAACATGAGGCTAGAGATAACCCTAACCCCCAGAACTACAGGGGTCAGCCATAACGGTCTGAGTGACATAAAAATAAATCCAACATAAATAAACATGAAACATAATATCATAAACAACATGTATCGACAGCAAGAATAAATGAAATAAGAAACAACAATAAATAAAACGTGAAAACATCAAGTGAAACTAGACTAAGTGTCAAGTGTAGAAAAACAAGAACATTATGCATAAAACCAAGTCAAGAAAACATCAATGCTATATGCTGACTCTCTAATGCATACTTGTCGGATTCTATGCATCTCACTCTACATAGGTCCGGTGCAAGCCCTTAACGTTCTCCACTTGATAGGGTTTAATCCTCCGCTTATGCAACTAATCCTACTACGATGACTACTACGAGATATAGATAAAATGTGAGTATTAGCCCACGCCCAGATAATTCTGGAGTTCAATCTCTATCCACAGATAATTACGGAGATTATTTCACTCACACCTAGAAATCTTCGAGAATATCCCACACCGCATGCTATGGCGCCTCATCACACGAATACCCCGTAAGCGTCGCCTCGACCCCGATAATTTCGGAGATCAATCCCACACTGCAGGTAATTCCGGAGACTATTTCACTCACACCTCGATAATTTCGGGGATTATCTCACACTGCAAGCCATACTGAGGTCCATAACCCATATTTCCATTTCATCATATCACCATCTAGTGCTTGTCCTTATTTTGTTAAATTAATTAATTATTCATTTGAATCGAATCTCCTAGAGTTGGTGTACCCTACCGGACGTAACTCAATTGATCAACAACAAGCCTCAACAGGCCAAACCACAAACTGTCAACTGCCGGTATACTAGGGTCTCACACACCCTCTAAAGACGTCAAGGCCAAACTTTTATTACAACTCATACTTCTTTTAAATTTAGAAAACGTTTCGAAAATACTATAATTTGTAGCAAAATGATATTTAGAACAGTATTTCATAAATCCAAAAATATTAAAGAATCAATCGTTTAAAAGATCATTAGAAAAGCTCAAGAAAACGTCAGTTAGAGCAGTGACAGTCGACTTCATTTTGTAGTCGGTCGACTGTCCCGTGTAAAAATCCAAAACATCGAGAAACACTAATCAGAGCAGTGACAGTCGCCTGTATGAAGTGGTCAGACGACTGTCCTGCATAAAAATCCAAAACACCAAGAAAACAAAAATCAGAGCAGTGGCGGTCGACTGTATAAAGTATTCAGTCGACTGTCCTGCATAAAAATCCAAAACTCCAAGAAAACACAAATCAGAGCAGTGGCAGTCGACTGTATAAAGTGGTAAGATGACTGTCCCACATAAAAATCCAAAACTCCAAGAAAACAGAAATCAGAGCAGTGGAAGTCGACTAGCCTACATGAAAATCCAGAACTCCAAGAAAACACAAATCAGAGCAGTGGCAGTCGACTGTAAAAAGTGGTCAGTCGACTGTCCTGCATGAATATCCAAAACCTCGACAAAACACTGTAGCCAGGATCGCGACGGTCGACTGTCAAAATTAGCCGGTCGACTGCGTACCTGCAGACTGCAGTTGAGTTTGTGCATGTTTTAACCGATACGGTATTTGACTTTATAAAAATGAAATCTATAAAAAGTACGTTCCTGAGATGATCAAATGTGACTTGTAGAGTATATAGAAGTACATAAAAACGAATCAAAACCTCTTCGAATTAATAAAATAACAATTTGAAGAATTCCTTCAAAATATGTGCATATATCAGAATAGGGTATATAAGAATTAGTTATGTGCCAAAATCACTTTCTAAATAGGGGATACATTGTCCAAACTATCTCAGTGCTAAAATAATCAAGATTAAATCAAATCTCTATAAATCTTACAAAAATTCAATTCCTTCAAAAACAATGAAAAGGAGCGTAGGCATATATATGTACCTGGTATATCTAAATCATCAAGAAACCATAGTAATTACGCAATATAAAATTCTAATTCATTTCAGTAATTGAAAACAACTCAAATTCAATTGAAGACTTCACATAATCACAAAACCAAATTTTGGGTCATAATGTATCAGTTCTGAAACCAAACTCCTTTTCTCAAAACTTCAAAACTTGATCTTTTAATTTATTAGCCTTTCTTATAATTCATTCAACTCATATACCATCATTCACAACAGTTAACCCATGAATATATATGATTGTAACATGTTATAGTCAAATTTGCATTCATCCAACTCATCAACAGGGTATTCATACATTTCGATCCATTTGTGCATAACAATCATCATACTCAATCAAATCAGCAATAATCTAAAAGAAATAACCTAATCATGATTTCTATTAGGTTCTGTAACGATCTCAAATCATCCATGCGTAATCACAATCATAAATAACAAGGTTTTCATAAACGATCCAATTTTTAACTCATTTACTCATCAAACCCATTATATCTTATACGATCCTTAACATGCTTTCTAAACAGATAAAACATCACATACAACATTCAAAGAATAATACAAAAACAAACATATATCACTCACCTCTTTGAAGAATTAACCGAAGGAAAATAAAGAATTAAGAAAAAGTCCTCCCTCGCAAGAAAACCAAGAATCCTCGCTTGAAAACTCCAAGAAATAAGAATAAGAAATCCCCTTGTGTTTTGCAGCAAAGAGACGGCTGCACCTCACCCTAATATAGGCCGGGAATAAGGGGATCTAGGGTTTTTGAGTAGTTTTGCAAAATGCCTCTTTTGAAATATACCTTTACATATATAAATCTCTATACTTAGAAATTGAATAAAACCAATTTAATTGAATCTTAAAACAAAAACAACCAGCCTACAATCAGCCGGCGCTGTTTGAAACACCAGAAAAACGAATTTGCACTTTTACCCCTCTAAATAGCAATTTAGCAAAACCACCCTCCTTTATTCAAAACTTACAAAATGAACCAAATTTGTTAAAACAAAAGGTAAACTCTTTACCTCTGAGTTGACTAGGAATCATGCCAAGCCCAAAAATCCAAAATCTGGAGTTTTCACTCCAAGTGGTAATTTTGCACAAAAGTCCCTCTTTTTGTAATATTCGTAAATAGGTCCAATAATTATCAGCAAATTCAAAAATTTCACAGATAATATCTAATTATAAATAATGAGTTTCCCCAAAATAAATTTTGACTTTGAACTTCTCAAGAAGATATTTGCACGTGTTTTGCACGTGTAAAAAGATAAATTTTCAGAAAATATTTTAAAAAGTCATTTTAATTCATTTATTAATCTTAAAAATATTATTTAAAAATCTGGGGTATTACATCACTCCCTCCTTTGAATAGTTCTCTCCTAAGAACTACTACTAATCGGGTCCAAACAAAATAAGCAAAAGGAACCGAAATCTCATAAATGGAAAAAATAGTTTAAGAAATACAAGTACACAAGAGAATATAATCTGACAAAAGAAATATGTCTCAACTCAAAGAGCAACATAATACAATAGAATACAATCATACAAAAAGCTCAGGAAAATCCATTTGAATGCGATCCTCTGGCTCCCAAGTAGCCTCCTCGAATTGCTAGTTCCTCCACAACACCTTGACCATAGGTATCACCTTGCTCCTCAAAACTTTCTCCCTACGATCAACAATCTCCACACGTTGTTCCTTGTAACTCAAGTTCACCTGTGGACCTTCAGGCACTTCCACCAGCTGATGACGCTGATCAGGCACATACTTCCTCAACAGCGACACATGAAACACATCATGCACTTGTGCCAACTCCTCTGGAAGCTCCATCCTATACGTCGTCTTACCAATCCGTCCCAAAATCCTGTATGGCCCAATATATCTTGGTGCCAACTTGCCTCCCTTACCAAACCCGATCACTCTCTTGGTCAGAGATACCTTGAGGAAAACTGCGTCCCCAACCTCAAACTCCAAGTCCCTTCTTCGAGTGTTTGCATAACTCTTTTGCCGACTCTGAGCCTCGACCAATCTCTTGCGAATCAACTCAATCTTCTCCGATGTTTTCTGCACAATCTCGGGCCCAAACATCTACCTCTCGCCAACCTCAAACAGGCATCCTGCACTTCCTCCCGTAAGTGCCTCATACGGAGCCATCCCGATACTCGCATGGTAACTGTTGTTATAAGCAAACTCAACCAATGCCAAGTACCTCTCCCAACTACCACCGAAATCCATAACACAAGCCCTCAGCATATCTTCCAATACCCGATTCACCCTTTCAGTCTGACCATCAGTCTGCAGATGAAAAGCGGTACTAAAATCAGTTTTGGTACCCAAAGCCTCTTGCAGACTCTTCCAAAACCTCGGAGTGAACCTCACATCCCTGTCAGACACAATCGACACAGGAACTCCATGAAGTCTCACAATCTCATCAATATTCAATTCTGCCAACTTCTCCAGCGACCAAGTAATCTTCATAGATAAAAAGTGAGCTGACTTGGTCAAATGGTCAACAACAACCCAAATCGATTCATTGCCCTACGCACTCCTTGGCAAACCTGTAATGAAATCCATGCTGATATTCTCCCACTTCCTTTCTGGAATGGGCAAAGGCTACAACAAACCTCCAGGTATCTGATTTTCTACTTTGATCTGCTGACAAGTCAGACACCTTACCACAAAATTTGCCACATACCTCTTCATACCGGACCACCAAAAGTATTGTTTGATGTCCTTGTACATCTTTGTGCCTCCATGATGTACTGACAACAAAGTACTGTGTGCCTCCTACAAGATACTCTCCCTCAAGTCTGCATTTTTCGGAATACACAACCTCTCACCCATCCATAGCAATCCATCTTGGACACGGAACTCTGATAACTTGCCATCAGAAACCTGTTGCAACATCTTCTGGATCTCCGCATCTAATTTCTGACCTTCCACAATCTGCTCTCTCAAAGAAGGTTGCAGCCTCAACTAAGCCAAAGACGCTCCCAAACCCTGCAGTACCACCTTAATACCTGCCCGATCAATCTCTGCTGCTAACTCACTCCGAGTAGTGATCAAACTCGCCAAACTGCTCTTCCGACTAAGCCCATCGGCCACCGCATTCGCCTTGCCCAGATGATACTTGATCTCGGGACGAATGTCTTCCAACACTTCCAACCACCTTCTCTGCCGAAGATTTAGATCCTTCTGTTGATAAATGTACTTTAGGCTCTTATGATCAGTATACATATTGACCTTCTCACCATATACATAATGCCCCCACTGCTTCAAGGCAAAAATAATAGCTGCTAACACCAGATCATGCGTTGGATAATTATTCTCATGTGGACGCAACTACCTCGAACCATAGGCAATAACCTTGCCTTCCTGCATCAAGAAACACCCCAAACCTCTGAGAGATGCATCACTGTAGATATCATAATCCTTCCCAGCTTGTGGCAAAGCTAAGATAGGTGCAGTCGTCAACCTTTCCTTCAGCTCAAGGAAACTTGTCTCATACTTATCAGTCCATGTGAATGCCACATTCTTTCAAGTTAACCCTATCAAAGGAACTGCAATATGTGCATAGCCCTGAATGAATCTCCTGTAGTACCTAGCCAAACCCAAGAAACTCCGGACTTCCTTTACTGACGTTGGCCTGGACCAATCCCTTATTACTTCAACCTTCTGAGGATCAATGGTCACTCCCTCCTTAAAAAGGATATGACCAAGAAAAGCTACCTCAAACTTTCGAAACTCACACTTCGACAGCTTGGCATACAAGTTATGCTCCTGTAACTTCTGTAACACCTCTGTTAAGTGCATAGAATGCTCTTCCTCCGACTTCGAATACACCAAAATATTATCAATAAAAACCACCACGAAGGAATCAATAAATGGCTGCAATATCTGATTCATCATATCCATGAATACTGCCGGTGCATTCGTCACTCCAAATAGCATTACCAAAAACTCATAGAGTCCATGATGAGTCCTGAAAGCTGTTTTACTCACATCTTCCTCCTTGACTCGAACCTGATGATATCCTGATCTCAAATCAATCTTCAAAAACACAGCTGCTCCCCGAAGCCTATCAAATAGATCATCAATCCGTGGAAGCGGATACTTATTCTGAATAGTCATCCTATTCAACTCCCGATAGTCAATGCACATCCTCATTGACCCGTCCTTCTTCTTGACGAACAACAATGGTGCATCCTACGGTGAAGAACTCGGCCTGATAAAACCCTTACTCAGCAAATCCTCAATCTGTTTCTTCACTTCATCCTGCTCTACAGGTGCCATCCTGTACGGAGCTTTAGAAATCGGAGCACTCACCAACTGAACATTAATACAAAACTCCACATTTCGCTACGGCGGCAATCCTGGCAAATTTTCCAAGAACACTATAGGAAAATCCCTGACAACTGGAATGCCTCGGACTTCATCTGGAATCATCAACTTGGATACCACTGCATCCACTTTCAGGTCCTTCATCTTCCCCTGAAAAGTCACTGCGGGACCACCTGGTGCCTTCACCAACACCTCTTTCTTCTTGCATTCAATCGTGGCATCATAAATTAACATCCAATCAATGCCCACAATCACATCCACACCTAGAACTTGCACCTCAAAGAGATCAATGCTGAATAATCTCCCGCCAATCTCGATATCACAGCCCTCATAATATCGATCAGCAATCAGTTCCTCTCCTGACAGCATTGCCACCAACAAGATCCTGTCTGGAAACAATTTAGGCACCACACCTAATGCTTTTGAAAAGTTGGGCAACACAAAAGTATGTGAAGAACCAGTATCAAATAAAACTTTTGCTTATATTCCATTAACCAAAACAAATCTTGTTACATGAAGAATGATACTCAAATCTCCAATTTATTCTCAAACAAAGTTTTACTTAATACATTAAATAAAAATAAAAATTCAAAATTCTTGCATACCCTAAATCACATCCTCTAAGTTGCCCGCATCCTCTTCAGTTAATGCGAACACTCGCCCTTGCCTCTGAAATTTGCCTCCACCTGAACCACCCTTCCTCAACTGTGGACAGTAAAGCTTAGAATGCCCCACTTGCCCACACTGAAAACAAGTCTGCTTTGCCAATTTAGGGCACGCTGACCTGTAGTGACTCGCCTCCTTGCAGCAGTAACAAGTCACCTCCTGAGATACAGGTGCCCTCTACTCTGGCCTACGGAACTTGCTCTGCTTCACCGGGAACTTCTTCCCACTCTGACTAGGTGCTGGCCTCTTGTTCCTGTTCCAGGTGTCTTGCTTCTTGTGGAACTTATCCATATCCTCTTCTGTCATAGCTGCTCTCCTGACCAGCTTATCAAACCTTCTTATGCCCGAAGGAATCATCCTTGACCTCAAATTCGGCCTCAAGCCCTGCTCGAATTTCTTGGCCTTCTTCGCTTCATCAACAATCAGCTCCAGTGCATACCTTGACAGCGGAGCAAACTTAGTCTCATATTCACGTATTGTCATGTTGCCTTGCTGCAGATTCAAGAATTCTGTTGCCTTCTTCTCCTGAATATCCAGGGGGAAGGAACGATCCCTGAACTCATCCATAAAAGCTTCCCAAGTCACTTGCTGATCTCCAAAGGTCCTCTTCACTGACTGCCACCAGACACCAGCATCCTTATCTAATTGCATAGCAGCCAATTTCACCTTATTAACTTCTGGTGTCTCCAAGGCTTAGAAAACCATCTCCATCTGTCTAATCCAATCATCAGCATCATTCGGATCAGACTGCCCCTCAAACACTAGCGGCTTTATCCGCTTGAAGGACTCAACCTGCTTGATAGGATTAGCATTAACAAACACTGGTCCAGCCCCCTGATTCTGATTCTGATTCTGTGCCATATTAGCTACCATGAATGCATTCAAGGTCTGATACACCCTGACAATCTCAGTCTCAAGATCAAGTCCAGCCCCATCACCATTAGCACCATTCCTGGTCCTGGTTTCTACCATTTTTCTGAATACTGCAAAACGAGGGTAAAGTTAAAGCATCATAACACAATTCTTATTCACATCAATACCCCATGGCAAAAACCCAAACCATACCCCAAAACAAAACATCATGTTTTAACTTTATATGATACTCACACTCTAATGTCCACACCTAGGTTTATTTTTATACAATGCTTATTATTATTATTGAAGCATGCTCTGATACCAATCTCTGTAGCGCCTGGAATTTCCAATATGATATCTCAGAAATACGTGGCACAATTTCCAGCATCAACTTTAATTATAATAGTAAACATAGCCAAAAATACAGATAAATTTTTTTTCAACCTTTATTACATTAGTTCATCAGTTCATTACAAAACACAGTAGAAAGACAAACACCTTGAATTATAATCTTTTCTTTACAATACATCTTTTACAATTTTACACAAGTCATAACATCATTCTATCTCAAACATCCAAATCCAAAGCTATAAGCAACTACCTGTAAAACAAGAGGCTAGAGATAACCCTAACCCCCAGAACCACAGGGATCAGCCATAACGGTGTAAGTAACATAAAAATAAATGCAACATAAATAAACATGAAACATAATATCATAAACAACATGTATCAACAGCAAGAATAAATGAAATAAGAAACAACAATAAATAAAATGTGAAAACATCAAGTGAAACTAGACTAAGTGTCAAGTGTAGAAAAACAAGAACATTATGCATAAAACCAAGTCAAGAAAACATCAATGCGATATGCTGACTCTCTAATGCATACTTGTCGGATTCTATGCATCCCACTCTACATAGGTCCGGTGCAAGCCCTTGACGTTCTCCACATGATAGGGTTTAATCCCCCACTTATACAACTAATCCTACTACGATGACTACTACGAGATATAGATAAACTGTGAGTATTAGCCCACGCCCCGATAATTTCGGTGGTCAATCTTTATCCACAGATAATTTCGGAGACTATTTCACTCACACCTGGAAATCTTCGAGAATACCTCACACTGCAAGCTATGGCGCCTCATCACACGAATACCCCATGAGTGTCGCCTCGACCCCGATAATTTCGAAGATCAATCCCACACCGCAAGTAATTCCGAAGACTATTTCACTCACACCGCGATAATTCCAGGGATTATCTCACACCGCAAGCCATACTGAGGTCCATAATCCATGTTCCCATTTCATCATATCACCATCTAGTGCATGTACTTATTTTGTTAAATTAATTAATTATTCATTAGATTTGAATCTCCTAAAGTTGGTGTACCCTACCAGACATAACTCCACTGATCAACAACAAGCCTCAACAGGCCAAACCACAAACTCTCAACTGCCGATATACTAGGGTCCCACATACCCTCTAGAAACATCAAGGTCAAACTTTTATTACAACTCATACTTCTTTTAAATTTAGAAAACGTTTCAAAAATACTATAATCTGTAGCAAAATGACATTTAGAACAATATGTCATAAATCCAAAAATATTAAAGAATCAATCGTTTAAAAGATCAATAGAAAAGTTCAAGAAAACGTCATTCAAAGCAGTGACAATCGACTTCATTCTGTAGTCGGTCGACTGCCCCGAGTAAAAATTCAAAACTTCGAGAAACACCAATCAGAGCAGTGACAGTCAACTGTATAAAGTGGTCAGAGGACTGTCCCGCATGAAAATCCAAAACTCTAAGAAAACAAAAATTCGAGCAGTGGCAGTCGAGTGTATAAAGTGGTCAGTTGACTGTCCTACATGAAAATCCAAAACTCCAGGAAAACACAAATCAGAGCAGTGGTAGTTGACTGTATAAAGTAGTCAGATGACTGTCCCGCATAAAAATGCAAAACTCCAAGAAAACAAAAATCAGAGCAGTGGTAGTCGACTGTATAAAGTGGTCAGTCGACTGTCCTACATGAAAATTCAAAACTCCAAGAAAACACAAATCAGAGCAGTGACAGTCGACTGTATAAAGTGGTCAATCGACTGTCCTACATGAAAATCAAAAACTTCGAGAAAACACTGCAGCTAGGATCCCGACGGTCGACTGTCGTATATGCATATTGCAGTTGAGTTTGTGCATGTTTTAACCGATAAGGTGTTTTACTTTATAAAAATGAAATATGTAAAAAGTACGTTTCTGAGATGATCAAATGTGACTTGCAGAGTATATAGGAGTACATAAACACGAATCAAAACCTCTTCGAATTAATAAAATAGCAATTTGACGAATTTCTTCAAAATATGTGCATATATAATAATAGGGTATATAAGAATCAGTTATGTGCCAAAATCACTTTCTAAATAGGGGATACATTGTTCAAACTATCTCAGTGCTAAAATAATCAAGATTAAATCAAATCTCTATAAATCTTACAAAAATTCAATTCCTTCAAAAACAATGAAAAGGAGCGTAGGCATATATATGTACTCGGTATATCTAAATCATCAAGAAACCATTGTAATTACGCAATATAAAATTCTAATTCATTTCAGTAATTGAAAACAACTCAAATCCAATTGAAGACTTCACATAATCACAAAACCAAATTTTGGGTCATAATATATCAGTTCCGAAACCAAACCCCTTTTCTCAAAACTTGATCTTTTAATTTATTAGCCTTTCTTATAATTCATTCAACTCATATACCATCATTCACAATAGTTAACCCATGAATATATGTGATTGTAACATGTTATAGTCAAATTTGCATTCATCCAACTCATCAATAGGGTATTCGTACATTTTGATCCATTTGTACATAACATTCATCATACTCAATCAAATCAGCAATAATCTGAAAGAAATAACCTCCTCATGATTTCTGTTAGGTTCTCTAACCATCTCAAATCATCCATGCGTAATCACAATCATAAATAACATGGTTTTCATGAAAAATCCAATTTTTAACTCATCTACTCATCAAATCCATTATATCTTATACGATCCTTAACATGCTTTCTAAATAGATAAAACATCGCATACAACATTCAAAGAACAATACAAAAACAAACATATATCACTCACCTCTTTGAAGAATTAACCGAAGAAAATAAAGAATAAGTAAAAGTCCTCCCTCGCAAGAAAACCAAGAATCCTCGCTTGAAAACTCCAAGAAATAAGAATAAGAAATTCCTTTATGTTGTGCAGCAAAGAGACGGCTGCACCTCACCTTAATATAGGTCGGGAATAAGGGGAACTAGGGTTTTTGAGTGGTTTTGCAAAATGCCTCTTTTGAAATATACCTTTACATATATAAATCTCTATACTTGGAAATTAAATAAAACCAACTTAATTGAGTCTTAAAAACAAAAACAACCAGCCTACAATCAGCCGGCACTATTTGAAAACCCAAAAAAATGAATTTGAACTTTTACCCCCTCTAAATAGCAATTTTGCAAAAAGAGCCTCCTTTATTCAAAACTTGCAAAATGAACCAAATTTGTTAAAATAAAAAGTAAACTCTTTACCTCTTAGTTGAATAGGCATCATGCCAAGCCCAAAAAACTCTTTACCTCTTAGTTGAATAGGCATCATGCCAAGCCCAAAAATCCTGAAAACCTGGAGTTTTCACTCCAAGTGGTAATTTTGCACAAAAGTCCCTCTTTTGTAATATTTGCAAATAGGTCCAATAATTATCAGAAAATTCCAAAAAAATCATAAATAATATTTAATAATAAATAATGTGTTTTTCCAAAATAAATTTTGACTTTGAACTCCTCAAGAAGATATTTGCACGTGTTTTGTAAGTTTAAAAAGATAAATTTTCAGAAAATAATTAAAAAGTCATTTTAATTCATTTATTAATCTTAAAAACATTATTTAAAAATCTGGGGTATTACATTTGTACAAGGGTTGTATTTATAGGGTACAATTAGGGTACTGGGTTAGTGATTTAGGGTTCAATAACAGCGGATTTAGGTCAAGAACAAATCAAACTGGGTTTTAGGGTTCAATGAAGAGATTAATCAAAATCAATAGGGTTCAAATCAAAATACCCACAATTAAATAAGAGAACAATAGGATCAATAAGAATAGCCCGATCAAAAGAACGAAGAATTTCATGAACAAGTCTTAATAAAAAAAATCAAGGAAGAAATAGGGTATTTATTCAATTGCAAATAAAATATTACAAAAGGGGAAAAAATTGAAAATTACAAAAACGGTAGGTACAGGGAGAGAGAGAGAACAGGGAAGGAGAGTGAAGGCATATCTTGGGGTGAAATCTCCCAAATACCCCCCAGGTTTAAGTGAAGAAGAGAAGGAAATGGGCGGGGTAGATCATGACCGTTGGATCATGATCAAGTTGATCCAACTGCCAACAGGGCTGTTCGCACCGACTATGTGCAAACAGACCCATTTGCAATTGAAGATGGCTATATATATATATATATATATATATATATAAACAGCTATCCCGGTGTTTACTAATGCCTTTATAGAGAATAATGGCGCTTTGGTAATGCCTATATATATATATATATATATATATATATATATATATATAAACAGCTATCCCGGTGTTTACTAATGCCTTTATAGAGAATATTGGCGCTTTGGTAACGCCACCAGAAGCGTCGTTGTATCTTGCGTCGGGACAGACTAATGGGCTATCACGGTGTGTTTCCCATCCGCCGCTATAGGTGTGATTCCTATACCGGGGTGTTCAACTCGCCGCGATAGGTGGAATTTAGTTTTATTTTTTTGGGAAATAATGACCTATCCCGGTGTTTTTTTAACACCAAGATATATCAAAGTAAATTTTTAAATACCCTATGCTGGCGCTTGGAAAACAACGCAATAGGTTAAATTAATTTTTTTAAAAAAAATTGTGGAAAATTAGGATGTAAATCAATGTCGGCGTTTTTGGAAAACGTCGAGATATATATCTTCAATTTTTTACATTTTATTTTCAAATTTCAAATTTTAAAAACCTATTATTAATTACATATTACAAATACCTGTAGTCACATCAAATTTAAATGCTTAAATCTTAAAATCAATATTAAACAACCAAAATTCACATATCACAATAAACAACTCAATAGAAAACAAAACATCTAATATATATAAACTGCCACGGCCGGCCCCAACCTTGATGTAGCTGAGGCGACTGCCTCAGGCCAGCTTCTATCGTGAATGCACGCAAGGAGGTAGCGCGGGCCAAATACAGCCCACCTAACAGCACCTATGAAGGCCCCCAAATTTTTTGCAATTTTAAGAGCCCCCAAATTTGTATTTTTCTTGTAAATATAGGCACGTATTTTGAACGTAAAAAAATAATTATTTGGAGATTCCGCCTCGGACCCCCGGGAACTCAAGGCCGGCCCTTAAACTGCCATAAAGAGTTACAAATACATAAGTTGTACAACACAGTTATTACAAAACATAGATATAATTCCGACAAAACATAAAAAAAAGAAAGTACAAATCCAACAAACTATGGAGGGGGAGTTTCCTGGTGTGGCCCGGTGTTGCTTCCAATCCCATCGGTATTTTGCCCTAGTGTATGTACATTACTTGAAACCGATGGAATTCGCTGGCCCTACAAAAAACATATGTTTCATCTTCAATTTGTCAAACGAAAGAAGAAAATACATTGATGGTCATGAACAATAAGTTATTTGAGTTGAAAACCCTACCAAAAAATATTTATTCGATGTCATTAACAATAAGTTAAACTTAGTTACTTTCTTATGAGGATTTCTAGTTTCTGATAAGGATTAATAATTGTGAAACCTAAAGAGGATTCCTAGTTTTGAATGAGTTAATTTTGGGATTTATGAGGCCAGAAAAGGCAGAATAATAAATAGTGTGAATAAGGCTAGCTAACTTAAACATTAGTCGACCGCATTAATTTCCTTCCTAGATATATGTATATTCTCTAGTGTTTAAAATACAAGTGCAATTTCTTCAACAAGCCATAGTGACATACATACTAACAAATGTCGGAGGATCTACCCCACAACTCGTAGTGCTAATAGCAGAAGTGCACCACAAGCAATAGAAACTCTCAAGACTTAGATGAACCAAAAACAAGCCACCACAATATATGTAAGATCTCACAAGAACACAATCAATTTGCAGAGATAACCAATATTTCTTATTCCCCAAGAAATACAAAGATTACAAAGAGATTATAACTCTCAATCTCTCTCTATGTCTCACCATTGAAACACTCGACACAATCCCCTCTTGAAGTTGAACAATGATAACGGCTCACCTCTTGATTACACAAATTGATTCTAACCCTAAAGTTTACGGCCATATATATAGCCTCCAAGTAAACCCTAAAAGATAAACACAAATCTAGCAATTAGGCCTTTAAACTCGTAAGCCCAAAAATAATTAGCCGCCAAAGTCGGTCGACCGCACCCCAAGGTCGGTCGACCGCAACGTGTAAGTCCAGACCCAAGAGCTGACCGGTCGACTGCACCCCCAAGGTCGGTCGACCGTCCTTTCCTCTGTTGGATCTTTACACTCGAAGAACTCTCAGCAGACTAAGTCGGTCGACCGCACCCCCAGGTCGGTCAACCGCAACTCTCCAGGTTGCATTCTTCTACTCGTTGTTTGTCTTCTCTTGCTTCTTTGTCTCATCCTCTTCTTCTCCAACTTCAAGTACTCAGTGCCTACATATATGTGAGGCCACAATTCCTAACAATTTCCCACTTGGACCAAATACACAACGCTTCAAAGTTATTGCAATCTTCACCTCGCATTCTCTGCCAATCTCCCACTTTCATGGAAGACCCAAGTACTCCCCACTCTCATAAAGAGCACCTCCGCCACTCCACCACGTGGAGTGCACCAAACACCCCTCATCGCCTCATGAAGGATGTGCTCCACCAATCCCATAGAGCATGAATACCGGAGAAACAATCTCTCGTGTCGGATTCCGTGTTATGAGACTCCCCAACTCGCCAGATTTCCATCAATACCGAACATGGTTCAAAGCCTCTCAATGCACCCTCTGCACCAGAAATCTTAGTGGATGACACCTCCACAAACTCCGCAGACTGTTCAACCCTTACAGTCTCAATTCGGTTACCCTCATCGACATCACCCCGCATATCGATACCAGTGCTGTCTACCTCACAAGAGCGACATGAAGCTTCAACTGCCAATTCGCAAAGTACCCTCTCCGCAGCAACGTCTTGCCCTCTAGGATCACTTCTATGGCCAGCAGCTTTCAATAAATTAGTAACCTCCCCTCCACAACTGAAAAAACTCGGTTGCACCCCACACAACCTACTACTCGATTCCGGCTGAGTCAACTACAGGAGAAACGCCCCTCACGTCTCTAAGTAAATACAGCGTTCCCTCATGCTTTCCTTTTGCAATCACCCCTGAACCTGCAGCTATACATCACTCTCCACTACTAACTCTAGTAGACAATCCCTTCTTGTCTAGTCTTCTAATCGAGATAAGATTTTTCTTCAAGTCTGGAACATGCATTGTTTCCCGCAAGACAACACTTTGATCATCAGTGGTGTTCACGCGAACAGTACCAACCACACGTACAGGACATCGGTGACCATTCCCCACGATCACATCTCCAAAAGAACCCTTCTCGTAGTCATCAAATACCTCTCTCCTCGGCGTGCAATAAAAAGAAGCTCCCGAATCAATACACCAATCTTAGAGTGCTCAACTCCTCCCGAGCTGATAAGCATAGATCCTCAACAAGCCCCACTTGAACTTCCTTTCGGGTATCTTTCTTCGGTTTCTCCTGCTTCTTCTTCATATAAGCATTGCAACTGCGCATTATGTGACCCTTCTTGTGACAATACCAGCACTCAGGCCCATGTCTCCCATCGCTGTCATCAGACCCACTCTCAGATAAACTACTCTAATCCTTTCTTCTTCGACTGCTCTTAGATCTCCCACGTCTGTTCGCAACGTACATGGTGGAATCTCTAGAAGATGGTGATGGATTTTCCCCCGTTTCTCACCCTTCTCACCTCCTCGTTCAGAATGGTACTTACCACATCCTGTAGAGTCGTCAAATTTGTCATAGTGTCTGTAATATTCTGTTCCACCATACCATAACTATCGGGTAAAGTAGATAGAAGTAACAATGACTGTCCCCTCTCTGAAAACTTTAAACCTGCAGCTTCCATATGGTTGTAAATCATACAGTAATTGTTCACATGCTCTGCTACTGAACCCCCTTCCCTCAACTTCATATTAACCAATTCTTCATATTAACCAATTTCTTCAAACCAATTACTTCATATTAACCAATTTCTCATACATATCCGTGAGAATCTCTATTGTCTCCTTTGTGGTCTTTGTCTTCGAGATATGAAATAACGTTTTCCAATTCAGCCCCAACTGAATCTGCCCAGCTCCTTCTGATCCAAACGATTCCAATCTGCCAAGACCTTCGCATCCTTATCTCCACCTACCGGCTTCTCATCAAACAACGGACCATCAAGATCTTTCTGATAAAGATACGCTATCATCTGAATCTTCCACATCGCGAAGTCACTCCCATCGAATCCCTTGATCTTCATCTTGTAATCGACCATCTCGAATCAACTTCTCTGATACCACTTGTCGGAGGATCTACCCCATAACTCGTAGTGCTAATAGCGAAAGTGCACCACAAGCAATAGAAACTCCCAAGACTTAGATGAACCAAGAACAAGCCACCACAATATTTGCAAGATCTCACAAGAACACAATCAATATGCAGAGATAACCAATACTTCTTATTCCCCAAGAAATACAAAGATTACAAAGAGATTACAACTCTCAATCTCTCTCTCTCACACCTTTGAAATACTCGGCACAATCCCCTCTTCAAGTTGAACAATGATAACGGCTCACCTCTTGATTACACAAATTATTTCTAACTCTAGAGTTTACGGTCATATATATAGCCTCCAAGTAAACCATAAAAGATAAACACAAATCTAGCAATTGGGCCTTTAAACATTTAAGCCCAAAAACAATCAGCCGCCGAAGTCGATCGACCGCAACCCCAAGGTCGGTCGACCATGTGTAAGTCCAGACCCGAGAGCTGACTAGTCGACTGCACCCCCAAGGTCGGTCGACCGTCCTCTCCTCTGTTGAACCTTTACACTCGAAGAACTCTCAGCAGACCAAGTCGGTCGACCGCACCCTCAAGTCGGTCGACCGCAACTCTCTAGGCTGCATTCTTCTACTCGTTGTTTGTCTTCTCTTGCTTCTTTGTCTCATCCTCTTCTTCTCTAACTTCAAGTACTTAGTGCCTACGTGTATTTGAGGCCACAATTCCTAACAACAAATTCATGCCATAAGTATTTTAGACTCTTATCCATGTTCTACTTCTGTTTTCTGTGAAGACAGCACAGATGAAGACAACACAGATAACTATCTTCAAGTTTAACTTATTCTTCATCAGAATGTGAATCTATGAAAGAGTGCACAAGACTTGGTCCCAAATTATTTGAGTTTATATTCCAATGCATTCTTCTAATTTTGAGACAAGACACGGTAATCATTCTTCTCGATTTAACAGGCCACAGTAATCATTCTTCTCGATTTAGCTTTATAAATAAGAGTCATCTCCTCTATCAAATATATAACTTTCATATTAACTACAATTATGCAGCTATATTCATAGTTGATGCAGTTATTGGTCTGTATATGTTTCTCGTGCACAAACTATCTGCATCTTTGCTCTCTTAGTTAATTCTCAGTTGATTTCTCCATCTGAGAAGATGATCTAAAGGTATCCACTAGTGAAGGAGCTCAATTACTAAATTTAGAGCTCAGTTTGCATCCACTGCTGTTGGCCACCAAAAGAGCTGAAACAAGCGTTTGCATAGTAATAAACACATAGAAATAATATATTTTACAGTCAGATCTGTAAAATCCATAAACCTGAGGAGATAACAAAATCTATATGCAATCTTAGGACAGATTCATTCTTCTATCAAACAATTTACAATCTAAGTACAAAATGATGATGCATATAAATATTTCGATATGGTTTGGCTATATTAATGAATAGACAAATTAGGAACCTAATAAGAAGGTAGGCATTCTCTCAGTTGCAAAACATTGAAACATGGGAAGTACAAATTGTCTAACCAGCATGTAGTGATCTAATAATTTATGGTCGAACATATTTCTTCAGTAATCTTTTTAAAAAATCAGTAGCAGATATAAGACTTTTTACTTCAAATGCACACAAAATTCTAAACCTTCCTAGACAATAGTAGGTGTTTCAGACTATGCTTGTCACTATATCTTTTAACATCGGACAGAAGATCATTCAGTCAAACAAACCAGTCTAAACTTTAACCAAATTTACATGGCAATATCAACATATATGCTATATGTATGTCAGAAAATGTATATCAATATATTTGTATATGCATTTGATTATTATGATAAGACTTGAAGTAAACGGTGAGTACCAAAGAACAAACTAATTCCCTAAGTTATCTGCATCTATTGAAGGGCTCATACTTTGCTGACCATAAGACCTTAGTCAGTTAAAAGTGGGCATTCAGTTGTACAATACTAACCGGTGATTGAGTTGGAATTCCTTGGGACCGTTGCCCGATTAACGTCGCCATTTGGGCCTGCAGAAGTGCAATTGTTGCCTTCAGCTGATCCAGCTGATCCTTTGTGGCCCCATTGGAAGAACATGCACGAGAACCAAAGACGCTGGTGGATGTCAATCCCAGACTCATCCCACGCACACGACCAGGACGCTAGCTCCCCCTCAATTCGGCGAGAACTTCACACTGGAGAGTCAATGGATCGGTGAAAGAAGAAGATGACCTCTCCGCAATCTTCGTTCTGGCATCCTTTTGCAAAAGATACCAAAGACAAATTTAATTTTAAATTTAATTTTGGCTAAATATAAAAAAATGACACAAAGTTTTGGGCTAGTTTTAAAAAAATACACTAAGATTTTTTTAAACATCTGATTAGTGTTAAGTGATGTTTTTTTAAACACCAATAAAAGATAAATGTGGTTTTTTTAAACACAAATGAAAGATGAATGTGGTTTTTTTAAACCCTATCCTAACCCTAACCCTAACCCTAACTAACCCAGTGGAGTTTTTTGAAACTGTGTCCTTTTTTTAAACAAAAAAACCTTAGTGTACTTTTTTTAAACTAACCCAAAACTTTGTGTCCTTTTATTATATTTAGCCTTTAATTTTAGTAAAAAAACTAGATATCAATTTAAAATTAATTTAAAAGCTTCATATTTACTACCATCTCAACTGCAACGTCATCCTTAAACTTTCCATCCTTACTCGTGTGGGTAGTTTCAAAAAAATCAACGTCGCCGACGCTCTCTTCTGCATTTGATGTTTCCTATATATAAGTAAGATCAGTATTTAAAATTATAATAAAAGACTTCAAATAAAATGGAATAGATGTCTTAGTTATAATATCAAAATTTATTATCCTTATCGCTAATTGAAATAGATGTCTATATACCTTAGATATGAAATAACTTGACTTTTTCATATGTATATAACTATAATAAAAGAAATAACTTGAAATAACATGAAATAACTTGTGTGAGGTGTCCTTTATATTGGACTATATATATAAATATGATAAAAGACTTCAACTAAAATTTTGCAAAGTTTACCAACTCATCTCGAACTACAGCAAAGCTAGAGCTCACAGTAGTGTGCTTCAATTTCAACATCTTTCGGCTTTTTTACACCGATGTCATCCTACCTCTGATTAAAATTAGCAACATCAATGAAATATATCATCAAATAAATACAAAAGGAGAGAAGTTGCGTTAATATATACCTTTTCCGTATCACTTCTCCAAAAATTGACAAGAAATTGTCAATCTTGTGTCGTCACACTCATGGGAACCTATCTTGCATTTTCGGCCTGGTCATCTCTGGCGTTTAGTACTTCTCCTTTAGGAAGCTCTTGTGGTCCCTCCATTTCTTAGAGACCGATTTATCCACTCATCCGTCAACAACATCAAGGTAAGAAAATTTTTGCTACAAAATAACATTAATTAAAGATAGATGTAAATAGTAACAAATACAGATACAATAGGAAAAATATATATACAATAGAAAACTAAAGTACGGATACAAGAGACTATGACAAAGAACATAAGAAACGAGAATTCAAACCAAGGAACTTGGTGTACAAACACTGTTACATTCTATCTGACCCTATGCTTCTTCTAATTTTGGAATGAACATATATATCAAAGAGATGTTAACTTTGAATGAAGTAGAAAATATAAAATTAAGTAGCTGAAACTATGCAGTACATTGTTGGTCCTTGTGCACAGGGCTGGCCCCACCCTTAGAGGCGGGTGAGGCGGCCTGCCTTAGGCCCCCGGAGTTTTTACAATTTTAGGGGGCCCCGAGTTTGTAATTCTTCTGAAAATATAGGCACGTATTTTGCACGTAAAAGAAATACTGTTAGTAGGGGCTCCAAAAATAATTATTTCGGTAGTCCGCCTCGGGCTCCCAGAAACTCAGGGCCGGCCCTGCTTGTGCATATATTTTTCAATTGATTCACACCCAATAAGGGCTTATGGTCATGGGTATCAATTACAATAGGAAATCATCTATGATGGAAAAGCAATCTGGTTCATTTTATTCTTTTACTAGGTTTGCCCGTGCACGTGCCTACGGCACGTTTCTGCGAACAATGCAACATATAAAAAGGCTTAAAAAATTAAATATATGCACGTCTTCGTGAAGAATGATTTATATATGTGTATTTAGATGAGACATTGATGTATTCGAAATTAAGTTGTTTATTGGTTTATATCTTTCAGGGTTATTTGTCAGGAGCTCGAGATTGAAAAGAGTACTGTGAATCTATAACAATAGTGGATCAAAATCAGTTACTATGTGTGACTTAAACATAAGAGATTTCATATTTGATTTGTAGCATGTTATAAGTAGCAATTTAGTTGGTAATGCAGTTATCGCCTCAAACTACATGAGTTAATTCCCCGTTGTCATATTTTCATGTAGTTAACCATATATGATTTTAAAAGAGGTTAAAATGAGAGAGTGGGAGAGAGAGAGAGAGAGAGAGAGAGCGTATTGTGATGTACATGTGAAGATCTTTTGTTAAATGTGATCAGGTACAATTACATCTCTGTATTAATATTAATATATTTAGTATCCAGATACTGGAGAGCCTACTGCAAATTTGATCTGAAACAGGTTTGTTAGCCTCAATTTTTAATATATTTCAGTGTATGAGATATTTTACATGTTTTTTTTACAAAAAAAATCTATAACTTACATCATTTCTTATACAAAATACATAACCCCAACTATTAGGCATTTCAAATATTAAGTGAACATGAAAATTGCAGATGAAAAATCATTATAACGAAAAACGAATCAATCAAGTCAAAACCAATGGTCATTTCTGTTGTAGAATACTAATAGAAATTTTAGTAAAAATTTCGACATATCTCCCTTAAAATATTAGCCTTTTTACAGCAATTCCTTACGGAATTCTGCTAACAATTAAAAATATAACATCACAGGCAGTTAATATCAATCCTCCCCAGGCCAATGCAAGCAACATCACACAGCCATTATATATATAAGGTTCTGGGAAAAAAATCTTGATATGATGCAAGATACAAAATAAAAACCAAAATTTGGTTTGAGGGGTCCAAAATAGTAGACGCTAATTTAACTATATATATAAGGTTCTAAAAAAGATTAACGAAGTATTTAACTATATAAGGTCCAAAATATTTTTTTTTAGAAAGCTCAGTAAAATATCACACCAAAATAACCACAGCGAATGACAGTAATGATCTGTTATTCCTTAACAGAACCGAATTAAACATTCGCACGATTTGAAATTTTTTTTTTTTATTGCATTTTTTTTTAATGCATGAAGCCAAGCTGTCACCATGCTTTTAGAATTTTTGCCTGGAAATTCTTCACTATATTGGATATCCATTAAACTTGATCGTTAATTAAACAACTGTCCAACTACCAAAAACTAGATGTAAACTTGCACACATTGATCATCTTCATAATCATCTTCATAATCATACCTCATGACTTTCTTCCTGAACTCCAGGAAAAATTTCAAGAAAACCTATCGAAACAATTCCTCCCCAAAAAAAGTAAAGATCAAAGTAAGCAGATTATGTATATATGTATTTTTCCTAATAACCCACCTATATATACATGCACATTATCTCAAACTTTGTTTAAAACATTGTTTCAGTTGTTTATCACATACAGTAAAGATCAACATATGTCCGAATTTGTTTCAGTTGTTTAAAACTTCAAAGAAATAAATATGAAGAAGAAAACAGCAGCTTTTAGAGGCCTTCTTAGCCTACATTATCTCAGACAAGCATACTGGACACCATATTCTCTTCCTTAGCCATTTATCAATGCACTACAAAACCAAACAAAAGAAAAGGAGGTCAATAGTTAGCTAGTCATATAGGAAACCATAGTCTCTTAGAACTAACAAAGACGCTCCAACCACTTTGAAGCAGGTGCCTCCTTGGCTGACCTGAAGTATCCATGGCCAGATATAAAAAATTTAACATTGAATAATTACACTTTTACAGACTTTAAAAGCAACAATCACAGAAAAGAAGAAAGTGCAAATCAGCTTTACACAACAATAATCAAGTAAAATAGTATAATTAAACAATGTTGAGAAAAGAGCATGGTCCATTTTACTTTGTGCGGATACCATGGCCTCAGTTGGAGACACATACACAGTACTGTTTCCATAACACTGGAATACTATATTACTTGGCTACATCAAGTATCCACCAGTAGATGCTCCATAGTTACAACTAAATTGCACCATGGTCTAAACCATTCAAATTGTGATTAACCTTTAACGTAACAACCAAGGTAAAGCTATAGTACCCAAAGTCCATGAAAGTATTACAAAACTTTTACTTCTGTTACTCTTTTTAGTCAATATTACTTCAACATGCTACGCACAATGTGTTGCAAGGAGTTTCTTAAAAGATCTCGGTTAAAATTTGGGCTGTGCCACTAAAAATTCTGAAACATGCAAAATACTGTATCAATAAAAGTGAGAGCAAGAAAAATAGCATTGACCTTCAGCCAAAGGAAACTTTTTTGCTCAAAAGAATGTAACTATCTAAGTAAATTCACAGGCCTGGCCTTAAAAAGGAAATTTGACATGTATGAATATGTCTCAAGGATGATTACCGCGAAAAATGAGGCAGAAGCGCCACTCAACCCCCACGCAAATCCTTTGCAACCAGTTATTGTGTTGGAGGGTTTTTACTCATATCCTGAAATACACACGGGAATCAACATTTAACCACACGTACCAACAGCACACAACATCTTAGAAACCATGGTAATGAAATGAATAAAAACCAAAAGGAAATTCCAGAAAACCCTCACCAGTGGTGGAAGACACTCATCGGCATGACGTCTCAACACTGAGAATCCACCATGCGTGCTTGTGTCCGACGCTGTCAAGGTTTTGCAAAATGAGTGAACATGTGATCTTGGTGATTGTGGAGGCAAAGGTTCCTTCTCTGTCTTGTCCTTATTTTTCTGATGTTTTAATAACAATAAGTTAGACCACACCAGAAAATTTCGCGTTTCCATCATAAAAGTGAAATTACACAAACAACAACACTTACCTTTGGACAAAACAAAAGATTTATATAGCACAAAATAGAAATCGCAGGACCAAGAAACCATATTTGTCCACAATAAACAAATAATCATGATAAAAGAAAATTTTCATATAGGAAAAGGCATGCTTAACAATGTTAGACTTATGCTAGTCATATAAAACACAGCCGAAAACTCATTGACAAAACCTGGAGCAAAAGATAACGTCAACCAAGTAAAAATACCAGTAAAATTAGTACATAAACAAAACAAAACAAAAAAAAATGGAGTAGTTTCCTTTGCATTTATTTTTGATGAATCTAGCTATGCTTTAATATTTGGACATTAAATATGTGAAAATTATGTAAACCAAATGCATACAACAACCAAAGTGTGTAAAATGAAGCACAGCAGGAAATGTAACACCCATGACAACCACTAACAGCAATCCAGAATTCACCGTAGTTGTTCCCTGTTGGTTATATTTAAATATAGCGACATTAAAATATTGGACGAAATTGTTTATTTTATATTACTTTTCTAAGAAATCTACCTCGTCGAAGACTTGATCTTTGTTAAAATTGATGGTCCCTCCAGCGAAGAAAGCACATCCTAGAACTAAGAGCATATTTGATAATGATTGCTGAACTACACGAACCATCCCATTTCTTAATGCATATACAGATATTATCATCTCTGTCGCATTTCCAAATGTAGCATTTAAAAGGCCTCCAACTGCATTGCATGAGCTAAATTGCATGAGAAATTTGCAACATGTTCCATCTAATAAAGAATTAGAACTCAAACTGAGAAGAATACCTGTGGGGCCAGTGTAGAGGGCAAGTTGCCTGCTACATAGCAAGAATGTTGAGTTCGTAATGTAAAAGAACTTTGAGCCAACTACATTTTGAGCTGGAAACATTCAATTGCAGGAAATTTGAAATTTAACCTGAACTAAAGTAGTGTTCCACTTTCTGTTGACGAAATAGAGTGCGTCTTGAGCTTTACCAGGTATGCAATCCATGGGAGGCTTGATGATTAACTGAGGGTTCTAAACTGACATGGAAACCTCATCTTTAGCTATTCTAACTCAAAATAAATAAACACTAAAATACCAATAATACTACATGCATATCAGTTAAGAGAGAGAGAGAGAGAGAGAGAGAGAGACAGAGAGAGAGAGTAACAAATAAATTATACAGTGGAAAAAAATCAAATCAACTATTCAAAACCTCCCAGCTCTCTTTCATATATGAGGGAATTGGAGCAACCAGGTCCATCATCTCAAGCTTTGACAAATAAAGATTTACCGAGGATGATGACGATGACTCCAAATACTTCACTGTACGGGAAATATCTGGCAAAATCATTTGTCGACAATGTAGATGTAAGCGAGGTTGCCTCTCACAGACACTGTCCCCTCCTGATTGAAGGCCAAAAGGAAGGTTAGTTTCCTGCTCGTTAGTGAGCTTCTCTTGAGGCATCATCGGCTCCCAGTTCCTGTGGGCCTTCCAGCCGTACTTGAAGTCTCCGACAATAGGAGTTCCGAGAGCCTCAACGCAGTGAACTCGAATCTTCAATTTAAGAATTAGATTTAAATAAAGAGTTAAAAGAGGACGTAACATAGTGGTGCACTCGGATCGGTGGTAAGTTTTAGTTTCAAAATTAACTACCTGATGCTTCCTTCCTGTTAATGGTTGAAGTTCCAGCCAGGAGAAGCCTACACCCAAAAAAATCAACCGTAAATAGTTATGTGAGTAGTCTTCTATGTAAACAACTGAATGAGGGTTGAACCAATTATGGTGGCAATTCCAAGAAACATTATTTCAGTAGGGTGGGCATACTCAGAAGTTAATCCCAAATGGTGTAGCACCTTCTATTCTTTTACGCAGCTGTGGGGGAGAAAAATGAATCAAGAATACTTTTTACAGCAACATTCTTGTCTTGTCTCTAAAATTTTAAATTCAGACAAATAATTAACTGGTAAAAACTATAAAGATATAAACTTCAGAAGGATAATTCTTCTTGTCACTGGGAAATATGGAACATAAGTTTCTATGGAGAGGAAGGAGAAAAATAAATTTTAGTATTCTTCAACAGGGAATGATATGAAACCAGTAACTCTTCTGATCATGGGAAAACATAGCTTGAACTTATTTAATAGGAGATGACCGTAGTGTTAAGCTTTGATCTAAGTACCAAAAGAGATGAAAGATTGTAATGATAAAGCAGCTTTAAGGCAATATAAAAATTCCAGCACAATCAGAACATGTATGAAGATAATTTTACGTACTCGAGTACCAGTATACAGTTTCCATGGAAATCATAAACAAAATTCTAAAGAATAAATACCTTTTCTAGCTTTTTCTCAGGCAGTGAAGCGGCCACTTCCATCCAATGTTACTCCCTGAAAACAACACATTTATAAGGAAAACAACATCAAAAACTAAAATTCATAGTAAAGAAAAAGGTCCATAAGATAACCTCATCTTCGATTTGATCATCATATTGTGGAAGTATCGTCCTTGGAGCACTCAAGTCGTCATTAAACCTACAACCAGAGACGAAAAGTAAATAAAAGAAGAAATGTAAACAAAAATATAGTTGGTCCATTTCAATGGAATAAATTTTACGTATCCTCATATCTAGTTGTCTTCTTAGCAGCCTTGTATGCTTCATCCCTTTGTTTTTGCTCCCTAATTTCCACATTTTCAAGCATATCAACCTCTGTTATGTATAGTGTATAGGTCAGTTGCAAAAATAGTACCTTCACAACATAAAATACCAAACAACAGGTTACAAATCAGTAAGAATGCAGAATCTTAACCATCAGCAAGAATGCTCTGATCTTTGAGTGTTAGGACAACTGCTCCACCCTCAATTACCTTATCCAGACCATGTAGGATCTTAACCCCAGCTAATCCTCAGTACAACGTAAAGTGGAAGATGTCTAGTATAAATAACCATTTTGTAGTCATATGAGAATAAAAATAGCTAATCAATAAAAAACTGTGACGATAAACATACAAAACTACAAATTTCTTTTATCAATAAGATATGCTTAATATCAAAATTTTAAAAAATTGTCCAGCAAATCCAAGAAACATTATTTCAGCAGGGTGAGCATACAAATTTCTAGATATCGTCTCTCATGTGATAAGAAAATAAAGTAATGAAAACCCCTGAAACATCAGATCTGAAAGGAGCGATTGAAGTTACTTACTCATGGTGAACACTGTGCACATGCTTATATAGCCCAGTAGAACACAAAGTCTTCTATTATAAAGTAAAAAAAATTATTTGTGATGCAATAACACCCCTACAAAACCAGATAGTAATCACTTCAAATACAGATAGCAGCTAATCATCATCAAAATAAAACTCTGCCTCATCTATCTAGGGTTCATTATAAACTCATTCAACGTTAACGCACATTATAGACATCTCTTAATTATTTCAAATTAAGTACAGAAAAACCTAGGAGATCAGTCAAATATTTGATTTCTGTCATCCACAGTTATCCAAAATTCTCTAAAGAAATGGAAAAGTATACCAGTGTGGCAATGGGAGAGTGCTTTTCAAGCCCATATATCTGTTAGGCGGGATAGGAGATGACGATATCAGGTAAATTCACACAAAGATGGTAAAGGATTAAACGAATTATGCATCTTTCTTGAGCAGCAAGTGTGTTATTCTTTTTTCTGCAAACAAACACATTTAATAAGGCAATAATACATTTCTAAGCTGGATGAGGGAGGAAAACACCAGACACATAAGAAGTTCATGTTGTTAACTTTGAAATAAACTCAGGATGAGGGAGGAAAATCTAGCTTGCAAATGTAAGAAAAAATGTAGACTTCCCTGCTCGATTTCCTTATCGGATTCGGCGAGTAGGGCGATGGCAGAGCCGACGGAGGCAGAGGAGCCCTCAGGGACGACGATGGCAGGCGACTTATCCATCGTAGAAGGTGTCGACGTCCATGGCATCGGAATCATCGAAGGGATTAGGGTTAGGGTTTGGGGAAGGGGAAGAAGAAAGAAGAAAAGAGAGAGAGAGAGACAGACAGTAAGAGAGAGAGAGAAAGGGGACAGTTTGATTTCGGAACGAGAGAGATAGAGAGAGATATTGAAATTTTGGGGTTTGAAATTTTGAGCGGGAAAATATATTTTGTGAGGTTAGATCTGGACCATTGATTTTGGGGGAGATTGAAGGAGAGCCACTTGATAGCTTTCTTTGTAATTAATTATATAGATACCTCAGGTTAGAATTCTTCGGTTCTCATAATATAACTCTGGTTCAACATGAGTTGCCGCAAATATGCAGATGACTTGAAATTATAAAGTGAAGCATAAATATGTAGATGACTTGAAATTATAAAGTGAAGCATCTATCTACTATATCCAAGATATATTCATGGAACTCAGTGCCATACATAAGGATGTTAAGATTCTTAAAAATGCAAGTGGTACAGCAAAAAACTTTTGTTCAATGACCTCCCTTGTTACTTATTCTATGCTCCTATCAACTAATAATAAGTCATAAGCGAAGATCATGCACCTGGGACTCCATCATACATACTGTTCATAACCTAAATCATTTTAATGTTAATATATATATTATTTATATTATACCTTAATAGCAGAGAAGGCTTCCGCCTTGGTATCATTTTTGAAACTTTTGACCAAGTCTCGTAGCTTAAGAGAAGCAGACGAGGATTTCTTGCCACTACCCCGCGGAATTTACCGAGCTTGCTCCCGGCTTCTCCAATCGACTGACCGGTGCTATTGCAGCTCACCAATATCTTCTCATCATTCGGGAGCTTCCATATCTCCTTCATCTTGATCGGGCTTCTCCTCCTCAGGGTGGTGGGCATGCTACTCTCATCCACCTCGACTGTAGTGGCACCTGTATGTGCTGCCTCTCCACTTTCTCCCGTCGGGTGCTCAGTCGAAGGACTTGTGCTGGGAGGATCTACCAACTCCTCCTGCCTAGTTATGATCACCTTCCTCTTTGTTCTCGCCATCTGTCACTTTTTTACAGAAAATTAAGATAAATTATTAAATTGAGATAAATCATTAAATTAAGCAATGACATTAAAAAAATTAATAACTTTTATTAATCATGACTAATTACACCATCCCCGTACTCATTAGATAATCGTGACTTATCAATCAAAGGATTATCCAATTTCCAAAATATAAGTCAATATGAAATTTTAAATTAGGATTTCCATAAAACGTACAAGTAAAAAAGATCGAAACTCTGAATCCAAAAAGACTGGTATTGAAACCAAAAGCAAAATATTAATTTGAATAGATTGTGAAACCTTCAAACCAGCTTTTTCTGACTTGCAATATATTAACAACAACGCCACTAAAAATATGAAAAAACCATTGCATCTCATATCAGTATGATCTGAATATGATCTGAATTGCGAGGGTGGTCATTACTCCAACTTTGGAGATGGAGGAACTTGGGAATCGACTTCACTTTAGCGTTATTGCGACGATTGCATTCGGGCACCCCCAATGAAGGAACTATCAAGCACGAGTTCTTGTCCAGGTGGCCAAAGACCTATGACTGGGACTGGACCATCAAACGATTTAGAGAGGACGCCTTCATCATTCCGTGCTCGATAGAAGCCAGAGTTCAGATGGTGCTGAGCAAAAAATCTTTTTCCGAGGAGGGCTTCACTATTTTCTTTTTGCGGTGGAGTCTGGACTTCGGAGTGTTTAGGAGGGAGAAGCTCGAGTCACGATGGTTATTAATCTCCAACCTTCCATCCGAGTGTTGGAATAAAGATGGCTTTCAGGCGCTTGTGTAGCCGTTTAGGTGGGTCGAGGAGGTCGATCAGGCGACCAAATTCTTCAACAAATTCAATATTGCTGGAGTTCGGGTTAGTACGCTTTAGGGTTCTATTATGCCTTCTTCCACCTTAATTAGTTACAAGGGGCTTTCCTAGAAAGTTGAGTTCGCAGTTGAGTCGAAGAGATTCGTTCCAAGGAGCATATCGAAAGATCAGGAAGAAAAAGCAAAAATTGGTGACAGACCACCTGATCATGAGAGTGATAGAAGCTTGGAGGAAGAAGACGATCCACAGCTATTGGATGCTAACCATCCAATGGTCGTTAGCGAGGCCCACAGAAATTTGAATTCTGTCGTATCTGAAGACGTGGTGGGAAAGGTTCCAATCACTTCTGATGAAGTGGTGGGAAAGGGACGAGAGAGAAAGGTTGATGAGAAAGGTGGACGAAATCAGAAGTCTGTGGTACTGTGCAAGGGGCCCACAGTACACCCTTCTCACAACGTCAACATCGTTGAGGCACCTCGGGGAGTGAGCGCAGTGCTGCTTCGTGCAGGATTTGCTTCACTGCAGTCGGTGTACGAGGTGTCATTCAATGGGTCAGAGTCAAGTAGGGCCAGAGGGTCAGTGGACGAGACGTCCTGTTTGATTTCTGAGGCTTTACAAACCTCTATGCAGACTGCTTTTTTGCAATTTTTTAGAGGAGATGTGAGTTCCTTATCTAGAGACCAATTGGATTCTTGGGGTAATCTTCTTAGAGCCTACTCTCATGGTCCTCCCAAGCCCATTCAAGAACACAAGATTGATAGTGTTCGCAATTCGAGAGAGTTAAAGTTGAAGTTGGCTTGCTCTGGTAAATTGGATAATCAGAAGCACATTTTAGATAAAAGAGAAGCTTCTTATCAGTCTACTTTATCGGAATCGGTTAGAAAGGCTAGTATTGGAGATTTACTACCATCGGGTTCTAGAAAAAGAATTTATGAGAGAGTAGAGGAAGTAGAGGAAGTACAATCTAGTCGAGCTTTGGAGAGAGTTTTGGATGTTGCTAAATATGATTCCCCTAATGATGACGATCTAATTGATGCATTGAAGAACATTGATGAGGATTCTCCCCTTATGATGGCGGCAAATGTTCGGAACATTGAAAGGGAGATTAGAGGTGAGGATTCTCCTCAGTCGAGATTTGAAGTCAGGGATGAAGGTAAAGGGAAGGAGTTGGCTTTGGAGGATCTCAGGCGTATTTCTAGGCAAAGGGAAAAGCACGGGGATCGACCAATATCCAAGGATGAACTCATTGCTTCAGCAGCAAAAAAGAAAGTTCCCGTCTCAGCTGTGGTAGGTGAGCCTATTTATAATTCTGCTATTATAGATGTTATTCCTCATTCATTGTTATTTAACTTAGCCAAGGTGTGTCGAATCGAGTTGAGTTGTGAGGGAGTCTCGCAAGAAGAATGTGCTAACAAACTTCGAGAGTGGGTCAAGCGACCTGATAATCTGTGATAGACTAGGTTTCTTAGAGACTCCCCCATTTGTTTCCCAATGGTGTACGCCTTTTGGAATGTTAGAGGGTTGAATTATAGTAAGAAACTTAGGAAAATGAGGAATACATTGTCCTATCATCGACTGTCCGTTATAGGATTCTGTGAGACTAAGTTGGCGAATTCGTCGTCTGGTTTGCTTGATAATTTGGCCCCCAAAGGGGATTGGGCATGGTGCTCTAAACCTTCGGTTGGTCAGCCTGGGGGCATCAGTGTTGGTTACAATACACAACTTTTCCAGTGCATTGACGTCATGATTGGAGATTTTTTTGTCTCGATGAGACTTAGATCCAAATGGGACGATTTTTGTCATGTCTTCCCATGGTCTATGGTCCAAACAAGGCAGGTGAGCGGGCCTGGTTCTGGGATGAGCTTATCGATATTCATTTTAAGTGGGAAGATGCTTGGATTATTGGTGGAGACTTCAATATTACACGGTTCTCCGATGAACACCTCGGAAGGGGGGGGGTAGTCTGACTGAGAGATCTAACTTTAACAAAGTTATTGACTATTTAAAGATTCGGGAAATCCAGTTCTCCGATCGAAAATTCACTTGGTCAAATATGCAAGATAAGCCCATTCTGGCGAAATTGGATCGTATTTTTGTTTCAGAAGATTGGGAAGCTCATTTTCCTCTAGCTACTGTTCGTTCTGTGCTTCGGGATACTTTTGATCACGTTCCTTTGATCTTGTCGCCTACTAGGATGGTTAGTAGCAACATCAGACCTTTCCGTTTTGAAAAGGCATGGCTTAGGAAAGTTTCCCTAAGGCATCTTGTGACCTCTTCTTAGGAAACACCCCTTCTAAGGAGGGATGGCATTCAAGGGGATGCTATTTCAATTTCGAAGCTAAAATCCGCAAACTCAGGGGAGTTTTGAAAAATTAGGTAGGGGAAGAGATTAGCCACGTCAAGGCAGATAAGGAACGTTGTGTGGATCGTATTCACGCATTGGTGATCTCTGAAGAAGATAAAGATCTTAGTAGAGAAAAATTAGTCGAGCTCCATAAGGCTAGAGCCGACTTGGATAATATCTTTCAAGCTGAAGATGATCATTGGCGACAAAGGTCGCAGGACAATTGGCTTCTAGAGGGGAATGCTAATACAGCGTATTTCCATAGGATTGCTAACAGAAGGAGAAGATCCAATTTCATTTCAGGTCTTCAGATTGGAGATTCGTGGGTTTCGGAGGCTTTGACCGTCCGAAGCCACATAGAGAACCATTTTAGAGCGATGCTAGGAGTTTCGAAAGATCAGTTTCTATCTCTTGACGCCACCTTCTGGTCTCGTCCGAATGTTCGGGGATTAGAAGTCCTTGAGTCTCCTTTTCTTATTAGTGAAATTTTGAGTGCCATCAAAGAGCTTGGGCAGGATAAAGCTCCTGGTCCTGATGGGTTTCCCATCTTTTTCTTCATGGCTTTCTGGGATGTTATTAAAGTGGATTTGTTTCGAATTTTCGAACAGATGTTCGAGAATCAGGTTCAGATCGATCGTCTCAACTACGTGACTATCGTTCTTATCCCAAAATCCGAGGTCGTTAAAGAGGTTTGGAAATTTCAGGCCTATCTGTCTTTGGAACTCATCCTTCAAAATCATAACTAAGGTCCTGGCTAATAGACTGAATACATAGATGAATTCCATCATTCACTTGGCCCAAAGGGGTTTTATCCCCAGGAGAGATATCTTAGATAGTATCGTGTCCGCCCATGAGATCATTTATCAGTGTGATAGGGATAGAGAAGAGGGTTTTATGCTTAAACTTGATTTTGAAAAGGCATACGATACGGTGGAATGGGATAGTATTATAGAGGTGCTTCATTCTAGAGGATTTGGTTTTAGATGGACAAGGTGGATCAACTTGTGCATTAGGGGTGGTAGATCTGTTGTGCTGATTAATGGGGAACCTAGTAATATCATCATGTGTAAAAGATGACTGAGACAGGGTGATCCATTATCACCATTACTTTTTACCCTGGTCGCTGACGTATTGTTAGAAATGATTTTGCATTGTACCAATCAGCACCTTCTTCGCGGTATCAGATGTTTGGATGGCCCTCGCGGCATTCCTATCCTACAATACGCGGATGATACGCTCCTTTTTGGGAGGAATGACATCAACGAGGTTCTTATCTTCAAGGGTATCTTATTGTTCTATGAGGCTTGGAGTGGATTGAGAGTCAATTTTGATAAAAGCAATCTCATTGGGCTCGGGAGAAGCGATGAGACTTCTTTTGTTCTCTTGGCTAATGTTTTGGAATGCAAAGTGGGGAGTTTTCCAATTAAATATTTAGGAGTTCCTTTGCGACCAAGGAGGCTCATCCGTGGTGATTGGAACTCCCTAATTAAGCGTATCAAGAAATGGCTCCCCGGTTGGAAGAAAAATCACTTGTCGCTTGGAGGTAGAATCACCCTCATTAATGCAGTTCTATCTAATGTACCTATCTATTGGATGTCGATTTATGAGTTTCCTTCCTGGGTTATCAACAAGATTGATAAGATTCGTAGGGATTTTTTATGGAAGGGGAGTGGAGAGGATGGCAGGGGTCTTCCATTAGTTGTATGGAGCCTAGTATGTAGAAGGGAAGAATTCGGAGGACTGGGAATCCTTAATCTTCGTGAGATGAACCGAGTCCTATTATGCAAATGGTGGTGGAAAATTCATTCTCATTTCTCAATTGATCAAGGTACCTTTTGGGTTCGTTATCGAGGACGTAGACGATTCAGGTTCGGGGGGGGGGACAACATTGTCGACGTATTTCCCATATTTGGAAAGGGATTGACAAAGTGGGAGATCTATTCCATGCACATGCACCCTGCAGTGTGGGGAATGGAGCTAATACTAGATTTTGGTTAGATTCTTGGGTTGGTCCCAATACTTTAGCTTCTCTCTTTCTCGAGACTTTTGATGTCGCCCGCAACAAATTTGCCTTGGTAGCCGATTATTGGGTCAAGTCCTCATGGTATTTCGATATGTCCGTTACTAGTGAAGTAGAAGTGCAGAGATTGTGTGTCCCCTTATCTACACTTTTAGAGGATAGGACTAACATCAATTTTATCATTCAGGACGTTAGGGGGTGGAGACTTACTTCCAATGGATAGTTCTCAGTCAATTCCTTGTATCGGTCTCTCTGTGATGGGGGCACGAGGTGTGCAAAAAACCGAGTTATATGGAGTGTGAGCGTACCGCATAAGATTCAGGCCTTTTTGTGGTTGGTTCTTAAAGAAACAATTTTAACAAAAGAGAATTTACTTAAGAAATGGCTAATTTTGATGGCTTCTTGTCCTAGATGTAGTGTACATGTGGAATCCACCTATCATCTTTTTATGGATTGCGTATTCAGTAGACGTCTTTGGGATCTAATTCTCTTCAGTTTTGGGTGCAATAGATTTCCCAGTAGTGTTTTCCATATTTGGGGAGAATTTAGAGAATGCGAGATTATTACGGAGAGACGGAGGGAATGGGATTGTGTTGTTGCGGCGTCTTTATGGGTCATTTGGCTAGATAGAAATGATTTATGCTTTAGAAACCACTCCTCTAATTTCGAGCAATTGATTCATAAAATTCTGTCTCTCACTGTTTCTTGGCTTTCCATTCCAGGTTTGAGGAAGAAAGCTCGAGCGGGCCCTCTGTTTTCTACAGATGATGTTAACAGTTGATCAGTCTTGTTCCTCTCGGTTGTTGTCGAGGGGTTGCTTTTGGGATTTTGACGGTGTTGTTGAGATTCCTTTTTTAGGTGAATCTTTTTGACTCCAAATCGGTTTGTATATGGAGATCTCTTGTACTTTCAGTTTCTTAGATTGCTGTTGTATTATGGATGTAACTGTTGAGGATTTATATATGAGACCGATGGTATTTCTCATGTCATCCTTTATTTCAAAAAAAAAACTTTCTCATCCAATTTCTCCCTGATGAAGAATCTATCCACCTCTACATGTTTCGTCCTATCATGTTGAACTAGATTGGTGGCAATATCACATGCTGTTTGACTGTCACAATACACCTTCATAGGTTCATTCGGACCACAGCCTAAGTCTTGCAACAAGAGTTTCAGTCATAAAGCTTCCGCTATACTTAGAGCTACTCCGTGATACTCAGCCTCTGCACTAGAGCGTGCAACAATATTTTGCTTCTTGCTTCTCCATGTAACTAGATTTCCTCCAACAAAGGTGAAGTATCCTGAAGTGGAGCGCCTATCAATTATAGATCCTGCCCAATTAGCATTAGTATATGCCTCAACCTTCAAGCGACCATGTTTCACAAATAGGACCCTTTTTTTTGGAGCAGACTTAATATATCTCAGAATTCTCATCACTGTATCCATGTGATGTTCTTGAGGTGCATGCCTAAACTGACTTACCACATTTAAAGCATATGATAAATCTGGCCGTGTATACACAAGATACATCAGTCGTCCAACCAATATCTGATATCTTTCCTTATCACAAGGCATATGATCAGATTCGTTGCAAAGTTTCAGTCCTTCTTCTAACAGTGTACCAATCGGCTGACAAGTAGACATTCCAGTTTTCTTCAATAAATCAAGAGCATACTTTCTTTGAGACAAAAATATCTCCTTTCTTGAGCGAGAAACTTCAATACGAAGGAAGTATCTCAAAGAGCCAAGATCTTTCATTTCGAACTCTTATGACAAGTAGTTCTTTAATGCATTCCTCTCCTCAGGATCATCACCAGTTACTATCATATCATCCACATAGATAATGAGAGCAGTAATTTTACTTTATTTCCTTTTTGGAACAGAATATGATCCAAATTACTCTGATAATATCTGAATGTCCTCATTGATTTTGTAAATCTCCCAAACCAAGCTCTTGGCGACTGCTTAAGTCCGTAGAATGCTTTCTTCAAATGACATACTTTATTGCTGGTTGGATAGGTCTGTTTGACCCTGGTGGAAGATCCATATAAACCTCTTCTGTCAATTCGATATGCAAAAATGCATTCTTAACATCAAATTGCTCCAACGACTAATCAAGATTTGCAGCAAGTGACAGTAGGACTCGAACAGTATTGATGAAACGGATCTGATCTGATCAGGCTTCGTGACAATAGGGTGGGAAGTCGAAGAGGGTAGGAAGGGCGAGCGGTAAATCTGCGGGTGGACAACTGGTAAGGATGGTAAGGAGGACGACGGGTGGATGATGAGGAGGAGGGGCACTGGAGCGCGACTGTAGGGTCTACAAATGGGATGGTGATCACTATGAGCCGGCGATCGGGAGGGTGAGGGACAGCGGTGGTAGGGCAAGGCAGTGTGACGACTGGCTTGCGGTGTTAGCTCGACAAAAGATGATGACGGGATGACTGGAGTCGGCAGTCGACGGTTGGGCGATGAGGGCTGTGGGATCGGGATCGACGAAGATCGGCGAAGAGCTCAATGGCAGCGAGGATCGGGGTTGACAAGGATCGGGTCGACGAGGAGGTTCGGGGATGTGGGTTTGGTCGGGATCGGGGCCGACGAGGATGTTCGGGGATCGGGGTTTGGTCGGGATCGGATCGGGATGGAGGTGTCAGATCCGATCACCTCCTTCTCTTCTTCTTCTTCTTCAACTAGCCTAGATCTGGTTAGTCTCTAATACCATATTGAAAACAGATTTGGAGAAAATAATTGTTATTTCTTATTCATCTTTATTCTTTACTGTATACATCTATATATAAGGATCACATTCTTGGAGGAGAAGAAAGGAGAACGAGAGAAGATTGAGGGGTGAGAGATTTGGGGAATCTATTTCCTATAGATTAGGAAACAGAATATACACAATAGCACTTACTATAGTTCAACACATAGGGAGGCTGAAGTGGACAATCAGCCCAATTTACTTTGATCTACATTTAGAAGTTCATTCACAAATGTCACTTTTTCGAGGGTGTTTTTTGCCCAGGCATTAAGTGATCACAAAATGAACTGTTCTCCATCATAAATAACAAAGCTCATACTGTGTGAATTAGAAATTCTTGGAACACTTCAAATTCCATTTAGAGATGTTTCAGGACATTTAGATTTTAGCATTAGGATTACTGCGTTGTTGATCAAGAGATGTCTTTTAGTTATGTTGTTGAAAGATAATTCATTTTTGTTACAACTTATATCAAGCAATATCATTCTCCGTTCGACTACGGTCTCTATATATTTTGGAGATTTCTAACCAACAAACATAACTTAACCTAGCTAGTGTTAGAATTGATGAACTCAGATGAGTTAGAATCAGTAAAATCAAATACCAAACTCCAATCTTAAGTTTATTTTCTTCATCCATACTCCCAACCCATTTTATTCTTAACCGATCTCACAAGTACAATATTACTAAACCCTATCAATATTACTAAACCTAGCAATATGATAAACGAGATTGATAAATTACCGAAATTTGCCGATTAGGAAGAATTATAGTCGGCAATGACTGCAGGTCAGGGGCGGCGGCGATGGATAAGAGGCGGCAAAGGAGGGGAGGCAAGGGGAAGCAAAGTTGAAGAGGAGCGGCGGTGAGGGTGGTGCGGCGGCACTTGATAAGAGGAGGCAAAGGAGGTGCGGTGAGGGGTAAGCAAAGGTGAGGAGGAGTAGTGGCAAGGGTGGTGAGGCACCGAGGGAGGTGCGGCGGCGAGCTGTAAGGGAGAGAGAGACGTCAGTGAGGAGAGATAGCGGCGATGAGAGAGAGGAGAGGCAAAAAGGTTAAGTAATTTGAGGGGGAAATAAAAATGTGGTGGGGGTTAGGGCGGGGGTTATAGATTAGTTTACCATATACATATCCTAGTGTTTTCATTATAAAACACCAAGATATGTTGCATATACATCGGCGTTTTGTATATAAATGCCGGGATATGCGTATAATTATTTTTAAATGTCTAACTATCTTCTATTGGTTCTAGTCATTAATAAGTCTAAATCTACAATCAAACGAACCAAAATATTTTCAAAAAAATTATAGAATTCTATAATATTTAATTATTCTTCTCAAAACCACAAATTCTCAAATTCAAAAATTAACTAATTCTTAAATTCATTTTTACATAGAGTTTGACAGAGAGAAGAAGATTATCACCATCGTGGCGACATGAGAACGATGAAAACAATAGGAACGGCAACGTGGGGGCACGATGGTCAGTGTTTGGGCTTGGGTTTGTGAGAAATAGAGAAACATATGACTAAGATGGATTGTTTGTGGGCTTTTCACTCGTTCCGCACACTTTTAGTTTTCAAATAAAATCAAATGGCTTGTAAGTGATACATGGTTGTATCTTGCAAGCCGTGAGTCGAAACTCTCTTCTACAAGTTGAATTAGGTTGTGTGTGGTGAATCATAGCCTAACACAAAGTTTGTAATTTTTGGATGTCGATTGTGCGCTTTTCAATCGTGTCGCTCTCTTTTAGTTATAATATTCAAAATATTGAGTTGCAAGTGATACATGACTGTATTTTGCAAACTACGAGTCGAAACTCACTTTTACAAGTTGTGTTAGCTTTTATATGGTGAATCATATCCTATCGCAATATATTCAAACTTATTCTCTATTTGGTGTGTAATACTAATATAGACACTACTGTTGAAATATAGTAAGTGTTATTGTGTATATTCTGTTTCCTTGTCTATAGGAAACAGATTCCCCAAATCTCTCATCCCCCAATCTTCTTTCAATCTCCTTTCTTCTCCTCCAAGAATGTAATCCTTATATATAGATGTATACAGTAAAGAATAAAGAGGAATAAGAAATAACAATTATTTTTCCCCAAATCTGTTTTCAATATGGTATCAGAGCCTAACCAGATCTAGACTAGTTGAAGAAGAATAAGAAGAGAATGAGGTGATCGAATCTGACACCTCCATCCCGATCCGATCCCGACCAAACCCAGATCCCCGAGCATCCTTGTCGGCCACGATCCTGACCAAACCCCGATCATCGAACCTCCTCTTCGACCGGACCCTCGTCGACCCCGATCCTCACTGCCATCGAGCCCGACGCCGATCATCGTTGACCCCAATCCCACAGCCCTCATCATCCAACCATCGACTGCCGACTCCAGTCATCCCGTCGCCGTCTTCCGTCGAGCATCCACCCCAAGACATTCGTCGCCCTGCCTTGCCATACCGCCGCTGTCCCTCACCCTCCCGATCGACAGATCACAGTGATCACCATCCCACTTGTAAACCCCTGCAGTCGCGCTCCAGTGCCCCGCTTCCTCATCGTCCACCCATCGTCCTCCTTACCCTTCTTACCTATCGTCCTCCTTACCTTCCTTACCTGTCGTCCACCCACAGGTTTACCACTCTCCCTCCTTACCCTCCTCGACTTCCCACCCATCATCCCGAAACCTGATCAGAGCAGATCCGTTCGATCCAGATCCATTGTTTGTTGATGTTGAAGATCTAGTGTGTTGAATATCAAAATTTTGTTTATTGTTTATTGAAGACTTGGAGTTGTTCTTGGATAAGTTGTGTCGTTTTCTATTGGTTGCTGAAGATCGGATCCGTTATTTTTCTTATGCCGCTACCATGGGACAAACTAATGGAACTGTGAAGAGAATTGTACTCTACATTAGTTACAGCTGCAGGTAAAGATGGTAAGATATATAATATTTATGCCTCTGTTATGAATAATGCATGGATAATTGATTCAAGTTCTACTGACCATATGAATTTTGATTCTAGACAAGTTCAAAATTTTCAACCATCCACCAAATCAAGTGTGTCAACTGCCAATGGTGATCCTACCACTATTACTGGTGAGGGTACCATATCTCTCACAAACAACCTAACCATAGATACTGCCCTAGTTGTGTCATCCTTGAATTTTAACCTATTATTTGTTGCTCAAATAACTATCTCCTTACATTGTATTGTAGTCTTTTGGTCTTCACATTGTGTGTTTAAGGATATTCGGACTCGCAAGACGATTGGTTATGGGGTTAAACACGGGAAGCTCTATTATCTGGATTTAGAATATGAAAGTTCAAGTAAATTGACTCAAGCTCTAAGTGTGGAAGGATCCGAAGATGAGAATAAGAAATCAGATATTTGGCTATGACATCGACGTCTAGGGCATGCTTCTTTTAGTTATTTGAAGAAATTATTTCCAAGTTTATTTTTGAAGTTAGATATTTCTGCCTTTCGGTGTGATGAGTGTGAACTCACAAAAGGTTACTGTGTCTCTTTTCCTCCAAATCCAAGTAGAAGCTCTCTTCCATTTATGATTATTCATTCTGATGTTTGGGGTCCATCCAAAACCACTACATTTGGAGGAGCCAAATGGTTTGTGATATTTATTGATGACTGTACTCGTATGACCTGAATTTGTTTGATGAAGTCGAAAAGTAAAGTTAATGGCTTATTTCAGAAATTTCACAAGCATGTTATGATTCAGTATAAATCACAGATTCAAGTTCTTAGGAGTAATAATGGCGGAGAGTACCTAAGTTTGAATCTGCAATAATATTTGGTAGAACACGATATTGTTCATCAGACTACATGCTCATATACACCTCAACAGAATGAGGTTGTAGAAAGAAAAAATACACTCCCTTGAGGTGGTCCGTGCTTCTCTTATTCATGGAAATATGTTACTCATTTATTGGGGGGAAGCCCTTGCTTCTGTTGCATACTTAATCAACCGAGTTCCCTCTAGTATCCTAAATTTTCTCACACTATTTCAAGCATTAACTGAAGCTGTGAATACACCAAAAGTCGTCAACTTGCCACCTCGTGTGTTTGGGTGTGTTGTATTTATTCATCTTCATCAACATGAACGTAATAAGTTAACCCCTCGAGCTGTCCACTTTGTTTTCGTGGGATATGCATAGAATAAGAAAGGGTATCGTGCTATCACCCACCAATTCAAAGGATGTTCGTGACTATGGATGTTGTATTCCATAAAGATGAGATATATTTTTCTTCTTCTACTACTGAACTTCAGGGAGAGTACCAAAGTGAAGTTCAGACTCCTGGATATGATGAGGAGTTAGTGAAGTTCAGACTCTTGGGTATGATGAAGTAATTACCAGTCAGAACGAACAACTGGATACAAATAATGGCGAACACTTGAATGAAGACCTAGCAAGGGAGGAAGACCCTCACGAAGAAGTGCAACCAAGGGAAGAAGACCCTCTTGAAGAATTGCAACCACTACCGAACTTCAGTAAGAGTGAATCGTCAGAACTCCAAAACCAATCGTCATCATTGTCCGAAGCTTCTAGAAGAGAACTCCCACACCGTAGTAATAGAGATATTCCAAAACCCACTTATGAACCTGATCCCACTAGTACCGTCAAATATCCCATGAGTAATTATGTATCCACTCACCGCTTGTCGGAATCAAATAAGTCATTTGTAAATCAATTATCTATTGTATCTATTCCTAATAGTGTGTAGGAAGCCCTTACTAATCCAAGGTGGAAATGAGCTATGGATGAGAAGATTAAGTCCTTGAAAAAGAATGAGACTTGGAAGATAGTTGAACTGCCAGCAGGAAGAAGCCAGTAGGATGCAGACCGATTTATACGGTGAAGTATAAATCTGATGGTTCAATCGAGCGATACAAAGCAAGGTTGGTTGCCAAAGGGTACACTCAAATGTATGGGATTGATTATGAAGATACATTCGCACCTGTGACAAAATTCAATACTGTTCGAGTCCTACTGTCATTTGCTGCAAATCTTGACTGGCCGTTAGAGCAATTTGATGTGAAGAATGCATTTTTGCATGGCGAATTGATAGAAGAGGTTTATATGGATCTTTCACCACGATCAAACAGACCAGTCCAACACAGCAATAAAGTATGTCGTTTGAAGAAAGCATTGTATGGACTTAAGCAGTCACCAAAAGCTTGGTTTGGGAGATTTACAAAATCAATGAGGACATTCAGATACTATCAGAGTAATTTAGATCATACTCTGTTCCTAAACAGGAAAGAAGGTAAAATTACTGCTCTCATTATTTATGTGGATGATATGATGGTAACTGGAGATGATCCTGAGGAGAGGAATGCATTAAAGAACTACTTGTCACAAGAGTTCTTAATGAAATATCTTGGCTCTTTGAGATACTTCCTTGGTATTGAAGTTTCTCGCTCAAGAAAGGGAATATTTTTGTCTCAAAGAAAGTATGCTCTTGATTTATTGAAGGAAACTGGAATGTTTGCTTGTCAGTCGATTGGTACACCGTTAAAAGAAGGACTGAAACTTTGCAACGAATCTGATCATGTGCCTTGTGATAAGGAATGGTTGGAGAACTGATGTATCTTGTGCATACACGGCCAAATTTATCATATGCTTTAAGTGTGGTAAGCCAGTTTATGCATGCACCTCAGGAACATCACATGGATACAGTGATGAGAATTCTGAGATATATTAAGTCTGTTCCAGGAAAATGGATCCTATTTGCGAAATATGGTCACTTGAAGATTGGGACATATACTGATGCTGATTGGGCAGGATCTATAATTGATAGGCACTCCACTTTAGGATACTTCACTTTTGTCGGAGAAAATCTAGTTACATGGAGAATCAAGAAGCAAAATGTTGTTGCACGCTCTAGTGCAGAGACTGAGTTTCGCGGAGTAGCTCTAAGTATGGCGGAAGCTTTATGGCTGAAACTCTTTTTGCAGGACTTAGGCTGTAGTCCGAATGAACCTATGAAGGTGTATTGTGACAGTCAAGAAGCATGTGATATTGCCGCCAATCTAGTTCAACATGATAGGACGAAACATGTAAAGCTGGATAGATTCTTCATCAAGGAGAAATTATATGAGAAAGTCATTGAGATATCTAAAGTGAAGTTAGAAGATCAACTCACAGATATCCTGACCAAGGTAGTTTCGAGTCGGCTCTTCATGAAATTTATTGACAAGTTGGGCATGTTAAATATCTATGCATCAACTTGAGGGGGAGTGTTGAAATATAGTAAGTGCTATTGTGTACATTCTATTTCCTAATCTATAGAAAACAGATTTCCCAAATCTCTCACCCCTCAATCTTCTCTCAGTCTCCTTTCTTCTCCTCCAAGAATGTAATCCTTATATATAGATGTATACAGTAAAAAATAAAGAGGAATAAGAAATAACAATTATTTTCTCCAAAATTTGTTTTCAACAACTACTACATATTGTAACTATTGTAAAAAAGTACAATTACATAAGGAGATACGATAATGGGGCCGTATGACACATTTTTTTATTAGTAATGAGATACGATGTAAAAGATTTAATCAAAAAGGGAGAATATATATTTGATAAATTATGTCTTATAGAGTGATATTGTATAATACTAATAAATTTCTTTAATGTTAATTAATTCATATATAGAATCAAAACTGTTGTTATTCTTCATAGTAATATTTGATAACCAAACTTTGTGCTATCTAAATATAAAATATTATAAAAAGAATATATATTAAAATATTAAAATATATATATAAAATAAGAAAAAAAATATTTTACAAACCCTATCCCGATGTTTTCCACGTAACACGTCGGGATAGGTATTTAAATTTTTTTTAAAAATAAAATAAAATAGCAACCCGTGCGATAGAGAATGGTTGTGTTGGCGTTTTTATGTTAAATGCCTTTGTAGATGGAGCCTATCGTGACATTTATTGCAAATGCCGGTATAGAGGGTATGTTGTTTAAAAAATAAAACTCCCCTTCATCTATCGCAGTGTTTATAAGAAACGCCGTGATAGGAATGCCGCCGCTAAAGGTCTAGCGGTTTCTAGTGCATCTAATTTAGTTTCCTGATTGGTTGGTTGAGCAAAAAAAATGGGATATGATTCTAGTGTCTAATTAGGAACAACTATTCGAAGTCAGCTGTGTTTGTTCATTATGTTGGTTTCATGTTTTGAAATGTTAAATGTGGTAGGTAAAAATACAGATGTATTTGCTAGCTCTTCTGGCAATCATGCATGCACGTCAACTCTTATATAATTAATCAAACGATTAACTAATTAAGCATCTGATTGTTAGGGATGATTATATACAAAGGCAGGTTTGAACTTGATGTTACTTTTTTTTTTCTTTTCTTTCTTGAGAATTACTTTGATGTTACTATCTATTTTATATTCTTTGGTATCATAATGGACAAAAAAAAATTGTGCGTTAGAAATGCTTTGAACACAAGCAGTGGAGATAATACCCAAAATCTTTTAAGGTGAAATCGGTAAAAAAATTAAAACCTCCATTCTCAAAATAAACTCACTTTTATATTGTTTTGCCTAATACCTATTTCTTAAGTCTACAAATAGTGTTCCTTGGAATTGAACTCATGTAGTTCACAATCGAGGACAGAGCTTATGAAATCCATGCTAGTATTTACTTGCACAACATCAAAAGAGAAGAAAAACTTCAAGCCACGCTAACTTGCTAACTTGGTATTCTCCTTGGGGCTTTACCTTTCCCTTGGTTGGTTCACTTTGTCATGACTTGTTCTCTTTCAGACAAGAATGTTAAATAAAATAGCTAACGCAATGTTAGGAATTAAGAGGTACTCTATATGTTACTCTTAAGTAATTTTAAATCTACTAAATGTTTTATCGTACTTAAGTTGGTACTACAAAGAAACAGACATTCAGAGCTCATTTTGTAGAACGACATATAATTTGTGTAGAGTACAGCTATTCTGATTTTCTTTTTCATCTTTTTCATTAATTAAGCTATTTTAAAGTATGCTATAAAAAGCTAAGTTAATAATTTAATAACCCTTAAGTAATTTACAAGGAAGCTAGCTACAGTAGTTAACACCAACCTTCATTATACTCTTTTTCTTCCTTTCACTTCAATTACAAGTCATTATTTATGTGCAGGATGAGTGATGGCCTTCTTTTTCCATTTTATTTAATTTTGTTATAATCACTCGGATTATGGTTGGTCCTTTATATTATTTTCAAAATCTAATAAATAAATCAAGGCTAAATTACAAAAAAAAATAAATGAACTATACCCCTCGTGTAAAAAATCGCCGTGAACTTTTTTTCGCACAAAAAACCTCTATGAACTATGTTTTCAAAAAACCCAATGTGACGGCATAAGCTTCCGTTAACTTTTTTGACACGTGCACCGCATATGACATTTTCAGACAGAATTGCCTTTGTCTGAACATTATCACAAAAAACCTCACTCATCTACTCATGTTGTACTAAAAAAATCTCATTCATCTTTACAAGTTTTTTCACAAAACCTCACTCATCTACTCAGGTTATTTATAAAAAAATCATAGAACTAATGCTTTTATTCAGAAACCTCATTCAATCAGGTTAAGATTAATTTCACATTCATCATATTTAGTATGACCTGCTATCAAAATCCAACAGCAAATCAACAAATTCAACATCCACCACATTGAACACATTCTCACCAAATTTATCAAAATAAATGTACAATATATAATATTCTCACATCCTTTCATCAACAAATACATCATCCAACTGTTAGGATTGTGTCTTGTATACGCGTTGTTCAGATTAGAAGAAGGTAATAGAAGAACGGAGGTCGAAGCGTCAAAGTGAGTAGAAGGAGAAACAGCAACAGAAGGGTGCAGGCTAGTTACGGTCGACCGATCTTGGTGATAGTCGACCGCACCCCCCGACTGCGCCCCCTGACCGTTCGTAGTACAGGGAATGTCAGAGAGTGGTACGGTCGACCGGTCTTGTTGGACGGTCGACCGACCGCGGCGCTGAATCTGTTTTGGGTCCCGATTTGTTAGGTCATTTCAGCCAAATCTTCAACTCCAAGTTAGATCGTACGGCTCCTATTCAGTTACTTCTTTTTCAGGTTATATCGGACGACTGAGGATCAAGATTAGACCTAAGTTTTCTCTTTATTCTTCTATATATATTGTAAACTCCTCCAATATGAGAGGGAGTACTGCATAGATTCTTTTCTCCATTGCAAAGAGAGACTCGAGAGAGAGATAATTCTTGGTGGGTGAGTTTAATTTCTTGTATCAAGTGAATTAGTAACTCCATGTAATCTCTTCTAGTTGAATATCAGATATCCCTATATTTTCTCCCAGATTAAGCAAAAGCTAACCGGGATAAGTCATCGTTGTTGTGTTTGTGTTAGTTTGGTGGATCTACTTGCTTGCTCAATTTGTTCGTCTCGTCTACTTCGATTTTCTCATTGCTCTAATTAGTTCCGCTGCGACCAAGGGGTGTTTGTTGACGCCCCAATCCCAACACCAACAAATTCAGCACATTCACATCAAAATTAACACCAGAAATGTGGCACAAACAGAAAAAATATCATGTGTCAAACCTACACCCTGATACAAAAATATGTCACTTTATATCAGTTTCAAAATATCATGTGTCAAACCAGCTCCTGATACCAAAATCTGTCACAAATACACAAGTCCTTTTATATCAGTTTCAAAATCAAAACACTCTATATTGGTAACCTACACTAGTGTTATTTTTAGCTTCAAAAGTACCAAAACAGCACATATACAAAATCAGTGCACCTCAGTCACCATAAAAAAAATTCCCTCTATACAAACCACTCTAACATCTTCAATAGTATCCAAATAGCACATGCCAGTATAACCTGAAAAGTAAGATGAATAAGTAAATGTAGTTGATTATCAGATATTTCATAGAAAAAACAAACAACATAATACTAAAATAGGAACCTAGCTCTGATACCATGAAAAAAATTGTTATTTCTCATTGATTCACTTGACTAGATATAATGTCTAATATAAATACAAGATGTATAAGCACAGGTTCTACCCAAAATATAACAACTAATACAACTATAACAATATATCTATTAAATCAATACAAAATAAATTAATACAATTTATAATATTTAAGAAAAACATATCTAATCCACCAAATAATAGAAAAATCTCCGTACCCAGTTACCCACAACATCAAGAATTTGCTCCAAGTAACTCTTGGTTTCAAGTGTAACTTAGAGTCCAAACATGTAATACTATATCAAACCCATCATTCTCATCAAATTCCAATATAGTCTACAATCTAATATATCAACAGATTCTAAACAACCCAAATAAAACTAGTCACCATCTGGGCTAATTACAATCAGATCACCAAAGTTACTCTCCACAAACGAAAATGTCCCCACAAAAGATAATACCTCTTTTACCAAATTCCAAATTGAAATATGAGTTCAATGCGAAACATAGAAAATTGGCACCTTTGAGCTGGGTTTTGCTGAATGGAGTCTTTTACCCAATTCCAAATTGAAATATCAATTGAATATGAAACATAGAAAGTTGGCACCTTTGTGCTGGATTTTGCTGAATGGAGTGGAGAAACTGGTGGGTCATACTTGTCTGAGAGAAGCAGAAGAAGAAAAATAAAAAGAGGAAGATGATGATGATGATGATGATGAAAGGAAAATGGGGAAGCGATTGTTTGCTATTGTGTGTACGGATGTGAACAGACTCGAAAATATGAATGAAGTTTTTTAGTACAACCTGAGTAGATAAGTGAGGTTTTATGATAATATTTAGATAAGGACAATCATGTCTGAAAATATATCACGTGCAGTTATGTGTCAAAAAAGATAACGGAAAATGACATCGTCGCCTTGGGTTTTCTTAAAAACATAGTTTACGAAAGTTTTTTGGCACAAAAAATGTTCGCGGCAGATTTTTAGTTCAGTGAAATTTTTTGTAATTTAGTCATAAATCAATGCATAAATCCAATGATTGTGAGGTGGTTGAAAGTTCTCAATTTGCAGTCTTATTCAACAGTAGAGTTGTTCACCACTTTGTACTATATCCACATCTAGATATATAGATATTCCATTTTATGAGTAACTTCTATATATCTGGAGTGGTTAGATAATGGCCAGTGTGATGAGTGCACGTAGTACATGAAATAGTAGATATATACACGCATTGCTTGATTGGTTTGGTAAGTTTGTTATGACTTAAATAATAGAAAAAAAAAAGAAAAAAAAAAAGGTTTTCATAAATATTAATTAAATATTAAAGCATAAGAAATAATTGAGATGCATTAATTATTATGAAAAAAATTGTAAACGAAAATTTTTGGCAAATTTAATAAAAGATTTTTCAGTTTAGTGATTGCTTGCTAAACCGAAGCTTGTTTTCCTACATCGGTTTGTTGATATACATTGTCTTCTGTGGTTCTTCTACCGCCAATGACTCAAGAACTAAATTCGCGAATCCCAAAAGCCCAGACACCTTCCATTTATACACACATTTCCAATTTTATTGTATTTTTTATAGGCAAAATGTGAAATATAGTCACCCTATTTCATTAATAAGATATTTAACCAAACAATCCAGAGAACTGGCCAAAATACAAAACAAAAAAAATAGAACACGAGCTAACACAAAGAACCTCTAACTAACATAGGAGGATGGAGACAAAAGCAACACCTATGAGGTCTCACCAACATGACCCAGGAGGGTGCAATCATCAAACACTGAGCAAAAACTAGTTCGGACCAATGAGAACCACTACCTCGCCGTACTTCTCGGACCCTGGCAATTCTACCTCTCAGACTCGACGGTGCTGATTCTAGATAAATTATTACTCCCACGATAGTAATAGTGAATTCAATCTGTCCAAAGAACCTAGGTCGTTGCATCACTCTTCTCTTGATACACCATTATGGTCCAATCCAATGCGTACCATCTCTCGATTGATTCTGCCAATCTTCTAACGATCCAAAAGAGGAAAAGCATTAAGACCAAGAGCGGAGAAACAATCCTGGTTGGCCACACCGAACGAGCCTAGTTCTCTCTTTCCATCTCCCAGCCTCCAATCTTATTATGAAGAAGCATATTATTCTTGGAAGACCATTACTATTTTCTAGCTATCACTCTCCTCTGTCAGCTAGTCCTATCGGTGATAACTCATAGATGGACATCATATTCGAAGGCTAGGCAATTGATGAGTATCGTGTATTGAGTTTGAGTTGCTTTCAAATCCGAACAGAAGGAAGATGCCCATGATAAATGTGAGCTATATATTACACTACCATATATATTATACATCACTACTACCATAAATGTATTACACATTCAAAAGGTCCCCCCATCCTAGGGGTAGCTAGGGTGGTGGGGTTATTTAGTGTTTTGCCATGGCAAGTTAATTATTGAAATTATTAGGACCAGACTTAAGGTTGAAGATACATGTATCAAAGGTAGAGAACTTGAGATGATCGAAGTTTGGAGAATAATATTGGAAGATTCTTCATATTCACCTCCAAAATCCTTTATCAGAGACTTTCGCCTGTGCAACATGCTATGATTATGTACGTGCAAGATGGATCTGAAGAACAATGTATTTTGGATACTGTTAAAATGAAACAGGAAATTATGTGTAAATTATTCCATAGCTAAATATAAAATAAACCTCACTCAAGTATTGCTCAATTTTAAAAAACCACATTCAACTTTTTTTATATAAAAAAATCTCCCTCAACTGTGTTTTGAAGTTATGGGTGAGTGAGTTTTTTTTTTATAATTGTGTTCAAAACATAGTTGGAGGGGTTTTTTTTTTTATAAAAAAAAAGTTAAGTGTGATTTTTTTAAATCTGGACAATATTTGAGTGAGATTTTTTTATATTTAGCCTTATTTCATTCTTGTGACAAAATGTAATGGTAGTTTTTTTTTTCTGAAAAGAAAAAAAATGGTCATTACAATGGCATAGAAAAACTATTTTATTGTGCAATAACATCTTGGATATTTTTTCATTTTCTTTTGGCGTTATCGTACTCTTGGCCATTGGTTTTTTTTTTTTTTTTTCACTATATAGGATTTTTTTTTTATGATATAGGATAGAACATGAAGCTCCAGCCTGTTATATATAAACATATAGATAATAATCAGAGTTACAAAACCAAAGAACATAATACAACCCCATCGCTACGGTGAGAAAAACAGACGAATAAGAATCTCCATAACCAAAAACTGAAGAAAAGGAAGAACAAGAAATACAATTAACTACTGGCTGCACATGGAAGACGTCCACGAAGGAAATTATAGTGACGCAACATGAAAGCAGCCAACACAAACTCCACAAAATACATCCTAACGACATTCAGTATGCAGACCAATAGAACCCTAAAACACAGCAGCCGCAACATAGATGCACGAATGCGGTATAGAATAAGCAGAGGTAGCAAAGTTCAAAAGCCTGGGGTTGTTTTACAAAACCTCATCAGACACTCGCAGAGTCACACAGACTATAGCTAGAACTTTCTTAAACCCCAACAAAACAGCAACTGAAAATAGGAAGCCAGTATGCAAAACAACAGTCTGTAGTACAAAACAACAACCAAAACCATACAGCACCTCGAGCCAGGGGATGTCACACCATACTGCAAATAAACACAAAAGAATAAGACAAGTAAAAACGAACTCAGAACTCAATTAGGGTAAAATATTTATGCCTTGTTGAATAAGAGACGATACTACAACATCAAAATTACTAAGTTTAAGAGACTCCATTTTATTGGAAGGAAGTATTTCAGCCCAAAGGTGAACAAAATACATTATATATAACTTTGACAATATATATGGTCGATACTACCAGAGCATTTGGTGAAGATTCTATTGTTTCTTTCCTTCTAGATGATCCATACAATTGACATCATGGTAATATCCCAAGATGACCTGAACACTTTCTTTATTCTTTTGTTCGTCCAAGAGCTCCAACAAGAGGATATGGATCCCGATTTACCGCGCACGTGCCATGCACGATTACAAATGAACCAAATCGGTTGAATGAAAGAAAAATGAATAAAAAGATGGCTATTAAACTCGGCATGATTATTACACAGAGCACATTTCTGTCTAATAGAAAGATTATGTTTATTAAGATTTTCAACCGTAAGTAACTTGTTATGAACCGCAAGCGAAACTAGAAAACAAACATTAAGATGAGCGATGTTTTGCCAAATGTGTTTATAGAACGGGGAGATGACACCACCACTATTGAGATAAGTATAGAAAGATTTGACCGTAAAGGTCCCTGTATTGGACTATCTCCATCTGATGTCATCTCTCACTTGCCATTGGTAGGAGCTCAGAAAAAGAACAAGGCGGATATAATAATGATTTTGGGCAATAGAAGGAGATATCCTAACCGGAATAGACCAATCGCATTGAGAGTGACGAATAGTGAGATGAAGCCAAAGACGTATTTTGATTAAAAGACAGGTTGAATAAGGCAGGAAAGAGCACCACAAGTTTATTATTACCAACCAAAAAATCTAACCAAAATTGACCGTTGCACCATCACCATGATTCAACCGCTTTCCAAACTCCTTTCCAGAATGACGAGGCCCGAATAGACGTTTTGAAATGGAAGTCCCATACCTTCTTTCTTTTATGGTATTTATTTTTCACCATACGAATCCAGGCAAGATCGTCACGCTTAAGAACCTTCCATAACCATTTGCCAAGAAGTGCAATGTTGTGGTGCCTAAGATTAAGAATAACGAGACCCCCTTCTCTTTTGGATATGCATAATCTATTCCAGTTGCAAATATGTTTGCCAACCGAGAAGGTGGAAGAGCCCGACCAAAAGAAATTACGTCTAATCTTATCAATGTGATTAAGGACCCAATACGGAACATAAAGATAAGACATCATATATAGGGGGATGGAGGAGAAATGGAGTTAATCAGAATTAGCCTACTAGCCCGGGGCATATGACGGCCTGTCCAAGCACTGAAAATGTGATTCAATCTAATCAATCATAGGCATCCAGTTATCTTTATGAAATTCACCCCATCTTAGAGGAATACCAAGATAGTTAATAGGGAATGAAGGAGAAGAAGAAGAAGAACAATTAAAAAAATTGGCAATTTCAGTCTATCTGTTATTGGATCCACTGAGCCAAATAACCGAAGTTTTGTTAAAATTAAGGGATAGACCGGAGGTACTTTTGAAGAGGTATAGAAGGAAGTTTAGATTACAAAGCAAAGTGTCGTTAGGCTTAGCAAAGAGAATGATATCATCAGCATATTGAAGATTAAGCATGTCTTTAAAGCCATTAAACCCTCCTAGACCTTCTGTAATACACCGTAATTTCGAAGAATATAATATATCTATATAATAAAACACAAAGAAAGCTATCAAGTGACTCTTTTTCAATCCCCAAAAAATCAAAGGTCCAGATCTAATCTTACAAAACATATTTTCCCCCCAAAAGTTCCTCCAAAACTCAAATTCAAATCTCCCACCTAAAACAACTCCTATATTTATTTAATTTTTTTTCCTCTCTCTCTCCCTCCCTCTTCTATTCAAAAAATTAAGAAAATAAGAATTTTAAAATTTTAAAATATTAAAAAACTTAAAAATTTAAAAATTTAAAAACTTTAAAAATAATTCGAAAAAAAAATCATATAATATATTTTTTGCTCTTTGTTTGCAACTTCAATTAATTTGTTGGACCTCCAAAACTATTTTATATGATTAAACAAGATGCACCGTTCCGAAGACGTGCCGTAGGCACGTGTCAACGGGCAAACCTAGTATATATATCTATATATATATATATATATATATATATATATATATATATATAATGGGTAGTAGGAAGGCTGCTGTTGGAAATTGGTGGATGACGTCAACATGGATTGTGGGGGCCCACCTGCGGTTTGAAGAAATCAAAGAGCTTGCTAGTCTTGTCTTTGGTGGTGATGTGGCAATGAGTGGGGGCCCACGGGCTTTCAAAGTGTGCTCACGGGATTAGTGGAAAGAATTGCATAAAGAAATCCCATATCGGGAGTAGACAGGGAATAATTTAATATAAATAAAATTGCCTATGATTAAGAGTCACCTAATTGGTTAACTACCTTTTGAGAGACAGCTTGTGGTGGGCATTTGTACTACATAGTATCTAATTTGTCTTCTAAAAATAATAAAAGTTGTCTAAGTATTGGGGCTGGGCGTTACAAATGGTATCAGAGCCGACTTTCGACCCCGAGTGTGGAAGAGGTCCTCAGTATGATCAGCAGTGTTGAGATTCATTGATCTCTGGGATCGGGGTAAGATCTGCGAATGTTGAGAGTGATTGATCTCCGGGATCGAGGACAATGCCACATCGGCTAGAAAAAAGGATCCTGCACTAGATGGCATGCCCCGTACTCAGCGATGACGCTGATTTCTAAAGGTGGAGTGTACGTAATACCCCGTAATTTCGAAGAATATATATATATATAGAAAGGCTGCTATTGGAAATTGGTGGATGACGTCACCATGGATTGTGGGGGCCCACCCGCGGTTTGAAGAAATCAGAGAGCTTGCAAGTCTTGTCTTTGGTGGTGACGTGGCAATGAGTGGGGGCCCATGGGCTTTCACAGTGTGCTCACGGGAATAGTGGAAAGAATTGTATAAAGTAATCCCATATCGAGAGTAGACAAGGAATAAATTAATATAAATAAAATTGCCTATGATCAAGAGTCACCTAATTGGTTAACCATCTTTTGAGAGGCAGCCTGTGGTGGGCAGTTGTACTACATAATATCTAATTTTTCTTCTAAAAATAATAAAAATTGTCTGGTATTGGGGCGGGGCATTACACCTTCAATAATATTGGAGTTCCAGGCTTTAAGAACCATTTTGCTAAATACATCAGTGAAAAGAATGAATTGTAGGGAAGAAATTGGGTCCCCTTGTCTAAGGCATCTCTTACATTTAAACTTATGGCCCTCAACCCCATTGATAATCACTGAAGATGTAACCCTCATTCTCGCAAATACGTATTTCTTGAATATTTTCTGTATTTCGATATTTATAAATTCATTACTTGTGAAATTCAATTTGGATTTTATATTAAAGTATTTTCTAATAGAAAATTATATTTATTTCAAATAATGGTGTATTTTAATTTTATTTTCTATTCCTAATTGATCGGTTATTTATAATTGAGCATAATTCCTATTTGGATTATTTTGATAAATGTGTTAAACCCAATTCCTATTTTATATAATCTATAGTTGTTATCGCTATTACCATCATCATCATGATTATTATTATTTTATTATTATTATTATTGTTACTATTGTTACTATTATTATTATTTCTATTGCTAATATTATTATTATTATGATTATTATTATTATTAATGTTAGTATTATTCTTAGTAGTATTATTATTATTTTTATTTTCGTTATTATTATTGTTATTGTTATCGTTATTATTGTTATTATTATTAATACTATTATTACTGTTGTTATTATCATTATCAGTATTATTTTCTTGTTAAATTCATTATTGTTATTTTTATTGTTAATACTATAATTATTATTATTTTATTTTATAAACCCTAAAATGCTAATTATTGTCCTCCTATTTTTCTATTTTGGATTTTTATTGTATTTCACTTTTTCTTTTCTTGATTATTGTATTCGAATTTCTTTATATAATAAATTTTGCTTTTTTCGGGCTCTTTTATTCTCTTTTGATCATTTTTTGCTTTTTTGGCTTGAATTCTGCTATTTTTGATTCACTACAAATTTTTCCTCCTCGTGTTTTGAGTTTAAATTGATCCGCTATATGTTTATCTCATCATCTTCTATTTATTTCTCCCTTTTTGGAGCCTAAATCCGTACCCTAAACCCATTAACCCAATTACCCAATAACCCTACATCCTAAAACCCCTATATATACTATTATATTAACCCTAGCCCCTAACCCTGGCCTATACCCTAGCCACCTACTGTGCTACCCCCCTTATGTTCACCCCCTTCTCCATCTCCAGCCGTTGTCTCACCCTCTTCCCTGTTTCGTTTCAAACCCAACCCGCTCCCCGTCCTCGCCTTCCCGCTCTCCGACCACCGCAACGCCCACCACTCCTCGTCGATCCCTTGCTGCTCCCCTAACTCCTTGCCACCATTCTCTCATCCAACCTCCGAAGCCCCGGCATCTTCACCCTTCTAACTTGCCGAAACCCATCAGTCGTTTTCCACCTCCGTCGAGTATCCACCACCTCCAGAGCACCGCCCTGTCCCTGTTCACCCTCGCCCTCGACCGCAACCACCATCGCGCCTCCTCCCTTGTTCTCTTCGCTGCTCCTCTATTTCAGTGAGAAATAGAGCACCGTTCCCCCATCGAGTCCTCATCGATGTCGTCGCTCCTCGACCGCCAGCGCCCCGCCGTCTGCACCCCGAACGCCCCTCGAGTCGCCGCAGTCCCCGTCACTTCTCTTCTTCCTCTTCCCGTTGCCGTGTTTGCTGTTCAGAAGAAGGATATTGAGTTTTGCTGTTTGGAGTAGTGAAGGAGGAAGGGAATTGTGTTTGCTGTTTTGAGTAGGGTGTTGGTGTTTGCTGTTCGTGAAGAGGAAGGGTTTCGTTATTGTGTTTGCTGTTTGGGATTTGTCTGGTTACTGGATTTGCTGTGTGTGTTTGCACGGGCTTGCACGTGTTTTCATATTCCATGTTTCGTGTTTCGTCGTCCGGGATTCTCATCCCGTTATTCTAAATATTTGAAATTAACATCTAAAAGGCAAGTCTCTTCTTAAACTAGTTTATTATTGTGTTCAAGATTCTTTAATCTCCGCAAGTAGATCCAAATCTTTTTTTATCATATTGCTATTTGAATTCCGTTAAATATATTGATGGTTTACACCATCTAACCCGATATATTCTTAACGTCGTTCCTACATCTTTGACCTAAAACCTAGTCCCCCTTACACATTACATATGCACGTTTTCATGAAAAATAATTAGATCCATGTGTTATAGATTTCTTGAAGAATTGAATATGGTAGAATGAATTTGAATTAATGAATTGATTACCATGCCTGTGAAATTGCATCTTAAAAACTGGAATTATGCATGTTAGAGCATCCACAATGGTGTTTCTCATATTTGAGAAAATGGCAAATATAGAAATAGAAAACGGAGCGTATGTGTGCAGTGGTTGTCTGCTAAAACTTTCTCAAATTTTGAGAAAGACTTTTTTTTTAATCGCACGGAACATGTTGTTCCGTCCCAAACGTATTTTTTTTAATCCGTAATAAAGTTAAATTATTATTAGTTATTAAATAGTAATTAGTTAATTAATTATTGATTAAAATAATAATAAATATTTATTAATTACTTCCTAAAGTGAGATTAGTTGTTAATTAATGGATGAATTAGGTTGAAAGTGACATCTTGGTGGTCAAACGGGACATGTTGTCCAGTTTGTCGATTTTTTGTCCAATTTTTTGTACATGTACCGTCTAATCATTAAAAAAAGAAAAAGAAAAAAAAGTCAGACGAAAAAATGATCCTATTATATAAAAAAAACAACGGGACGGAACAACAGTCCCCTATAATTTTAGAATCGCCAGTTCGTTTCTCAAATATGAGAAGGACTGTAGCGATTTTGCCAAAATAAGGCAAAATAGCAAATGACTGCAGGCCATCATTCTCAAATTTTGAGAAAATGGCAAATATAGCAAACGACTGTGGATGCTCTTAAACATCTAGTATCACTTTGATTATTAATTAGCATGAACTATATGGTTGTTTGATTAAGTTGTTGCCTACTCAAATCAAATTACATTCTAGCCTGCTGTTTGTTCATTTTTGTATCAGATTTTCAACCATATTGTTGTTGTAATTTGAAATAACTTTCTGAACATGAATTATAGCCCCATGAATTTATTTTCCAGAAATTTTGACAGATTTGAATTCCGATGTATAATCTGTTAGATATCAGTATCTTAGTACAGCTAGGTCTGAATTTTCAGATTCACAAATTCATGCATATCTTTCTGTTTCATAATTAAATAGAACATGATAACAGTAAAATAAAAATATGAAATTAATTTGGCTGAGACTAGACATGTGTAAGAATCACCCTGAATTTTTGTAGATTTAATTGAGGAGTTTTCTGATCTAATTCATATGTTTGAACACAATTTATAACTTGCTGCCTGAACATAAAATCTGAAAAGAATAGGGTATTCACCCTAGTTTTTGTAACTTTTGTATGTCGTGTATATATTCGCTGGAATCAGCAAAGAGTCTATTTTCTAGAATTTTTGACGGATCTAGTTTTTCTTTTCTGTATTAGCAGTAATCTATATTTTCGTACAACAATGTTGTGCTATCCAGATTGTGTAATTTGTGTATAATTAATATGTTTGCTTCTTGAATTGTCTGTAACGAGTAGAATTAGTCACACCTAGCATAATACAACCTTAACACCTTCTTGCATGCTCACATAGGATGAAATAAAATATTAACATGTAGGGGTATTATGGGTTGACTTGGTAGTGAACGATCATAAACTGTACCCGGTAAAGGCCTTCTTGCTCATATGAACACTTGACATGGAATGAGGAGAAATATTGATTGGAAGGAGAATTAATTGCAAATGATTGATTTTTAATTATTGATTGTAAATTATTGTTATCAATGCCAAGTACATGATTTGTGAATTCACCATCAGTCTAAAACGTTCACTGTGTTCTTATGCCAAACCTGTGGAATGGGATGCAGTAGTACGTGCGCGCACTAGATAGATTAATAAAATGATTAATAACCTGCATTTGATATTCCATGCTTGATCTTGTATATCGTCATCAAGATACAATTTAAAATGACATCATTCATTAAATGCATGACTAAATATAGACCTTTGATATTATTGCCAACCTTCGATTTTGTTATTGACTTTGATTCCGTCCCTTTTCTTAGATATACATGCTTCCTATTATTCTCTGTTTTCCTCTACTTGCTGTCCACGACTTGCTCTAAAGACATTATTTCTCTCTTTTTAAATCACAAGTTTACAGGTACTGAAGGAACACTACCAAAAGAAATTGGTGAGCAAACTCTCTAAAGATCGGAGCTGGACTATTAGACTACTATAGCTATATCTTGTTATTTGCTTATTTTATTATTTTTATCATACTTTGTATTTCGGGATTTTATGACCCGAAGTTTACTTTTTCCTAGATGTTGGATATTATTTGGTGAATTTATTTCATGATTATTTTGGAGTTTATTCATTGTTTATGTGGTTATTCTTTTCTTGCGTGGTTGTATCCTCTTGTATATTATTGAGTTGGACTGGTACAGCATATGGATGATGTATAATCATTCGCTGGGCCTTCGTTACGTACTCGTATTCCCGTATTTTGGGAAGCGGGACGTGATAGAAGAAGTAGCGAACAAGCTAGATTTGATCCAAGCATTCCATTTAGAGCCAAAGCCTCTCTGGAGAAGGATGTCAAATAGAAACTCCCATTCTACCTTGTCATAAGCTTATTGGAAATCAATCTTTAATAATATACCATCTAAATTGGATTTGTGACAGCCGAAAATGATTTCCTGAGCTGATACCACACTATCCAAAATATATCTATCTTTAACAAAACCTGATTGGGTGGGATCAATCAGATGAGAAATAACTGAATTAAGATGGTTCGCTAGAACTTTAATTATGATTTTAAAGGAGACATTAAGGAGACTAATCGGTCTAAAAGCTTCCACCGTATTCGCTCCTAGTATCTTAGGAATAAGGACGATGTTAGCATAATTAATATGATCGAAGAAGAAGGTACCGTTGAAAAGGTCGGCAAACATAGGGAGAAGATCTTCCTTAAGTAGATCCCAGAATTTTTCAAAAAAGAAGCAAGAAAATACATCTGGACCCAGCACAGAGTCACTACACAAAGAAAATACGACAATCTTGATATCCTCTAAGGAAAAGTGCGTCTCCAACATGGAATGGTCATGATTCTCAAGACCATACAAAAGACCCACAGTTAATACAGAAAGTATGTGAAGAAGATGAGCCCATAAGGTGTTCGTAAAAATTAAGAAAACTAGAGTGAAATTGGGAGATAGAGTAAAGTTCAACATCTCCTTCCGTAATGAAGAAAATATGATTGATCATCTGCCGATGGAAGCAAAGTGTGAAAGAAAGACGTATTGCAATCTCTTTATTTTAACCACCTGATCTAGGCCCTTTGGGCCCATTTGATGTGATCTTGATGAAGTAAAGAAGCGTATTCATGCTTACAATCTAATCTTTTTTTTTTCAAACATCCTTAGATTTTGGATCGAGCTCCTCTCTCTGATCAATGAGATGAATGGCATGCAAAAAAGACCGTTTGAGATGGTTAGAATTACCAAATTGAACCCTTCTCTAGATTTGGCAACCGTTCCTAACGGAATGGAGTTTTAGAAGTAAGTAGGCCAGCCCATGCGAGCCCACTACCGAGGAAAGACAATAAGTGATCATATTGAGGTCCTGAAGCCAAAATTTCTCAAAGCAAAATTTAAAAGATTTAGATAAATTAAAGTTAGAATGCATAAAGAGATGGCTATGATCAGAAATGGGATTGGAGAGGGCTTGAACAAAAGAATTATGGAAAGTGGAGATACAATCTTGCGAAACGAGGAAACGATCAAGTTTAGCCAATGATGGGGGCAATCTATGATTAGACAAAATGAAAAGTCTACCGTTGATAGGGAGTTCAGATCGAACGAGCGAATACAGTCATTGAATTGGAGAGAGTCATTGATTTTGGATGGATTACCATGAGCAAATCTTGTGACGTTAAAGTCACCGCAGATTATCCATAAACCACTGATATATGGTCTACTATGGAGGGACCATAAATAGAGAAAACATTCGAAAGCTGTTGGAACTCAATCCAGTCTAAAGCCAAAATTAAGAAATATTTCATATGAAGAATAAATATAAGGTTAAAGAGAGAGGCTTTGAAACCAAGCAAGGTGCCATCGCAAGAGTTGACTGCGTCGAGATTGATCCATTCAGTTAGGCATTTTCCACCTAGAGCTCTCATAATGGATGGAGAGAGAGTCTCAAGTTTAGATTCTTGGATAAAAATAATATCATTATTAGAGGAAGTAATCAGATTGAATAAAGCTTCGTTTTGGGGGGAATTACCAAGATCCCTATTATTCCAAGATCTACTTATCATAAAAACTATTAAACACCTTAGCTATTGATAATTCAAGAGATCTAATTGAGTCAAAACAAGAGTGAGAAGAAGATTCTGGCAAGAAGCCCATATCCGAATCCAAGAGCTTCAGTCATTATAAGTGAAAGAGTCAAAGTATCATTATAAGTGAAAGAGTCAAAGTAAACTTTGAAGATTCCTGGGAATGTCGTCTAGTATAGGAGATAATTCCAGGTTTCCAATCTGTGCTGCTAGATTTGCCCTAGTAGACACAGGAATAGCAGCAGATTTCTTTGCTTTCAACCTAGCACTTGAACGAATTATAGGCAATTGCTGCTTCCTTATAGAAGAAGTCGGTATGGTTAAAGTAGAGGAACTAGGAGAAGGAGAAGGGTAATGAGAAGGGACTGCGGAAACAGTCGGGAATGCACACAATCACCATGGAAATCCAGTGAGGAATCCATGGGGAGAGTAGGAACGTTACTGAAAGAGGAAGTCATAGCAGGCAAAGAAAAAGCATTGCCGAACGAAGTGGTCGAGGATAAGAATGAAGAAGTGTTACTGAAAGGGAGAGTCATGTCGGGGAAAGTAGAAGCGTTGCCGGGTGGTCGAGGATAAGAAAGGAGGAGATGAGGGGAGTTCGTGATGAAAATAACGAAAAAGTTAGACATGTCTGTTGTGTGAACTCCTCTGTAGCTCATAATTATACTGCTTGTATATCTATTAAACTTATTAGAATAAATACTGTATGAAAGTAGGTACAAATTTATAAAACTAAATATAAAATTAGGGTAAAAGAGATATGAGCAACTTGTATGGGAAAAAGGAGTATGAGCAACTTGCTCATTTAGTAAATAAGCAATTGATGATGTGGCATGCATGTGATTGGAAAAGGCTTAAAAGAGTTAGTTGTCCAATGTATCACATGCATGCCACATAATCAATTGCTCATTTACTTCTTTTTCCCATAAAATTAACATATTTAGAGAGGATAGTTGTTAAAAAGTCCTTTTGTCAACGAACACACAAAAAGTCGGAATCGGCTAAATTATGGGCACACATATGGAAAGAAAGTAACAAGGAGAACAGTCTCACATGAAAGGAACTCAAAATTAAGATAATCTTATTCTAGAGAATACATGACAAATCAATTATATTAAGATATTAAACTTTAATCACAACATAGTCCTCAAATTCTCTGTCATCTGATTCAACCATCTACGTAGACATCTGAGGTTCAAAGAATCACAATAATCATATGACTCCAAACCCACCCCACAAAAAAAAAAAAAAATTAATAGAATTTTGAAAATGACTTTGTGATCATCTATATCGCAAAACTACTGTTGGCTCTTTTCTTCTTCTGCCGTCCAGTATTTTTTCACAACCAAAAGTATCTTCTCTCTTTGGTGGGGCCCATCCTCATGGTCCACTATTTGGCTGTCCCACCTCATACCTTCCATGATGCTTTTGACCTTGACTACTATGTCCACGTCATCTCTTATGATCACCGTTCCTTCCGGCCTCAAGATTCGGTCCATCTCGAGGAATATATCCTCCATCTCACATCTTCCATCCAAATACAAAAATATTGAAGACCCAACGGTCAAGATTTGTTCGAGGCAGGGCGAAAAAAGAAAGTAATGAAAAAGTTTTTGGTTGTACCTATGTTTGTACAAGGTAAATACGGAATCCGCATGAAGCAGATCGTAGGTTCTTGGGTAAGTTGACATTGCCTCGCACCTGTAACAAAAAACATGTACTTGTTTGTGTGCCAGAATTCGGGTACCAAAATTTTTTTTAAGTAAGAAAGGAATGTATATGGAATTGTGTGAGAACTGACCAATCTTGGTAAGTTCCGATCAATCCGCGCTCATATACAACACCAAGGGTGCTGGCATTGCCAGCAGTAGGCACAACATTCATGACCCAAACTGGATCATCCATCATTGCCGCTGCAAATCCACCAAGATTCGCATTCATATCGAGCAGATTCCTGTATCTTCCCTTTTGTCCTAGATGACCATTGATAGATTTGTAGTAAGTGACTCTCTTCTTCCAGAGCTGTGTGTCTTTCAAGAACATTTCATCTGTGACCCCTTCGATGCTCCCGCTGCTAATCCTTGGTGGCACTGCTGTCAGCCTTTCTGGCCACCTCTTCAGCTCACCGCCTGCGATCTCTCGTACATCGGCAACATTAGGCAGTAGGGTAATGCAGGCCTCCATCTTAGTATACCTGATTCAACATTTTCGAAATTAATTAGTTTTAGTTTACTGTAACAAACTCATGTTCTTATCAACACTGTAATCAGAGGCCCATACATCCTACAGGCTACAGGCAGTGTAACGACTATCATTTGACCAGAACTCTGAAGTTGTAGTAAGAATTGATGGTTTAGCAAGCAAGATCGAACAAAACAAGTTAATTAGCAAAGAGGAACTAGAGTAAATAGTACCAAGCTGCATCTGGATTTTGAGTTGGGCAAAACTGGGGCGACTTGAAGACCTTCCGATTGATCTTGCAATGAATGTGATTAGTTGGTTTCTGCCAGATTGCGATATCGCCCACCTCCTTAATCTTCTTCCAACAAAGACTTCTCGCAAGGGTCTCAATGGCGGTCTGCTCTTCGTTGAGATCATCCTGTGTTCTTTCCCATCCCTTCCAGTGACTTCTCCAGTTGATGGGCGGACCTGAAAGGACCCAATAACCTCCCGGTCTAAGAACCCTATCCACTTCGATGAGGAATAGACCATCGTGGAGCTGCCATGGGATCAAGCACCTAGAGCAATGAGCCATGTCAAATGCACGCGAAGGGTAAGGAAGGCGGTTGGATGCAAGCACGCCGATCATAGCTGGGACTCCACGCTCAAGCGCAAACTGGACTTGTGCCTCGTGGGAGTCTCGGGGTGCGAACGACATTGCTATGATGTCTCTTGACAGAAGGTACGCTCCCCAGCTGGCTACCTGTGATTTGAAAACAATACATCCTCTGTTTCGTAACACAAAATTCAAATAATACCGTTTGAAAATTAAAAACTGAAGGGAAAAAAAAAATCCCGATTCACAAGTTTAGCTAGAGAGTGAAATTGACAGTAATTCACTTTTAGAAGAAATTCTGGTCCATTCAAAAAAAAGGTTGACGACTTGAATTGGTGGCAATAATAATGGCGGTCCCTCTCTGTTTTCTTGATAAAGAAACCATTGATTCATAGCCAATTCTAATGCTATACGTTTTTAGAAAATGATTACTCAATCCAGCCTGGGAAAATGGGTTGTATCTACTAGATTATAGCCTTCTATAACTACTATTCATATAGCATTGAATCAAATTTCCACATTGAAAGAGAATACCCCTAAAACAGAGTAGGTTACCCAATTAAAATTCAATAACATAATCCATCAACTTTATCTCCCCAAATTATCTCATGACATCAATACAATCAATAAAACTTAAACAAAATTTAATAATCTTAAATAAAATTGATATATAAAATATATGAAAAAAAACAGGGAAATTTGATTCTTCCTCTGCCTAATCAAAACAACACGTTAAAAAAAAAAATTAAAATTTTTTAATGAAAAAAAAGCCACCCAAAATTGCAACAAGTGATGTTTTTGTTTGAAAATCTGACTTTAGACAGCAATGGAAATTGATGATGATCATTATAATGAGAAAAAAACACATGCATTTGCACGCAAATAAAATCGCTCACCCCACAGCCAGTATCAATGGCAGTCCGAATCGACCCATCCTTCAAATCAATCAACTTCCCAATATCATCAATATACGCGTCGGCGCCATTGGGAAACATAGTCCCTCCACCCGGAAACCTAAACTTATCTCCATCAACCCTAATCCAGTTCTGCACCGCCTTCTCCACGGTCAGCTCCTTATGCGGTACATTACTAAACCATGCCACCTCCCTACTAACCGGCCACGCAAACGGGTTCTTATACCCGAATGGCGCAGGCACAAGACACTTCAAGACCTCACTCTTCTCCGGACAGTGGCGCTCTCGGTAGATCAGGCGATCGCGGGGGAACTTCAAGGACCTTTCGCGGTCTTCGCATGGGGTGTACTCGGAGAACTTTGGGTGGCAAGGTGGGAATGGTTGGTGGGAGTTGAGGTTTGTGTCTTCGGGGTTGTGGTGAGGGGTGAAGTCTAGGGTGGTGGTGGTGGTGGTGTTGGAGGAGGAGAGGGAGCAGTTGGTGATGGTGGTGGTAATGAGGATGGAGGAGGCGGAGCTGCGGTGGGTGTTGTAGATGCCGAGGAGGTAGGAGAGGGTGCAGAGGAGGGAGACTAGGGTTAGGGTTAGTAGTTTGGAGTTTTTGAGTAAGTGGAGGTAGGGTTGGGAGAGTTTGGAGAGGGAGGAGTAGGGTTTGGAGTAGAGAGCCATTGGATGGGTTTTTTAAATTTTTTTTAAATTTAACCTTTTTTTTTTTTTTATGGATAGGGAAGAGGAGGGAGAGGGGAGGTTATATGTGGAGGTGGGGGTAAAAAAGGAATTTGGTTTTTTGGATTTGTTTAGGGTAGGGGGTTCGTGAGTGTATTAGTTGGGGATTTGTGTATGATTAGTAAATTAGGGTTGATGATACGGGAGTTGGAGGATGTGCTATTTTTAGGGAGGTAGATGGCTTGTGGGGATTTGGGGGAGGTGGTAGAAAGTTTAGAAATTCTTGAGTGAAGGGGTGGGTGGAATTTGGGTAGTGGTGTTCATACATGTATTTTATATTGAGGAAATTCTTTCATAATATTATAGTATATATTAACTCAATAAATTTTTTTTTGATTAATCGGATAGAGTCTTGCGACTCCAGCTATCATAAAAAATATATTAATAATAAAATAATCGTTCTATTTTACAAGCCGTAAAATCAAGTAAACAAAAAACAAACAACAAAATAAAAAATCCCCGAAAGGGCAACCACTCGAAGTCAACAAAACCGGCTAGGAAGGAAAAAAACAACGCCAGAGTTACAGGCCGATGAAGAGAAGCACAGGAGACGATCCAAGACGGAGCAAACTTCGATCGACCAACAGGAAATGGGAAAACTCCAAGAGCACCTCTGGCAAGAGATCGGCGAGGAAAGACACCTAGCCGCCTCCGAGTTGAAACCCCTACTGCGGTGGCTACACCGGGGGCACGGTACAGCAAGAAGATGAGCCCAACACGATGAGTAGCAACAGAAGTATCAGTCGCCAAGGGGAATGAAAGCAGCCGGGACCAACTCTATCGAGACGACAACATCCAGAAGAGTAAGGTGCGCCGGCGCAGCCACTAAGCGACTTAAACTCAGTAAGAGGGCAACAGGACTAATGCCACTCTAAGTAGAACTGAGATGCTACAACAGAACCACTGAGCCTGAACCCAAACAACTATTCGCATAGAGAAATATTAACAGAGCAGGAAGAAGCAACCCAGTTCAAAAAACTCGCTGAGATCAAAGCCCAAAGCCGAAACTCAAACCAATAACCAACGTAACATAATAAGCTACAGATCAGGCCGAGACTCATAGAACACCCACAAGCAGATACACTGATACCGAAGCCACAGGGGCAATAAAACAACATCTAAAAGGAGATCATTAGCATAAAGAGAGAAGAACGATAATTATAACCATATAGAGGTAAAAACTTCCAGTACAACCATCGCACAGGCACAACCCATAGATGCCTCAAAAGCAACCAAAAAGAGGATGTTAGTACAACCCTTAGTGATTATAGTAACCACAAAAGAAAACAGAAGGCAGCACCAGAATCTGTTAGTACATACAAAGCTAGACCAAAAAGGATAGAGAAGATGAAGATAAGCTGCCAACCGAGATCAAAAACAGCACCTCCAAAAGATGGTAATTCTGAAGTATCAACCCAAAAGACCAGAAAGTCAATATCTCCCGTTGGGAAGGTCTCAGACCTGCGAGAAAGGGAGGGAGAAGAAAAGAAAAGGTAAGCCAAAAAACAACTGAAACTGTGGTAATAAAGCCTGAAGGTTACTAAGACAACAATAAGAGTCGTATAATCTTTGATTAGCAAGAGGAGTTATAACCCTGGAGTTCGAGCCCGAGGCCCAAAGCTTAAACAGGAATAAGAAGTTATCCATCAAAGCGACCATAGGAGAACAGCGGTGCTGGAATAACCTCTTGTTCCTTTCCTTCCAAATTATCCAAATGATAATTTGAACCGATAAAATCCACGCACTTTGAAACGAGACGATCGAAGGCTTAAAGGACCAAACAAAATCTAACGATGGGGGGATCGACCCAGTGTCCCACGCTAGAGAGCAGATCTTCCACAACGGAATAATGACCAGGGCATTGAACAAAGAGATGATTAACATCTTCCGAGTGCTGGATGCAAAACGGGCAAACCTACCCCCAAGCTAAATTCCTTTTACTAAGATTTTCAACAGTGAGTAATTTGTTGTAAAAAGCAAGCCACGAGGTGATCTTCACCTTAAGGGGCGCGCAAGAGTCCCAAAAAAAACTAGCAACCGGCGATTGAACGCCCCTAGAATGAAGAAAACTATAAAAAGATTTCACAGAAAAAGTACCGGTTGAGGTCCAGCGCCAAGCAATCCCCTCAGTAGGCCTCCACTCGAGATCATTAAAATCATTAGCGAGAGAGGGGGGAAGATCAATCGCAAAGGGAATGAACCACTGCCGATGATCGCCAATCAAAGTGAATGAGTCTGCAACCGAAGCAGACGGATCGACCGCTAGCCGATATAAGGAAGGAAACGCGGAGGAAAGTGTGGTGTTGCCGATCCAAAGATCAGTCCAAAATTTAGCTTTAGACCCGTCAGCGCAGGTACGAATGATACTGCAAAGAAAGGCCGGGAAAGCCTTCCAGACACCTTTCCAGAAAGGGGAGGCAAGAAGATTAACTGTAGAGGGGAAACTCCCACCAAGGACTGGAAGGGGACCGATAATCCTTGATACACCGAATCCAAGGAAGATGATTGAGGATATGAAGTCTCCACAACCATTTACCTAAGAGGGCGAGGTTGTGTTCCCTGAGATCCAGCACACCAAGGCCTCCTTCCGCTTTGGAAGTGCAAACCATTTTCTAATGGCTAAGGTGGGAGCCAGGTTTAAAAGAGGAAGACCCAGACCAGAAAAAGTTACTTTCGATTTGGTCTATCCTCTTGATCACTCAGGAGGGGATAAAGTAAAATGACATCAAGTAATGGGGCATGGCAGAAAGCACCGAGTTAATAAGGATCAGTCTGCCACCTCGGGATAGGAACTTACCAGCCCAAACATTGAGTCTGGCTTCCACTCTGTCGATCAGTGGGAACCAGTCCGCTCTATGCAGCTTACCCCATCGGAGGGGAATGCCTAAGTAAGATATCGGAAATGAGGTAATAGGGAAATTAAAAAAAATTGGAAGACCTCGATCTGGCGGTTGGGTTCACCTCAATAAATTTAAGACACATAATTTTTTATGTTGGTTAGCTAAAATTAATTGTTCACAGGCGCTAGGCCCTGGTGAAGTACATTGGTAAAGCCTACTGCCACTAAGGCCATTTTGATACAATAGAATGATATCTCTAGCAAATTTTCAAGTGGAGATAAATGAATGTAATCATTGACTACGTACATGTGTTTTCACTTTTTTACTTATAATCTAAATTTGGTTGAAACATTTATTTTAATTTTGAGATAATAAAAATGGAGGTACCGAAAATTTTAAAATATAATCTAACTGAATCAAAGTTTAGACAGTGACAGGTATACAAGTTATTTCCAACATTCACTTATCTATGCTAACCTTCTTATCTAAGCGCATCTGTAGTAGTTGGCCATTTTTTCAAATTTTGACAAAATGATCGCTGTAGTCGTTGACCTAAATATTCAAAAATTAGGTTTGACTGCTATAGTGGTGAGCTATATTTGACAGACAAAATGGCAGTTGCCAAAATATAGCTCACGAAAGATAATCTTTCATCTATTCGATCGGACGAAAAATTATTTTTCGACCGAGAGAATTTTTCCATGCGTACTCATCGGACGAGGGATTATTCCCCGTCCCTTAATTTTAAAAAAAAAAAAGGTCGGACGGAAAATAATATCCCGTCCGTTCCATTTCAAAAAAAACAAAAAACCTCAATCAAAACATAATCTTTCAGGAAAATTTTTTTGATTTTTTTTTGTTTTCAAATGTCACTATCAAACTTTCCATTCCCATTTTTTAATATTTTTTTTGGTTTTTTTTTATATTTACGTCGGACAGAAAATTATCATCCGTCAGTCCAATTTGGATTTCGTAAAATCCAAATTTTGGCTAACAACGACTATAGAAAGCCGCCATTTTTCCTATTTCTATTTGTCAAATATCCAAAATTTGGATGTCAACGACTACATATGCTCTAAACATGGATTAATGACATTCGGAGTAGTGCAAGAATAAAATTGATAGAATACAAAATTGAAATTATGTACACTAATTTTAACATAAATGGGTAGAAAAAGAAACGAAAAAAGAAAAAAAGAAATGAAGAAAGAAAGATACAAACGAAGCTCTCGACTCTTAGAATAATACTATATTTACAGATTGCTATTTCTCCAAACTTGTTATTAAATGTTGGGATTATATAAGGAAATTGATAGAAACATGTATGAGGCAGAAGCTGGAATAGGATTAAATTACCTATACAGTTTTGGTAGAGCAACCAACTACCCCTTGGAGCTATTATTTCTTTCAACTCATAGTTTTTTTTGCCTTTAGATAATGTCAAGCATTTCTCCATCTAATCTTCTTATTTGGTTACTCTATACATTTATTTCCCTTTATCCCTTGGTTATATCTAGAAAACCCACTCCCCCACTTAACATTTCACACAAAGGATTAACTATCTTCTTCTTTTCACTTCTTCACTTCTTGACTTCTAATATTTGAATTAAAAAATCACTCTCTCGAAAATAAATAAAGCATCAAGCAATGCAATTGCTCACGACAAGTTTTTAACTGTACAGAACAAGAGGCTAGCAAAAGAGAAAAACGAGAAAGATAAACACAATACACTAGTTAAACTCGGTATGAAAAGTGAACTCGTTAATTTATACCGATTGAGTCAATCTGCCACAAGAAAAGGGGAAATAATAATGGTCATTTAGTTTCTTTCTAAAGTGATGATAATACATCAATAAAATTCATTCATGTTAATTAAATTTGTATGTTCCAAAAATGAATTTCCTTACAGCTAGGAGGCTAACATCTATACTATTATTAAGCAAAGCTCAATTTTGGCGGTTTTTTACTATCATGTCCCCATATACATAAAAAGCTAAAAAATATATATAAGGTTAAGTCTGTAAGTTTCACTTCACATTTAAAGTCTCAATAAAATTTTGTTCCCTCAAAAATCGAAATCCGTCTCTTCCTCTCCCTCTCCCTCCATGGAATCCGCGCTACCTCAAAAATCAAAACCGTTTCTCCCTCTCCCTCTCCCTTCATGGAATCCGCTTCTTGCTCTCCCTTCAAGCTGCATATATAGTACAGATATATGGGGGCATCATAGAGATGCATATGGGGGCATGATAAAGATGCAGAAAATTTCTTCCAACTTAGGATCTCATCTCCCCCAATTCGGATCCGGACTTTCCCGCATCCCAATCCGATCATCTCAGTGTAGAAGAACTTCACCGACCCAAACTTCTTCTTCTTTCCTTCTCCGATCTGAATCTCCGATCTCACAATTGAGATCACACACAGAGATAGAGACGAAGAAGATCTCTCCGTCTCTGCAAACTCACCACAAAGAGCGGGAGAGATCAGTTGAATTGAATTGAATTGAATTTGAAACCGAATAAATTAAGATGTCTAAATTTCTCAAGGGAGTGGTGGCCGGATCTGGCGCTGGTCTCAAGGACTTCCCCTACAACGTCGGCGAGCCCTACTCCTCCGCCTGGGGCTCCTGGACCCACCACCGCGGCACCAACAAGGTTCCTCATTTTTTTTTTTTTTAATAATTGAATTCCGCATGTCTACGAAGATTTAGGGCTGCAAGTAGGAGTTTGGGCTAGAAATGGAACAATTTAGTGGAGTAGCTTAGATGTTTCCGATGCTTAGATTGTGGTGGTTGGTAGTTTCTTGATTTTTTTTATGGAGAGTTGTCTGCCAATAATGGAGCTCATATATCATGTTATTCATACTTTGGGCAAAACTTTTGTTAGTTCATGCTGTGTTGGAAGGAGTGGAAACTTGACTTGGCTTGGTTGGAGAGTGTAAGTCGAGAAGTATTAGCAGATGCAATTAGTTGCAAGTGACTGATGCAAAGGCGAGCAGATTTCAAATGACTTGATCTTATATCCACAGACAGTTTTAGGCATGTCAATTAAGATGATGACTTTGGATTATTCATAGGATGTTTCCATTATGGTGAGCTTACTGTTATGGAGTATTGTGTGTGTTGTATGTGTGTTGCAATATATATATACATCTCTAATATTATAATGATGGAGTTTGTGCTTTATATATATGCATTTGTAGACATAATCATTTAGAAAAGTGTCAACTCATACAAAATAAAAGTTTGTGCAACTAGAAATAATTTGTAAAGAGTATGTATGAGTAAATGGATGTTCCAAGGTTCGATTACAGATTACGTATTATTATTTATTCTATAAAAAATAATAAATAAATTTTTAATTAAAACGTGCATCGCAGGCTACTAGTTTGTGAATAAAATACACAATAAAAGGAGTTTGTTAAGTTAGGGCTTTGAATATTTTAAAGATTGACGGGCGGCTTGAGCAAAGAATAAAGTTCTTTTTCCTGTTATTTGTAAAGTCTACAATCGTGGGAAAAAATCGTATACAACAAGGATTATATGATATTCACATACAGAGACAGCACCACCGTTAGATACCTTGATGATATGTGCTCCTACATGATCTCATCAAATAATTTTCTGTTTCGTATCGTATGCATCATTGATTATATAAATCTTGATTCCAAATCTGAGAAGCAGAGGAATCTGGTCCTAAGAGTGAAAGGGGAGGTTTGATCTTTAGCTCATGGAAAGTGAAGTTTACCGTCTTCTCTTGTACAAGAAGCAAATATCAATTTTAAGACATTCGCTTTTTCTTTTTTACTCGGGAGTCCAGTACATATATATTTATCATTGACATCTATTTTGAGATATATGATAATTTTATTAAAGTGCTGATGGTCAGAGTAAAGTTTTTGAAAAATCTTCGCTGTTAAATAAGAATCTGAATACAGAACTCCCAGCTCACAATCTCAGTCACACATTTTGTAGGTATAAGTATTTGGGTGGTCGACAACTTTAGTCTTGAGACATCTTTCTTAAACATGTGAATGATTTGTAAAACTCAATTCACATGCGAAAGTTGTTTGTTTCAGAAATTTGATACATTGTATTGTTTACAAATGTTTAAATTTGAGGTGTGTTTATTTTTTTAAAATTTATTTATTTAATCTAATATGTGATATTCCATAGTCATTAATTAAAGTGATATTAATATACAAAGTTAGTAGAACTTTATTTTATAAAAACTGTTCTTAGATATTAAACACTATCCACTGTCATGACAATGTCATCATCCTTTTAACCAAGTGGTTATTATTTTTTTATTGTTTATGAGTATTATTGTGTGTAACATCATTGAAATTATTAAGCACATGGATTGGGTGAGAAGTTGCATAGAAAAAACCCTATAAATTCATCTAGATCTACAATCACAATAGGGTTCTCAATAAGTCTATATTGAGTACGCTAGTTATATAGTGTAGCTTTCATCTGAACAAAAGAATATTCATGGCTTAAATAAATTAACTAATTGAACAGCATAATACTATCTAGTATCTAGTATATATTTGAATAATTTAATTTAATGATTATTTCAGTCCTTCTATGCAAATATTCAACCATGACATGGCTGGAAAAATCCCTCTGCACCACAGGGATCCGCATATTGCTTCACAACCCAGAAATTTTTTTATTGCCACTTCAATTTCTTCACTTTAGAAAATCTAATATAATATTTTATGTATGTTTTCTATTTTTTTATCTGGAGAGAGTTGGCGTTGGCGCCTAGGTTTTGCAGTTACCTTATTTACCTTAGGCGTAAGTATATTACATCAGGTTCTATCTTCTATAACACCGATGTTTATAATTTACATACTCATCTTTCACGACTATGATATGCAACAAGAGAACAGAACTACAAACAATACAAATTAAAAAGGATCAGCATGCAGTGTAAGAGCAGCACATAATAGTCACAGCCAGAAGAGTAGTGAGATTGAGATAAAGAAATATTCATATGGGAAGAAACATCTGCAAATTCAAAAGAACGTTTTGTTTTTGTTTTTGTTTTTGTTTTGTTTTGTTTTTTTTATTTTTTTTTTAATTTTTTTTAATTTTAAATGAAAGCTGAAGAACTAGTCTAAAAAGTGAGTATAAGCATTGTTCCAACAAATTTAAAAAATTAAAGAATAAGTTAAATAAATAAAATTAAATGGAAAAAGACGTTTGACCACGACAGAGCCAGGTGGCATGGGGCGACTCGGGCCCCTATTTCAGACTGAAGTGGGTAACTAACCCACTTTTGAAAAATATTTAGCCAAATACCCCACTTTCTAAAAGATTTAGCCAAACAACTCACTTTTATAAAATATTTAACTAACTAACCCTTTTTAATATGATAACCTAAAAGCAAAATTTTATATATAACCCTACTTTAGAAATTATAAACTATAATACACCTTAACCTTACTAGTATTATACACGTGCTGTGCACGTGGGAAAAATTGGGGGAATGAAAAGGGCAAAAAAAAATCTACCAACACGTGCGTTGCACGGATTGGGTTAAGGACAAATTACACTAAGGCCTTCTCCCATTATAGTAGTAGAGATAAAAGCTGGATAATTCACAGAAAATAAAGAAACTTAAATTAAAAAATCTTTCAAAATTCAAGATTAGATACTGATATGGCTAAAAATGGGGTTAAATCGGAACCGTCCAAATCGGGAACGAATCTTAAAGCCTGAGGGTAAAATGGTAATTTCACAGACAATGGGTCTGAAGCGGGTCCTGGGTCTTTTCCCCCAAAAACCCAATAACCTGCAAACGGATCCACCTCGACTGGGTGCGGGTTTCAGCCCATAGCAAACCGGGTCCAGAAAGGATAGAATTAGGGTTTCTGATTAATCCTAATCAACGGCCCTGATTCATATCTATCCTTTCACTGGGGATTAGGGATTACATTCCTAATCTGACCCCAGCGGCGCCTATAAATACCCCGCATCCATCTCCATTAAGAGGTAATCAATCTTTTGCCAGTTTTATGCTCTTTCATAATCACTTCTGATTACTGACTTGAGAGTCGGAGGGTGCGTCGCCGGGAACAACCCCGGTGTCTCGCACTTTTTATAGGTGAACGGCGGGAGCAACGGTCAAACTCCGACGGAACAGGTAACAAGTTTGTTATTCAAAGTTCCCCAAGAATCCACAAATACTATCTGTTTGCCCCCACACCAGATTCAGCGGCAACAGATTGGCGCCGTTTGTGGGAATCAACGAATAGCAGCCTCCCCTCTTCCCGTTGGTCAGATCTTCTCCAGCCATGCCTTCTAGGAAAGCAAGATCCAGAGGGTCCAACCGAGGATCCAACCCCGATCAGCAACAGGAAGTCCCTATTCAACCCGCTCAGCAGCAGGGGCAACTTCTGCCTCAAGCCGAGGACCCTCTTCAACAGGACTAGCCCCTTCCCCAGAATCAACAACCTCCTAAGGGTCCCCCCGGTCCTCAAAATGCCAGTGCAGGGGTCTCGCGTCCCAACCCGCAGAAACAATCTCTCCATCAGGACCACGTCTCCATCCACAATGCCTCTTCGGATTCTATGGGCTCCCACAATCCCCGAGCTTCTGACCTTCGCAACACCGTCCTCAATCGGCAGAAGGATGAGGATCTTCGCCACTGTCTGGATGAAAGCGGGCCCGAGAGGGAGCCTCCTGCTAACAACGTCCGGATGAGCGATCTCCTCACCGCTGAGACTACAGAAGGTCCCCTACCCGAAGGGGTCGGAGAGAGTCCCCCGAGCATCACAGGAGAAGACCCCATTCCCCTGCCGGTCGGCAACATCCAAGGAACGATGAGGCACCCATCACCTGTGCCGAGTTCCAACAGTTCCAAGCGACCATCCTACAAGCTCTCAATCTCCGTCTCAACAATACCAATGCTCCAAGGATTCCCACTCCTCCTCCGGTCCGAAGTCCTCGCCGAAGGTCCCTAACTCCTCCCCCTGCTCCTAGCAACCCCCGGCACATGCCAAGTCCTCGCCGCTCCAGGAGCTACCATCGTCGTAGCCCCCGCTCTCCCTCGTACGAAGACGAGTCTAGAGGCTCGGTTGATTACCGTCGAAGGGATGACGCTGTCTACCGCCGTCTCCACGAAATGGAGAGGCGCTTGGGTCAGTTAGACCGAGAAGAAGAGCTTTGAGGAAGGACCCTTCGCCCAAGTCGACCTCCTTTTTCCCGAACCATAATGGAGGCCCAGGTACCAATTGGCTTTAAACCTCCTCAATTCGAGACTTACTCCGGGGAGACTGACCCCGTCGATCACATCGAAAGCTTCAAGACCCTCATGCTCATCCATTAAGCTTCCGATGCTCTGCTATGCAAGACCTTTCCCGCAACTCTCAAGGGTCCGGCTCGAGAATGGTGCTCTTGCCTTGCCCCGTCCTTAATATACTCCTTCAAGCAATTCGAGACCCTCTTCATCACCCACTTTGTGAGTAGCCGCCGAACTGAGAAGACCAGTATTTCGCTACTCTACCTCAACCAGAAGAAGGGTGAGAAGCTAAGAGACTATGTGAAAAGGTTCACAGCGGAAGCGAGGTCCATAGCATCCCTCGACCAGTCGGTCGCTGCAGCTGCATTTTAATCCAATGTCCTCAACTCCAGCCTCCGCTCCTCCCTCGCCAAGAAGCCCCCACCGAACTTCTCTGACCTCCTCCTCCGGAGCGAAAAGTATATTCGGGCTGAAGAAGCTGAGCACCGCCCCGACTTGGAAGGGACTTCCTCTGGGTCTAAGAGAAAGGGAACAGAAGAGGAAGGGGCCAAGAAGCTCCAGAAGGATAATGGCGGCCAGTGCCGACCTCCTCCCAGATTTGAAAAATTCACTCCCCTTAACACCAACATCTCCACAATTCTCATGGAAGTTGAGAAGGAGGGGGTGATACCTCCTGCACTAAAAATGAACACCCCTGGCAAGAAGATGGATAAAGAGAAGTGGTGCCGCTATCACCGGGACCATGGCTACAATACCAATGATTGTCGGGCCTTAAAGAACGAGATAGAAGCCCTCATCCAGAGGGGTCAGCTAAACAGGTTTGTGAGAAAGGACCGAACCGATCCTCCTCCCCCGCCTCGGGGGGCTAACAAGCGTCCTGAACGCGATGAAACGCCCGACTTCGAAGAGGAGCGTGTCCTACACCTCATTCATGGGGGTCCAATGGGGGGCTCCTCAAACTCCTCTCGAAAGGCGTTCATAAAGGAAGTCAGTTCGGTTCGCGCCACCCCTCCTCCTAAAGGCCTCGGAGTACCCGTCACATTCTCAGACGAAGATCTCGAAGGTGTTCGCACCCCCCATTGTGATGCACTCGTTATCAATCTCCATATGGCGAACTTTAAAGTGGAGAGGATCCTAGTGGACAATGGAAGCTCCGTTAACATCCTTTTCCTCGCTACTTTCAAAGGCCTCAAACTATCCCGAGACTGACTCAAGCCCGCTAGCTATACACTCCAAGGGTTCACGGGAGTGCCAGTGACTATTGAAGGGGTGATCACCCTAGACGTAACCGCTAGAAAAACTTCTACTACCCGAACGGAGTCGATAGATTTTATGGTCGTGGATGTCCCTGCAGCTTACAATGTCATTTTAGGTCGGCCCGGCCTAGCTGCCCTTGAAGCCGTCCCTTCTGCCTATCACCTCAAGATGAAAATCCCCACCCCGACAGGAGTAGGAGACGTAAAAGGCAATCAGGAAATGGCCCGCAAGTACTACGTGACCTCTACCCTCGGTCCAGTCCTCTCCCTCGAAACACTAGAAATCCCCCAAGATGTTGCTCGACCAACGTCCGAGCCGGTGGATGAATTGGAGGAAGTGCTATTCTCTGAGCAGGATCCAAGTCGAAAGTTCTTTGTTAGCAAGACCCTCCCATCCGCCCTATGCTCCGACATAGTTCAGTGCATCCGAAGGAACCGAGACCTCTTTGCTTGGTCAGCTGCAGACGTGCCCGAAATTTTCGAAGAGCTCTTGGTCCACCACCTCAGTGTTGCTCCGGGGTCCAAACCGGTCCAATAGAAGAGGCGCAAGTTCGCCCCCGAGCGCCAGCTAGCTATAAAAGAGGAGGTGGACAAGCTCTTGAAGGCCCGGTTCATACAAGAGGTAAACTATCCCGAATGGCTGTCAAATGTAGTAATGGTGAAGAAGTCCAATGGGACCTGGAGGATTTGTATCGACTTTACCGACCTCAACAAAGCTTGCCCCAAAGACCCCTTCCCTCTTCCAAGTATCGATACTTTGATTGACGCCACTTCGGGCCATGAACTCCTCAGCTTCATGGACGCCTTCTCAGGCTACAACCAGATTCGTATGTTTCCCCCGGATATCCCGAAGACCTCATTCGTAACCGACCATGACCTCTACTGCTACAGGGTCATGCCCTTCGGTTTGAATAATGCAGGTGCCACATATCAGCGCCTCGTCAACAAGGTTTCCCAAGCTCAAATCGGCAGGAATATGGAGGTATATGTTGACGATATGCTTGTAAAGAGTATCCACGGGGCCGATCATGTGGTCGATCTGCAGGAGGCATTCGACGTACTCAGGAAACACAATATGAGGCTCAATCCGAACAAATGTGCGTTCGGAGTCTCGTCGGGAAAATTCCTAGGCTTCATGGTCAGCCAGAGAGGAATTGAGGTAAACCCCGAGAAGATCAAGGCCATATTAGACATGGTTCCTCCGAAGAATGTCAAAGAGATTCAGAAGCTAACGGGTCGCCTGGCAGCCATAGGGCATTTTCTCTCCAAGTCAGGGGAGAAGTGCCTCCCCTTCTTCAAGGCTCTCAGGGGGGCTAAAGGCTTCGAGTGGGGTCAGCAGCAACAAGACTCATTCGACCAACTCAAGGCTTACCTTGTCAATCCCCCTCTCCTCAGTAAACCAATTTCTGGTGAACCCCTCTACCTCTACCTAGCAGCCTCCGAGCAGACCCTCAGCGCCGTTTTCGTGAGGGAAGAGGATAAGATCCAAAAGCCCATCTATTACGTGAGTAAGGTGCTTCGGGATGCCGAGCTCTGCTATCCGAGGATAGAGAAGATGGCATATGCCCTAGTCATGGCCGCAAGGAAGCTTCGCCCATACTTTCAGTCCCATTCGGTGGTCGTTCTTACCGACCAACCGCTGAAGCAAGTTCTCCACAAGCCAGAGACCTCCGGTCGGCTTATGAAGTGGTCTATCGAGCTGAGCCAGCATGATATAACGTATCAGCCTCGGACCGCGATCAAGGCTCAGGCCCTAGCAGAGTTCATAGTTGAAAGTACCATCCCCGAGTTCAGCCAAGCAATGAAGGGACCACCTGTCTGGTCGGTTTATATGGATGGGTCCTCTTGTAACGAGGGAAGCGGAGCCGGGGTCATTCTGGCCGGCCCAGATGATTTCATCCTCCAATATTCCCTCCGTATCAACTTCAAGGCCTCGAACAATGAAGCAGAATACAAGGCACTAATAGCCGGCCTCGGAATGGCTCGCAATGCAGGGGCGCAGTGCCTCCGGATCTTTAGCGACTCTCAGCTGTTCGTAAATCAGGTCCTAGGGGAATATGAGGCACGGGATGACCGAATGGTTAAGTACCTAGCCAAGGTCAGGAATCTCATGGCCCTATTTGAAGAAGCCCTCATCCAACGAATCCCCCGAGAAGAGAATGCCCAGGCCGATGCCCTCTCCAAGCTAGCCTCCTCCTCCCTCCAAGGTCTCGAGCAGACCGTCTTGATTGAGGTACTCCTGAAGCCAATTATAGAAGACAAAACTTTCGATTCTATGGAGTCTCTACCTGTCCTGCTTCAAGATAACTGGATGAAACCCCTCGTTGAGTTCCTGAGGGATGGGCTCCTCCCCGAAGATCCTAAGGAAGCTCGCCGAGTGAGAACCCGAGCAGAGCGATACACACTTATCGAGGGCATCCTATACAAGCTCTTCTTCACACAGGTAGACGGTAGGCCTTATTTGATATGCCTCTCCCCCGAACAAGCCGACTACGCCCTGCAAGAACTTCACGAAGGCATCGGCGGGGTACATTCAGGGTCCAGATCCCTAGCCCGCAAAGTGTTAAATTACGGATATTTCTGGCCCACTCTCCTACAAGACGCCGAACGGCACGTTCGGCAATGCAGCTCTTGTCAGAGGTACTTCAACATCCGTCGCCTCCCACAAGCTCCACTCACTTCCCTATCAAGTCCTATCCCTTTCGCAATGTGGGGAATGGATTTACTAGGGCCTTTCCCACCAGCTTCCGGTCAGTTCAAATTCTTAGTCGTGGCAATCGACTACTTCTCAAAGTGGATAGAGGCCGAGCCCTTGGCCACAATCACTGAGAACAAAGTACTTCAGTTCTTCTGGAAGAACATAATCTGCCGATTTGGTGTCCCTCGAGTCCTCATTACAGACAACGGAATCCAGTTCACCGGGGCTGCCTTCCGAGCTCTATGTGAAGACCTCGCCATCCAACAACGTTTCTCCTCCGTCTTCCATCCACAGTCGAATGGCCAAGTGGAGAATGCTAACCAACAAATCCTCTCCGGTATTAAGAAGAGGCTGGATAAATGCTCCAAAGGCTTATGGGTCGATCAGCTCCCCAACGTGCTGTGCAACTACCGCACCACAAAACGGACCCCCACAGGAGAGTCCCCATTCAATCTCACCTATGGGTCTGAAGCTATGATCCCCCTAGAAGTTGGTATACCCTCTCCTCGTCTAATGTCTTACGAAGAAGAACAAAATGCTAGAGAGCTCCGAGCAAATCTAGACTTGATTGATGAGATCCGTGAAAGAGCTGCAATTCGTCAACAAAGCTACCGGAGAAGGATCGAGTTGGCATACAATAAAAGAGTTCGTCCAACCGACCTCAAAGAAGGGGACTTGGTCCTCAGAAAGTTAGCCATCTCTTTTTCTGGTCAGAAGAGCAAACTTGCTCCAAATTGGGAGGGACCCTATAAGATCGCCAAAGTAGTTCGGCCCGGGACGTATAGACTAGAAGACCTCGAAGGCAGGGAGATCCCAAGGACCTGGAATGCCGACCATCTTTTGAAATACCAAGAGAGAGCACTAACGCCTCTCTAAGTATTCTGGGATGTCGAACCGTTCCTCTTCTTTTACTTGTATTTTTCCCTTTATTTCTCTCTTGTAATAACGGCTCGCAACTTTAGAAGCAGCCAACTATTAGTAATTAATAAAGAAAGTTTTTTCACATTTTACTTGTAAAATTGATTGTGTCTCTCTGCCTTTACTCTTCACCCTAACGATGAGTTCGGAGTCCAACACTTGGTTCAATTCTGCTCCGCAAGCTCGCTCTTAAGCGGGCTAGGAGCGAGTCACCATTCGGAATTGCTCCCACAACCGTTGAACAAATTCTAACGACGAGTTCGGAGTCCAACACTTGGTTCGATTCTGCTCCGCAAGCTCTCTCTTAAGCGGGTTAGGAGCGGGTCACCATTCGGAATTGCTCCCACAACCGTTGAACAAACTCTAACGACGAGTTCGGAGTCCAACACTTGGTTCGATTCTGCTCCGCAAGCTCGCTCTTAAGCGGGCTAGGAGCGGGTCACCATTCGGAATTGCTCCCATAACCGTTGAACAAACTCTAACGACGAGTTCGGAGTCCAACACTTGGTTCGATTCTGCTCTGCAAGCTCGCTCTTAAGCAAGCTAGGAGGGGGTTACCATTCGGAATTGCTCCCACAACCATTGAACAAACTCTAACGACGAGTTCGGAGTGCAACACTTGGTTCGATTCTGCTCCGCAAGCTCGCTCTTAAGCGGGCTAGGAGCGGGTCACCATTCGGAATTGCTCCCACAACCGTTGAACAAACTCTAACGACGAGTTCGGAGTCCAATACTTGGTTCAATTCTGCTTCGCAAGCTCGCTCTTAAGCAAGCTAGGAGTGGGTCACCATTCGGAATTGCTCCCACAACCGTTGAACAAACTCTAACGACGAGTTCGGAGTCCAACACTTGGTTCGATTCTGCTCTGCAAGCTCGCTCTTAAGCAAGCTAGGAGTAGTTCGCCGTTTAGGAATTGCTCCCACAACCGTTGAACAAACTCTAGCGACGAGTTCAAAGTCCAACACTTGGCTCGACTCCACTTCTCAAGCTCTATCAAGCAATCCAGAAGTGGTTCGCCCATAAGAAAGGAGTTTGCTTCTGATTTTGAGTAGTTGTCCAAAGTTGGAAGAGTTATACTTAAGCTAATACCAGCCAACGCAACATTCGAACAACAGAAGCAAAACGAACTTTTTTATTAAGAGCTCGAACAAGGCTGACACTACAACAAATTTTTACAACAACTTGAAGAGCATAATACGACTTATTTAACGCTTCTTTGGTAGGGGAACGCTTCGGTTCAGAGACACACGAGGGCGGTGTCGCCTTACCTCTGAGCTCGACTCTAAACCAGCGAAGCGAGACCCCCCTTCGCCGCTAATTCTAGCTGTGGCCCCAACCAAGGCGCCACTAGACGAAACGGCTACAACACTCTGAGCGTCAGCCGGGCTCCGCCTAACTGCAGGCGAACGAGTCGCAAGTTCGTAGAACGAGATACCTCTTTCGCTCTCTTCGCGAGTACACGACGTACTGCGAACATTGGCTCTTACGGGCTGAGGTTTCAGCGTTGCGATCTCCTCCTCTAGCTCAACGATCCTATCTCTCAGAATATCGTCTTCTGCCGATGCTTTGAAACGGGGAAGTTTGGACGAGCCTGCGACGTTTGTGCTATCGGCCACAATATGACGGAGATGAGTCACTTCGATACCTCGGTCGATCGTGATCCTCCTCAATTTGTCAATTCTTGCCGACAACTCATCGCACTCGGACATCAACTTCCCCACCTTCGAAACTAACTCCTCTTCCTCCGCCGAATGCTCTTTCACCGTTACCTCTAGATGACGAACCTCCGCCAGTAGTTTGCTATTCTTTTGGTCGACATCAAAGAGATCCTTACGGAGCAACTCTATCTCGCCTTCGAGACGAGTTTGTCGAGGTTGCTTCCGCAGTTCCCTCAACTCGCGAAAATACCCTCTCGTAGTTGCTTTGATGTCCTCCAACTTCAAGAAGTCATAAAATGCCTTATCCCGACTATGAGAAAGGGCATCCTTCATTTTCTCCAACTCAGTACGGAGATAGGAGACTTCAGTAATCGGACTAAACTCGACCTGAAAAGCGGAGAAAGATCAAAAGAAGTCTTCGACACTTGAAGACACAATCCGAGCAAAAAGAGTTGAATAAATTTGCGAAATTTTGTAATGTTCAGCCAAAACGAAATCATTTCATTAAAAGTCAAAAGTTTACAAAAAGCGGTGGCCAGACCGCAGTTAGGCATTACAAAGAGAAGAAGAAGAACGAAAAAAGAGAAGAGACGACAAAGTCAGGGGTCGAACTCATCGTCGCTCGGCACAGCCACGATTGCACCCTCGAGGCCACCCTCGCCTTCGGGATCTTTGCCCTCCTGCCTCGGTTCGAACTTGGCCAAGTGCAGCTCTTCCTCACCCTCTATGGAGTCGTAGAAGTAGTAGGACGAGACGTCGAACCCGGGGTTCCGAACGACGACATGCTTCAGTGCTCGGCCGTACGCCTCCTCCATGTTCGTTAGCATGTGGGCTTCGGCCTCGTCCCGAACAGCCTTCTCTGCGGCCGCCACCTTCACTGCTTGCTCAGTCAGGGCCTCCTCCGTCGCCTTCTGAGACTGAGTCAGCTCTCCTTCAAGCCGAGCCCCCTCCTTCTCAAGGGTGTTGACCTTGGAAGCCTCAGCGGAAGAACTCCTCAGCGCCTCGGCGAGCTGAGCCTTTAAGTCGGCGACCTTGGCCTCGAGCGAAGTAGAACGCAACTGTTCGGCCTCCAGCTCCTTCACCGCTTTAGACCGCTCCAACCGTTCCCGGTCGTTCTGAACGGTCATGTCCTTCTCCTTGCTCGCAAATTCCTCGAGCAAATAGTTGAAGTGGCAGAGGGTCTACAAGCAACACAAGAAGCAGTCAAGAACGAACGCAAAAACTTAGAAAAATTCTCAAAGTAATCTACTACTTACCGACATAGTGTTCCGAGCGATCTGCATCGCGGCTTCACCAACTTCACCGGCCTTAAGCGCTGCTCGGTCTTTGGGGGTCAGCAGGTGCTTCACCGCCTGCATGCAAATGTTACCGTCTCCCAAGAACCCTGTGGACCTTCATGACCCGCCAGTCGGGGACGAAGATGCGCTTATGCTCCTCAGTTAGAATCTTCTCCGCCTTGGCTATGAGAGGCGGGACATCGAGGGCCAGCGCCGCACTGACATTGAATGCTCCGCGGGAAGATCCTGGAGCGTCTGTTTGCACCGTTGGGGTCGGCGCGTCCGAGGCAGGCTGGGGCGGTCGGAACGACAATGCTTTGATCAGGCTCGACCGAAGGAGCCTCGACAACCTGTCGCTCGGTGGTCGGAGAGACCGAGGGTAACTTGGGCGCTCGGCCGCCTTGGGGTCCAGACACGGTCCTCTTTCTCTTCCTCGTCTCCTGCTCCCTAGCCGCTCGGGCCTTAGCCATCAGACCTTTGTAGTCCATGTCAGAGGATTCTGCACAAACTGAGTGAAAAAAGTTAGAAAATTTTTCCAAAACTTCAAAGACAAAACAAGAAAAGAAGAGTCATACTAGGGTTGATCGGACTGAGAGCCCCCTCGGAATAATGCCTCCTCGGTGATATCTTTCCAACTGAGGGTCGGAAGACCGAGCAACTTTTCCACGACTTCCGCCTCCTCGTTGCTGAGCACAGTCTCTTTCTTCGCCCGCTTCGGAAGACCGTCCCTCGACCATACCGTTGGGATCACCCATGGCTCGGGAGCTTGGACGAGGAAGTATTTCTCCTTCCAATGCTTGATCGAGTCCGGGTTCTCGATCAGCTTCACTCCCTTCCTCGGCGAGAGATAGTACCTCTGCTCATTCTTGCTAGGCTGGCAAGGTCGGTAGAGACTCCGAAGGATGAACATGTTGGGCTCTGCGCCGACCTCCTGGCATTGAAGAACGAATGCCATGATGTGTCGCCAGGTGTTCGACATTAGCTGAGCCGGACACAAGCCATACCACTGCAGCACCTCAACCACGAAAGGGTGCAGCGGCAGCCGAAGTCCGGCATTCAGGGAGTCGGTGGGAAATACACATATGTCGGCCGAGGACGAGGTGCACGCTCGGAAGCCAAGGCCAGGGAGAAGGAGCCCGTACTCCGTAGGGATTTGAATCCCGCTCCGGATCCGATGCAAATCCGCCTCGGTCAGCACCGAAGAGATCTGATCCACCTCGGACGTTTCCCTCGGCTCGTTCTCCTCGATCGACTTGGCGGTGCCCTGCGTCACTTTCTCCAACAGTTCTCTGGAGTAGCTCCGCACACCGCCAACGCTCGATAGGATGATCGGTTGCCGACCCAACTCCCCTGCAGCCTTCGGATGCTCAATTATCGTTTCCACCCCCTTGCCCTTGCTGGCTCGGACCAACACCTCCTGAAGAGGCTCGACAACCTCCACATCCGTACTCGGCCGGACCGTAGTCTCTTCGGTCGGCTCCACTACCTCTTTCCCCTTACCCTTGCTCGGCCTGACCGCTCGGCTGATGCCTAGGTCCGAGGAGGGGGTCTCATCCATGGAAGAAATCTTAACCATTTTACAAAGATGAGGAGAAGGACTGACCTCGAAATGACTAGTATGGCCGAAAAAGATCGCCGGAGTTTGAAACGCCTCGCCGCGACAGCTAGCAGCGCCACTCGAGAGCTAAAAACTTCGCTAGAAGTAAAAACCAAGAGTGAGAAAGTGAAAGTGAGAAATGAGGTGAAATGATGTGGGGGTGAAAACTTATAGTGAAAAAGATGCCTCTTGGGCTTTGTAACGTAAGGCCGCAACTCTTGGGCCTCAAATGAAGCGTTACAAAAGCCCAAATGGCTAAGTAACGAAGAGCCACAACTGTTGGGAAAGGAAGCAACGTTTCAACCCAAGTAAAGCAGCTCGGCACTTCACATCCGACGGCCAAGATTGCCCCACGTCCCTCTGATACAACACCCGAGCGACAGGCGATCCGAGCCATTTTTGTTCGGAATCCGAGCAAGTGCCAATCCGAGCTACGAAATGGAGAAAAACGACTTTCCCCTCAAAATTCACGTAGGATCTCGATCAGACGGCTCAGATCTTGCCAGTGCCACTACACGACAAGATAGTGTTTTCTTGGGAACTGAGCCAGCATCGAGATCTGTGCCATCATCCAACGGCCTAGATCGCCCCACGTCCCTCGGATCCAACACCCGAGCGACACGCGATCCGAGCCATTTCGCTCGGATTCCGATCAAGTGCCAATCCGAGCTACGAAGTGGAGAAAATCGACTTTTTCCAAAAAATTCGCGTAAGATTTTGATCAGACGGCTCAGATCATGCCAGCGCCACTACGCGACAAGATAGTGTTTTCTTGGGAACTGAGCCAGCATCGAGATTTATGCCATCATCCAACGGCCTAGATCTCCCCACGTCCCTCGGATCCAACACCCGAGCGACGCGCGATCCGAGCCATTTCGCTCGGATTCCGAGCAAGTGCCAATCCGAGCTACGAAGTGGAGAAAATCGACTTTTTCCTCAAAATTCGCGTAAGATTTCGATCAGACGGCTCAGATCATGCCAGCGCCACTACGCGACAAGATAGTGTTTTCTTAGGAACTGAGCCAGCATCGAGATCGGCGCCGCAATCCAACGGGTCAGATTGCTCCACGTCGTTCGGAATTCGAACTGAGTGACTAACAATCCGAGCCACTCGCGCAAGGGAAAAACCAAGCCATTTCGCTCGGATTCCGAGCAAGTGCCAATCCGAGCTACGAAATGGAGAAAAACGACTTTACCCTCAAGATTCGCGTAAGATTTCGATCAGACAGCCCAGATTGCGCCACGTTCACTAAACGACAAGATAGCATTTTCTTAGGAACTGTGCCGCCTCGAGATTCGCGCCAAGATCCAACAGCTCAGATCGCTCCACGTCGCTCGGAATTCCGAACTGAGTGACTAGCGATCCGAGCCACTTGCGCGAGGGTAAAACCGAGCCATATCGCTCGGATTCTGAGCAAGTGCCAATCCGACCCTCGAAAGTGAAGAAAAACACTGCCGAGCATCTCCGACCGTTGGATCATTACGAAATTCACGCCTGAGATGATGGACAGCCCAGATTGCGCCACGTCCACTAAACGACAAGATAGTGTTTTCTTGGGAATCGTGCCTGCCTCAAGATTCGCGCCAAGATCCAACGGCTCAGATCGCTCCACGTCGCTCGGAATTCCAAGCCGAGCGACTAGCAATCCGAGCCACTTGCGCGAGGAAAGAACCGAGCCGCTTCGCTCGGATCCGAGCAAGTGCCCATCCGATCCACAAAAGCGAGGAAATTACTGCCGAGCGACTTGGTCCATCCGATCTCTCAGAAATTCGCGCTCGCTCAGGATCAACGGTCCAGATCGCGCCACACCATAATTCAGTATTTTATTTATTAAAATCGTTTTATTTATTTAAAAATTGCGAAAAAATGGTTAAAAATTCGGGAAAATTAATTAAAAATCCTGGAAAATAATTATAAAGTCAGGGAAATATTTTTGAACCCCCGACTACGTAATTATTACATAGGATCATTTATTAAGACCCCCGAACGACGAATCGACACTTCGCAAAATTAAGTAAATATTTCGAAAAAATAGATAAAAATCACCGGATAACCAGAAGAGCTCAAGAATAACTCGGAGCACGCAACTAACTTAGAAAATCACCATACTGCCCCCTGCGAAGATTCGAAACCTTCCATTTGGACTCCGATACAACTCCACCAGCCATTAAAACAGTGAAACTACTCCTCAAAGGCTGATCAAGCTCAGTCTTCGAGAGTGGGGGGCTCGTGATATGGCTAAAAATGGGGTTAATCGGAACCGTCCAAATCGGGAACTAATCTTAAAGCCTGAGGGTAAAATGGTAATTTCACAGACAATGGGTCTAAAGCTGGTCCTGGGTCTTTTCCCCAAAAAACCCAATAACCCGCAAACGGATCCACCTCGACTGGGTGTGGGTTTCAACCCGTAGCAAACCCGGTCCAGAAAGGATAGAATTAGGGTTTCTGATTAATCCTAATCAACGGCCCTGATTCATATCTATCCTTTCACTGGGGATTAGGGATTACATTCCTTATCTAACCACAGGGATTACATTCCTAATCTGACCCCAGCGGCGCCTATAAATACCCCCCCATCCATCTCCATCAAGAGGTAATCAATCTTTTGCCAGTTTTACGCTCTTTCATAATCAATTCTGATTATTGACTTGAGCGTCGGAGGGTGCGTCATCAGGAACAACCCCGGTGTCTCGCACTTTTTGCAGGTGAATGGCGGGAGCAACGGTCAAACTCCGGCGAAACAGGTAACTGGTTTGTTATTCAAAGTTCCCTAAGAATCCACAAATACTATCTGTTTGCCCCCACACCAGATTCAGCGGCAACAGATACGTTGATAAAAGATTAACAGAAAGGAAGCATATTGCTAGTAAAGAAATATCAGAATACCTGTTACTAACAAGAATAGTAACAACTACCTAAAGAGATACAAAAAGAAATAACATACAAAGTATTAGATTACAGAAACGAAGAAGCAAGTTGGTATTACCAACACCTACTAGCATACAAAATAATAGGTTAAGTATGACCAACGAAACAGTTGTATTAATTCCTAACATGAACCCAAAAATTTATATGATAAACATACAAGAGTTGGAAGAAGATTACAATAGTCCTGAAATGTTAAGAGATATAAGAAAAGATTTAAGAATCATAAATAAAAATATAAAAGAATTAGGTAGATATATAACTGACTACCCAAAAGAAGAATCAAGCATAACAGAAGAAGGTATGAAAGAGTTAGAAGCCATAACAAAACTTAATATAAATATCTTGGAAATAAAAGATTTAATGGCAAACCCTAATTCAGAAGAAGTAGAAGAAGGCTTGACTGATATAACAAATAAGGAAATTAAAATGGACCAAGATAAGATTATTGTAAAACCTTCAGAAATTCTAAGTAACATATATGAAATCTTAAGACCACCACCTAACAAAAACCTTACCAATTACCATGGAAATGGCAAAATACAAAAAGAAGAATGCAACTAGAAAAAAATATAGAAAAGGAAACTCCAAAATATAAACCTACAGAACACTACAAAAAAAGAATAGCAGGAAATGGAGAATGGTTAGATCTAGATTGCATAAAAGACGTGGATAGGACAATTGAAGAATGGGTAAAAGCATCACTAATAGTAGGATTTAGGCAAAACCTTAACGAAAATGCATTTGAGAAATTTATAGAAGCCACCTGTATGGGAATAGTAGCAAAATGGTGGAATGGGCTAGAGGAAGAAGAGAGGAATACTATAAGAAAATCAAAACCAATTGATGATAGAGGAACTGAAGAAAGCTCAGTACAACGGACAACCTTAGGTTTAAAAGAAATAATTACAAATTACGAAAAAGTAATAAGAACTGAATTCAGTGTATATGATAAAGGAGAAAAATACACTATATAAAAAGAATCAAGTAAGATGGAGACTAAGTAACTTAGAAATATACGACATGTGCCATTTTGACAACTATGCTTGTGACTTCCGTGAATATTTTCAAGATAGTTATTATACAAAAGAAGAACGGAGTCCAATTTTAGACTCACTGTTTTTAAAACTACCTGATCCATGGAGTATAAACATATATAGTGCATACATAAGTGAGAAAGTAAAATCAGAAGTAGACACTTTAGGGTATAAAACGCAATTCGTAAAAGATTATAGGGACAAAGTATGCCAAGATGCTAGAGCAACAATGAAATATTATAGAACATATAAACAATGAATTTGTTGTGAGGATGCAAGGCCGAATCATTGGGGATGCAATAATAACTATAAATACACAAAGAAGAATAATCACAAATTCCAAAAATATAAACCAAAATATAGGAAAACTTTTAAGAGATATAGAAAACCTTATAAAAAATACTTTAGAAAAATGAAGAAGAATAAAAATAGGCAGTATACGAAAAATCCTAAAAAATGTAATTGTTACATATGTGGAGAGGTAGGACATATATCACCAAATTGTCCTAAAAGAATAAAAAAAGAAAATATAAAATACGTAGAAGAAATTGAAGAAATGAGTAACATAAATTATGAACCCATAGAATATGATGAAGAATGATCAGAAATAAGTGAAGATGAAGAAATAATGGTAATGGAAGAAGATAGTGAAAGTAGTGAAGGTGAAACAGAAGAATGTGAAATAAATATGATAACAGATTTAACAGATATAGGAGAACCTTCAGAAAGAGAAGAAAACAATAAAAAACTAAGAGAAAGAATGTGCTTTGACATACAAAAATACGATAAAATAAGAGCGACCAAATTAGATATAAATCCAAAAGAAAATTTTAAACTACCAATATTTGAAAGAAAGAAAAGTACCATCATAATAGCTAGGAATAATGAACAACCTATAGACATTGAACAATCACAAGACAAAACCATAATCCCATTAATAACTGAAAGAATAATAAGACAAGAGATGGAAAAAATAAGTGAAAAGACCAGAAAAATATTAAGACACATACATTTAGGAGCTGTACAAATAATAATAAAAGCCTATTTTAAGAAAGGAATAAATACACCCTTCGAAATATACCTAATGGATGATAGGATAATATCAAGTACACAATATGCCTTAATAGGAATAGTACAAGGACACCTAATGTACCAAAAGATAAAGTTTACAATAAAACCTAATTTCTCTATAAGCATGGCAGAAGAAAATAAAGATAAAAGTCTAGTCAAGTAACATAGATTATCAGGTATAGAAATGATAGAAAAAAGCAAAGTTATGAGTATACAAATAAGAAACATTTATGCTTTCACTAGCAAGCAAGAAGTAAAGAATAGCAATACAGATAATTTAAAATAGAGCCTCTATTCAGCGAAATCATAAGATACAAACCAGCTAGAGAAAACCCTGAAATGACTATACCAAATTATATAGAATTCGATTTTAATAAAACAAAAGAAACTGCAAAAGGAAAAGCACCACAAATAATGTTCGGAAAGAGATCACTATCAATAAGAAATAAACAACAAGCATTTAAATTAATACCAATAATAAATATATTAGAACACCAAAACAATAACCAATTTAAAATAAAAATAGAATATTATGACAATGGGAAATGGAATAAACAAATAGCCTTAGTAGATACAGGAGCTACTAATTCACATATTAAACAAACAAATGTAAAAACCACTGAATTAATAACATTAGAAAACCCATATTACTACCTAGACTATTACAATAATAGACATCCAATTGTACATAAAATCATACTACCACTAAGGATAAATGGTAAAAAGAAAATATTATTACACTTACACGTAGACCCAGAACACCATGTTAATGAAATGTTATTAGGAACTGACTTCCTTACATCAGTACAACCTTACTCAATTCAAGAAGAAAAAAAACACAATAACAGTAAACAATGAAAGCATGATAATAAATAGGATATTGAACAAATAAATCCATTAAGAGTAACAAAAAACACATTATACATTCTAACAGAATTTGTTTACGAAGAATACAAATCAAGAAACTATCACAGTCTAATAGACACCGGAGCAGGTACCAGTCTATGTCGCGAAAATATACTACCAAAATAGATACAAGATGGTTTTAATAAAAAAGCCATAACTGGATTAACTGGACAAACTATCATACTTGACAAATATTAACAAAATATTAATGTACAAATAGGATGTTACATACTAAAAATATCTATAATATACCAGTTTGATGATATGAATAATGATGTACTCTTAGGAAATAATTTTTTCGAACAATACTATCCATAACTATATCACATAAATCAGTTGTATTTACAACACCTTGTAGACACCAAGCAATAGCAATTAAAATAACCCAACCTTATTTCAGAACTGACCTGCCACACATCAGAATTTCTTCAACCCAGCGTGGTGAATACCAATATTTACCAAACAAAACTAGAATACAACAAGTTCAAGAAACAACTAAAAAAGAAATTTTATAAAAACAATTAGAAGATCTCTGCGAGAAGACCCCTTGGCAAAATGGAACTTAAGTGAACCCACGACACATATAGAGTTAATAGATAAGAACAAAATAATAAAAATTAAACCTATAAGACATACTCCAACAGACCTAGAAGAATTCAAAATACACATAAAAGAATTAATGGAAAATAATTACATAAGAAAATCACAAAGTTCACATTCATCACCAGCATTCATAGTAAGAAAGCATTCAGAAGAAAAAAAGAGGTAAATCTCGAATGGTAGTAAAATATAAGGAACTAAATACAAATACTAAGAGGTTTGGATACCCACTACCAGACATGCAAATACTACTTAACACAGTAAGAACAAGAAAAATATATTCGAAATTTGATTGTAAATCAGGATTTTATCATGTAAAACTAACAGAAGATTCAAAACCTTTAACAGCATTTAGCACATCTCAGGGATTTTATGAATGGAATGTATTACCATTCGATTATAAAAACAGCCCAGGAATATTTCAAAAGTATATGGATAAAATTTTTGAAAAACACAACAATTTCATATTAGTATATGTAGATTATATTCTAATAGGATCCGAAAACGAAGAACAACATAAAGAACATCTACTAAAATTCATAGAAATAGTGGAAAAATGCAGGTATTATACTATCAAAAAAGAAAATGGAATTATTCAAAACTGAGATAGAATTCTTAGGAACAAAATTATCACATGAAGGAATAGAATTACAACCACAAATAGCAGAAAAAATAAAGAATTTTCTAATGTCCTGAAAGAAAAAAAGAGAAGTACAAGCTATAATAGGATTACTAAATCAAACAAGAGGTTACATACCAAATTTATCAGCAAAAACAAATTGGTTACAGCAAAAACTAAAAAAATTTAAGAAATGAGAATGGACCCCGGAGGATGAAGAGAAAGTTAAAATATTAAAACAACAAATTTCAGAATTACATAAGTTAAGATTACATGTTAAAGAATGTTCTTGGATAATAGAAACAGATGTATGTGAAAACAATTGGGGAGCAGTATTAAAATTCATTAAAATAGGAGAAAAGGAGGAGAAACTAGCTAGATATACTAGTGGATCTTTCACACAAACCCAACAAAATTACCACATAAATGAAAAAGAACTACTAGACATCTTAAAAGCTATAAAAAAGTTTGAACTATTTATAATACATACAAAATTCACAGTAAGGACAGATAATACCCAAGCAAAGAGTTGGATTAACAAAATAATAGACCCGACCATAGCAAACAGAAGATTGATAAGGTGGCAGATGGAGTTAGTACATTACGATTTCTTAATAGAAAACATAAAAGGAAAAGAAAATATTTTAGCTGATTTTTTATCAAGAAATTAACTATTTCACTTGTTGCAGAATGGAAACCAGAGTTCAGCAAATAGAACAAGATGTTATTTACATCAAGGGAACAATGGAGCAATTAAAAGGAGCATTTAATCAGTCACAACTACAAATATGCGGACTCTAAAGTCTGTTCTATCAGCATGCAAGTCAGCATATAACCACAGAAAATATGGTGGATAATAATAGCAAGAAAATGAGTGAGAAAGGTGAGCCTTCTCAGTCAGTAAAAGAAGAAGTAATTATATCCTCACATAAAACCACATATAAGGAGACACTTCTTACTGAGAAAGCTCTTACCAAAGTATCGAAGAAAATATTATTTTTACAATATATTCAAAAACTATGCCAGGTAACAAAGATAAACCAGTTCATCAAGACCATATCTCAATAGCACATGAACAAGGCCATCATCCTACCAGGAGCTAATCCAAGAACAACTAGAGTGTTGTTCGAAAGATGACTTATTCATTGCATCTATCCGTCTAGAGAATGTGAAGAACTAATTCACCTACCAAGAGAAATTTACAAGACAGCCAAAAGTTATTTCGGGCTCACGAAGGCCTCAAAAATATATGTTAAAATGTATTCAGCCATCCCTGAATATCTTAATGATGAGGAAGAATTTCCAGTAGAACATATTATAAAAATAGGGATGACCACCCAAATGATCTATGGAGCATCAAATATTGTACCATTTAAAACTGAAGAATTTGAAAAAATTAATCCTAGAAAGAAGGGTAATGGGCTTCAGGAACATTTACTGTGAATTAAAAGACATAAAACAAAGTGACAGGAATATATAGATTTATGACAGCCCAGATCCAGATAAAATAATAATGTATAGTATAGCAAAGATCAAACAACCACAAGATAAGCATGAGCTGTTTGACAGCTGGTAGCAGATACTATCTACTGGAGCAATGACAATGACAGCAGAGACAGCTGTACATTACTGTAGCTTGATGAAGATGGAGCACCAACATAAATGTGCAGCATGTGAAGATGTGGGCCAAGAGGAATCTCTTTTCCTAGAATAGGCCAAAATGTAATCAGAACAATTATTGTAAGCTGATGTAAGCACTTATGTATTTATCACAATTATTGAACATATGATGTAAGCAGTGACGCATGATAACTTGTTGTAAGTTGATCCCTTGGTCTATAAAAGGAAAAACTAAGCAAGAGAGAGGGCAGACTATCCTGGAAAGAAAAATTCCTCAAAATCTTGAAGAGTCTCTGTTTGTAACAACTTTGAAGGAAATAAAAATTATCTTTATGAGTTCATACATCTAGCAGATCTTGTAGGAAATAAGGTATGGATAACTAAATCTCTTTCCCTTAGGGAGAGTTTTGTAAGGCTCTGCCTGACTGATCTTGCAAAAATACCCATTTGCAACCTTCTATAGTTAAACTGTACACCTAGCAGCAGGAAACGAGCTAGGTTATGCTTGTCTGTACCGAAGTGCTACTAGTTGTTCTCGACGTATCTCTCAGATGAAGCTCTCTTGAGGGCATAGTAATCTTGAGATGGGAAGAACATAAAAGGAGCACAGAAATCAGGGTGCATACCAGAGGTATTTTATCCACTGGTAGTAACTGGTACAGAGCAGCTCAAAGAAGTTTAATTAGGTCAGGAAGCATGATGGGCCGTTTTATTTTGATTTTTTAGGTATCCTTAGAAATCTCTCTCTACTCTTGATTTTATAATTGATTATTGTTCAATAGAACTAATGGATAATAATAGTTTAAGTATTGCCTCAGAAATTTTCGAATTAATGATTAATTATGAAGGAAGTGATAGAATGGTAGTTTTCGATGTTTATTATCCTCAGAGAGTAACAAGCATGAATGACTATTATGAATTCAAAGTATTTTTCTTCAGTATTCAATGGGTAATAATTATAACGATAAATCAAATAAATCCTGGAGAAACTAGTAATATAACTGTTGAAATAATTGATGATTTAACTTTTATGAAAGATCTTTGTCATTTTATGAAAATGGTATATTTAGTAGTTATGTTTGGAGTCCTACGACTGCATACAGACAATTTCTAGAAGAAAATGAACAAAATGAAGGAGGAAATAGACATACGGAAGAATTCGAAGAACCTCCATATGATAGTAATAGTGAAGGATATGAGACAGAATCAGAATATATGAGAGAACTTGACGACGATATTCCCAACATTCCTGATTACTTTTTTAGAGTAGACAATATCTATTATTTCGACGAATATTATTTTACACCAAACTTCTATCTTTAGAATTTTAAAGTTTTTGATACTCACTTTATTTTGATTTTCAGGTCTTTAGGAGATTACGCGCTTATTTGGTATCAGAGCCAGTACAGAGTAAGTAATTTTAAATTAACTTCTATAATTTTCCATAAATTTATTAATAATTTAAAAGCTAGAAAACAGAAAAACTAAAATCTAATAATAAAAATAGAAATTATCCTAAAACCCAAAAAATTTTGGAATCTGAAGAAAGGTCACACATCCTATAAAAATTATATAGGAAGGATACTATAGAAATTTAATTAAGAACTAGGTCATTTCACTAAATATTTTCTAAACAAAGGCATTTCACTAAATAAAAACAAAAAGTAGGGGTAAAAAGCTAGATAACTCCCTATTTCAAGTATATATTTGAGTTTTATAAAAGAGTAGTGCCATGTTCACAATTTTTTTAGGGATGGCATTCCGCCGAGCTAGCCCGGGACCGGCCCGCTCAAACTCGGGCTGAACCGGGGCCAGCCCGCCCAATGGACCCGATTCGGTCCGATTCACCATTTTCCCCAAAAATCCCGAATTCAGCCCGGCTTGGGCTGGCCGTGGGCCGTTGGCCAATTTTGAAATTTTCAGAATTTTTTTAAAAAAATTTGGATTTGTGTGCTAATACTGCAAAGTATATATATACATACACACACACACACACACACACACACACACACACACACTGTAAAATATTTCAAAATTTTATAAAAATGAGAGTAGACATCAAAATTAACTGATCACTACTCATACTCAATTTGTCAACCCTCGCAGTCCACCTCCTCACTTCTCTAATCTCACCAATGTGGGACTAAAAGTTTTCTACTTCAAATGGTCTTAATTATATATATATACTATCAAAATTTTAATGAAATAATGTTTTAGGTTGGATTTCTTGGCTAGTCCATGCAAATTAATTCATTGAGTTTTGGTTTGTCACGGGTTCAATCCTCAGAGAGCTTAGGTAATTGTATTTTTGAAAGAATTAATCACTTTTTTTTATCAAATTTATTTTTAGCTGATGTTTCTTTCTATTTTTTTTTAATTTTTATTTTGATATTGTAATAAGATTTCAGATTTGTATGTTACTTATCTATTTGATTAATTTGAAATTTTGTAAGTCATAAAAATAGTTTAATTTATGAATCTCTTTTTTATCTCTGTGTACAACCCAATTGTTCACCATTTTCCTTTCCTTTTATCTTTGTACACTCGAAGAAAGAAAGAAAAAAATATGAAAAGCCCGTCTAACCTGCGAACATGCAACGAACCGGCCCGGCCCCCAAGCCAGGGGCCAGGTCCGGGCCGGCATTTCCCTGCCGAGGCCCGGCCCGCCACTGCTGCCAGCCTGACCGCGAAAGCCCGACCCGAGGTAAAAAACCGTGAGTTTCGGCTCGGCCCGGCCCGGCCCAGTCCGGTTGGCCAGAATGCCATCCCTAAATTTTTTAAACAAGTTTTACTCTACAAGTAATATGACACTATCTTCACTATATGAAAAGAATCTTTTACATGGGGTTGAGGACCATAAATGGGGATAAAAATTATGTTACATCAATTTGTGCAGTAAAACTTGTATAAAAACCTATGTACATAGAATACTTTTTCTTGATAAAAATAATTGGATGCATAAATAACCTAATTAGAGCATCCACTGTCGTTTTTTAAAAACTCAAAAATTGGAAATCGATTTAGAAATATACCTCACAGTCGTTTGCTAAAAACCCAAAATTTAGGATAGAAATGAACAGTGGCTTGCTAAACTTAGCAGCTCCTTTAGCCAATTGCTAAATATAGAAGACGGACGATGTTCATCTGTTTGACGAATGGACGGATGAAGGAGTGCTGTCTAGTTAAATAAAAATGAAAAAAAGATGAGAGACGGATGATGATGTTCGGTCTCTCATCGAAAACAAATTTCTTAAAAAAAAAAAAATCACTGAAAACTCGCCAGACGGATGAAGTTGTTCCGTCTGGTGTGTTTTTTTTATTTTTTATTTTTTTTATATTTTAAACCAAAAAAAAATATCCAAAAAACACCTAGACAGATGATGTTCATCCGTTTGGTGTGTTGTTTTGACTTTTTTTTTTATTTTTTTAACCCAAAAAAAAAAAAAAAAAAAAAAAACAGAAGATGATCTTCCGTCACTTCTATTTTTAAACTTTGACACTGCAGAGTGTGGTCCTTCTTTTGCTATTTCTAAGTGCTATATTTAGTAATTGACATAGCAAACGATAGTGGATGCTACTCTTGTTAGTAGCGAGTTTGTAATTATGGCTGGATATATATGTAGACACTAATTATGTACTATCACGCACTGACCCACATGGTGCAAGTATTTACTCTGTATTTGCTCAATGCAGCGGTAAATAATTAAACTCATTTGTAGATAAATGCTGGTACAATGCATCTACTAATTATCTGATACTTACTATTATAATCAAAGAAATTGAAATTATAATCCGGTTCATGTATAAGTGTTTATGTATTTATGTAGTTCAACATGTAAATTGCATGTCACTTAAAAAAAAATAGAAATAAAAAATAAAAAAAAAAAAAAAAATAAAAAAACACTTGTAAATTGAATGCGCTTTGTCTTTAATTTTATTTATGTTCAATTGAAATCTAATAATTATTATCATAGAGAGAAGCCATATAAAATGACACGGGTAAAAAAAAAAACACGCATGCATTACACATTAATCATAAAGTTTTTAATGTGAGCCTTTTGTCACATTTGATTTCCCAATTCGTGATCTTGATCCAATGGCCCACCCACAAATTCCTGTCTCCTACTTTTTTTTTTAGTAAAAAGTTATTTTTTTAGTTAAAACGTGGACATTATCTCCGGTTCCATTATAAGTATATATAACAAAACGAATTACATTAAATTCCTTACAAAAGACCATCGAAAAATATAATTACAAAACAAAGACTACAACTTTCACTTGTCCCTCCCCAAGCTAAAATTGCAGTAAAATAAACTTGCAACATGCTTTCTGATTCCACGAATATCGTATAACATAAGCCCATATCCATCACGCTAATGACTACTCATTGATCACCCATCATAGTGGCGACTTGCCATTTCACTTCTTAGCGACAACTCACCTGAATACCACTTCCGTGACACCTCTTCGTATTCCATTCGGCGATGCCTTCCCGTACAACATTCTTGAGACGTATTGTCTGATCACTGTTCTAATGACGACTTGCCTATATACTCGTCCGGCGACATCTTGCCCCTTCTCTACTTTGAAATGACATGCTCATTCACAGCCACGGTGGTAGCTTCCCCGTTTTTCACTTCGATGATGACTTGCCAGAATGCCATCCCTGCGACGACTTTGCCATCAACCGGCATGCGACAGCTCACACCTCTCTCACCACGCCAATAACTTTCACTTCCTTCCAAAATAGAAACGACTCGTACATCTACCATAACAACGACACTTGTTCATCAACCACAATGACGAGAACTCGCACATTTACCAAAAATTGTACAATGCATGCCAAATTTGAGCAAAACAAAATAAATCCTCAAATTCATTTCAAAGCCCAAATATAGATTTAAGAACCCAAGCTCGCTTCAAAGCTCAATTCTCACACAAAGATTTGAAATCAAATTTCAAATATGACCCCTAATCACGTGCCCCTCTAAAAATACCCAAAATGTCATCCCAATACAACTCACGTGCACTGCATCCTCTCCCCATTGACACAACCAGCATCTCGTTGCCGCAACTCTGTGTACCCTCAGCTCAGTAGCCCAAACCCCATCATGACGCTCCCACAAGTGGGACCTCACTGTGGGCTCCATACTCATCAAGTTTGTCCCCTTTCCCACTTTGTGCTCCCTTCTCCCTAATCCCATGTTTCCAGACCCTATGTACGTGAAGCCTCCCTCTTTGAGTTGTCAACATCACCCTCCCCTTTTCTGAATGGGTTTCTGCCACATTAGGCCCCACACCCCATTTCCTTTTCCTACCGGTCAATTCTCCTCCACCTATCTCCTCACACCATCTATCACTCTAATTCCTTGGGTCCACCGTACCATCCTTCCCCTATTTTGAATTGGATGTTTATGATTCTTTCCCCTCTTAGAGCATCTGTAGTCGTTTTGTTAAAAAATGGGTATATGGAAAATATAGAAATAGCTATTAGGGCGTAGTGCTGCAGTCGTCAAGAATCAAAAAATGGCTTTCATTGGATGAAACAGAAGATGATCTACCGTCGGTATACAGTGAAGAAAAAAAAATCATCAGACGACAGATCATCTGCAGTCTGATGAATTAGAAATAAAAAAATTGTGAAGATCATCTCTCGTCCAACACAGAAATTCTATTTTTTTTAACATTAAAAAAAAATTAAATCTAATGATCTCCCGTCCAACAACTTACCCAACTTTTTTTTTGTTTTTTCCTCAAATGTCAACAGAAATGTTGACCGAGTTTTTTTAATTTTTTTTTCCAAATGGTAAATCATATGCCGTCTCTTCATTTCGCTATTAAAAAATTCCTCTCAGATGGCATATCTAATGCCGTCCGGCACATAGACGGTAAATCATCTTCCGATTTCTATAATATGCACAAAGCCATTTCCGCTGCCAAATATAGCCGTCTACTGTTCATCTAATACCCAAAAATGGATATATAGACACCAACTGTAGACGTTTTTATCCATTTTTTGGATATATAGACAACGACTGCAGACGTTTTTATCCATTTTTTGGATATATAGACAACGACTGCAGATGCTCTTATCAGATGGGTCAAACACTCCTGTGATGGGGCCGGTTCAATACGCACACCCCCAACCATCAACAACTCACACCGAAGCTCCTTCGTCTTTCCCCGACACCTAATTTGGTGAAAACTACGATGAAAGCCCCCAATATCAACTCTGGCGATGTTGTGCACAATCTACACGCATCTTAACTGTCCGTCTATCTCTGTTGCTGATGAATCCATCTCAAACTCTATGCTTTTCCGATGAACCCAACTCCTACCTCAAAGTCTATCACTCACTGGTAAATACATCACAATTATGTCATTCCCTAGCTAGCTAGTCATGCCCTAACTTGTGGGCACTCTTGTTTTCCCAAAAAAAGAGGTTAGCCTCTTTTACTCCTCTTGTCGTTGTCGTCAACGATTAAACCACCTTGCGCATAGAGAGAGAGGGGGGGGGGGGTTATGTCTTGCATACTTGTTTAATATAGAAGATAAGATGGTGATGCGAGAGATGAATCAAAGCGACAGATGGATAGAAGATGAGAAGCAACAACGACATGGCAGAAAGGTGTGCAGTCGGCTGCACTTTGGGCGTACAACCGCATCTCAACTGTTTGTGTTCGGATGAGGGTCTTGGGGATATGTTTGAAGTCCGACTTTTTCTTCAAGTTAGCTCGTACGGATTTCATTGTATGTTTATCTCTTTAGTTAATATTGAACGGATATTGTATCTAGATTAAACCTAGGGTTTCTCTATATCTCTATATATCAATGTAACGGTTCCAAAGAACAACATGATTCTATTGAGTGCCGGATAGTAGAAGAGAGTACTTCATCTAAGAGGTGAGTGAATTCTCACTGTAAAAAACAAGTATTTCCAGTTAGGCTTGAGAGAGGGTTGTGGCGAGAGTTGCAACCCTTGTATATTCTCTAGTAGAATAATATCTCAGTTTTTCTCCCCCATATCAGGGCTTGCCTAAACCGGGATAAATATTGTGTGGTTAGTGTGATTGGTGTGATCTATTATTTGCTTGGTGATTTGTATTGATCGTGTCGAAGTCCAACATAATCTTAGGGTATAAATCTCTAATAAGTGGTATCAGAGCATCAGTTTCGTGAGTTTGTTTGAGTTTCTTAGGGAAGATGGCAAATCAGAGTATGAAAATCAAGCAGTTTAATGGTAAGATAAATTTCAATCTCTGAAAGGTGAACATGTATGAAATATTGGTTCAAAAGGGCTTGCATATTGCTCTAGATGGAGAAGAAAAGAAGCCAACCGACATGATGCAGGAGAGGTGGGATGAGATTTGTTTGAAGGCCTTGAGTTTAATCTTTCTTCAATTGGCAAAAAAAAGTTAAGTGTGATATCCTTGAAGAGAAAAGCACGACGAGTCTGTAGGTGAGACTCAAAACTGAATACTTGGGATTTTTGTTGTTTGATTATATGTAATGAAAGAGAAACTTGTTTCGTTTCTTAATGAAGGAAGGTACACATCTTGAAGATCACATTGTGGAGTTCAATAAAGTAATATCTGAATTGTAGGCGATTAACATTGATGATCTTAGCGAAGAGGACAAAGTTTTCAACTTGATATATTCACAACCAGTTTCTTAAGATCCTTGCTAAGGAGACACTTACAGTAGTTGGGGTGATTAAGGGTTTGAAGGAATATAAAGTTAGGAAGAAGACTCATAAAGAGGGATTTACTTCTATAGTTTGTTTGGTAGATGATGGTGATACTTCAATTGGAAGGGATACAACACACAAGGGTAAGATTCGTTGTCACCATTGCAGAAAGATTGGACATTATAACAAGGATTATCGCAAGTGGTTGAATCAGATGGGTGCACACATAGTCAGCGTCAGCACCTCTGACTCAGTTGATAACTCAGTCAACCTTTGTCTTCTTATTTCAAGTTCTTTAGATGTGAATTCTGATGGGTTTCTTGATTTGGGAAGTTCTTCTCATATTTGCTCTGAGAGGGTGATAATTTCTACTTACAAGTCAAAACAGGTCATAATATGAGAATTATGGTTGGTGAGGTTTGGAAGTAGTGGGTGAGGGGACAGTTGAGTTGGAGGCGCCAAATGGTAAATGGTTCACATTATAAGAGGCCATACATATTTCTTTGATAAAAAAGAATCTGATATCCCTAGGGACCCTAGATACTAAGGGCTGCAGGCACACAACTCGATGTAGAGTTTTGAAAGTTTGAGATAGTTGTCGTAAGGTGATGAAGGGTAAGAGGGGAACTGGACAGGGTAAGCACAACCTCTACTAGCTTTATGGAAGAAGGAATACTCGGCCAAGTGTTTGGAAGACCAATGTTTCTAAAATATCATCTAGTAAGCCATCACTAGAATCACCAAAGTGAGACTACGACGCTCGAATACCATCGGGAGGTGAATAGAGCCTCAGGGTAGTAGAGTTCATGTGGATGGTGGCACCTCCATGATAACATCTACTGGGGTATGCCATTGAATAGGGCATACAATTGGAGAAAGACAGGTGGAGGTAAATTCAACTAGCAGAAGAAGTCATTAAACCGAGTTGTTTACAAGTGGAGATGAAAAAAGACTAGAAAAGTTTAAATTACACATGTGTGGATTCATGCTTATACAATCTAAGGTAGAGATTGTTGGGTTTATGTCTTGCATACTTGTTTAATATAGAAGAGAAGATGATGATGCAAGAGAGGAATCGAAGCAACGGATTGATAGAAGATGAGAAACAACAACAACATGGCAGAAGGGTGTGCGCTCTGCTTTGTAGTCAACCGACACCCCCTTGAGTTTGGCTGGAGTCAAATACGGTCGACCGCACTCTGGGTAGTTGACTGCGTTGCAGTTGTTTTGTTCGGGTGCGGGGCTTGGGGATTCGTTTGAAGCCTGACTTCTTTTCCAAGTTAGATCATACGACTCTCATTCTATGGTTATCTCTTTAGGTAATATTGAATGTCTATTGTATCAAGATTAAACATTGGGTTTATCTTGATATCTATATAATTAATGTAACGACTCCAAAGAACGACATGAATCTATTGAGTGCTGAATAGAAGAAGAAAGTATTTCATCTAAGAGGTGAGTGACCTTGGATTGTAAACATCAAGTATTTACAGTTAGGCTTGAGAGAGGGTTGTGGTGAGAGTTGTAACTATTTTATCTTCTCTAGTTGAATAATATCTCAGTTTTTCTCCCCCAAATTATGGTTTTTTCAAACTGGAACAAATATTGTGTGCTTTGTGTGATTGATGTGATCTATTATTTGCTTGGTAGTTTGTACGGATCGTGTCGAAGACTCAACAAGATCTTAGGGCACAAATCCCTAACAAAGGGGAGGAAAGGGAGGAGAATGAGGTCTTCCTCCCCTCCCCGAGAGAGAGAGAGAGAGAGAGAGACCCTCCCGGGCTCAAAGAGAGGGAGAAAGAGACTCTCCGGAGCTCAAACAGAGAGAAGTCTAGTTGATTTTAGTTTCTCCTAATTATTTTATTGGGTCTGGACCAAACAAACCTTAAAAATTATAAAATATTAACTGACCAATGTGATGCATCCTTTTTTTCCACATTATCATCTCATTATATTTTCCAAATAAGTGAGATTTATCAGTTAACAAATATGACTGATGATTATTTATAACTCCGCCATTGTCTGTCCCAAGCCAAAAATCCGACCACAAACCGGGTAAGGAGGAGGGTTGCGTTAAGTAGTTGACAGTTAGCATAAAAATTTGTCAAATCCTATGAACTTGAATCCTAAAATTATACGCGCAAATGCTAGGGCATTTCTTGAAAGCGATGCAGTGTGCCTGCCTCAGGGTGCTTTGAAAAATGTGCAAGGGGCGTCACACCGGCACCCGGGTGTGGTGAAAATGGGTAAGAGTTCCTGTACAAATCTAGATGTATGCGGGTAAAGAAACTAGTTTAGGATAATTGGTTTAGGTTAGCGACTTGAAATATAGGAACATTGACATGAAAGAACATAGGACTAGTAGATATCACTATTAGAAGGAATATTAATATAACTTGTTTACAAGAAAGAAAGTAGGTAGGGAAGAAAGCTAAAGAGATAGATGGTTTTATATTATATTATACTGGTAAAACTAGAAATATAAATGAAGTAGGAATTTTAATAGATAAGAAATTCAAATAATATGTAGTTGATGTTAATAAAAAAGAAGATAGAATAATACAAATTAAGCTTGTATTAGGGAAAAACATAATTAATATCATTAGTGCTTATGCACCCCAAGTAGGATTAGATGTACAAGCAAAAACAATTTTTGAGAAGATATGAATGAGTTAATTCAAGGAGTACACTTAGGTTAGAAATTATTTATAGGAGGAGATTTCAATGGATATGTAGTGAAAAATAACCTGGGATATGAGAGGGTGCATGGAGGACATAGATTTGGACTACGAACGATGGTGGAGAGGCTCTATTAGATTTTGCGGCTTCGTATGATCTTATACTAGGAAATACTTATTCTAGGAAGAGGAAGAAATATTTGATAACTTTAAAAGTTGGGACAAATATGAGCCAAAATGATTTTCTCATTGCAAGGAAGGTGGATCGTTTGATATGTAAAAATTGTGAAGTTATATTGGGAGAGTGTTTAACATCACAACATAGATTAATGGTTTGAATGTTAATATTGAGAAATATATATGTGCGAGGAAGGAGACTAGGAACCTGAGAATTATGTGGTGAAACTTGAAAGGAGAGAAGATAGAGATTTTTAAAGATAAAGTCTTTAAAAGAGCAACATGAAATTGAAAATGGGAGACTAAAATGATGTGAACTAAAATGATTATGTACATAAGAGAAATCTTAAATGAGGTACTTGGAAAATCAAGAGGTAGAAGGCTGCAAACGAAAGAAACATGAAGGTGACAAGAAAAAATCCAAAATATTGTAAGAGAAAAAGATCGATCTTCAGAATATGGCAAAAGAGTAGAAATGAAGAGGATTTCGAGAGATATAAGACCATTAGGAAAGAAGTTAAGAAAACAATAAGATATGGAAAAGGAAAAACTTATGATAATTTATACACAAAATTAGGAACGAAAGAATGAGAAAATAACATTTATAAGTTTACTAAACAAAGAGATAGAAAAACAAAATATTTGGAAACAATTAGGTGTATTGAGAACGATGATTCAAGAGTCTTAGTAAAAGATGAGGAAATTAAGGAAAGATGACGAAATTACTTTGAAAAGTTATTAAATGAAAAAGTTGCGGGTAACTTAAATATAGAGAACTTGAGGGAATGTCAAGAGCATATTTTTTTTGGGTAGAATTAGGACATTAGATATTTGAAATGCTCTAGGAAAGATGATATGAAAAGCTTTAGTGCCGGATGGTATACCCATTGAAGTTTGGAAGTATCTTAGGGATGTAGGAGTGAGTTGCCTAACAATATTATTTAATAGAAATGTGAGGATTAAGAAGATGCTTGATGAATGGAGCAACAATATTTTAGTACCTATATATAAAAATAAATGAGATATACGAAGTTGCTCCAACTACCGAGAGATTAAATTAATGAGACATACGATGAAACTTTGGGAGAGATTGGTCGAATATAGTCTGAGACTAGAAACTACAGTATCTGAGAATCAATTTGGATTTATGCCTAGGAGGTCCAAAATGGAAGATATTTATGTACTTAGGAGACTTATAAAAAAATATAGGGAGAATAAGAAAGATCTACATATGGTGTTTATATATCTAAAAAAAAATTGATAAAGTCTCTAGAGACATAGTATGGTGGGCGTTAAATAATAAAAGAGTAAATATTTGGTATGTTGAGGTGATTAAGGATATGTATGAATGGGCAATGACCACAATTAGAACAACCATAGATGAGACCGGTGATTTTCCTATTACAGTAGGTTTATACCAATGTTCGGTTTTAAGCCTCTGCATCTTTACTTTGGATATAGATGAATTGATACAAATAATACTAGTAAGGTACTTTGGTGTATGCTTTTTGCCGATGACGTTGTCTTAATGGACGAAATTAGAGCAGGAATCAATGCTAAAATAGAATTATGGAGAGAAACTTTGGAAGTTAAAGGCATTAGAATAAGTAGAACTAAAATAGAGTATATGGAGTGTAATATTAATGATATTCAAAACAAAAATGAGAAAATAGTGAACTTAATAGTCAAGAGATACCTAAGAGAGATCGTTTATGATATTTAGGCTCGATTATACAAAGAAAATGGGAGATTTGTGAAGATGTTTTACATAGATTTAAGCATGTGGCTTAAGTGGAGAAGCGCTAGTGGTGTTTTGTATGACAAACTTATATCTTTGAAGTTGAAAGAAAAAAAATTATAGGACAGCTGTTAAATTAACAATGATGTATGGAGCTGAGTATTTGGCAACAAAGAAACAATATGTCCAAAAAAAACGAGTATAGCGGAGATAATGATGCTAAGATAGATGTGTGATAAAATCAGAAAGAATAGAATTAGAAACGAGCATATACGAGACATGGTAAAGGTAGCTCTTATCCAAGATAAATTAAGAGAAAATCGCCTTAGGTGGTTTGGACATGTCACACGTAGACCTAGTAGTGTCTCTGTTAGAAAAAGTGATTTTATAAGTATTGATGGTAGAGTTAGGGGTAAGGAATACATAAACTTATTCGGATGAAAAGTTGAGAAAAGATATGATAGCTTGTGGTCATACAAAAGATTGCGCTAAACTGAGCAGAATGGAAAACCAGAATTCATGTAGCCGACCCCAACTAGTTGAGAAAAAGGCTTTGTTGTTGTTGTTGTTGTTTTGTTGTACTCATGATTAATTATAGATAATCCCTAAATCATTAAGTTACAAAAGAAAAAGTTATATGATGTGATTAGGGTCACCTTTTTAGGCAATTAAATAGTAGTAAAAAGGAGAAACTTTTTCCGTACTGACCCACTTTTTGAAAATAATTACCATCTGACCAACTTTCGAATATGTTTTCCAAACTGGCTCACTTATGGACACATCGGCATAAAAAGCTATCGACAACAACGACATACGTTATTTGGATGCTTTTGTTGCCAATAGCGGCCCTAGTAAATTTTTTTGCTGATGTCATTATTGGCAACAACGAAATAGGTACATTTCATATTTAACAATGAGCTATCTGACTTGAGAAAGAATTGTAAGTGTGGAAATATTTTATAACTGATGCTGCCATCACCAATAATGACAACCATATGCGGGATGGTGTTATTGGAGATAGCGGCATCAGTATAATAGGATTTACACATAAATAGTGGTCCCCTCGTCTCCTTTCCCTTTTACTTTATCTCTCCCTCCGACCACTACCAAACCCAAAATCCTAAAACCCTAGATTACAAATCCCACACTTCTCCGTCAATGTGTCCTCTTTCATATCCCCAAAGTTCATAAAATCCTAATCCATAAATCCTAATCCTCATCCCCTCGTATTCCATAGTAACCCCTGTTTTCAATTTTACGGATTTCTATTTGTAATTCTTTCCTTTTCTTAAATTATTGTATTCCAATTTATTAATAATAAATCTTGTTGTCCTCTCCAATCTGTTATATTCTTTCAGTCTGTCAATTCTTAAGTTGAACCCAGAAAATTCTAATACATCCTATTTTACTTTAGTATGTTGAGTATTTTATTAACCTATTATATTCTTATTTGTTTTTCTTATTGAATCTGTAACCCCTGTTTTCCTAAAAATGTATTTTCCGTGTACTTTCTGTATTTAAAATTTTCGTAAATTTTTTTATTTTATTTGACCGCTTTCAATTTCTTTCGTAAAATTGTACTGTTGTATCTCCTATTAAAATCTGTTTTCGATCTATAATTTTATTTGTAAATATTTTCTATGATTTTTATATTGTAATTCTATTATTATTTTTTTCTGTTATTATTAATACCATTATTATTATTAATTTTTACCATTTTCTTCTTCTTATTATTGTTATTAGTATTATGGTTATTATTGATTACTTTTGACTGGGTATTAAAAATCTACTTTTATTTACTAACTGTATTTGTAATATTTTAGATAAATACTATTTTGTAATGCAAATTACAATTTTATTATAAACAATATTTTTATTGGTTAATTTTTTTTCTATTGAATTTTAAAAAAAAACCCATTTAAACCCCAATAGCCCATTATCCAATAAACCCAACCCAAATACCCTGTTTTACCCATTAATTTACCTATACCCATTATTAACTTAAACTAACCAAACCCAATATAACCTATACCCAGACCCGATTATTACCCAGACCCGTTATCCTATTCCACCCGAAACCCAATACCCATCAGCCTAACCCTGTTATACCCTCTCTATATAAACCCTATACATAGAAACCCTAACCTATCTACTATCCCTAACCCTGCCGCTTCAACTTCCTCTTTTACCTCTCCAACCCATCCTCCCGACTTTTACCCATCTCCCTGCATCCCTGTACCTTCTCCACCTCGCCTCGACGTCGATAGCCAGTGTCCTCCCTACCGTCGCTCACGCTGCCACGAACTTCGCACAGCCACCCTGTGCTCCCTGCTCGCGATGCCGATTGACTGCAAGCCCCCTGGTTCCCTCTGTCAGCAGCGTCATCATTGCCTCGCCGCAGTACCCCTGACCTCCCTATGCTTCTCCCTGAGCGAAGCCGCTAGCCCCTGTATCCCCTGCGTCGATGTACAGTGGGCCAACGACTGCAGACCCCCCCCCCCCCCCCCCCCCCCCCCCCCGCGCGCGCGCTCATCTCCCTATTACAGAGCAACTTTCCCCATGCTCTGTTTTGATATGGGTTTTTGATCATGTTTGAGTGCATTGTGGGCCGTCCAATCATCTTCATCACATCTCATCTTGATCTCTTTGATTGACCGTCCGATCCTCGATATGATCCGATCACCATCATCATCATCAAGATACTTGATCTCGATCGTCGAATCTCCCTTGATCATCGCGATCGTGACCATCATCTTGATCTTGATCTTGATATTCGATCAGAGTCTTCCGATCTAATATGATCTTGATCTCTTGGATCTAGCCGTTCGATCATCTTGATCTTGATCATCATCAAGATCTGTGCCCGATCGTGATCGTCTTGTGCATCTTGTTCATGTTCGTCCGTTCGTTCGTTCGCTTGTGTTCGTGCCTGAGAATTTGTTCCTGTTATTCTCTTTACGTCGTCGTTTTCGTCGTCTGTCAGGCAAGTAATTTGTACTCCAATTTCTTTGTATGATACAACTCAAAAATACCACCTATAATGTAGTTGGGTTCTAGAGACGACTCGTTGTGTGTTATTCTTAATGGGTTTTGTCTCTATAGTGCTATTTGACCATAGTTGACTCACGACACAAATTTGACATGAAACAACTAGGTTTTGTCCATTTTTAATTGATCTTGTATGTGAGATAATTATGAGAAATTGGGTGTTTGTTGAGATCCATATGATAGACTTGTTGTGGACACGTTAATTACCCTATTTCATGTTGTTGGACACTTGGTAGATGATGTGTTTAATTTATATATAAATATTTGTACTCATTTACCCATTAACATTGCTTGTTTTCGTTGATATTGTTTATGATTCATCTTATTTCTATAAGATTTCAATTAATTAATTATTTTTGAAGAAATAATATTTTTGATGCAAAAAGTGAAGATTTGTGGAAAAAATCAACAAACAAAGCAAAACTATGGATTTATTAATTTTTATTGTTTTTGAGTAAAAGTGCGATAAATAATTTTAAAAGAATTTTAATGAGCTAATATGATTTTTAGTTAGTTTAATTTATTTTAAACTAATTTATTTTATTTTATTTAAATCCTAAATTCTGGTCTTAATTTGTGTATGCAGCAGCACGTGTTTGCAAGAAAAGGAAAGAGAGGAAGAAAGGAGAAAGAAATAAATATCGGGTTAAAGAAGGAAGAAAATAAATGAAAGGAGGGGAGTTTTCTGCAAAAGTGCAAACCCTAATTCTCTCTCCCATTTGCCTATAAATATGTACAAAGTTGGAGCACAATTCTCAAGAGGTGACGGCTGAACAAAGTTTAAAAAAAAAAGAAAACGAAAAAAGAAAAGAAAAAGTTAGAGAGAGAGAGACGATGACGGCTCTCTCTCTTCTCTACGTGCGGCTCAGAGGAAACAAAAGAAGAGAGCGAAATCCACGTGCAGCGACAGTGACAGGCTAAGTACTGCTGGAGCTGACGTGGACTGCGACGAGACATGCTGACTTGACGTGACGGCTCCGACTACGAGACAGTGCCTGGGCCCCGATGTGACAGATCTGTGGCCGGTTTAGTTGTGTGGGCTCGGTGACGTCAGCAACACGTTTTGACCAAGGACAGCTTTTGGGTTCGGATTTTGAGACAGAAATAGAAAAGAGAGAGAAAGGAACTTGGGCTCGATTCTAGGAGTTCGGTTTGCATTATTTTTGTATCTTTTTTGTATCTCTTCTTCTCTATATTTTATTATGCAATCCCAAACAATTCTTGTTAGTTGCAAATTGAATATGAACTAAATTTATTTTTCTAGAGGCTAAGATGTAGCCTAGTTTTGTAAAACACAATTTTAATTCCTTATTATTATTCTATTTTTCCTGGTTGTGTTTTGATTTTTATTATTTATGCGAACAATTGGTGGATAGAAATTTGTATGATCTTTTAAATCGTGAATAGACCGAAACTGGTGATTTGTGATTAATAAAAATTAAACACCGTTATTGGAGGACATGACCGTTAAGAAATCGATAAATTTTCAATTAATAATTTGATGAATAGGCAAATAATTAGTTAAGAATAATTTTTATTCTGCGTGGATAGAGTAGTTAATATTTTTAGGATTTTGGTCTACAACTTGGAAAGATAATATTTTTATTCATAAGGAGTTATAGTTTGTGTGTGTGATAAACGAAGTGAAATCAAGAGCCCTAGAACTAATTTTACCATAAAAAAATTACAAGAATTTCACTTTACAGCCCTCTCCCTCTTCACTAATTTAGTTAGCTTTAATTATATTAATTTAACTTAGTCATTTTATCATTTATAAATTTCGATCTTCCAAATAGTGATTAATCTAGTAATATCGGTACTCAATAAAATATTTAGTCCCTGTGGGTTCGACACTCTTTTCACTTAACTATACTACTTGTTGTGATTTTGTACACTTGCAAATATTCACACCAGTAGACTCGATTTCATATTTGGTTGTGTTTGGATCAAGTTTCGCATGTTTTATGTTGATTTTGGTTTTTGAGGAAAATCTGTATTTCGTCGCTGATCAGTTTTGATTTGTATTTTAGACCATATTATGGTCAGAATTCTTAATTTTTGTAATAGACATGAATTGTAGAGAAATCCGTCTTCTTTCCAAAATCTCTGACCTTGATTGATTTCGTTTTCGTATGAGTGAGTTATGGCTGTTTTACTACCGAGGTGTAGTTTATTTCCAGATTTCGTTTCTTGATGATTTTGATGACTAAACTATTTTGATACATTTGCTACATATATTATTTTGATCTGAAACTTTGGTCAGTATTTCTATATCTATTTAGGGATTATCCAGAATTTTTATGGATTTTATTGATGAGTCTTATATGCCATTTCATGCTCGTTTATAGAAACTATACTTGCTGGATTTTGCTCGCTTTTCTGAAAAGATTTGTATTTTCACCCTAATTCATTTTCTTGTATGACAAATATTGGTGAAATATGAAAGTTAGCATATTTTGTCTATTTTCATCTCCCTTCGACGGATTTGTATTTCATTTCACGGTTTGCGAGATATTATAGTTTTTGTACAGCAGTGTTGGAAATTCCAGATTTGCCAAACTACTGTTTCTTTATGTTTTCTGATTTTTTTTGACTAAACTAATCTTGCTGGAAACTTATGAAACTTTATATTTTGATGCTAGACATATAGGGGAATACCCCAGATTTTTCTGGAATTTATTATGATGATTTCTTGCTTTTTTCCTGTACTTGAATATAATTTACTGATTCCTGGCTGAACGCATTTCCTGGTTTAGATTCAGTTTTGAGTTGTGATTTTGTGAAACCCTATATGACTTATATATACTTGCTGGATTCTGGTTGGAAGTCTATTTTCTAGATTCTCTGACGGATCCAGATTTGGATGTTTTTAGTAGAGGGAATCACTATTTTTGTACAACACTGTCTTGCTGTCCTGAATTAGAAAACTAGTTGTTTTACCCTGTTATGTGTTATCTTGTACCTATACTTGTTTATCTTGCACCATAAACCTGATACATGTTTGTATCCTGTTATCCTTGCTTTGTTTTGCGACACATACATGCATGCCTGATTATAATAATATATGACCAAGCCGGGGTTAAGAGAAAGATCTAGTAGTGGAAAATATAGAAACGTGTACTGAGAAGAGGACCTGTGTCCTGCCTACCTGTTACGTGTTCATGACTACATGATTCACGATCTTGTTTACCTGTACCGGACTACATGCTTCCCTATCGGAAGGTGTACTCGGAAGAGAACCACTAGGTTCTACCTGTTTCCTGTACTTGACTGCATACTTCCCTATAGGAAGGTGTACTCGAAAGAGAACCACTAGGTTCTATCTGTTTTTCCTGTTATCCTGATCCCTGAGTACACTGTCCTATGGAATCCACTACGAAATCTAACTGAAACTGTTTGAATGTAGCAACCATGTGATAAAAGCTGGGGCGCATGAAGTGCTACCTAGATAGTAATAATCTAGACTTGACATAACCTGATACCTGGTACCTGTTACCTGTATAACTGTTATATGATTACCTGTAATTGTACTTGATTACCTATTTACCTGTTTATCTGTACTTGTACCTGTTTGCCTATTACCTGTTTACCTGCATGCCTGTTACCTGTATACCAGTTACATGTTTACCTATTTACTTGACACTTGATACATGTTACCTGTACCTGTTTGTATACCATGTTGCTTATTTCTATTTTTCTGATTTATGTTAGATATTATATTTTTGTTGACACACTTATGCTATGCTTGTTTATTCCTGCTGTTATTTTGTATTTGTTTATCCTTCCCCGTGTACTTGTATCCTACATTATAAGTGGTCCGTAACTTGCATTGACGGGTACGTGTTTTCTCTTTCCTTCTCCTGCAATTATCAATTACAGATTTTGGTGCTCAGCTGCCCGATGGAGTATGTGATCTAAAGTTCTAGTTGGCTGGAGCTTTTGTTATCTTCATTTATTTTCTGTTGCTCATTTTGAACATTGTATCTGTTACTGACAGTATGACCCAGGATTTTTGACTTGTTCAGATCTGATTTATTTGAGATTAATACATTTTGTTTCAAGTAAATTCTGTTAGTATATTGATTCAACTATGCATGTGTGGTTGATTCCCTTGCTTCCGACTTTGATTATTTTGTGAGATGTTGTAAAGATTTCTGAACAACTTATGGATGATGAAAATCATTCGCTGGGCCAATGTTACGTGCTCGTATTCCGTATTTTTGGGAAGCGGGGCGTGACAGAATCTCATCCAAAGTCCACTTTCTAAACCCAAAACCCTTTAACCCTAATCCAAACCCGAAACCCAATGGCTTAATCCTCTATATATACTAATTAATCCTCCTAATCCCTTCATTAAACCCTAATAATCTTCTTTAACCTAATCTAAAGCTGCCTCCCCATCCTTTCTCTCCCAAACCCATCAAAGCCCCGACTTCCTCTCCCCTCGCCCACTTATACGTGCGCATGACCACCCACCGCTGCTCTTCACCACCGCGTCACCGCAACCACCGAACGTTAGCAACCTCGTTGCTGATACCAAGCACCACCACCGTTGTTGCATCCCTTCGCTGCCATCTCGAAGCCCCTGCCATTTCCGTTGCCTTCCTCTCGACCGTACTCCCTCCACTGCACCACTTCCGTCACCGCAGTCACTGTCCCAAGAACTCCCTCCAACTGCACCTCCAAGCCACTCAAGTTAGCAACCACACTCGCAAGCCAAGTAAGCAACTCTAGCAGCCCTTGGTGCCATTCCCGAGTGTCGCTGACTGCCATTGCTGTTGCAGTCGCTATTGTCATTGCCTCTTGTTGAGTCACTGTCACCGTGATCGTCGCCGCTCTTCTCCTGCGTTGTGATCGTCTCTTAAGGCAAGTTCCTCTTGAACCAACTTGTTTCTCTAGTTCAAGAATTATTTTGATTTCCGCAAGTAGTACTTATTTCATTTATTGTATCTCTATTTGCTTATTACCCTTTAAAGAGGTTATTACGGATTGATCGGCGAAACCGAGTAGTAACTCACTTTTCTTGCCTTATCCTTGATTCAATTCTAAGCTTGTTATCCATCATCATGTGCATATACTACACGAGCATAAACTAGAAACATGTATATGTAGAAGATATAGTGATTTGGATGCAATATCGGTTGTATGTGATGTTATATCTAGATTCGTGATTTAATGCTATAGTGATAGAAATTTTGTCATGTTAACAGTAGGAATTCTTCCTAATTATTGCGTATAAATGTTAGTTCATTTTTTTGTTATATGCATATGTGGATTGATTATCATAATAATTGCATAGAAGTACATTTTACTGCTGTATTGCTGTTTATACCATCTTGTAAGAATTTTTGACCTAGTTTATGTTAGAATTAATTTAAACTTTATAAATAAATGTCATAGCCCTTTGATTCTAGTTTCTAGAACATTCAAAGGATCTGAATTCTGATTTACAGACTGTAAGTCATGCTATTTTTTATACTATTAGGTTTTTAATTCCAGATACCTATTTAGAACATATCGACATTACTTGTTATTTTAAAAAAGTGTATTATCAGAAAAAATGAAGACTTGAGATTAACTAGGTTGTTACTAGACATGATTATGAGTCACTTTGAAATTTTTATAAGAATAATTGAAGAATTTATACATATGAGAACATGACCTTAGGTTGCTGCCAGAGCGCTAGTTCAGTAAAGAACCAGAATTTTGACCAAGTTTCAGATAATATTATTTAGAACTTATTAAATTAGAGTTGTAGACCTCTGTGATGGAGTCCAGAATATCTGACGGTTTTGCAATCTGACTTACGGATTGCAATACATTCAGATTCACGTGGTGTAACGTCTGAATTCCAGAATACAGTCTGAAAATAGATTACCATGTTTAATTAATTGAAACAATAGATTAAATTAAGAATTTAGACATGAGATTAATCGTGTAGTTGCTGAACCCTGTAAAGAACTAAACTATGGTTTTTATAAGATTTTTAACTGAATTTGCAGTCACCTTTTATATATAAGAATTTAACCCTAACATGCTGCCTGAACATGAAACCAGTAAAGAATGAAACTATACACATAGCTACTATGATTCTGATATATTGTGTGAATATACGTTGGAGCCGACAGTGAGTCTAGTTTCTAGAGCCCCTGGCGGAATCTGATTTACATTCCTGCAGCAACGAAAAAGTCATTTTTTGTACAACAACATCTTGCTGTCCAGAATGTGTATTTTTGTGCTATTAAATATAAACATGTTAATTTCACATTTACAGAATATAATTAATTATACCACCATGCATTGCATAGCCTTGACACCTTCTTGACATCGCCTCTATAATTCTGTACCCATTGCATGTCCACGTTGAGTATAATAAAATAAAAACAAGCCAGGGTAATAAGGTGTAACACCGTAGATTTTTAAATAATATTTTTGAGATTAATAAATGGATTAAAATGATTTTTGATGATTTAATAAATATTTTTTCTGAAATTTATCTTTTTACACGTGCAAAACACGTACAAATATTTTCTTGGGAAGTTCAAAGTCAGAAATTATTTTGGGGAAACCTATTATTTATAAGTAGGTATTATTTATGAATTTTCTTTATTTCTATGATATTTATTTGGCATATTTGCCAATATTACAAAAAGAGGGGCTTTTGTGCAAAATTACCACTTAGAATGAAAACTCCAGATTTTCAGATTTTTGGGCTGAGCATGATGCCTAGCCAACTCAGAGGTAAAATTTACTTTTTGTTTTAATATATTTGATTTATTTCACAAATTTCTTAAAGAAGGGTTTTTTTGCAAAATTGCCACTTAGAGGCAAAAATTACAAAATTGTTTTTCCGAGTTTTGAAAATAGTGCCAGCCAGATTGGATTGTTTTTTTTTATTTTAAATCTTAATTTAATTGGTTTATCTAATTTCTAAGTATAAGGATTTATATATGTAAAGATATATTCAAAAGAGATATTTTACAAAACCTATTCAAAAACCCTACTAACCAAAATCCGGCCTATTAAAATGGTGGTGCAGCCGTCTCTTTGGTGTACTACTCAAAGGTTTTTCTTTATTATTGATTTCTTGGAGTTTCGAAGTGAGGATCTTGGTTTTCTTGCGAAAGGAAGGGCATTTCTTATTCTTTTTATTACTTTGGTTGATTCTTCAAAAAGGTGAGTGACGTATGTTTGATTTTTTATTTTTCTATGCAAGTTGTATGTGATGATTTGTCTATTGAAAAGCAAGTTAGGGATTGTATGATGATATGATGAGTTTATTAAAGATGGATGAATAGAAATTGAATCTTTTCATGAAACCTATGCTATTGATGATTGAAATTACATATACATGACCTGAGATTTGTTAAGAACCTAATAGAAATCATGAGTAGGTTGATTTATTCCATATTATTCCTGTTTTGATTGTTGATATTGAGTTGTATGATGGTTATTGCAAAAACTGAATTAAAACCTAGTTCTACTGTGTATATGTAAACATACACTCTGTTTTGGGTTTTCGATGAAGTGAAACTTGATGAATAGTTGTTATAATTGCTTATATTCATGAGTAAACTATTATAATCAGTGGGGTATGTGTATAATAAGTTGAAAAAGGAGTTTTTGGGTAAAAAAGATCAAGTTTGAAGCAAAAAGAAGGGGTTGAGTTTCAGGTCTGATTGTGTGCAGGCCGAAATTGGTTTTGTGATTTTTTGTGAAGTTTTCTAATGGATTTGAGTTGTTTTGATACTGAGATTATTTTGAACATTATACTACTTCTTATTTGATGAATTTTGAAGCTTTACTGATGCAAACACACATATATACACTTCATATATCTATATTTACTATTTCGAAGTAGTTTTGAAGAAAATTTGCTCTTTTATGATCTTGATGAAGTTTTGATTAGTTTTATAGACTCCTATATGTTATACAAGTTGTATTTGATCATCTCAGGAATTTTGTTTTGCAAGTTTATGATTTTACAAAGAGCTAATGAAGTATCAGTAAAAATGTGCACGAATTTCAAAGATGCATTTTTCTTAATATGACAGTCGACCGTCGTGATTTTGTACTAAAATGACAGTCGACTGTCAATTCTTGGGTTTTTAGATTTCTTCTTGACAACCGACCGTCATGTTTTGTGCTGTCTTTGACAGTCGACCGTCAGTAGTTTGGCTGATTGTTCTCTTGTGTTTTTCTTCATTTTTCTTGAACGATTGTTTCTTCGATATTATAGATTATTAATTTACTATTTTAAATGATTTTTTTACTACAAATTACAGTATTTTACAGAGATTTATATTTTGTTTATAATAGAATTTAAATTGTATTTCTATGACTTTATAAAGTAGAATATATGCGGTTTTCGAAGAGATTAATGTTTTGTAATACTCTATGACTTCAAAATATGATTCTCAGTTATTTAATGGATTTAATATTTTATTTAAGTTCTGGGAATTTATGAGTATATTGAATAAACTTGGATTTTGTTGATTAAAGAAGTTTTTATTGATATAAACATTTTGATGATGAGTTTTATTGAAAGTTTTGGTATTGATATTTGATTTGTGAATCTCTAGGAGTTGAGTGAGAGTCCTGTGAACCAGTAGTTGAAATTTGTGAATTATGACCAGTTGGGGTCATTGGGGTTGTTGTTGTGGAATTAAGTTACCCATGCCGTGATTGATTGCCAAGAGAAGAATGTAGTATTCAAGCGTCCAGGTCACCCAGAGTTCGAGTTTCTTACGAGTGAGACACTGCTTAGGCGTGTCAAGAACTCAATGAACCCGAAGACTAGTGCACTAGAGTCGGTGTGCACTGATGGTAAAGTTGCACCCATGGTTGTACGAGACTTTCTTGATGTCTTTCCAGAAGAACTGCTCGGGTTGCTGCCAGACCGAGATGTGGAATTCGGTATCGAAGTTCAACCGGGTATGGCACCAATATCCAAGAGTCAATACTGACTGGGATCAGTGGAGTTGGCTGAACTGAAGGTGCAAGTCCAATAGTTGTTGGATAGGGAGTTTATCAGGCCAAGTATTTCCCCTTGGGGAGTCCTGGTTTTTTTCATCAATAAGAAGTATGGTAGTCGCAGACTCTACATTGTCTATCGAGAGATGAACAATGTCATCATGAAGAACCGATACCCTCTGCCAAGGATTGACGATCTGTTCGATCAGATTGGGGGTGCTTCAGTTTTCTCAATGTTGGATCTTTGTTCTGGTTATCATCAGGTTAAGGTGAAGACTGAGGATATTCAGAAGACGACGTTCTGCACGAGATATGGACATTACGTGTTTTTAGTAATGCCCTTTGGAGTTACCAATGCACCAGCCGTATTCATGAGTTTGATGAATAGGGTATTCTCACCATTCTTGGACAAATGTGTGGTGGTGTTCATCGATGATATCTTGGTGTATTCTCATAATAGACCGGTACGGTACTCTGATGATATATAGAGGTTTAAGGTAGCACTTCTGGTGGCACGGTACGAAGAGAGCAATGGCGAGATTTGCGTCTTAGTGTTTAATTTGTTAGCAAGTGAAGGCAGAGCATCAGAGGATTGTGGACTTCTTCAGCCTCTTCCAATCCCAGAGTGGAAATGGGGGAACATTACTATGGATTTCATGACGACATTGCCAATGTAACATCCCAGAAAAATTTTAGAATAAACACATTTTTATTTTTTCTCATTTTTCCACGTGCAATTTTGGTTTTATTTTTTATTCTAAATTTTTTCTATGTTATGCACAGATTTTCTCTTATTCATTTTGTCTCATTTTTTATTCATTCCTAATAAAAATCCATAGGCCTAAAAGATTAATTTAAGCCCATTAAAAAAAATAATAATAATAAGAAGCCCACAAATAAAATCCTATATTTATCTTTGTACACTTTCCTACATTTGTCATGTAATAAACACCTAGGGTATAACTGAAAACAAAATAATAAATAAAATGAGAGGGTGTGCATGTGTGTATCACATACACGTGCTTGTGCTAAGAGGAGGGGCCGACCATTTTTCAAGAGAGAGGGAGAGTGGGGTGAGAATGTGGGAGAGTGGGGTGGTTGCTAGAGTAGTGGGAATAAATCCCAACCACACAAAATTCATATATAACCCCCCCCCCCCCCCCCCCCCCCCCCCCCCATTTGTATGTGAATATGTGAAATGCACAAAATTAATCAAATCAAAAGAGAGAAAAATAGAGGACGGTTTTTTGGTGATCCTTGGAGTTGGAGCTTGCGGTTTTCTTTGGAGGAGAAGAGGAGCCAATTGGTGTGGAGCTAGGAGCATTCTTTCTAGGAGTTTTTCTATATTTTGCAACATAAGAGGTGGGTGTCTCTTCCTACTTTCTAGATAATGTAGAAAGTATGTTTAGGTATTTTGTGATTTATTTTGCTAGTTTAATGAATCCTACAAGTAAAATTGATGCATGTTGCTATAATAAAGATTGCCAAGAGTAAAAGATTATAGAATTCGTTGTATGTTAATGAGAAGCACATAAATTAATTGGTTGAGAAAAATTAATTAAGGGCATGTGTAGAATTGTGAGGCACAAATAATCAACTTGATTAAATTGCATGAAACGTTGTGTCTTTTACAAACTGGTTAAAAATACGTATAAAATATGGATAAATAGTAATGAATAATTAGAGATACATTTTAGGGAAGGTAATGGTTATAGTAGAACAAGATAAAGGATCCATTAATGTTGGTAGGACAATTATCAAGTTGTATTTTGTGTTATAAATCCTGTAAGAGAAATAAATGATGGATTCGGGAAAAGTGAGGGTATTTCTTCATCAATATGAGTAAATTCAGTAAGACAATAAATTCTGCAGATTTATAGATATAAAATAGTAGTATTAATTTGAAGAAAAGAGGTAATTTGCTAATAAATCAAATTACATGTTTATGTCGTTTCTAAAAATCACTATTTAAAAAATGTATACATAAAATAACTTTATTGTGGTTAAAATAAGTAAATAAACGTTTCTGGAGATTTGTAGATAAATTTTGTGAACTATTGCTTTTGAGGGAAACAAATAAAATTGTAAGATATATGAGAAGTTAAAATAGAAGAAGAAACAGAAACCTGGGATTATAACGAATTAAACCCATTAATAGACAGTTGAACATTTGGTTTGAGTGGCTAGCGGGGGCGTGCTGCGCCTGGTGTCGCCACTTGGCGTTCGCTGGGGCCTTGGGGTCTCGGGTTCGATTCTTGCTGTGCACAGAAATGAGCATTTTTAATTTGGGGGGTTTTTTGTAGTTTTAAATTTCGGGAAAAAGTCATATAAATGTTTTTGAATACTATTTGAACAATTAAAAACAATTCCTCACTATTTTGGGATTTAAAGAATCACATTATGATAAAGAGTTGTAGAATAATATTAAAAATGAGGAATATATATGACTTAATAAATTGATTGTAGGATATAAACACTTTTTAATGAAATATCCCGAATACAACATTTGTGACCTAGAAAAATAGTTGAAGTAGTTGATGATTGAATTAAAACACGAATATGAGATTTAAATCAAGGTTCTAGTTAACTGTTTTGTTAAGTGATTAGAAAAATGTATTCGAAATATACTTGGGCAATATGAGAAGGTTATATAAATCAAAAGAATATTGGGAATTGTCAATGTGAATAATTTGGCGAATGAAACAAGCGTTTGTCTTTAAGAAGTCGATTTGAGACAATGTTATCTAATGCTATTAAAAGAAGTCAAGTATTGCATGATTTATGAATGTGAAGAAAGTGGATAAAGTGAATGAAAGTTGAAATATTTATGTTGAGGTTAGATATAACCTAATTAATCTCTTGAGTAAGATGGTTGTTGGAATCTAAAGGCCGGGCAAGACCCTTAGAAACCGGTATTTATGATTAATGAAATTTGGGAGCTAACCAGTGTGGGTTGAGTATCTCTTGAGAAATAGCCAGGTTGGGCTGACTGTCTCTCGTGTTGGTTTAAGTCCGGTCGGGTAAGCTAGCTCTAGGTTGTGATGATTTTTCTAAAACTAAAACTTAAGGACAGACACTAAGGGGAGACGTGATGAAGTATGGGCAAACCTGGGTAGGAGGGCCTCAGTTGGTCTATGGTGTTAGATGGTTTTCACGTAATTATCGAGGTGTGATTGATAGTTGTCCTCAGCTCATCGACGGTGTGGGATTAATCTTCTTAATTATCGGAATCGAGGCGACGCCCATGGGTTGTTTTGGGACTATTGAAGTGCCATATCTTGCCGTGTGAGATGGTTTTCCCTGGAATTATTGAGGTGTGATTGGGAGTTGTTCCCAGCTCATCGGTGGTGTGAGATTCTTCTCCGGAATTATTGGGGCGTGGGCTTAATACTCACAGAATACCTATCTTACCTTAGTCACCGTAGTAATAATTCATGGCGAGGGATTCAACCATTTAATGTGGAGAACGTAGGCGCTTGTCCTCAGACCTATGTATTATGGGATGCATAGATACCGTACAAGTATGCATTAGTGTCATTGTAGCATAATTTTTGCATTAGGCATTTAAGTCTTATCTTACACCTATGTTTAGGACAGTCCCTCTTTTACACCTTAATATGCATTCAAGTGTGTGGTTGCAAAAGTAAGCGAGTCGCTATATTATGGCATAGCGAGGATCGCCATGTATAGTATTGCGTCAGTTGTATGTAACTGACTTGTCCACAGTGTTCAATGCAGGGCTTGGATTGGCAAAGACTTAAAGATGAATTTGAAGCTAAAGACTATTTTAAATATTGATGTTTGAAATGTACATGTGATATATTGTAATCTTTAATTTTCCAATGTGTTGATATAAAAGAACAGTGTTGTACAAATAAAAGTTTTCAAAATTCCTTGTAAAATTGTACGAAATGAAGTAAAGATCCTGTTGTGCTACGAATTACTGTATTTCGGAATTCGGGGCGTTACAGAGTGGTATCAGAGCTCAACTTCAATGAGTAGTACAAATTTACAAGGACGATATATTAGGATGGACATTAGAGTGTGAGTTCAGTTTATAGAGATTTAAATGTAAGTGGTTTATATTTGTGTTTCTCTATACACTGATGTTTTCTCATCCTCTTCCCTATAAGATGGCTAATTATCATGACCCAGAGGATGAAGTAGAATGTTTCTACGAAGAAGATCTAGAAGAAGAAATACCCATAGAGGAAGAAGACCCAGAAGAAACAGAGGAAGAACTGCCCGAATCCCGGGAGATTACTCCACCTCCACCTGATTCCCCCGGTGAATCCTCAGGCGAAGAGCCAGTTCAAGACAACCAAGACTACATTGTCACTACTTTTCGGAGGGAATTGGCTACCCATAAGTGATAAACCACTTGGAAGTACAGTGGGCAGAGGACAGGGAGAGCATCGTAGAACTGAGTTACCAAGTATGGGAGCTTGAGAAGCTCTGATACAGGAATGCCTAACACTACACCCAACTAGACAACAAAACTCATTGGGAAAAGCAGGAATGTCGTCAGAAGTACGATGAGATGAAGAAAGAGAACAATGAACTACGGTAAGAGCTAAGAGAAGCCAAAATGAATCGTAGAAACTAGGCTGTCTTTATGTTGAAGTTATGTACTGGATGTATGAGCAAGTTTATTTTCTGAATGTATAAAGTTTACCTTTGGAAATGAATAAATTTTTGTTGAAAGAAGAATGTATGTTTTTGCTATTTATGGTGATTAATGAAAGTTTTTTGACTCTGAAATGGCCGGACGAAGGACACGCAATGGTGAAGGACCCAGTGGTGAGGACAACAGACTCGACCTAGAAACAGAACTGGCTTGAGTATACCAAACCATAAATGCCTTCGCCGCAAATGTTACCTAGAACACAAGGGTCAGACAAGCAGTACAAGTCCCGGAAGCGATTATATTGGTGGTATCTTTCAAACGAATGGAGCCACCTATTTTCGAGGGCCAGTCCAATCCAGATGCGGCAGACGACTGGATCAGACAAATTGAAAAAGTATTCGAAGTTCTGGAGACTCCAGAGGCAAGTAAAGTGAAGCTGGCCACTATCCAGCTGGAAAAAGATGTAAGGGTCTGGTGGCAATCGATGAAGAGAACCCTAGGAAATGGAAAGTTCTCTTTGGAGGAATTCCTGGAAGAGTTCCGTAGACACTACTTCCTGATGGATGTACAGGAAAAGAAGGCTTTAGAGTTCTTGGGTCTGCAACAGGGAAGCCTGTCAGTGCGAGAGTATGAGACGAAGTTCAATCAACAATCGAGGTATACGCTAGAGATGGTTATCGACGAGGCCAAGAGCGCACAAAAGTTTGAACAGGGATTGAGGCCAAGCCTGAGGTCTCGGATGATACCCCTCGGTATTCGGAGGTTTGATAAGCTGGTCAGGAGGACCACAGCCACGAAAGCCGACATGGATCATTACCAGGCGGCATAGAACAAGAGGAGCAACTCGAGAGTTGGCAAAGAGGTCCACACCGTCAAACAACTTCAAGGAGCAACCCCGAGCACAGAGGTTCAGTCCAATTAGGGCAAATGCCGTTTCTGTGATTGGGAGGACAAGCAACGGGGCTCTAGGTGTAACCTGTTAGCCCTGTGGGGAAGCTGGTCATTTCAGGTCCGCTTGCACCAAGCTTCAAAACCCCAAGCCTCAGAACCTTCTAACCTGCTTCAACTGTGGAAATGAAAGACATACCAAACTCTTCTGCCTACAATTTCAGCAGAGAGGACAGAAGCGGGCAGAGCAGGGACAGAAGCCATACCGATAGGGGTGAGTATTCACTCTGACTGAAGCTGATGCAGATGCAGATAACGTCATCACCGGTATGGAAGAAAATGAATAAAGTATACTACTTTTATTTCTAGCTTGTAATTGAAGAGTTTTATGTAATGAGAGTATTCATATGTAACAGAGGAACTTTTCATAAATGGAATGAAAGCAACTATTTTATTTGACACTAGATCGTCTCATACATTTGTGTCACCTGCATTTGCAAAATGATTGGGAGTTGAACCGAAAATTTTTCCTGGCAAAGTTCTAGCTGTAGCTACCTCGTCGGGAGAAACGTTGACTTCCGACCGATATTATGAAGGGTGTGACCTCAAAATCGGAGGCAGAATCTTTGGAATCGACTTCATTGAGTTGGCAGTCATGGGGGTCGATAATAATCGACATAAACTGGATGTCGATCTATAGTCCCAGTATTGAGTGCAAAAGCAAGGAGGTTATGGTGAAAGCTCCAGGAGGACCGTCAGTTACATTTCAAGGAAAGAGAAAGTGTATGCAGATTATGGCAGCCACGATTAAGAAGAAGGTCCTGAAGAGGTCCAGAAGATTCCCGTGGTTCGAAACTATCCGACAGTGTTCTTGGAAGATCTACCCGGGCTTCCACCTCATCGAGATGTAGAGTTCAGCATTTCAATTCAGCTAGGAAGTGCACCAATTTCTAAGGCACCATACAGAATGGCACCAGTGGAACAAGATGAGATCAAGAAGCAAATTGAAGAGCTGTTGGGCAAAGGATTTATCAGGCTGAGTGCGTCACCTTGGGGAGTGCCGGTTCTATTGGTCAAGAAGAAGGATGGATCGATGAGGATGTGCATCGATTACAGAGAATTGAACAAGGTGACAGTGCAGAATAAATATTCGATTCCATGAATTGATGATCTATTCGACCGCCTATAAGGAGCAGCTGTTTTATCTAAGATAGATCTATGATCGGGTTACCACCAGGTTCGAGTGAAGGAAGAGGATGTACACAAGACGACATTTAAAACTCGACATGGTCACTACGAGTTCTTAGTTATGCCGTTCAAAGTAACAGATGCACCTGCTATCTTCATGGATATGATGAACAGGGTCCTGCGACCGTTCATCGATTCCTTCGTCGTAGGGTTCATCAACGAAATTTTGGTCTACTCCAAGACAGAAGAAGAGCATGTCGGGCACCTAGCAGAGGTACTGAAGAAGTTGCAGGAAAAGAAGCCATATGCGAAGTTGTCTAAGTGTGACTTCTGGAAAACTGAAGTTGCCTTCCTGGGCCATATACTTTCTAAGGAGGGAGTGGCAACCGATCCGCAAAAGATTGAGGTAGTGAAGGATTGGCCAAGACCAACTACAGTGAAAGAAATCAGAAGCTTTTTGGGTTTAACTGGCTACTATCAAAGATTTATTCAGGGCTACGCCCAGATAGCTGTGCCACTCATGGGGCTTACAAGAAAGAATGTGAGTTTTAAATAGAAAGAACAGTGCGAGGCTAGCTTTCAGCAGTTGAAGGAGAGGTTGACTACCGCTCCCAAACTGGCTTTGCCAAGAGCAGGAGTCGGCTATGATGTCTATAGCGATGCTTCCCATCGCGGACTAGGCTACGTGCTAATGCAAGAAGGGAAGATAAAAGCGTATGGGTCTAGAATACTGAGACCGCATGAGAAAAATTACCCAACCCACGATCTGGAGTTGGCGTCAATCATATTTTCATTAAAACAGTGGAGGCCTTATGTGTACAGTGAAGGCCCTATGTGTACGGAGAAAATGTAAACATGTACACGGATCACAAAAGTCTGAAATACATATACCAGTAGAAGGATCTAAACTTGAGACAGTGGAGATGGTTGTAAGTATTGGAGGATATCCGTCTCGAAATAAAGTACCATCCGGAAAAGGCCAATGTGGTGGCTGATGCGCTCAGCTGGAAAAGCAGCTTGTCTCGTCTGATCATGACTCAGAAGAAGTTGGCAGAGGAACCCAATCGAGCTGAAATCGAGGTGGTGTTGCAAGGATTGGGGTGCCTTAGCTCAGATGAGCCTTCAGCCCACATTGAGAGAAAGGATTATTGACAGTCAGAAGACAGATCTGGAGATCCAAGGGATGAAAGAGCAAGTTGGCACCAGCAAGTTGGCAGAATTCTGGGTGAAAGATGAAGTACTATGGTTTGGAGAGCGGTTGTGGGTACTGAATCAAGCAGAACTTAAGGAAAGTATTCTACAGGAAGCACACACCACTTTGTTATCTGTACATCCAAGAAGTACCAAGATGTACAAGGACATCAAGCAGTATTTCTGGTGGTCAGAGATGAAGCGAGACGTGACTGAGTTTGTTGTTAGATGTGCAATCTGTCAACATATCAAGGTCGATAATTAGAAACCCATGGTTTGGTGCAGCAGTTACCCATTCCGAAGTGGAAATGGGATAATATCAGCATGGACTTCATTACTGGGTTACCCAGAAGTTCCAAAGGAAACGATACAATTTGGGTGATAGTGGACCGACTCACCAAATCGGCTCACTTTTTGGCAATGAAGCTCACTTGGTTTATAGAGATGCTGGCTGAGTTGTATGTTTGGGAGATCGTGAGGCTACATGGAGTTCCCTTATCTATTGTATTCGACCGATATGCGCGATTCACCTCGCATTTCTAAAAAAGTCTTCAGGCAGCCTTGGCGACCAAGACCGAATTCAGTACTACCTTCCATCCTCAAACTGATGGGCAGACTGAGAGGGTCAACTGGGTATTGGAAGATATGATAATGTGTTGTGTGTTGGATTTTGGCGGCATTTGGGAGAGGTATTTAGCTTTAGCGGAATTCACCTACAACAACAGTTTCGAGGCCAGTATCGGTATGGCACTATATGAAGCTCTATATGGAAGAAAGTGCAGAACACCGGTGTAACACCCCGAATTCCAAATAAGACTGAATTCGAAGTTCTACACGATCTTTACACTTCTCTTCGTACAATTTTATAAGGAATTCAAAACTTTTATTATATCAGAGTTACATTTAAACAGCGGAAGCAAATTACAACAATTACATGAATGAAATAAACAACACTTGAATAATTCCTTAAGCATCAATTCATCCTTAGTCTTTTTCATTCACTTTATCCTGCATAGAAACTGTGAGCACGTCAGTTCATTCAACTGATGCTAGGATATAATCCATCAAGTTCTCTTACTTAGAAAGCACACACTTGTCACAAAACAAAGCTACAAGGGACTATCCTATTGGTGTCGTGTGTGAATGTGCACTTAGTCCTTAATGCAATTATTTATGTTATATGACACTAATGCGCACTTGTTCGGATTCTATGCATCCCATACTACATAGGTTTGAGGGTAAGGCCTTAATCATTCTTTATCTTGTAGGGTTCAATCTCTCGCCATGACTTAAACTACTACGGTAACTACGGTAAGTATCCAAGATGTTTAATGAGTTACGAGCTTATGTCCAGACAGCCTGGAGGGGAATCCCACGTCATGACACGACACATCGTGTAAAACCTATGGACAATTCAGCCTCCATCATGGGACATGGCACAACCCGTAGTCACCAAACACCCCATAAGCATCACATGCGGTACGAAATCCGGGAGATGTATCCACGTCATGACACGACGCATTGTGTAGATGCCTGTGAATACTCTCACATCGCAGCTCCAAGGCCCTCATACTCGTATTTTTCTCTTACTTTCATCACATCTTCACTATATATCTATTCCTCAATTATTTGAAATCATGAATAAAATCAACACCCTAGAGTTAGCATTCCCTCTATACTGGTCTTAACCATCAATTCAACAATATGACCAAAACTTGGTCATTTCATTTCAATATCTTATCTCAAAAGAATTTATTCAATGCCGGTATAAGGCTTAGCTACACTCTAGTCTTCAATCTCATTTCGTGTTCATAAAATCGAGTATTCACACTCGTAAAATTTTCTCATAATTCAACATGATTTTCCATTTTATTTTCCTGCACAATTTTCATGTATAAAGTGACGAAATCATTTTTCAAGCTGACCACATTCATAATAGAATTCACAAATTTCCTTTACTTTCATAATAACATTCTTTCACTTATTAAGACAAACTCCCAATTATCTTTACTTAAAATTTTCCATAACACATCTCATTTAAAATCTCTATTCAAAATTTCCACTATGTTCAACAAATATTTGTATCTTTAATTACAAAAGAATCATATCAAGAAAATCTTATTAATTCTTCTTCTCAAAATTCTAGTCATAATAGGTCAAGTGTTATAGAAATTTTTTTCAAGAAGTCTAGGTATTTTTTTATAGTAATTCAAAACTCAAAATCAACAATCAGGACAGTAACAGTCGGTTACTGAAAGATGGCCAGTCGACTGTCCTGCGAGACTTCAAACTCAAGAACCAATAGTCAGTTCAGTCGACTGTTGGAAAATGTTCAGTCGACTGTCCTGCGAAACTTCAGAACTCAAGAACCAATAGTTAGGACAGTGGCAGTCAACTGTGGAAAGATGGCTAATTGATTGTCCTGCGAGGAATTAAATCTGGAGGACTAACAGTCAAGACAGCAACAGTCGACTGTTGAAAAGTAGACAGTCGACCGTCCTGCAGACTGAATCCAAAATTTAATAATTGACAGTCGACTGTCGACTCTAGTTCGGTCGACTGTCGATTGCACCAGGTTCCATTTTAAGGTGGATCATGAATGTATTTTCGACATTGAAACAATTCTTTTTAAACTAATCTTTTTACCCACGAACTTCCCCTCATTCATAATAAGTTCATGTAAGTTTTTCTCTCTTTCATTCTTTACAAAAATTAGCTCTTTAAATTAGCCCTATTTCACAAATTACTCTTTTTCTTATATTTCAAAAGACAAAATAGATAATTAATCAAGTGACTACAACACTACATGCATATAGCAAAAGAAACACACTTTTACCGCAATTTAATCTATTTAATAATCCATTAATTTACATTCTACACCTTTATACTTAAGCACATTTCCACATATTGTATCTTTCACATAGACAAAGTTTCGCAAACATCATAGTTTACCCATTTTAGCATGCGAATAAACTACCAAGCCATCATAACACATACTCATTTGCACAATCTAAATTATTCTACTAACATTTTATGTAGATTAATTGGCGTTCTTTTCTTCTTAAGCAATTGTATGGCAATCTTTTCTACTCAATTCTAACATAATCACAAATTCAACCCTCACATGGTATCTCATTAGAAGCTTGAGAAATTACCCACCTTTTGGAGAAAAACAAATAGAAGCTAAGCTCCTAGAACACACGAACAGATACTTCTCCTCCTAGATTGTGCCACCAAAGCCTCCTCCTCCTTGTGCTAGATGGAACCCGATCTCCTCTCCTTGATCCTTGATGTAGGCCGACCTCCAATTGGGAAAGAACACATACAAAAATCTCTCAATCTTTTCACTCACCAAAAGCTCTCAATCTTTTTCTCACACTAGTTCTTTTCTTTCTTTCTTTCTTTACCAATTTTTCTAATGTACTACATGAAGGGAAAGAGCGGGTATTCATACTTTTTGAAAGCAAAATAGATGGCTAGGATTGATCTAGATGGTTAAAGACTAGGGGCTAGGATCTATTAGGGAGTTGTAGCGACCACCCATGAACACAAAACCACCCCATCCACTACTCCACTTCTCCCATCCTCTCTTGCTCCATCCGGCCAACCCCCCAATGCACCAAGGCACGTGCTAGTGCAATGCACGTGTCACCCATAATATCCTTAGTTACTAGTTGTACATGATTAATTAATTAATTATCTACAAAACTAGTCTACACTACAAGTTATGACAATTAAAAGAGAAATAAACTAGTGGGCTCAAATCTAGTGGGCTAAAAGTCTATGGGCTTCTAATAAAAATAATTAATTAATTAGAGGGGGCTAGATTTAGACAATTAGGCATAGAGTCTAAATAAGATTTTAAAAAAATAAAAGAGAAGGATTAAAATATTTGTTCATGTTATGAAAAGAAATAATTTTCTAGGGAAAATGAACATGAATTTGTATGTGCAAAACACGTAAAAATCAACAAACTCTTATTTAATTATAATTAAAAGTTCAGGATGTTACAACCGGTGTGTTGGTATGAAGTGGGGGAACGACAGATGTATGGATCGGAAATTGTGCAACAGTCCTCAGAGAAGATCGAGTTGATCTAGAAGAGGTTAGTTGATGCACAGAGCAGACAAAAAAGTTATGCTGACAACCGGAGGAGAGATCTGGAGTTCGGGGAAGGTGAATATGTCTTCTTAAAAGTGTCTCCAACCAAGGGAGTGTTCCGGTTTGGAAAGGGGGGAAATTAGCCCCGAGATACATAGGTCCTTATAAGATATTGAAGAGAATTGGGAAGACGACTTATCGGTTAGAACAACCGGAAGAGTTAGCCCAAGTACACAATGTCTTCCAAGTGTCTATGTTACGAGGCTATATTCCGAATCCGAGTCATCATTTGCCCAAAGTGCTGAGGGGCAGTTGGATTTGAGCTACACTGAGCGTCCAGTTGAGATTGTGGACCAACGGGAGAAATTCTTAAGAAATAAGAATATACCTATGGTCAAAGTTGTATGGACAAAAAATCAACTAGTTGAGGAGGCCACCTGGGAAGCTGAGGAGAGGATGTTGAGAGATCACCCTGAACTTTTTAATTAAATTTGTAAATTTTCTCACTCTTTAAGTGTAGTTCCGAGGACGAAACTATTTTATGGAGGGAGTGTTGTAACATCCCGAAGAAATTTTAGAATAAAATACTTTTTTATTTTTTTCTCATTTTTGCACGTTCAACGCACGTGTAATTTTGGTTCTAAATTTTTCTCAAGTTATGCAAAAATTTTCTCTTATTCAGTTTGTCTCATTTTTTTATTCATTCCTAATAAAAATCCATAGGCCTAAACGATTAATTGAAGGCCAATAGAAAAAAATAAATAATAATAAGAAGCCCACAAATAAAATCCTTTATTTATCTATTACACTTTCCTACATTTGTCATGTAACAAACACATAGGGTATAACTAAAAACAAACTAATAAATAAAATGAGAGGGTGTGCATGTGCGTAGCACGTGCGCGTGCTTGTGTTAAGAGGAGGGGCCAGCCATTTTTCAAGAGAGTGGGAGAGTGGGGTGGTTACTAGTAGTGGGAATCAATGCCAAACACACAAAATCCCTATATAACACCCCCCCCCCCCCCCCCCCCCAACATTTGTAAGTGAAATGCACAAATTAATCAAATCAAGAGAGAGAGAGAGAGAGAGAGAGAGAGAGAGAGAGAGAGAGAGAAAGAGATAAAGAAAGGCCGATTTTTTTGGCGATCCTTGGAGTTGGAGCTTGCAGTTTTCTTTGGAGGAGAAGATGAGCCAATTGGTGTGGAGCAAGGAGCATTCTTTCTAGGAATTTGTCTATATTCACAACATAAGAGGTGAGTGTCTCTTCTTCCTTTCTAGATAATGTAGAAAGCATGTTTAGGTGTTTTTTGATTTATTTTGCTAGTTTGATGAGTCCTGCAAGTTAAATTGATGCACGTTGTAGTGATAAAGATTGCTAATAATAAAAATTATATAATTCGTCGTATGTTAATGAGAAGCACATAAATTAATTGGTAGATTATGATTGAGAAAAATTAATTAAGGGCATGTGTAGAATTGTTATGCACAAATAATCAACTTGATTAAATTGCATGAAACGTTGTCTTATACAAAATGGTTACAAATATGTACAAAATATGGATAAATAGTAATGAATAATTAGTGATACATTTTGGGGAAGGTAATGGTTATAGTAGAATAAGATAAAGGATGCACTAATGTTGGTAGGATAATTATCACGTTGTATTTTGTGTTATAAATCCTATAAGGGAAAAGAAATGATGGATTTGGGGAAAGTGAGGGTAATTCTTCATCAATATGAGTAAAGTCAGTAAGACAATAAATTCTAGAGATTTATAGATTTAAAATAGTAGTATTAATTTGAAGAAAATAGGTAATTTTCTAATAAATCAAATTACATTTTTATGTCATTTCTAAAAATCACTATTTACAATATGTATACATAAAATAACTTTATTATGGTTAAAATAAGTAAATAAACGTTTCTGGAGATTTGTAGATGTATGTTGTGAACTATTGCTTTGGGGGGAAACGAATAAAATTGTAAAATATATGTGAAGTTAAAATAGAAGAAGAAGAAACCTGGGGTTATAACGAATTAAACCCATTAATAGACAGTTGAACACTTGGCTTGAGTGGCTAGCGGGGTCATGCTGCGCCTAGTGTTGCCACATGGTGCTCGCTGGGGCCTTGGGGTCTCGGGTTCGATTCTTGCAATGCACAGAAATGTGTATTTTTATTTTGGGGGGCTTTTTTGTAGTTTTAAAATTCAGGAAAAGTCATATAAATGTTTTTAAATATTATTTGAAAAATTAAAAATAATTCCTCACTGTTTTGCGATATATATTATTTGAACCAATTAGGTGACTCTTGATCATAGGCAATTATATTTATTAATTAATTATCTTGCAATATTTCTCATATGGGACAATTCAAATCCACATCTACCGGTCTAATCATATGCATGCTGATGTCAGTTAAGTGCAGGCCCCCCTTTGGTGGGCCCTCGCCCACTTCAGCACGCCAGAACCCAGGCAACGCCAGCCCTCATTACCTGGGCCCCATCCGATGCTACGTTACCCTCGTGTGATAGCTGAAACAGCAGCATCTCTGTTGCTTCTCTGTGGGCCCCCATTGCACAGCCAACAACTCTACAGACCGCTCCCATAGAAACTCCTATAGGATGGCCACAAATTTTCCCATATATATATATATATATATATATATATATATGTATATATATATATATATATATCTATCTATCTTTGAAATTACGGGGTGTTACATACACCCCCTTTAGAAATCAGCGTCCTTGCTGAGTACGGGGCATGCATAATCTAGTGCAAGATCTCCTTTCTAGTCGATGTGGAGCGGGAGTACCCTGATCCAACTAATTCTGGGCCAGCGCACTGACCCTAGCTCCCTCTCAGGCATACATCTCGCCGGTGTGGATGGAGTATCCCGATTCAGCTAATTTCGGCGTACTGTCTCTGGCCAAACTACCAGCGTACTGTCCCCAGCTCCCTCTCAGGCATACATCGCACCCACTCTTTTTTCCACACTCGGTGTCGAAAGTCGGCTTTGATACCATTTGTAACTCCCTGCCCCAATACTCAGACAATTTTATTAATTTATTTATTATTTATAGTACAACTGCTCACCACAGGCTGCCTCTCAAAAGGTGGTTGACCAATTAGGTGACTTTTGATAATAGGCAATTATATTTATTAATTAATTATCTTGCAATATTTCCGATATGGGACAATTCTAATCCACATCTGCCGCTCTACTCATATGCATGCTGACGTCAGCTAAGTGCAGGCCCTCCCTTGGGCGGGCCCACGCCCACGTCAGCACGCCAGAACATAGGCAGCGCTAGCCGCTCATTACCTGGACCCCATCCGATGCCACGTCACCCTTGTGTGACAACTGAAACATTAGCATCTCTGCTGCTTCTCTGTGGGCCCCCACTGTACAGCCAACAACTCTATAGACCGCTCCCATAGACAGCTTCTCTGCTGCTTCTCGGTGTGCCGAATTGGGATTTCCTATTGGGCCGGGTCATTTCGGGACAAGCGGATCATTTATCATAAAGAGGATGAGCTTTAAGAGAATGATTGGGAGTTCTTGCAGAGTGGAACCATGCAGTACCAGACACGCGATAGATCTTCCAAAGAACAAAGCTTTTTTCAAATAAGCCAATTCATTTGGGATCCTTCTGATCCATTCTTTTTCCTATTCAAAGATCCACCCTATGTCTTCGTGTTTTCACGTCGAGAGTTCTTTGCAGATGAAGAGATGTCGAAGGAGCTTATTACTTCCAAAATACCATTTTTTCCTTTATTTTTATATAAACGCTAGTTCATCAAGAATACGCATGAAAAGCCCTTCGAATTGTTGATTTATCGCCAGAGACGGCTTAGAACCAATAGTTTATTATCTAATGGATCTTTCCGTTCTAATAATCATCCGAGAGTTATCAGTATTTACCAAATCTCTTCATATCTAATGGAACGCTATTGCATCAAATGACAAAGACATTGTTAAGAAAGAGATGACTTTTTCCAGATGAAATGAACCATTTAATTCGTGTAACAGGAGAAAGAAGATTTCCCATTCCTTAGCCGTAAAGATATGTGGCCATGAGAGGGATCACGTGGAACAGAATTGGCCGGGTGGTAGAGTCGTGGAAACACTTGTTTATTCCGTATTTTGGACTTTAGCTCCATGGAAAAATATGCTACTGCTGAAGCAAGGAAGAATAGAAATCTTAGATCAAAACACTATGTATGGATGATATGAACTGCCTAAACAAGAATTCTTGGAAGGCGAACAACCAGAGCCTATTACTCACTACATCAAAAAATTTCCATTAATGAAACCATGGAAATCCATCGGAAAATCAAAAATAAGCATGTCTGATGAAATGGTTGTTGCTATCTGCTCCAATAACGAATCAATGGTTTAACTGAATAACTAAAGAAAGTAGATAGACCTTTCTCTTCATCTCAGGTCGATGGATCTTCTCAATTGGAAGATCTTCCATATGGATAATACATATTCCGGTTGACTGAGCCTAATTCTAATTATTTTGTTCCGAAGCAAAGATATCCACAGAGGCGGTTCGTCCTATTAAGATATTCACGACCAAGAGGTACTGGATTCTCTTTCGGATAGGCCCTGAAAGGAGAAGGAAGGCTGGAATGCCAACAGGTGTCTGTCTATTCTCTAATTCACTCGACCCGATATTACCCATTTTAGGAACATCCAGTGCCAAAGTCACTGAATGGGTAAGTCGCCAATCCCTAAAACGGACTATGTAATGTACTTTATCCACTGGGGTATGGGTACTGGTGGGTATTTTACAAGAGGTTTCTATAAATCTACCCATGTGTGATTCCTATTGAATCATATACTCGGGGGGTGGGCCCGGGGCGGACGATTTCCAAACGGACTCCGCATTCATTAGATAGAAGATCGCTAAGATTTCGTGATCTGATGCCGAACCTATTCCAATTCCAACAGCTCGGACTCGCATCGTGGGGATCGACGAAATACTTCGTATCAACAGATAAGATACTCGGTATATCAATATTTGTTAGATCTGAAATATATTATTGAATTTCTCATTGAATGAGCATTCTCAATATTATGCCTTGAAGAGGACTCAAACCTCCTTGCTCTTTAGCACGATATTTTGAGTCTCGCGTGTCTACCATTTCACCATCAAGGCATCTTGAAAGTAAATCGTATTCCATGAATATGATATCTATCTAGTGTGATATATGGAATATATGACAAAGGTGGATGGAGTGTTGGAGTATTTCTATCGATCGGTTATATAGGCCCGAGTCAGACATCAAATTGCTTCGATTTAAATTATCCGTATGTTACCGCTAAATCTGGTGTGGGGGCAAACTGATAGTATTTGTGGATTCTTGGAAAACTTGAATAGCAAACCTGCACCTGTTCCGCCGGAGTTTGAACGTTGACTCCCGCCGTTCACCTGCAAAAAGTGCGAGACACCGGGGTTGATCCCGGCGACGCACCCTTCGACGCTCAAGTCAGTAATCAGAAGTGATTATGAAAGAGCGTAAATTGGCAAAAGATTGATTACCTCATAACGGTGGTGGATGGGGGGGTTTTAAAGTCGCCTTAGGGATCAAATTAGGAATTTAATCCCCGTGATCTGATAAGGAATATAATCCCCGTAATCAGATAAGGAATGTAATCCCTAATCCCCAGTGAAAAGATAGATGCGGATCAGGGCCGTTGATTAGGATTAATCAGAGACCTTGATTTTATCTTGCTGGACTAGGTGTGTTTCGGGTTGGGACCCGTATCCAGTTGAGGTGGATCCGTTCGTGGGTTATTGGGTCGTGAAGAAAGACCCAGTTCCCTTTTCAGACCAGTTAGTAGGTGAAATTACCGTTTTACCCCTAAGCTTTAAGATTCGTGTCCGATGTGAACGGTCCCGATTTAATCCTATTTTTAGACATATCACAAGCCCCCCACTCCTGAAGACTGAGTTTGATCAGCCTTTGAGGAGTAGTTTTACTGTTCTAATGGTGTACGGGATTTTATCGGTGTTCTTAAGGGAGTTTGGATCTTGCTCGGGGTGTAACGGTGTTATTCTAGGCTTGTAAAATGCCCAAAAATATTCTCATTTTTTTTGAATTTTTTCAAATTTTTTATTTAATTTCCGAATCAAATAATTAATTATCGAAAAAATTTAATTAATTATTCTAATTTAATAATTACTATTTTCAGAATTTAAAAATTATTTTCTGAATTAATAATTATTTTTAGAATTTTTAATTATTTTTTTTCTAATTTTTAAATATTTTTTCGGATTTTTTAAATAATTAATTCGATCATTTAAATAAATAAATAAGCAAATAAATACATAAATAAATACCGGGTGACGTGGCACGATCGTGTGCGTTGATCACGATCAAGCGAGCGCGCATCGGGAGGAGGTCATTTTTTTGGTATAACATGCTTGGTGGCAAGAGTTCTCGGCAAAAGTGGCCGAAGTCCATGTGGACGCCAACGTGGCGAAGTCAACGGTGAGCCGTTGACCTTTTTTTTTTTCCCTCTCTCGCTGCTGCTCTTTCTCCTTGTTCTCTCTTCCTCTCTGTCTCTTCTTCGTCTCGCTTGTTTCCTTCTCGTGCTCTCGCCCCCGTCTCCTTCTCCGACCCAATCTCCGAGCTGAGCCAGGCGAGGAGACTTGCATCGCCGACCGTGAGCGTTGAGGTTGTAGGTTCGAAGCTTTTAAATGTCGACAAGGCCATGGCGAGGGAGGAGCTCAACGCCGGTGACGAGAAGAGCATTCATTGACTGAGGGTGCTCGACAGAGGTTTGGCAAGCATGGCGAGGAGCTCGGCATCGTAGTAGAGAGGAGCTCGGTGTCGCGGGCTCGATGACGAAGCTTGGAATGAGGCTCGACATTAGGTTCGAGGTCGAAACTCGACATTGGAGCTTTGAAGGAGCTCGTCGAGGTGAGAGGTGCTCTAAGTCAGTCGAAGTGGTGGAGGTCGGCAAGGCGAGCTCAACAGGAGAGAAGTTAGAGCACGGTGAGGGGAAGCTCGACGCTGTGGGGGAGCTTGGCCGCGAGTTCGATGTTGGAGGTGAGCTCGCGGAGGAGACGAAGGTGGAGCTCGGCATCGTGGGCTTCGTCGGTGTGGAGACGTGGTTGAGCTTGGCGAGGGGAGCTCGTGACGAGGTGGAGTTCAGAGCTTCGTCGAGGTAGAGGAGAGCTTGGTCGCGGACGTTGGCCACGGCGGAGCTCGCTCGAGGTGGGAGCTCGACGGAGCTTGGCTGCGATCGAAGCTCGCGCCGTGGAGGAGATCGGTGATGGCGAGGTCGAGCTCGCGCGAAGGTGGGTTCGGCGGAACTCGAAGTTGAAGGAGCCGGCTTCGTTTTTTGGGTTTTTGATCTCTAGCAGCTTTTTTTTTATTTTTTTGGCACCAAACCATTGGAGAAGAAGGGGAGGAGAGAGAAAGGGTTTGGGTTTGGTCCTTAATGGGTCCGAACCCGATCCTGTAGCCCCCCTTTTCTTTTTTTGTGTTGTTTGTTTGGTTGCTTGTATATGAGTCGTCGATCGCATCTGAGCACGAATTCCGAGGTAAAGAATTTTTCTTATTTGAGCTCTGGTGGCAAGTTGCTTCGGCGACGTTGCCGACCTCCTCCAAATATGTGTTAAGAAGGAGGCAGAAGTCCAAGGGGGGTTCGGGGTCTCCTGCCGAGGTGCAGTGATACCTCGGCGTGGCGACATATGTAAAGAAGGGGTTCGGCGAGTCTTTGCTGAAGTGCGGAGTGTGTTTTTTCCATGTTTGAGGGTCGGTGCCAAGAGCGTTCGGTGAAGGGGTGCCGAGGTCTAATTTTTCCATATAACATGGTCAGTGGCAAGAACGCTCGGCAGCTTGTGCCGAGCTCCAATTTTTCCATGTAACATGAGTCGGTGGCAAGAACGCTTGGCAGCTTGTGCCGAAGTTCAATTTTCCATGTAACATGGTCGGTGGCAAGAATACTCGTCAGCTTGTGCCGAGGTCCATGGAGAGTTCTTCTTGATGTTCCCGGTGCTACGGAGGTCGGATCGGGGCGTATGACCCCTTGTTTCGAAGCTATTTTGAAGACCTACAAGTTCTCTTCAGAGATGAGTTGGAGAATCCTCAAGTTTGAGGAGCAACTCTTGGAGAGAGTTGTGCTCCGAACTCGTTGCGAAGAGCTCCGCTTTGGAGGCGAGCGGAGCGAAGAGCTTGGCTCTAGGAGAGAGCCATTTGGGAGACAAGTTTGAGGAGCAACTCTCGGAGAGAGTTGTGAGCTCCGAACTCGTTGAGAAAAGGTGCGCTTTGGAGGCGAGCAGAGCGAAGAGCTCGACTCTGGGAGAGAGTCGTTTGTGAGACGAGTGTGAGGAGGAACTCTAGGAGAGAGTTGTGCTTCGAACTCGTTGAGAAAAGGTCCGCTTCGAAGGTGAGCGGAGTGAAGAGCTCAGCTCTGGGAGAGACCCGTTCGTGAGACGAGTGTGAGGAGGAAATCTAGGTGAGAGTTGTGCTTCGAACTCGTTGAGAAGGGGTCCGCTTCGGAGGTGAGTGGAGTGAAGAGCTCGGCTCTGGGAGAGAGCCGTTTGTGAGATGAGTGTGAGTAGGAACTCTAGGAGAGAGTTGTGCTTCGAACTCGTTGAGAAGGGGTCCGCATCGAGGTGAGCGGATCGAAAAGCTTGGCTCTAGGAGAGAGCCATTTGGGAGACAAGTTTAAGGAGCAACTCTAGGATAGAGTTGTGAGCTCCGAACTCGTTGAGAAGAGGTCCGCTTTGGAGGCAAGCGGAGCGAAGAGCTTGACTCTGGGAGAGAGCCATTTGTGAGACGAGTGTGAGGAGGAACTCTAGGAGAGAGTTGTGCTTCGAACTCGTTGAGAAGAGGTCCGCTTCGAAGGTGAGCGGAGTGAAGAGCTCGGCTCTGGGAGAGAGCCGTTTGTGAGACGAGTGTGAGGAGCAACTCTAGGAGAGAGTTGTGAGCTCCGAACTCGTTGAGAAGGGGTCCGCTTTGGAGGCAGGCGGAGCGAAGAGCTTGACTCTGGGAAAGAGCCGTTTGTGAGACGAGTGTGAGGAGGAACTCTAGGAGAGAGTTGTGCTTCGAACTCGTTGAGAAGAGGTCCGCTTCGAAGGTGAGCGGAGTGAAGAGCTCGGCTCTGGGATAGAGCCGTTTGTGAGACGAGTGTGAGGAGCAACTTAGGAGAGAGTTGTGAGCTCCGGTCTTGTTGAGAAGAGGTCCGCCTTGGAGGTAAGTGGAGTGAAGAGCTCGGCTCTGGGGAGAGCCATTTGGAAGACGAGTTTGAGGAGCAACTCTAGGAGAGAGTTGTGAGCTCCGAACTCGTTGAGAAGGGGTCCGCTTTGAAGGCGAGCGGAGCGAAGAGCTCGGCTCTGGGAGAGAGCCGTTTGTGAGACGAGTGTGAGGAGCAACTCTAGGAGAGAGTTGTGAGCTCCGAACTCGTTGAGAAGAGGTCCGCTTTGGAGGCGGGCAGGAGCGAAGAGCTTGACTCTAGGAGAGAGCCGTTTGTGAGACGAGTGTGAGGAGGAACTCTAGGAGAGAGTTGTGCTTCGAACTCGTTGAGAAGAGGTCCGCTTCGAAGGTGAGCGGAGTGAAGAGCTCGGCTCTGGGAGAGAGCCGTTTGTGAGACGAGTGTGAGGAGAAACTCTAGGAGAGAGTTGTGAGCTCCGGTCTTGTTGAGAAGAGGTCCGCCTTGGAGGTAAGCGGAATGAAGAGCTCGGCTCTGGGGGAGAGCCATTTGGAAGACGAGTTTGAGGAGCAACTCTAGGAGAGAGTTGTGAGCTCCGAACTCGTTGAGAAGGGGTCTGCTTTGAAGGCGAGTGGAGCGAAGAGCTCGGCTCTGGGGGAGAGCCTTTGGAAGACGAGTTTGAGGAGCAACTCTAGGAGAGAGTTGTGAGCTCCGAACTCGTTATTTAAGTGAGAGAACCAACGGTTGTAGGAGCAGTTCCGAATGACGAACCACTTCTAACTCGCTTAAGAGCAAGTTATTTGAAGTGGAATCGAGCCAAGTGTTGGACTCCGAACTCGTCGTTAGAGGGATTCAACGGTTGTGGGAGCAATTCCGAATGGCGAACCGCTTCTAACTCACTTAAGAGCAAGTTATTTGAAGTGGAATCGAAGCCAAGTGTTGGACTCCGAACTCGTTGCTAAAGGTTAGTAAGTTGCGGGAGCAGCCATGTAGAAGAAGCTGGACTCTGAACTCACCATTTAGCGAGTTGTGACTCGGAGAGATAGAGAAGCAAGAGCAATTATTTTCAAAGAAAAGATGTAAAGTTTTATTGAAATAAACTAAGTGGCCACTCCAATAGGGCGAGCCATTATTACATGCTATTGGCTGGGTTACAAGTATCGGCCTTATTGAAAATCAGGATCCTACTTCTACAATAAGGTGAAGACCTTTTGGGAGGAGTTTGGAGATTCCGAGTCTTGAGGCTCGGCGGGCTTTTTTGTTCGCTTGTTTGCTCCTCAGGGGGGAAGTTCGGCCCCCTCTCTTTGGACGAACTTGGTCAGGTGCCCCCACTGTATGAGTTCTTCGATCACCTCCTTCAGAGCCCGACAATCATCCGTGTCATGGCCGTGGTCCCTGTGAAAGCGGCACCACTTATCTTTGTTCCTCATCTTGCCAGGGGTATTCATTCTAGGGGGAGCGCGGAGTAGTCATTCCTTGTCCACCTCCATAAGGACTTCTGATATATTAGCTATGAGGGGGGTGAACTTCTCAAAACGTGGAGTCGAGCGGCGCTGGCCATTACTGTCCTTCTGGGTTTTTTGGAATCCCTCTTCACTTGTGTTCTTCCGTTTGTTCCCAGAAGATGTCTCCTCAAGAGCAAGGGGGTTGCGAGCCTCTTCTTCTCGTATGTACTTCTCCACCCTAAGTAGGAGCTCTGAGAAGTCCCGAGGAGGCTTCTTTGCAAGGGATGCCCTGAGGTTGGCATTAGTGACGTTGCGCTCGAATGCGGTAGAGGCTACTGACTGGTTGAAGGAGGGAATAGACCGGGCTTCGGCGGTGAATCGTCGAACGTAGTCTCTTAGGCGTTCACCCTTTTCTTGGTTGAGGGTCACCAGAGATACACTCGTTTTCTCAGCTCGGCGGCTACTTACGAAATGAGTAAGGAAGAGCCCTTCGAACTGATCGAATGAGAAGATGGAGGCCAGGGCGAGTCGAGAGTACCCTTCTCGCGCAGACCCCTTCAGCGTGGCAGGGAAGATCTTGCAGAGGAGGGCGTCTGAAGCATGGTGGATCATCATGAGAGTTTTGAAACTCTCAATGTGATCTGCGGGGTCCGACTCCCCGGTATATGTCTCTAAGTGAGGCGGCTTAAAGTTTTCTGGGATGGGGGCCTCCATGATGGTGCAGGAGAATGGAGGTCTGCTCGGGCGGAGGTTTATCACTCGTTGCTCTTCTTCCTTATCAATTCGGTCGAGGCGCCTCTCCATCTCGTGGAGACGGTGGTAGACTGAGTCTTCTCTTTGATCATATCTTGTCGAGCCCCGGGACTCATCTTCATACGAGGATGAACTGGGGCTGCGGCGATGGTAGCTTGGAGAAGGACGAGGACTGAGAGTGTGAAGGCAGGTGGCTCCTAGCTGGCTCATGAGTAGGTGGCCTCTGGTCGTTCTTTGGGGCGATATTGAGGGCCCTTAAGACTGTCGCTTGGAAGTCTTGGAGATCTGCCCTTGTGACTAGTGCCTCTCCAGCTTGGTAGTCCCTATGTGTGGCTCGGCTTACTGGAGAATGAGTTCTCCGCCGATGACGCTGAGGGGACTCCCTTCGCCCTCTTCGAGTAGGGGACCTTCGGTAGTCTCGGCGATGTGGAGATCGCTCATTTGGACGTTGTTGGCGGGAGGCTCCCTCTTGGGCCCGCCTTTCATCCAAACGGCGGCGAAGATCCTCTTCCTTCTGCCGATTGAGGATGGTATTGCGAAGATCAGAAGCTCGGGGATTATGGGACGCCATAGAGTCGGAAGAGGGATTGTGTATTGGGATGCGATCCTGTTGGAGAGGGTCCTCAGCTTGAGGAGGAAGTTGCCCCTGCTGCTGGGCGGGTTGGATGGGGACATCCTGTTGCTGGTCAACGGGGTTGGGTCCACGGTTGGACCCTCTGGATCTTACTTTCCTAGGAGGCATGGCTGGAGAAGATCTGACCAACGGGAAGAGGGGAGGCTGCTATTCGTTTGTTTCCCACAGACGGCGCCAATCTATTACCTGCTAAATCTGGTGTGGGGGCAAACAGATAGTATTTGTGGATTCTTGGAAAACTTGAATAACAAACCTGTACCTGTTCCGCCGGAGTTTGATCGTTGACTCCCGCCGTTCACCTGCAAAAAGTGCGAGACACCGGGATTGATCCTGGCGACGCACCCTCCGATGCTCAAGTCAGTAATCAGAACTGATTATGAAAGAGCGTAAATTGGAAAAAGATTAATTACCTCATAACGGTGGTGGATGGGGGGTTTTTATAGTCGCCTTAGGGATCAGATTAGGAATGTAATCCCCGTGATTTGATAAGGAATATAATCCCCGTAATCAGATACGGAATGTAATCCCTAATCCCCAGTGAAAAGATAGATGTGGATCAGGGCCGTTGATTAGGATTAATCAGAGACCTTGATTTTATCTTGCTGGACTGGGTGTGTTTCGGGTTGGGACCCGTACCCAGTTGAGGTGGATCTGTTCGTGGGTTATTGGGTCGTGAAGAAAGACCCAGTTCCCATTTCAGGCCCGTTAGTAGGTGAAATTACCGTTTTACCCCTAAGCTTTAAGATTCGTGTCCGATGTGAACGGTCCCGATTTAATCCTATTTTTAGCCATATCACCGTAGGATACCCTATCTATCAAAAAAATGTACAATCAAATATATTTCTCAATTTCATAGAATCCCAAAGAAGTAAATATGGTACCCAAATAACGATAGATATGTCAAAAGCAGGTCTGATTAGGCGATGAATCATTCTCAACTAATCTATAAGAAGAAGTGGTCCGATTTTTTTCACCGAATCTGGGGGAACAGCAAAGATCTTGAGTGACCGATCCGGCAGAACAACTCAAAAGATAAAGAAGTATCGTTAATTTCTTCATGCTTGTTCCAAGTTCAAAGTACCATTTGTACAAATAAGAATTTTCCTTCCTTACGTGATTTCTTCTTCATATAGATATATATAGGATCTATGGGAAAATTACTTAGAAGTACATTTTGTGCAATAACCCTTCCTATCTGATAGAAAAAGATCCCATGATCCTGAACCGATCTTACCTGGAATTGGCATTGCAAATCCCATGTTTTTCTATGAAGAGCTGATCTAATTGTATTAGTTTCTATAATTGATTTTCTCTGTGTAATACTAATCGATAGGGCCACATTGATAAGTGCTCCAAGATCTCGTCCTCGTTCATTGGAACCCATGGTTGTGGACCTAAATCCATTAGTATGGGACATTTTCTTTTCCAAGTGAAATCCCCTAGTATATGAAAGAATGAAAAAGTTCTTTCGTTGTTGTGGAATAAGAAGCCTTCGTATCTTAATGCATGTGTTTAATTTCTTCGAAGCTATTAGAGCGGGATCCACTTTTTGGGGGATATGAGTTGAAGCAATAACAAGAATATTTCTAGTGAAACATCTTTCACAATCCCTGGAGAGATAGTTCTCTAATAGACCGAGGGATAGGTAATTCGACTGATTCACATACAGATCATGAATGTTTGGAATCCATATTATGCAAGGAGACATTGCTTTTGCTAATTTGAAGGATGATATCAAATTGGTCTATTTTCGGCATCATATACATACTTAGCACATTCGTCATAGTTAGCAGCTTTGTATCAATATCGTCACTATCATCAATATCAATATCGTCACTATCATCAAGATCCTCGATATCATCAATATCGTCACTATCATCAAGATCCTCGATATCATCAATAAGATAACCTTGAGGCTTGTCATCCAGAAACCTGTTCGGAAATACCGTAATGAATGAACATAGGAGTTTGTCACTAGGTATTTGACCAAACTGGATCGTTCAATTCCTATAGAACCTATCACTAAAATACCCCTAAATGGGGCTAAGCGGAGCGAAAAGGGTATTCCATGAAATGGGAAATCCAAACTATTAGCCCCACATGAGGTTTGTGAATAAGTGATTGTCTGATAATGAGCAAGGAATATCCGTCTTTCTGCTAAACATGATCTATTGAACTCATAATTCATTAGATACTTTTTCTGAATGTCAACTAAGTATCATAAGTAAATTGATCGCGGTTGTTCAATCATTTGATAACTAAAGTCATTCTTTGATAAAAGATCACTATGAGTCAGACAATAGATTTTGATCAATCATTCTCTGTCATTAAGGCGGAGAAAGAACCAAGAATTCTCTTTCTTCATCATCAATCTAATCACCATTCACGTTTTTTCTTTTTCTTATCAATGAATAGATCTCTTTACTTGTACGACTTAGATGTCCCGTATTTCTCGAAAAAGTGATTCGATTGATGGGATTTGGTATGATACTTATGAGATCGATGAGATTGACATTCAAATATTTCTTCTGAGAACGTATTGATTTGACCCCATAAGCGGGACCCCCATCCAATAGCATATTGCCACCAGAAGCAGAACCCCGTATTTCTTCCAGAGAATCTCTTAATTGTTCCAGAGCAACTAGAAAGAGATTCTTTAACCAGAAAGAATTCAGTTCGGATGTAGGATACCTATCCAAAATTTTTTGCATCTCAATCATGTATGATGGAATCATCGAAGATTTGATCTTTTCTAACTATGTCTGTAACTCACTAGAGGTGTAGCTCGCTTCTTTTTGGGTGTGAAGCAGCATCAAACCAAAATACCCAACAAACATAAGCATTAGCTCTCCCTGAAAAGGATGTGATCCAGCCGCACCTTCCAGTACAGATACCATGTTACAACTTAACTCCAGTAACTAGCCCCGCCTTCGGCATTCCCCTCCTTTCAGTTAAGGTAACGACTTCGGACATGGCCAGATCCCATAGTGACGGGCAATGTGTACAAGGTCCGGGAACAAATTCACCGCCGTTTGGCTGACCAACGATTACTAGCGATTTTGGCTTCATGCAGGCGAGTTGCAGCCTGCAATCAGAACTGAGGACGGGTTTTTGGTGTTATCTCACCCTCGTGGGATTGCGACCCTTTGTCCCGGCCATTGTAGCATGTGTGTCGCCCAAGGCATAAGGGGAATGATGACTTGACGTCATCCACACCTTCCTCATTTCCTTGAAGAACAAGACTAAATCAGACTCGTTACTAAACTAATGGCAAGAAACCCGGTTTATTACCGGTAGTCTGTTCAGGGTTTCAAACTCAATGTTGGCAACTAAACACGAGGGTTGCGCTCGTTGCGGAACTTAACCCAACACCTTGCGGCACGAGCTGACGACAACCATGCACCACCTGTGTCCTCGTTCTCGACGGATCCCCTCTCTTTCAAGAGGATTCAGGGCATGTCAAGCCCTGGTAAGGTTCTTCGCTTTGCATCGAATTAAACCCCATGCTCCACCGCTTGTGCAGGCCCCCGTCAATTCCTTTGAGTTTCATTCTTGCGAACATACTCCCAAGGCGGGATACTTAACGCGTTAGCTACAGCACTGCACGGGTTGATACGCACAATGCCTAGTATCCATCGTTTATGGCTTGGACTACTGGGGTATTTAATCCCATTTTCTCCCTAGCTTTCGTCTCTCAGTGTCAGTGTCGGCCCAGCAGAGTGCTTTCGCCGTTGGTGTTCTTCTCGATCTCTATGCATTTACCGCTCCACCGAAAATTCCTTCTGTCCCTACTGTACTCCAGCCTGGTAGTTTCCACCTGCCTTGAGCCCTGGGATTTGATGGCGGACTTGAAAAGCCACCTACAGACGCTTTATGCCTAATCATTCTGGATAACGCTTGCATCCTCTGTCTTACCGCAGCTGCTGGCATAGAGTTAGTCGATGCTTATTCCTCAGATATCGTCATTGCTTCTTCTCCGAGAAAAGAAGTTCACGACCTGTGGGCCCTCTACCTCCACGCGGCATTGCTCCATCAGGCTTTCGCCCATTGCAAAAAATTCCCCACTGTTGCCTCCCGTAGGAGTCTGGGCCGTGTCTTAGTCCTAGTGTGGCTGATCATCCTCTCGGACCAGCTACTGATCATCTCCTTGGTAAGCTATTGCCTCACCAACTAGCTAATCAGACGCGAGCCCCTCCTCGGGCGGATTCCTCCTTTTGCTCCTCAGCCTATGGGGTATTAGCAACCGTTTCTAGTTGTTGTTCTCCTCCCAAGGGCAGGTTCTTACGTGTTACTCACCCGTCCGCCACTGGAAACACCACTTCCCGTCCGACTTGCATGTGTTAAGCATGCCGCTAGCGTTCATCCTGAGCCAGGATCGAACTCTCCATGAGATTCATAGTTGGATTACTTATAGCTTCCTTGTTCGCAGACAAAGCAGATTCGGAATTTCTTTCATTCCAAGCATAACTTGGATCCATGCGCTTCATATTAGCCTGAATTTCGCTCCCAGCAATATAGCCATCCCTATCCTATCACGTTAATCCCACAAGCCTCTTATCCATTCTCATTCGATCGCTGCGGGGGAGCAAGTCAAACAAAATAGAAAAACTCACATTGGGTTTAGGGATAATCAGGCTCGAACTGATGACTTCCACCACGTCAAGGTGACACTCTACCAGTGAGTTATATCCTTTCCCGGCCCCATCGAGAAATAGAACTAACTAATTCTAAGGCAAAGGGTCGATAAACTCAACGCCACTATTCCTGAACAACTTGGAGCCGGGCCTTCTTTTCGCACTATTATGGATAGTCAATTTTCGCACTATTATGGATAGTCAATAAAATAGTAAAATAATGGGAAAAATTGGATTCCATTGTCAACTGCTCCTATCGAAAATTGGATTGACTATGGATTCGAGCCATAGCACATAGATTCATAAAATCCGTACGATTTTCCCGATCTAAATCGGGCAGGTTTTCCATGAAGAAGATTTTTTTTCCAGCATGTTCTATTCGATATTGGTAGGACAAGAACCCAACTCGGTATTGTTAAAATTAAAAAAAGAGGGGAAGCAAAACAAGTAAAGATGATATGGATCACCATTTCTTCTTACGCCAAAGAACTTACCATTTCCGAAGGAACTGGAGCTACATTTCTTTTCCATTTCCATTCCAGAGTTCCTATGTGTTTCCACGCCTTTTTTTTGAGACCTCGAAAAATGAAATGGACAAATTTCTTTTCTTATGAACACATACAAGAATGAACACATACAAGAAAAGGGATAATGGTACCCCCGCCATTAACTACTTCATTTTTTCATTTTCATTTATGAATTTCATAGTATCATAGTAATAGAAATACATGTCCTACCGAGATAGAATTTGTAACTTGCTATCCTCTTTGCCTAGCAGGAAAAGATTTACATCTGTGGAAAGATTGATTCGTTCGGGATCTACATGAGGGTCCCACTCCATTGCATTGCCAGAATCCATGTTGTATATTTGAAGCAGTTGACCTCCTTCCTTCTCTCATGGTACAACCCTCTTCCCGCTGAGCCACCTTTCTCCTCGGTCCACAGAGAAAAAATGTAGGACTAGTGCCAACAGTTCATCACGGAAGAAGGGACTCCACTGAGCCGAGATCGCTAACTAATACTAAAAGACTAATCTAAATAGAATTCTAATAGAAAAGAACTGTCTTTTCTGTATACTTTTCCCGATTCTATTACTACCGCGAGCCTTACGCAATCGATCGGATCATATAGATATCCCTTCAACAAAATATAGGTCATCGAAAGGATCTCGGACGACTCACCAAAGCACGAATGCTAGGATCTTTCAGAAAATGGATTCCTATTTGAAGAGTGCATAACCGCATGGATAAGCTCACACTAACCCGTCAATTTTGGATCCAATTCGGTTTTTTCCTTGGAAGGTATCGGGAAGGAATTGGAAGTAATAATATCGATTCATACAAAAGAAAAGGTTCTCTATTGATTTCAACATTGTACCTACGGGATAGGGATAGAGGAAGAGGAAAAAACTAAAGATTTCACTTCACATAGTACTTTTGATCAAAAAATCAATCTGATTTCTTTCCCTTGCTCGATGAGAAAAATGGGTCAGATTCTACAGGATCAACAAACCTATGGGACTTAAGGAATGATAGAAGGGAATAAAAATAAAAGAGAGGGAAAGAAAATCGAAATGAA